>JAILYF010000003.1:4907500-6281245 GCA_025491095.1 Brachionus asplanchnoidis | reverse complement strand
ATCTAATTGCCTTATTAATCAAAATACTATAAGATTTTTAATATCTCAGATATTAAAAATTAAAATTGTTTATTTTGTTTCATGTAAAAAAAAAAACTCATCATTATACTTAAACCATGTGTTTTTTTTTTGATTTTTTGATGGATGTTGTTTTTAAAAGATATCTTTTACAGTAGATAATGATTTATTTAAATATTGCTAGGTCCTTTTAAATTTTTAGATAATGACTTTTATTATCTAAAAACATTTCATGGTTTATTTATTAAATGATACTTTATTTTAAAAATGGGACTCATTTTTTCGCATTATAAAATCCATTTATCTACTTGAAAAAATTTAAGGCTCTATTTTTTTTAATTTATTTTGAATATTTTTTTTTAAGACTGTTTAATATTTAAAAAAAAAATTCTAATTTACTTTATTCTAAAATACGGAGTCACGGCAGAAATATTGAAAGCAGAAGGTAGAATCAATAAAGTGATACTGCAAGACCTCTTCAGCAAATCGAATTAAAAAAGTAAGGCTTTAAAAAAACAAGAAAAATCATGTGATTATCATTTTATTTCGAGATAACTAATTAATTAAAAATGAATCATCATTATCTAAAGAAAAAGTTTTAGCTAAAATTTGTTTAATCAAATCACCCTTATCTTTATCATTGCTATACTCTTTAGACTTTAGAATATGTCGAGATAAATGATTTCTTTTTTAAGAGTTGACCAAAAGGGCCGTGAGGTATTTGGACAAGAACTAAGTTTATTTAAAAAATTTGCCATTTTTCATAACCTAAATACAGAAATTTTAAGTCTAATATAATTTTTGCTTATTACACTCCTTCTTAATTTCTTCATTTTTTATTTTTAATTTTTTTTTGTTCTTTTCTTTATTAATTTTTTTGATCTATGTCCAATACCTCCTTATTTTTCAATTTTAGTATTCTATTTTAGAAATTAACAGCAGTTTTTTGACGAGCATGGTTTTCAATTTTACTATTTTAGAAATTTTCCTAATCAATATATAATCCAATTTTAAAGACACAATTAAAGAGCATTAATTCTCAAACATGTGAACAAACCTATAGTTTTCTTAAAAAATATAAATATTTGGTAAAACATATGACAAAATTTTGAAAAGAATTAAAAAAAAATTTAACACAATTCTAAAAATGGAAATTTAAACAGTTAAAAACAAAATTTACTTTACAAAAAATACTAAATAAGTAAAACAGTAATATTGAACTTTTTGAGAAATTTTCAAAAAGTTAAGATAGTAAAATAGTATTTTATTTGTCAACTGGACATATCTCCGTCGTGGTCCGGGTCATAGCCCCATTTTAGGGAATAGGGGCTTAGGTTAAAGGGGTCCGGGGCGTAGCCTTGATTTAAGGTTTCGGGTGAAAAGAAGAAGAAGTTTAGGGTCTATTTATTTCTAATATTTATTTTAAAAGTAAATTTTTTTTTAACTAAATTTAATTTTCATTTTTAGAATTGTGTTTGATTTTTTTTATTTCTTTTCAACGCTTATTTATTTGATCCGTCTATTACCTATAGAATAAAAAGGTTGAAATGGCTCTTTGTCATTTGATTTACCATATATTTGTATTTATTAAAAAAACTATACGTTTTTTCACATGTTTGAGAATTAATGCTCATTAATTGTGTCTTTAAAAATGGATTATATTTTGTCTGTTGTAATAAAGTAAAATAGTAGAATAGTAAAAATGAACTTTTTGAGAATTTTCTAAAAAGCCAAAATAGGAAAAATGAATAGTTTTTTTTAATTTTATTTTTACAAAAAGTTTTATTTTTTATTTAAGTCCTTCACCTTTCGGTGGGACTAGTGAATTTTTATCTAAATTTTAACTAAAGCTGAGTAATAAACCTCAAAATATCTCCCCCCTGGGCAAAAATGTAACAAAAGTTTAAACAAAATTCGAGTCTTAACAAGTTTTAATAAATTAGAACAAAAATAAATTACAAAAAATGGGTTTTGTGAAGTTCAGTACAAAAGAACAGAACAAAGTGTAAAAAAATTAAATAATTTTTTTTCTAAAAGTTTAAAATAAATTCTGTGAATGCAGAATGGTGCAACATTCAATGTTGCATCAACTGTAAAAGTCTGCTAATGTTGTGCAAATCTGTGCAAAATGCACAATGCTCGATTATATTGAAATTTAATTTCTGCCTTACTCTGCAAATTTAGCAGACCTTGATATTTGATGCAACTTTGAATGTTGCACTTTGTTTCATTTACTGAATTAAGTTTAAACCTTTATAAAAAAAAGTTATTCAATTTTTTTATATTTTTTTCTGTTCTTTTTATCATTTTGTACTGAATTTCACAAAACCCAAAAAATGTTTAAATAAAGTTTTAAGTTAAATGTCTAAATTTTTCAAAAAATATATATGATGTTCCTAAGTGCAAATATCTGGTCTATATATCCTATCCCTCACCTAAATCCTGCTTATTCTTCTCTAAGTAACATCCAAGAAGTTCTTGATTTTTTACAGAATTAAATTGCAGAACGCCTTGCTTGCTATTGGTAGCATTGTTATTCCTCGTCAATAATCACAGATCATGTTGTTACCTTTCTTAGTGAGCTTGACTATTAAGCCTTTTGAACAGTCCTCTGGTATGATTTCTTGCCGCCATATCTTGCTGAAGAGGTCTTGCAGTATCACTATATTGATTCTACCTTCTGCTTTCAATATTTCTGCCGTAACTCCGTATTTTAGAATAAAGTAAATTAAAATTTTTTTTTTAAATATTGAACATAACATAACTAACTTGTTACGCTATTTAATTATTATTTTATTAAATATATAATAATAATTGATATAACAAATAAATAAATAATAATCAATTCTTTTATAATTGATATTATTGAGTAGAACTTTATTGTTTATTCTATCCGGTCCAGGAGTCGCTTTTTCTTTTAATTTGTTTTTATTTTGCTCTCCTGCCTCAACCTCTTTAATGTTGGGCTGAAATTCAGACTCTGAAAGGTTTCCTTGATTGATTTTATTAATCTTATCTTCTAAGATGGAAGATTTATGGGCTAATATTTCGTTTTTTCCAACTTATTAAGGAAGTTTAGTTGAACTTTATTAAACATTATGGGTTTTAGTTGATGGGTTTAAATGGTTACGTTTATTTTACGTTTTCTAGATTAATTACAACCTTATTTTTTCTATCCGACACAAGTTTAGGATCGATTTTGTTACCAGAAATTTGGCAAGTCAGGACAGAAAAATTATTATTTTGTGTGTCTTTTCTAGCCAAGCCTTTGTTTATAAGGCAAAAAATCGATAAAATTAAAAGCTAATTCTTTTTTAAAATTTAAAAATTCATCTTTAACAGATACTTAAATTTTACAAGGATCTTTGGTTAGGACACAGTTTATTACAGAATTTTCAGGAAGGTATCTTTCTACTTATTCTCTAATAAATCTTCTTTGTCTTTGCATCGCGCAGTTTTAGTGGTTTTAGCACTACGAATGGAGGGACAGTTTTCAGATCGTTTCTTTGCTGTTTATTCATAGGCATTTCGTATGAATTAGGAGAAGAAAACGCGTTTCTTTTTTTTGACTGAATCAAGGATGTCAAAACGTCTTTATTGGGCGTGCTGACATCAGCATCCATTTCGTTATTCGAATCAGTAGACAGTTTGATACTTTTGGCAATTTTTTGGTCACGTGATGACGCTATTATTTTTTTTTTTTTTTTTACATATCAAAATCTTTATTTATTTATTTTTTTTTTTCTGTACCGAGCTTGAGCTCCCTCAGATTTAATTAAAAAAAATAAAAAATAAAAATAAAGTTAAATACAATTAAATAAAAAATTAAATAAAGTAAGACAAAAAAAATCTTTAAAAGATTAGCGGACTATCTAGGGAAAAATCCCAAAAGTTATCCCTAGACTAGCGCTTAGACATGCTTAAATATTTAATAAGTCAGGAAAAGAAGAAATAACTAGGAAGCAATTTTACAATGGAGTTGGATATTCGATATATCTAGATTCGAAACCTTCTCTATATTCTTTAACCAGTCTCACGACCAGTGGGAAAGAATGACACAATCCTGTCCTGACATATCTCTCACTCAACTCAAAAAGTCGATTCGAGAATGTTAGTAGATTAAGTTTTTTGAAGACTTATTGGTGCATAATATTGGAGGGGGTATCATATTTCAGCATCAAAAAAGATCGAACCGCTGAATTTTGAATAACTTGTATCTTTTTGATATTAGTTTCTGAGAATGAATTTAAACAAGGAAAAGAATAATCCAAGATTGATCCTACAGTCAATTCTCGGTATAACGAACTTCTTGGGCGGGAAATTCGGTATTCGTTATATCGAATTTCGTTATATCGAAATTCCAATTTAAAATGATGGGGACAAAAAAATTTTAAGCCAAATTTTATTGTTTAAAAAAACAAAAAAAAAATGCCAAAAGAAAAACAAAAAGTTAATTTTTTTAAAAAAAAAAGGTAATAGATGGTTGTTTGGTAAAGCTACTTTCAATTATTAAAATTTTCAATATTAAATAATTAATAAATTACATTAGAATTATTATCTTTTTTGGTTAAAAAAAAATGTTTCAGTTCATTTATTCTATCGATTGCTTCTTTTGAGTTAATCACTTGTTTATTTGCATCTTGTTGCTCTTCAAATTCTATATCACTGTCTAGCTCTACTGGATAGTTTGTTGCTATTGAATCGACGATTTTTGCCTCTGAGAGCATTCCGCTTGCTTTTCATTCATTTTTATTAATTAGAATTTTTAGATAAACAATAATATTTATTTTATTTATTTGTTTTCTGTTCGTAAATAATAAGTAACTGTCAAGTATTTATTTTCTATTTTTTATTATCAAGGTGTTAATTAAAGGATGTCATTTCTTTAAAATTCGTTTTATAAAGGTTTTTTTCTTAAGAAAAGTATTACTCGTTTTTTTTTATTAGTTCGTTATATGGGGATTTCGTTATAAAGAAGTTCGTTGTATCAAAGAGAATTAGCAATCCTTTTCCTTTATAAAAAATCGGTTCCTGGATACTTATTCGTAATATAAAGGATTTCGTTATATGGGGGTTCTTTATACGGAGGATCGACTGTATTAAGAATTTGTAAAGATAACCAAATGTTTTTGTTTTGAGATCCAATTTTCTATTTGAGAGATTTTTTATTAAATTAAGTTTAGAGATACAACGTTTTTTTAATTCATCTCCCATTGGACTAAATATAAGTTTTGAGTCTATCGTGATGCCTACAAATTTCACTTTTTCCTTGTTATTTAATTTATTCCCATTAATTTTAAAGTTAAGATGGTTTAATTATTGTGTTTGAATTACAAATGTATCTAATGTTGAAATAGTATTGAAAAAGTGCGATGCTTAAAATATTTTTTTCAATTTCAAATAAAAAATAATTCATATTGCAAGCATTTCAAGTTAACATTGCAAGCAATTTCATATTTGAAATTTAACTCTTTAGTGAATTTTTTATCAATTAATGAGTTTAATTTTTATTTAGAAATTTGATTAAAATAATGAAAACTCTTATTTTACCTTTAAACAATTTATTATTACCCTTTCATCAATCTCGAGTACCGAAATGCGATCTCTACTTAACCTTTAGAGAAAATTAATAAAAATAAAGAAAACTAAAATTAATTTTTCGAACATAAAGTGTTTGACTTTATAAAATGATTTTTTTATCAATCTTATTTTTTAATATTACAAATAATGTAAAGCTTATATTCAAAACCGAAGGTTTTTTTAATGATGAAACGATTTGTGACTATTTGAGCACTATTTTGCCGGATCAGCACAGAAGTTGCTTGTATTTAGACTCCGCGAGATGTCACATTACCGAGAAGGTTAAAGAGGAGATTGCTCAGTATTGCTCATTGCTCTTGGTATTAAATCGATTTTCATCCCTCCTCGAAATACCAATTTACTGCAACCAGCTGATGTATGTTGGTTTGCTATGATTAAAAAAGCTTATTGTGCTAAGTGGACAGAATGTCGAGAAATTCTATAAAAAGTTACACGGTCCATGGAAACTCAAAATCATCAGGTTATGTTTAAGCAATAAATTGGTTAACTGAGATATGGTTCAATTTCGAATCACATTTGATTCAAAATTCTTTCGATTCATGTGGTATTACAAGTCAAGATAGCTTACATTCAACTTTGAAAGATTTCGTGTCACATAGCTTGAAGTTGAATTCTTATGTAGATAATTTGGAAGAAGAAACAATCATGGGTTTCACCGATGAAGATAACTTCTATGAGAACCTAGAAGAAGTTAATTTGATTGAAAATGAAGTTCAGTTAAGTGAGGTTCAAAATGTAATTAATTTTGAACCAGAGACAACACCAATGACTTCATTCCAATCAATTTTGCGCTTACTCTTAGTTTAAATTCAGACGTCAAGGTTTATTCTTAAAAAAAATGAAAAAATTTTATAGCATGGTTTCGATGGTATTAGTTCCGAATGGAATAAACCCAGATATTGACATAATTCCAAGAGTAATGGTCACGAGTTTACGGTAAAAAAAATCAAAATTTTTCACGGTTGCAATATTAACTTAAAATTATTGTTTTATCTGAAACTAAAAAAATATTTGAAACATCGCACTTTTTCAATGTTATTTCATAATTGGATATATTTTGTAATTCAAACACAAAAAAATTAAACCAGATTGATTTTAACTTTTTTCTTTCAAAGATCATTTAACATGACTTTTCAATAGATATTTTCATTTTCCGTTCGAAAAGCCATTTTTCAACTTCTTTTAGGTATTTATTAATCACGTTTCCTAGATTCTCTATCTTTTTGAAAATAAAAAAAACAGCCAAATCATCTGCAAAAAGAAGAGAGTACTGGCAGTTTGCTTTGTTCTTTTTTGGTATGTCATTTATAAAAATGCTAAAAAGAAGTGGCCTATTTACTGACACTTGTGGGACCCCTTTTTTAATATGGTTGATCACTTAGATGACCATTTACATTTACTCTAAAAGATTTTAAAAGCAGAAATGATCTTATCTAATTAATAATATAAGGAGAAATGTTAAAATATTGCCAACATTCTTTTTTCTTTCTATTAAACAGAGTTGTATAAAATTTAGAAGTCACAAGTCAAGTGCAAGTCAGGACTTTGACTTGTTTCAAAAATTTAAAAAAAACAAGTCAGGACTTTATCATTACTCATGTATGAGTAATTTATTGTTCTCAAGAAAATTATATATTCTGGCGTAAATAATACGTCCAAGTAACTTTCCAAGACAGCTTTTCATACTAATTGGACGATAGTTATTAGGGTCTTGAGTAGGAGAAGATTTCTTAGGGATCATGGTTATAGTTGCTATTTTCCAGGATTTCGGTACTTGGCCTAGTTTCAAACTCATGTTAAAGAGAAGACTTATTTCAAATAGAGTCACTGTGAATAAATTTTTTAACTTAAGATTGTGAATTCGATCTAGACCACACCCTGCTAGTTCTCTAGAATATGACTTACTTACTCTTTTATATGCATCTTCAGTAGCAAGAAACGAAAACTTTGACAATTATTTCATGTTTTATTGTTCAATTAATATTTTACTGGCCAATATACAATTTGCTGATGAAAAAGAATTTTGCTGAAAATAATTTTCTGAATAAAATTTACTGATGGGATAATCATTTAGAAATAAAATTGAAAAATTTTCGTTTGGCTTAACAAAATTGAAAAACCAAAATTTAATTAATAGCGTCATCACGTGATTTAAAAAAACGTTGAAAGTTGTGTGTTGGCAATGTCGCTCAACAAAACAAACCAATACCAACGGTGGAAATTTAAAAATTCGACCAAGCTAAACTTGAAGAGGTTAGACAAACCGATGTCTTATTTAGTGCACTATACGTCGTCCTAAACCAAGTTGAAAATGATCACAAGTATTTTCAATTTCCCTTCAAACAAAGTTTGGATAATTGAGTTTAATGCTGCTTTTAATTGTTCGATCGTGACATCAATATTAACGGAACCATTTTCAGACTTGAAGATGCAAATAAAGTCCCGGATCTCAGAAGGTATTGTACTTTTCGTTTTTACTTCTTGCCATCTGATTTCGAGAACCATATACTTGAAACCTTTTTTAATGCTGTTCGAATTGATGGACTTAATATTAGACACATTACTGAGGAAAAATATAAAGATAGACCCGTAAGGAAAAATGGTGTCAGAAGAGTAGGAATATCATTCCCAAAAGAAGTTGAGAACATTATTGGAAGCTAGTCAGGTCCTACAATAATGTATGGTTTAAAGTGTGTTGTGTCAATTGTTGGACAAAAGCAGAAATGCTAGTTTTGTGATGAAGAAGGACACAACATAGTGAAATACCCTGTCAAAGAAACACTATGCGAAAAGTGTCATCAGAAAGGACACTTGACAAAAAAATGCTCCATTTCCGAAAAGCTTAAGTCGCTTGAGAGGAAAAAGATTGACTACAATGATCTTTACATTGACCAAGAAGAAACGCAATCAATAAATGAAGCTGACCAAAAAGATAAAAATGAAAATGTGATGCCAAAGACACCTTGACATCAGCCAACAAATTTCAGTGACGTATTATCCCTAATTAGCCCACAAGAACTCAAAACTCCAGTTTTAGAAGAACATTTGGTAAGTTGTTTAAATGATTTTCTCCCACTTTGTCAGGAACCTGTCAATGTACGCTCAAATGATCAGAATAAGACTGAAACTTTTTTCAAAACAAAAATCAAATCAAGAGATTTTCCGAAACTGATCCAAATGAAAAAGAGTTCACCGAAAAATCAAAGAAACTATTAGTTGTCTTAGAAAACGACAATACCTTCGAGTCTGAATCAAACAGTTTAACAACTGAATGTTCAAATCAAGGAGATCAATCATCCAACGAAGTTGTTCAGCAAGAATCCAGTCAAAATAGCTTTGAAGAAAATTTAGAATAAACAAGAAGACAAATAAATCAATTTTAAGAACAAAACCTCTTAATAAAACAAAGTAAGTAATTCCACACTGGAATTGTCTTCATTTACCTAGTAGGACATATCTCTTAGACAATTTTTTAGCTGCCCCGACATTGCTTTGCTCAATGATAAAAGATAGATTTGAGTGAGGCAAATATTTATCTTGATTTTAACAATTATCAGTTCATAACAAAACCACGCAATAAGTATGGAGGAGAATTTTAATTAAAGAAGGAATTGAATTTATGCAAGATTTTTCTTTTCAATGAGGAATTCAATTCCGAACTCCTTTGTATAAAAATGAACTCAGGAAAGAATAATGAATTGTTTGTATATAGTATACTTTGAGTTTTTAAAACAGTTAATAAAAAATGTAGAAACTTCATTTTAGGTGGTGATCTAAACGCTAGAACAAAGTAAATAGGCTGCGTAGGGGAAAATGAAAACGAAATAATGTTCGAAAGAATAACTAATGAGTTATACTTTTCAGTAATCAATGATAAGCTTCCTACTTTCAATATTTTCAATAAGAATTAATTTGAAATTCTTGACCTTTTTTTAGTTTCATCTTCATTAATTGACAGAATTACCGACTTCAGTGTCTTAAAAAGTTAAGACATGACTAGTGACCATTTCCCAATCAAAGCATCGATTTCTATAAGCTATCATTTAGAAAATAAATCAGCAGCTAAAAGTTTAACTATAAGAAAGAAAACTGTCAAAAGCAAAAATTTAATCAACTTACATTTGAGTTAAAGGCCTCTTTAAAAAATTCTGGAATTAAAATTGGATTGATTTTATTGAAAAATGGCAAAAAACCCACTGACAAGTAGAATTTTTTGGTAAAAAATAAATAAATTTAAAACAAAAATAGGATCAAATTTAATTTCTAATTTGATTTTAAATCAAAAGGAATTCAAAACTAATGAAGAAAAGGGAAAATTCTTCGAAGAACTCTTATCTTCAATATTTAGTCCTAATTCTGATTTAATTGATTCTGAGAAAGATATCGAAATACTAAATTCTAACTCTGATTTCTTTAGAAATTATAACCAGTGTAATTTTAATGATCCAATTTGCTTTAATGAATTAATTATGACTTTAAAAAGATTGAAAAATGAAGCGGCATCAGGACCTGACCAAATTCATAATTTAATGCTAATAAACTTACCTAGAAATTCATTAATAGAAATCATAGAACTTATTAATTTATCTCTTCGAGAAGGTAGAGTCCCGAAAGCGTTGAAAACATCGAATATTACTATGATTCAAAAAAAGGCATCTACTTAACAAGATCCTTTAAATTAAAGACCAATTAGTATAACGAGTTGTTCAGGAAAGTTACTAGAACGCATAGTAAATTCAAGATTATACAATTTTTTGGAACAAAATTCACTCCTTATCCAGGAGCAATCTGGATTTAGGAAACACCGGCGAACATCAGATAATCTTTTCTTTTTAATTCAAAAAATTGTGGAATTATTTAATAGAAAAAAAAGATTTTGCCGCCTTTTTTTTGGCATTTCTAAAGCTTTTGATAGGTTTTGGCATGAAGGTTTATTTTTAATTTGATTAAAATAAATTCACCTCATTACTTGACTAACTGGATTAGATCCTTTTTAGACTCTAGGATATTTAAGGTAAATGTGAATGACCATCTGAGTGAAGAATATAAAATAACTGCAGTTGTTCCTCAAGCCTCAGTAACTAGTCCTCTTTTATTATACTAAAGTTTAGTATATATATTAATGACATCCCCAAAAGGAAAAAAAGCAAATAATGAATACTCTCTGCTTTTCGCAGATGATCTAGTTACATTATTCATATATAACAAAAAGGGGAACCTAGAAAATAAGATTAATAAATACACCAACGAACTAGAACAATGGTTTTTTAAATGGAAAATGAAGATATCAGTTGAAAAGTCGTGTTCAGTAGTCTTCTAGGTACAAAAAAGAGAGTGATAATCTAAATTTTAAATTTATGGAAACAGAATAGTGAGCCAAAAAGAAATCAAGTTTCTTGGTATTAAATTTTATTCTAAGTTAAACTTTAATATGCTGGTAGAAGAAATTAAAGAACGCTGCAATAAAAGGCTAAATATTATTAAAGTATCGTCAAACAAAAAATGGGGTCTTAATCAAAACACACTAGGAAATTTTTATAAATCTTTAGTCGGATCAATTTTAGAGTATTCTTTTCCTTGCTTAAATTCATTTTCAGAAAATAATATCAAAAAACTACAAGCAATTCAGAATACAGCAGTCAGATCTATTCTAAGTTAAAATATGATACTCCCTCCAACATCGTGCATCATGAGGCTTTTAATAAACTTAAATTACTAACAGTCTCGAATCGGCTTATTGAATTGAGTGAGAGATATGTTGGGACAGGACTGAGCCATTATATTCCATTCCATTGGTTGTAAGACTGGTGGAGGAATACCAAGAAGGTTTCGAATCAAGATATATTGAACTTTCATTTATTTAGCTAATTTACTTTACTTTGATTTTTTTTTAAATCTCATTTTATTAACTTTAATTTGATTTTTAATTTTATTTCTATTTTATGTTTATCTTATTTATTTTTTTCTTTTTTTTTTTAAATTTATTCTGAAAGAGCTCTAACTAGGTACAGAAAACAAATAAATAATAAAATTTAAAATACATTTATTAAAAAATTTTTTGATAAATGAGAGAAATATTTTTTTTAAAGTGATTAAAATTAAAACAAATTTTCTTTAATAATTTAATTATTTTTGAGAAAAATAAAAAATTTCAATGTCACTTTTTTTATAAATTTGTAAGGTTAAAATATTTATAACAAACAAAATTAATTTAATTTTTTCACTTAAATAAATTTTAAATTTTAAAACATTTACATTTTTTTGTCTTTAAAAATAAGTTTTCATTAAAGTCAATTAAAAAATTTAAACCTATTAAAGTTCAATAAAAAAGGACATTTTAATATTTTAAATATGAAAATAAAGTTGACATGACATGTCAAGTAATTGCTTTGGAAAAAACTTATTTTTACTCTATTATTTAAAACAATTAGTCAATTTATATTTTGATCCTGATCTCAAACTTCAATTTCCCATTTTTTCTTTAATATTTTAAATTATTTGTTTTCATATTAAATTTCTTTTTAAAATAAACTTTATATATATACTTAAGTTGTATTTTGAATTAAATTATTGCTTATGATTAAATTAAAAAATTTGAAACATGCTAATAGTGAAATTTTTTAAATTTATGAAAATTTTTGAATTTGTAAAATATTGTACATTTAATTTAGTATGAGAAAATTAGCAATTTTGAAATCAGTTGAACATTTTGCTTTGCTCTTTGTAAATTTTTCTTGTGAATGAAAATAATTGAAAATTTCATTTTCATATTTTTAAAATTACAGATTACGTATTCAACTTGATTAAGTTTAGTTAAATGGCAAGTTCAATTATTGATAATGTTTTGATATTTATTGGTGGCAATTTTGTAGATCAATGCTTGCTACAATTATCAAAAAAAAATGCATCAAAAATTGTCTTATTCAAAAGTATTTTTTTTTGCATAAATTGAAAAAAATTGTCATTTTTTTAAAAGAAAATGGAATTGAAATTCTTAAATTCGATTTGGATAGTGAATTTCAACTTGAGAAAATTCAAAACAAATCGCTTTTGGTAAAAGCAAAACATGAACAAATTCCAATATATTTTGATTGTCAAGAAGGTGACTATTTTTTACTAAATTCTTATAAACTCAATTTGAATCATTGCTAAGTTGCCTTGAAAATAAGTGCTTGAAAGTAACCTTTTTAAAAAAGAACCAGAAATGTGTCGCTTTCATTTTTTTTTTATGTTTTTTTCTGAGTTGTTTAAAAGGCCCAAAATAAAGTCCAAATCACGGCTTTTTTGATTTTTAAGTCCATTCAAGGGATCTGTATACCGTTCCAGGTAGTTATTATTGCGTCCACTCTTGTGTCAAAATTAAGTCAGTTTATAAATCGCTTCACTTGTGCATCGTATTAGGATCTTTATTTATTTTTCTTTACTCGTTTGTTCTAATGCTATAAATCTGAATTCAATTGAAATTTCGGTAATAAAAACTAATAAATATAATTTGTTTTAAGTGTTTATATCTAGAAGAAGTCCAATAAACATTAAACTATTTAGATAAAAAGACTTTTACTCTTGACCATTTCTGAGAAAGATTTTTCCATAGTTTTTTGTCTCAATTATATGAACAATATTTATAAACAAAAAGAGGAATCATCGAATTCATCACATTTAACTTTTTTTGGCACTCAAAGCCCAAAGGATTTTTTTTTGACCCTTTTTGATATTCAAGTTGCTTCTAGAAAGCGCTTAGCAATTACTGAGTCTGATTAATCTCCACTATCTGAAAAAAAGTGTCTAATTAGACAATGTAATGGATATGAATCGGGCTTTTCTTGTGAAAATACAAAATAATTACATTTGGTCCTTGTGGAGAGGAAAATGTTGTCAAATATGTTTTTATTTTAAATAAATTATTCCGATTATATTTATTAGATTAAAAATTTTCATCAAAATTTATATTAATTTTTTCAAATAATTTAGGATATTAACAAATTTGCTCGAATTTAATGACATGTCACTAAAATCGAGATTTTGAGTGACTATGGCAGAGTTGTAGAAAAGTCACAATCACAAGTCAAGTGCAAGTCAGGACTTTGACTTGTTTAAAAAATTTGAAAATTAAAAGTCATAAATTTTTTTATATCTTGAAGATGCTTGTGATTTATTTCTAAATTTTTTTTAACAATATACATATTTTCGTTTTTATTCATAAATTCACTTAAAAAGAATATTACGATAATGTGCATTGTTTAAAAATTATGCTTAAATTTTTACATTAAAAAAGAATTTTAGACTAATAAGAGATAAATGGAAGAACATTTCTAATGGTCAATATATATTTTTGTTAAAATTATGATTTCTATTGACCCAATCAAAACATTTTTCATTTTATTCAAAAATGCCAATAATACATGTAAAAATATCTCGATATGAACTTTTTAGCACAAATCACTACAAATTCCAATTTTTTTGTGCCGAATTAAAAAATATTTTTTTACATATTTAACCAAATTACCGGTTAACACAAATTTTTTTGTTGAAAAAGATTTAATATATTTGTAATATAATTTTTTCAAATAGTGTTTATAAAATTATATATAATAAAATTTAAATATTAAATTAATAAAATAATTAAACTAAAATCTATTTTAAGGAAAACCAATTACCAGCTAATTTTGGACGATCTTTTTTTGGGTTTATTTTTTAGGTGCAACAAATTCGTCGAATTCTCATATAATATTAGCCCTGCATCTTCAATGAATTGTCATTGTTTTTTCTTTTTAATTTTATTTTTTTGGATTTTTTAATCTCAAAAAATTCGTAAATTTATTTAAAAATAAATTTTTAAATATTATTCAAAAAACGGACTTGATAATTATTTTTTATTTTAAAGTCAAATTTATAATTTGAATATTTGCCGTTCTATGTAGTAATTGTAGCGGCCTAGTTAAAGATAAAGTCACTAGAATTAAATTTTTTAAAATTATTTTTAAAAATTTATTTTTAATAAATTATTTAAATTTAAACGGTTATTAAACAGGCCGAAAAGTAGCCAGCTTAAATAAACAACCGCGAGTAACCACCTTTTTATTGGACCGGTATGTCTGCATCCAACACTACAAAAGTATTGATACTTTTTACATTTTCAGAATATCAATGGTTTTATTAATTTAAGATAATTTGATGCTTTATCCTATTTTTATGAATTTAAAATAAAATATCAAAAATATCTGTTTATTACTTAACCTCGAAACTTTCTAGGAAGTAAGGTAATTTTGACATTGTGACTGCGAAATTAATTTGCAGATTTCTTGTAAACAAATATTTTTGGATTAAGAAAATTCTTTTAAACTCTAAATTTATCAGATTTTACGTAAAAAAACAGTGCGCAATTTTTAATAATATGTCACTAAAAAAGAGTACTCTATTTTACAGGCATGTCAATAAATTCGGATAATTACGTTAAAAGAAAATTTTAAATAAGAAAAAAATAATTTTTTTTCACGCAAATTTTCGGAAATTTTTATTGATTTTGGTGAAAAATAGTAAAAAAAAGTAAAAGTTTGACTTGAACTTGAAAATTTTTATTTAAAAAATTATAAATCACTACTTAGACTAAGGATATTATACATTTTTTTTAAATTCTATACTTGTTCTTAATTGTTTTCTTATCAACTTTCTTTTTAAAAAAGATAAAGTATTGTTTATGATTAAATTACAAAAATTGAAACATGCTTTAATTTTAATGAATTGAAATTTTTGCATATTTCAATTGTAAAATATTGTACATTTAATTTAGTATGTAAAATTAGCAATTTTGAAATCAGTTGAATATTTTGCTTTGCTGTTTGTAAATTTTTCTTGTGAATAAAAATAATTGAAAATTTCATTTTCATATTTTTAAAATTACAGATTACGTATTCAACTTGATTAAGTTTAGTTAAATGGCAAGTTCAATTATTGATAATGTTTTGATATTTATTGGTGGCAATTTTGTAGATCAATGCTTGCTACAATTATCAAAAAAAAATGCATCAAAAATTGTCTTATTCAAAAGTATTTTTTTTTGCATAAATTGAAAAAAATTGTCATTTTTTTAAAAGAAAATGGAATTGAAATTCTTAAATTCGATTTGGATAGTGAATTTCAACTTGAGAAAATTCAAAACAAATCGCTTTTGGTAAAATCAAAACATGAACAAATTCCAATATTTTTTGATTGTCAAGAAGGTGACTATTTTTTACTATATTTCTTATAAACTCAATTTGTATAATTGCTATGTTGCCTTGAAAATAAGTGCTTGAAAGATACCTTTTTAAAAAAGAACCAGAAATGTGTCGCTTTCATCTCTTTTTATATGTTTGTTTCTGAGTTGTTTAAAAACCCCAAAATAAAGCCCAAATCACGGCTTTTTTGATTTTTTTTTAATAATTTTTAAATATATTCACACTTAATTTATGTCATTAATAATATATTTTTATTTTAAAAAAAAAAGTGCGCAATTTTTAATAATATGTCACTAAAAAAGAGTACTCTATTTTATAGGCATGTCAATAAATTCGGATAATTACGTTAATAGAAAATTTTAAATAAGAAAAAAATAATTTTTTTTCACGCAAATTTTCGGAAATTTTTATTGATTTTGGTGAAAAATAGTAAAAAAAAAGTAAACGTCAAGTTACTTTATATACTTTTTTTTTTACTATTTTTCACTAAAATCAATTAATAGTTACAAAAATTTCCTTTAAAAAATGTATTTTTTTTATTTAAAAATTTTCTATTAATTTGGAAAAATTCGGTAAGTATACTGTTTTTCACTTTTGCGATATTACGTAAAATTACCGTAAATTTACCAAAACTTTGGTATGACCACTTTTAAAAATCAGTACTGAATATGGTGTATTTTTTCGTGTGAAAGCATTAAAAAATGCGATGTTGCAAATTTATTTTTTAAAAAAATAAATCGAAGTTATTTTTGCAATCTTTTTAAATTGAAATTTAATTGATTAAAGCAAACATAGAATATTTATTTTTTATTGTTTAAAAACAAAAATCTTTTAATTTTATTTATATACGACTTTCTTTGAAAGAATAAAATTTTTTTAAAAATATAAAATATTTAGGAATAAAGAAAATTAGAATTTTTTTCTTGAAAATATTATTTTCATAAAAAAAATGTTTTTAATAAAAATCAAATGGCATAATGTGAATGAATCAAAGACAAAATCTGTCTTTTTATGATAAATTTGGTGCTTCACATCAGAGTTTGCTTTTTATCTCTATGATAAATGTTGTTTTCAAAGGATATCATATGAAATACCAAACTAAATGATATCATCACGAATATTAATTTAGAATAAATCAGAAATTTACTTTAAAACTTTTAATGACTTAGATATTTAAAATTTCAGATAATTTTAGTTATTTTTTTTTTCTAATAATTATTATAATCAATTTAAGAAATAAGTAAATTAGATAAAACATTTGTGTTTTTTATGGAAAGTTATTTTAATATTTGTATAAAAATATAAATAAAAATTAAAGATTTTTTTTAAAACATTAAAAATTCGATGTAATCTATTTATTTTCAATGCGATAAGATTGAAAAATTCAAGCCAAAAGATTTGCAAATGAAATTGGGCGTAGTATAAGATTTGCCTCTCAAATAAATTAAGTAGACATAGTAACTGTCATTTTTAGTCGAATATTTAGTTAAAGACTTATATTTAAATGAGCATTAATTAAATTGATTTGAGCATTAATTTAATTGATTTGAACAATAATAATATTACGCATTAATTTCTTTGAAACAACATTAATTATATTGGACAAGCATTAATTATTTTAAACGTGCATTTATTGTATCAAACATGCATTAATTAAAATTTTTGAATATTATAAATTTGCAGTTAACATTAATTTAAAAAAAAACAACATTAATTGCTTAACAGTGCTAACATTATGTACTTTTATTTAAATTAATTAATGCTTGTTTATACATAATTTAATGCTAAATAAATGATAAATTAATGCTCAATTAGAGATTTTTTAATGATTTTAATTTACTGCTAATACCCTAAAAAATTAATGCTCATTCATTATTTTTTAATGCTCAGTTAAATACAAGCCTTAGTTAAATTAATCTATTGATTAATAGTAGCTAATTTATTAAAAATTAAAACTTAATTACTCCATTCTCTCGTAATTTACTTTTTTATTTTATTTAGATTTACTTTGATTTAATTTTTTTATTCTGAGAGAGCTTTAGATTTTAATTAATGATTGTATCTTAAATTTTTATCTTGTAATCGAATAATGACTGTAATTATTTAGCTTTTAAAATCAAATTAATAATTCACATTCAATAAATTTTGTAATTTAAACGCTTCTAGTAATTTTTTGAAGAGATGAAAATAGTCAAGTTAAAAAAGTCAAATAGAATAAGATTCTACGAAAGTGTGATTAGTAAGCAAGTTTCAAATTTCTGCATAGCTTGATTATCTGGTATAAGGTTGAGTCTTTAATTAACTTCACAAGGAACGAAAACTTTAGCAGCAAATAAAAATTTTTCAAAAATTTTCTGAAATTATTTATTCAATGAAATAAATGATTAAGAAAATTCCAAATTAATTTGTAAAATTGAAGATTGCAAATAATTTTGAATTTTTTATTTATTTTTTTAAATTAAATTAATAAAGTTCGCGCGATGCAAAACTTCCACACTATCTCCAGATATGGATTTCGACCTCATTTTTGGATTCTACGTATATGAAAACCTAGGTTTAGCCAAAATTTTAGGGGGGGTCAAAAATTTTTTTTTTTGGCTAGGGGGGTCTGAATCTTTACAGCCTTATATAAAGTATATCTTATTTAAGCTTTTTTTTCTCAGAATTTAATCAATCGAATCTACTCGATCGACACATTTTCAGATAGAGAATTAAATGCTCTTTATTATGAGCTGGTTATCTTGAAAAAAAAAAAATTGAAAATTTTTTCGGAAAAAATCGGAACAATTTTGACATTTTTTAACTTTTTCGAGATCTTCTTTTTTGCAAACCCCTTAACCTATATATTTTTATACAAATTCTGAAATAAGACAAAATTCTGAACAAAATGATGGTTTTACTTTTGTTATTTTCTCTTTTATTTTTCTTAAAAAAAGTGTTCAAAATGAGACATTTTTAAAAAAATTGAAAAAAATAAAGTTTATTGAAAATTTAATCAAAATTTGTATCAAAATCTCTTTTTTTTTTGATTTTTTTAGGGGTATTCGACCATGCTGATCACGAATATGAACTTTGTTTTGGTCTAAAATCGGTGGGTTGGGCATGGCACTCGATTTTTGGGGGTTTTGAAGAGAAATATGCACTAAAGGGAAATTTTAACTTTAGAATTGGATAGATTAGCTAAAGAGGTGTCTAAAAAGGTGCCACTTTGTCTATTTCGGAAGCAACAGCGATCGCTGGCGATTTAATTAAAATTAATTAATTAAAATGACCGGTCCACCCATTGAATTCCTATGTAATATTCGTTCCTATGCAATATTTGCCGTTCTTTCATGTGAATTAGGCGGCTCAATGAATAATTAGCTGTTCCATTAACCAAGTGGCACCAGTCATTATCGTATAGTCATAGTCGTGCGAACTTTACAAATTTTTTAAATTAGAAAATAATACTGATTTTTCAAAAGTTATTTTCAAGAAGACTTGAATAGAAGTAAGGAAAAAAAGTCTGAACAAATCAATTTGACTTGTTCAGACTTGTAAATTGTAAATTGTAAAAAATTGTAAATCACTACTTAGACTAAGGATATTATACATATTTTTTTTTAATTCTATAGTTATTCTTAATTGTTTTCTAATCAACTTTCTTTTTAAAAAAAAAACTTTAAATAAAATCTATTGGTTTTTGAATTAAATTATTGTTTATGATTAAATTAAAAAATTTGAAACATTCTTTAATTTTGATGAATTGAAATTTTTGCATATTTCAATTGTAAAATATTGTACATTTAATTTAGTATGAGAAAATTAGCAATTTTGAAATCAGTTGAACATTTTGCTTTGCTCTTTGTAATTTTTCTTGTGAATGAAAATAATTGAAAATTTCATTTTCATATTTTTAAAATTACAGATTACGTATTCAAATTGATTAAGTTTAGTTAAATGGCAAGTTCAATTATTGATAATGTTTTGATATTTATTGGTGGCAATTTTGTAGATCAATGCATGCTACAATTATTAAAAAAAAATGCATCAAAAATTGTCTTATTCAAAAGTATTTTTTTGCATAAATTGAAAAAAATTGTCATTTTTTTAAAAGAAAATGGAATTGAAATTCTTAAATTCGATTTGGATAGTGAATTTCAACTTGAAAAAATTCAAAACAAATCGCTTTTGGTAAAAGCAAAACATGAACAAATTCAAATATTTTTTGATTGTCAAGAAGGTGACTGTTTTTTACTATATTTCTTATAAACTCAATTTGAATTATTGTTATGTTGCCTTGAAAATAAGTGCTTGAAAGTAACCTTTTTAAAAAAGAACCAGAAATGTGTCGCTTTCATCTCTATTTTTTTTGTGTTAATCAAAAGTCCCAAAATTAAGTCCGAATCCGGACTTTTTTTATATTTATTTAAAGTACATGAATTTCTTGCCATTCTAGATAGTAATTTTGGCGATCACTCTTTTGTCAAAGTCTTCGAAATGACTTGACTACCAAAAAAAATTTCTAGTCAAGTTGTATCTCCTGATTAAGCTTCTAGAAAATTTCTTTAAAAATTTTTTTATTATATAAAACAATAAAAAATTGACCTCTTTAAAATAAATTAAAAAAAATACTTGAATTTTTTTCTTTATTTTTGCCAATTTTTAAACACTAAACATAAAATATTTATTATTTAATATTATTTATCTTAAGATTTTCTCAAATGCGTTGACTGGTTTGAAAACAAAAGCCAAAATGAACAGAAACAGCCGGAAGAAAAACTTGTAATACAACTAATAATAGATAGCTTTGAAAAAACACTCACTCTTGAAAATAAAAAATTGAATTTAAAACCAGAAGATTACATTTTTGAAAAAATAGTCAATTGCTGGAAGAATTTAACCAAAGTTTATGGATTTTTTACAACTGTTTGTCAATCATCAGGATTTGGTAAATCAAGGGCCTGCCAAAATTTGTCTAAAAAGGCCTATGTTGTTTATTGCTGTCTAAGATCAACCCTATCTAGATCTGGCTATCCTAAACGAAGCTACTTAGCCAAAGACTTGACTGACTTTTATGCTAGTGAACAATCAGCTAGAGAATATTTTATTTCCTATTTTAACATGTTTTTTCATTTTTTAAACCAAAATCCATCAATTTCACATGAAGAGTTTTTCAAAAAATTTTCAAATGGCTTTGATAATCAGTCCACTTATTCTGAACATTATAAACTCATTGCAAATAACATTAAAAAGCTTCAAAATAACTGTCCAAAAACTAACCAAATAATTGATTATGTGAACAATAAGCCTTTAGTATTTGTTTTTGATGAAGCAAGTTCTCTACTCAAACCTGAGTCTGACCCTAAATCAAATGAATTGTTCATTAAGCCAAACTATTTTATATTGCGCAGTCTAATTTCAGAAATGAATCGAGACAAAAAAATATTTGTCCTTTTTCTGGACACATTTTCAAGTCTAAGCAGTTTTATGCCTAACAAATGGTTCGATCCGTCTAAGAGAGCATCTCAATCTATTTTGATAGAACCAATTTATCTCCTACCAAATTGGGATGTATTTGTTGACATTGAGGCAATAAAAACCCCAAAGGACTCAATGATTTTCGAAAATATTTGCTCGTTTGGCAGACCCTTGTGGGGCTCTTTGTTAAAGGCCAAAAATTCACACACAAAGTATAACCAAATAGGCTGCAAAGATTTTGTTAGTTTGGCAAAAGAAAAGCTTGTTGGTGGTGGAATCAAAAAACTTAATGAGTTCACAATTAATGACTCTTTGGCTATTCTCAGTTGTCGCATTGGAACAATCAGACCACTGCTTACTTCTACATGCCAGGATTTAGTGGCCAAGAACATGGCTGTTTGCACATATGCCAATTATGAAGAGAACATATTTAAAATTGAATATCCTTCGGAACCATTTTTGTCCAACGCGGCCGCAGTTTATTTCAACGAAACAATAAGCACTAATAACACGACTCAATCTGGTCTATTTTTTTTGATAAACAATCTTAACCAAGCAGTGTTAAATTCTATTGTTGACCAGGGTGAAAAAGGTGAAACAATAAGCAAAATTCTCCTGTTGAAAGCTTATGATGCTTCGGTCAACCAACTTGAATTAGATGACACTTTGGACTTAATTAGAAAATATTGTTCATATATCAAAGTTGAGAGTTTTATCAAAAATTTATATGGTCAAACTGGTCTGGAGACGATAAAAAAACAGCTTGGTCAAGAAGAATCCAATAAGTTACTCAATGGTTATGTTCGATTTAATCACTTTGTTCGCGCTAAATGTAGCAAAGAAAAGCTCAACTTGAAAAATTTAATAAAGCGATGCTGTGCTATTCAGTGTGTAAAAACAGAACCTGGAGTTGACTTTGTAATTCCGATCATTTATAGTCTAGATGAGAACAATTTTGAACAAATGTCAGTGATATTGGTGCAAACAAAGTTGCATGCTACAATTAAGCCAATGGACAAATTGCAAAAGATCCAAATCTGCAGATCAGATATAATGGAACCATTTCTGGTTATTTACATGCAGTTAGGAAAAGTAAAAGAGCCTCTAATAAGTCAAGATTTTAATCCAAAATTAAAAAATCGAGCAATCATTTATTCCGAGGGAATTTCTTCACAAGTTTTTTGTTCGATCGATGCTGATGAAGAGACTAGTTTACTTAATTTTTCAAAATCTCAAAACTGCTCTCATTTGACTGGACTTGAGCAAAAAATAGCTGAACAAATATATTTTTCCACCGACAATTTATTTTTGGATTGAATACATATTTTTTTTAAATTAAAATTTTTTTTATTCAACAAACTTTAAGTCAAACATTTAGAAAGGCTTATTTTTAGAAAATTATTTTTTTAATTTTAATAACATTTATCTAAATTAGTTAAGTTAATTAAATAAATTTATTTATTTATGATTATTTTTATTTTCTAAAAGAATTTATTAGCAAATATAGTGCAACAGAAACATTAATTAGTTAAACATTAAACCGAAATGAGGACATTTTTGATATTCAAAAAGTAGAATTGATTGTCAATGAACCTATTGATTATTCCTAATTGGACCTCAATGTCACTTAATCCGAAAATAATGGCATTACAGTGAACCCAGACCATCCAGACATCTAACTGGCCATTGATTTAGCATTAGAGGATCTGGCCGAGTAGCAGTTTAACTTGCCACTCTCGGAGTACATCAAAGTGCTAGAAGAAGAGTTGGACAGTTTAAGAGAAAATAGAGCTAAAATTGATCCGACTGATTCCAATGATGGTAGATTGATTCTGCAAAATTAAAAATTAATTGTTATAATAGCAACATTATTCATCGCACTTTTGGCATCTTGAAGTTATTGATCAATTCAAAATATTATTTCAATTCAAAAAGTTTATCCTTAGATATTAAACTTAATATTTGATTTAATTTAAATAATTGTAATGTAACATGCTTTACATGTAATGTAGATTTAGAAAGTAAAAAAAAAATGAAAAAACATTTTCTCAGTCCATTGATTAGATAGATAGATTTTAATATTTAAATGTATTAACTGATTTTTTGTAAAGTTTATTTGAGATTTTTTATTTCAAAAGTATTTGGGTTTAACATTCACAATTAAATTTAAAAAAGAAACTAAAAAAAAAATTCAAAATAAGCTATAAAATGAAAACAAAACTCTCTCGAAAATCGATTTTATCAATGGATTGAGAAAATGTTTTTACAATTTTTGTTTATTCTCTAAATCTACATTGTATGTAAAGCATATTACATTTAAAACTATTAAAATTAAATCAAAGATTTATTTTAATATCTAAAGATAAACTTTTTGAATTGAAATGATATTTTGAATTGATCATCAACTTCAAGATGCCGCACTTTTCTAATTTGGCATGACTCTAGTGATCACTCGTCCATTTTATCTAAGCGATGATATCAATTAAATAAGAATGAAATTGATCAGCCTTTTGCCAAACGGCTTGCTGATGAAGCTAGTCAAAAGCGGAAAAATTAAAAAAGTAAACCATGTTTTTAAGGTTATTACTAAAACCCGGACCACCTTTTTTTTTTACTAAAAAAGGACCTATACTTTAAAGACGAATAAAAAGCCGGACGATAGCCGACTTTCTTTGAAATTGTAGTAAATTTTATAAGCTTTCACGCAAGACCATAAGCTAAGCTCTAAGACTTACCATTCGGCCTGCATCGGCCTTTAAATACAAAAAATCAAAAAAAAATTAAATAAATTTATTTAAAATTAAATTTTAAAATATAATATAATCTTTAGTTGATTTATCTTTTGTTGTTTGAAACAGGAGAATATTAAGTTTCGTGTTTATTTAGAAATTGTTCGGTAAAAACGAGTGTTTGGCATCTTTTAGGGACTTCTCAAAAAGAAAACAAGTTAAAAAAAACTCAATGAAAAAATGGCCGGAAAATAAAAATACATAAAAAAAATATTTTAGCAAACTATAATTTAAAAAAATAATCATTTTTAATAATTAAAAAAAAACTTTTTAATCAACAAAAGATTATATTTTATTTTAAAATTTAATTTTAAATAAATGTATTTAATTTTTTTTTGTTGATTTTTGTATTTTAAAGGCCGATGCACGCTGAATGGTAAGTTTTAGAGCTTAGCTTTTGGTCTTGCGTGAAAGCTTATAAAATTTAATACAAGTTAAAAGCAAGTCGGCTATCGTCCGGCTTTTTATTCGTCTTTAAAGTATAGGTCCTTTTTTTAGTAAAAAATAGGTGGTCCGGGTTTTAGTAATAACCGTTTTTAAGGATTTTTATTGAAAATATTTTCAAGTAAAAAATACCTAATCTTTTTATCAAAAAAATATAATCTTCCTAAAATGTTGTTCCTCATTAAAAGTTAGAAATTGTCGCCAAAAATAAAATCTCGAATTGATTAAAATTATGGATCCTTCTAAAACACTGAGGCTCTTCAACACTTTTTTGTTTAAATTTATTCAGACTCAATATTTAAAAAATTATTGTTTAAATAAAATTTATAATTTTTTTTTAAACAATAAAAATTAAAAATTTGATGTGATCGTTTTAATTAAAATTTAATAAGATTGCAAAATTAATTCCCATTTATTTTTTTAAATATCTAATAAATTTAAAATCAATAAAAAAAGTTTTTTATCATTTAATTTTCAATTTCTATTTCTTTTACTTAACACGTTTGTAAAAAAAAGTAGGATTTGTATCGATTCTGAGCTGTTTGAAAGTAAACCAAATCCATTGAATAAATTAAAATTAAAATTAACTTCAAGACAATTATTTTAAAATTTTCTTAATATATAAAAAAAAGTTTTATTCTACAAATTATGTTTTTTTTTCAATTAAAATATTTTTCTTGGTCGTTTTGATTTAAGCCAAATTTATTAAATTTAAACTTCACTTGATTGAAGTAATAACGAAAAAAAGCAAAAGTATTAAGTATATTTTTTAGTTCAAAATACTCAATTTCAAAATAAATACAGCATTTAAAATTTGTCTCTAACTGCATAAATTAAGATTAATTTGAATTTTAGAATTATATGAATTGATTAAGATGCAGACGTTTTTTGAAAAACATTATTTTATCACTGCAAAAATAGCGGATTGATTTAATAATTATATTTTAATTTCTAATAGATTTGACTGTAATTGCTGCAGTATTTAAATTTAATTACATAAAACATGTTCAAATTTAATTATCAAAAGAATTTGTTCTTTTTTATTTAAGATTTTACAATTAACAGCTAAAAATCATGAATACTTTTTTAATTTGTAGAATTTATTCATTAAAATTGAACATTTTTTTTTTACTTTTTCCTTTAATATTTGGCAAAACAGAGTTTATCTGTAAATAAAGTAGGAAACAATTAAAATCAGAAATACATTTAAAGAAAATATATCGAGGATTTCTTAAATGAAATTTAAGATTTCTTACGGAAGTAATCAAATCGCCAAATTCAACTAATTACTTGATTTATTGACATAAAAGAACGGAACAATTTCAAGAATCAATATCAAGAGATTCTAATTAAACTAATATTTTTTCTTTCTAGTCTAAAAAGCCTATAGGTATTTAAAATCATTTAGGTTCTATCTGATCTTTGAAACGCTTCATTAGACCCATGCTAGATCAAACATTTCACTTGGTAAACAAATTGCGGATTTTTAAATGGAACAGGTTTATAAGGATTCAATTAATGAGCATTCAAAAAATATTAAACAAATTAATCAAATCTAATTATCTTTTTTTGAATTAAACTGTGCATGGGAAGTAATTTATTAAGGCAAAATACGATTTTAGATGCAAATCGAAACTATGGGAGCTATTTGCTAGGAAAAATTAGCAAGATTTTGATTAAGTCTTGGTTATGTTTTGATAATGATTTATATGAAGTCAATTAAAGCAATTTAATGGAGTGATTCAAGGGTTGTAATTGATATAGACGCAAACGGCTCTATCGTAACCATGCTGGAATGACGTGGATACAATTGAAAGAGGCCTAATGATTTAAAAAATAATTATCTTTTATTTTCTGCAGACCAAGAATAAGGAAACTAATTAAATTGTTCAAATAGAAAATTTTCAAAAAATAGTATAAGGTGAATTTAATTACTGTAAATTCTTTTAATTATATATTTTAGTTTGTTTGTTATTTGTGGCAATCGATCATGTTAATCGTATCAAATTTTTTTGAAATTTGTTATTATCATGACGATGATTATGGTATTAAGAACGGAAGTTAATGGAAAAATGAATCAATTGCAATCTTGGTATTTAATATTAGAGACCGATAATTTTAATTTGCATTTGCCAGAGAAACACTAACAATAACACAAAATTAAATTGATATTAAACACTTATTTTTAAAGTCATTAAAGCAAAGATAATTGTAAGTTGAGCTCATTTTACTCCATAAAAATTAAATTTTCTAAAAATTTTTTCCTACCGATTCCGTTCTCTTAGAAGTCTGGCACGCTTAATTTAGTGCCATTTATACTCGAATTAAATCTATCATTTTACATCCATAAAACCAAACAAGATTATAATTTAACAACTATTTTTTAAATACTAATTTCTGTTCCTGATATCGATTAATTAATTTTCTTTTTCTAAAAAAAAATTAATTAAAATATTTTCATTTCTTGATCAGTTTATTTAACAATTTGTCATAGAATCCTATAAGTTTTCTGCCATGTCTGATGTTAAGTAATTCGATTTTTTAAGCCGATGAGATTTTCATACATAAGGGGTTTGTAACACTTATACCTACGGATAGATTTTTTTGTTAAGTAAGATATTGAGGATTTTTCAAATATAATATTAAAATTATCCAAGATGTGCCTAAAAAAAAAACGTCAATAAAAATATAAAGTATTTTTAAATTAAAAATATAAAAAAGAATTTAAGCATAGCCTTCAACAAAAATTAGAAATGGTATAAGGGTAAAAAATATTAAATAACACAAGCGAAAAAATGTCTTAACCCGTGATTATAAATATGCGAAACTTTGTTTTTAAAGAAGTGAAAGAAAATTATTCAAAAATATTTGATATAATTAGTTAGAAATTGTTTAATTAATTCTTTCAAATCTAGTTAAAATTAATAAATATATAAAGAAAAAAGTTATTTTTTATTTGTTATGAAATTCTGCCTCACACCATTTTATTTTTATTCATTATTTTCTTAATAATTAAAATTATTTTAATTCGTTAAGCTGAAAATAAGGGTAATATTCTACACAGTTTGAGGGTTACATTCAAACTATTTAATTAAATAAATAAATAAATAAAAAAAAAATTAATAAAATTTAAAAAAAAATTCAAATGATCAACAATAAGCTTTTTTTAATTTTCTATCTAAATTTTCTTTTTATTGTTTTAAAATAATATTCTTTATATTTGATAGTTTTTTATTTTTTTTTAATAATTTAATATTTATCATATGATCATGCAATAATTTTTGTTAAGACGATTTAACCTTTACATTTTACGCAGCCTTTTTATTTAATAAAATACCTCGAATTAAAAAAAATTATTTAACTTATGATCTGCTTTTAAATTTTAATCAAAATAAGAGATACAATCAAACTTTTTATTCATAAAAATTGTCAAAACTTTTTAAGCGAATTGTTAATATATTTTCCGAAATTTAATGTAAAAATTTTTTTTAAATATAAAAATTATTTTTAACTAATAACTCTTTTCTAATTCAGTACTTAACCCTTTAGTATTTTGGGCACTAGCTTACTGAATTTTGTAATTAATAAATAAATAAATAAATAAAAATACTAAAACGTTTAAAAATGATTGTAGTTTTAAAATGATTGTAGTACATATTAATTTCATTTTACTGCTGCGTAGTCATACTCGAATTCCTCTTACCATTCTTTAATATTTTCTAATTCATTACTAAGTGAATCAATGTTTATTGTAGCTTTTAAATTAAAATGTTGTATAAATATAAATACTGTTGACAATTGTAGAATTCGGGTGATATTTATTTTTAAAACCACTAAATTTGTATACCCCTGCTGTTACCTAAACTGAATGCCAACAAAACTGTAGCAAAAATTCATTTTCGATATACGTTATTATTTATAAGAAAAAAATTTCCTTACTTATTAGGAAATAAATAAATTCACATTGATATATAATTTTATAAAATCTTAATTATCATCTAGTTAAAAAATTATTTTTAGACTATTAGTTTTTTTGTTTTTAAATATGTTTTCGGTATACTTTCGGAATTCGTTCGAATGGCTTTCGCATTAAAAAATTAAAAAAAAGATTGATAGCTTACAAAATAAACAAATATTTATAAAATTTAACAATTTAATATAAAAATTTTCCGAAATGAATCGATAAAGAATTTTTTTCGGAGTAGTCCAAAAAAATTAATAAATTTAAATTCATGAAAATTAGAATGCAAAAGCAATACATTGAATTATCAGCAGATAAGATAAACAAAACCAAATTTTTATATAGTATTTTTAATTGATATTTCTTGTTCTAAAATTCTCAATTGTACAAATTAATAAAGCAGCATTTACTGATAGTAAAAAAATTTTAAAAGATTTATTCAAAATTTTCATCACAAATAAAAAGCTCAAAAAATAATTTCGAAAAATTTTGAGCAATTTTTTTAGAAAAAATAATTTTAATATTTTTTAAATGTAGATACATTTAATTAAACAATTAATAGATATTGTTATAAAATGCTTAAATTTTATTAAATTAGCTTAATTGCTTTCGAATGATACAAATTCAATGACATTCAATTGTTGTGTTTTTAATCTATAATTAAAGTATTTTATATGCATATAATAAAAAAAGAAATAAAATTAATTAAATTTTTTGAAAGAAAAATGGATGAGACACAGTTTTTTCAAGTCAATTAGCAAAGCTAAAATTTCACAATTCTTACTTAATTTTTTTTTGTCAAAAATCATAAGATAAACCTTCAAGCCGCTGACCCCGAGTCATTTTTTTATTAAAATAAAAAATTTAATTTAAAAATTTTTAACTATAAAAATCACTGTGTTCATTTTTATCTATTTAAATGAATTTTTTTTTAATTTTAGTAATTGTATGCTGAAGAAAATTTAGAGCAGATTAATGAATGTCTAGGCAGCAATGTATAAGTTGTTAAAAGCGTTTATCATCATCAATATTATAATCAAAACTAATTGCCAGTATATATTTATTTATTTATTTTAATAAAAAATTAAATAAAACATTTGGTATTCCTAAAAAAAAAAGTAAAAGAAGATAACAAGAACAAGAAGTATAAACGGTTTATAAAGCGCTTCACTTGTGCATCGTATTAGTTTCTTTATTTATTTTTCTTTTCTCGTTTGTTCTAATGCTATAAATCTGAATTCAATTGTAATTTCGGTAATAAAAACTAATAAATATAATTAGTTTTAAGTGTTTATATCAAGAAGAAGTGTTTCTAAAATTCTTTTCAAGTATCGTATCGATTGATAGAGAAAGAAAGAAAAAAGAAAGAGAGTAAAGCGTGTTTGGATTTAAGAGTTTGGATCGAGGATATAAACTGATATTCGAAATAAATGCTATTAATGCCAATAAACATTAAACTATATAGATAGATAGATAGAAAAGATATTTTCACTTTATAAATTTTAATCTATCATCGTTTTTAACTAACAATAACTCCATATTTTTCTCTTTCACTTAGTGATTTTTTACTTGAAGCAATTAAATAATTAATAATAAACTCCAAATAAATGATCTTGATTTTATTTGAGTGCTTTATAGATTCGGCCCGGCGCATCAACATATCCATATCGATTTTGTTGGGCCCATTGATCAATCAATCCACTTTATACACTCATTCACGTCTATGCATCTAAAACAAAATATTGTTTATTTGTAATTTGTATGAATTAAATCTAGTTAGAGATTTTCTAAGGCAATTAAAGACTATGAAATTAGTTGATTGATTGATCTTATAAATTTTGTGTATAGCTCCAAAAACAGTCAATAACTTATCTCAATAATAAACATAGATGATGATAGATAGATTTTTTTCTCGTTTTTAGCTTTTAAGATTACAATTTATTCGTTTAGTTCATCAATTTCATACAGTAATTAATAAATAATTTTGCACCCATTTAAAGGCCACAAATAAAACTAGAGATTTTTTTTAATTTAATTTATTTTCTAAAAAAAAATTAGTAAAAAATTAAAAATTTTCTCCCAAAAAATACACACATTTTTTCCAATTTTTTAATTCAAGATTTTTTTTAATAAAAAAATGTCAAGTTATAAAATTAAATAAATAGAGATGTTTCCGTCAACTTTGTTTTTGCATTTAATTAGTTTTATCTCAAAGCCACGGAGATATTTCAAAATTTTATTTTAATTTTTCTTTTGATTTACCAATGATTTATTATGTAATTAGCAATTAATATTAAATTAATCACTATTTTTAGATTGCCTAATAATCAAATCAAATGCTTTGTATTTTTTTGTGATAGTCCACTTGCTCGTTTTTAACCTGAAATACTGCAATGTTGTTATTAAAAAAAGGAATTATGTAGTTTAGAAAAATAATTCATTTAAAAAAAAATATTTTAAGTATGCGGCCTTTTAAATAAATATATTTTGTATGCTGTATCTAAACGTCCTTGTGGCGTTTATTTAAAAAAAAATTATTATTTTTTTTAAATTAAATTATTAAATTTAGTAAAAACTAGAATCATTCTAAAATTTAACTTTAAATACTAATTTAAATACAAGGTCAATAAAAAATTAAAGAAAGGTCCTTTGTAAAAAATTTGTTTTAATTTTTCTAAAACTCAATACTAATTATATAAATTTATTTTAAATTATTAAAATAATCAAAGAAAAGATTGGCTTAATTTTTAGATTTTTTTTAATGATTTTTTTTTGATTATTTTTGATTTTCCGTATGTCTAAAAGAAGATTTATTTTTGTTTTCAATTTTTTAATTTAAATTATTTTTAAAGTCAAAATTTAAAAAATAAATTTTTTTTTCAAAAATAAATTAATTAAAAACACGCTGAATTAAAAATTTAAAAAGAGTTTTTTTAATAATTTAAATAATCAAATTAGTGAATTTTTAATTTTTTAAATTTTTTGAAATACGATTAATTTTTAGATAAAGATGATGTTAAAATTTTGTTGCCAGAAAATGTTCTACAGTCAAATAATAAAAGAATTTAAAAAAAAAAAGTGTTCACAGGTGACAGTGATACAAAATTTGTCCTATAAATTTTTAAAAATGTTAAAAATCTCTAGCGATTAATGGGTCTAAATGCTAATCAAGTGCTTTAAAAATAATAGTAAAAACAAAGCTTGTTTTTTTAATTTACGATCAAGTAAGAGATAAAAGTTGAACGATTTTCAAGTTAATAAAAACATGATTTACAACAATTATTTTATAAGCAGAATAATAGAAGTATTAAAATTCAATTTTGTTGTTTCGATTAATTTTAAGATTTATTAATTGTTCTGTAAATATAAAAAAGCCATAAAACCATACGATCTCTAGCTGGCACTAATTTTGAATGCTCAAAAACAATAATTTAAAGATAACACAAATTGATAAATGTAATTTAACATGGAAAACATGTGGCTAGAGAAAAAATCCTAGAACGAGTTTTTTCTCTTTGCCAGCCGATTATCTTTGCCTAATTAATGACAAGTTAATTAATATTTAAAAGTGAAACTAAATCTAATCAGCAGACTTATTTGGAGCAGATAAGCTCTGCTCGGCTCAGGACCCAGTTTGAAGCCTAACAGCAAGAAACACTATTGCCAGGCAATTAGACTCGAATCGATCACGCACTAATGAGCTCTAGTCATGTAAACTTGTATGGCCATTTGGTCATTCCTATCCAGGACACTTTAATTCCGGATAAACATCGATAAAATCAATTAAAAAAAATACATTAATCCTGTATTCGATAGGTTATTAATTACAAATTTATTTTCATATCGTGCTCTATTTATCTGATCTTTTTTATTTTATATAACTAAATTAATAAATAAATATCTTAGAAATTAATTTGATGTCTATTTCCGTTATTTAGTTTCAATAAAGAAATAGAATCAAATTTTTCTTAATATTGTTTTGATTATTGAGAAAAAGAATTTGTTTGAATTAAAATTTATCTAAGACTTAATTGCACCAGAGCATCAACATCATCTTTGTGACATAAGACCATTTCGTGATTTTGACTAGTAAATTTCGTAAGAGTCTAAAGATTACGCAGATAAATTTCTTTTTATTTTTTTATTATTTAAAAAACACATTATTTAAATCTTTAATGAATTATCTATAATTAATTCTGAAAGTAGATTTAATTTATTACATCAACTCCGTTAAGTCCGAATTACAGAATTTAATATTGGCAATTTTTTTAATTAAAATTTTTTAATCACTGATTTTTTTTCATCATTAAATTAACTTCAATGTACATTTTTTTTTATATTATAATACATCTCAAATAAAAAAAATACCAAAATTAAAACCAAAATTTTTCTCCCAAAATTAAAAAGATTGTTTTTAATTTACGAGACTAATTTATTGCCTTTAACAATTTATTGAATTTTCATTCTTAATAATTAGATAATTTCTAAGTAAACACATCTTATTGTCATTGGGAAATAATTTCGGGATTGTCTAAGGCAGAAAATTTTATAATTAATATTTTTAATAATACTAAAATGTGTAATCTTTAAATGTTCAGTTTATTTTTCTATATAAAATTTATTAAAAAATTAACAAATTAATAATAGGAAATAAATTAAAACTAAAATTTAAAAAGGCAATAAAAAGATTCCAGAATTTAAAAATGAAAAGCAAACTTGTCATTAGGTTTTCTAAAATTTTAGAAAACAATACAATGATATAAAATCTTTAGATTATTTTTAAGGATTTAAATTTTATAGAAAAAATTCAATAAAGTGCTAAAAAGATTGTCAGCAAGGAATTTTGCACAATTTTAGCAGACGTTAACCATGGGTGAAACAATATTTTTACACTAAATTGCACTTTCAATAGAAATATTTAACCCCTTAAAAATAATTTTAAAATTTTGCACTGAATTTCGAAATACCTAATATTTTAGGTTGAAAAAAAATCAATTTTATTTTATGTTTTCAATCAAACTATGTAAAAGTTCATTTCAAACATTTGTATTTTTATTAATAATAATAATTTAATTTTGACTTTCTCAATGAGAAATTTTATAAAAAAGGAAGCTCATATTTTCAATACTAGACCATAAATTTTTTAAATTTTTTTACATATTTAGTTCGCAGTACAATTCTGATCTGATTTTTTTTCACACTGTTCCAACTTTCTTAGAGTCACGATTAGTACTTGTCTAATTCTTGTTTTTCTTGTGTGCAAAATCTCGATCTCTAAATCGTTGGGTTTCTAATCTGTATCTGTAAGAATTATTTTATTAAAAATTTAAGACTTGAAGATCTAAAATTTTCCTGTCCTTGAAGCTTTCTAATTTCAATTTAAAAAATTATGACTCATATAAAAAAAATCTCAATAAAATTACTTATCGATTAATAAAAAGTAAAATTAGACAATTTAATTGATAAATTGGTAAATAAAATTTTTTTTTTAAAGTTTATAAATTTGAAAAATGTCAAAGATGAAATTTTTTTCACTTTAAATCAATTTAAAAAATAGTCAAATTTATTAATTGATTTCAATTAAAAGGGTTAAAAAATTTTGAAGTTATTTTTTTTAAGCTATTTTATTACAAAAAATAAACAGTAAACTGATTTGAAATTTTTTATTTTTATTTCAGAGTTGACAGCCAAAAAGTCGGCCTGAAATTGTTTTCAAGGAACAAGAACTATTTGTCAGATTAAGTAATTTGTTTTTTGAAACAATCTAAATTATCAGCAGCACGAAAAATTCGGCATCAAGCACAAACAATTTTCAAAAAAATTTACCTCATTTAAATTATATATTTATTTTGATATGATTACAAATAATAAAATTGTGTCAATATAAGAGCGCGCGTGAATGAGACTGGCGGCTGGAGCTGAGGTTGGCTGAGCGAGTGACGAATTTTCGGAAAATTTTACAATTAAAAACTTGAGTAAATGATCATTTGTCATAAAAGTCTTACCTATAAATTTTATTTACGGATATAAATAATTTCAATTTTAGTTATTTTATTTTTTCGTTATCTATACATAACCCACATATCGATATTAATTTAAGCATACACGGAAACATTTATAATTAAGATTAGATTTTAGCTACTTTTTATTTTGTGGCAATAAAATAATTCCCATCCTGATTTTCAAATTGAAACTTAATTAATAATTTAACAATCAACAACAAAAAAAATAAAAGACTTTTTATTTTATTTTATGTATTTTTTTTTTGTTTTTCAAGAATTTAATTTATTTGGTAGTCAATCAATCTAATTTTGATAAATTTAATTGTTTTAGATAAAAAAAAAAAATCATGGACGCGTCCACATTGTTCTATTTAAGCAAGTTAGCTGGCAGCTACCCGAACATGGCAATGGCAGCGGCCTTGGCCACAGGCAGCGCAGGCGAGCTCGCGGACCCAACAGGCCTCAACTCCATGGCCGAAATCTACTTGAGAAAACTGTTCGACGCCCAAAAGCTGAGCTCACTCTCATCATCCATCTCTTCGTCACCATCCACCTCGAACACTTCTCTGAGCTCGCCGTCCAACTCGCCAAACAACAAGTCCATCGAGCTCAAGAGCCCCAAATTCTCCATTGCCGACATCCTGGGCCTGCAAAAAAAGCCGGCCCAGAACATGGTCTCGCCGTCCAGCTCCTCTTCATCCGAAGACAAAAATTTTGCCAAAAAAAGAACTATGAGCTCGCCGAGCAAGAACGAGCTGTCCGATGACGAGGAGCTCGACGACGACCAGGACCTGGACTCGGACTCAAACAATGGGGGCTACGAGAGCCACAAGAAAAAAAAGGCCCGCACCACCTTCAGTGGCCGCCAGATTTTCGAACTAGAAAAACAGTTCGAGGCCAAAAAGTACTTGTCATCGAGTGAGCGGGCTGAGATCGCCTCGCTGCTCAATGTAACCGAGACCCAAGTCAAAATATGGTTCCAGAACAGGCGCACCAAATGGAAAAAGCAGGAAAATATCACAAATGAAGAAGCTGCCGAGCACAAAATTGGTGGCAAGCGCTATGAGAAAAAGTACCAGAGTGAACAAGTAAACTCGTTTAATGCGGGCATGCTGGCCACTCAAAGTTTGTCATCATCTGCCATTTCTTCGCTGATCAACTTCAACAGTCCTGGCTTCAATCCGTTCTCGTCGCTGGGCATGCTCTACAACAATCAGCTGAGTTTGTATGCTGGAATGAGCCAGAGCGAACTGAATGATGACGAGATCCATGAGGAGAATGGAAGCAGACAGAGTTCAGTTGGTGAAAAGTGTGAAAATGAAAAACTTGAGTCAAATTCCGAAAAGTCTAGTCCCTAAAGGTCCGACAATTGCCTGATTTTAACATCTAGTTTTTTTTTTTTTGCTAGTTTGGTCTTTAAATTTTGTAAATAAAAATGAGCACTGTTTTTGCCTCTTAAATTAATCGTCCATCTTATTTATATTGTGATTATTTTGTTTGAAGCTAATTTTCTTTATGAGTTATGGTACATTTTTTTTTGTTGCCAAATGCGGACATTTGTTTTACTTCTTTTTATTTTTTTTTATTTTATTATTTTTTTTTTGTTTTCTATTGTTCTAATTAAATCATTCGGCTTAAGTTTATTATTGATTTTTAATGCTATTTTGTAATATTTTTTATAAAATAAAAAAGTCACATATCACATGTTTTAATTATTAACAATAAAATACACACATCATCAAATTAGTGTTTGCTTTAAATGATTATTTAAAATGGAATTTGGATTTTAGTTGGTTAATTATTTAAATGGGAAAATGTTTAATTGTTTTGAATAGAAAATTTATTTGATTTAAATCACGAATTAAAATGAAACAATGTTTTACATTTAATAAAATGAAATAAAAAAAAATAAATTGAAATTAAATATTGTGCATTTTTTCGTCTTTTGACAAAAATTTTGAATATAATTTTGGAAAAGCATGATAAAAGTGCGATTTTTTAAATTAATTGAGAGCTACTTTTCATGTTAGAAGATTAAATCAAACATTGAATAATAAGTTTTTATTGTTTTAAAACAAAAAATTTTCAATATTTTTTTTATACAAGTTAGAAAATTTTTTTCTTATTTACTAATTTTCTTACTTGATTTCAATAATTATCAGGATACAAAAAAACCTAATCAAAATACTGTATCTTTTAAATATCGTTAAAACATACTTGATTTTAATGAAATTAATATTTCAAATTACATATTATTAGTTTAGAATGGTTCAGGAAATGCAAAACGTCCACGCTACTTTAAGATTCGATTTTCGACTTCAAATTCGTAATCTGCATTCGTACCAATTTTTAGGGGGGGGGGGGGTTGAAAAAAAATTTTTGCAGGGGCTCAAAGAGTTTTTTAATTGTCAAAAGTATGCTTAGGTCCGATGAGAATATCTTTTGCAAACATATACAAAAGATATAAAAATATCTCCGTAATTTGCACCATTATAATATCCAATTATTACCCTCCAAAATTTTTTAATTAGCTTTTTACTAATGCAATTTACGGAGATATTTTAGGGAAAATCTGGAAAATCGAAAGGAAAATTTCAAGCACACCTACAAATATCAAATAATCTTTTTTCTTAATTTTTATACAAAAAATATCAATTTTATCAGAGATTAAAATTAAAAAATAATTATTAATTCTTATTTTTAACTTATATTTTTATTTAGATTTTTATAAAATTTATTTACTATTTTTGAACATGAAAATAAAATTTAATGAATAATTACAAAAAAATAATGCTTAATAAAAACAAACCTTAAAAAAATTAATAATTTCAATAAAATTGAGAAAATACCCTCTTTTTCAACTAATTTATTTGGCTTTTAAATCAAAATTTTGAAAAAGTAAAACCTATGATTTGTTCAAAATTTTCACTAGTTTCAGAATTTGTATATCTTATTTGGGGTCAGGGGGGTCCCCTGGGATTAGATACAAAAAAACAAAAAAATGGGTAGAATTTCGGCTTTTTTTGAAAAAATCTCGCGACTAAATTCTTTTTTGGAAGAAAAAAATATATTTTCTAGTAGAGAATTTTTTGCTCTACAAGATTGTATGTGATTTTTATATCTTTTGTATATGTTTGCAAAAGAATTTCTCATCGAACCCAAGCATACTTTTGACAATTAAAAAACTCTTTGAGCCCCTGTAAAAAATTTTTTTCAACCCCCCTAAAATTTGGTATCCTAGGGTTTTTACATATGCAGATTACGAATTTGAAGTCGTAAATCGAATCTTAAGATAGCGTGGACGTTTTGCATTCCCTAAACCTTATTTCAAGGAAATTTGAAAACTTAATACATATTAAAAAAATATATATCTAATGATTATATATATATTTTTTTTAATTTAAGATTCTTATTGAATTGAGCATCAAAATTCAAAAAAAAATATTTCAATTACAATTTGTATATAACTTATATTTTAGTTTTTAATTTTGAATTGTAATTTGTTTATTAAGTCTTCAAATTATATATTTCAAATGGTATTTGCAACATGTGTTAAGTAGCACATTTTTCAAAAAAGCAAATTTTTTTTGTTGATTCATTCATTTTATGCCACTAGATTTTTATTAGAAATTCTTTTTCATATAAAAGCAAAGTTCTCATCATTTTATCAACACTCAGATCGTAGATAATCAATGAATTAAATATGAAATTTTTTGATTTAAACTTCTCCTTTCTTGAAACATTTCATGGCTTATTAAGAAAAAAATTCTCTTCAAAAATGAAACTTATGCATTATAAAAGCCATTTACCAAATGAGTCCTTTATTTTTAGTCATTTAGTCTGATTTTTTTCATACTTTTTCAAAATTGTATGAAGTGATTCTACAAAAATAATCAGAATTGCTAAAATTGCGATATTTTACGAAATTTAAAGGAATCTAATTTTAATAAGTTCCATATTCTTGCGTCTAAATTAGGATATGTAATCATTACATATCCTAATTTCACGTTAAATTACTTAAAATTTAGTCAATTATAGTAAAACCGTTTCAAGATGTTTATGGTAAAAAAAAAAAGTTTAAGTACATTATTATTCTAAATTTTGAATACATTTTATTTTGAAAAAACTACGTAATTTTATGTAAAATTACACATTTCTTGGTAAAATTGTTTAAATATGATTTGATCATTTTTTATTTTCAATGTGTCCAGATAAAATTAATGAATTAAAACAATCATTTTAGTATTTTATCAAAAAATTTTGAAACTACCTTTTAATTTTCTTGTAAATTCGTTGAGTTAAATATCACTACAAAATTTTAAAAAATTTTACCAAAAAATGTGTTAGTTAAAAATTGTCAAAATTATTTAAATTTACGTGAGAAAGGGTTTGAAATACTTAGATGTTATTTTTTTTTTGAAAAACAAAATTTATTCAAAATTTAGAATAATGATGCCATTTCCTTCTTTTAATCAAAAACTTATTTGTTTTAAATCAGTGTATATAATAGTCCCAAAGATATTCAGTACAAATTAATCAAAATTTTTTTTCTTTTTCTGAAAAATTAAATTTATTTTATGCTTCAAAATGTATATAAGATAATAGCATTTTTAAATTTAACTACTGAGAAAGCTATTCATAAATAGCTGAATTCAATTTGAACCAAATTTAAAGTCGATGAAAATTTGAAATGAATAGTTAAAAGTAGAAAAATAAAAGTTACCTCAAGTTTAATAAAATTGACGTAGAATTCTGAATAGATTTAGTGCTTTTATTTAACATTAATATAAAAACGACCAAACTAGCTATTTATATAGTCCAACATGTTTTTATAAATCGAAAATTAGTTTTAAAAATGATATAGTGAATTTCAGTAAAACCTAATAAAGTTTAAAATTAGCATTTTTTTAAAATTAGCAATATAAGAATAAAAGTAATCCTGACTCAAGATCAAGAAAAATTGTATTTCTATGCTAACAAGGTGTATCAGAGGAAGTATCTACAGATTACTGACAAATGTTATCATTTAAAATATCTTCTTTCATTTTTGACTAATCTACTTGTTTGGCAATTCTGGTAAATACTTTTCAAGTATTGTCTGACCCTCTTGTGAGTCACAAGTTGTTGCTAGTATGTTTGCAAAGGTTTCAAATCTGTATCCCATTTCCTATTTGCTCTGAAAAGAAAGTTGACTTTTTTAAAAACTTAAGAACATCAATTTTACAAGAAAATTTTGTTAAAAATGTGAATTTATTTTAAAATAAACTTTAACTTGAGAAATTTATAATTCTAAAAGATTCAAATTAAGGTACGTAATGATGAAAATGTTACTTGGCAAAGTTTTTGTTTTTAAGGCAATAAGGAACTTTAGTTTCAAATCAACCAAAAATGAATCTTGGATTTGAAAAAAATTTAATCATTATAATCATTTAACAATCTTGGTCACAAATATATAAATTCTTAATTGATTTTTGATTTCTTCAATATGACTCTCATGTTTCAATAGCGCTTCTAAATATTTTATTCATGCAAATTATAGCAAAATAATGAAAATATAATTAGATGTCATTGAATCTTCTTCAACTTTTTTTGCCTTTTATTTTTAAATAAATTTAACTGAAATTATTATGATACAATGTCTTAAAGAAACGAAAAAAAAACGAACCCATACTAATTGGCCGAAATACACTACGACCGAGTGCCCTCCTATGATAATATTATGCATAATTTAATAAGCTTTTCAGCAAAACCATCAGCTAAGCCCAATGACTTTTGCTACGGTCTGCACAAGCTTCTTTTCAACAATAACATTGGCCTAAATACAATTTGACTTTTTTTCCGATTCAATTAAATTAAATAATTTTGAAAAACTAAAATTTATGTAATACATTTTATTTATTTATTAAATTAAGTATTGACGTTATTTAAAAAACATATTTTAAAGATACATTTTTCAAGTTTAAAATTGTTATCAATTCTAATAGTATTCTTTCTGTTATGATTAAAATAAATAAATGCAAATTATCAAATTAATTTAAATATATAAAAATTTTCTCATATAGTTTTCTTAATAAGTCAAAATTTATTTGTTTAATATGATTTCAGATTCCAATTAAAGAAAGGAAAATTTATTTGCTGGAAAATTAAACAATTTTTAACTTAAAGTTGCCACCATAAAAAAAAATATTTATTTAATTTTTAGATCTCAAATGACAGAGAAAATAGCTAAAATTTTCTAATTAAACATGAAATGCAAGGTTTCTGATATTAATGAAAGTATTCTAAATAAAAGAAAATGGGTTTTTTAAAAACAGAAATCGTAACTAAATATACAACCAAAGAAAAATTCAAAATATTTTAAAAGAATATGCATATTTCCTTTAAAAAATGAAAAAAAATGTTAGATTTACCTAAAAAAAATCTACATTGATAGGAAATTTAAAAATAATGACATTCAATTTTTAAAAAAATTAAAATAAAATATTTAAAAAAAACTTATTAAATTTTCCATTAATGATTTTTAGAAACTTGTAAAGACCGAAAAAAAGTCTTAGATCTAAGCTGATGGTTTTGCTGAAAAGCTTATTAAATTTTGCATATTATATTCATAGGACGGCACTTAGCCGTAGTGTATTTCGACCAAAAAGTATAGGTCCATTTTTTATCGTAAAATAACAGGTCACAATTTGTAAATTCTTGATTGCTTCACTGGGCTTTTTCGTTATCCATATCATAAGTAATCACTAATCCAATAAAAAATGGTAAAAATATAATTTATTTGTAATTTGTTATTAAAATACAAAATTAGCTTTTTTTGAAACACGTCTTAGGTGAAGTCAATGATTTAATCCCTTTCGATTTTGGTTGAGGACTGACGACAAAATGGTAACTTTTTATGGTATTGATTTCTTTTTTTATTTAAAACCTCGAAATTAATTTGTTTATTTGATTAAATTTTTTCCATATTGCATAAATAAATTAATTGAAAATAAGATCTGAATCAAATATACTTAGAATTTGCCTTTTTTCACTTATTTTTGATATAAATTTTAATGTTATTGAATTTATTTCACTTGTTACAAAAAATTATCTATTTTTGTAAGGTGCCCCAAATGATAAACCGTAGTTAGTCAAAAAGCTTTAAATATTAAAAAAAAACTCATTTAAGGGTTTTTCATGATGAAAAATTTGAATTTTTCAAAAAAAAAAACGATGGGTAAGCTTATATTTTTGAGCTGGAGTGGGTCCTTTTTTTCAAGGATTTTCGCCAGTTTTTCGGATCGACATGTACCATAATTTATTTTTAGCTTTTTCTGAAAATTTACATCAAATTACACTAGAAAAATAATTTTCTTTAATAGAAATAAATTTTTTGAGTAATTGATTGATGAAAAAAGAAAAAAAAATCGAAATTTTGCAATTTTGGTCTTTAAAATCTATTCCGACTAGGCGACACTTATGTTAAGCCGAAATTTTTTTTAATTTTATTCTTTGACCAATTTGAAACAAAAGTTAGCTTTTTTTTTTTGTTTGTTTAAAATTTCAGTTATAAAACGCGCTAAAGAAAACCATATTTTTAACGTTTAAAATTTTTATTAAGTATTTTTGACATTTTTCATAGAAAATAATTAAAATACGTCAAAACTAAGTTTCTTTATTTAATTTTGTATTAAAATCTTTATTTTTTTTATGGGTTTGAGGGCAACTACTAGATTTAGCCCCGAATAATTTCGTTAAAACTTCTTGATAACTTGAGTCATTATTATACATACAATGCGACCCAAAATCTATTCCAAAGTTTTACATTTAACTTTTTATCTTTAAAAAGTCTTAATCCATTTTTAATAAGATCGATCCGAAAAACTGGCGAAAATCCTTGAAAAAAAGGACCCCCTCCAGCTCAAAAATATAAGCTTACCCATCGTTTTTTTTTTGAAAAATTCAAATTTTTCATCATGAAAAACCCTAAAATCATGAAAATGAGTTTTTTTTTTAATATTTAAAGCTTTTTGACTAACTACGGTTTATCATTTGGGGCACATTAACAATAAAAAAATTGTTTTTTCTATTTTTTCTCTTAGACGTAAAATGGTTATCTACAGTGCTTATTTGATAGAAAGGTTTTTAGTAATTTTACGTATTTTTCGAAAATTTACATATGTAAGAAAATGTTAAATTACGAAAAATTACGTAAAATTACAAAAAACCCTACTGTCAAATCGGCACTGTATTTTTAAAAGCTTTTGGTTTAAAATATAATATAAAAATTATTATTCAATCTAGTATATCTTCAATCAAGTAAGTATTATTCAAATATATCTTCTTATTTTAATATCGGTTTTATTATTTAACATGAATCTTCGAGATAAATGCAGCAAATCGATTTTTAATCGATTATAAATGTTTTTAAATGTAAATGTTTTTTGACTGAGTAAAAAATTTGATTAACTGATTTGAAACTTTGAAAATCTTTTAATTTCTTTAAATTAATGTTGTGGCGAATTATAAAATTGAAAGAATGTTTTTATTTCAAACTTTTGAAAAATAAAAAAATTGAGAAATTCTTCATGTTCAAAAAAAATCATAATTCTGTGAACTCATTTTGAAAAAGATTAAATGTCCATAGTGTAATATTAAATATCGTCTGTGAGAAAATTTCTTTTTAAAAAAACGGCTTGAGTTTTTCGGATTAAAACGAATCGAGCAAGTCTATATATTAAAAAATTTCAAAATGGGATGTTTCCATTTGGAATACATTTTACCTCCATTTTTATTTCTATAAAATTTGAATTTAAATTTTTAATTCTCTTAAATATAATGGGGTATAAAAAAACATATTTTATGAAAACAGCATTGTTTTTTTCTGGAAATAAAAAATCTAAAATACATCTATTAAATAAAAGTTTTTTTAAAAAATGTAATTTTTAAGAAGATAATATATCATTTTTAAAATTTAGATAGAAAAAGAAACTTGTCATTTCAAAAATATTTTTTAAACTGCCAAATTCTGTAATTCATTTAATATTCATCGTCACCAGTTAATCTATAGAGAAATCAATTTTTTAATATTGATATCAAAAAAGCCAATTAAATAATATCAGAACTATTATAATTTTATCTAGTTATTTCGCGTTATTTAAAATTCATTTAAAAAAATCAATTTAAGAAAAAAATTTAATTATTTTTACTATTTATAAACAAAAACTTTTAACTTTAAAATTATTAGTTAATAGAAATTAATAAAATTGAATAATTTTATAATTGTATCTGAATTGATAACAAATTTTTACAGAAAAATTTGACAAAGGTCATTTGATTGAACTTTTTTGAATTTTTTATCTGAGTTAATCAAGTGTTTTTTATTTTTTATTCTAGACCGGGCTCGGACTTCTACTATTTTCGTTTGTTCTTGGTGATCTAGTAACATCCCGCTTGCGTGGTTCCGGGGAACCCCGCGATCGAGACTCGGATCTATCTTTAGAAACCGATCTCTCTTTGGACACAGATTTGTTTCTTGGACTTGGTGATTTGTGTTTAGGAGGTGATCTTGTGGCTCTGGACCGGCTTCGACTTCTATACGAGCCTTCTCTGCTGCGAGGGATTCGCTCTCGACCACGTCGATCACGACCGCCACTTCGACTTCGGGTCCTACGATCATGTCTTTCCCCTCTTCGGTCATATTCAGGATGTCTCGAGTGTCTAGATGGTCTATCTCTGTCTCTGGTTCTCATTTCTCCAGGTGCTACAAAAACAGCTTAAAAACAGCAAAAATTGAAAGATTGGCTTTACTTTTTCTGTCTCCTCTGGCAAATTCGACTTCTATCTCGCGACCAAACAGTCTTTGTCTGTCCATTCTGTACTGGGCCTCTTCGGCGTCTCTCGGATCTTCATACTCTACAAAACAAAAACCTTTAGGCAAGCCAGAATAGTAATCCAATGGTATTGTGACATCCAAAACGCGTCCATATTTGGCAAATAATCTTCTCAGATCATCATATCTTAATTTAAAAAAAGAATAAAGGATTTAAATTTTTTTTTTATTTTTTTTTTATTTTATCAATACCTCACTCTATCGGATATATTCCGGATATAAAGAGTAGTTGATGCTGTTCCTCTGTATCTAGACATTACACTTTTTCAAAGTTAATTTTTTAATAAAAACAAAATTTCTGGATCGAGAGTTATATTTTAAAAATGAATTAATTGAATTCAAAATAATTTCAAAACAAGCGTTGCAAATATTACACAAATCTGTATGCTTATTAAACTAAAAGTCATCTAGACGATGAATTCATTAGAGTCATACTAATTTTGTTCAAGTGTTTGAAAATTTTGAACTTCAGTTAAATTAATTTTTTTTTTTTTTTAAAGTTTGATTTTAGGTTTAGATTTTAGCAATTTTATTTTGGTTTAAAAAAATTCAGAATTGTCTCAGCACCTTTTGGTGGAAGTTTGCATCATTTTGGTCAAGAGTAGCAAATATTTTAGAGCATCATGGACAATTCTTGAACAAAATTATCAAAAGCACGTGAATTTAAAATAATTTCGTTGATTTATTATTAAAAAAATAACTAGTTTCTAACTCTTTATCCTTTAAAATTTATGTTTAAATTTAGAAAAATATTTGTGAATGTAAAATTTAATTTTTTAAATTTTGGGAATGAAGAATTTTTTTGAAAGGCTTTTAATTTTGTCTTTAAAATTTTTTTTTCTGATTCTCTTATTAAAAAATACAGTATATTGCCAAAATTTAGAAATATTTTATTTAAGAGACTATTACCTTTAGTTTTGAAAAAAAACATTGTGAATTTAAAAAAAACGTATTAATTTTTTTCCCTTTATTTAGCTTTCATTATTTTTCATTGTGATCTATTATAATAAAAAATCAAAATTTTAATAATCAATAATTTAAACAATTCAGGTTAAGTTTATTCTCAACTTCCAATTTATAACTTTTAAACTCATTCATTCAAGCCAAAATACTTTTTTTCTCCTAAACAAATTATAAATTTTAAAGCAATAAATTTTTTTGTCTTTTAAAGTAAGTTTTCATTATAATCAATTTAAATATTTAAACCTATTAAAGTTCAATAGAAAAATACGTTTAAAAATTTTAATTATGAAAATAAACTTGAAATGAAATGGCAAGTAATTGCTTTGAAAAACATTTATTTTTTCTCTATTATTAAAAATAATATTACAATTTATATTTTGATCTTTTAATCTTGATCTCTAACTTTAAATTGCCTTTTTTATATTGACTTTTAACTTTAGCTTCCATTTTTTATACTCTTAAACTTTTTAGTATTTGAGACCTATTAAAATCTAAATTTTTAAAATTTCAATATTTTTTCATTAAATATTATTTGATGAAAAAATATTGAAAGTTTTCTATTTAAAATTGATTAATAAATAATCAAATGCAAATTTCAATACTTTAATTTCAATAATAAATTAATAATTTCAATTCTGTTATTAAAAAAAAGGCATTTTATTCGATATTGTTTTTTTTTTCAAATCAGAAATTTAAAATTTATTAAGGTTAAATATTTAATTGAATCTTTTAATCATTTTATCAATGACTTCTTTTAATTCTTTCAGGGAATTGACAATATCATCAATGTTCGCTTTTAAAAGCTTCTAAATTTCTTTATCCTGGATAAATTCAATTAAATTCTCATTATCCTTACCAAAATTTTGGCTCAATTTTCTCACTTCATTAAAATTCAAATGAGGTATTTTACAAAGCCAAGATAATTTCCAACTTAAATCTAAAAATTCATTTAATTATGAAAAAAATTCATTATTTAGAACCGCTTTGTGCGGTATTCTCATGTTTCTCAAATCCCCGAGCTTCTCTAAAATTTCTTTTGAGTTGTTAAATAAACATAGTTGTTAATACTTATCAATGGTGCTCAATGGTGTACCTATCAAATCTTTGCAGTAGTCACAAAATTTTCTATTTGTGTAAATAATATCGTTTAAAGGTTCACGGTATTCAACTACAGAAATCCCACTTATTTCTGAGCCCATTTGAATCACAATTATTTAAAAATAATTTTTTTTTTTAAATGATGAAAATAAATGAAAAATAAAAAGATTATCTAATAAAAAAATAATGTGAATATCATTTATCATGTGAATTGATAAAACTGTTTTATTTAAATTTTTCAAAGTAATTTCAAAAGAATGAACCATTGTTCCTACTAAAATATATTTCTATAATAGAAATATAACTATTCTTTCTTGATAACATGATACTGATAAAAATTAAAATTTTCAACTAACATATATTTTTTTAAAATAAAACCAAAATTTGAAAATAGAAACCATCCAAATTTAAAATTACTTATTTTTAGGTCTTATTAAAATTGAATAAATTTTTATGTATGAAACAGTAAAATCAAAAAACAAATAGAAATGTAGGGTGAATTTTATAATATTTATTTGTTTATCTATGTTCGAGCTAAAGTTCTTTCAGATTAGTAAGATAATATAAGATAATTTTTAGCCATTCAGTGGAACTGGACATTTTTCTAGTAGAAACAATGGTTCATTCTTTAGAAATTACTTTGAAAATATTAAATATTGATGAGCTAAATGAATACATCTCAGGGAAGATCATAAATTCTTCCAAAAAAAAGTGTTCCACTTAAATGCTCAAAAAGTTTTTTAAATCATATTAAATCTTTCATATATCTAGTCTTCCAAAGAATATTGTAGAATTAATTAAGGAACGAAGGATATGAAGAAGACTTTTCCTAAAATCAATATTTACTTTTCTTTAATGGCTTTTAATAAGCTTAGATTTGAACCAAGTCTAAATTTAAAGAAATTTTGGAACCAAAGCTGGCTCGAGTTTATGAATAAAATAGCAAAAGATCCCTCTTCAAATGACTTTTTTAAGGAAACATAAATAAGTTACGGTCAAAAAAACTTATAATCATTATTTAAAGATGGAAAAGAATTTAATTCAGATACTGATAAATGAAAATTTTTTGGTGATCTTTAACCATCTTGATTTTGTTGAATCTGATGATATTTATGATGTTTCACAAACCATAAGAGATTTTCGTAACAAATAATGTACAAAATAGTCAAAACATAAATTAATTTATCGATTAAATAGAAAAAGATCAATGAAAGTGTCTAGCAAAAAGCCGAATATTTTCAATATAATGTAATCGAGTAATTTTTAAACATGAAATATATTAAATTTTTGGTAAATTTTCGACATTTACGTAAATTGTTGTTTAAACAAATGTCCAAATAATTTAAGAGCTTTGACGTCTTTTTTATTTATTTAGTGGTAAAGGAACATGATGCTTTTTTCATTTAATTTTTTATAATTTACAAGAATATTGATCATTAAATAAAAAAAAAGACATTTTCAATTTATAATAAATTAATAAGAAAAATATAAAAAATAAAGTAATAATTAGTTTTTTTGAGCAACTTGATTTAAAATCTTTTATTTATTGTTTGAATCTACAGACAGGTATTCCTCACTTTTTTTCGACATTTTCCTGATTGTCAATGAAAATTGGTAAAAAATTCTGATACTTGAGCCCTCTCTTCTTCTTCCAGATTTTCTATAATTGTTTCTTTAGGTTCAAATGATAAAGCGTTTTTGTGTTTCCTCTTAAAGACACATCGTTAGGGTTGAGATGTCATTCCAAAACTTTATCACGAAATGCTAATGAAACAATATTTTTATAATATTTTCGCAACCATGGATATGAGAATGATTTTTTAACATAATAAAAGCAATTTGGTTAGTTAAAGCGAAAATCAGAAATCGACTAATATAAAAAAATTAATACCTTTTTTGGTAAAAAAAATAAATTCTAAAAATAATCTAAAAAATCTAATCCTAAAGTAATACATTAAGTAAATGTTATTAAAACTCAAAAAAAATTTTTTAAAAATTTCTTACTATTTGCGTTTTATTTTTAGAAAGCGGGGTGCTCGAAGATTTTTTGAGGTTAAAAGAAAATTACAAAAAATTAGATTTTGAAAACGAGCTATAAAAGAAAATCACTCAAACTTTTCATATATTTATTCCAGAGACTGATGTCAAAATTCAAAACTGGAAAAGATTATTCTGTAAAACTTAAGCATGTGGTAGAAGAAAAATTAAAAAATGAAAAAGAACAATTTATATTTTATTTATTTATAATAATTATTTGTTCAACTAAATATCAAAGCATTATGAATAAACCTTCATTATTTAGAAATAAGAAAATCTAAAAACAATTTTTTTTAAAGACAAAATGAAAAGCCTTACGAAAAAATTCTTCATTCCTAAAATATAAAAATCAAATTTTGCATCCACAAATTTTATGAAGGATTTAGCAAAAATTTAGTTATTTTTTCTAATTTAAAACCAAACAATTTATTTTAAACACATGAGCTTTCGATAATTTTGTTCAAGAATTGTCCGTGATGCTTTAAAATATTTGCTACTCTTGACCAAAATGATGCAAACTTCCACCAAAAGGTGCTGAGACAATTCTAGATTTTTTCTTAACAAAATTAAAATATTTAAAGCTTAAAATTTGAATTTTAAATTTTAAGCAAAGAAGTCCCTCCCGTAACTTGTTTATTGAAAACAAAAAGTCAATAAAATATTATAAGTCTTTGTCAGTAAAAAAATTTTTTTTCCTAGGAAATTTTTTAAAATAAACCCCTTAATTTATCTTCAGATTTATTTTTAATTTTTATTATTATTTATTTCAAAAAAACGCCACTTGGACGATGAAGATCAAAAAAATTAAAATAGAATAAAAGGATAAAATAAAATTCATAGTTTACACATTAATTTCAATTCAAAATGTCTTGCCACAAAAGTAAACCTATTTATTTATAAAAAATAAATTTTAAAAAAATTTTTTCTTTTGAAAAACCTTGAGGAAGAGTTCTTTTGAAAATCAATTTGTAAATAAATTTGATTCTTTAATATAATTTTGCAATTAGTTCCAAGCATTTACAATTCTATTAGTAAAAAAAATATTCCTCGGCAAACAGTTTTTTAAAAGTTCTATTCTTAGTCTGTATCGATTACTTCTTGTATTATCCAAAGTTTCACTTTCCAATGGTACCATCTCAATTCACTTAGTTCATTTAAGAACTTGTTCATTTGTATTAGATCACCACATTTCCTCCTTGTTGACAGTTTTATATCATTCAGTCTTCTAAGCATCTTCATATAGTTTAAATAGATAAATTAAAAAATATTCTTTTTTGGTAAAATTAAGATTAATTGGCTTGGTTAAAAGCAAAATAAATTAATTAGAAATTTTGACCGAAAGCTCCAAAATAAATTAATATTTTTTTATATAAGAATGTAGAGAGTTTAATTATCTACTAAACAGTATGCTGTTAGTATCAATCCTTTAAAATTGAATAATTTTACAAAAAAAAAATATTTTTTTAGTTACTCAGCCAAGAGCTTTAAAAAAGAGCAAAGTGACTATTTCCGCAATAATGTCTATATCGATCCATGTCTTTATCTATATCTATCGGTCTATATCTATCTTTCATATAATTAGTGGTCAGAAGGTCTACTAAAAGACAACTTTTTCTTTAATAAAATTTTACAATCATCATCTTTTGATTATTTTTTATGTTAAATATTCAATTATTCAACTTTTGAATTTTTTAACTTAATAAACTTTTCAACTATTCAATTTTTTTTCTTAAATTATTTAATATTTTTAATCTTTCTGCTGTTCAATTTTTAAAATTCCTGATTTACTTAATTAAAAAAATAAAAAAATATTAAATTAAATTTTACATCAATAAAATGATATTTAAGAAATTTTGCTCATTATTTTTGCTGACCAAATTCTCTAACCCAGGGATATGCCCCGGAGCCCTTTATTTTATTTAAGATTTTGTTAGAATAAATCTGTTTTGTTATAAAAATTTTAGTTAATATACTGGAAATTCGCATTTTGTTTTATCTTATTCATACTTTTCATTATATAGATTTTGTTAAATGAAATTTATTTAAATTAAAAAAAATTTTTTTTAAAATAAATTTTAATAACAAGAAATTAAAAAGTAATTTAAGTCATCATTATTTAGAAAAATTGAAAAGTTGAACAATTGAATAGTTGATTTGAAGAAATTTAAGTTGTATAAAACAAAAAATTGTCTATGAATGAGTTTTACATGTCAAAAACTAGTTCTTATGGTCCAACTGATATTTTTGCGTTAAAGTTCATCAAATTCTCTACAAAATGGTCGGTGGTCGGTATTTTTTGAATAATTCTTGATACCATCCGACTGCGGTCCGTGTTTTAGCATAAGCCTTTTTGACAGCCCATATAAAAAATAATAAAAAATAAATAAAAAAGCTTTCTAATTTAAAAAAAAATAAAAATTAAATTTTTTAGTTAAAAATTTTAAGACTAATCAGACAATTTCAAAACGATCACAATTTTCATGCGTGGTTATTTTGTAAAAATAAAAATATTTTTGTTAATAAAAATTTGAATCTTTTATTAAAGTAAAAAAAAGAAATTATCATTAAACGTCATCAAAATTAAAGAGTAATGTCGGAAAAAAATGCCGAACAAATAAAGGCACTCTACACTGAGTTGCACAAAATTGCTCCAACACAAGACTGGGAGCGCATTCTCAAGGTATCCAAAAAAATTCTTGGCCTTTCAGTCAACGAAAAAAAGGCCTTTCACTGCAAGACAGTATGTTTGATTCAAATGGAAAAGTTCGATGAAGCTTTGAGTGGTATAGAACGCAACCATGAAGCTCGTGATCTTTACTTTGAAAAGTCCTACTGTGAATACAGACTAAACCGTGTTGAAGAGGCCTACAGTTAATGGAGCGCATAGTACGTGACGTTATGATGGAGCATCTCTACAGCAACAATGCCATAGCCCCTGAGCAGCATGGGTTCGTACTGAGAAAATCCGTTGTCACTAATCTTTTAGAGACTGTCGATCGCATAAGTGACGGACTTGACAAAGGCCTGCATGTGCTCGTAGTATTCCTCGACTTCGCTAAGGCCTTCGATAGAGTCTGTCACTCATCCCTCAAGACCAAAATGATCGCATGCGGCTTTTGCGACAGTATTGTCAACTGGGTCAGTGATTTTTTATCCAAACGGCAGCAACGAGTGGTAATCGGTCAACATAAAGCGGAATGGATCGACGTATCAAGCGGCGTCCCGCAAGGCAGCGTCCTCGGTCCGTTACTGTTCGTAATCTACATTAACGACATGCCTTCAGTTGTCAACCACATTGCTAAGCTATTCGCGGATGACAGCAAACTAATCGCTACCATTTGTAGCGATAATGATCTCACGTCACTGCAGCAGGACCTCGATGCACTTATGGATTGGTCTAACACGTGGCGCATGCTCTTTCACGTCGACAAGTGCAAGGTAATGGAGTTTAGCAGGTCTGGTAAGAGCAAATTAACCAACACGGAGTTATTCATGGGCGAGTTCGACGCACCACACATTCTCAAATCTGTAGAATTTGAAAAGGACCTCGGAGTCACTTTCGACCGTAATTTAAAGTTCTCTAGTCATATCAGGATTCAGGCCAACAAAGCTAACCGTATCCTTGGGCAGCTGAGAAGAACGTTCAGGTTCTGGACCATCGACACCTGCAAGACACTCTACTGCGCATATGTGAGGCCCCACTTGGAATACGCCTCATCAGTTTGGTCACCATCCAGTAAGCGAGACATCAAAGCATTAGAGACCGTTCAGAGGAGAGCTACCAAGCTGGTGCCTAGAATCAGAAACTGGAGCTATGAAGACCGTCTCACTGTATTAGGTCTGACGCCACTTCATGAACGCAGAATTAGAGGGGATCTGATCCAGCTTTTCAAGTTCAACAATGGCTTCAACGAAGTGTCCTGGGTGAATCCTCTGGTGCAATGTAGTTCTCTCTCGCAAACTGGTCCAGCAAGGGGAATCAGAGGACACAACAGAAGACTCTCCGGGCAGCCCTCAACTAAATGTATGCAGAGGTCCAACTTCTTCACGAACAGAGTTGTTAACCATTGGAATGCCCTGCCAGCCGAAGTTACCGACTCCCAATCAATCAACCAGTTTAAGAACAAGTACGACGTCTTCAAGTCTAGCATATGATTCCACTAACGCACTACTTTCTAAAATTAAACTTAACAATGACTCTTACTGAACTAAAAAAAGAAAAAAAAAAAAAAAATAATAATGTATTTGTCTGTTATTTTCCATCCTTTCTGCGCAATTTCGGCTACCATAGATGTCCTCCTAGTAGGTCATCTCCGCAAGCTTGCTTGCTGTAGCTTATTCTTATTATTATTCTTATTATTATTAATTTAAAAAAAAATAAAAATTAAATTTTTTAGTTAAAAATTTTAAGACTAATCAGACAATTTCAAAACGATCACAATTTTCATGCGTGGTTATTTTGTAAAAATAAAAATATTTTTGTTAATAAAAATTTGAATCTTTTATTAAAGTAAAAAAAAGAAATTATCATTAAACGTCATCAAAATTAAAGAGTAATGTCGGAAAAAAATGCCGAACAAATAAAGGCACTCTACACTGAGTTGCACAAAATTGCTCCAACACAAGACTGGGAGCGCATTCTCAAGGTATCCAAAAAAATTCTTGGCCTTTCAGTCAACGAAAAAAAGGCCTTTCACTGCAAGACAGTATGTTTGATTCAAATGGAAAAGTTCGATGAAGCTTTGAGTGGTATAGAACGCAACCATGAAGCTCGTGATCTTTACTTTGAAAAGTCCTACTGTGAATACAGACTAAACCGTGTTGAAGAGGCCTACAAGACCTTAAAGCAATGCAATCAAATGACTAATAAAGAAAAAGAACTTTTGGCACAGATCACCTATAAATTGGAAAAATATCAAGAAAGCTACGAAGTTTACAGAGAATTGGTCAAAAATTCAGATGTAAAAAAAAGTTAATTTTAAAATTGATTTTTAAAATTTTATTTTAGGATGAGTATGACAACGAAAGGAAAACTAACTTTTCTGCAGTAGTTGCTGCCATGAGAACAGCTGATCCTAGTGTTACCAAGGACTTGGACATGTCAGAGAATGAAAAGCAAACATATGAGTTGTGCTATAATTCAGCTTGTATTCTAATAAGCAAAGGAAAACTCGAAGAGGCTGAGGACAAGCTCAAGAGAGCTGAGACCATGTGCCATGAAACTTTTGAAGACGAAGAAGACCAAGAGTTTGTGGAAAGTGAAATGGCTATTATTCGCGTTCAGTTGGCTTATTGTTTGCAAAAAATGGGCAAAAGTGAAGAAGCGTTGAAAATTTACAACAATGTTCTAAAATCAAAGTAAAAATTGAAATTTTTGAATATTTTTTTTGTAATAAATTTGAAAAGACCTACTGATTTGAGTGTGAATGCAGTGGCATCAAATAATTTGGTGTGTATCAACAAAGACCAGAATATATTTGATTCAAGAAAAAAACTCAAAGCTGTCACTTCGAGTGAATTGGATACAAGATTGAATTCAACGCAACGCTGTGTTATTGCATACAATGAAATTCTTTTTTCGATTATTACAAATCAGGTGAGAGTTTTTTTGTATTTTTTAGGGGTATCTTTAATTTTTTTTTTAAATAACAATTTAAATTAAAAATAATTAATTTTTTTAGAAAGTAATTTAATAAATTTTTAATCCAAAAATTAAAAATTTTTAACACTCTTTTTTTGGTGGGTAATTATTTAATAAAACTGGTAAGGAAATCGTTGATAAGTAAGGTCAATGCGTGGAAATGTTTCTTTTACTTCAGATAATTTTTGCAGCTACATATACCAGTACCATTGTTTCAGATTTGACAGGTTCCATGGTATTCATTATGATTGATAAACTGATAAATTCTAGGTGCCAAACTGGTCAAATATTTTTCAACTTGTTTAATTCCCTTTTAGCTTAATTTTCCTTATAAAGTATAATATTCTTGATTTTACTGGTAGGTCCTTTGACTCTAACCAGTCGGACTTCCCAAGTCTTACTCTAGACTCGAGGGTTTCGGATTGAAACAATAAGGTTTTTAAATAACTTTATTGGGACACGAGGTCCGAATCCAAAACCAAAAAACAAACAAAATTATATAATAACTAATAAACTAAAAAATGATAATTAAAAACTGTGATTTTTACAGAATTGTTTTTAAGTCACAATTCTTAAGTCAAATCAAGCCAATAACTTAAATTTTTTTTTTTTGACAAAATTATGAAGAAATTTGATTAAATTTTTATTTTAATTTGATAGATCAGGTTTTATATCATAAAATTTATATACTCTATGGTTGTCTAATGCATATATATTTGCCATATTTCATTTCTTGTCTTGCAATTTATTTCAATTTCAATAACAAGTCACTGAATTGACTTAAAAAAGAAAAAAAAAAAAAATTTAAGTCAAGTCATAACTTTGACTTAAATTTTTGTGACTTAGACTTTAAACTGTGACTTAAAAACAAGTCTGGATTTTTATATGACAAACTAAAATGTGTATGCAAAACAAATTTCTAATTGTACAAAACAATATTGAGACGTCTACAAAAGGATACAATTTTAAAAGTCAATAAAGACTTTGAAAAAGTGTATTTTTCATTTTAAATTTTTTTAAAGTGCACAAAATTAGAAGTTTTATTAAGTTAAATATGTGTTGAAACTTTTTTGAGTGTGTTGAAACGATTATTCCGGAAAAAAATAAACAAAAATTAGAAAATTTTTTCTAGTTTAATTGGGAAAATTAGTAAAATTCAATTTTTTCACTGTAAATTATGGTAAAATCGTAAAAGAGTAAAATTTGAAACAATGAAAATTATATTTTTCTTTAAGCAGATTAAAACATATGAAATCAGAAAAAAGTGAGCTTAATACGATTTTGAAGTGTTAAATTTTCTAAAAATTGGAATTGATACATTAATAAAAAGTTAATAGAATATAAAAAATGAGACTTAAAATTAAAAAAATCTCAAAAGAGAGATTGAAACAAATTTTTAATTAGAGAATATCTAGAATGCGTATAATTAGTTTTTTTTAATTGGAATTCAAATAGACGTTATAGTAGTAGTAGTTAAAATAGAAAAAGTATCAAAGATGATTTTATTAACTTTAATAACTTCGTGCTTTTAATCGAAAAACAAAACTTTATTCAAAAGAGGTTGGGAACAGTTTGATTCTGAGTTGACATTTGTTGAGTTGAATACAAATGAAATCTTTTTAAACTTTTTGATATATGAAAATAAAATCAACAATAAGAATTTCTAAAATGTTGATAAAGTATAGAGAATAAAACAATTAGCTATAGTATGAAGAATAATATTAAATACCTTAATTTGGTGAAAAAAAATTATCAAAACAAAAGTATCTCAAGAAAATGAAAAACTGGTAGATTGATTATCTGAGAGATTAAGTTTGTTTTACTGCACAACAATTTTCAGAAATGATTTACTTTTATCATATTAAAAATTATAAAGAAAATTTTTAATTGAGTATTTGATCAAGTCAAAATTCCTCTGAGTTTGTTGCACCTTTGCACCATTAAAAAATTGAATAAAAATCTTATAATTTTTACTCAAATATAATTTAATAATTTAATTTTAAAAAAATTAATTAAATCTATTATATTCAATTTTTTAAAATAAATTTCAAAAATGAATTTATTTTTTTTTCATTAAATTTTTTTTCAAAAATAGAAACTGAAAGTAATTTTTATCTAATTTTGCCACTAGAAGACCCAATATGTTTTTTTGTCTTTTTTTCATTATAGATAAATTAAATAAAAAAAATCTGATTTTTTTCCCCAAATTTAATATCAGAAAGTAAATTGAATTTTTTAAAAGATTTAATCAATTAATAGTTAAACAGCTTTAAAAAAATTACATAAAGACCGATGAAGGTTTTTAGATTTTTCAAAATTTTTTAAATGTTTTTCACACTGAATTATTATCCATTATGTCATATATTTTTTTATTATCAAATTTTATAAAATTTAATGAAATCGACTATTATTATTCCAAAGACTTGACCTTCGCTAAAAAGAGTCAATTGAATCGTTTGGTGCTTTTAGTATCAAAAAGTAATACGGTTATTTTACCAGAGTTATTTATTATTTGGGATTTTGTCAAATGCTTCCCTAAAAATTTAAAAAATTTATTTTGTAATGCTAAAAAAATTTTTTCTAATTCAAAGAGAGATGCGTCTCAAAAGTTGCTCGAACAGTTCAAGTCAAAATTTGAGGATAAAGAAAGATATACCATGCTTAAAGTGGTTCAACTTTACAAAGAAAAAAAGTATGCTGAGTGTGAAAAGCACTTATCTGAATTAGCCAAGTCAGATAATGGATCTTCAATAATAAAATTTTACTTGGTACAAATATTGCTCACACAGCACAAATATTCTGAGGCTGTTGAAATATTCAGAACATTGGATGAGTACAAAATATTCAAACTTGGCATCATAAGTGCAATGGTTACTTTACTAAAACAGCTAAATGATAGAAAGTCTATTACAAAGTTGTTCGATGACGCGGTTAACTATTTCTCCCAGACTGACCCTCAAGCCAGAGAACTGGAGGTGTATATGCGGGAAAATTCCAGCTTTCAAATGGAAAATGATAATTTGCCAAAAGCTTGTGAAATGTTGGAAAAAATGCGCTCAATAAAACCCAAAGACTTTAGAATACTATCAAAATTAATTAAGTTATATTCAAAATTCAATGCTGAAAAGGCCAAAAATTTGAGTAAAGAGTTACCTTCTTTAGAAGAAGTGGCGGCTCAGTCAGATATTGATATTGATACACTCGAAAGTCAATTTAGTTTATTGAATTCTAAATTTGCAAGATCAAAAACAGTTCAATCGGTGACAGCAAAATCTCCAGATCAGTCTAAAGCAAATGAAAATGTTGTTAAAAAAAGAAAAAAAAGAATCACAAAGTTAAGCTGCCCAAGAACTACAATCCAAATATACCTTTGGACCTAGAGCGATGGTTGCCTTTGAGAGAAAGATCTTATTATAGAGGAAGACGCAATAAAAAGAAAAACCAAATTGGCAAAGGAACTCAAGGCGCAGTATCTGCCAAGTAGCCTAAAATTTAAAAAGTTGAATTTTTTTATATTGAAATAAATTAATTTTAGGGAGCCTGTCGCGAATCAGTCTCCAAAACCAGGAGCAAAATCGCCCGATGTAAGTGCGCCCAAGCCAAAACCACCAGCTGGAGCTCACAAGAAGAAGAATAAATCAAAAAATAAATGGTAGAACTGAATATGAAGCTATTTAAAAAAAAAAACTTTTCTGTTTGATTTTAATTATGTTTTTAATTTTAACTCGATGATTAAATAAAATTTTAGAAAAATATTCAAATATACCGAACAAATTTTTTCTAAAAAAATTATTTTTTTGGGTATTGAATTAGATCTAGCGCTACAAATAGAAAGCAAAGAACAATCAAAAAAATTTTAATTTATTTTTTTTAAAAAAAATCTGAAGCTTCAATGTAGCATTAAACTTTAAAAACTTAATTTTAATGTTGGCCCAAAACTTAAAAAACATCTTTAAAGCACGTGGTATTTTTTAAGATTGTTTAAAAAGGAACGGAAGATGTTTAATGGATGTAACAAAGTTGTGTTTCGGTTTATAACTAAGCAATATTGAACAAGGAAATAAGGTAGAAAATTATTTAAATAAAATACATATTAAATTTAGAAAAAATAATTTAAATTTTCTTCTAAAGTTCTTTTTTTTAATGATTTTAAATCAAATAAATATTTATTTACATGATGTTAGTTACCTAAAAAAAAATTGAGAATGTTAATCGTATAATAAATTTTTCAAAATATGACGCTAAAGGCCATGAAGAGTTAAAATGTATTACAGCGAAAATTTAGCTTCTTACTTAATTGAAAACAAGTTTGGAAGAGTTAGCTGATTTGGATGAAGTCTCTAATTTTGATTGTGATGTGGTCGACCAAGAGGAAGAAGAGAAAAAAAATGAAACTAGTGAGAATTTAGGCATTGTGAATTTTGATACAAAAATCAAAAACAAAATATTAAAAGTGTCAAAGCTTAAGTTCTGAAGGACCAAAACATGTTTTGTAAATTGTAGCAACTGATACATCCTATGTACCACCACTTAAAGTTGAGTTGGATTTTTAATACCAAATTCACAATTTTCTGAGTTTTGCAGATTTATTCCAGAGCTTTGCAGAATTAGTATATTGGTGGTTTCTCAGTTGCTACAATTTACAGAACATGTTTTGGATCATCAGAACTTAAGCTATTGCACTTTAAAAAATTTGTTTTTGACTTTTGTACCAAAATTCACAAGTCCCCAATCTTAAGAAAATCAAAAAAATTGAAGCTACTTCTAAGTGGAAAACCATGGATATTAATGCTTATAACGCTTTCCGGTATTCTCACAAGCAATCTTATTAAGAAGTGGAAGAAGGCAAAATTTAAGACTAGTTAGAAAAATCATGGAAACCATCCAACTCAAATAAACAATGAAAAGAAACATTTCAAAACAGGTTTATTATACAATAAATTATTTTTTTTGTTTAACTAGTAAATTTCATCTTTTTAGGAATTTTACTAGTTAATAAAAAATTGCAAATAATTTTGTTTTAGAGCCACAACTGATTTGATAAATAACTAATATGACATAACTATAATATAACTTAATATAACGATAATATAACTTTTCATTATATAAAGTTAAAACCATACCTAACTAATTTTAGGGTTTAGTTAATCAATGAAAAATTTTAATATTGTCTAATGCATATATTTTTATAAAAATATTTATTTTAGTTTAAAAAAAGTTATTATGTTTAAACAAAATAATTCGTAATTTAGTGTTTTTTATTAATTCCTTACAAAGAAATGCAGAAAATTTATTCTAAGCTCGATCTTAATTCTAAGGCTCAAAGTTTAGGCTGTTTATCAGAAAATGAGAATTGTCTCATCCAGGAGAAAATTCAAAGCAAGCTTATCTTCTTAAAAATTACAAAAAATTTCAAAAAATAGAAAAAATTTAACTGAAAATTTGAATTTCCATATCTTTTTCTGATAAAATTATCACTTTCGGATAAGGCTTCAAATTTCAGATAGATTATGATATGATGGGTGATCACTTTCTTTTCAAGCATATAAATCAATTGGGCATATTTATAACAATTTCAGAAAAGCCAATTTGGGACTCAACCGGGATTTACTTATCATAGTCATCAAATCAACATACAAGTTCTCTAGCAAATATTGATTAGCTAAATAAATTTTCAAAGAAGATCATTCAAAGTGTCAAAAAATTGATCCACTCTAAACTCAGATATTTTTTAATCGAGCTTACCAAAGAACATTTTACATTAATCAATATTAATTATTAAAAAAAAACAGTTCTCATTCTCTTAAGATAGCCTTAAAAAAAATAAAAATCACGTTTAAGCTTAAAAGATTTTTTGAACCACAAATGGCTCGATTTACTAAACAATATCTTTTTTCTAATAGATCTTTGTTGAAGAAAATAACTAAGTTCAGATTAAATAAATTTTTGTTAAAATATTCTCGATAATTAAAGATGGTAGAGTTTAAAATAGAAACAGTGGAAATCATCGAAATCCTAAGTCTGTAAATGCCTAAAAAAAGTTAAAAGAAGTAACAGGATCTGTTCTAGGTCGTATTCACAATCAAATGTTAAAACCATACCTAACAAGACCTAATTTGAATTGAATCAACTTTTTAACACGAATCTGGACCATGACCATGTCTCAAAAGCATAACCCAGCACTCTTAACTTTCCAACATCAAATCTTCAAAATTATAATGTAATTGCTACTTTATTATTTCTTTTTATTTTCCTGAACTGTTCAATACTTGAGCATATAGCACTTGTAATTACTTATTTCAATTAGTCTTTTAAATTTCTTCTCTGAAGGAGCTAACGCTCGATACAGATTTGCAAATAAATAAATAATAAATAAATTTCTTCTACATTATTTTAATTTTTGAACTTTATTTTTTTGATATTTTTTTTTATTTTATTTTTATTCTGAATGAGCATTAGCTCAATACAGATAAACAAATAAATATATTTTTATTTCAGAAAAGACTAAATTAAGTCTATTAACTATGTTTTTCTTTATTTTTTATTTTTTTTCAAATTTTGAGTAAAAATTTTAAAAGACTATACGAAATATAACTCTGATGCTAATAAGCTTTTCTCTGACTCAGTTCAATTTTAGAAAATCTCAATATTTTTTAATCAAATCTGTTTATGATATATTTCTCATTAGAAATAAAATTTGAATAAAGAATTAAAAACAATTTAACAGCTCATCCTTTGCTTTAAAAATAATTCACCTTCAAATTTTAAATTTTAATTCTGAAAATATCTTTATAATTTTAAATTGTATAAAAAATTTTGTTTTTGAATTTGGTGAAATTCAATTAAATATGCTTTTAAATCTTCTAATGTTATTATTAATCAATTTTTAAAATTTAAGATTATTTTAAATATTTAATTAGTATTTTGTGTACAAATTTTCTTATTTTAATATTTATTGACTTAAAATAAGTATTAATACATGAATACTGTGCAGGTCAGTGATTTTTTTTATATTTTAAAATAACTTTTAACATTCTATAAATTTTTTAATGTATGATTTTTTAATTATTTAAAGAATGAAAGTTTACCTTATTTATTAATGTATTTATTTAAATTTTTCTTCATGCTAAAAAAATGTAAATAAAAAGAATTAAAAAAATCTCAATTAAATCATTGCATAAAATTAAAATAGATATTTTCAAATTAGTTTTTGAAAAATATTCAAAAAATTTCATAAAAGAAAGTCACTTAAAGACAAATATTATAAAGAAATTATAAATAAATGCTGTTTTATTTATTTTTTTTCGATTACACTTTTTATTTTTAATTTAATCATGTGATCATAATTGGCATGAGTTCCCAAAACTATAATTAGGTTTGATCAAATTTTTTGTCAGTTCACAAAAAAGACTATCGAAAAGTTATATATTTATTTAATTCAATAAATGCCAAACTGTGATATTCAATACAGTAAAATGTGATAATTTTTAAATAATGTACTTAAAAATTAATATATTTAATTTAAAAATTGATTGTCTAAAATATTTGAATTAAAATCTGAAAATATATAATTTTTGGATTGTTTTTCTGATTAAACCAACGCTTCAAGAATACAAAATACTCAATATAAAAATGCTTAATTTTTAAAATATTTTACTCAATTTTAATATTTTTAAATTATAAGTTTAATTTATCGTAAGTTCAAGTTGTTTTTTAAATCAATGTTAAGTTCGAATTTTAATTTGAAAATAGATAGTTTTCGAATTTAATTTCAAAAATAAAAATAAATCAAATATAAATACAAATTTATCTTATATTCAAAATTTTATTCAAATATGCTACTTTTTTAATTGTCTTTTCAAATTTCATATTTATTCAAGTTTCGATTTGTGTCCAAAAAACTATTATTCAATTTCATCACTAATTATTTTTTTTAAAAAAATTTAGAATAAAAATTTACATACTAAATACAAATACAATAACTAATAAATTCCTAAATAATTAGGCAACGCTTACAATGATATGGAAGCGCTAGTTTAGATTTATATTAAAAGAAATTTTAATTAATTTTAATCTCAAGAGAGTATATTATGGCATAGTGAATTTTGTAACAAAAAGCAAAACAAATATTTTAATTTTAAATAACTTTTTTACCATGAATTGTTCTGCAAAATGTATCAGCCGAAACAAATTGTACCGCCCAAATTTAGTATCAGCAACAATTCTGCAATTATGCAAAAAGCAAAATCAATTAATTTTATTAAAATCTAAAATATTATTATTTATTAATATCTAAATGTATTGGGAGTGAACGCAAAAAATTATACCTAAATAAAAATTCTATGATTAACGGCATTGTGAATTTTTGATTTAAAGCAAAAATTTTAATTTTAAATAACTTTTTTAATATATTTAGATATTAATAAAAAATAATATTTTAGATTTTAATAAAATTAATTGATTTTGCTTCTTGCATAATTGCAGATTTTTCACGCTCAGTCCTTATTTGTTCATCGTTAGGTTATTTTGTTTAATATTTTTTTTACCAAAAAATCATTGCAGATTGTTTGCAGAATTTTTGAGCAAAAACTAAAGCAAAATATGTTTTATTAAATTTAACACCAGTTTTATTTCAGTTTTTAGCAATTATTTTTAAAATAAATGTTAAACATTTTTAAACATAATTTGTTAAACGTAAACAAAAGCAAAAAGTTTTAAACTTCTTTAAATTTAAAAGGATAGATCGAATATTGATAGAAGCAGTACTAATTGTTTCATTTTTTTACTTTATTTTTTAATTTAATGCATAAATTTTTAAGATTTTTCAAAATTATCATTTAATTTTAAATTTAAAAAAAGATTTTTCTTTTGCTCCAAGTTTTTTTGCTCTTAACTTCTACAGAAGTCGGATTTAGCAGACAAATTGAATCCATCAACTGATACAACCCAAAGAACCAGTTCTAATAATTTAAAAAAAATTTAGAACAGTTTATTAAGTTAAAATTTATCACGAATTTCTTGTGAATTTTTCTTTCTAGATTTTTCTTTTTTATGTACAGTGGTGATTTGAAAACAGTATTTTACGAAAAATTACGTAAAATATCGTGAATTGACCAAATTTTACCACATTTTACGTAAATTAACGTAAAATCCGAAAAGTGAAAAAGAGGTATTTTACGAAAATTGACGTAAATTTTCAGGATTTTGAGATAATTTTGGTAAAATTTGGTAAAATTCAAAACGGCCAATTCAAAATTCAAAATTTTTGAAAAAATGTCTGTTTTTTTCCAAAAATCGAAAATTTAAGAAAGTTTTTATTTTCATAAATTGGTTTAAAAAATAGTTATTTTTAAAATCGTTGTAAAAATTAAACTTATAATTTAAAAATATTAAAATTGAGTAAAATATTTTAAAAATTAAGCATTTTTATATTGAGTATTTTGTATTCTTGAAGCGTTGGTTTAATCAGAAAAACAATCCAAAAATTATATATTTTCAGATTTTAATTCAAATATTTTAGACAATCAATTTTTAAATTAAATATATTAATTTTTAAGTACATTATTTAAAAATTATCACATTTTACTGTATTGAATATCACAGTTTGGCATTTATTGAATTAAATAAATATATAACTTTTCGATAGTCTTTTTTGTGAACTGACAAAAATTTGATCAAACCTAATTATAGTTTTGGGAACTCATGCCAATTATGATCACATGATTAAATTAAAAATAAAAAGTGTAATCGAAAAAAAATAAATAAAACAGCATTTATTTATAATTTCTTTATAATATTTGTCTTTAAGTGACTTTCTTTTATGAAATTTTTTGAATATTTTTCAAAAACTAATTTGAAAATATCTATTTTAATTTTATGCAATGATTTAATTGAGATTTTTTTAATTCTTTTTATTTACATTTTTTTAGCATGAAGAAAAATTTAAATAAATACATTAATAAATAAGGTAAACTTTCATTCTTTAAATAATTAAAAAATCATACATTAAAAAATTTATAGAATGTTAAAAGTTATTTTAAAATATAAAAAAAATCACTGACCTGCACAGTATTCATGTATTAATACTTATTTTAAGTCAATAAATATTAAAATAAGAAAATTTGTACACAAAATACTAATTAAATATTTAAAATAATCTTAAATTTTAAAAATTGATTAATAATAACATTAGAAGATTTAAAAGCATATTTAATTGAATTTCACCAAATTCAAAAACAAAATTTTTTATACAATTTAAAATTATAAAGATATTTTCAGAATTAAAATTTAAAATTTGAAGGTGAATTATTTTTAAAGCAAAGGATGAGCTGTTAAATTGTTTTTAATTCTTTATTCAAATTTTATTTCTAATGAGAAATATATCATAAACAGATTTGATTAAAAAATATTGAGATTTTCTAAAATTGAACTGAGTCAGAGAAAAGCTTATTAGCATCAGAGTTATATTTCGTATAGTCTTTTAAAATTTTTACTCAAAATTTGAAAAAAAATAAAAAATAAAGAAAAACATAGTTAATAGACTTAATTTAGTCTTTTCTGAAATAAAAATATATTTATTTGTTTATCTGTATTGAGCTAATGCTCATTCAGAATAAAAATAAAATAAAAAAAAATATCAAAAAAATAAAGTTCAAAAATTAAAATAATGTAGAAGAAATTTATTTATTATTTATTTATTTGCAAATCTGTATCGAGCGTTAGCTCCTTCAGAGAAGAAATTTAAAAGACTAATTGAAATAAGTAATTACAAGTGCTATATGCTCAAGTATTGAACAGTTCAGGAAAATAAAAAGAAATAATAAAGTAGCAATTACATTATAATTTTGAAGATTTGATGTTGGAAAGTTAAGAGTGCTGGGTTATGCTTTTGAGACATGGTCATGGTCCAGATTCGTGTTAAAAAGTTGATTCAATTCAAATTAGGTCTTGTTAGGTATGGTTTTAACATTTGATTGTGAATACGACCTAGAACAGATCCTGTTACTTCTTTTAACTTTTTTTAGGCATTTACAGACTTAGGATTTCGATGATTTCCACTGTTTCTATTTTAAACTCTACCATCTTTAATTATCGAGAATATTTTAACAAAAATTTATTTAATCTGAACTTAGTTATTTTCTTCAACAAAGATCTATTAGAAAAAAGATATTGTTTAGTAAATCGAGCCATTTGTGGTTCAAAAAATCTTTTAAGCTTAAACGTGATTTTTATTTTTTTTAAGGCTATCTTAAGAGAATGAGAACTGTTTTTTTTTAATAATTAATATTGATTAATGTAAAATGTTCTTTGGTAAGCTCGATTAAAAAATATCTGAGTTTAGAGTGGATCAATTTTTTGACACTTTGAATGATCTTCTTTGAAAATTTATTTAGCTAATCAATATTTGCTAGAGAACTTGTATGTTGATTTGATGACTATGATAAGTAAATCCCGGTTGAGTCCCAAATTGGCTTTTCTGAAATTGTTATAAATATGCCCAATTGATTTATATGCTTGAAAAGAAAGTGATCACCCATCATATCATAATCTATCTGAAATTTGAAGCCTTATCCGAAAGTGATAATTTTATCAGAAAAAGATATGGAAATTCAAATTTTCAGTTAAATTTTTTCTATTTTTTGAAATTTTTTGTAATTTTTAAGAAGATAAGCTTGCTTTGAATTTTCTCCTGGATGAGACAATTCTCATTTTCTGATAAACAGCCTAAACTTTGAGCCTTAGAATTAAGATCGAGCTTAGAATAAATTTTCTGCATTTCTTTGTAAGGAATTAATAAAAAACACTAAATTACGAATTATTTTGTTTAAACATAATAACTTTTTTTAAACTAAAATAAATATTTTTATAAAAATATATGCATTAGACAATATTAAAATTTTTCATTGATTAACTAAACCCTAAAATTAGTTAGGTATGGTTTTAACTTTATATAATGAAAAGTTATATTATCGTTATATTAAGTTATATTATAGTTATGTCATATTAGTTATTTATCAAATCAGTTGTGGCTCTAAAACAAAATTATTTGCAATTTTTTATTAACTAGTAAAATTCCTAAAAAGATGAAATTTACTAGTTAAACAAAAAAAATAATTTATTGTATAATAAACCTGTTTTGAAATGTTTCTTTTCATTGTTTATTTGAGTTGGATGGTTTCCATGATTTTTCTAACTAGTCTTAAATTTTGCCTTCTTCCACTTCTTAATAAGATTGCTTGTGAGAATACCGGAAAGCGTTATAAGCATTAATATCCATGGTTTTCCACTTAGAAGTAGCTTCAATTTTTTTGATTTTCTTAAGATTGGGGACTTGTGAATTTTGGTACAAAAGTCAAAAACAAATTTTTTAAAGTGCAATAGCTTAAGTTCTGATGATCCAAAACATGTTCTGTAAATTGTAGCAACTGAGAAACCACCAATATACTAATTCTGCAAAGCTCTGGAATAAATCTGCAAAACTCAGAAAATTGTGAATTTGGTATTAAAAATCCAACTCAACTTTAAGTGGTGGTACATAGGATGTATCAGTTGCTACAATTTACAAAACATGTTTTGGTCCTTCAGAACTTAAGCTTTGACACTTTTAATATTTTGTTTTTGATTTTTGTATCAAAATTCACAATGCCTAAATTCTCACTAGTTTCATTTTTTTTCTCTTCTTCCTCTTGGTCGACCACATCACAATCAAAATTAGAGACTTCATCCAAATCAGCTAACTCTTCCAAACTTGTTTTCAATTAAGTAAGAAGCTAAATTTTCGCTGTAATACATTTTAACTCTTCATGGCCTTTAGCGTCATATTTTGAAAAATTTATTATACGATTAACATTCTCAATTTTTTTTTAGGTAACTAACATCATGTAAATAAATATTTATTTGATTTAAAATCATTAAAAAAAAGAACTTTAGAAGAAAATTTAAATTATTTTTTCTAAATTTAATATGTATTTTATTTAAATAATTTTCTACCTTATTTCCTTGTTCAATATTGCTTAGTTATAAACCGAAACACAACTTTGTTACATCCATTAAACATCTTCCGTTCCTTTTTAAACAATCTTAAAAAATACCACGTGCTTTAAAGATGTTTTTTAAGTTTTGGGCCAACATTAAAATTAAGTTTTTAAAGTTTAATGCTACATTGAAGCTTCAGATTTTTTTTAAAAAAAATAAATTAAAATTTTTTTGATTGTTCTTTGCTTTCTATTTGTAGCGCTAGATCTAATTCAATACCCAAAAAAATAATTTTTTTAGAAAAAATTTGTTCGGTATATTTGAATATTTTTCTAAAATTTTATTTAATCATCGAGTTAAAATTAAAAACATAATTAAAATCAAACAGAAAAGTTTTTTTTTTTAAATAGCTTCATATTCAGTTCTACCATTTATTTTTTGATTTATTCTTCTTCTTGTGAGCTCCAGCTGGTGGTTTTGGCTTGGGCGCACTTACATCGGGCGATTTTGCTCCTGGTTTTGGAGACTGATTCGCGACAGGCTCCCTAAAATTAATTTATTTCAATATAAAAAAATTCAACTTTTTAAATTTTAGGCTACTTGGCAGATACTGCGCCTTGAGTTCCTTTGCCAATTTGGTTTTTCTTTTTATTGCGTCTTCCTCTATAATAAGATCTTTCTCTCAAAGGCAACCATCGCTCTAGGTCCAAAGGTATATTTGGATTGTAGTTCTTGGGCAGCTTAACTTTGTGATTCTTTTTTTTCTTTTTTTTAACAACATTTTCATTTGCTTTAGACTGATCTGGAGATTTTGCTGTCACCGATTGAACTGTTTTTGATCTTGCAAATTTAGAATTCAATAAACTAAATTGACTTTCGAGTGTATCAATATCAATATCTGACTGAGCCGCCACTTCTTCTAAAGAAGGTAACTCTTTACTCAAATTTTTGGCCTTTTCAGCATTGAATTTTGAATATAACTTAATTAATTTTGATAGTATTCTAAAGTCTTTGGGTTTTATTGAGCGCATTTTTTCCAACATTTCACAAGCTTTTGGCAAATTATCATTTTCCATTTGAAAGCTGGAATTTTCCCGCATATACACCTCCAGTTCTCTGGCTTGAGGGTCAGTCTGGGAGAAATAGTTAACCGCGTCATCGAACAACTTTGTAATAGACTTTCTATCATTTAGCTGTTTTAGTAAAGTAACCATTGCACTTATGATGCCAAGTTTGAATATTTTGTACTCATCCAATGTTCTGAATATTTCAACAGCCTCAGAATATTTGTGCTGTGTGAGCAATATTTGTACCAAGTAAAATTTTATTATTGAAGATCCATTATCTGACTTGGCTAATTCAGATAAGTGCTTTTCACACTCAGCATACTTTTTTTCTTTGTAAAGTTGAACCACTTTAAGCATGGTATATCTTTCTTTATCCTCAAATTTTGACTTGAACTGTTCGAGCAACTTTTGAGACGCATCTCTCTTTGAATTAGAAAAAATTTTTTTAGCATTACAAAATAAATTTTTTAAATTTTTAGGGAAGCATTTGACAAAATCCCAAATAATAAATAACTCTGGTAAAATAACCGTATTACTTTTTGATACTAAAAGCACCAAACGATTCAATTGACTCTTTTTAGCGAAGGTCAAGTCTTTGGAATAATAATAGTCGATTTCATTAAATTTTATAAAATTTGATAATAAAAAAATATATGACATAATGGATAATAATTCAGTGTGAAAAACATTTAAAAAATTTTGAAAAATCTAAAAACCTTCATCGGTCTTTATGTAATTTTTTTAAAGCTGTTTAACTATTAATTGATTAAATCTTTTAAAAAATTCAATTTACTTTCTGATATTAAATTTGGGGAAAAAAATCAGATTTTTTTTATTTAATTTATCTATAATGAAAAAAGACAAAAAAACATATTGGGTCTTCTAGTGGCAAAATTAGATAAAAATTACTTTCAGTTTCTATTTTTGAAAAAAAATTTAATGAAAAAAAAATAAATTCATTTTTGAAATTTATTTTAAAAAATTGAATATAATAGATTTAATTAATTTTTTTAAAATTAAATTATTAAATTATATTTGAGTAAAAATTATAAGATTTTTATTCAATTTTTTAATGGTGCAAAGGTGCAACAAACTCAGAGGAATTTTGACTTGATCAAATACTCAATTAAAAATTTTCTTTATAATTTTTAATATGATAAAAGTAAATCATTTCTGAAAATTGTTGTGCAGTAAAACAAACTTAATCTCTCAGATAATCAATCTACCAGTTTTTCATTTTCTTGAGATACTTTTGTTTTGATAATTTTTTTTCACCAAATTAAGGTATTTAATATTATTCTTCATACTATAGCTAATTGTTTTATTCTCTATACTTTATCAACATTTTAGAAATTCTTATTGTTGATTTTATTTTCATATATCAAAAAGTTTAAAAAGATTTCATTTGTATTCAACTCAACAAATGTCAACTCAGAATCAAACTGTTCCCAACCTCTTTTGAATAAAGTTTTGTTTTTCGATTAAAAGCACGAAGTTATTAAAGTTAATAAAATCATCTTTGATACTTTTTCTATTTTAACTACTACTACTATAACGTCTATTTGAATTCCAATTAAAAAAAACTAATTATACGCATTCTAGATATTCTCTAATTAAAAATTTGTTTCAATCTCTCTTTTGAGATTTTTTTAATTTTAAGTCTCATTTTTTATATTCTATTAACTTTTTATTAATGTATCAATTCCAATTTTTAGAAAATTTAACACTTCAAAATCGTATTAAGCTCACTTTTTTCTGATTTCATATGTTTTAATCTGCTTAAAGAAAAATATAATTTTCATTGTTTCAAATTTTACTCTTTTACGATTTTACCATAATTTACAGTGAAAAAATTGAATTTTACTAATTTTCCCAATTAAACTAGAAAAAATTTTCTAATTTTTGTTTATTTTTTTCCGGAATAATCGTTTCAACACACTCAAAAAAGTTTCAACACATATTTAACTTAATAAAACTTCTAATTTTGTGCACTTTAAAAAAATTTAAAATGAAAAATACACTTTTTCAAAGTCTTTATTGACTTTTAAAATTGTATCCTTTTGTAGACGTTTCAATATTGTTTTGTACAATTAGAAATTTGTTTTGCATACACATTTTAGTTTGTCATATAAAAATCCAGACTTGTTTTTAAGTCACAGTTTAAAGTCTAAGTCACAAAAATTTAAGTCAAAGTTATGACTTGACTTAAATTTTTTTTTTTTTCTTTTTTAAGTCAATTCAGTGACTTGTTATTGAAATTGAAATAAATTGCAAGACAAGAAATGAAATATGGCAAATATATATGCATTAGACAACCATAGAGTATATAAATTTTATGATATAAAACCTGATCTATCAAATTAAATAAAAATTTAATCAAATTTCTTCATAATTTTGTCAAAAAAAAAAATTTAAGTTATTGGCTTGATTTGACTTAAGAATTGTGACTTAAAAACAATTCTGTAAAAATCACAGTTTTTAATTATCATTTTTTAGTTTATTAGTTATTATATAATTTTGTTTGTTTTTTGGTTTTGGATTCGGACCTCGTGTCCCAATAAAGTTATTTAAAAACCTTATTGTTTCAATCCGAAACCCTCGAGTCTAGAGTAAGACTTGGGAAGTCCGACTGGTTAGAGTCAAAGGACCTACCAGTAAAATCAAGAATATTATACTTTATAAGGAAAATTAAGCTAAAAGGGAATTAAACAAGTTGAAAAATATTTGACCAGTTTGGCACCTAGAATTTATCAGTTTATCAATCATAATGAATACCATGGAACCTGTCAAATCTGAAACAATGGTACTGGTATATGTAGCTGCAAAAATTATCTGAAGTAAAAGAAACATTTCCACGCATTGACCTTACTTATCAACGATTTCCTTACCAGTTTTATTAAATAATTACCCACCAAAAAAGAGTGTTAAAATTTTTAATTTTTGGATTAAAAATTTATTAAATTACTTTCTAAAAAAATTAATTATTTTTAATTTAAATTGTTATTTAAAAAAAAATTAAAGATACCCCTAAAAAATACAAAAAAACTCTCACCTGATTTGTAATAATCGAAAAAAGAATTTCATTGTATGCAATAACACAGCGTTGCGTTGAATTCAATCTTGTATCCAATTCACTCGAAGTGACAGCTTTGAGTTTTTTTCTTGAATCAAATATATTCTGGTCTTTGTTGATACACACCAAATTATTTGATGCCACTGCATTCACACTCAAATCAGTAGGTCTTTTCAAATTTATTACAAAAAAAATATTTAAAAATTTCAATTTTTACTTTGATTTTAGAACATTGTTGTAAATTTTCAACGCTTCTTCACTTTTGCCCATTTTTTGCAAACAATAAGCCAACTGAACGCGAATAATAGCCATTTCACTTTCCACAAACTCTTGGTCTTCTTCGTCTTCAAAAGTTTCATGGCACATGGTCTCAGCTCTCTTGAGCTTGTCCTCAGCCTCTTCGAGTTTTCCTTTGCTTATTAGAATACAAGCTGAATTATAGCACAACTCATATGTTTGCTTTTCATTCTCTGACATGTCCAAGTCCTTGGTAACACTAGGATCAGCTGTTCTCATGGCAGCAACTACTGCAGAAAAGTTAGTTTTCCTTTCGTTGTCATACTCATCCTAAAATAAAATTTTAAAAATCAATTTTAAAATTAACTTTTTTTTACATCTGAATTTTTGACCAATTCTCTGTAAACTTCGTAGCTTTCTTGATATTTTTCCAATTTATAGGTGATCTGTGCCAAAAGTTCTTTTTCTTTATTAGTCATTTGATTGCATTGCTTTAAGGTCTTGTAGGCCTCTTCAACACGGTTTAGTCTGTATTCACAGTAGGACTTTTCAAAGTAAAGATCACGAGCTTCATGGTTGCGTTCTATACCACTCAAAGCTTCATCGAACTTTTCCATTTGAATCAAACATACTGTCTTGCAGTGAAAGGCCTTTTTTTCGTTGACTGAAAGGCCAAGAATTTTTTTGGATACCTTGAGAATGCGCTCCCAGTCTTGTGTTGGAGCAATTTTGTGCAACTCAGTGTAGAGTGCCTTTATTTGTTCGGCATTTTTTTTCCGACATTACTCTTTAATTTTGATGACGTTTAATGATAATTTCTTTTTTTTACTTTAATAAAAGATTCAAATTTTTATTAACAAAAATATTTTTATTTTTACAAAATAACCACGCATGAAAATTGTGATCGTTTTGAAATTGTCTGATTAGTCTTAAAATTTTTAACTAAAAAATTTAATTTTTATTTTTTTTTTAAATTAGAAAGCTTTTTTTATTTATTTTTTATTATTTTTTATATGGGCTGTCAAAAAGGCTTATGCTAAAACACGGACCGCAGTCGGATGGTATCAAGAATTATTCAAAAAATACCGACCACCGACCATTTTGTAGAGAATTTGATGAACTTTAACGCAAAAATATCAGTTGGACCATAAGAACTAGTTTTTGACATGTAAAACTCATTCATAGACAATTTTTTGTTTTATACAACTTAAATTTCTTCAAATCAACTATTCAATTGTTCAACTTTTCAATTTTTCTAAATAATGATGACTTAAATTACTTTTTAATTTCTTGTTATTAAAATTTATTTTAAAAAAAATTTTTTTTAATTTAAATAAATTTCATTTAACAAAATCTATATAATGAAAAGTATGAATAAGATAAAACAAAATGCGAATTTCCAGTATATTAACTAAAATTTTTATAACAAAACAGATTTATTCTAACAAAATCTTAAATAAAATAAAGGGCTCCGGGGCATATCCCTGGGTTAGAGAATTTGGTCAGCAAAAATAATGAGCAAAATTTCTTAAATATCATTTTATTGATGTAAAATTTAATTTAATATTTTTTTATTTTTTTAATTAAGTAAATCAGGAATTTTAAAAATTGAACAGCAGAAAGATTAAAAATATTAAATAATTTAAGAAAAAAATTGAATAGTTGAAAAGTTTATTAAGTTAAAAAATTCAAAAGTTGAATAATTGAATATTTAACATAAAAAATAATCAAAAGATGATGATTGTAAAATTTTATTAAAGAAAAAGTTGTCTTTTAGTAGACCTTCTGACCACTAATTATATGAAAGATAGATATAGACCGATAGATATAGATAAAGACATGGATCGATATAGACATTATTGCGGAAATAGTCACTTTGCTCTTTTTTAAAGCTCTTGGCTGAGTAACTAAAAAAATATTTTTTTTTTGTAAAATTATTCAATTTTAAAGGATTGATACTAACAGCATACTGTTTAGTAGATAATTAAACTCTCTACATTCTTATATAAAAAAATATTAATTTATTTTAGAGCTTTCGGTCAAAATTTCTAATTAATTTATTTTGCTTTTAACCAAGCCAATTAATCTTAATTTTACCAAAAAAGAATATTTTTTAATTTATCTATTTAAACTATATGAAGATGCTTAGAAGACTGAATGATATAAAACTGTCAACAAGGAGGAAATGTGGTGATCTAATACAAATGAACAAGTTCTTAAATGAACTAAGTGAATTGAGATGGTACCATTGGAAAGTGAAACTTTGGATAATACAAGAAGTAATCGATACAGACTAAGAATAGAACTTTTAAAAAACTGTTTGCCGAGGAATATTTTTTTTTACTAATAGAATTGTAAATGCTTGGAACTAATTGCAAAATTATATTAAAGAATCAAATTTATTTACAAATTGATTTTCAAAAGAACTCTTCCTCAAGGTTTTTCAAAAGAAAAAATTTTTTTTAAAATTTATTTTTTATAAATAAATAGGTTTACTTTTGTGGCAAGACATTTTGAATTGAAATTAATGTGTAAACTATGAATTTTATTTTATCCTTTTATTCTATTTTAATTTTTTTGATCTTCATCGTCCAAGTGGCGTTTTTTTGAAATAAATAATAATAAAAATTAAAAATAAATCTGAAGATAAATTAAGGGGTTTATTTTAAAAAATTTCCTAGGAAAAAAAATTTTTTTACTGACAAAGACTTATAATATTTTATTGACTTTTTGTTTTCAATAAACAAGTTACGGGAGGGACTTCTTTGCTTAAAATTTAAAAACCAAATTTTAAGCTTTAAATATTTTAATTTTGTTAAGAAAAAATCTAGAATTGTCTCAGCACCTTTTGGTGGAAGTTTGCATCATTTTGGTCAAGAGTAGCAAATATTTTAAAGCATCACGGACAATTCTTGAACAAAATTATCGAAAGCTCATGTGTTTAAAATAAATTGTTTGGTTTTAAATTAGAAAAAATAACTAAATTTTTGCTAAATCCTTCATAAAATTTGTGGATGCAAAATTTGATTTTTATATTTTAGGAATGAAGAATTTTTTCGTAAGGCTTTTCATTTTGTCTTTAAAAAAAATTGTTTTTAGATTTTCTTATTTCTAAATAATGAAGGTTTATTCATAATGCTTTGATATTTAGTTGAACAAATAATTATTATAAATAAATAAAATATAAATTGTTCTTTTTCATTTTTTAATTTTTCTTCTACCACATGCTTAAGATTTACAGAATAATCTTTTCCAGTTTTGAATTTTGACATCAGTCTCTGGAATAAATATATGAAAAGTTTGAGTGATTTTCTTTTATAGCTCGTTTTCAAAATCTAATTTTTTGTAATTTTCTTTTAACCTCAAAAAATCTTCGAGCACCCCGCTTTCTAAAAATAAAACGCAAATAGTAAGAAATTTTTCAAAATTTTTTTTTGAGTTTTAATAACATTTACTTAATGTATTACTTTAGGATTAGATTTTTTAGATTATTTTTAGAATTTATTTTTTTTACCAAAAAAGGTATTAATTTTTTTATATTAGTCGATTTCTGATTTTCGCTTTAACTAACCAAATTGCTTTTATTATGTTAAAAAATCATTCTCATATCCATGGTTGCGAAAATATTATAAAAATATTGTTTCATTAGCATTTCGTGATAAAGTTTTGGAATGACATCTCAACCCTAACGATGTGTCTTTAAGAGGAAACACAAAAACGCTTTATCATTTGAACCTAAAGAAACAATTATAGAAAATCTGGAAGAAGAAGAGAGGGCTCAAGTATCAGAATTTTTTACCAATTTTCATTGACAATCAGGAAAATGTCGAAAAAAAGTGAGGAATACCTGTCTGTAGATTCAACAATAAATAAAAGATTTTAAATCAAGTTGCTCAAAAAAACTAATTATTACTTTATTTTTTATATTTTTCTTATTAATTTATTATAAATTGAAAATGTCTTTTTTTTTATTTAATGATCAATATTCTTGTAAATTATAAAAAATTAAATGAAAAAAGCATCATGTTCCTTTACCACTAAATAAATAAAAAAGACGTCAAAGCTCTTAAATTATTTGGACATTTGTTTAAACAACAATTTACGTAAATGTCGAAAATTTACCAAAAATTTAATATATTTCATGTTTAAAAATTACTCGATTACATTATATTGAAAATATTCGGCTTTTTGCTAGACACTTTCATTGATCTTTTTCTATTTAATCGATAAATTAATTTATGTTTTGACTATTTTGTACATTATTTGTTACGAAAATCTCTTATGGTTTGTGAAACATCATAAATATCATCAGATTCAACAAAATCAAGATGGTTAAAGATCACCAAAAATTTTCATTTATCAGTATCTGAATTAAATTCTTTTCCATCTTTAAATAATGATTATAAGTTTTTTTGATCATAACTTATTTATGTTTCCTTAAAAAAGTCATTTGAAGAGGGATCTTTTGCTATTTTATTCATAAACTCGAGCCAGCTTTGGTTCCAAAATTTCTTTAAATTTAGACTTGGTTCAAATCTAAGCTTATTAAAAGCCATTAAAGAAAAGTAAATATTGATTTTAGGAAAAGTCTTCTTCATATCCTTCGTTCCTTAATTAATTCTACAATATTCTTTGGAAGACTAGATATATGAAAGATTTAATATGATTTAAAAAACTTTTTGAGCATTTAAGTGGAACACTTTTTTTTGGAAGAATTTATGATCTTCCCTGAGATGTATTCATTTAGCTCATCAATATTTAATATTTTCAAAGTAATTTCTAAAGAATGAACCATTGTTTCTACTAGAAAAATGTCCAGTTCCACTGAATGGCTAAAAATTATCTTATATTATCTTACTAATCTGAAAGAACTTTAGCTCGAACATAGATAAACAAATAAATATTATAAAATTCACCCTACATTTCTATTTGTTTTTGATTTTACTGTTTCATACATAAAAATTTATTCAATTTTAATAAGACCTAAAAATAAGTAATTTTAAATTTGGATGGTTTCTATTTTCAAATTTTGGTTTTATTTTAAAAAAATATATGTTAGTTGAAAATTTTAATTTTATCAGTATCATGTTATCAAGAAAGAATAGTTATATTTCTATTATAGAAATATATTTTAGTAGGAACAATGGTTCATTCTTTTGAAATTACTTTGAAAAATTTAAATAAAACAGTTTTATCAATTCACATGATAAATGATATTCACATTATTTTTTTATTAGATAATCTTTTTATTTTTCATTTATTTTCATCATTTAAAAAAAAAAATTATTGTTAAATAATTGTGATTCAAATGGGCTCAGAAATAAGTGGGATTTCTGTAGTTGAATACCGTGAACCTTTAACGATATTATTTACACAAATAGAAAATTTTGTGACTACTGCAAAGATTTGATAGGTACACCATTGAGCACCATTGATAAGTATTTAACAACTATGTTTATTTAACAACTCAAAAGAAATTTTAGAGAAGCTCGGGGATTTGAGAAACATGAGAATACCGCACAAAGCGGTTCTAAATAATGAATTTTTTTCATAATTAAATGAATTTTTAGATTTAAGTTGGAAATTATCTTGGCTTTGCAAAAGACCTCATTTGAATTTTAATGAAGTGAGAAAATTGAGCCAAAATTTTGGTAAGGATAATGAGAATTTAATTGAATTTATCCAGGATAAAGAAATTTAGAAGCTTTTAAAAGCGAACATTGATGATATTGTCAATTCCCTGAAAGAATTAAAAGAAGTCATTGATAAAATGATTAAAAGATTCAATTAAATATTTAACCTTAATAAATTTTAAATTTCTGATTTGAAAAAAAACAATATCGAATAAAATGCCTTTTTTTTAATAACAGAATTGAAATTATTAATTTATTATTGAAATTAAAGTATTGAAATTTGCATTTGATTATTTATTAATCAATTTTAAATAGAAAACTTTCAATATTTTTTCATCAAATAATATTTAATGAAAAAATATTGAAATTTTAAAAATTTAGATTTTAATAGGTCTCAAATACTAAAAGTTTAAGAGTATAAAAAATGGAAGCTAAAGTTAAAAGTCAATATAAAAAATGCAATTTAAAGTTAGAGATCAAGATTAAAAGATCAAAATATAAATTGTAATATTATTTTTAATAATAGAGAAAAAATAAATGTTTTTCAAAGCAATTACTTGCCATTTCATTTCAATTTTATTTTCATAATTAAAATTTTTAAACGTATTTTTCTATTGAACTTTAATAGGTTTAAATATTTAAATTGATTATAATGAAAACTTACTTTAAAAGACAAAAAAATTTATTGCTTTAAAATTTATAATTTGTTTAGGAGAAAAAAAGTATTTTGGCTTGAATGAATGAGTTTAAAAGTTATAAATTGGAAGTTGAGAATAAACTTAACCTGAATTGTTTAAATTATTGATTATTAAAATTTTGATTTTTATTATAATAGATCACAATGAAAAATAATGAAAGCTAAATAAAGGGAAAAAAATTAATACGTTTTTTTTAAATTCACAATGGCAAGTTTTTTTTCTATTTAACAATTTTAGTGGAACATTTTGAATTCGAAATGCCCAACTCATATTGAACACCAAAAAATATAAATTGATATTTAAATAGCTAATATACTAAAATTTAGGAATACAAATCATTTTCTAATTAAAATCTCCAAGATAGGTTATTTTTATCACTTTGATTATTTCTAAAATAGAAAATTTTCAAACAAGTTTATTTGTTATGTTTTAAATGAAATTTATTTCAAAATTTTAATTCTTAAAAAAAATTTGTCATTTGATATTTTCTATCTTAAAGATACCACGAACTTTTTTATTCTTTCAAATTATACAGAAGTCCATTTTTAAAAATGTAAGATTTAACTTTTTGTTAAATCTAACTCTTTAGTATTCGCAGGTTCGTTTTTTCTTCTTTATTTTAAAATCGATTTTTTTTAAAAAAATTTCCTCAATTACTAAAAATTCCGGTAAAAAAAATTAAATTTGTGTTTAGATTGTTATTTTGATTTTTTCTTTTTTTTTTTTTTAATTTTTGACGACTAGATTTTTAATTCTATTCACTTTTCTTTTTGGTTTCAAATTATTTTTTTATTTTTCAGTAGAATACTTTCCAATTTTAATTTTTTTATTTAGATTGAAATTTTCATTTTTATTATATATAATTCTAAATTAATATTGTAAAAATAGTTATTTTATTATAATTAAAGGAATTTCAATGAGAATTTTAATTATCTTATAAAAGAAAAACTTGAATTTATTTAAGCAATATTTTATTGAATTTTTTATTTTTATTAGAAAATTATTTTATATTTAATCATAATTTTTTGAAGCTATTTCTCATTTCATTTTAAGTTGCTTGTTTGTCAAGGCTTTCGATTACCTATTTTAAATTTTCATTTTGCCTAATAATCTAATTTTTTTCACTTTTGCTTTTGAGAAAACCAAATTGTTTTCTTAGAAGATCTGAAAATACAGATTTAATGTGAATTTAAATAAAATACAAATAAAAAAAAAATGTTGCTTGTTTGTCGAGGCATTCGATTTCCTTTTTAAAGTTGGCCTTGGCTTGATTCTGATAAATTCACTAATTTTATTTATAACAATTTAAATAAATCATAATAAAAAAAAATTAGGTTAAACATTCCTCGAAATATAAGGTTTTTAAAAGAATTTTTGTTTTAAATTCGAAGCCAAAATTTTTATTAAATCAACCAACTATTTTTAAAATTAATTGGTTGAAAAATCAAATAAATTGAAAAATTTTTTGGATATTATTCCAAAAATTTTATTTAAATTTAGAAACTAAAATATTTTAGGCTCCTACCCTAGAAAAATGCTATTTTTAGAAAAGAGATTAATGGATTTTTCATTTTTGTGAACTTCTCTAAAATTTTCTTATATTCTCTAAAATTTATTTTTTAATTCCAGGCAATTTTGCATCACGAATCCTCCCTTCATTCAAAATTTTTAACATCTGGTCACATAATTATCATTTAAAACTAAGGGGAAAAGCTTAGTAAAGTAAAATTTGAAAAATTTAAAAATTTAACTTTTAAATTTGTCATCAAGAACCGAGCAGATTTATGAACCGAAAGTATTTGTTTAAAAAATATCTATCTAAATGGATTACAATTTAATAGGAAAACAAATATGGAGTCAATGAACGAAATAAAACTGTGACGGATGATTTCAAACGTGTGTGTACTCCTGTCTTTTTTTTATGGAAAAAAGTAAGTTTTTTCTTGCCATCTCATCAAGAATATTTATTTTGTTTTAAAAGTTAATTGAGCAAATGAGATTTTATATTTATTAAAATAATTTAGCTGACAACTTTTACAAAATTAAACGAAAAAAAATGCTGAAATTTGAAAATTTTGAAGCATAGATTTCAAAAGGATTAATCAAAATTGTTTTAAAACGGCTCGAAAAGTGCAGGTTACTTTTTTAATTATCGAGATGTAGATTTTGGAATTTTCAGTAAGGAATTTAAAAATCGTAGGTTGATTTTTCTTAAAATTTTGGTTTCGAAGTTTAAATATTTGTATTAAAAAACTTAAATTTCGAAGAATGTATTCAATTTGTATTTATTTATTTATTTATTTCATTTTTGAAAATTATTTTAAATTATTCTTTTTCTCTTAAATCGATTTTTTTTAAAAAATTTCCTCAATTGCTTAAAATTCTGAAAAAAAAATAAAATTTCGTTTTTAGATTTTTATTTCAATTTTTGAAGATACGATTTTTAAGTTTATTGATTTTTCTTTTTGGTTTCAAATTAATTTTTATTACAATAGAATACAATACAATTAAATTTTTCTTCATTTTTTACTAATAAAGAATTGTAAATATTTTATTTTTTTAAAATATAATTTCATAACTTTTGTTTATATAGGTAAGCATATATGCACTTGATTTTTCTTCTAATCCATAGTTTAATTCGATTGCCTCTTCTTTAAAACATCTTGATACTTTGTTATCGTTAAATTTATACCATTGTTATTAAAATTTGGATTGATATATATAACATAATGTCCTTGATCAATTTCTCCGATATGAACAATAATGGCAAATAAATAGTAAAGCTTTAGTTCTCTATTATTAGTGTAATTTTTTAAATCCAATATTTCTGGATATTCAAATTTATTATTAATTTTTATACGCTTTTTTAATTTTGCATCATATTTAAATCTCAGCAAACAAATGTTTAAATTGGCGGAAGATTTTCGAAATCTAAATATTTACTGCAATCTTTTGGTCCATAATTTTGAATTGTTACTCTATTATCTCCTGACAAGTTTACTCTTTTTCTTAGTTCAAGCAAAGCTTCAGAAACTTTAAAAAAAGTTAGTTTTAATTAATTTTTATTTAATTTTACCATCTTTTTTCCCATCAACAGCTAAATTTATCTCGATGAAATCTTCAAATATTGTAGAGGTAAATCCAATTTCTTCGCAAACTAAATTCGACTAATAAAAATTAGTTAAATTTATTATTTTCGATTGTTTAACTTACTCTATATCTTCCCTTAAATAAGTCCATTATTGTATCGAAAAAATTGCATTCCTTGAATTTCTCAACAAACTTAAAAGACAAAAATGGATGGAATTTTATCTTTTATTCGCTAATTTAGAAAATTAAAACTATCTTTCCCATTTTTTATGAATAAAAAAATTTAAAAAATATTGTCTTTTTAACCTTTTTAAAACATTCATTAGCATCCTGCTGCTGTGCAAACCAATTTTTTTCATTACCAAAAGATTCGATTAGTTTTGTCGGATCAGCAGTTTGAATATTTTTCCTAAGTTGGATGAATATAGCTTTTAATTCTTTTAAAATTGCGGAGAATCGGCTTGGCATGAGAAATTTAAAATTTCAAGACGAATAACCGGAATAAAGTAAAATAATTGTATAATACAATTCATAAAGCAGTTAGAATTCAAGTTTTTTATGCCACAATATTTATTGATTTTTAAGATATCTGTATAATCTATTTCAGAAACTTTAGGATTAATTGTACTTATTTTCTTGCTTCTGATTTCTTTATCTAAATAACTGGCATTTGGATAATCAACTTCCTCAAAAACCCCATATTTTACAATCAATTATTTAGCTTGATCAATATCTTAAAACGATAATGTTTTATTTTAGAAAAAAGTTAGAAAATTTTCAATTTAAACATCTTTACAAATACAAGTAATAACTGTTGATGAAAATTTTGCTTTCTAAGTTTTAAATTTCAGATAAGATTGAAGTAAGATTTAACTCCTACTGACATGTAACAGTGAAAATTATAAAAAAACAATAATATCTGATTTTATGCCTTAATTTATTAATTTGATATGTAAAATATGCGAAATGACTAGAATTATTTCCAAAATATTTAGTGATTTAATCTAATTTTGTGCATCAACAAGCTGTTTGAAGAAAAAAGTTAGCACCACATATATTACAAAAATTTTTTGAATTTTCTAAAGGACGTTTTTTTGGATTATGATGTTTTAAATAATGTGTTTTTAACTCATTTATTGCATTGTATTTTGATCTATTTTCATTATTTTGATCTTTTCTTGAAGACGGATGTTTATGCTTTTTTAATTCTTCGATTATGTTTTTTTTATTTTCAGTTGAAATCTCAGTTAATCTAAATCGTACATTCGCATTGCATTGATTACAATTTTCGGTACACCAATAAGAATCTGTGCTATTGAGCGATTGTTCCAAATTTGTTAAAATCATGCTTAACTCTTGAGATGTATCTATTCTAGAATCCATGTTGGTTTGAAGTGAACGGAATGTTTTTTTTTAGTTTGTTAGTTTTTCTTATTATATTTGGAAGCTTCGGTTCAATTACTGATTTTTCTATTAGCTGGCTATCTAATGGATAATGCATATTATTTGTAACTTTATCAACATATTCAACTAATTTTGAACAGCGCAAATCAGAAAGAATCACACTTCGTAGTTCATTTTGGTCATTATTAAAAAAATTATAATAACTTGTTATATTTTTTACTTTCCTATAAGAGTGCCGAGTTTCAAGTGTTGCAGTATCAACAACATAGGCATAAGTAATGACTGGTGCTAATTTTTTTATTTTTTGTCTATAAATATTTGATATCAATTGATTTTTGTTGATTGCATCGACAATATCTTGTGAACAACTTAATTTTTTTACAAAAGATTCTTGATTTACAAAATTCGTAACAGCCGAAAAGTGCTGGTCACGACTATTTTTTCCATGCTTTTCAACAAAGAAATTCAAGCATACTTTTATATTCTCTTTTGAAAGCTCTTGAAATAAATAATCAATGAGCTCAGAACATCTAAAATGTGTTCCGGTATCAGCCCAAATTATGTATTTTTTTCGCTCAATTTTTTTGAAAACATCTAAATTCCTTAAAAATCTAAAAAAATTAAAAAAATAAACAACAGGAAAACTACCTAAAGTTTTTGACCACTTCAGATGCATTTTCAGTATTTTGTAAACCAGAAACTAAATCAATATTCATGCACTCAACAAAATTATTTATTTTGTAATAAACACCAAAACCAAATACTGTTCTTGAAAGTTGATTTCTGTATTCATTACTTGGCTGCCTTGGACTCAATCCTTTAAAAAAATTAAATTAAAATATTAGATAAGTAAGATTCTCTTTATCTTAAACAAATTTTATGCTTTTTTATGAATAATTAGAAATGAATTTAGAATTTTGTAGAATAATGATATCTAAAAAAAGAATAAAAATCAAAATCAACACTAAATATTTTTAATTAAAAACCTTTAAATTACGTTGATTTGTTTTATTAAAACTTATAAATATGTAATTATTTACTAGATACACTGAAGATTATGTTTTTTTTTTTAAAAAGATGAATTTGCAATAAAATATACAAACCGATCATAATTTTCTGTTTCCAATCCATTTCTATAAAAATGTAGTCTTCATCTAAATTCAAACGCATTGAGTTATAAGCTTCCCTTTGTCTTTTTGAAATTTCAAAATGAAGGTTGATGCTTTCAATTTTTGTAAACAAATTCATTAGTTCTGTGAGATCATTTCTTAAATGATTCAAAAAATTTAAAAAATCAATTTTGATTGTTGGACTACCTTGATTTGTTAATTATAAGAAATTCCTTTATTAATAAAAGTCTTCGACACCTTCATAGCCATTTTCTAGCGCAAATTTGTATAATTTTTTTTTCAATTCCTTTTTTAAGTTTTATTTAAAAATGCAAATTGAAATTGAAATTTTCAAAAGAAAAAAATTACTTTATTCTTTTCGCAGTAATCACATAGATCTGAGATTCTATGTGGTTTTTTAAACTTTTTATCAGCATATTTAACAAAAGAAGAATATGATATGCATTTGTTTGTTAAATTTTGATAAGCTTTTGTCATGGGTATACTCCTGTAATATGCGTTTGTTTCTTTTTTTTTTTAAAAATCTATTTGCCGCTATTGTACTTATACTTTTCATATGATTATCAATCTGTTCAATGAAAAGATTTGATAGATTTTTTCGCCCTCCTTTGTTTTAAAAATAAATGAATCTTATTTAAATAAAATATTTTTTTTACCTGGATTCCGAATGGTTTGATTCAGACATTTCTGCCACATGTAAGATGTTGAAAAAAAGTTAAGAATTTCAGCTTCTTTTTTTTTTAAGCCTGAAATACGTAAAGGATACAAAAATTTGTATTTTTCTTTTGATTTTGCCTCGTTATAAAAGCGTGAAAAATAAATAAGGGCTGTTTTGTACTTTGACTGCAATAAGTTTTTTTCAAAACCATACAATACTTCGGAAAGCATTCCAGTAATATCATTTCCTAAATTAAAAAAAATCCTTTAATTAATAAAATTAGATTTCAAATGTCAGATATAATTATTAAAATCTCCAATATTTTTTTTAAAATTTTTCCCATCCAAGTAAAAATTCAATGTCCATTTATTATTAAAAAAGCTTAAGTTTGCTGAATAAATTCGTTTAATTCAAGTTTTTTCATACTTTTTTATAAATGTTATTAAGTTTCACGAATTTCAGAAATGGTCTAAATAATTTCCTCAATTTCAGTAGGAAAATAAATCAAATTCCTTTTTTTTAAGATAAAAGCTGTCAAGGTTTTGTGAAGTTCAGTACAAAAGAACAGAACAAAGTGTAAAAAAATTAAATAACTTTTTTTCTAAAAGTTTAAAATTAATTCTGTGAATGTAGAACGGTGCAGCATTCAAATTGCATCAACTGTAAAAATGATGTGCAAAATCTTTGCAATTGCTTTACGCTCGATTATTTGAAATTTAATTTCTGCTAAGCTCTGCAAATTTAGCAGACCTTGATATTTTATGCAACTTTGAATGTTGCTCTAAGTTGCATTGACAGAATTACGTTTTAAAATTTTGATAAAAAGTTATTTAATTTTTTTTACATTTTTTTCTGTTCTTTTTATTATTTTGTACTAAATTTCACAAAACCAGCTGTCAAAATATCATACTATCTTTATTTACAATGCCTTTCTGAAAAGTAAATAATATTATTTTATAATTTAAATTTGTTGATATTTAGGAATTTTCCGCATTTTTACATTAATTTACGCAAACTTTGTTTATTTAAAATTAGTAGAATAATAAAATTTTCTGTAATTTAGAATTATTAAGAAAAAATAAAATAAAAGCAGCATTTTCTATTCCTTAATTTTTCCCAAAATTTCCTGTATAAATATGGAAAGATAAAATTTTAAATTCTTTAGATTAAATGTTTTTTTAAATTCCAGTAGAAGAATGTTATATTTTCATAGAGCAATTTTTAAATTATAATGAAGATAATAAAAAATTACCTGAAATTGAATGAAATAATCTTCTAAAAATTGGTTTCATTTTGTATTTCTGTAACGATGAGAGCTTTGACCATTTTGGAAAATTTTTTTCCTCGATTACAGACAATAATTTTTCTATATTCATAATATTTTTATTTCTTAGTTTATTTTAGGCTTGTGTATAATCTTTTAAGTAAAAAATAATTTTTTTTATTCTCAAAATCTTAATTTTACAATAATAATTTTTATTTTCATTTTTTTGAATTAATAAAAGGCTTCTGAGTAATTAAACCCAAATTTTATCTCATTAATGCAATTTTTATTCATTTCATTTTATTTGGAATATTTTCCTTTAATTTTTTTTATTAGATAATTCTAGTATTTATTAAAAATTAACAAAAAGATTAAATAAATTTTGAACAAATATATAAATATAAACAGCTAAATAAATAAATCAGTTAAATAAATATTAATTTTCTAAAGATCTTTGTAATGTCTTTCATAAAGAAAATTCATTTTTTTTTTATTTGCGGAAATTCTCATGTCTGGAGTTCCATCAGTTTTGAGACCTTTAATTAAAAATTTTTCCCTATTTTCTTTATATCTCATATCAGGCAATCCTTTTTTGTAAAATATTTGCATTCTTTGAGATCTCTCAACGCGAATTTTTTAACATCTTCATCCGAGTCAGAACTTGAAGTTGCTTCAAGATTTAGTTGAGAAAATGAAGGTCGTGGTTCTTTTTCCATTTCATTTAATTGAGTTGAAGTTCGATGAATATTTTTTTTTGCTGGAGGATGCAGCTCCAGCATTGAAAAGAGAATTCAAAAAGAAAAAATTAGTTAAATGAATTTATTGACTTAATAAAAGTACCATAAGCTGATCATTTTCATTCCCAAAGATAATTTTGCTTGTCTCTTTATTAATAACCTTATTTTGTAAAAATTTAAAAACAAATCAAAATTTAAAATCATAAAAATTATTTAGAAACAGATTTTTCTAATAAAATAAAAAATAATATATTTTAAATTAATTTTTTTAACTAATAAACAAATTGATCTACTTAGAATAGAGTAAAATTATTTTACTCACTTTATTTTCAATAACATGAATGGTTTGATCTATTAAAAAAAAATTTATTTAAATATATAATTTTAAAAAATCTAACCAGCTAGTAATGATGATAATTTTTCATTTTTTTCCAGGAGCTGAATCTAAGATATTTTATTTAATTGATTAATTAAAATATTTAATTTAGTTTTTTCTAATTTTACAATTAATTTATCTTTTGTTTCGAGTTGATGAGTTAGAGAACTTATAAGACCATTTGATATTTTTAGTTGATTTTTTAAAGTTTTACCAATATCTCAAATTCTTCTTCACTTTTAGATTCATCGTCTTCAGAATTATTGTATTTTGTTTTCATAATAATATTTGGCACACTTTGGTTATATTCGTTGTCACTGGAGTCCTCTGTCTCATTTTGATCTGTATATGTTTTCTTGAATTTGTTTTTCTTCCTTTTTTGTCTTTTATTTTTCCATGTTTTCCACCATTTTCAAATTTTCTTGTTTTTTTTTGGGATCAAAATTTTTTATTAAACTCTTGTTCATTCTTTCACTCATTTTCAAATATAAGGAACAAAATGAAATATTAATGTTTTATTTATTCACTAAAAACATGTGCTAAAAGAATTTCTTTAAAATTTTAAACTATCCTAAATTTCAACGAATAGAAAGCAAAAAATTTAAAAAAAAGGGCTTGAATTTAAATTTTATTAAATTACACAATAATTCAAAAAATACAAAACTAAAAGTAATTAATATAATAGTTTACTTTATAATTATAAGTTTTAAAAAATAATAAATTAATAAATATTAGCAAAATGAAACAATAAAGTCTTTTTTATGTCAAAGGAATATGATTCATGGATAATTCGATTCTTGAAAATCATTCTTCCATTTCCTCCGTTAAGTTTTTTCCACGATCTCTTGATAGAATAGAACCTTATTTTAATTTGTTTGACAAAATTTTGATGAATAGGAGTTTTAAATTTTATTCCAGTAAAATTTTCTATAAAATGAACCAAATCATTTAAAAATTCGCTACAAAAACAAAATCTGTAGTAAGACACCATTTCGAAAAATTCTTTTTACCTACATTTACATTCATAATAGTAAATATGGTACAAATGATTTTTTTTATTTTCAAATTTTTAGACATTTTATGGAAAAAAAAAAGATGTTCGTTGAAATAAAAGGTGTGAAAGCGTAATCATTATTAACTTTACTTAATTTATATTGAAATTTTTGAAAAATAATTTGTATTATTTTAAGCTGTTTTTCTTATCTCCAGGGGATACGTTTTCACATGGAACCCCAAACCAAGATTTTTTAACTTTAGGAGATTTTTTCATGATATGTAAATAAAATTTAGAAATACAATTAAGTTTAGAAAAGTAAAAATAAAATAAAATAAAATTGTAATATATCTTAAGATAATAATTGAAGATGATGATAACTATCAATCCTGAATTATTTTTCTTCGTTATGGTATTTTGAAGGCTCAGTCTTCTTTAACATCATATCAATTCCATCAAGCTATGAAACTTTCTAAAGATAATTTGGTCAAATTTGTGGCTTTGATTTTTTTCTTTTTAAGGGTTAAAATTACTTTGTTATAATACGAATATTCTAAAACTCATCATCTGATTCAACCAGCTTGTCTTCTCTATTTCCTGGTAAAAAAATTATTAAGATGTTCTTTGTTTTCTTTGAAACGTAATCTATTGATCCATTAACATTTTATCCTTTCTCAAGATATTTTGTCGACAAAATTTTTTTGTCCTGCTGGCGTTAATTCGAAATTTATATTATTTAAAATAAAAAGGTTTTTCGAAACCCTTAATAATTTGTCTTAATATTTATGTAAAATATTGTTGGATTTAGCAATTGAGGATTTGAAATTGATTTGAATCACTAAAACAAATTAAAATATATAAAAAAACTTCTTGGTAGTTAGTTATTTAGTTAGTATCCAATTAAAAAATTTGAAAAAATTTTACTGTTCAAACAAAGCTTTTTTAAATTTTAACTTTTGTTTGTAATGTATTGTAAAAATTTGAAAACATTTGCTTATTGTTTTTTTTTTGATTCATCTAGATCCAAAAGCTTCTTTTAAAATTTTCTTTCAAAATTTATAATGCTAAATTTTTCTGGATTTTTTATTGTAAATAAGCAAAAAGTGCTTTTATTTTTTATAAGTTATTTATTGAAATATAAACTCAATTTCTAGATCTCGTATATATTTAAAATATATGCATTTAGGCAATTATTAGACGTGTATAGTTCTATTTTCCTAATAATTTTTTTTAAATATATCAAATCATAACAAAAAAACTAAAAAAGCTCATTTTGTTTGATTTTTAAATTTTTAATCAAAATTTACTGTCGCTATGATCTTTAACTATAAGACTTTTTTCATTAAAATCTTTCAGGAATATTTATTTATGACATGCACAAATATCTTGTTAGCTTACTTCTGAACGAGTTAACCTTGAGATATGAAATAAGTAAAAACTTTAAAACAGCAAAAAAAAAGGACATTTGCTTCAGCTTTAACAAAACTGGTACTGGTAAAACTTTTTTTCCTAATTAACAAAAATTATAAATATTTACAGAATTATAAAGAAAAGAACCTCTTATTTAAAATATTATTTTGACTTGTTTATAAACTTGGATATTTTTGTTAGAATCCATTAAAAAATATTAAAAAATTATTAGCGAAAAAATTTATTTAGATTCTTGATTAAATAAAATTATAATGATTATATAATACTAATTAAAATTATTTTTTACTGGATAATGAATAACAGTTATTATTAAAATAATTGAAAAAAATAAAATATTTTACTAAAAACCTACAATGTGATGATTTTTTTTTTCCCTATTTTTTGATTTTGTTTAAAAATCTTCGAATTTCGGAAGAATTGAGGCATATTTTGTTGATTTTTGATTAGAATTTTTTTGAAGATGTTGTACTTGTTCAATTTTCTTTCATTTGGACTATTGAAAAAATTGCTTTTTTCTGAATAATTACATACTAATTTACTTGTTGAAATTTCACTTTTCTTTATTTTATTTTATATAGATTAAATTTTTAATGTAAATTATAATTTTACCAGAGTCAAATTGTAAATTTGTTGTGAATTAAACAGTAATTTTTTTGATTGGTAAAATCTAATTCTTTCTTTCTACTTGTAAATTGTTTAAATCTATTTCATCAGATATTAAAGTGGATTGGAATCGCTGCTAAAAAAATTAGATTTTGTTAGATTAATTCATAAAAAAAAGCTATGATTTTTTTTTAGTCTATGAGTCTCGCTGAGTTCAAAGGAATAAAAATTTCCAAGAAAATTTATTTGTCGAAATTATTTTAAAGAATTTGTATTTTGTTTTATAACCTTTAATTAAAATTCTACGAATTTTTATTTTCTGTGATTCAAATTTTCTTATAAATAATTTCTATGAAAATTTTAAATCAAAATACGAATTCTACTAAAAAAATCGAATCAAATGTTCTCTAATATAATTAATAAAATCAATGTTGCTCAAAATGAAATAATATAAGATAATTACTTTTTTTTTTAATTTTTCTATTTCATTACTTGATTCTAATAGTGCATTTTCACTTATTAAAAGTCTTCTTTGATAATATTTTTCACTTTCACTCAAAGACTCAATTGTTCTTGTTTTACTTTTCTGTTTATCATTTAGTAAGTATTTTTAATTTTTAAAATTGTTACCATTTCAATTTCTAAAGTACATAATTTTTCTTTTAATTCTTCGACTGTATTAAATAAGCCAGCTTTTTGGTCAATCTTAAAAAGTTTATTTTAATTAAGAAGAAAAATCTGAAAAAATTACAAGTTTTTTGATATCTAATATTGAGTATTGTCCGTTCAATATATTTAAATCTCCATTTTTATTGAAATCTATTTCGTAGCATCTTTTTGATCGTAACTTTTACTTTTAATTATACTCTTTCAGTAATAAATAATTTTTTTTTAATTAAAATTTAAGATTAGAAAATCGACAAATCATAGATTATTAATTACTTTTGTTTTATATTGAACTTCGTTTGTGTTTGTTTTTCTAAATGAATGTTTTTTAAAGCTAATTCACCTACAAAATTTTCCTCTAAAGTTTTATCATTTCTTAAAATTTCATTAGATATTTTTGCATCATTAACGTTAGAATTTTTTATTCTCTTTTTTTCGTTTTTCACTTTATCATTATGTACTTTTGAGAGATGATTTTTTAGCTTTAATTGGGTTGTTGTCGTCCAATTACAAAAAACACATTGAAACTCATTCTTTTATAATTTAAAGATGATTATTATAAATTATTAATAATTTTCAAATTTAAATAATTAAAATATTTATGTTTTAATTAAAAAAAGAAGATATTATTAATATTTATTTTTTTCTTAACTGATATTTACTTGTACTTCAACAATATTAGCTAAGCTACTATTTTCACGCTTTAAAGATTTAGCCATTTTTTTTTTTGAAATTTAAAATTAAGTTTGCTGTTCTAAATTTTGTTTTTTTGCAATGACCTTCACATGTAGAACACTCCTTAGAGGTTTGTTTAAATGTTAGTGAAAATCATTTCAAAATAATATTTTTTAGAAAAAAAAATTTTAAATCTTAAACATTATAAATATTAATAAATTATTATAATTTGGATTTATGATTCTAAATAATAGAAGCAAAAGAGATAATTTAAGTAACATTCCTATTGAACAAAAATAAAATTTTTGAAAATTGGGTTTTTTTTTGAAGAGTTTGAGTCTCAAAATAAAAAAGTTTCAAAGTATGTTGGAATTAAATATTTAGGAAATAACTGTTACTTAAATGTAATTTTTAAAAATAATTTTTAAATACCGAAACTCCAGCAAGTTATTTGTTTAAGGATCATAAAATTGAGAAAGATAGTTTTTTGAAAGTAATTCAAGAATTTTTAAAATTTAAAATAATCAAACGACAGTGTTCTAGAAAAATTTGAAATATGTCTGATATACAAATTTAACTGTAAAATTTACAGTTAAATTTAAATTAAATCCAAATCAAGTTAAATCAAATTAAAGTTAAATCCAAGTTTGTCTATGTCAAAATAATTAATTTATTATGATTAGGTTTAATTTTTTTTCGCATGAAAATTTTATTTGAGTTTTTTTTATACAAATTTTGGAAAAATTTCAATAATTTTATTTTTATTAATTAAATTTGATAAAAAATTCTGAATTTTTTTATTGTAATCGGCTGTTATATTAAAGTCTAAAAGGTTACAAAGGTTGATTTATCTTTATGAAATCTAAATAAATAATTTATTAAAACTAAGTAAAGTTTTGTCTTTCTAAAATAAATTTAAATAGAATGTTTTCATAATTTTGTTATTCAATTGAATTAATTCAGTACAAAATAAAACTAACGCATTTTGTCCCGCAACCCTTCCTCAACTCTTCCTAAACTCTTGCTTAACTCTTCCTCGACTCTTCTTCAACTATTCTAGTAGAGAAAGGAAGAGTTGATGAAAGGAAGAGAAAGAGTCGAGGAAGAGTTGAGAAACAAAATGCGTACATGTAGTATGTCAAATTAATCGAATGGCTGTAGTAATTAAACAACTTATTAATTGGAATTATTTTTTACTCAATTCACATTAGATCTGCATTTTCTGATCTTCTAAGTAAAAATTTGGTTTTTCTCAAAAGCAAAAGTGAAATTTTTAATTACTGACTGGTAATAGAACGAACTTATAAAAAGAAATTCTTTTCCACAAAATAAAAATTAGGATAATTTTTTTAATTTTAGATTTATTTTCACAAACATATATAATATTTTAAAAATTAAATAAAACTTCCAAATTTACCAATTTTTTTATCAAACAAAGCGCAAAAATGTCATAAATGACGCGACTGTAATTCCAGTGTTAACATACAATTTTATAAATTTTTTTAAAACTATTTTTTTATTTCAACTAGCATTTGCTCGTAAAAATAAACTAATAATAAAACATTTTTTTCTAATTTACACTAAATAAATTAAATTTTATTTCTTTTGAATTTTAATAAATTGTAATCCTGCAATAAAACAAATTTTTATTTAAAAAAAGCAATTATCTCAAATGTTGGTACTTGTATGCCCAATTGCATCAACAACTGTAATTCCAGTGTTAACATACATTTTTAAAAATTTTTTTAAAACTTTATTTTAACCAACTAGCCGTTACACGATACAAATAAACTTATAAAAAAAATTTTTATTTCTTCCTTTTATTTTTATAATTTTACACAACATAAAAATTTTAATAAATTTTTTTTTTAAAAAATTTTAATTCAAAACAAAAATTTCATTTGAAAAAAAAAACATTATTACATAATGAAACATTTTATGAAATCTCCTTTTTTGATTTCATATAATGATCAACAAGACGCTCATGAGTTTATGAAATTGGTAAATTATTGTTTTTTAATTTTTCTAAGAATTAAAAAGAAAAATTTAAAAAAAAATAATATTATGAATTCGTTTTTACTCTTATTTAAAATTTTATAACTTATTTTAAAACAAGTTTTAAAAGTTAAGAAAAAAAGTTCGAAAAAATCTAAATCAGGCAAGACCTCAGAATTTTTGATTTTTATAAGTTTGACTTGACGACTTTTCAGAGTTATTTCTTGACTTAAGTGTTAAAAAATAAGGCAACTTAGTTTTTAGTACAAGTAACGATTTTTAAAATTTTTTTAAAAAAGTAAAAATCTTGACTTGGACTATAATGACTTTTGTATTCAAAGTGTTTTTTCCAAAATTTCAGCTGATGATCTATTTGGAAAAAAACGTTTGAAGAAAAAATTAGAATCTCTATAATGACACTATTAAAGTAATTAAAATCTTTTTAAATTAATTTTATTCAATCATTAAAAGTTAAAAGTATTAGATAAGAATATGTAAGTTCGGATCCAACAACAAACCTTATGCAAACTGGAGTAAATGATTTAGGGTTTAAATTTGAAAATAAATATTAAATTTAGAGTTCAAGAATAGGTTTGGTCCAAATCATCAAAGCACACTCATGGAAATAGAATCGAGTGGTTTTTTTTTTTATCGATTTATTGGAATGTCGTGATCTCAATATGGACGTAACGCCAAAAAGACAAAAAATATTATCGACAAAATATGTTGAGAAAGGATGAAATGTTAATGGATCAATAGATATGCGTTTCAAAGAAAACAAAGAACATCTTAATAATTTTTTTTTACCAGGAAATAAAGAAGACAAGCTGGTTGAATCAGATGATGAATTTTAGTCAATTTTTTTCAATTTATACTGCATTTTTGTTTTTTATTTGTGTTTATTTTATTTTATTTTATTTTATCCTTAATAAAAAAATATCTATTAAACAAAAAATTAGATTATTAGGCAAAATGAAAATTTAAAATAGGTAATCGAAAGCCTTGACAAACAAGCAACTTAAAATGAAATGAGAAATAGCTTCAAAAAATTATGATTAAATATAAAATAATTTTCTAATAAAAATAAAAAATTCAATAAATATTGCTTAAATAAATTCAAGTTTTTCTTTTATAAGATAATTAAAATTCTAATTGAAATTCCTTTAATTATAATAAAATTACTATTTTTACAATATTAATTTAGAATTATATATAATAAAAATGAAAATTTCAATCTAAATAAAAAATTAAAATTGGAAAGTATTCTACTGAAAAATAAAAAAATAATCTGAAACCAAAAGAAAAGTGAATAGAATTAAAAATCTAGTCGTCAAAAATTAAAAAAAAAAAAAAGAAAAAATCAAAATAACAATCTAAACACAAATTTAATTTTTTTTTACCGGAATTTTTAGTAATTGAGGAAATTTTTTTAAAAAAATCGATTTTAAAATAAAGAAGAAAAAACGAACCTGCGAATACTAAAGAGTTAGATTTAACAAAAAGTTAAATCTTACATTTTTTAAAAATGGACTTCTGTATAATTTGAAAGAATAAAAAAGTTCGTGGTATCTTTAAGATAGAAAATATCAAATGACAAATTTTTTTTAAGAATTAAAATTTTGAAATAAATTTCATTTAAAACATAACAAATAAACTTGTTTGAAAATTTTCTATTTTAGAAATAATCAAAGTGATAAAATAACCTATCTTGGAGATTTTAATTAGAAATGATTTTGTATTCCTAATTTTAGTATATTAGCTATTTAATATCAATTTATATTTTTTTGGTGTTCAATATGAGTTGGGCATTTCGAATTCAAAATGTTCCACTAAAATTGTTTAAATAGAAAAAAAACTTGCCATTGTGAATTTAAAAAAACGTATTAATTTTTTTCCCTTTATTTAGCTTTCATTATTTTTCATTGTGATCTATTATAATAAAAAATCAAAATTTTAATAATCAATAATTTAAACAATTCAGGTTAAGTTTATTCTCAACTTCCAATTTATAACTTTTAAACTCATTCATTCAAGCCAAATACTTTTTTTCTCCTAAACAAATTATAATTTTAAAGCAATAAATTTTTTTGTCTTTTAAAGTAAGTTTTCATTATAATCAATTTAAATATTTAAACCTATTAAAGTTCAATAGAAAAATACGTTTAAAAATTTTAATTATGAAAATAAAATTGAAATGAAATGGCAAGTAATTGCTTTGAAAAACATTTATTTTTTCTCTATTATTAAAAATAATATTACAATTTATATTTTGATCTTTTAATCTTGATCTCTAACTTTAAATTGCATTTTTTATATTGACTTTTAACTTTAGCTTCCATTTTTTATACTCTTAAACTTTTTAGTATTTGAGACCTATTAAAATCTAAATTTTAAAATTTCAATATTTTTTCATTAAATATTATTTGATGAAAAATATTGAAAGTTTTCTATTTAAAATTGATTAATAAATAATCAAATGCAAATTTCAATACTTTAATTTCAATAATAAATTAATAATTTCAATTCTGTTATTAAAAAAAAAGGCATTTTATTCGATATTGTTTTTTTTTCAAATCAGAAATTTAAAATTTATTAAGGTTAAATATTTAATTGAATCTTTTAATCATTTTATCAATGACTTCTTTTAATTCTTTCAGGGAATTGACAATATCATCAATGTTCGCTTTTTAAAAGCTTCTAAATTTCTTTATCCTGGATAAATTCAATTAAATTCTCATTATCCTTACCAAAATTTTGGCTCAATTTTCTCACTTCATTAAAATCAAATGAGGGTCTTTTGCAAAGCCAAGATAATTTCCAACTTAAATCTAAAATTCATTTAATTATGAAAAAAATTCATTATTTAGAACCGCTTTGTGCGGTATTCTCATGTTTCTCAAATCCCCGAGCTTCTCTAAAATTTCTTTTGAGTTGTTAAATAAACATAGTTGTTAAATACTTATCAATGGTGCTCAATGGTGTACCTATCAAATCTTTGCAGTAGTCACAAAATTTTCTATTTGTGTAAATAATATCGTTTAAAGGTTCACGGTATTCAACTACAGAAATCCCACTTATTTCTGAGCCCATTTGAATCACAATTATTTAACAATAATTTTTTTTTTTAAATGATGAAAATAAATGAAAAATAAAAAGATTATCTCATAAAAAATAATGTGAATATCATTTATCATGTGAATTGATAAAAACTGTTTTATTTAAATTTTTCAAAGTAATTTCAAAGAATGAACCATTGTTCCTACTAAAATATATTTCTATAATAGAAATATAACTATTCTTTCTTGATAACATGATACTGATAAAAATTAAAATTTTTCAACTAACATATATTTTTTTTAAAATAAAACCAAATTTGAAAATAGAAACCATCCAAATTTAAATTACTTATTTTTAGGTCTTATTAAAATGAATAAATTTTTATGTATGAAACAGTAAAATCAAAAAACAAATAGAAATGTAGGGTGAATTTTATAATTATTTGTTTATCTATGTTCGAGCTAAAGTTCTTTCAGATTAGTAGATAATATAAGATAATTTTTAGCCATTCAGTGGAACTGGACATTTTTCTAGTAGAAACAATGGTTCATTCTTTAGAAATTACTTGCAAATATTAAATATTGATGAGCTAAATGAATACATCTCAGGGAAGATCATAAATTCTTCCAAAAAAAAGTGTTCCACTTAAATGCTCAAAAAGTTTTTTAAATCATATTAAATCTTTCATATATCTAGTCTTCCAAAGAATATTGTAGAATTAATTAAGGAACGAAGGATATGAAGAAGACTTTTCCTAAAATCAATATTTACTTTTCTTTAATGGCTTTTAATAAGCTTAGATTTGAACCAAGTCTAAATTTAAAGAAATTTTGGAACCAAAGCTGGCTCGAGTTTATGAATAAAATAGCAAAAGATCCCTCTTCAAATGACTTTTTTAAGGAAACATAAATAAGTTATGATCAAAAAAACTTATAATCATTATTTAAAGATGGAAAAGAATTTAATTCAGATACTGATAAATGAAAATTTTTTGGTGATCTTTAACCATCTTGATTTTGTTGAATCTGATGATATTTATGATGTTTCACAAACCATAAGAGATTTTCGTAACAAATAATGTACAAAATAGTCAAAACATAAATTAATTTATCGATTAAATAGAAAAAGATCAATGAAAGTGTCTAGCAAAAAGCCGAATATTTTCAATATAATGTAATCGAGTAATTTTTAAACATGAAATATATTAAATTTTTGGTAAATTTTCGACATTTACGTAAATTGTTGTTTAAACAAATGTCCAAATAATTAAGAGCTTTGACGTCTTTTTTATTTATTTAGTGGTAAAGGAACATGATGCTTTTTTCATTTTTTTATAATTTACAAGAATATTGATCATTAAAAAAAAAAAGACATTTTCAATTTATAATAAATTAATAAGAAAAATATAAAAAATAAAGTAATAATTAGTTTTTTTGAGCAACTTGATTTAAAATCTTTTATTTATTGTTTGAATCTACAGACAGGTATTCCTCACTTTTTTTCGACATTTTCCTGATTGTCAATGAAAATTGGTAAAAAATTCTGATACTTGAGCCCTCTCTTCTTCTTCCAGATTTTCTATAATTGTTTCTTTAGGTTCAAATGATAAAGCGTTTTTGTGTTTCCTCTTAAAGACACATCGTTAGGGTTGAGATGTCATTCCAAAACTTTATCACGAAATGCTAATGAAACAATATTTTATAATATTTTCGCAACCATGGATATGAGAATGATTTTTTAACATAAAAAAGCAATTTGGTTAGTTAAAGCGAAAATCAGAAATCGACTAATATAAAAAAATTAATACCTTTTTTGGTAAAAAAAATAAATTCTAAAAATAATCTAAAAAATCTAATCCTAAAGTAATACATTAAGTAAATGTTATTAAAACTCAAAAAAAAAATTTTGAAAAATTTCTTACTATTTGCGTTTTATTTTTAGAAAGCGGGGTGCTCGAAGATTTTTTGAGGTTAAAAGAAAATTACAAAAAATTAGATTTTGAAAACGAGCTATAAAAGAAAATCACTCAAACTTTTCATATATTTATTCCAGAGACTGATGTCAAAATTCAAAACTGGAAAAGATTATTCTGTAAATCTTAAGCATGTGGTAGAAGAAAAATTAAAAAATGAAAAAGAACAATTTATTTTTATTTATTTATAATAATTATTTGTTCAACTAAATATCAAAGCATTATGAATAAACCTTCATTATTTAGAAATAAGAAAATCTAAAAACAATTTTTTTTAAAGACAAAATGAAAAGCCTTACGAAAAAATTCTTCATTCCTAAAATATAAAAATCAAATTTTGCATCCACAAATTTTATGAAGGATTTAGCAAAAATTTAGTTATTTTTTCTAATTTAAAACCAAACAATTTATTTTAAACACATGAGCTTTCGATAATTTTGTTCAAGAATTGTCCGTGATGCTTTAAAATATTTGCTACTCTTGACCAAAATGATGCAAACTTCCACCAAAAGGTGCTGAGACAATTCTAGATTTTTTCTTAACAAAATTAAAATATTTAAAGCTTAAAATTTGGTTTTTAAATTTTAAGCAAAGAAGTCCCTCCCGTAACTTGTTTATTGAAAACAAAAAGTCAATAAAATATTATAAGTCTTTGTCAGTAAAAAAATTTTTTTTCCTAGGAAATTTTTTAAAATAAACCCCTTAATTTATCTTCAGATTTATTTTTAATTTTTATTATTATTTATTTCAAAAAAACGCCACTTGGACGATGAAGATCAAAAAAATTAAAATAGAATAAAAGGATAAAATAAAATTCATAGTTTACACATTAATTTCAATTCAAAATGTCTTGCCACAAAAGTAAACCTATTTATTTATAAAAAATAAATTTTAAAAAAATTTTTTCTTTTGAAAAACCTTGAGGAAGAGTTCTTTTGAAAATCAATTTGTAAATAAATTTGATTCTTTAATATAATTTTGCAATTAGTTCCAAGCATTTACAATTCTATTAGTAAAAAAAAATATTCCTCGGCAAACAGTTTTTAAAAGTTCTATTCTTAGTCTGTATCGATTACTTCTTGTATTATCCAAAGTTTCACTTTCCAATGGTACCATCTCAATTCACTTAGTTCATTTAAGAACTTGTTCATTTGTATTAGATCACCACATTTCCTCCTTGTTGACAGTTTATATCATTCAGTCTTCTAAGCATCTTCATATAGTTTAAATAGATAAATTAAAAAATATTCTTTTTTGGTAAAATTAAGATTAATTGGCTTGGTTAAAAGCAAAATAAATTAATTAGAAATTTTGACCGAAAGCTCTAAAATAAATTATATTTTTTATATAAGAATGTAGAGAGTTTAATTATCTACTAAACAGTATGCTGTTAGTATCAATCCTTTAAAATTGAATAATTTTACAAAAAAAAAATATTTTTTTTAGTTACTCAGCCAAGAGCTTTAAAAAAGAGCAAAGTGACTATTTCCGCAATAATGTCTATATCGATCCATGTCTTTATCTATATCTATCGGTCTATATCTATCTTTCATATAATTAGTGGTCAGAAGGTCTACTAAAAGACAACTTTTTCTTTAATAAAATTTTACAATCATCATCTTTTGATTATTTTTTATGTTAAATATTCAATTATTCAACTTTTGAATTTTTTAACTTAATAAACTTTTCAACTATTCAATTTTTTTCTTAAATTATTTAATATTTTTAATCTTTCTGCTGTTCAATTTTTAAAATTCCTGATTTACTTAATTAAAAAATAAAAAAATATTAAATTAAATTTTACATCAATAAATGATATTTAAGAAATTTTGCTCATTATTTTTGCTGACCAAATTCTCTAACCCAGGGATATGCCCCGGAGCCCTTTATTTTATTTAAGATTTTGTTAGAATAAATCTGTTTTGTTATAAAAATTTTAGTTAATATACTGGAAATTCGCATTTTGTTTTATCTTATTCATACTTTTCATTATATAGATTTTGTTAAATGAAATTTATTTAAATTAAAAAAATTTTTTTTAAAATAAATTTTAATAACAAGAAATTAAAAAGTAATTTAAGTCATCATTATTTAGAAAATTGAAAAGTTGAACAATTGAATAGTTGATTTGAAGAAATTTAAGTTGTATAAAACAAAAAATTGTCTATGAATGAGTTTTACATGTCAAAAACTAGTTCTTATGGTCCAACTGATATTTTTGCGTTAAAGTTCATCAAATTCTCTACAAAATGGTCGGTGGTCGGTATTTTTTGAATAATTCTTGATACCATCCGACTGCGGTCCGTGTTTTAGCATAAGCCTTTTTGACAGCCCATATAAAAAATAATAAAAAATAAATAAAAAAGCTTTCTAATTTAAAAAAAAATAAAAATTAAATTTTTAGTTAAAAATTTTAAGACTAATCAGACAATTTCAAAACGATCACAATTTTCATGCGTGGTTATTTTGTAAAAATAAAAATATTTTTGTTAATAAAAATTTGAATCTTTTATTAAAGTAAAAAAAAGAAATTATCATTAAACGTCATCAAAATTAAAGAGTAATGTCGGAAAAAAATGCCGAACAAATAAAGGCACTCTACACTGAGTTGCACAAAATTGCTCCAACACAAGACTGGGAGCGCATTCTCAAGGTATCCAAAAAAATTCTTGGCCTTTCAGTCAACGAAAAAAAGGCCTTTCACTGCAAGACAGTATGTTTGATTCAAATGGAAAAGTTCGATGAAGCTTTGAGTGGTATAGAACGCAACCATGAAGCTCGTGATCTTTACTTTGAAAAGTCCTACTGTGAATACAGACTAAACCGTGTTGAAGAGGCCTACAAGACCTTAAAGCAATGCAATCAAATGACTAATAAAGAAAAAGAACTTTTGGCACAGATCACCTATAAATTGGAAAAATATCAAGAAAGCTACGAAGTTTACAGAGAATTGGTCAAAAATTCAGATGTAAAAAAAGTTAATTTTAAAATTGATTTTTAAAATTTTATTTTAGGATGAGTATGACAACGAAAGGAAAACTAACTTTTCTGCAGTAGTTGCTGCCATGAGAACAGCTGATCCTAGTGTTACCAAGGACTTGGACATGTCAGAGAATGAAAAGCAAACATATGAGTTGTGCTATAATTCAGCTTGTATTCTAATAAGCAAAGGAAAACTCGAAGAGGCTGAGGACAAGCTCAAGAGAGCTGAGACCATGTGCCATGAAACTTTTGAAGACGAAGAAGACCAAGAGTTTGTGGAAAGTGAAATGGCTATTATTCGCGTTCAGTTGGCTTATTGTTTGCAAAAAATGGGCAAAAGTGAAGAAGCGTTGAAAATTTACAACAATGTTCTAAAATCAAAGTAAAAATTGAAATTTTTAATATTTTTTTTGTAATAAATTTGAAAAGACCTACTGATTTGAGTGTGAATGCAGTGGCATCAAATAATTTGGTGTGTATCAACAAAGACCAGAATATATTTGATTCAAGAAAAAAACTCAAAGCTGTCACTTCGAGTGAATTGGATACAAGATTGAATTCAACGCAACGCTGTGTTATTGCATACAATGAAATTCTTTTTTCGATTATTACAAATCAGGTGAGAGTTTTTTTGTATTTTTAGGGGTATCTTTAATTTTTTTTTTAAATAACAATTTAAATTAAAAATAATTAATTTTTTAGAAAGTAATTTAATAAATTTTTAATCCAAAAATTAAAAATTTTTAACACTCTTTTTTTGGTGGGTAATTATTTAATAAAACTGGTAAGGAAATCGTTGATAAGTAAGGTCAATGCGTGGAAATGTTTCTTTTACTTCAGATAATTTTTGCAGCTACATATACCAGTACCATTGTTTCAGATTTGACAGGTTCCATGGTATTCATTATGATTGATAACTGATAAATTCTAGGTGCCAAACTGGTCAAATATTTTTCAACTTGTTTAATTCCCTTTTAGCTTAATTTTCCTTATAAAGTATAATATTCTTGATTTACTGGTAGGTCCTTTGACTCTAACCAGTCGGACTTCCCAAGTCTTACTCTAGACTCGAGGGTTTCGGATTGAAACAATAAGGTTTTTAAATAACTTTATTGGGACACGAGGTCCGAATCCAAAACCAAAAAACAAACAAAATTATATAATAACTAATAAACTAAAAAATGATAATTAAAAACTGTGATTTTTACAGAATTGTTTTTAAGTCACAATTCTTAAGTCAAATCAAGCCAATAACTTAAATTTTTTTTTTTTGACAAAATTATGAAGAAATTTGATTAAATTTTTATTTTAATTTGATAGATCAGGTTTTATATCATAAAATTTATATACTCTATGGTTGTCTAATGCATATATATTTGCCATATTTCATTTCTTGTCTTGCAATTTATTTCAATTTCAATAACAAGTCACTGAATTGACTTAAAAAAGAAAAAAAAAAAATTTAAGTCAAGTCATAACTTTGACTTAAATTTTTGTGACTTAGACTTTAAACTGTGACTTAAAAACAAGTCTGGATTTTTATATGACAAACTAAATGTGTATGCAAACAAATTTCTAATTGTACAAAACAATATTGAACGTCTACAAAAGGATACAATTTTAAAAGTCAATAAGACTTTGAAAAAGTGTATTTTTCATTTTAAATTTTTTTAAAGTGCACAAAATTAGAAGTTTTATTAAGTTAAATATGTGTTGAAACTTTTTTGAGTGTGTTGAAACGATTATTCCGGAAAAAAATAAACAAAAATTAGAAAATTTTTTCTAGTTTAATTGGGAAAATTAGTAAAATTCAATTTTTTTCACTGTAAATTATGGTAAAATCGTAAAAGAGTAAAATTTGAAACAATGAAAATTATATTTTTCTTTAAGCAGATTAAAACATATGAAATCAGAAAAAAGTGAGCTTAATACGATTTTGAAGTGTTAAATTTTCTAAAAATTGGAATTGATACATTAATAAAAAGTTAATAGAATATAAAAAATGAGACTTAAAATTAAAAAATCTCAAAAGAGAGATTGAAACAAATTTTTAATTAGAGAATATCTAGAATGCGTATAATTAGTTTTTTTTAATTGGAATTCAAATAGACGTTATAGTAGTAGTAGTTAAAATAGAAAAGTATCAAAGATGATTTTATTAACTTTAATAACTTCGTGCTTTTAATCGAAAAACAAAACTTTATTCAAAAGAGGTTGGGAACAGTTTGATTCTGAGTTGACATTTGTTGAGTTGAATACAAATGAAATCTTTTTAAACTTTTTGATATATGAAAATAAAATCAACAATAAGAATTTCTAAAATGTTGATAAAGTATAGAGAATAAAACAATTAGCTATAGTATGAAGAATAATATTAAATACCTAATTTGGTGAAAAAAAATTATCAAAACAAAAGTATCTCAAGAAAATGAAAAACTGGTAGATTGATTATCTGAGAGATTAAGTTTGTTTTACTGCACAACAATTTTCAGAAATGATTTACTTTTATCATATTAAAAATTATAAAGAAAATTTTTAATTGAGTATTTGATCAAGTCAAAATTCCTCTGAGTTTGTTGCACCTTTGCACCATTAAAAAATTGAATAAAAATCTTATAATTTTACTCAAATATAATTTAATAATTTAATTTTAAAAAAATTAATTAAATCTATTATATTCAATTTTTTAAAATAAATTTCAAAAATGAATTTATTTTTTTTTCATTAAATTTTTTTTCAAAAATAGAAACTGAAAGTAATTTTTATCTAATTTTGCCACTAGAAGACCCAATATGTTTTTTTGTCTTTTTTTCATTATAGATAAATTAAATAAAAAAATCTGATTTTTTTCCCCAAATTTAATATCAGAAAGTAAATTGAATTTTTTAAAAGATTTAATCAATTAATAGTTAAACAGCTTTAAAAAAATTACATAAAGACCGATGAAGGTTTTTAGATTTTTCAAAATTTTTTAAATGTTTTTCACACTGAATTATTATCCATTATGTCATATATTTTTTTATTATCAAATTTTATAAAATTTAATGAAATCGACTATTATTATTCCAAAGACTTGACCTTCGCTAAAAAGAGTCAATTGAATCGTTTGGTGCTTTTAGTATCAAAAAGTAATACGGTTATTTTACCAGAGTTATTTATTATTTGGGATTTTGTCAAATGCTTCCCTAAAAATTTAAAAAATTTATTTTGTAATGCTAAAAAAATTTTTTCTAATTCAAAGAGAGATGCGTCTCAAAAGTTGCTCGAACAGTTCAAGTCAAAATTTGAGGATAAAGAAAGATATACCATGCTTAAAGTGGTTCAACTTTACAAAGAAAAAAAGTATGCTGAGTGTGAAAAGCACTTATCTGAATTAGCCAAGTCAGATAATGGATCTTCAATAATAAAATTTTACTTGGTACAAATATTGCTCACACAGCACAAATATTCTGAGGCTGTTGAAATATTCAGAACATTGGATGAGTACAAAATATTCAAACTTGGCATCATAAGTGCAATGGTTACTTTACTAAAACAGCTAAATGATAGAAAGTCTATTACAAAGTTGTTCGATGACGCGGTTAACTATTTCTCCCAGACTGACCCTCAAGCCAGAGAACTGGAGGTGTATATGCGGGAAAATTCCAGCTTTCAAATGGAAAATGATAATTTGCCAAAAGCTTGTGAAATGTTGGAAAAAATGCGCTCAATAAAACCCAAAGACTTTAGAATACTATCAAAATTAATTAAGTTATATTCAAAATTCAATGCTGAAAAGGCCAAAAATTTGAGTAAAGAGTTACCTTCTTTAGAAGAAGTGGCGGCTCAGTCAGATATTGATATTGATACACTCGAAAGTCAATTTAGTTTATTGAATTCTAAATTTGCAAGATCAAAAACAGTTCAATCGGTGACAGCAAAATCTCCAGATCAGTCTAAAGCAAATGAAAATGTTGTTAAAAAAAAGAAAAAAAAGAATCACAAAGTTAAGCTGCCCAAGAACTACAATCCAAATATACCTTTGGACCTAGAGCGATGGTTGCCTTTGAGAGAAAGATCTTATTATAGAGGAAGACGCAATAAAAAGAAAAACCAAATTGGCAAAGGAACTCAAGGCGCAGTATCTGCCAAGTAGCCTAAAATTTAAAAAGTTGAATTTTTTATATTGAAATAAATTAATTTTAGGGAGCCTGTCGCGAATCAGTCTCCAAAACCAGGAGCAAAATCGCCCGATGTAAGTGCGCCCAAGCCAAAACCACCAGCTGGAGCTCACAAGAAGAAGAATAAATCAAAAAATAAATGGTAGAACTGAATATGAAGCTATTTAAAAAAAAAAAACTTTTCTGTTTGATTTTAATTATGTTTTTAATTTTAACTCGATGATTAAATAAAATTTTAGAAAAATATTCAAATATACCGAACAAATTTTTTCTAAAAAAATTATTTTTTTGGGTATTGAATTAGATCTAGCGCTACAAATAGAAAGCAAAGAACAATCAAAAAAATTTTAATTTATTTTTTTTAAAAAAAATCTGAAGCTTCAATGTAGCATTAAACTTTAAAAACTTAATTTTAATGTTGGCCCAAAACTTAAAAAACATCTTTAAAGCACGTGGTATTTTTTAAGATTGTTTAAAAAGGAACGGAAGATGTTTAATGGATGTAACAAAGTTGTGTTTCGGTTTATAACTAAGCAATATTGAACAAGGAAATAAGGTAGAAAATTATTTAAATAAAATACATATTAAATTTAGAAAAAATAATTTAAATTTTCTTCTAAAGTTCTTTTTTTTAATGATTTTAAATCAAATAAATATTTATTTACATGATGTTAGTTACCTAAAAAAAATTGAGAATGTTAATCGTATAATAAATTTTTCAAAATATGACGCTAAAGGCCATGAAGAGTTAAAATGTATTACAGCGAAAATTTAGCTTCTTACTTAATTGAAAACAAGTTTGGAAGAGTTAGCTGATTTGGATGAAGTCTCTAATTTTGATTGTGATGTGGTCGACCAAGAGGAAGAAGAGAAAAAAAATGAAACTAGTGAGAATTTAGGCATTGTGAATTTTGATACAAAAATCAAAAACAAATATTAAAAGTGTCAAAGCTTAAGTTCTGAAGGACCAAAACATGTTTTGTAAATTGTAGCAACTGATACATCCTATGTACCACCACTTAAAGTTGAGTTGGATTTTTAATACCAAATTCACAATTTTCTGAGTTTTGCAGATTTATTCCAGAGCTTTGCAGAATTAGTATATTGGTGGTTTCTCAGTTGCTACAATTTACAGAACATGTTTTGGATCATCAGAACTTAAGCTATTGCACTTTAAAAAATTTGTTTTTGACTTTTGTACCAAAATTCACAAGTCCCCAATCTTAAGAAAATCAAAAAAATTGAAGCTACTTCTAAGTGGAAAACCATGGATATTAATGCTTATAACGCTTTCCGGTATTCTCACAAGCAATCTTATTAAGAAGTGGAAGAAGGCAAAATTTAAGACTAGTTAGAAAAATCATGGAAACCATCCAACTCAAATAAACAATGAAAAGAAACATTTCAAAACAGGTTTATTATACAATAAATTATTTTTTTTGTTTAACTAGTAAATTTCATCTTTTTAGGAATTTTACTAGTTAATAAAAAATTGCAAATAATTTTGTTTTAGAGCCACAACTGATTTGATAAATAACTAATATGACATAACTATAATATAACTTAATATAACGATAATATAACTTTTCATTATATAAAGTTAAAACCATACCTAACTAATTTTAGGGTTTAGTTAATCAATGAAAAATTTTAATATTGTCTAATGCATATATTTTTATAAAAATATTTATTTTAGTTTAAAAAAAGTTATTATGTTTAAACAAAATAATTCGTAATTTAGTGTTTTTTATTAATTCCTTACAAAGAAATGCAGAAAATTTATTCTAAGCTCGATCTTAATTCTAAGGCTCAAAGTTTAGGCTGTTTATCAGAAAATGAGAATTGTCTCATCCAGGAGAAAATTCAAAGCAAGCTTATCTTCTTAAAAATTACAAAAAATTTCAAAAAATAGAAAAAATTTAACTGAAAATTTGAATTTCCATATCTTTTTCTGATAAAATTATCACTTTCGGATAAGGCTTCAAATTTCAGATAGATTATGATATGATGGGTGATCACTTTCTTTTCAAGCATATAAATCAATTGGGCATATTTATAACAATTTCAGAAAAGCCAATTTGGGACTCAACCGGGATTTACTTATCATAGTCATCAAATCAACATACAAGTTCTCTAGCAAATATTGATTAGCTAAATAAATTTTCAAAGAAGATCATTCAAAGTGTCAAAAAATTGATCCACTCTAAACTCAGATATTTTTTAATCGAGCTTACCAAAGAACATTTTACATTAATCAATATTAATTATTAAAAAAAAACAGTTCTCATTCTCTTAAGATAGCCTTAAAAAAAATAAAAATCACGTTTAAGCTTAAAAGATTTTTTGAACCACAAATGGCTCGATTTACTAAACAATATCTTTTTTCTAATAGATCTTTGTTGAAGAAAATAACTAAGTTCAGATTAAATAAATTTTTGTTAAAATATTCTCGATAATTAAAGATGGTAGAGTTTAAAATAGAAACAGTGGAAATCATCGAAATCCTAAGTCTGTAAATGCCTAAAAAAAGTTAAAAGAAGTAACAGGATCTGTTCTAGGTCGTATTCACAATCAAATGTTAAAACCATACCTAACAAGACCTAATTTGAATTGAATCAACTTTTTAACACGAATCTGGACCATGACCATGTCTCAAAAGCATAACCCAGCACTCTTAACTTTCCAACATCAAATCTTCAAAATTATAATGTAATTGCTACTTTATTATTTCTTTTTATTTTCCTGAACTGTTCAATACTTGAGCATATAGCACTTGTAATTACTTATTTCAATTAGTCTTTTAAATTTCTTCTCTGAAGGAGCTAACGCTCGATACAGATTTGCAAATAAATAAATAATAAATAAATTTCTTCTACATTATTTTAATTTTTGAACTTTATTTTTTTGATATTTTTTTTTATTTTATTTTTATTCTGAATGAGCATTAGCTCAATACAGATAAACAAATAAATATATTTTTATTTCAGAAAAGACTAAATTAAGTCTATTAACTATGTTTTTCTTTATTTTTTATTTTTTTTTCAAATTTTGAGTAAAATTTTAAAAGACTATACGAAATATAACTCTGATGCTAATAAGCTTTTCTCTGACTCAGTTCAATTTTAGAAAATCTCAATATTTTTTAATCAAATCTGTTTATGATATATTTCTCATTAGAAATAAAATTTGAATAAAGAATTAAAAACAATTTAACAGCTCATCCTTTGCTTTAAAAATAATTCACCTTCAAATTTTAAATTTTAATTCTGAAAATATCTTTATAATTTTAAATTGTATAAAAAATTTTGTTTTTGAATTTGGTGAAATTCAATTAAATATGCTTTTAAATCTTCTAATGTTATTATTAATCAATTTTTAAAATTTAAGATTATTTTAAATATTTAATTAGTATTTTGTGTACAAATTTTCTTATTTTAATATTTATTGACTTAAAATAAGTATTAATACATGAATACTGTGCAGGTCAGTGATTTTTTTTATATTTTAAAATAACTTTTAACATTCTATAAATTTTTTAATGTATGATTTTTTAATTATTTAAAGAATGAAAGTTTACCTTATTTATTAATGTATTTATTTAAATTTTTCTTCATGCTAAAAAAATGTAAATAAAAAGAATTAAAAAAATCTCAATTAAATCATTGCATAAAATTAAAATAGATATTTTCAAATTAGTTTTTGAAAAATATTCAAAAAATTTCATAAAAGAAAGTCACTTAAAGACAAATATTATAAAGAAATTATAAATAAATGCTGTTTTATTTATTTTTTTTCGATTACACTTTTTATTTTTAATTTAATCATGTGATCATAATTGGCATGAGTTCCCAAAACTATAATTAGGTTTGATCAAATTTTTTGTCAGTTCACAAAAAAGACTATCGAAAAGTTATATATTTATTTAATTCAATAAATGCCAAACTGTGATATTCAATACAGTAAAATGTGATAATTTTTAAATAATGTACTTAAAAATTAATATATTTAATTTAAAAATTGATTGTCTAAAATATTTGAATTAAAATCTGAAAATATATAATTTTTGGATTGTTTTTCTGATTAAACCAACGCTTCAAGAATACAAAATACTCAATATAAAAATGCTTAATTTTTAAAATATTTTACTCAATTTTAATATTTTTAAATTATAAGTTTAATTTATCGTAAGTTCAAGTTGTTTTTTAAATCAATGTTAAGTTCGAATTTTAATTTGAAAATAGATAGTTTTCGAATTTAATTTCAAAAATAAAAATAAATCAAATATAAATACAAATTTATCTTATATTCAAAATTTTATTCAAATATGCTACTTTTTTAATTGTCTTTTCAAATTTCATATTTATTCAAGTTTCGATTTGTGTCCAAAAAACTATTATTCAATTTCATCACTAATTATTTTTTTAAAAAAATTTAGAATAAAAATTTACATACTAAATACAAATACAATAACTAATAAATTCCTAAATAATTAGGCAACGCTTACAATGATATGGAAGCGCTAGTTTAGATTTATATTAAAAGAAATTTTAATTAATTTTAATCTCAAGAGAGTATATTATGGCATAGTGAATTTTGTAACAAAAAGCAAAACAAATATTTTAATTTTAAATAACTTTTTTACCATGAATTGTTCTGCAAAATGTATCAGCCGAAACAAATTGTACCGCCCAAATTTAGTATCAGCAACAATTCTGCAATTATGCAAAAAGCAAAATCAATTAATTTTATTAAAATCTAAAATATTATTATTTATTAATATCTAAATGTATTGGGAGTGAACGCAAAAAATTATACCTAAATAAAAATTCTATGATTAACGGCATTGTGAATTTTTGATTTAAAGCAAAAATTTTAATTTTAAATAACTTTTTTAATATATTTAGATATTAATAAAAAATAATATTTTAGATTTTAATAAAATTAATTGATTTTGCTTCTTGCATAATTGCAGATTTTTCACGCTCAGTCCTTATTTGTTCATCGTTAGGTTATTTTGTTTAATATTTTTTTTACCAAAAAATCATTGCAGATTGTTTGCAGAATTTTTGAGCAAAAACTAAAGCAAAATATGTTTTATTAAATTTAACACCAGTTTTATTTCAGTTTTTAGCAATTATTTTTAAAATAAATGTTAAACATTTTTAAACATAATTTGTTAAACGTAAACAAAAGCAAAAAGTTTTAAACTTCTTTAAATTTAAAAGGATAGATCGAATATTGATAGAAGCAGTACTAATTGTTTCATTTTTTTACTTTATTTTTTAATTTAATGCATAAATTTTTAAGATTTTTCAAAATTATCATTTAATTTTAAATTTAAAAAAAGATTTTTCTTTTGCTCCAAGTTTTTTTGCTCTTAACTTCTACAGAAGTCGGATTTAGCAGACAAATTGAATCCATCAACTGATACAACCCAAAGAACCAGTTCTAATAATTTAAAAAAAATTTAGAACAGTTTATTAAGTTAAAATTTATCACGAATTTCTTGTGAATTTTTCTTTCTAGATTTTTCTTTTTTATGTACAGTGGTGATTTGAAAACAGTATTTTACGAAAAATTACGTAAAATATCGTGAATTGACCAAATTTTACCACATTTTACGTAAATTAACGTAAAATCCGAAAAGTGAAAAAGAGGTATTTTACGAAAATTGACGTAAATTTTCAGGATTTTGAGATAATTTTGGTAAAATTTGGTAAAATTCAAAACGGCCAATTCAAAATTCAAAATTTTTGAAAAAATGTCTGTTTTTTTTCCAAAAATCGAAAATTTAAGAAAGTTTTTATTTTCATAAATTGGTTTAAAAAATAGTTATTTTTAAAATCGTTGTAAAAATTAAACTTATAATTTAAAAATATTAAAATTGAGTAAAATATTTTAAAAATTAAGCATTTTATATTGAGTATTTTGTATTCTTGAAGCGTTGGTTTAATCAGAAAAACAATCCAAAAATTATATATTTTCAGATTTTAATTCAAATATTTTAGACAATCAATTTTTAAATTAAATATATTAATTTTTAAGTACATTATTTAAAAATTATCACATTTTACTGTATTGAATATCACAGTTTGGCATTTATTGAATTAAATAAATATATAACTTTTCGATAGTCTTTTTGTGAACTGACAAAAAATTTGATCAAACCTAATTATAGTTTTGGGAACTCATGCCAATTATGATCACATGATTAAATTAAAAATAAAAAGTGTAATCGAAAAAAAATAAATAAAACAGCATTTATTTATAATTTCTTTATAATATTTGTCTTTAAGTGACTTTCTTTTATGAAATTTTTTGAATATTTTTCAAAAACTAATTTGAAAATATCTATTTTAATTTTATGCAATGATTTAATTGAGATTTTTTTAATTCTTTTTATTTACATTTTTTTAGCATGAAGAAAAATTTAAATAAATACATTAATAAATAAGGTAAACTTTCATTCTTTAAATAATTAAAAAATCATACATTAAAAAATTTATAGAATGTTAAAAGTTATTTTAAAATATAAAAAAAATCACTGACCTGCACAGTATTCATGTATTAATACTTATTTTAAGTCAATAAATATTAAAATAAGAAAATTTGTACACAAAATACTAATTAAATATTTAAAATAATCTTAAATTTTAAAAATTGATTAATAATAACATTAGAAGATTTAAAAGCATATTTAATTGAATTTCACCAAATTCAAAAACAAAATTTTTTATACAATTTAAAATTATAAAGATATTTTCAGAATTAAAATTTAAAATTTGAAGGTGAATTATTTTTAAAGCAAAGGATGAGCTGTTAAATTGTTTTTAATTCTTTATTCAAATTTTATTTCTAATGAGAAATATATCATAAACAGATTTGATTAAAAAATATTGAGATTTTCTAAAATTGAACTGAGTCAGAGAAAAGCTTATTAGCATCAGAGTTATATTTCGTATAGTCTTTTAAAATTTTTACTCAAAATTTGAAAAAAAATAAAAAATAAAGAAAAACATAGTTAATAGACTTAATTTAGTCTTTTCTGAAATAAAAATATATTTATTTGTTTATCTGTATTGAGCTAATGCTCATTCAGAATAAAAATAAAATAAAAAAAAATATCAAAAAAATAAAGTTCAAAAATTAAAATAATGTAGAAGAAATTTATTTATTATTTATTTATTTGCAAATCTGTATCGAGCGTTAGCTCCTTCAGAGAAGAAATTTAAAAGACTAATTGAAATAAGTAATTACAAGTGCTATATGCTCAAGTATTGAACAGTTCAGGAAAATAAAAAGAAATAATAAAGTAGCAATTACATTATAATTTTGAAGATTTGATGTTGGAAAGTTAAGAGTGCTGGGTTATGCTTTGAGACATGGTCATGGTCCAGATTCGTGTTAAAAAGTTGATTCAATTCAAATTAGGTCTTGTTAGGTATGGTTTTAACATTTGATTGTGAATACGACCTAGAACAGATCCTGTTACTTCTTTTAACTTTTTTTAGGCATTTACAGACTTAGGATTTCGATGATTTCCACTGTTTCTATTTTAAACTCTACCATCTTTAATTATCGAGAATATTTTAACAAAAATTTATTTAATCTGAACTTAGTTATTTTCTTCAACAAAGATCTATTAGAAAAAAGATATTGTTTAGTAAATCGAGCCATTTGTGGTTCAAAAAATCTTTTAAGCTTAAACGTGATTTTTATTTTTTTAAGGCTATCTTAAGAGAATGAGAACTGTTTTTTTTTAATAATTAATATTGATTAATGTAAAATGTTCTTTGGTAAGCTCGATTAAAAAATATCTGAGTTTAGAGTGGATCAATTTTTTGACACTTTGAATGATCTTCTTTGAAAATTTATTTAGCTAATCAATATTTGCTAGAGAACTTGTATGTTGATTTGATGACTATGATAAGTAAATCCCGGTTGAGTCCCAAATTGGCTTTTCTGAAATTGTTATAAATATGCCCAATTGATTTATATGCTTGAAAAGAAAGTGATCACCCATCATATCATAATCTATCTGAAATTTGAAGCCTTATCCGAAAGTGATAATTTTATCAGAAAAAGATATGGAAATTCAAATTTTCAGTTAAATTTTTTCTATTTTTTGAAATTTTTTGTAATTTTTAAGAAGATAAGCTTGCTTTGAATTTTCTCCTGGATGAGACAATTCTCATTTTCTGATAAACAGCCTAAACTTTGAGCCTTAGAATTAAGATCGAGCTTAGAATAAATTTTCTGCATTTCTTTGTAAGGAATTAATAAAAAACACTAAATTACGAATTATTTTGTTTAAACATAATAACTTTTTTTAAACTAAAATAAATATTTTTATAAAAATATATGCATTAGACAATATTAAAATTTTTCATTGATTAACTAAACCCTAAAATTAGTTAGGTATGGTTTTAACTTTATATAATGAAAAGTTATATTATCGTTATATTAAGTTATATTATAGTTATGTCATATTAGTTATTTATCAAATCAGTTGTGGCTCTAAAACAAAATTATTTGCAATTTTTTATTAACTAGTAAAATTCCTAAAAAGATGAAATTTACTAGTTAAACAAAAAAAATAATTTATTGTATAATAAACCTGTTTTGAAATGTTTCTTTTCATTGTTTATTTGAGTTGGATGGTTTCCATGATTTTTCTAACTAGTCTTAAATTTTGCCTTCTTCCACTTCTTAATAAGATTGCTTGTGAGAATACCGGAAAGCGTTATAAGCATTAATATCCATGGTTTTCCACTTAGAAGTAGCTTCAATTTTTTGATTTTCTTAAGATTGGGGACTTGTGAATTTTGGTACAAAAGTCAAAAACAAATTTTTTAAAGTGCAATAGCTTAAGTTCTGATGATCCAAAACATGTTCTGTAAATTGTAGCAACTGAGAAACCACCAATATACTAATTCTGCAAAGCTCTGGAATAAATCTGCAAAACTCAGAAAATTGTGAATTTGGTATTAAAAATCCAACTCAACTTTAAGTGGTGGTACATAGGATGTATCAGTTGCTACAATTTACAAAACATGTTTTGGTCCTTCAGAACTTAAGCTTTGACACTTTTAATATTTTGTTTTTGATTTTTGTATCAAAATTCACAATGCCTAAATTCTCACTAGTTTCATTTTTTTTCTCTTCTTCCTCTTGGTCGACCACATCACAATCAAAATTAGAGACTTCATCCAAATCAGCTAACTCTTCCAAACTTGTTTTCAATTAAGTAAGAAGCTAAATTTTCGCTGTAATACATTTTAACTCTTCATGGCCTTTAGCGTCATATTTTGAAAAATTTATTATACGATTAACATTCTCAATTTTTTTTAGGTAACTAACATCATGTAAATAAATATTTATTTGATTTAAAATCATTAAAAAAAAGAACTTTAGAAGAAAATTTAAATTATTTTTTCTAAATTTAATATGTATTTTATTTAAATAATTTTCTACCTTATTTCCTTGTTCAATATTGCTTAGTTATAAACCGAAACACAACTTTGTTACATCCATTAAACATCTTCCGTTCCTTTTTAAACAATCTTAAAAAATACCACGTGCTTTAAAGATGTTTTTTAAGTTTTGGGCCAACATTAAAATTAAGTTTTTAAAGTTTAATGCTACATTGAAGCTTCAGATTTTTTTTAAAAAAAATAAATTAAAATTTTTTTGATTGTTCTTTGCTTTCTATTTGTAGCGCTAGATCTAATTCAATACCCAAAAAAATAATTTTTTTAGAAAAAATTTGTTCGGTATATTTGAATATTTTTCTAAAATTTTATTTAATCATCGAGTTAAAATTAAAAACATAATTAAAATCAAACAGAAAAGTTTTTTTTTTTAAATAGCTTCATATTCAGTTCTACCATTTATTTTTTGATTTATTCTTCTTCTTGTGAGCTCCAGCTGGTGGTTTTGGCTTGGGCGCACTTACATCGGGCGATTTTGCTCCTGGTTTTGGAGACTGATTCGCGACAGGCTCCCTAAAATTAATTTATTTCAATATAAAAAAATTCAACTTTTTAAATTTTAGGCTACTTGGCAGATACTGCGCCTTGAGTTCCTTTGCCAATTTGGTTTTTCTTTTATTGCGTCTTCCTCTATAATAAGATCTTTCTCTCAAAGGCAACCATCGCTCTAGGTCCAAAGGTATATTTGGATTGTAGTTCTTGGGCAGCTTAACTTTGTGATTCTTTTTTTTCTTTTTTTTAACAACATTTTCATTTGCTTTAGACTGATCTGGAGATTTTGCTGTCACCGATTGAACTGTTTTTGATCTTGCAAATTTAGAATTCAATAAACTAAATTGACTTTCGAGTGTATCAATATCAATATCTGACTGAGCCGCCACTTCTTCTAAAGAAGGTAACTCTTTACTCAAATTTTTGGCCTTTTCAGCATTGAATTTTGAATATAACTTAATTAATTTTGATAGTATTCTAAAGTCTTTGGGTTTTATTGAGCGCATTTTTCCAACATTTCACAAGCTTTTGGCAAATTATCATTTTCCATTTGAAAGCTGGAATTTTCCCGCATATACACCTCCAGTTCTCTGGCTTGAGGGTCAGTCTGGGAGAAATAGTTAACCGCGTCATCGAACAACTTTGTAATAGACTTTCTATCATTTAGCTGTTTTAGTAAAGTAACCATTGCACTTATGATAGCCAAGTTTGAATATTTTGTACTCATCCAATGTTCTGAATATTTCAACAGCCTCAGAATATTTGTGCTGTGTGAGCAATATTTGTACCAAGTAAAATTTTATTATTGAAGATCCATTATCTGACTTGGCTAATTCAGATAAGTGCTTTTCACACTCAGCATACTTTTTTTCTTTGTAAAGTTGAACCACTTTAAGCATGGTATATCTTTCTTTATCCTCAAATTTTGACTTGAACTGTTCGAGCAACTTTTGAGACGCATCTCTCTTTGAATTAGAAAAAATTTTTTTAGCATTACAAAATAAATTTTTTAAATTTTAGGGAAGCATTTGACAAAATCCCAAATAATAAATAACTCTGGTAAAATAACCGTATTACTTTTTGATACTAAAAGCACCAAACGATTCAATTGACTCTTTTTAGCGAAGGTCAAGTCTTTGGAATAATAATAGTCGATTTCATTAAATTTTATAAAATTTGATAATAAAAAAATATATGACATAATGGATAATAATTCAGTGTGAAAAACATTTAAAAAATTTTGAAAAATCTAAAAACCTTCATCGGTCTTTATGTAATTTTTTTAAAGCTGTTTAACTATTAATTGATTAAATCTTTTAAAAAATTCAATTTACTTTCTGATATTAAATTTGGGGAAAAAAATCAGATTTTTTTATTTAATTTATCTATAATGAAAAAAAGACAAAAAAACATATTGGGTCTTCTAGTGGCAAAATTAGATAAAAATTACTTTCAGTTTCTATTTTGAAAAAAAATTTAATGAAAAAAAAATAAATTCATTTTTGAAATTTATTTTAAAAAATTGAATATAATAGATTTAATTAATTTTTTTAAAATTAAATTATTAAATTATATTTGAGTAAAAATTATAAGATTTTTATTCAATTTTTTAATGGTGCAAAGGTGCAACAAACTCAGAGGAATTTTGACTTGATCAAATACTCAATTAAAAATTTTCTTTATAATTTTTAATATGATAAAAGTAAATCATTTCTGAAAATTGTTGTGCAGTAAAACAAACTTAATCTCTCAGATAATCAATCTACCAGTTTTTCATTTTCTTGAGATACTTTTGTTTTGATAATTTTTTTTCACCAAATTAAGGTATTTAATATTATTCTTCATACTATAGCTAATTGTTTTATTCTCTATACTTTATCAACATTTTAGAAATTCTTATTGTTGATTTTATTTTCATATATCAAAAAGTTTAAAAAGATTTCATTTGTATTCAACTCAACAAATGTCAACTCAGAATCAAACTGTTCCCAACCTCTTTTGAATAAAGTTTTGTTTTTCGATTAAAAGCACGAAGTTATTAAAGTTAATAAAATCATCTTTGATACTTTTTCTATTTTAACTACTACTACTATAACGTCTATTTGAATTCCAATTAAAAAAAACTAATTATACGCATTCTAGATATTCTCTAATTAAAAATTTGTTTCAATCTCTCTTTTGAGATTTTTTTAATTTTAAGTCTCATTTTTTATATTCTATTAACTTTTTATTAATGTATCAATTCCAATTTTTAGAAAATTTAACACTTCAAAATCGTATTAAGCTCACTTTTTTCTGATTTCATATGTTTTAATCTGCTTAAAGAAAAATATAATTTTCATTGTTTCAAATTTTACTCTTTTACGATTTTACCATAATTTACAGTGAAAAAATTGAATTTTACTAATTTTCCCAATTAAACTAGAAAAAATTTTCTAATTTTTGTTTATTTTTTTCCGGAATAATCGTTTCAACACACTCAAAAAAGTTTCAACACATATTTAACTTAATAAAACTTCTAATTTTGTGCACTTTAAAAAAATTTAAAATGAAAAATACACTTTTTCAAAGTCTTTATTGACTTTTAAAATTGTATCCTTTTGTAGACGTTTCAATATTGTTTTGTACAATTAGAAATTTGTTTTGCATACACATTTTAGTTTGTCATATAAAAATCCAGACTTGTTTTTAAGTCACAGTTTAAAGTCTAAGTCACAAAAATTTAAGTCAAAGTTATGACTTGACTTAAATTTTTTTTTTTTCTTTTTTAAGTCAATTCAGTGACTTGTTATTGAAATTGAAATAAATTGCAAGACAAGAAATGAAATATGGCAAATATATATGCATTAGACAACCATAGAGTATATAAATTTTATGATATAAAACCTGATCTATCAAATTAAAATAAAAATTTAATCAAATTTCTTCATAATTTTGTCAAAAAAAAAAAATTTAAGTTATTGGCTTGATTTGACTTAAGAATTGTGACTTAAAAACAATTCTGTAAAAATCACAGTTTTTAATTATCATTTTTTAGTTTATTAGTTATTATATAATTTTGTTTGTTTTTTGGTTTTGGATTCGGACCTCGTGTCCCAATAAAGTTATTTAAAAACCTTATTGTTTCAATCCGAAACCCTCGAGTCTAGAGTAAGACTTGGGAAGTCCGACTGGTTAGAGTCAAAGGACCTACCAGTAAAATCAAGAATATTATACTTTATAAGGAAAATTAAGCTAAAAGGGAATTAAACAAGTTGAAAAATATTTGACCAGTTTGGCACCTAGAATTTATCAGTTTATCAATCATAATGAATACCATGGAACCTGTCAAATCTGAAACAATGGTACTGGTATATGTAGCTGCAAAAATTATCTGAAGTAAAAGAAACATTTCCACGCATTGACCTTACTTATCAACGATTTCCTTACCAGTTTTATTAAATAATTACCCACCAAAAAAAGAGTGTTAAAAATTTTTAATTTTTGGATTAAAAATTTATTAAATTACTTTCTAAAAAAATTAATTATTTTTAATTTAAATTGTTATTTAAAAAAAAAATTAAAGATACCCCTAAAAAATACAAAAAAACTCTCACCTGATTTGTAATAATCGAAAAAAGAATTTCATTGTATGCAATAACACAGCGTTGCGTTGAATTCAATCTTGTATCCAATTCACTCGAAGTGACAGCTTTGAGTTTTTTTCTTGAATCAAATATATTCTGGTCTTTGTTGATACACACCAAATTATTTGATGCCACTGCATTCACACTCAAATCAGTAGGTCTTTTCAAATTTATTACAAAAAAAATATTTAAAAATTTCAATTTTTACTTTGATTTTAGAACATTGTTGTAAATTTTCAACGCTTCTTCACTTTTGCCCATTTTTTGCAAACAATAAGCCAACTGAACGCGAATAATAGCCATTTCACTTTCCACAAACTCTTGGTCTTCTTCGTCTTCAAAAGTTTCATGGCACATGGTCTCAGCTCTCTTGAGCTTGTCCTCAGCCTCTTCGAGTTTTCCTTTGCTTATTAGAATACAAGCTGAATTATAGCACAACTCATATGTTTGCTTTTCATTCTCTGACATGTCCAAGTCCTTGGTAACACTAGGATCAGCTGTTCTCATGGCAGCAACTACTGCAGAAAAGTTAGTTTTCCTTTCGTTGTCATACTCATCCTAAAATAAAATTTTAAAAATCAATTTTAAAATTAACTTTTTTTTACATCTGAATTTTTGACCAATTCTCTGTAAACTTCGTAGCTTTCTTGATATTTTTCCAATTTATAGGTGATCTGTGCCAAAAGTTCTTTTTCTTTATTAGTCATTTGATTGCATTGCTTTAAGGTCTTGTAGGCCTCTTCAACACGGTTTAGTCTGTATTCACAGTAGGACTTTTCAAAGTAAAGATCACGAGCTTCATGGTTGCGTTCTATACCACTCAAAGCTTCATCGAACTTTTCCATTTGAATCAAACATACTGTCTTGCAGTGAAAGGCCTTTTTTTCGTTGACTGAAAGGCCAAGAATTTTTTTGGATACCTTGAGAATGCGCTCCCAGTCTTGTGTTGGAGCAATTTTGTGCAACTCAGTGTAGAGTGCCTTTATTTGTTCGGCATTTTTTTCCGACATTACTCTTTAATTTTGATGACGTTTAATGATAATTTCTTTTTTTTACTTTAATAAAAGATTCAAATTTTATTAACAAAAATATTTTTATTTTTACAAAATAACCACGCATGAAAATTGTGATCGTTTTGAAATTGTCTGATTAGTCTTAAAATTTTTAACTAAAAAATTTAATTTTTATTTTTTTTTAAATTAGAAAGCTTTTTATTTATTTTTTATTATTTTTTATATGGGCTGTCAAAAAGGCTTATGCTAAAACACGGACCGCAGTCGGATGGTATCAAGAATTATTCAAAAAATACCGACCACCGACCATTTTGTAGAGAATTTGATGAACTTTAACGCAAAAATATCAGTTGGACCATAAGAACTAGTTTTTGACATGTAAAACTCATTCATAGACAATTTTTTGTTTTATACAACTTAAATTTCTTCAAATCAACTATTCAATTGTTCAACTTTTCAATTTTTCTAAATAATGATGACTTAAATTACTTTTTAATTTCTTGTTATTAAAATTTATTTTAAAAAAAATTTTTTTTAATTTAAATAAATTTCATTTAACAAAATCTATATAATGAAAAGTATGAATAAGATAAAACAAAATGCGAATTTCCAGTATATTAACTAAAATTTTTATAACAAAACAGATTTATTCTAACAAAATCTTAAATAAAATAAAGGGCTCCGGGGCATATCCCTGGGTTAGAGAATTTGGTCAGCAAAAATAATGAGCAAAATTTCTTAAATATCATTTTATTGATGTAAAATTTAATTTAATATTTTTTTATTTTTTTAATTAAGTAAATCAGGAATTTTAAAAATTGAACAGCAGAAAGATTAAAAATATTAAATAATTTAAGAAAAAAAATTGAATAGTTGAAAAGTTTATTAAGTTAAAAAATTCAAAAGTTGAATAATTGAATATTTAACATAAAAAATAATCAAAAGATGATGATTGTAAAATTTTATTAAAGAAAAAGTTGTCTTTTAGTAGACCTTCTGACCACTAATTATATGAAAGATAGATATAGACCGATAGATATAGATAAAGACATGGATCGATATAGACATTATTGCGGAAATAGTCACTTTGCTCTTTTTTAAAGCTCTTGGCTGAGTAACTAAAAAAATATTTTTTTTTTGTAAAATTATTCAATTTTAAAGGATTGATACTAACAGCATACTGTTTAGTAGATAATTAAACTCTCTACATTCTTATATAAAAAAATATTAATTTATTTTAGAGCTTTCGGTCAAAATTTCTAATTAATTTATTTTGCTTTTAACCAAGCCAATTAATCTTAATTTTACCAAAAAAGAATATTTTTTAATTTATCTATTTAAACTATATGAAGATGCTTAGAAGACTGAATGATATAAAACTGTCAACAAGGAGGAAATGTGGTGATCTAATACAAATGAACAAGTTCTTAAATGAACTAAGTGAATTGAGATGGTACCATTGGAAAGTGAAACTTTGGATAATACAAGAAGTAATCGATACAGACTAAGAATAGAACTTTTAAAAAACTGTTTGCCGAGGAATATTTTTTTTTACTAATAGAATTGTAAATGCTTGGAACTAATTGCAAAATTATATTAAAGAATCAAATTTATTTACAAATTGATTTTCAAAAGAACTCTTCCTCAAGGTTTTTCAAAAGAAAAAATTTTTTTAAAATTTATTTTTTATAAATAAATAGGTTTACTTTTGTGGCAAGACATTTTGAATTGAAATTAATGTGTAAACTATGAATTTTATTTTATCCTTTTATTCTATTTTAATTTTTTTGATCTTCATCGTCCAAGTGGCGTTTTTTTGAAATAAATAATAATAAAAATTAAAAATAAATCTGAAGATAAATTAAGGGGTTTATTTTAAAAAATTTCCTAGGAAAAAAAATTTTTTTACTGACAAAGACTTATAATATTTTATTGACTTTTTGTTTTCAATAAACAAGTTACGGGAGGGACTTCTTTGCTTAAAATTTAAAAACCAAATTTTAAGCTTTAAATATTTTAATTTTGTTAAGAAAAAATCTAGAATTGTCTCAGCACCTTTTGGTGGAAGTTTGCATCATTTTGGTCAAGAGTAGCAAATATTTTAAAGCATCACGGACAATTCTTGAACAAAATTATCGAAAGCTCATGTGTTTAAAATAAATTGTTTGGTTTTAAATTAGAAAAAATAACTAAATTTTTGCTAAATCCTTCATAAAATTTGTGGATGCAAAATTTGATTTTTATATTTTAGGAATGAAGAATTTTTTCGTAAGGCTTTTCATTTTGTCTTTAAAAAAATTGTTTTTAGATTTTCTTATTTCTAAATAATGAAGGTTTATTCATAATGCTTTGATATTTAGTTGAACAAATAATTATTATAAATAAATAAAATATAAATTGTTCTTTTTCATTTTTTAATTTTTCTTCTACCACATGCTTAAGATTTACAGAATAATCTTTTCCAGTTTTGAATTTTGACATCAGTCTCTGGAATAAATATATGAAAAGTTTGAGTGATTTTCTTTTATAGCTCGTTTTCAAAATCTAATTTTTTGTAATTTTCTTTTAACCTCAAAAAATCTTCGAGCACCCCGCTTTCTAAAAATAAAACGCAAATAGTAAGAAATTTTTCAAAATTTTTTTTTGAGTTTTAATAACATTTACTTAATGTATTACTTTAGGATTAGATTTTTTAGATTATTTTTAGAATTTATTTTTTTTACCAAAAAAGGTATTAATTTTTTTATATTAGTCGATTTCTGATTTTCGCTTTAACTAACCAAATTGCTTTTATTATGTTAAAAAATCATTCTCATATCCATGGTTGCGAAAATATTATAAAAATATTGTTTCATTAGCATTTCGTGATAAAGTTTTGGAATGACATCTCAACCCTAACGATGTGTCTTTAAGAGGAAACACAAAAACGCTTTATCATTTGAACCTAAAGAAACAATTATAGAAAATCTGGAAGAAGAAGAGAGGGCTCAAGTATCAGAATTTTTTACCAATTTTCATTGACAATCAGGAAAATGTCGAAAAAAAGTGAGGAATACCTGTCTGTAGATTCAAACAATAAATAAAAGATTTTAAATCAAGTTGCTCAAAAAAACTAATTATTACTTTATTTTTTATATTTTTCTTATTAATTTATTATAAATTGAAAATGTCTTTTTTTTTATTTAATGATCAATATTCTTGTAAATTATAAAAAATTAAATGAAAAAAGCATCATGTTCCTTTACCACTAAATAAATAAAAAAGACGTCAAAGCTCTTAAATTATTTGGACATTTGTTTAAACAACAATTTACGTAAATGTCGAAAATTTACCAAAAATTTAATATATTTCATGTTTAAAAATTACTCGATTACATTATATTGAAAATATTCGGCTTTTTGCTAGACACTTTCATTGATCTTTTTCTATTTAATCGATAAATTAATTTATGTTTTGACTATTTTGTACATTATTTGTTACGAAAATCTCTTATGGTTTGTGAAACATCATAAATATCATCAGATTCAACAAAATCAAGATGGTTAAAGATCACCAAAAAATTTTCATTTATCAGTATCTGAATTAAATTCTTTTCCATCTTTAAATAATGATTATAAGTTTTTTTGATCATAACTTATTTATGTTTCCTTAAAAAAGTCATTTGAAGAGGGATCTTTTGCTATTTTATTCATAAACTCGAGCCAGCTTTGGTTCCAAAATTTCTTTAAATTTAGACTTGGTTCAAATCTAAGCTTATTAAAAGCCATTAAAGAAAAGTAAATATTGATTTTAGGAAAAGTCTTCTTCATATCCTTCGTTCCTTAATTAATTCTACAATATTCTTTGGAAGACTAGATATATGAAAGATTTAATATGATTTAAAAAACTTTTTGAGCATTTAAGTGGAACACTTTTTTTTGGAAGAATTTATGATCTTCCCTGAGATGTATTCATTTAGCTCATCAATATTTAATATTTTCAAAGTAATTTCTAAAGAATGAACCATTGTTTCTACTAGAAAAATGTCCAGTTCCACTGAATGGCTAAAAATTATCTTATATTATCTTACTAATCTGAAAGAACTTTAGCTCGAACATAGATAAACAAATAAATATTATAAAATTCACCCTACATTTCTATTTGTTTTTTGATTTTACTGTTTCATACATAAAAATTTATTCAATTTTAATAAGACCTAAAAATAAGTAATTTTAAATTTGGATGGTTTCTATTTTCAAATTTTGGTTTTATTTTAAAAAAATATATGTTAGTTGAAAATTTTAATTTTTATCAGTATCATGTTATCAAGAAAGAATAGTTATATTTCTATTATAGAAATATATTTTAGTAGGAACAATGGTTCATTCTTTTGAAATTACTTTGAAAAATTTAAATAAAACAGTTTTATCAATTCACATGATAAATGATATTCACATTATTTTTTTATTAGATAATCTTTTTATTTTTCATTTATTTTCATCATTTAAAAAAAAAAATTATTGTTAAATAATTGTGATTCAAATGGGCTCAGAAATAAGTGGGATTTCTGTAGTTGAATACCGTGAACCTTTAAACGATATTATTTACACAAATAGAAAATTTTGTGACTACTGCAAAGATTTGATAGGTACACCATTGAGCACCATTGATAAGTATTTAACAACTATGTTTATTTAACAACTCAAAAGAAATTTTAGAGAAGCTCGGGGATTTGAGAAACATGAGAATACCGCACAAAGCGGTTCTAAATAATGAATTTTTTTCATAATTAAATGAATTTTTAGATTTAAGTTGGAAATTATCTTGGCTTTGCAAAAGACCTCATTTGAATTTTAATGAAGTGAGAAAATTGAGCCAAAATTTTGGTAAGGATAATGAGAATTTAATTGAATTTATCCAGGATAAAGAAATTTAGAAGCTTTTAAAAGCGAACATTGATGATATTGTCAATTCCCTGAAAGAATTAAAAGAAGTCATTGATAAAATGATTAAAAGATTCAATTAAATATTTAACCTTAATAAATTTTAAATTTCTGATTTGAAAAAAAAACAATATCGAATAAAATGCCTTTTTTTTAATAACAGAATTGAAATTATTAATTTATTATTGAAATTAAAGTATTGAAATTTGCATTTGATTATTTATTAATCAATTTTAAATAGAAAACTTTCAATATTTTTTCATCAAATAATATTTAATGAAAAAATATTGAAATTTTAAAAATTTAGATTTTAATAGGTCTCAAATACTAAAAAGTTTAAGAGTATAAAAAATGGAAGCTAAAGTTAAAAGTCAATATAAAAAATGCAATTTAAAGTTAGAGATCAAGATTAAAAGATCAAAATATAAATTGTAATATTATTTTTAATAATAGAGAAAAAATAAATGTTTTTCAAAGCAATTACTTGCCATTTCATTTCAATTTTATTTTCATAATTAAAATTTTTAAACGTATTTTTCTATTGAACTTTAATAGGTTTAAATATTTAAATTGATTATAATGAAAACTTACTTTAAAAGACAAAAAAATTTATTGCTTTAAAATTTATAATTTGTTTAGGAGAAAAAAAGTATTTTGGCTTGAATGAATGAGTTTAAAAGTTATAAATTGGAAGTTGAGAATAAACTTAACCTGAATTGTTTAAATTATTGATTATTAAAATTTTGATTTTTTATTATAATAGATCACAATGAAAAATAATGAAAGCTAAATAAAGGGAAAAAAATTAATACGTTTTTTTTAAATTCACAATGGCAAGTTTTTTTTTCTATTTAACAATTTTAGTGGAACATTTTGAATTCGAAATGCCCAACTCATATTGAACACCAAAAAAATATAAATTGATATTTAAATAGCTAATATACTAAAATTTAGGAATACAAAATCATTTTCTAATTAAAATCTCCAAGATAGGTTATTTTTATCACTTTGATTATTTCTAAAATAGAAAATTTTCAAACAAGTTTATTTGTTATGTTTTAAATGAAATTTATTTCAAAATTTTAATTCTTAAAAAAAATTTGTCATTTGATATTTTCTATCTTAAAGATACCACGAACTTTTTTATTCTTTCAAATTATACAGAAGTCCATTTTTAAAAATGTAAGATTTAACTTTTTGTTAAATCTAACTCTTTAGTATTCGCAGGTTCGTTTTTTCTTCTTTATTTTAAAATCGATTTTTTTAAAAAAATTTCCTCAATTACTAAAAATTCCGGTAAAAAAAAATTAAATTTGTGTTTAGATTGTTATTTTGATTTTTTCTTTTTTTTTTTTTTAATTTTTGACGACTAGATTTTTAATTCTATTCACTTTTCTTTTTGGTTTCAAATTATTTTTTTATTTTTCAGTAGAATACTTTCCAATTTTAATTTTTTTATTTAGATTGAAATTTTCATTTTTATTATATATAATTCTAAATTAATATTGTAAAAATAGTTATTTTATTATAATTAAAGGAATTTCAATGAGAATTTTAATTATCTTATAAAAGAAAAACTTGAATTTATTTAAGCAATATTTTATTGAATTTTTTATTTTTATTAGAAAATTATTTTATATTTAATCATAATTTTTTGAAGCTATTTCTCATTTCATTTAAGTTGCTTGTTTGTCAAGGCTTTCGATTACCTATTTTAAATTTTCATTTTGCCTAATAATCTAATTTTTTTCACTTTTGCTTTTGAGAAAAACCAAATTGTTTTCTTAGAAGATCTGAAAATACAGATTTAATGTGAATTTAAATAAAATACAAATAAAAAAAAAATGTTGCTTGTTTGTCGAGGCATTCGATTTCCTTTTTAAAGTTGGCCTTGGCTTGATTCTGATAAATTCACTAATTTTATTTATAACAATTTAAATAAATCATAATAAAAAAAAAATTAGGTTAAACATTCCTCGAAATATAAGGTTTTTAAAAGAATTTTTGTTTTAAATTCGAAGCCAAAATTTTTATTAAATCAACCAACTATTTTTAAAATTAATTGGTTGAAAAATCAAATAAATTGAAAAATTTTTTGGATATTATTCCAAAAATTTTATTTAAATTTAGAAACTAAAATATTTTAGGCTCCTACCCTAGAAAAATGCTATTTTTAGAAAAGAGATTAATGGATTTTTCATTTTTGTGAACTTCTCTAAAATTTTCTTATATTCTCTAAAATTTTATTTTTTAATTCCAGGCAATTTTGCATCACGAATCCTCCCTTCATTCAAAAATTTTTAACATCTGGTCACATAATTATCATTTAAAACTAAGGGGAAAAGCTTAGTAAAGTAAAATTTGAAAAAATTTAAAAATTTAACTTTTAAATTTGTCATCAAGAACCGAGCAGATTTATGAACCGAAAGTATTTGTTTAAAAAATATCTATCTAAATGGATTACAATTTAATAGGAAAACAAATATGGAGTCAATGAACGAAATAAAACTGTGACGGATGATTTCAAACGTGTGTGTACTCCTGTCTTTTTTTATGGAAAAAAGTAAGTTTTTTCTTGCCATCTCATCAAGAATATTTATTTTGTTTTAAAAGTTAATTGAGCAAATGAGATTTTATATTTATTAAAATAATTTAGCTGACAACTTTTACAAAATTAAACGAAAAAAAAATGCTGAAATTTGAAAATTTTGAAGCATAGATTTCAAAAGGATTAATCAAAATTGTTTAAAACGGCTCGAAAAGTGCAGGTTACTTTTTTAATTATCGAGATGTAGATTTTGGAATTTTCAGTAAGGAATTTAAAAATCGTAGGTTGATTTTTCTTAAAATTTTGGTTTCGAAGTTTAAATATTTGTATTAAAAAACTTAAATTTCGAAGAATGTATTCAATTTGTATTTATTTATTTATTTATTTCATTTTTGAAAATTATTTTAAATTATTCTTTTTCTCTTAAATCGATTTTTTTAAAAAATTTCCTCAATTGCTTAAAATTCTGAAAAAAAAATAAAATTTCGTTTTTAGATTTTTATTTCAATTTTTGAAGATACGATTTTTAAGTTTATTGATTTTTCTTTTTGGTTTCAAATTAATTTTTATTACAATAGAATACAATACAATTAAATTTTTCTTCATTTTTTACTAATAAAGAATTGTAAATATTTTATTTTTTTAAAATATAATTTTCATAACTTTTGTTTATATAGGTAAGCATATATGCACTTGATTTTTCTTCTAATCCATAGTTTAATTCGATTGCCTCTTCTTTAAAACATCTTGATACTTTGTTATCGTTAAATTTATACCATTTGTTATTAAAATTTGGATTGATATATATAACATAATGTCCTTGATCAATTTCTCCGATATGAACAATAATGGCAAATAAATAGTAAAGCTTTAGTTCTCTATTATTAGTGTAATTTTTTAAATCCAATATTTCTGGATATTCAAATTTATTATTAATTTTTATACGCTTTTTTAATTTTGCATCATATTTAAATCTCAGCAAACAAATGTTTAAAATTGGCGGAAGATTTTCGAAATCTAAATATTTACTGCAATCTTTTGGTCCATAATTTTGAATTGTTACTCTATTATCTCCTGACAAGTTTACTCTTTTTCTTAGTTCAAGCAAAGCTTCAGAAACTTTAAAAAAAAGTTAGTTTTAATTAATTTTTATTTAATTTTACCATCTTTTTTCCCATCAACAGCTAAATTTATCTCGATGAAATCTTCAAATATTGTAGAGGTAAATCCAATTTCTTCGCAAACTAAATTCGACTAATAAAAATTAGTTAAATTTATTATTTTCGATTGTTTAACTTACTCTATATCTTCCCTTAAATAAGTCCATTATTGTATCGAAAAAATTGCATTCCTTGAATTTCTCAACAAACTTAAAAGACAAAAATGGATGGAATTTTATCTTTTATTCGCTAATTTAGAAAATTAAAACTATCTTTCCCATTTTTTATGAATAAAAAAAATTTAAAAAATATTGTCTTTTTAACCTTTTTAAAACATTCATTAGCATCCTGCTGCTGTGCAAACCAATTTTTTTCATTACCAAAAGATTCGATTAGTTTTGTCGGATCAGCAGTTTGAATATTTTTCCTAAGTTGGATGAATATAGCTTTTAATTCTTTTAAAAATTGCGGAGAATCGGCTTGGCATGAGAAATTTAAAATTTCAAGACGAATAACCGGAATAAAGTAAAATAATTGTATAATACAATTCATAAAGCAGTTAGAATTCAAGTTTTTTATGCCACAATATTTATTGATTTTTAAGATATCTGTATAATCTATTTCAGAAACTTTAGGATTAATTGTACTTATTTTCTTGCTTCTGATTTCTTTATCTAAATAACTGGCATTTGGATAATCAACTTCCTCAAAAAACCCCATATTTTACAATCAATTATTTAGCTTGATCAATATCTTAAAACGATAATGTTTTATTTTAGAAAAAAGTTAGAAAATTTTCAATTTAAACATCTTTACAAATACAAGTAATAACTGTTGATGAAAATTTTGCTTTCTAAGTTTTAAATTTCAGATAAGATTGAAGTAAGATTTAACTCCTACTGACATGTAACAGTGAAAATTATAAAAAAAACAATAATATCTGATTTTATGCCTTAATTTATTAATTTGATATGTAAAATATGCGAAATGACTAGAATTATTTCCAAAATATTTAGTGATTTAATCTAATTTTGTGCATCAACAAGCTGTTTGAAGAAAAAAAGTTAGCACCACATATATTACAAAAATTTTTTGAATTTTCTAAAGGACGTTTTTTTGGATTATGATGTTTTAAATAATGTGTTTTTAACTCATTTATTGCATTGTATTTTGATCTATTTTCATTATTTTGATCTTTTCTTGAAGACGGATGTTTATGCTTTTTTAATTCTTCGATTATGTTTTTTTTATTTTCAGTTGAAATCTCAGTTAATCTAAATCGTACATTCGCATTGCATTGATTACAATTTTCGGTACACCAATAAGAATCTGTGCTATTGAGCGATTGTTCCAAATTTGTTAAAATCATGCTTAACTCTTGAGATGTATCTATTCTAGAATCCATGTTGGTTTGAAGTGAACGGATGTTTTTTTTTAGTTTGTTAGTTTTTCTTATTATATTTGGAAGCTTCGGTTCAATTACTGATTTTTCTATTAGCTGGCTATCTAATGGATAATGCATATTATTTGTAACTTTATCAACATATTCAACTAATTTTGAACAGCGCAAATCAGAAAGAATCACACTTCGTAGTTCATTTTGGTCATTATTAAAAAAATTATAATAACTTGTTATATTTTTTACTTTCCTATAAGAGTGCCGAGTTTCAAGTGTTGCAGTATCAACAACATAGGCATAAGTAATGACTGGTGCTAATTTTTTTATTTTTTGTCTATAAATATTTGATATCAATTGATTTTTGTTGATTGCATCGACAATATCTTGTGAACAACTTAATTTTTTTACAAAAGATTCTTGATTTACAAAATTCGTAACAGCCGAAAAGTGCTGGTCACGACTATTTTTTCCATGCTTTTCAACAAAGAAATTCAAGCATACTTTTATATTCTCTTTTGAAAGCTCTTGAAATAAATAATCAATGAGCTCAGAACATCTAAAATGTGTTCCGGTATCAGCCCAAATTATGTATTTTTTTCGCTCAATTTTTTTGAAAACATCTAAATTCCTTAAAAATCTAAAAAAATTAAAAAAATAAACAACAGGAAAACTACCTAAAGTTTTTGACCACTTCAGATGCATTTTCAGTATTTTGTAAACCAGAAACTAAATCAATATTCATGCACTCAACAAAATTATTTATTTTGTAATAAACACCAAAACCAAATACTGTTCTTGAAAGTTGATTTCTGTATTCATTACTTGGCTGCCTTGGACTCAATCCTTTAAAAAAATTAAATTAAAATATTAGATAAGTAAGATTCTCTTTATCTTAAACAAATTTTATGCTTTTTTATGAATAATTAGAAATGAATTTAGAATTTTGTAGAATAATGATATCTAAAAAAAGAATAAAAAATCAAAATCAACACTAAATATTTTTAATTAAAAACCTTTAAATTACGTTGATTTGTTTTATTAAAACTTATAAATATGTAATTATTTACTAGATACACTGAAGATTATGTTTTTTTTTTAAAAAGATGAATTTGCAATAAAATATACAAACCGATCATAATTTTCTGTTTCCAATCCATTTCTATAAAAATGTAGTCTTCATCTAAATTCAAACGCATTGAGTTATAAGCTTCCCTTTGTCTTTTTGAAATTTCAAAATGAAGGTTGATGCTTTCAATTTTTGTAAACAAATTCATTAGTTCTGTGAGATCATTTCTTAAATGATTCAAAAAATTTAAAAAATCAATTTTGATTGTTGGACTACCTTGATTTGTTAATTATAAGAAATTCCTTTATTAATAAAAAGTCTTCGACACCTTCATAGCCATTTTCTAGCGCAAATTTGTATAATTTTTTTTTCAATTCCTTTTTTAAGTTTTATTTAAAAATGCAAATTGAAATTGAAATTTTCAAAAGAAAAAAATTACTTTATTCTTTTCGCAGTAATCACATAGATCTGAGATTCTATGTGGTTTTTTAAACTTTTTATCAGCATATTTAACAAAAGAAGAATATGATATGCATTTGTTTGTTAAATTTTGATAAGCTTTTGTCATGGGTATACTCCTGTAATATGCGTTTGTTTCTTTTTTTTTTAAAAATCTATTTGCCGCTATTGTACTTATACTTTTCATATGATTATCAATCTGTTCAATGAAAAGATTTGATAGATTTTTTCGCCCTCCTTTGTTTTAAAAATAAATGAATCTTATTTAAATAAAATATTTTTTTTACCTGGATTCCGAATGGTTTGATTCAGACATTTCTGCCACATGTAAGATGTTGAAAAAAAGTTAAGAATTTCAGCTTCTTTTTTTTTTAAGCCTGAAATACGTAAAGGATACAAAAATTTGTATTTTTCTTTTGATTTTGCCTCGTTATAAAAGCGTGAAAAATAAATAAGGGCTGTTTTGTACTTTGACTGCAATAAGTTTTTTTCAAAACCATACAATACTTCGGAAAGCATTCCAGTAATATCATTTCCTAAATTAAAAAAAATCCTTTAATTAATAAAATTAGATTTCAAATGTCAGATATAATTATTAAAATCTCCAATATTTTTTTTAAAATTTTTCCCATCCAAGTAAAAATTCAATGTCCATTTATTATTAAAAAAAGCTTAAGTTTGCTGAATAAATTCGTTTAATTCAAGTTTTTTCATACTTTTTTATAAATGTTATTAAGTTTCACGAATTTCAGAAATGGTCTAAATAATTTCCTCAATTTCAGTAGGAAAATAAATCAAATTCCTTTTTTTTTAAGATAAAAGCTGTCAAGGTTTTGTGAAGTTCAGTACAAAAGAACAGAACAAAGTGTAAAAAAATTAAATAACTTTTTTTCTAAAAGTTTAAAATTAATTCTGTGAATGTAGAACGGTGCAGCATTCAAAATTGCATCAACTGTAAAAATGATGTGCAAAATCTTTGCAATTGCTTTACGCTCGATTATTTGAAATTTAATTTCTGCTAAGCTCTGCAAATTTAGCAGACCTTGATATTTTATGCAACTTTGAATGTTGCTCTAAGTTGCATTGACAGAATTACGTTTTAAAATTTTGATAAAAAGTTATTTAATTTTTTTACATTTTTTTCTGTTCTTTTTATTATTTTGTACTAAATTTCACAAAACCAGCTGTCAAAATATCATACTATCTTTATTTACAATGCCTTTCTGAAAAGTAAATAATATTATTTTATAATTTAAATTTGTTGATATTTAGGAATTTTCCGCATTTTTACATTAATTTACGCAAACTTTGTTTATTTAAAATTAGTAGAATAATAAAAATTTTCTGTAATTTAGAATTATTAAGAAAAAATAAAATAAAAGCAGCATTTTCTATTCCTTAATTTTTCCCAAAATTTCCTGTATAAATATGGAAAGATAAAATTTTAAATTCTTTAGATTAAATGTTTTTTTAAATTCCAGTAGAAGAATGTTATATTTTCATAGAGCAATTTTTAAATTTATAATGAAGATAATAAAAAATTACCTGAAATTGAATGAAATAATCTTCTAAAAATTGGTTTCATTTTGTATTTCTGTAACGATGAGAGCTTTGACCATTTTGGAAAATTTTTTTCCTCGATTACAGACAATAATTTTTCTATATTCATAATATTTTTATTTCTTAGTTTATTTTAGGCTTGTGTATAATCTTTTAAGTAAAAAATAATTTTTTTTATTCTCAAAATCTTAATTTTTACAATAATAATTTTTTATTTTCATTTTTTTGAATTAATAAAAGGCTTCTGAGTAATTAAACCCAAATTTTATCTCATTAATGCAATTTTTATTCATTTCATTTTTATTTGGAATATTTTCCTTTAATTTTTTTTATTAGATAATTCTAGTATTTATTAAAAATTAACAAAAAGATTAAATAAATTTTGAACAAATATATAAATATAAACAGCTAAATAAATAAATCAGTTAAATAAATATTAATTTTCTAAAGATCTTTGTAATGTCTTTCATAAAGAAAATTCATTTTTTTTTTATTTGCGGAAATTCTCATGTCTGGAGTTCCATCAGTTTTGAGACCTTTAATTAAAAATTTTTCCCTATTTTCTTTATATCTCATATCAGGCAATCCTTTTTTTGTAAAATATTTGCATTCTTTGAGATCTCTCAACGCGAATTTTTTAACATCTTCATCCGAGTCAGAACTTGAAGTTGCTTCAAGATTTAGTTGAGAAAATGAAGGTCGTGGTTCTTTTTCCATTTCATTTAATTGAGTTGAAGTTCGATGAATATTTTTTTTGCTGGAGGATGCAGCTCCAGCATTGAAAAGAGAATTCAAAAAGAAAAAATTAGTTAAATGAATTTATTGACTTAATAAAAGTACCATAAGCTGATCATTTTCATTCCCAAAGATAATTTTGCTTGTCTCTTTATTAATAACCTTATTTTGTAAAAATTTAAAAACAAATCAAAATTTAAAATCATAAAAATTATTTAGAAACAGATTTTTCTAATAAAATAAAAAATAATATATTTTAAATTAATTTTTTTAACTAATAAACAAATTGATCTACTTAGAATAGAGTAAAATTATTTTACTCACTTTATTTTCAATAACATGAATGGTTTGATCTATTAAAAAAAAATTTATTTAAATATATAATTTTAAAAAATCTAACCAGCTAGTAATGATGATAATTTTTCATTTTTTTCCAGGAGCTGAATCTAAGATATTTTATTTAATTGATTAATTAAAATATTTAATTTAGTTTTTTCTAATTTTACAATTAATTTATCTTTTGTTTCGAGTTGATGAGTTAGAGAACTTATAAGACCATTTGATATTTTTAGTTGATTTTTTAAAGTTTTTACCAATATCTCAAATTCTTCTTCACTTTTAGATTCATCGTCTTCAGAATTATTGTATTTTGTTTTCATAATAATATTTGGCACACTTTGGTTATATTCGTTGTCACTGGAGTCCTCTGTCTCATTTTGATCTGTATATGTTTTTCTTGAATTTGTTTTTCTTCCTTTTTTGTCTTTTATTTTTCCATGTTTTCCACCATTTTCAAAATTTTCTTGTTTTTTTTTGGGATCAAAATTTTTTATTAAACTCTTGTTCATTCTTTCACTCATTTTCAAAATATAAGGAACAAAATGAAATATTAATGTTTTATTTATTCACTAAAAACATGTGCTAAAAGAATTTCTTTAAAATTTTAAACTATCCTAAATTTCAACGAATAGAAAGCAAAAAAATTTAAAAAAAAGGGCTTGAATTTAAATTTTATTAAATTACACAATAATTCAAAAAATACAAAACTAAAAGTAATTAATATAATAGTTTACTTTATAATTATAAGTTTTAAAAAATAATAAATTAATAAATATTAGCAAAATGAAACAATAAAGTCTTTTTTTATGTCAAAGGAATATGATTCATGGATAATTCGATTCTTGAAAATCATTCTTCCATTTCCTCCGTTAAGTTTTTTCCACGATCTCTTGATAGAATAGAACCTTATTTTAATTTGTTTGACAAAATTTTGATGAATAGGAGTTTTAAATTTTATTCCAGTAAAATTTTCTATAAAATGAACCAAATCATTTAAAAATTCGCTACAAAAACAAAATCTGTAGTAAGACACCATTTCGAAAAATTCTTTTTTACCTACATTTACATTCATAATAGTAAAATATGGTACAAATGATTTTTTTTTATTTTCAAATTTTTAGACATTTTATGGAAAAAAAAAAGATGTTCGTTGAAATAAAAGGTGTGAAAGCGTAATCATTATTAACTTTACTTAATTTATATTGAAATTTTTGAAAAATAATTTGTATTATTTTAAGCTGTTTTTCTTATCTCCAGGGGATACGTTTTCACATGGAACCCCAAACCAAGATTTTTTAACTTTAGGAGATTTTTTCATGATATGTAAATAAAATTTAGAAAATACAATTAAGTTTAGAAAAGTAAAAATAAAATAAAATAAAATTGTAATATATCTTAAGATAATAATTGAAGATGATGATAACTATCAATCCTGAATTATTTTTTCTTCGTTATTGGTATTTTGAAGGCTCAGTCTTCTTTAACATCATATCAATTCCATCAAGCTATGAAACTTTCTAAAAGATAATTTGGTCAAATTTGTGGCTTTGATTTTTTTCTTTTTAAGGGTTAAAATTACTTTGTTATAATACGAATATTCTAAAACTCATCATCTGATTCAACCAGCTTGTCTTCTCTATTTCCTGGTAAAAAAATTTATTAAGATGTTCTTTGTTTTCTTTGAAACGTAAATCTATTGATCCATTAACATTTTATCCTTTCTCAAGATATTTTGTCGACAAAATTTTTTTGTCCTGCTGGCGTTAATTCGAAATTTATATTATTTAAAATAAAAAGGTTTTTCGAACCCTTAATAATTTGTCTTAATATTTATGTAAAATATTGTTGGATTTAGCAATTGAGGATTTGAAATTGATTTGAATCACTAAAACAAATTAAAAATATATAAAAAAACTTCTTGGTAGTTAGTTATTTAGTTAGTATCCAATTAAAAAATTTGAAAAAATTTTACTGTTCAAACAAAGCTTTTTTAAATTTTAACTTTTGTTTGTAATGTATTGTAAAAATTTGAAAACATTTGCTTATTGTTTTTTTTTTGATTCATCTAGATCCAAAAGCTTCTTTTAAAAATTTTCTTTCAAAATTTATAATGCTAAATTTTTCTGGATTTTTTATTGTAAAATAAGCAAAAAGTGCTTTTATTTTTTATAAGTTATTTATTGAAATATAAACTCAATTTCTAGATCTCGTATATATTTAAAATATATGCATTTAGGCAATTATTAGACGTGTATAGTTCTATTTTCCTAATAATTTTTTTTAAATATATCAAATCATAACAAAAAAACTAAAAAAGCTCATTTTGTTTGATTTTTAAATTTTTAATCAAAATTTACTGTCGCTATGATCTTTAACTATAAGACTTTTTTCATTAAAATCTTTCAGGAATATTTATTTATGACATGCACAAATATTCTTGTTAGCTTTACTTCTGAACGAGTTAACCTTGAGATATGAAATAAGTAAAAACTTTAAAACAGCAAAAAAAAAGGACATTTGCTTCAGCTTTAACAAAACTGGTACTGGTAAAACTTTTTTTCCTAATTAACAAAAAATTATAAATATTTACAGAATTATAAAGAAAAGAACCTCTTATTTAAAAATATTATTTTGACTTGTTTATAAACTTGGATATTTTTTGTTAGAATCCATTAAAAAATATTAAAAAATTATTAGCGAAAAAATTTATTTAGATTCTTGATTAAATAAAATTATAATGATTATATAATACTAATTAAAATTATTTTTTACTGGATAATGAATAACAGTTATTATTAAAAATAATTGAAAAAAATAAAATATTTTACTAAAAACCTACAATGTGATGATTTTTTTTCCCTATTTTTTGATTTTGTTTAAAAAATCTTCGAATTTCGGAAGAATTGAGGCATATTTTGTTGATTTTTGATTAGAATTTTTTTGAAGATGTTGTACTTGTTCAATTTTCTTTTCATTTGGACTATTGAAAAAATTGCTTTTTTCTGAATAATTACATACTAATTTACTTGTTGAAATTTCACTTTTCTTTATTTTATTTTATAATAGATTAAATTTTTAATGTAAATTATAATTTTACCAGAGTCAAATTGTAAATTTGTTGTGAATTAAAACAGTAATTTTTTTGATTGGTAAAATCTAATTCTTTTCTTTCTACTTGTAAATTGTTTAAATCTATTTCATCAGATATTAAAGTGGATTGGAATCGCTGCTAAAAAAAATTAGATTTTGTTAGATTAATTCATAAAAAAAAGCTATGATTTTTTTTAGTCTATGAGTCTCGCTGAGTTCAAAGGAATAAAAATTTCCAAGAAAATTTATTTGTCGAAATTATTTTAAAGAATTTGTATTTTGTTTTATAACCTTTAATTAAAATTCTACGAATTTTTATTTTCTGTGATTCAAATTTTTCTTATAAATAATTTCTATGAAAATTTTAAATCAAAATACGAATTCTACTAAAAAAATCGAATCAAATGTTCTCTAATATAATTAATAAAATCAATGTTGCTCAAAATGAAATAATATAAGATAATTACTTTTTTTTTTAATTTTTCTATTTCATTACTTGATTCTAATAGTGCATTTTCACTTATTAAAAGTCTTCTTTGATAATATTTTTCACTTTCACTCAAAGACTCAATTGTTCTTGTTTTACTTTTCTGTTTATCATTTAGTAAGTATTTTTAATTTTTAAAATTGTTACCATTTCAATTTCTAAAGTACATAATTTTTCTTTTAATTCTTCGACTGTATTAAATAAGCCAGCTTTTTGGTCAATCTTAAAAAGTTTATTTTAATTAAGAAGAAAAAATCTGAAAAAATTACAAGTTTTTTGATATCTAATATTGAGTATTGTCCGTTCAATATATTTAAATCTCCATTTTTATTGAAATCTATTTCGTAGGCATCTTTTTGATCGTAACTTTTACTTTTAATTATACTCTTTTCAGTAATAAATAATTTTTTTTTAATTAAAATTTAAGATTAGAAAATCGACAAATCATAGATTATTAATTACTTTTGTTTTATATTGAACTTCGTTTGTGTTTGTTTTTTCTAAATGAATGTTTTTTAAAGCTAATTCACCTACAAAATTTTCCTCTAAAGTTTTATCATTTCTTAAAATTTCATTAGATATTTTTGCATCATTAACGTTAGAATTTTTTATTCTCTTTTTTTCGTTTTTCACTTTATCATTATGTACTTTTGAGAGATGATTTTTTAGCTTTAATTGGGTTGTTGTCGTCCAATTACAAAAAACACATTGAAACTCATTCTTTTATAATTTAAAGATGATTATTATAAATTATTAATAATTTTCAAATTTAAAATAATTAAAATATTTATGTTTTAATTAAAAAAAGAAGATATTATTAATATTTATTTTTTTCTTAACTGATATTTACTTGTACTTCAACAATATTAGCTAAGCTACTATTTTCACGCTTTAAAGATTTAGCCATTTTTTTTTTTGAAATTTAAAATTAAGTTTGCTGTTCTAAATTTTGTTTTTTTGCAATGACCTTCACATGTAGAACACTCCTTAGAGGTTTGTTTAAATGTTAGTGAAAATCATTTCAAAATAATATTTTTTAGAAAAAAAAATTTTAAATCTTAAACATTATAAATATTAATAAATTATTATAATTTGGATTTATGATTCTAAATAATAGAAGCAAAAGAGATAATTTAAGTAACATTCCTATTGAACAAAAATAAAATTTTTGAAAATTGGGTTTTTTTGAAGAGTTTGAGTCTCAAAATAAAAAAGTTTCAAAGTATGTTGGAATTAAATATTTAGGAAATAACTGTTACTTAAATGTAATTTTTAAAAATAATTTTTAAATACCGAAACTCCAGCAAGTTATTTGTTTTAAGGATCATAAAATTGAGAAAGATAGTTTTTTGAAAGTAATTCAAGAATTTTTAAAAATTTAAAATAATCAAACGACAGTGTTCTAGAAAAATTTTGAAATATGTCTGATATACAAATTTAACTGTAAAATTTACAGTTAAATTTAAATTAAATCCAAATCAAGTTAAATCAAATTAAAGTTAAATCCAAGTTTGTCTATGTCAAAATAATTAATTTATTATGATTAGGTTTAATTTTTTTTCGCATGAAAAATTTTATTTGAGTTTTTTTATACAAATTTTGGAAAAATTTCAATAATTTTATTTTTATTAATTAAATTTGATAAAAAAATTCTGAATTTTTTTATTGTAATCGGCTGTTATATTAAAGTCTAAAAAGGTTACAAAGGTTGATTTATCTTTTATGAAATCTAAATAAATAATTTATTAAAACTAAGTAAAGTTTTGTCTTTCTAAATAAATTTAAATAGAATGTTTTCATAATTTTGTTATTCAATTGAATTAATTCAGTACAAAATAAAACTAACGCATTTTGTCCCGCAACCCTTCCTCAACTCTTCCTAAACTCTTGCTTAACTCTTCCTCGACTCTTCTTCAACTATTCTAGTAGAGAAAGGAAGAGTTGATGAAAGGAAGAGAAAGAGTCGAGGAAGAGTTGAGAAACAAAATGCGTACATGTTAGTATGTCAAATTAATCGAATGGCTGTAGTTAATTAAACAACTTATTAATTGGAATTATTTTTTACTCAATTCACATTAGATCTGCATTTTCTGATCTTCTAAGTAAAAAATTTGGTTTTTCTCAAAAGCAAAAGTGAAATTTTTAATTACTGACTGGTAATAGAACGAACTTATAAAAAGAAATTCTTTTCCACAAAATAAAAATTAGGATAATTTTTTTAATTTTAGATTTATTTTCACAAAACATATATAATATTTTAAAATATAAATAAAACTTCCAAATTTACCAATTTTTTTATCAAACAAAGCGCAAAAATGTCATAAATGACGCGACTGTAATTCCAGTGTTAACATACAATTTTATAAATTTTTTTAAAACTATTTTTTATTTCAACTAGCATTTGCTCGTAAAAATAAACTAATAATAAAACATTTTTTTCTAATTTTACACTAAATAAAATTAAAATTTTATTTCTTTTGAATTTTAATAAATTGTAATCCTGCAATAAAACAAATTTTTATTTAAAAAAAGCAATTATCTCAAATGTTGGTACTTGTATGCCCAATTGCATCAACAACTGTAATTCCAGTGTTAACATACATTTTTAAAAATTTTTTTAAAACTTTATTTTTAACCAACTAGCCGTTACACGATACAAATAAACTTATAAAAAAAAATTTTTATTTCTTCCTTTTATTTTTATAATTTTACACAACATAAAAAATTTTAATAAATTTTTTTTTAAAAAATTTTAATTCAAAACAAAAATTTCATTTGAAAAAAAAAACATTATTACATAATGAAACATTTTATGAAATCTCCTTTTTTGATTTCATATAATGATCAACAAGACGCTCATGAGTTTATGAAATTGGTAAATTATTGTTTTTTAATTTTTCTAAGAATTAAAAAGAAAAATTTAAAAAAAAAATAATATTTATGAATTCGTTTTTACTCTTATTTAAAATTTTATAACTTATTTTAAAACAAGTTTTAAAAGTTAAGAAAAAAAGTTCGAAAAAATCTAAATCAGGCAAGACCTCAGAATTTTTGATTTTTATAAGTTTGACTTGACGACTTTTCAGAGTTATTTCTTGACTTAAGTGTTAAAAAATAAGGCAACTTAGTTTTTAGTACAAGTAACGATTTTTAAAATTTTTTTAAAAAAGTAAAAATCTTGACTTGGACTATAATGACTTTTGTATTCAAAGTGTTTTTTCCAAAATTTCAGCTGATGATCTATTTGGAAAAAAACGTTTGAAGAAAAAATTAGAATCTCTATAATGACACTATTAAAGTAATTAAAATCTTTTTAAATTAATTTTATTCAATCATTAAAAGTTAAAAGTATTAGATAAGAATATGTAAGTTCGGATCCAACAACAAACCTTATGCAAACTGGAGTAAATGATTTAGGGTTTAAATTTGAAAATAAATATTAAATTTAGAGTTCAAGAATAGGTTTTGGTCCAAATCATCAAAGCACACTCATGGAAATAGAATCGAGTGGTTTTTTTTTTTATCGATTTATTGGAATGTCGTGATCTCAATATGGACGTAACGCCAAAAAGACAAAAAAATATTATCGACAAAATATGTTGAGAAAGGATGAAATGTTAATGGATCAATAGATATGCGTTTCAAAGAAAACAAAGAACATCTTAATAATTTTTTTTACCAGGAAATAAAGAAGACAAGCTGGTTGAATCAGATGATGAATTTTAGTCAAATTTTTTTCAATTTATACTGCATTTTTGTTTTTTATTTGTGTTTATTTTATTTTATTTTTATTTTATCCTTAATAAAAAAATATCTATTAAACAAAAAAATTAGATTATTAGGCAAAATGAAAATTTAAAATAGGTAATCGAAAGCCTTGACAAACAAGCAACTTAAAATGAAATGAGAAATAGCTTCAAAAAATTATGATTAAATATAAAATAATTTTCTAATAAAAATAAAAAATTCAATAAAATATTGCTTAAATAAATTCAAGTTTTTCTTTTATAAGATAATTAAAATTCTAATTGAAATTCCTTTAATTATAATAAAATTACTATTTTTACAATATTAATTTAGAATTATATATAATAAAAATGAAAATTTCAATCTAAATAAAAAATTAAAATTGGAAAGTATTCTACTGAAAAATAAAAAAATAATCTGAAACCAAAAAGAAAAGTGAATAGAATTAAAAATCTAGTCGTCAAAAATTAAAAAAAAAAAAAAAGAAAAAATCAAAATAACAATCTAAACACAAATTTAATTTTTTTTTACCGGAATTTTTAGTAATTGAGGAAATTTTTTTAAAAAAATCGATTTTAAAATAAAGAAGAAAAAACGAACCTGCGAATACTAAAGAGTTAGATTTAACAAAAAGTTAAATCTTACATTTTTAAAAATGGACTTCTGTATAATTTGAAAGAATAAAAAAGTTCGTGGTATCTTTAAGATAGAAAATATCAAATGACAAATTTTTTTTAAGAATTAAAATTTTGAAATAAATTTCATTTAAAACATAACAAATAAACTTGTTTGAAAATTTTCTATTTTAGAAATAATCAAAGTGATAAAAATAACCTATCTTGGAGATTTTAATTAGAAAATGATTTTGTATTCCTAAATTTTAGTATATTAGCTATTTAAATATCAATTTATATTTTTTTGGTGTTCAATATGAGTTGGGCATTTCGAATTCAAAATGTTCCACTAAAATTGTTAAATAGAAAAAAAAACTTGCCATTGTGAATTTAAAAAAAACGTATTAATTTTTTTCCCTTTATTTAGCTTTCATTATTTTTCATTGTGATCTATTATAATAAAAAATCAAAATTTTAATAATCAATAATTTAAACAATTCAGGTTAAGTTTATTCTCAACTTCCAATTTATAACTTTTAAACTCATTCATTCAAGCCAAAATACTTTTTTTCTCCTAAACAAATTATAAATTTTAAAGCAATAAATTTTTTTGTCTTTTAAAGTAAGTTTTCATTATAATCAATTTAAATATTTAAACCTATTAAAGTTCAATAGAAAAATACGTTTAAAAATTTTAATTATGAAAATAAAATTGAAATGAAATGGCAAGTAATTGCTTTGAAAAACATTTATTTTTTCTCTATTATTAAAAATAATATTACAATTTATATTTTGATCTTTTAATCTTGATCTCTAACTTTAAATTGCATTTTTTATATTGACTTTTAACTTTAGCTTCCATTTTTTATACTCTTAAACTTTTTAGTATTTGAGACCTATTAAAATCTAAATTTTTAAAATTTCAATATTTTTTCATTAAATATTATTTGATGAAAAAATATTGAAAGTTTTCTATTTAAAATTGATTAATAAATAATCAAATGCAAATTTCAATACTTTAATTTCAATAATAAATTAATAATTTCAATTCTGTTATTAAAAAAAAGGCATTTTATTCGATATTGTTTTTTTTTTCAAATCAGAAATTTAAAATTTATTAAGGTTAAATATTTAATTGAATCTTTTAATCATTTTATCAATGACTTCTTTTAATTCTTTCAGGGAATTGACAATATCATCAATGTTCGCTTTTAAAAGCTTCTAAATTTCTTTATCCTGGATAAATTCAATTAAATTCTCATTATCCTTACCAAAATTTTGGCTCAATTTTCTCACTTCATTAAAATTCAAATGAGGTCTTTTGCAAAGCCAAGATAATTTCCAACTTAAATCTAAAAATTCATTTAATTATGAAAAAAATTCATTATTTAGAACCGCTTTGTGCGGTATTCTCATGTTTCTCAAATCCCCGAGCTTCTCTAAAATTTCTTTTGAGTTGTTAAATAAACATAGTTGTTAAATACTTATCAATGGTGCTCAATGGTGTACCTATCAAATCTTTGCAGTAGTCACAAAATTTTCTATTTGTGTAAATAATATCGTTTAAAGGTTCACGGTATTCAACTACAGAAATCCCACTTATTTCTGAGCCCATTTGAATCACAATTATTTAACAATAATTTTTTTTTTTAAATGATGAAAATAAATGAAAAATAAAAAGATTATCTAATAAAAAAATAATGTGAATATCATTTATCATGTGAATTGATAAAACTGTTTTATTTAAATTTTTCAAAGTAATTTCAAAAGAATGAACCATTGTTCCTACTAAAATATATTTCTATAATAGAAATATAACTATTCTTTCTTGATAACATGATACTGATAAAAATTAAAATTTTCAACTAACATATATTTTTTTAAAATAAAACCAAAATTTGAAAATAGAAACCATCCAAATTTAAAATTACTTATTTTTAGGTCTTATTAAAATTGAATAAATTTTTATGTATGAAACAGTAAAATCAAAAAACAAATAGAAATGTAGGGTGAATTTTATAATATTTATTTGTTTATCTATGTTCGAGCTAAAGTTCTTTCAGATTAGTAAGATAATATAAGATAATTTTTAGCCATTCAGTGGAACTGGACATTTTTCTAGTAGAAACAATGGTTCATTCTTTAGAAATTACTTTGAAAATATTAAATATTGATGAGCTAAATGAATACATCTCAGGGAAGATCATAAATTCTTCCAAAAAAAAGTGTTCCACTTAAATGCTCAAAAAGTTTTTTAAATCATATTAAATCTTTCATATATCTAGTCTTCCAAAGAATATTGTAGAATTAATTAAGGAACGAAGGATATGAAGAAGACTTTTCCTAAAATCAATATTTACTTTTCTTTAATGGCTTTTAATAAGCTTAGATTTGAACCAAGTCTAAATTTAAAGAAATTTTGGAACCAAAGCTGGCTCGAGTTTATGAATAAAATAGCAAAAGATCCCTCTTCAAATGACTTTTTTAAGGAAACATAAATAAGTTATGATCAAAAAAACTTATAATCATTATTTAAAGATGGAAAAGAATTTAATTCAGATACTGATAAATGAAAATTTTTTGGTGATCTTTAACCATCTTGATTTTGTTGAATCTGATGATATTTATGATGTTTCACAAACCATAAGAGATTTTCGTAACAAATAATGTACAAAATAGTCAAAACATAAATTAATTTATCGATTAAATAGAAAAAGATCAATGAAAGTGTCTAGCAAAAAGCCGAATATTTTCAATATAATGTAATCGAGTAATTTTTAAACATGAAATATATTAAATTTTTGGTAAATTTTCGACATTTACGTAAATTGTTGTTTAAACAAATGTCCAAATAATTTAAGAGCTTTGACGTCTTTTTTATTTATTTAGTGGTAAAGGAACATGATGCTTTTTTCATTTAATTTTTTATAATTTACAAGAATATTGATCATTAAATAAAAAAAAAGACATTTTCAATTTATAATAAATTAATAAGAAAAATATAAAAAATAAAGTAATAATTAGTTTTTTTGAGCAACTTGATTTAAAATCTTTTATTTATTGTTTGAATCTACAGACAGGTATTCCTCACTTTTTTTCGACATTTTCCTGATTGTCAATGAAAATTGGTAAAAAATTCTGATACTTGAGCCCTCTCTTCTTCTTCCAGATTTTCTATAATTGTTTCTTTAGGTTCAAATGATAAAGCGTTTTTGTGTTTCCTCTTAAAGACACATCGTTAGGGTTGAGATGTCATTCCAAAACTTTATCACGAAATGCTAATGAAACAATATTTTTATAATATTTTCGCAACCATGGATATGAGAATGATTTTTTAACATAATAAAAGCAATTTGGTTAGTTAAAGCGAAAATCAGAAATCGACTAATATAAAAAAATTAATACCTTTTTTGGTAAAAAAAATAAATTCTAAAAATAATCTAAAAAATCTAATCCTAAAGTAATACATTAAGTAAATGTTATTAAAACTCAAAAAAAAATTTTGAAAAATTTCTTACTATTTGCGTTTTATTTTTAGAAAGCGGGGTGCTCGAAGATTTTTTGAGGTTAAAAGAAAATTACAAAAAATTAGATTTTGAAAACGAGCTATAAAAGAAAATCACTCAAACTTTTCATATATTTATTCCAGAGACTGATGTCAAAATTCAAAACTGGAAAAGATTATTCTGTAAATCTTAAGCATGTGGTAGAAGAAAAATTAAAAAATGAAAAAGAACAATTTATATTTTATTTATTTATAATAATTATTTGTTCAACTAAATATCAAAGCATTATGAATAAACCTTCATTATTTAGAAATAAGAAAATCTAAAAACAATTTTTTTTAAAGACAAAATGAAAAGCCTTACGAAAAAATTCTTCATTCCTAAAATATAAAAATCAAATTTTGCATCCACAAATTTTATGAAGGATTTAGCAAAAATTTAGTTATTTTTTCTAATTTAAAACCAAACAATTTATTTTAAACACATGAGCTTTCGATAATTTTGTTCAAGAATTGTCCGTGATGCTTTAAAATATTTGCTACTCTTGACCAAAATGATGCAAACTTCCACCAAAAGGTGCTGAGACAATTCTAGATTTTTTCTTAACAAAATTAAAATATTTAAAGCTTAAAATTTGGTTTTTAAATTTTAAGCAAAGAAGTCCCTCCCGTAACTTGTTTATTGAAAACAAAAAGTCAATAAAATATTATAAGTCTTTGTCAGTAAAAAAATTTTTTTTCCTAGGAAATTTTTTAAAATAAACCCCTTAATTTATCTTCAGATTTATTTTTAATTTTTATTATTATTTATTTCAAAAAAACGCCACTTGGACGATGAAGATCAAAAAAATTAAAATAGAATAAAAGGATAAAATAAAATTCATAGTTTACACATTAATTTCAATTCAAAATGTCTTGCCACAAAAGTAAACCTATTTATTTATAAAAAATAAATTTTAAAAAAATTTTTTCTTTTGAAAAACCTTGAGGAAGAGTTCTTTTGAAAATCAATTTGTAAATAAATTTGATTCTTTAATATAATTTTGCAATTAGTTCCAAGCATTTACAATTCTATTAGTAAAAAAAAATATTCCTCGGCAAACAGTTTTTAAAAGTTCTATTCTTAGTCTGTATCGATTACTTCTTGTATTATCCAAAGTTTCACTTTCCAATGGTACCATCTCAATTCACTTAGTTCATTTAAGAACTTGTTCATTTGTATTAGATCACCACATTTCCTCCTTGTTGACAGTTTTATATCATTCAGTCTTCTAAGCATCTTCATATAGTTTAAATAGATAAATTAAAAAATATTCTTTTTTGGTAAAATTAAGATTAATTGGCTTGGTTAAAAGCAAAATAAATTAATTAGAAATTTTGACCGAAAGCTCTAAAATAAATTAATATTTTTTTATATAAGAATGTAGAGAGTTTAATTATCTACTAAACAGTATGCTGTTAGTATCAATCCTTTAAAATTGAATAATTTTACAAAAAAAAAATATTTTTTTAGTTACTCAGCCAAGAGCTTTAAAAAAGAGCAAAGTGACTATTTCCGCAATAATGTCTATATCGATCCATGTCTTTATCTATATCTATCGGTCTATATCTATCTTTCATATAATTAGTGGTCAGAAGGTCTACTAAAAGACAACTTTTTCTTTAATAAAATTTTACAATCATCATCTTTTGATTATTTTTTATGTTAAATATTCAATTATTCAACTTTTGAATTTTTTAACTTAATAAACTTTTCAACTATTCAATTTTTTTTCTTAAATTATTTAATATTTTTAATCTTTCTGCTGTTCAATTTTTAAAATTCCTGATTTACTTAATTAAAAAAATAAAAAAATATTAAATTAAATTTTACATCAATAAAATGATATTTAAGAAATTTTGCTCATTATTTTTGCTGACCAAATTCTCTAACCCAGGGATATGCCCCGGAGCCCTTTATTTTATTTAAGATTTTGTTAGAATAAATCTGTTTTGTTATAAAAATTTTAGTTAATATACTGGAAATTCGCATTTTGTTTTATCTTATTCATACTTTTCATTATATAGATTTTGTTAAATGAAATTTATTTAAATTAAAAAAAATTTTTTTTAAAATAAATTTTAATAACAAGAAATTAAAAAGTAATTTAAGTCATCATTATTTAGAAAAATTGAAAAGTTGAACAATTGAATAGTTGATTTGAAGAAATTTAAGTTGTATAAAACAAAAAATTGTCTATGAATGAGTTTTACATGTCAAAAACTAGTTCTTATGGTCCAACTGATATTTTTGCGTTAAAGTTCATCAAATTCTCTACAAAATGGTCGGTGGTCGGTATTTTTTGAATAATTCTTGATACCATCCGACTGCGGTCCGTGTTTTAGCATAAGCCTTTTTGACAGCCCATATAAAAAATAATAAAAAATAAATAAAAAAGCTTTCTAATTTAAAAAAAAATAAAAATTAAATTTTTTAGTTAAAAATTTTAAGACTAATCAGACAATTTCAAAACGATCACAATTTTCATGCGTGGTTATTTTGTAAAAATAAAAATATTTTTGTTAATAAAAATTTGAATCTTTTATTAAAGTAAAAAAAAGAAATTATCATTAAACGTCATCAAAATTAAAGAGTAATGTCGGAAAAAAATGCCGAACAAATAAAGGCACTCTACACTGAGTTGCACAAAATTGCTCCAACACAAGACTGGGAGCGCATTCTCAAGGTATCCAAAAAAATTCTTGGCCTTTCAGTCAACGAAAAAAAGGCCTTTCACTGCAAGACAGTATGTTTGATTCAAATGGAAAAGTTCGATGAAGCTTTGAGTGGTATAGAACGCAACCATGAAGCTCGTGATCTTTACTTTGAAAAGTCCTACTGTGAATACAGACTAAACCGTGTTGAAGAGGCCTACAAGACCTTAAAGCAATGCAATCAAATGACTAATAAAGAAAAAGAACTTTTGGCACAGATCACCTATAAATTGGAAAAATATCAAGAAAGCTACGAAGTTTACAGAGAATTGGTCAAAAATTCAGATGTAAAAAAAAGTTAATTTTAAAATTGATTTTTAAAATTTTATTTTAGGATGAGTATGACAACGAAAGGAAAACTAACTTTTCTGCAGTAGTTGCTGCCATGAGAACAGCTGATCCTAGTGTTACCAAGGACTTGGACATGTCAGAGAATGAAAAGCAAACATATGAGTTGTGCTATAATTCAGCTTGTATTCTAATAAGCAAAGGAAAACTCGAAGAGGCTGAGGACAAGCTCAAGAGAGCTGAGACCATGTGCCATGAAACTTTTGAAGACGAAGAAGACCAAGAGTTTGTGGAAAGTGAAATGGCTATTATTCGCGTTCAGTTGGCTTATTGTTTGCAAAAAATGGGCAAAAGTGAAGAAGCGTTGAAAATTTACAACAATGTTCTAAAATCAAAGTAAAAATTGAAATTTTTAAATATTTTTTTTGTAATAAATTTGAAAAGACCTACTGATTTGAGTGTGAATGCAGTGGCATCAAATAATTTGGTGTGTATCAACAAAGACCAGAATATATTTGATTCAAGAAAAAAACTCAAAGCTGTCACTTCGAGTGAATTGGATACAAGATTGAATTCAACGCAACGCTGTGTTATTGCATACAATGAAATTCTTTTTTCGATTATTACAAATCAGGTGAGAGTTTTTTTGTATTTTTTAGGGGTATCTTTAATTTTTTTTTTAAATAACAATTTAAATTAAAAATAATTAATTTTTTTAGAAAGTAATTTAATAAATTTTTAATCCAAAAATTAAAAATTTTTAACACTCTTTTTTTGGTGGGTAATTATTTAATAAAACTGGTAAGGAAATCGTTGATAAGTAAGGTCAATGCGTGGAAATGTTTCTTTTACTTCAGATAATTTTTGCAGCTACATATACCAGTACCATTGTTTCAGATTTGACAGGTTCCATGGTATTCATTATGATTGATAAACTGATAAATTCTAGGTGCCAAACTGGTCAAATATTTTTCAACTTGTTTAATTCCCTTTTAGCTTAATTTTCCTTATAAAGTATAATATTCTTGATTTTACTGGTAGGTCCTTTGACTCTAACCAGTCGGACTTCCCAAGTCTTACTCTAGACTCGAGGGTTTCGGATTGAAACAATAAGGTTTTTAAATAACTTTATTGGGACACGAGGTCCGAATCCAAAACCAAAAAACAAACAAAATTATATAATAACTAATAAACTAAAAAATGATAATTAAAAACTGTGATTTTTACAGAATTGTTTTTAAGTCACAATTCTTAAGTCAAATCAAGCCAATAACTTAAATTTTTTTTTTTTTGACAAAATTATGAAGAAATTTGATTAAATTTTTATTTTAATTTGATAGATCAGGTTTTATATCATAAAATTTATATACTCTATGGTTGTCTAATGCATATATATTTGCCATATTTCATTTCTTGTCTTGCAATTTATTTCAATTTCAATAACAAGTCACTGAATTGACTTAAAAAAGAAAAAAAAAAAATTTAAGTCAAGTCATAACTTTGACTTAAATTTTTGTGACTTAGACTTTAAACTGTGACTTAAAAACAAGTCTGGATTTTTATATGACAAACTAAAATGTGTATGCAAAACAAATTTCTAATTGTACAAAACAATATTGAAACGTCTACAAAAGGATACAATTTTAAAAGTCAATAAAGACTTTGAAAAAGTGTATTTTTCATTTTAAATTTTTTTAAAGTGCACAAAATTAGAAGTTTTATTAAGTTAAATATGTGTTGAAACTTTTTTGAGTGTGTTGAAACGATTATTCCGGAAAAAAATAAACAAAAATTAGAAAATTTTTTCTAGTTTAATTGGGAAAATTAGTAAAATTCAATTTTTTCACTGTAAATTATGGTAAAATCGTAAAAGAGTAAAATTTGAAACAATGAAAATTATATTTTTCTTTAAGCAGATTAAAACATATGAAATCAGAAAAAAGTGAGCTTAATACGATTTTGAAGTGTTAAATTTTCTAAAAATTGGAATTGATACATTAATAAAAAGTTAATAGAATATAAAAAATGAGACTTAAAATTAAAAAAATCTCAAAAGAGAGATTGAAACAAATTTTTAATTAGAGAATATCTAGAATGCGTATAATTAGTTTTTTTTAATTGGAATTCAAATAGACGTTATAGTAGTAGTAGTTAAAATAGAAAAAGTATCAAAGATGATTTTATTAACTTTAATAACTTCGTGCTTTTAATCGAAAAACAAAACTTTATTCAAAAGAGGTTGGGAACAGTTTGATTCTGAGTTGACATTTGTTGAGTTGAATACAAATGAAATCTTTTTAAACTTTTTGATATATGAAAATAAAATCAACAATAAGAATTTCTAAAATGTTGATAAAGTATAGAGAATAAAACAATTAGCTATAGTATGAAGAATAATATTAAATACCTTAATTTGGTGAAAAAAAATTATCAAAACAAAAGTATCTCAAGAAAATGAAAAACTGGTAGATTGATTATCTGAGAGATTAAGTTTGTTTTACTGCACAACAATTTTCAGAAATGATTTACTTTTATCATATTAAAAATTATAAAGAAAATTTTTAATTGAGTATTTGATCAAGTCAAAATTCCTCTGAGTTTGTTGCACCTTTGCACCATTAAAAAATTGAATAAAAATCTTATAATTTTTACTCAAATATAATTTAATAATTTAATTTTAAAAAAATTAATTAAATCTATTATATTCAATTTTTTAAAATAAATTTCAAAAATGAATTTATTTTTTTTTCATTAAATTTTTTTTCAAAAATAGAAACTGAAAGTAATTTTTATCTAATTTTGCCACTAGAAGACCCAATATGTTTTTTTGTCTTTTTTTCATTATAGATAAATTAAATAAAAAAAATCTGATTTTTTTCCCCAAATTTAATATCAGAAAGTAAATTGAATTTTTTAAAAGATTTAATCAATTAATAGTTAAACAGCTTTAAAAAAATTACATAAAGACCGATGAAGGTTTTTAGATTTTTCAAAATTTTTTAAATGTTTTTCACACTGAATTATTATCCATTATGTCATATATTTTTTTATTATCAAATTTTATAAAATTTAATGAAATCGACTATTATTATTCCAAAGACTTGACCTTCGCTAAAAAGAGTCAATTGAATCGTTTGGTGCTTTTAGTATCAAAAAGTAATACGGTTATTTTACCAGAGTTATTTATTATTTGGGATTTTGTCAAATGCTTCCCTAAAAATTTAAAAAATTTATTTTGTAATGCTAAAAAAATTTTTTCTAATTCAAAGAGAGATGCGTCTCAAAAGTTGCTCGAACAGTTCAAGTCAAAATTTGAGGATAAAGAAAGATATACCATGCTTAAAGTGGTTCAACTTTACAAAGAAAAAAAGTATGCTGAGTGTGAAAAGCACTTATCTGAATTAGCCAAGTCAGATAATGGATCTTCAATAATAAAATTTTACTTGGTACAAATATTGCTCACACAGCACAAATATTCTGAGGCTGTTGAAATATTCAGAACATTGGATGAGTACAAAATATTCAAACTTGGTATCATAAGTGCAATGGTTACTTTACTAAAACAGCTAAATGATAGAAAGTCTATTACAAAGTTGTTCGATGACGCGGTTAACTATTTCTCCCAGACTGACCCTCAAGCCAGAGAACTGGAGGTGTATATGCGGGAAAATTCCAGCTTTCAAATGGAAAATGATAATTTGCCAAAAGCTTGTGAAATGTTGGAAAAAATGCGCTCAATAAAACCCAAAGACTTTAGAATACTATCAAAATTAATTAAGTTATATTCAAAATTCAATGCTGAAAAGGCCAAAAATTTGAGTAAAGAGTTACCTTCTTTAGAAGAAGTGGCGGCTCAGTCAGATATTGATATTGATACACTCGAAAGTCAATTTAGTTTATTGAATTCTAAATTTGCAAGATCAAAAACAGTTCAATCGGTGACAGCAAAATCTCCAGATCAGTCTAAAGCAAATGAAAATGTTGTTAAAAAAAAGAAAAAAAAGAATCACAAAGTTAAGCTGCCCAAGAACTACAATCCAAATATACCTTTGGACCTAGAGCGATGGTTGCCTTTGAGAGAAAGATCTTATTATAGAGGAAGACGCAATAAAAAGAAAAACCAAATTGGCAAAGGAACTCAAGGCGCAGTATCTGCCAAGTAGCCTAAAATTTAAAAAGTTGAATTTTTTTATATTGAAATAAATTAATTTTAGGGAGCCTGTCGCGAATCAGTCTCCAAAACCAGGAGCAAAATCGCCCGATGTAAGTGCGCCCAAGCCAAAACCACCAGCTGGAGCTCACAAGAAGAAGAATAAATCAAAAAATAAATGGTAGAACTGAATATGAAGCTATTTAAAAAAAAAAACTTTTCTGTTTGATTTTAATTATGTTTTTAATTTTAACTCGATGATTAAATAAAATTTTAGAAAAATATTCAAATATACCGAACAAATTTTTTCTAAAAAAATTATTTTTTTGGGTATTGAATTAGATCTAGCGCTACAAATAGAAAGCAAAGAACAATCAAAAAAATTTTAATTTATTTTTTTTAAAAAAAATCTGAAGCTTCAATGTAGCATTAAACTTTAAAAACTTAATTTTAATGTTGGCCCAAAACTTAAAAAACATCTTTAAAGCACGTGGTATTTTTTAAGATTGTTTAAAAAGGAACGGAAGATGTTTAATGGATGTAACAAAGTTGTGTTTCGGTTTATAACTAAGCAATATTGAACAAGGAAATAAGGTAGAAAATTATTTAAATAAAATACATATTAAATTTAGAAAAAATAATTTAAATTTTCTTCTAAAGTTCTTTTTTTTAATGATTTTAAATCAAATAAATATTTATTTACATGATGTTAGTTACCTAAAAAAAAATTGAGAATGTTAATCGTATAATAAATTTTTCAAAATATGACGCTAAAGGCCATGAAGAGTTAAAATGTATTACAGCGAAAATTTAGCTTCTTACTTAATTGAAAACAAGTTTGGAAGAGTTAGCTGATTTGGATGAAGTCTCTAATTTTGATTGTGATGTGGTCGACCAAGAGGAAGAAGAGAAAAAAAATGAAACTAGTGAGAATTTAGGCATTGTGAATTTTGATACAAAAATCAAAAACAAAATATTAAAAGTGTCAAAGCTTAAGTTCTGAAGGACCAAAACATGTTTTGTAAATTGTAGCAACTGATACATCCTATGTACCACCACTTAAAGTTGAGTTGGATTTTTAATACCAAATTCACAATTTTCTGAGTTTTGCAGATTTATTCCAGAGCTTTGCAGAATTAGTATATTGGTGGTTTCTCAGTTGCTACAATTTACAGAACATGTTTTGGATCATCAGAACTTAAGCTATTGCACTTTAAAAAATTTGTTTTTGACTTTTGTACCAAAATTCACAAGTCCCCAATCTTAAGAAAATCAAAAAAATTGAAGCTACTTCTAAGTGGAAAACCATGGATATTAATGCTTATAACGCTTTCCGGTATTCTCACAAGCAATCTTATTAAGAAGTGGAAGAAGGCAAAATTTAAGACTAGTTAGAAAAATCATGGAAACCATCCAACTCAAATAAACAATGAAAAGAAACATTTCAAAACAGGTTTATTATACAATAAATTATTTTTTTTGTTTAACTAGTAAATTTCATCTTTTTAGGAATTTTACTAGTTAATAAAAAATTGCAAATAATTTTGTTTTAGAGCCACAACTGATTTGATAAATAACTAATATGACATAACTATAATATAACTTAATATAACGATAATATAACTTTTCATTATATAAAGTTAAAACCATACCTAACTAATTTTAGGGTTTAGTTAATCAATGAAAAATTTTAATATTGTCTAATGCATATATTTTTATAAAAATATTTATTTTAGTTTAAAAAAAGTTATTATGTTTAAACAAAATAATTCGTAATTTAGTGTTTTTTATTAATTCCTTACAAAGAAATGCAGAAAATTTATTCTAAGCTCGATCTTAATTCTAAGGCTCAAAGTTTAGGCTGTTTATCAGAAAATGAGAATTGTCTCATCCAGGAGAAAATTCAAAGCAAGCTTATCTTCTTAAAAATTACAAAAAATTTCAAAAAATAGAAAAAATTTAACTGAAAATTTGAATTTCCATATCTTTTTCTGATAAAATTATCACTTTCGGATAAGGCTTCAAATTTCAGATAGATTATGATATGATGGGTGATCACTTTCTTTTCAAGCATATAAATCAATTGGGCATATTTATAACAATTTCAGAAAAGCCAATTTGGGACTCAACCGGGATTTACTTATCATAGTCATCAAATCAACATACAAGTTCTCTAGCAAATATTGATTAGCTAAATAAATTTTCAAAGAAGATCATTCAAAGTGTCAAAAAATTGATCCACTCTAAACTCAGATATTTTTTAATCGAGCTTACCAAAGAACATTTTACATTAATCAATATTAATTATTAAAAAAAAACAGTTCTCATTCTCTTAAGATAGCCTTAAAAAAAATAAAAATCACGTTTAAGCTTAAAAGATTTTTTGAACCACAAATGGCTCGATTTACTAAACAATATCTTTTTTCTAATAGATCTTTGTTGAAGAAAATAACTAAGTTCAGATTAAATAAATTTTTGTTAAAATATTCTCGATAATTAAAGATGGTAGAGTTTAAAATAGAAACAGTGGAAATCATCGAAATCCTAAGTCTGTAAATGCCTAAAAAAAGTTAAAAGAAGTAACAGGATCTGTTCTAGGTCGTATTCACAATCAAATGTTAAAACCATACCTAACAAGACCTAATTTGAATTGAATCAACTTTTTAACACGAATCTGGACCATGACCATGTCTCAAAAGCATAACCCAGCACTCTTAACTTTCCAACATCAAATCTTCAAAATTATAATGTAATTGCTACTTTATTATTTCTTTTTATTTTCCTGAACTGTTCAATACTTGAGCATATAGCACTTGTAATTACTTATTTCAATTAGTCTTTTAAATTTCTTCTCTGAAGGAGCTAACGCTCGATACAGATTTGCAAATAAATAAATAATAAATAAATTTCTTCTACATTATTTTAATTTTTGAACTTTATTTTTTTGATATTTTTTTTTATTTTATTTTTATTCTGAATGAGCATTAGCTCAATACAGATAAACAAATAAATATATTTTTATTTCAGAAAAGACTAAATTAAGTCTATTAACTATGTTTTTCTTTATTTTTTATTTTTTTTCAAATTTTGAGTAAAAATTTTAAAAGACTATACGAAATATAACTCTGATGCTAATAAGCTTTTCTCTGACTCAGTTCAATTTTAGAAAATCTCAATATTTTTTAATCAAATCTGTTTATGATATATTTCTCATTAGAAATAAAATTTGAATAAAGAATTAAAAACAATTTAACAGCTCATCCTTTGCTTTAAAAATAATTCACCTTCAAATTTTAAATTTTAATTCTGAAAATATCTTTATAATTTTAAATTGTATAAAAAATTTTGTTTTTGAATTTGGTGAAATTCAATTAAATATGCTTTTAAATCTTCTAATGTTATTATTAATCAATTTTTAAAATTTAAGATTATTTTAAATATTTAATTAGTATTTTGTGTACAAATTTTCTTATTTTAATATTTATTGACTTAAAATAAGTATTAATACATGAATACTGTGCAGGTCAGTGATTTTTTTTATATTTTAAAATAACTTTTAACATTCTATAAATTTTTTAATGTATGATTTTTTAATTATTTAAAGAATGAAAGTTTACCTTATTTATTAATGTATTTATTTAAATTTTTCTTCATGCTAAAAAAATGTAAATAAAAAGAATTAAAAAAATCTCAATTAAATCATTGCATAAAATTAAAATAGATATTTTCAAATTAGTTTTTGAAAAATATTCAAAAAATTTCATAAAAGAAAGTCACTTAAAGACAAATATTATAAAGAAATTATAAATAAATGCTGTTTTATTTATTTTTTTTCGATTACACTTTTTATTTTTAATTTAATCATGTGATCATAATTGGCATGAGTTCCCAAAACTATAATTAGGTTTGATCAAATTTTTTGTCAGTTCACAAAAAAGACTATCGAAAAGTTATATATTTATTTAATTCAATAAATGCCAAACTGTGATATTCAATACAGTAAAATGTGATAATTTTTAAATAATGTACTTAAAAATTAATATATTTAATTTAAAAATTGATTGTCTAAAATATTTGAATTAAAATCTGAAAATATATAATTTTTGGATTGTTTTTCTGATTAAACCAACGCTTCAAGAATACAAAATACTCAATATAAAAATGCTTAATTTTTAAAATATTTTACTCAATTTTAATATTTTTAAATTATAAGTTTAATTTATCGTAAGTTCAAGTTGTTTTTTAAATCAATGTTAAGTTCGAATTTTAATTTGAAAATAGATAGTTTTCGAATTTAATTTCAAAAATAAAAATAAATCAAATATAAATACAAATTTATCTTATATTCAAAATTTTATTCAAATATGCTACTTTTTTAATTGTCTTTTCAAATTTCATATTTATTCAAGTTTCGATTTGTGTCCAAAAAACTATTATTCAATTTCATCACTAATTATTTTTTTTAAAAAAATTTAGAATAAAAATTTACATACTAAATACAAATACAATAACTAATAAATTCCTAAATAATTAGGCAACGCTTACAATGATATGGAAGCGCTAGTTTAGATTTATATTAAAAGAAATTTTAATTAATTTTAATCTCAAGAGAGTATATTATGGCATAGTGAATTTTGTAACAAAAAGCAAAACAAATATTTTAATTTTAAATAACTTTTTTACCATGAATTGTTCTGCAAAATGTATCAGCCGAAACAAATTGTACCGCCCAAATTTAGTATCAGCAACAATTCTGCAATTATGCAAAAAGCAAAATCAATTAATTTTATTAAAATCTAAAATATTATTATTTATTAATATCTAAATGTATTGGGAGTGAACGCAAAAAATTATACCTAAATAAAAATTCTATGATTAACGGCATTGTGAATTTTTGATTTAAAGCAAAAATTTTAATTTTAAATAACTTTTTTAATATATTTAGATATTAATAAAAAATAATATTTTAGATTTTAATAAAATTAATTGATTTTGCTTCTTGCATAATTGCAGATTTTTCACGCTCAGTCCTTATTTGTTCATCGTTAGGTTATTTTGTTTAATATTTTTTTTACCAAAAAATCATTGCAGATTGTTTGCAGAATTTTTGAGCAAAAACTAAAGCAAAATATGTTTTATTAAATTTAACACCAGTTTTATTTCAGTTTTTAGCAATTATTTTTAAAATAAATGTTAAACATTTTTAAACATAATTTGTTAAACGTAAACAAAAGCAAAAAGTTTTAAACTTCTTTAAATTTAAAAGGATAGATCGAATATTGATAGAAGCAGTACTAATTGTTTCATTTTTTTACTTTATTTTTTAATTTAATGCATAAATTTTTAAGATTTTTCAAAATTATCATTTAATTTTAAATTTAAAAAAAGATTTTTCTTTTGCTCCAAGTTTTTTTGCTCTTAACTTCTACAGAAGTCGGATTTAGCAGACAAATTGAATCCATCAACTGATACAACCCAAAGAACCAGTTCTAATAATTTAAAAAAAATTTAGAACAGTTTATTAAGTTAAAATTTATCACGAATTTCTTGTGAATTTTTCTTTCTAGATTTTTCTTTTTTATGTACAGTGGTGATTTGAAAACAGTATTTTACGAAAAATTACGTAAAATATCGTGAATTGACCAAATTTTACCACATTTTACGTAAATTAACGTAAAATCCGAAAAGTGAAAAAGAGGTATTTTACGAAAATTGACGTAAATTTTCAGGATTTTGAGATAATTTTGGTAAAATTTGGTAAAATTCAAAACGGCCAATTCAAAATTCAAAATTTTTGAAAAAATGTCTGTTTTTTTCCAAAAATCGAAAATTTAAGAAAGTTTTTATTTTCATAAATTGGTTTAAAAAATAGTTATTTTTAAAATCGTTGTAAAAAAAAACCTTCTTAAATTTTCGATTTTTGGAAAAAAATAGACATTTTTTCAAAAATTTTGAATTTTGAATTGGCCGTTTTGAATTTTACCAAATTTTACCAAAATTATCTCAAAATCCTGAAAATTTACGTCAATTTTCGTAAAATACCTCTTTTTCACTTTTCGGATTTTACGTTAATTTACGTAAAATGTGGTAAAATTTGGTCAATTCACGATATTTTACGTAATTTTTCGTAAAATACTGTTTTCAAATCACCACTGTATCAGTGATTTTAAGTTTTTAAGAATGTCAGCAAGGAATATTTTTAAAAAGCAGTCAAATTTTGATTGAAAAAAATCTCTTTACTTTCACAAAAAGAGAGAGACTATTTTGCAAATTTCAAAATTTTAATAAGCCTATCAAGTGGTTTTAGCTTACAATTCATTATACTTAGATTAAAAATTTGAAATTAGTTGGTCGATTTAGCTCAAGTGGTTAATTTGCTATTGTTTCGAAAGATTCAAAATAGAACAACCATGTCTTTGAATATCATGTTTACAAATAAAAAAAAAGAAGAAAATAGGTAAAAAAGCCGATTAATCTGTGAATGAATGGAACAAACTACTTGAAATTTGAAATTGATTTTTTTTTTTAATTCAAAAAAATATCCAATTCTAGCCGAAAAATTAAAGTATTAAATTGCAGATGCAACTTCAAATTCAAAAAAGTGCTCAGGACATTTAAACCAAGTGAGCTATTTCGATATACAAATTAGCTTATTAACTCAAATTGACCGTGTTTTAATTGTTGCAAATTTTGAAAAAAAAAACATCACTTTAGGGAAAAGCAAGTCTAATCGATATTTTATTGTTTATCAAAATCTGATTGACAAATGCTATCGCAGATTTGAGATTTGCTGAGCCATTGATCGATGCTAATAGAGCTTCGAACCTGCTAAAATAATCACTTAATTTGGAACACATAATTACCTGATTGCATAATACGAGCTGATCCCTGGTCTTATCAGCCAAATCATGCGAGTGATTAAATCTTCTTAAGTAATAGACTCACAAACAGTTTCAAACTGTGTGCATTATTTTTGACTGCAATTCTGTCGTGACATTAATTTCTACTTCCCTTTCTCCCTCGGAGAGCATTCCGAGTTAAATCTTATCGCGCTGCTATTCAATAAACCAACTCGACTAGATTTAATTAGTTAATCAATACGCCCATTTAGCTCTCACTCTAAAAAAGTAATCACGCTGAAATTTAACAATAGCAAAATTTTGATTGCAATTATTTCAACTAATTTGAAGCATGTTAGTATCGAAATGATCAAAAAAGATGATAAGCCTTATCAACCATTGGCACTTAGACTTCAGATCAGCTCACCTGAATTTACCTATGCTAATAAATTGTCTTTTTTTATTAATTAAAAAAAATTTAATTTTTCATAAATTTTAGAACATAAAAATTTTATTGATTTTTTTTTTCATCGTATTGGAGAAAAATTATTGGATAGCAAAAATTATTTTATTTTTATCATTTTTTTAAAAAACAACCTATCAAAATAAATAATCTTAATTTTATAAATATGCTCATTTAAAATAGAACTTTGGCCAGTTTAATTAAAATTTAAATTTTTTGATTTTCTTTATAAAATTTTTGACCATTTTTGCTTTAATAGTCTCAATATTTGATAAATTTTTAATTAAAAAAAGCTAGACTGTAAAATTATCTTTGACTTAATAAATCAATTGTTCAAAAATCAAACACAAACATAATTGGAATATAACTTAACTTTTTTTATAAATTTTTTATACGTTCCTTTTTTAAAATTTATATTTAAAGGAGTTTTAATCTACTTTTTTCTTTTTGCTGCTTTTTTTTTTAAATTAATTTAAAATTTTTTAGATTCAAAAATCTACCAAAAATTTAAATAATTCTGCTTTATTACAAAAAAATACAACAATAATATAAATACAAAAATATAACTCCATTTGATAAAATTATTGTCTAATTTAAAACTAATTTTTTGTAGACTATTTATTTATTTTTTTTATTTTTTTTTTTTTTTTTTTTTTTTTTTTTTATCCGATTTTTCACCAAGTTCCTTTTTAATACTTTTGTAATCAATCAATTTTTATACTAGCATAGATTTTCATGAGGGCTTAAACGAAGGTCTAGAACCATTCGGACGTGCCCAGGGGTCCTCCCCTAAATTATTTTTTAAATAAATAAATAATACAAAAAAATACAAACCGATTCAGCAATTTCTTAGAAGATTATTAGCTTTTTTTATTAATACTACTTGTTTTGTAAAATTTGTGGTTTTAAAAAAGTTAACAGGTTAATTTTTAATGAAAATTTGTTAAAATTTCAAATAATCTATTTCTTATACTACTTAATCTTCACTAACGCACTACTTTCTAAAATTAAACTTAACAATGACTCTTACTGAACTAAAAAAAAAAGAAAAAAAAAAAAAAAAAAAAAAAAAAAAAAAATAATAATGTATTTGTCTGTTATTTTCCATCCTTTCTGCGCAATTTCGGCTACCATAGATGTCCTCCTAGTAGGTCATCTCCGCAAGCTTGCTTGCTGTAGCTTATTCTTATTATTCTTATTATTATTATTTGATTAAAATATAAATATTGAAGAATTGATTTTTAGAATTCTTTCAATTAAAATAATAATTGTTCAAGATAAACAAATATGTTTGTTACTCGTGAGCTTTGTTACCTAATTTTATATTTATTCGTTTTAAAAACACCTCTCAGGTGATTCAAATTAGAATAAAAGAAACAATTCAAAAAGAATTAATCAGCATTGTGGGTTTTTATAAACAATTTTCAAAAATTAGTGAGTTACATGATAATTTATTTTAAGATTTTTAAATTCAGAAAATTAAGATAAAAATAAAAATCGACTTATTTTTTATGCTAACTCTCTATGAATGACTTGGTAAGAATCTCCAAGATTGGATGAATTTTTTAAATTTCAAGCTGCTTTTTAAAATCATTGCAAATTTTGAGTTTTTCAATCTTTAATAGAATTCTTTGTCAAAATTATATTTAAAACAATTTATTTCATTTAATCCAATGAAAGTGAAAATTTTGAATCTTTGAGCCCATTTATTAGTTATAGTTCTCCTTTCAATTTGTGACTGCTTCCTCCTATTTCCAACTGTTTACAACTCACTGAAAAATCTTCTTGTTAATTATTTTATACATTTGTTTAAGATCGCCTCACTTCTTTCTTTTTTCTTATTATGTTATATTTAGCCTACTAAGTCTGTAATCATATTCCAGATTTGTCAATCTGTTAATACACCTTGTTGCTCTTTTTTAAACCTTTTCCAGTAAACCAATATGGCTCTTTAAATAGGAATTAATTTTTAAAATGCTCAAAGTTTAGGGTGAGTTTTGGGTTTCAATCAATAAAAGATAAAATATTATTTATTTCAAAAATTACACCAGATTCAACGATGACAAAAAATAAATGTAAAATTATTAAAAAAAAAAGAAAATTTTTTTTTTAATTCAAGGATTACATTCTTAAAAAAGATTAAAAAATTTTTTCAATAAGTTCAATTTTAAAGAGTTGAAATCCAAAATGTATTTATTATTTTTATTAAAAATATAATTAGGGGTGATCCTCAGGTTCGTCCGAATGGCTTACGCCTAAACCCAATTATTGCAAAAAAAAATGATTAAAATAAAATTAAGTTTTTAATTTTTTAAAAATTGAAAGTAACTGAAATTGAATAAAAATAATAAATAGTAAAATTAATCAATTCAAAATATAGATAGTTCAGAGAGTATAAAAGGTGAAAATGTTTGAAATTGGCCTTTACAGTTTTATGAAATCCAAAATTGTTTACTATTTAATGATGGTTTGTGAAATTAACTGCATGAAATAAAGAGTATACAACACGAATGAAAAATTCAATTCACTATTTCAAATATTCAAATCTATTTTAGACGATGTTTAATCTCGTTTCTTTTTAAAACTAGTTTTTATTGTAATTTTTTTTTATTTTATTTTTATTCGTTTTTTACACTCGTTGGGCTAAAAAGAAGGACTTAGTTCCATTCTGTGCTGCCCGAGGCTCCCCTCAAATTATTTAAAAAAAAAAAAAAAAAAAAAAAAATAAAGAGTATGATTGTGACTGGACACAGCACATGAAAATAAAATTTAAAAAAAATTCTGCTTTTAATTTGAATTTTTGATTTTTATTTTTAGCAAAAAATTGATATGATTGACTTGAAAGAGTAAATAATTCAAATTCCACATAGAATATCAAATAAATCGAAAAGACTTATTTTGATTTAAAGTGTCCTATAATTAAAACTCAATCAAAATCGAACATCTTAATCAGTTTGAAAATTTAATAGCTCGGCAAATATTCTTTGTTTAAAATTTACTCTTTAAGCTGGCATATTTTCTTATCAGATAGGATTTTTTCGGCCATTGGACACGTGCAAAAGATTGGGTAAGATATTGGTAATTTAATCCAAGCTCAAAGCAAATATTTATCATTCTAATAGAAAAAAATCAATTTAGCCCAAAGTATTGAGCATAGTTTGTTCGAGGGGGCTGACTGAGCTTTGATATCGGAATTCTTAAGAGAGCAGACCTTGTTCTAGCTAACCCAGTTTAGTCAAGCCTTGTATTCATCTAATTGTTTTGTATTTGGTCCAACACTAGCAATTAAAGTATAATTTTCTTGTAGTCATGATTCGCTTGAATGCCTTGTTTAGAGAATTCGTAGACGTTATATGCACTTAGGTAGAAAGTAAGATGCGAAGTTAAATTCAGTGGTAGCAAGTTAAATTCAGTCTTTAATGCAAATTAATTGAGACAAGTTAATCAAGCTTGTCAAACGATAAAACTTTTATTTATTTTGCAAAATCAGTCGAAACAATTTGGCTTGTTCTTCTATCTTTGGTATGCTTGCCCTCGAGCCCCGAACAGATTTCTAATTGTCTAAAGATTATCTTAATAATTACCTCGACAATAAATTTTTAAACAATCAACTTGACTTGATAATTCACGCAAATCCGCTCAAAAAATATTGATCCAAAAAACTCCTGCAGTTCAGCATACAAAAAATACGACTTCCATTTTTCAATCATTTAATTAGAGTTTATTTTTTAATTACCTAAAAATTAATTTAAAAAAATTATTAAAAATAATTGATAATTTTTAAATCTTGATGCATCTTTTCAATTTTAAATTTTGGTACACTTATCCATAAAATAAAAAATCAACATAATTTCTTGCAGATTTCGGTGACACTCTGTTTATTGTTAAATTTATGAGAAACAAAAAAAAATAATCATTATATAAGACTAGTCATTTGTGCATGCTTAATTTTGTGAGCTATCCAACAAATATTCAAAAAGCCAAATAATTAATTATTTTAAACAATTTGTTTGTTTAGAAATACTAAAAAAATTAATTTAAATGTTTCTATACACAACATTTTTAACTTTAATGTTTGAATCTTTTTTTTTTTTATCAATAGTATTAGTATTAATTAGGAGACAGACGTGTTTAGTCGGATATCATCTAGACCATAAAAAAATATAAATTTTTAAAAACTCTTCCATTTTAACTTTATGTTAACAGGCTTTTAAGTTTGTTCCAATCACTAACTAATTTTTTACCTAAAAAAAATTATTTTTATTTTTAACTATTTCTTAATTTTAATCTAATGATAATAATAGAGTAATAATAACTTGAAAATTTATTTTATCTTTTTTTAAACTGATCCATTGATACTGAATTTACATTTCTTATTTTGGTAAACGATTCCACTCAATTAAATTATGTATTATTGATCCAATCTGTAAGTGTTATTCCGCGTTCTTCTCTGGACTGTTGTGCCAGTTAACTTGGTAATGTAAATTTACCAACTTTAAACAGGTGTATTAAATCGCCTCTCTTTCTTTTTTTAAGAAGAATTTTGGAAAAAAATCTTTATTTCAATTATTGCTATTCAGAATTAGATAAAATCAAATCATGTGATTAGATTTAATTTGATGAAAACAAAATACCAACATTATTTGTTTTAAAACTAAAATTAAATTAAAGTAAAATAATTGAATTTATTTATATTATATTTTTTTAACAACGCTAATGTTTATGATCTAATTACTAAATTTAGTGTCTGCGAATTAGTGAATGATTCACGGGGCTAATGTGAACGAGGTTGTCAGTTAATGTGAACCAATTGATACTGGTTTATCAGGGTATTTTAAGCAAATAAAGTCTGTGTTTATTTTGTCAAAAATCAAAAAAATTACTTTATTTAACATTTTTGTTAATCTTTTTTTTATTTTTAAACTATATATTTTTATTCCAAAAAAAATTTTAAAATATTTTTTAAATAAATAAATAAAGCAACTAATGTTTATATTTGTAAATCTTTATTGTCACATTTATCTAAATATCAAAAACCTAAAAAAAAAAAAGAAGAAAATTAACTACAAAAATTTTTTACATGAATATTTAATTTTTTTTTTTGAAAATAAATAAATAAATAAAAAAAAAAAAAAAATTTAAGCAACTAAAATTCAGAAATTTAAACATGACTTTAATAAATTCTGTTAATCATTCAGTTTTTTTTAATTTAATTTTCAGTAATTTTCATTTTTGTAAAAAATACGCAAATTTTCAAGCAAAAAAAAAATTTATTCTATCAGGTTAAAATATTCAAGTATTAGCAATCAATGAAATGAAAAAATTTTAATCCTTCAAAAGTGCTTTTATCTCTCTTTTAGAACTTGTACGTTTTCCTCCAGTTAAAACATCTATTGCATCTGGTGCAGGTTTACAGTATTTTTTAAACAAATTAAAATCCCTTCCAATTTAACTTGAAAAATCTTCTAAAAATAAAATTCAGAAGAAATAAAATCGCTGTCAATACTTAAAAAAAAATAAATAAAGTTTATTCCAGGCTTTATTCGATACTATCCTATTTTTTTTAGCACATTTGGTTCTTTCTGCTAAATTAACTCTTTGACAATATCGAACATTTGGATCACACATTCTAAACAGGAGACAAATTTGAAGAAAAAAAAAAAAAAGGGTTAAATTTTGTCAAAATTTTATTCATCACAGAAATATCTAAAAAATAATGTCCAGTTAAAATGTGCACTTTGATTAACACTGTAAAAATTGGCCGAATAAAAAAAATCAAAAAAATTTAATAACAAATTTACACACACAAGAAAAAAAATATAAATATCCAAAATCTAAAGAAATCCGAAAAAAAAATCAAAAAATTTCAAACAAATAAAATCAATAATATTTCTACAAAAAAAAAAATAGCTCAAGACTTAGATTTGAATGAATCCGGAATGCTTAAAACTTAAACTTTTCTCAGCCCCACACACACACACACACACACACACACTCAAACTCACTGCATACCGTGCACAACCATTTGATAGCTGCTGTTCAACGGGTTGGCGTAAGCATAGCTGCTGTACGAGTTGGAGTAGCTAGATTGTGACGTTAGTTGAGATGGTGAGGGCGCATTGGCGGTACCAGGAGCGCTCAAGCTCCATTGGTCGGCAGCGGGCGCACTCGGCTGCAGTGGCATGCCGCTCGAATAGCTATACACCGACTCAGGATTGGCGGCCATGCTGTACTGGTAGCTGGGAGCCAAGTAGGCATTGAAATAGGAGCCGTTTGTTGAATAGGGCTGAGTGGAAAATTGGTAGTAATTTTGGTGAGTGGCTACGTATGGCGAGGCGGAACGTGACGAATTGCTCAACGATGGCTTCGAGTCGGAGCGTGTGCGTTCCAGCGAGGACTCGCGACTCGACGTCCGGCTGGACGCGGCCGAGTCGTTCGGCGACGACAAGCTATTTGAATTGTTTGCGCAGGTGTTCAGCTTTTTGTTAGGCTTGTCCGAATCGGATAGTTTGCGCTTGACGCTCTTGGCCGGCTCTGTCTCGGCCAACATTTGAGCATAGGCCGGCAATTGGATGTTGTGTTCAGTGTCGTCCAAGTTGGCAGTGAATGAGGTCTCGTCGGTGGAGTCGTCGCCGCCCTTCACATTCTTCTTGAATTTTGAGCGCTTGTTCTGGAACCAAATTTTCACCTGGGTCTGAGTGAGGCCGAGACTGGCGGCGAGCTCGGCGCGCTCCGGCAGCGCCAAGTACTGGGTTCGTTGAAAGCGTTTGTTGAGCACTTGCAGCTGCATGCTAGAGTAGATGGTGCGCGGCTTGCGTATCTTTTTGGCCTTGGTGGCGCCCATTTTGGGCAGTGTGGAGAGTGTGTCGGTGTTGTGGGTGTCGTAAAGAGGCTTGGGGTCGGGTTGAGCGTAGCTGGACGCGTATGCCGAGTAGTTGGCCAGCTGGCTGGGGTAGTAGGACAGCGAGGAGCTCGAGCTTTTTGTCGAGCTAGACGAATAAGAGGCTGTGTTGCTATAGAATTGAGAGTTTGGCGGCGTTGATGTTGAATTTGGGTTCAGGGCCAGCGCAAATGAGTCATCGGCGGCTGCGTTCAACTCGTGACTAATCGGGTTCATTGTGTGTTCTCTGGTATCTGATCAATGTATCTATGTGACAAGGACAAGTGGAAGATTATTTTAAATCTTGTTTTTTTTTGTTAGTTTTGTTTTCAGTTTGCAACAATCTCTGTTTGAAAATTAGATTTCTTATTTTTATTTTTTTTTTTTTATTTATTTAATTTTAGAGTAGCTATTTTGTTACCTTTATGCTAATAGAGACTAGAAATGAATTTTGTTATTTGATAAGAAAAATATGCGAGCAGGTGGAGTTTGATAGTTTTATTGGATGAATTTTTTCATTGGAGCTTTTCAGTCAGCTTCAATGATTGGCCCCACTCTCTCTCTCTCTCTCTTTCTCTCCCTCTCTCGAGCTCACTTGATTTTCAAATTGATTTTAAAAAGAATGTTTTTTGTTGATGTTTTGGAAAAAAAATTCAATTTTTGCATTCTCTCTTTCTTTTCTTTCATTTCTCTCTCTCTCTCTCTGTGGATCTTTTATTTCGAAGGAAATGCGCAATTAAATTTGAGAGAGAGAGAGAAATCTGAAATAATTATAGATCTGCTCATTTCCGGATCAATCAATTTAAAATTAAATTAAGATGAAGCAAAATTTTTCTATTCGAATTGAACAAAAAAAAATTGAATTTTTTTTTCTAAAATTACGTGAATAAAAAATGCAAAACAAAGGTCTAATTTAGCTTTAAAAAAAATACTTTCGCGTCCAAAACTCTCTCGTCTCAAACTTGGAGCCCACTCTCTCAAACGCCTAAAGAAAAAAATTGTCAAATTTAAAATTAACTTTGCTGGCCAAATGGTCTTAAATACTTTAGTGTTTATAAACATCACGGCCTATTTAGTTTAGATTTCTGTCAATTAACTTCAAATGCTGTTCTCGTTCTGTTAGGTCGCTAAAACGATCACTTAGCTATGGCAAGAAAAAAGCCACAGAGGAGTTGTATATTTAAAATTTTTAATTGACATTCTTAAAAGAAGTGTATGCCGTCGCAAGTGCTGTCAATTCATACCATCAACAAAAATGACTGAGAACAAAATCTTGTTAATTTAATTTTTTTATTAATAAACAAAAAATAAAAAAAACACTCTTTGAATTAAAAAAAATTAACTCTCTTCAAAAAAAAAGATTTGAATGGCCACGACATTAGCATAATCCTTGGTAATGCTTCACTTTACTCGCAATCATTCCACTTTTAAATTTTTCCAATCGGCTACCACATAGAAGGATAATAATAAAAGAGTGATCTCTCTTTAAAATTAAAATGGTAACTGAATTAAAAAACTGTTCATAAAGTATTTAAAAAAAGCATACAATATTGACAATGATATCAACAAACATAGCCAAAATTTTAATTCTTACTTTTTTTGGTTGTTTAGCAAAAGTTTGAATTTTTAGAAGAAAAAATTTCATTTTCTGATTTCTTATTTTTATATAATTTTTGAACTATTTTTAGCTTTCCAAAAAGTCAATTAGAATTATTTTTTTGTATTTTTGTATTTAACAGAATAAATTTTTACTTTAATTTTTTATAATTACAAATAAATTTTTTGTTGTATTTTATGCCTAAATTTGGCGAAAGGGTAGCACTCGATCTCCAAGTGAATTACCAGCTAATAACTGGTTATTAATTCAATTGAATTAAATCGAGTGAGTTTATAAAACACGCCATTTGGTTGTAAGCCATTTCGGGTCTCTTCTATTAACGTGACTATGTAACCAAATCATGTTCACAGGTCAATAATCATCCAATTTTTTTTATTTTTCATACAAGTAACCATAAATTTTTTTTTCACCAAATCTAAAATTTGTCAACTAAATTCGCCATGTTTACTTAATCATGTTACTGTAAAATAAGAAAAAAAAATGGTAGATTTTTTTAAAGTTTTATGGATAAGCTTTTTTTTTATTTTTTTCGATTGCACTAAAAAATGAATCAAGTTTTTGTGAAAATTTAATTAAAAATAAATTGAAATTTTCTTGACCTTTTTTATTATTAGTTAAATCAACCTTAAATAAATAAAATTTTTTAAAAGACGGATAATTTATTTTTTCTATGTTGGTTTGCGTTGATCAATTTTTAAATTATTATTTTAGCTAAATTTTTTTGGTCCCTGGATTGAAAAAAAAATAGGTGAAATTTTGTTCACTAGACCCGTGAACATGATTTGGCCAAAAAAAGTTCACTTAATGTTGACTTAATCGAGGATACCTTAGCAAGCAGGTACAGAGTTGTTTAAAAGTAATTAAGTCAAAGTCAAGTCAAATCACTAGACTTGACTTGAAATATTTTTTCAAAAAAAAAGTTATTTTCAAGATTATAAAATGAAATAGGCTGTCTTAATTACTACATGGAACGGTAAATAATCAATGTAACTGCCTTAATAACTACATAGAATGTAATAAATTCAAATATTAATTTTGAATCAAAAATGACTTATTGGTCATTTTTAAGTCTCAAAATTTTTAAAAATCACTGACTTTAAAAAAACTTTAAAATAATTTTTTTCTGAATTTTTCGCAAGTTTGATCAGGTATGACGTCAATTATTTAATTAAAACTTGTCATTTAAAAATCGAAACCTAAATAACACGATAAGTTTCAATTTTTTCAATAATTGTCAAATTTATTTTGAATTTTAATCTTTTTTTCTTCTTGTCATGAGTCTATGAAATTTTATAGTTTAAATTTAATAAATAAATTATTTAAAAAAATTAATGATTCTCAAGCGCAATTAACTAAAGGAAATGCGAATCTTATAAATTACGCAAGGAATATCAAATTCTTATTTGGTGTTGCTATTTTGTTCAATTTTTAATCTTCAAAAAGATACGCTTGGTGTCTTTCTGAGTTTAGAGATTCTAAATAAGTAATTATTAATTGTTCACAATAATTTGTTTAATTAAATTATCTTAACTCAAGAAGCATGGGATCTATGTTTTTAGGCACTATTAAAAGAAATAAAAGTTTGTCTTTTTTTGAATTTTATTAAACAAAAATGAGCTGAAAAACATCAAATTTTAAAAATTAAATTTATTTATATTTTTAATTTTTCACTATTTTTTACATCTGACGCACATAAAATAAATCTTTTAATTGATTCATCGCTTTGATTATCATCTTCGACTCCCAGATCGATCAAAATTAAGATTATATGAATTTTTCTTAGGAATTCTGTTTAAATTGAATATTTTGAAACAGAAAGCTAAAAAAAAAAGTTCTTAAATGGGCTTATAATGGGGGAGTGAAGTTAGGAGCAATTTTTCGGACAAAAGCAATTTTGTTCAAATAAAACATTAAATACTTTTTCAAAATGAAGAAAGGTATAAAAAAATTTTTTTGAAAATAATTAACAAATTTTTGTTAAAATCTAACATGGATTTTGAACCATTTATCATTTCGGATTTTATACAATACAATTTTAAATAAATTGATCCTAAATTCACTTTGCCGCATAGAAAAATGTATTTTTGAAATTCATGCAAAAATTTTAATCCGGGGATCTGGGGCTATTTTATTTCAAATTTTATTTATTTATTTTTTTTTAAAATTTTTGATTGCTAAATAATTGTTAAGCTGAGACTCAAAGGAAACATAACTCGGTTCTAAAATCTCAATCAATAATCTCTTGATAAGTTTACTAATAGGTATTTAGTAAGATTAGAAAATTTGCAGTCTATTTAAGCTAAGGCGTATGTATTCCTTGATTAAGTCTTTCTCAGAATGAGATATTGTGAATTCTGGAAAAAAAGAACAGAGCAAAAATTAAAAAATCTAAATAATTTTTTTTCTTTTAGCTATAAAATTTTTTCTGCAAAGTGCTTCAGCTGATTCTTAGTTTTTTATGACCCAATTTAAAACTCTGAAAAAACTCTGTAAGTCTTCAAAGTTCTAAATTGATTGGAAATAAATTGCAGGATTGTTACAGAGACTAAATTAGGATAGTAGAATCCTTGAATTAGTAAATGAGATCAGAATGAGATAAAGAGCTAAATAAAAAGTTATTTTAATTTTTTAAATTTTGTTTCTTATTTTGTTCCAGAATTCACAATTATCGGAATTTTTTTTAGAGAGAATTATTTTATTTCTTTAAATCTCAATTTATTCTTTTTAGTATATTTTTTAAGCTCTAATTTATTGAATAGGAAACTCAATGATACCAAAAATTTTAATTGAAAAAAATTATCATCAAATAAATTTTAACATATTAGTTATTTACATTATTTATATTATATTTTAAGTTAAAAATTAAAAATTAAATAAAAAAATATCAGAGAAGTTGATTTTTTTGGATAAAGTAGAGATGTCTTTAATTATTAATATTAAATAATATTAAAATTAATTTATTAAAAAGTTTAAATTAATCAAAATATTTGATATAACCTAAAGATTTTATTAGATAGGAAATTAAGTTTTCTAAAATAGAGCATAAAATTTTTATTTTTTTTTATCAAATATTTATAATTATATTAAAACAATCGCAAAACATATTGGTAAATTTGGAACAGACTATTTATTTTGTGTTACATGCTTCAATTAAAAAAAATTGAAAATTCTTCAAGCCAAATTGCTAGTCAGAGGTATGCTTAATCAGTGATAAAGCTTTTATATGATTTTTCACATTATTTAATATATAATACATAATGTAAATTATTGGCAAAGTTTTCAAGAAAAGTAAATTTTGATTCAAATTAATGTTTTAAGCAAAAAAATCATCTAAGCATAAATAACAAACAAAATCGATCTTCAAAAATAAAATCATATGACTGAGTTTTTTTAAAACTAATAGAATTAATTTTAAAATCTTTGAAAATTTTTTGAATTCTGTTGAATATTGCGACACGAAAAAAGTCAAAATAGTATTTATTGTATATTGCACTTATTTATAATGTTGGTTTTGTAGAGGTTGAATTTTTTGTTTTAATTCTTTAAGCTTTATTATAAAAATTGTATAAGAAAACCTTAAAAATTAACGGTTTTTAAAATTTCTGAAACTTTTTGTAATTAAATATTTGGATTTTGAAATTCGATAAATGATCCTGAGTTGAACAATTTAAATTATATCTAAATTATACTGCAGTTTGAAAAATTAGAAAATATCTTTTATTGTATCATTATATCATTATGATATTAATCCCCAAATTCAAGATGCTGAACACTAAAAGTTAAAGTTAATAAACTAATAAATATAAACACAAAAACTATCTTGTGATTTTATTAAATTTTCAAATATAATAATTGTGTATTATTTCTTTTTATACATAAAAATAAATGTTTTTAAAAGAAATTAAGCTAAATTTAAGTTTATCTCTAAAATAATATTAAAAGATTTTATAACATGGTTTTGATGGTAATATCTCCAAAAAATAAACTTGAAGTTCCCCATTTAATTCTAGCAAAGTAAAATTTTTGATCAAATTTCAAGCGCTCAATCTTGCTCAAAAATTTTTTAAATGCACAATTTAATTTCATTGCATTTTAAGAAATTACAATCCTTTTTTAAAAGTTTAAAAATAAAGCTTTGAAATGTTCACAAAATTAAAAATCTGCGATGAAATTTGTAAAATTTTAACATGAACGGAATCTATCTTTACATGAACAATTCAATTGTTCATGTAAAGATAGATTCCGATAATTCAAGAAAATGATTGTTAAAAAAATCATTATAATTGTTTAAAAAAAATTATTCGAAAAATACCTATTTACTCAATTTTGGATTAAGTAAATTTTTAAGCTGTGCAACAGCTTTTTAATGCTTATATTTTCATTAATGCTTGTAATAAGAAGCCATTTTTTCTTTTTTCTTTAGAAATCTGTGAAGCCCTTTCAAAAGTGATTTCAGCTGGAAAAATTAAAAAAAAGCTCAAGAAAAGTGTAAGTTTGAAAACATTGTCAAAAAAGCCAGACCAAATTTCGACTATTTTTATAAAATATAAGAAAAAGTTCAGTTTTCTTTCAAACATTTTGATCCTAAATTTTACAATAAATGCTTATCCAGGAAGCCATTTGTCAATGAAATTTTACTGGCCCCTCTGTGTGTTAAGCTGATAGTCTTAATTCCTTTTTATTATATGATTTTTTTGAATAGGTTCCCCTATTATTCTTCTTCTAAAAGTGTCTTAAGGCAACACTTGCTTTTATCTTTTGTAATAATTTAGAATTTCGGTACTTTTACGTCTAAGAATGACAAGTAGTCTAGGTAAATTCTTAAAAATCTGTCTTTAACTTTTTTTTTAGTTATTATATCTTGAATTCGAGAAAAAAATTATTCTTAATTTTTTTTATAATTTATATTTTTAAATTTAATTTTTTTTAATCTGGTGTAACTTTTGAAATAAATACATTAGCCTTTAACAATCGAGCAACAAGTGCAAGAGGTTTTTAAGGTCTAGGGACTTTTGGCTTTTGATTTTGCAAAAGGTCATTTGAAATGGTCCAAGTCTCTTGCGAGACTGGTTTTAATACTGCTTTCATATCGCTTCATGATTCTTTTATTCAAATTTAGGTATTGAGTTAAAAATTTCGTAATAAATTTTAAAATTCGACTCTTGTCATAGAATAACAATTTTAATAAAAGCTATTTCTTCTAATAATACCATATTACCTTGCTACGATGATGCATGCACTTCATGCATTGCGAATAGATAATTATGATGCATCCATCAATCTCATAGAGCTTCAAGTTCAATAAAATATGATTGTTTAAAGATCAATGAAAGTCAAAATTTTTTGTAAAAAATATTTTATTTTAATTTTTTTATAATTTAAAATTTAACATATAATTCTGCATCAAAATAAGAAAAACTTGTTTATTAATGCATTGCTAAAATCCAAATATCATATTTAGGTCCTTATACTTTTAATTGAGATTAATTAAATATGGAACTCTATGATACTGATTCATTAATCATAATTGTCAGTGCATGCTATTCGTTGCAATGGGATATGATATATGATATATATGAAAATTTTTTTAATTATTATTGAAAAAGTGGTAAAATTGTTACTAAGCATATTTGATTTTAACAAGAACACAAAATTTCAAAATTTTCACAAACATGAAAGCATATTAAATCAGGATTTTTTATATTTTAAATTTTTGTATTATAAAATAAGATTAAAATTTTGTATTAAATTTAAATCTCTTTATAAATCAATAATTCGCCTTTAAATAAATAGTTAATTATCTTAGTTTATTAATTTAGCAATAACTGTTTAGGCTAAGATTCAGTAAAAGATATCTGATTCAATGCGTCTAAAGAAAAGATCGGATAAACAGGATTGATGTAAATTCTATTTGTAACACAATAGACGATGATAAAAACTGATTTAAATAATTAAATATTTGATAATTTAATTAAAAGTTGATAATTGATACATCAAAGATAAATTGCTGAACAAAAATTTATTCAAAAATTAAAAATTTAGTTCAAATTTTTCCATTTCAATAACCACTGCATAGACGCTTAATTATTCAATTAATTACAAAAGAAAACAAATAGTTTTTAAAATGCAATAATTAAGAATCTTTTTACTACCTGTCAAAATATTCAAACTATTTTTCAGACATTTGTTTGTTAAACAAGCTTCAATTTCGTTAGGGTAAAATAAGTAAATTTCAAAAAAAGAAACAAAACACAAACCTTTTTGATAACTTTTGATATTTTAGAAAACTGAAAGCAAAAGAATATACATTATTTTTAATTTACTATTTTTTGGTCAAAGATTTTTATGATTCATTTGACCAGAAAATGAACTTGTATTCACACTAAAAGCTAATTTCTTAACTAATTAAGAAAATAAAATTCAAAATTTTAAGGTAAGATAATAATCAAAAATTTATGTTGTCTATAATATCTTTGGTGAAAAAAATACAAAAAATTAATAATAATAATAATAATAATAATAATAATAATAATAATAATAATAATAATAATAATAATAATAATAATAATAATAATAATAATAATAATAATAATAATAATAATAAAATATAAGCTACAGCAAGACTAGCTTGCGGAGGTGGCCTACTAGGAGGTCAACTATGGTAACTTCTTGCACATAACACATGGAAGAGTACTGAAAAAAGAAATACTGTTTAAATTTTTAGGGTCAAAATAAGAGTTAAGATTACATATAGAAAAAGCTGTAAAAGAAAAATTTTATAAATAAATTTTCATGTTCAAAATTAATGAAAAATATTCCAATAATATAAAATAAAATGATATTCTTCGTGAATTTTGCTACAAATTTACCAAAAATTAAAAAAAATGTTCTTTTTCATTGATTAAATTTTGGAGATACCTATGATGCCATCGCTAGAAGATACGGAACCAGTGCAAGTGTTCTTCAACAAGCTAATCCAAGCATTTCAGCCAACTTGTTGAAAGTTGGTCAATCGATCTGTATTCCAAACGGAAAAAACAACTACAATGGATACAACACTTACCTAACCTACAACTTCTATGGTACCAATTGTGCCAACTATGTCATCAGAGCTGGAGATAACTGTTCTTCATTGTCTCAAGGCTCACTCAGCAATTTCAATCAATTAACTTCAAAATTTTATGTAAACTAGAGGAACTCATTTTATTGTTAACAATGTAGAAAAAATATAGGTTTTGCATTTTATTAAGGAATTGTATAAAATTTTTATTTAGTATCTAATGTTTTCATTTGTAATAATCATCGCATCATCAAACTTTATTAACAAAAAAAATATAAAAGAATCAAGTAGAATGGACTTATTTTGATTGCAAGTGAAGAGCTGGAAGTGAAGACGAAAATTCTGAGGAAAGCAAGAGAGCTTAGAAATAAGGGATATACGGATGTGTACATAAACAACGACTTGACTGAGAGTGAGGCGGCCAACGAAAAGCGTTTAAGAGTCGAACAAAAATCAAGAAATGGAGCAGTGGAGCATGGGACCGGTTTCTTGAAATATGGGAAGACAACGGTGAATGGAACGGAGATGAAGTGGTACTGGGGAATTCGTAGTAGAGAGCTTCGAAAAATTTACAAAGACTTATGGCTATTAAGGAGCATACTGAACATTTTATTAACATATGATTTTATATATTTTTATAATTTAGTATTTTTATTAGCTACTTACATATTTTTTTATTTTTTTTATAGTGTATTTATATCAAATAAAAAGGTGGATGGTGGATCGGGACACATGGGAGCGAGGGCAGTATATACTCGCTAGATTCGATGGAATAGACGGTTTGCAGGTCAATTGAAATAGTCCAAGTCTCTTACGAGATTAGTTTTAATACTGCTATTATATAGTCTCATGATTCTTATATTCAAATTTGGAAATTGAGTTAAAATTTTCGTAATAAATTTTATGTAAACATTGAAAAATCAATATAAAAAACAATTGATTCATCTTTATCTTAAAATCACTAAATTTTTTAATCTTTTAGATTTAATTTAATACGATTTCTATATTTTTAAATAAATATTAAAAAAAAGTTTTTTTTCATTTGAATTGACATTTTCAAAGAATTTTCCTTCAAAATCATAAACTCAAAATTGAATATTAATGTAAAATTGCTTCTTTTTTTAGATAATTAATTAATTATTTTTGTAAACATAGACAAAATTTTCATTCTAATTAAACATTTGCTTTATTAATGCCTGTTTATATTAATCTGATCATTGAAAAATAATCTTTAATCATTTTTGGAGTCTTCTCATTTTCAAGTAGATAAATTTTAGTTTTTGATCAAATAATGACTTGTTATTCCCTCAGAAAATAATTAGAATGAATTTCAATAATTTGATTTAAAATTAAAAAATTCTTAAATTTTTTCAGTTATTGTTTATTTATTAAAATAAAACGTTTGTTAATGATTTAATGCTACGAAAATTTCAAAAGAAAATTTTGGATTCATTCACAGCTAAAAGTAGAAAAAACGCTGTAGATTGAGACATATTATTTGATGTGCGACAATAACCAAGAGACAAAATTGTAGATTATAGCGAAAAATAAGGGATGAGGTATATTAAAACATAAAAAAATAGAATGAAAAAAAAATAAAACATAAGTCAAAATTTTTTTTTATAATGTTAATAAGAGAGAAATACAACATAATTTTTGTTTTTTAATTTTAGAAAATAAAAAACATAAGGCTGTGTTTTTGGATATTCATATAGAGAATAAAACATAAATTTGCAAGTCAAAGTATTTAGACTCAATTGGTTTTTCTGGTATTATTTTTAAAAAAATCAAAAATAAAAATAGTTCCCAAAAAATAAAAGTAGGAACATGGCATGAAAAAGACTAATTACCGGTATGATTTTTATACTCTGACTTCAAATTAAGTTTTTTTCTCTGTTTAAAAATTTAATTTGACTTTTTGTAATTTTATAATTCATTCTCTATTTGAAGTTTTTTTATTAATTAAATCAAAAATACTTTATGTTTTTTTCTCAGTTTGATAAATAAAAATTGCTTTTATGTTGTGAATTCTTTTTTTATGTTTTATTAAACCTTTTTTATGTTTTATTATACCTCATCCAAAAATAAGTCAGATGGTCTGATAGTTTCTGATGAAATTGATCGACTTTTTAAAGATGGATTTGTGGAAAGTTAAGAAAATCAGCGTCTCCTTGAAAAGGTTCGAGAAAAAATGTTGAAAATGACACAAATCGAAACCGACAGAAATTTCAAGATTCAAGATTTGATTAACTAGACTGCAAAATGTCTAGTTTTGACAAACAACTAGCTTATTGTAGCACCACAAGTGACAGTGATCTCCAAAATAAAAGAGTTTAATTTGCAAATCATTACAATCAGAAACAAATGTTTGGTAGTTATTATAAACCAAATTCCTATTGATGAGATTCTGCTAGATTTTGCGAAAGCATTTGATACTGTTCCGCACAGACGTCTAATAGCTAAATTGAAAGCGTATGTTTTTGATGGATATGAAAGCTAAGTTGAAGTAAAAGTTAAGGCATTTTTAGAAGAAAATGAAGATTGGTTTGAGGCTCCAAGCTTTTTGTAAATAGATGCCGAGTTCGCAGTCAATTAAAAGCAGCAACATGCTTGGGCTATTCGTGTGGTCCACTAATGTATTACAAAAAATAGCAGATAGACCGTAAACAGATGAAGAAATTTTATGCTAATTGATCCAATTACTTTGAATTTGATTGTAGATCTTTAATTGAAAATTTTTATTTTTTATTCTAAATCAGATAATGTTAACACTAGAAGCATCAACCATTTTTTCATGCTTTTTTGTTCCAAAATATTTTTAACAAAATTAAAGTTCCACTGAGAGATAAGTTTGTTTAAAGTTCGTTCTTCTAGTGTTAACTTCTAGTGTTAAAGAAATACCAAATGAACTGTGGATAAAATAATTATTTGTTTGTTTAGTTATATACTTTAAAATAAACTTGTTTTGTCATCATTTTTTTATTTTATTTTATTTTAGACACTTTTGCAATTCTTACCCAGGCTATGACGAACATTTACAAATTGGCAAATTATTTTCATAGGCACATTTACCATTTGGAGCATATTGGCCTCTGCAGTAAAAACGACAAACTTTTGACTGCATGTAGTCCAATGGATCACAAATAAAATATTCCCTTGCATTTATTGTTTCCAAATTGTTTTTATTGTAAATGCTTTCGGCACATGCTGAACATTCTGATTTGTTAAAAGCAATGCACGATTTAATAAAATGTTCACCAAAACAATTCCAGCATAAGCTAAACGCTGTCTCTGAACAAACATTTGGTTTGCATGTATTAAGCCAATGATCAGAAAATTTGTTACTCTGATTGTCCAATTCAAATTGTCCAATGCTTGAGGCAACAAGTGCCGTCAAAAAAAATAAAATTTTAGTTTTTCTCATCATTTTTTGTTGGTGTGTATGTGACATCTTCCAATTTAAATATATTCCTTTATTTATTTTCTATTAAATTTCTTTTATAATCTTTTTTCTATATAAAATTACAGAATGAAATTAAAATGTCACAATTTAATAAAATATATTTCATCATTTTTCATTATTTATTTAGTTAAATTAAACAATATTTTAATTAGTAATAAATTGCTACAGCAAATAGTCGAAAACATGATCGAACACCTTGATTATCCAGTGACAACATGTTTCGGTAATTCTTGTGGTCCACTAATGTATTTATATGTAAATTTCAAAATACTCGAACTAATGTTCGTATCAAATAACTGAAATTCTTCCATTTTCAAATTCCCGATTTTCATAAAAAAAAACTTACTATAAAATTTATTTTAATCTTATGATATCGGATTATGCTAAAGAAATTTTAAATGAAAAGCCATCCTCCTATTTTCTCATCCGGGCAAAGAGGGGGATGGCTTTACTATAATTTCTAGTGATGAAATCGAATTTATTTTTTTTAATGAAAATCAAAACTCGATCCTTCTTTAATTCCCATTAAGAGTAACTGACCATGCTGAGAAAGTTGGAATACTCAATTTTTTGTATTTTGAAAATGATATCTAAGGTTAAAAATAGAAAATTTATAGAAAATGTAGACGAGAAGTTTAGAAAGAAAATAAATGGAGAAGAAAATTTTAGTTACAGTACAAAAATAATTGCCAAAATTTCTTTAATTATTATTGAAAAAATGGTAAAATTGTTAATAAGCATATTTGATTTTAACTAGAACACAAAATTTCAAAATTTTCACAAACATGAAAGTTTATTAAATCAGGATTTTTTAAATTTTAAATTTTTGTATTATAAAACAAGATTAAAAATTTGTATTCATTTAAATCTTTTTATAAATCAATAATTTACATTTAAATAAATAGTTAATTATCTTAGTATATTAATTAAAGAAAAGATCGGATAAACAGGATTGATGTAAATTCTGTTAGTAACACAATAGACGATGATAAAAACTGATTTTAATAATTAAAAATTTGATATTTAGCTTAAAGATAATTAATTTAAAGTTGATAATTGATACATCAAAGATAAATTGCTGAACAAAAATTTGTACAAAAATAAAAAATTTAGTTCAAATTTTTTTCATTTCAATAACTAGCTTGTTGTAGCTTTTATTATTATTATTATTATATTATTATTTAGTTTTTATTTTATTCTGAAAGAGCTTTAGCTCGGTAAGGTATACAAATAGATAATAAATTAATATCATCAGCTAAATAAAATTAAGTAATGTGTTCTATTCAAATAAAAATGAAATTAATCTATTTAGATTCTTCTTCGATGGATCAACTATTTAATTTGAAATTAAATTGTTAAATATTAAATTTTTTTGTAAAATAAGTCACTTAATTTATACAAAATAAATAAAGTTAATGTTATGAAAAATATATCTAGAAATGAGTTAAATTTTAAAAAATTTATATTAGATCAATTTTTGTGTGTTTTGTTTATAAAGTATTAAAAATTTTCAATAACTCTTTAACAAACAAGAAATCAAATACTTTTGATTCAAAAACAAATTTTATTCAATAAAGAACAATATTATCTGACACTTTGTCTCTTTATTATAAAAACTCTGGATGTTTAATTCAGTATTATCAACTTACTTGAGAAACTAAAAGAAAATATTTAAAATGAATAGCTTGATAATTGTTCTCTTGGCTATCGCTGGCCTCATCAACGCTCAGTGCACCTACTACACTATTCAACCTGGAGATACCTATGATGCCATCGCTAGAAGATACGGAACCAGTGCAAGTGTTCTTCAACAAGCTAATCCAAGCATTTCAGCCAACTTGTTGAAAGTTGGTCAATCGATCTGTATTCCAAACGGAAACAACAACTACAATGGATACAACACTTACCCAACCTACAACTCCTATGGTACCAATTGTGCCAACTATGTAGTCAGAGCTGGAGATACCTGTTCTTCATTGTCTCAAGGCTCACTCAGCAATTTCAATCAATTAAACCCCGGCATCAACTGCAACAATTTACAAATCGGTCAATCAGTCTGCATTCCATACGGTTCTCAAACAAATTACAACAGTGGTGCTTATAACCCAGACTACAATAATGGCGCTTATAATCCATCATATAACAATGGTGCTTATAACCCAGCCTACAATAATGGTGCTTACAATCCAGGCTATGCTTGCTCTGGCAGAAGCTACACTGTCCAAGCAGGTGACACTTGTTGGTCAATTGCTCAACGATACGGAACAACTACTGAAAATGTTCAATCATGCATTGGAGTCAACTGTTCAAATTTGCAAGTTGGTCAAGTTATTACATTTTAAATTTTTAGCTTGTTTTAAAAGCTATTTATAATTTAAATAAAAAAACAAATATTGAATTAAACTCTTTTTTATTTAAATCTGCTAACTTTCATTTATCCTCGATTTTTTAAAAAGATTATTTTTTTGCAAAATGGGGACGGGGTCGTTAAACATTTTAAAGATCAGAGAAGAGGTCTTAAAAATTAAAATTTATTTGAAATGGAAAATTTGATATTTAAAATTTTCTCCAAAATATATATAACATATAATTATGAAGGAAAATTAAATGACTATCGTAGAACATAAAAATAATTCTGAGTACTACTTTTTTTACTTAATATAATCTTAGGCAAAATTAATTCTTAAGCACAAGAAAGGTTTAATTTTGTTGTTTTTTCCACATTGGTACATTCTAAAGATAAATGGACTCAATTCATCAAATTTTCAAATTAATAACTATTGAGTACAGCTTTCAGCGTTGGATAAAAAGAAAAAATATTAAGAATATTATTTCTTAAGAAGATTGGAGCCTAAACACTTTAAACTAAAATAGAGTTTTTTAGTATTATTCTTCAAAATTTTATGTAAACTAGAGAAACCATTTTATTGTTAACAATGTGGAAAAAATATAGGTTTTGCTTTTTAGTAAGGAATTTATAAAATTTTAATTTAGTATCTAATGTTTTCATTTGTAATAATCATCATCATCAAACTTTATTAACAAAAAAAATATAAAAGAATCAAGTAGAATGGACTTATTTTGATTGCAAGTGAAGAGCTGGAAGTGAAGACGAAAATTCTGAGGAAAGCAAGAGAGCTTAGAAATAAGGGATATACGGATGTGTACATAAACAACGACTTGACTGAGAGTGAGGCGGCCAACGAAAAGCGTTTAAGAGTCGAACAAAAATCAAGAAATGGAGCAGTGGAGCATGGGACCGGTTTCTTGAAATATGGGAAGACAACGGTGAATGGAACGGAGATGAAGTGGTACTGGGGAATTCGTAGTAGAGAGCTTCGAAAAATTTACAAAGACTTATGGCTATTAAGGAGCATACTGAACATTTTATTAACATATGATTTTATATATTTTTATAATTTAGCATTTTTATTAGCTACTTACATATTTTTTTATTTTTTTTATAGTGTATTTATATCAAATAAAAAGGTGGATGGTGGATCGGGACACATGGGAGCGATGGTAGTACATACACGCTAGATTCGATGGAATAGACGGTTTGCAGGTCATCGACATCGGTTTTGAAGTTGAGGCTATATAAGGTTTGAATGATCAGTCCTTTTTAAATACAGGTAAGTCTGTTTCTATTTCTGAGGTTTCGAGTGAATTGAATCGTTGGTATGCGAATGCAATATCTTTAACTCCGGAGAAGTTGGATGAACTGAGATCGTTGCGTAAAGAGAAGACCCATGATGTGATGTTTATCTCTGAAACTTGGTTCAATGAACTTAGTGTAAATAACATTGAATGCTACGAATGCTTAAAAAAGATCGTAGTAGAAAGAGAGGAGGTGGACTTTGTATATATGCTAATAGTTCGGGTTCCTTCAACTTCACGGAAATCGACAACGAACAACTTAATTCAAATAAAATTGAGCAAATCTGGTGTGTAGCTGAATCGAGGAAGGAAAAAATACTGCAGGGAATAATACGAAGCTGTAAGGGGGTAACAGAAAGTGAGGAGACGCACAGGGTGAGAGATAGAGAGATCATCAAATCGATAGAAATGGCGAATAATTTAGTTAAATTGGGGTTATATAGTGGGTTATTCCTGGTGGGTGATTTCAACTACACTGAACTGGAGTGAAGTGATAACTTTGAGGCAAAAATATAAACAGATACAGAGAGTGCGGCGGAATTTGTTAATTTGTGAACTGTTCAAATTTGCAAGTTGGTTAAGATATTACTTTTCAAATTTTTAGCTTATTTTTAGAATATCTGTTTTAAAATTTTCCAGAGTGAAAGAATTTGGGGACAAGTTTAAGAGGAGTAAATTCAACTACAAGAAGCGGGACTTTATAAGCATGAACAAATTCATTGAGAGCATCAATTGAGAAGATAATCTTGGGGACAAGAACATCCGCGATTGTTATAAAGAGTTCCTAAAAATATATAATGAAACGTGTGAAAAATTTCGAAGATAAAAGCTGATGCGAATCGATGGATCCGGACACCGTGGCTTACAAACGATCTCAAATCGTTGATGAGAAGAAAGAGAAAGAAAAGAATGGAAAGAAGAAGCTGATTGTCAAAAATAAATAGAATTAAAAAATGCTTTATGCTAGCCGTCCAGCAAGAAGAAATTTCTCTGTCACAAGACCAAAACATTACAATATATGAGGATTGTATTAAAATCAACCTGGCTTCTACGCGTTTTCCTTTATGCAATGCAGAAAATTATTATCACATCCCAGAAGACCTTTGGCCGACGTCTCAAGTCATGCCGGTTGGATCTAATTCTGAATACATCAGTCAATCAGAATATAATCTGTTTTCAGAGTCTGAGAGCGTGGCAGTGATTCTTCCGGACCTTAACAATAAAAATCTGCCTTCACAAAAGAAGAAACTAGAAAGCTCTCTAGTACTAGTAATTATCCAAGAAGAAGACAGCCATTTTGAAAAGTGAAAATGAAATTTTCAAAGCTTAGTAAGCACGTTGAAAATAAAGAAATATGATTTCACGATATAAAAATACACATACATTGAAAAAAAATTAAAAAAAAATAAATAAGTAGATTAAGCTTATTGTAGTTGAGAGTTATCTAGTGATCTCGATTAAAATAATCTACAAAAAAAAAACAAAAAAATTAAAAATTAAATAATCTAAAGAAAAAAATGGAACTAACTATATACAAGGAACCTGCGGAAACTTTTGTAAGAAATACACTGAAGAAAAAGACATGGCAATATGGCGAACAATTGCTGGAGAAGTTTTTCAAGATATATGAAATTGTTTACACAATCGAAGCAATTATCCTGGAAAAGGAAGGAATAATGGGGCACGAAGTCCAATATAGTGTGTTAGATAAGTCTTTAAGTGGTTGGCATGGGACTAAAGATGGGGCAAAAAGGATGGCAGCCTGGTCATAGTGGAAAAGGCTGTTTGAAGGAAGTGGAGCGGAAATGGGATTGTTTAATCAATTGGTACCATTTGTGACAAAGAAATTGAGATGAGCATGGTTTGGCAACATGTAAGAGCCTGCGCATATCTGGACAAATTGAAGTATCTTGAAGAAAGGATGGAACAAATATTTATTACATGTGGGCTATGCTATGGGAGATTCAAAGTGGATGACTATAGTGTGCACTTAATGGATTGCAAAACAAAAACATGCCAAAACTGTGGGGAAGAAATTAAGAAAATTGAAGAAGCTCAACGCCTACTGACTTGTCGCTCGGCAGTTGTCCTTATTTTTATTTGCCCGCGTTGCAAAACGGAACTAACAGAAGACAAGTTTGCGCAGCATATTGTTGGATGCATGGTCCCCAGAGAAAATTGCAAACTGTGCAAATTAGGATGCCTTTGGAAGCAAATCTGAAGAAAAAAGAAGATGGGAGAAACATACTTTAAAATGAAATATGGCATGTTCAAAGAGAAAAAGAAACAACTATATTTTTTTGAAAAAAATAAATAATTGAAATTTTTGAAATTTATTTTAATTTTATGTTTAATTTGTTTTGAAAAAATTATGTGCAAAATTAAGTTAATATTTGTATTATTCTAAAGATTGTCTTATTCTGAATATTTTACGAAAATTGAGGAAAATTTCGGGAAAAATTTCTTCTAAACAGGGAGAAATTAAGTATGGTGACGTGATCAGACTATAAATATTTTTGTTATTTCAAAAGAGATTCAGTTGTTATTATTTCTAAACTTATATTTAATAAAGTGTTCAACTAAATAATAAGCTTATTATTCACACACTCGGCTTGTACTACAGTATGTTGTGAAGTAATGGAATAAATAGTTAGAGATCGGATAACAGCTCATGTAAACAAGTACAGTTTGATCTCTAGTAGGCAGCATGGTTTTGTTCAACTTAGGGCATGTGTTACTAACCTTTTGAAGTGTCAGCATAAGGTGTCGATGAGTGTGGATAGTAATAAGTGGGTGGATGTACTATATACGGACTTTGAGAAGGCTTTTGATAAGGTTTCACATAGCAAATTACTCATCAAGTTAAGAGCGTATGGAAAATGTGGTGAACTGCTCAACTGGATTAAGGCATTCTTGAGCTATAGAAGTCAATAGGTAGTTATTGGCGCGTCGGAGTCAAGGTGAAGAAATATAACAAGTGGTGTACCTAAAGGATCAGTATTAGGTCTCTTATTTTTCTTGATATATATCAATGACTTGCCAGACAAAATAAATAACATAATGGAGATGTACGCAGATAAAAGTATGGTTATTACAGAGGGTAATGAAATGTCAAAATCAGAATTCCAAGCAGATATAAATGAAATAGATAATTGGTGCAAGAAGTAGTCATTGTCCTTAAACAGTAAGATTTTCAAAATCATGCATTACGTAAATAAGAACCCAAGAAACAAATATTACATTCAACATGGAGATGAAAAAGTATGGTTGCAGGAATCGGAGCTTGTGATAGTTTTGTGATTTAGGTAGAATGAAGAAACGTTCAAATTTTTTAATATAGAGTTGTTTAAAAAGCTGTACTCAGCTTTCGTCAGAACGCATTTAGAATTAGCCTCGGTATGGAATTCTATGACTAAATTAATAAGGTGAAGGGAATGTATAAAAGGGCGACTAAGAGAATTAAGAGGATTAGAGTACCCTCAGAAATAGCAGGGACTAATACGGTTAATCAGTTCAAGGCCAAAATTGATAGACATATGGAGTCAGAGACCTGGAGAAGAAATAATTAATTATTGTGTCAAATTTTTGTTTTCAAGTTAAAATTTACCGTCAGTTAATTGACCGTGGGAATTTTTTTTCTTTATATTATTAGCTATTTATTTATTTATTTGTTTCATTTTGCGCCAATTCTGGCGATGTATTAAAATTAAAAATGAAAAAAGTAAAATGTAAGACAGAAAATAATGATACAAATTTGTAAATAAAAATGAAATGATTATTTTGTTAATTTAGTTTCAATTAAAAGAATAATTTATAATTTGTACATACTAGATTTTGAATTTTTTTTTTTTCATAATAAACATAAAAATATAAAATATTTAAATCTTTTAATTAATTATTCATTTAATCTTAAAAATAAATGAAACAAATAAATAAATAAATAAATTATTAGCTATCTTTTTCGATTGGGTTCATTGAAGAAAAAATCGCAGTATTTTTAAATATTAAGATTTTGTTTTAGAATATTTGTATGAAAATTTACAATGCTCCAATTCAATAAAACTTTAATAAATTTGTAATGCTCAACTGATTAATCAACTCTACAAAATACTTAATTTTATTAAAATTTTGGAGTTTAAAAAAATTTATCCGCAAGAAGTTAGCATTTGGCTGAAAATTTCAAATCATTTTAAAACTTTAAGATTCTTTGGAATTTTTTTTCAGACCAGTATTTGAAGATGATATAAAACAGTGAAAAATTTTGCACTAAAGATGAACTTAAAATGAGTCACAGAGAAAGACTTTCAAGGCTCTGTTAAATTACTATAGGCACTTGTTTAAGGTATTGTGAATTTTGCTACAAAAATGAACAAAATATTAAAAATGCCTAAGCTTGAATTCTGACGGACCAGAACATGTTCTGTAAATTTAAGCAACTGATACATCCTCCAATTTACTGATTCTTCAAAGCTTTGCATTAAATCTGCAAAATTCATAATGGAGAATGGGGAATTTGGGATAGTACATTACATTATAAATCCAACACAAATTTAAGTGTTTTTTATATTTCTTTATATTTTTTGTAATAAAATTCACAATGATCTGAATTTTGTAGAATTATCATATTAGTGGTACAAAAGATGTATCATTTTCTTCAATTTACAGAACATGTTTTGGTTTATCAGTACTTAAGCTTCGGAATTTCTAATTTTTTGTTTTTGTTTTTTGTACCAAAATTCACAATTCCCTTGTTTAGATTAATTTCATACTTCAATCTAATCATTTTTTGCAAACAATTTCATATTCATTAAAAATCAATCATTTTTCATTTTTATCCAAAGGTTGGCTAATATTTACATCATCAAATCTTGTATTGCCTACCAAAAAATATTAAAAAAATCCTAAAGACCAAGGTTTATTATTCACTTCAAATTTTAAACCAAAAAATTTTAAAACTATAAATTAACAAAAGCTTTCTTAAACTCATCAAAGTTAATCGAACCATCATTATTTGTATCCAAATCAGCAAACAATGCTCTCACATCATCTTCTCCATAATTTCTACCAAGACGACTATTAAGTCTCAGCACAACTTTACCAGCATCTTCAAAAGTGATACGACCACTATTCTTAGTATCAATCGATCTAAATATTTGCTCAATAATGGCCAATAAATCTTCTCTTAACCTTCTTTCTTGGCTCCATCTCAATGATTGACTCAAAGCTTTTTCTTGCACCTCTATTCTTGAGCTTAGTCCCAACCTAGACAAATAGTCTCTATATTCACCAAGACCTTCAGCTTCCAAATTTATCAACCTCAACGCCTCCACGTCACCATACAACTCCATCAAACCACTGTATCTTGACTCGGCGGCCAGCGCTAATCCATCAGGAGTTTTTATGGCCTTCACAAACCCAGGCATGTCTCCTGCTTCAGTCAAACTACCTGAATATCGTTGAACATATTCAGCTGGATTAGCTCTAATCACCCCTAAATATTTGATCTCTTTTCTAATATTAACTCGTGGGGCTTCCCATTGTACAATTACATTCCTAGGCTTAACCACTACCGGGTCTGGCTGACTAGGCCTGTTGTAAATGACCCTCCGCTTGAGCTCGGAATATGGCAGCCAGCGTTCAATCAAAATTGATTGAGGTTTGGAAGGCAAAGCAGCCAGTCTTTCTATTACCACTTTTCTAGCTGGAGGAGGAATACGCTTGCCACTAATGGTCACTATTTTTCTGCCAACTTGAGCTGGAGCCTGTGGAGGTGCTTCGCGAACTACCAGTGGTTCTGGGGTAGATGGTCTTGCTGGCTGCTGTCTAATTATCAATGGTGGGGCTGGAGGAGTCAATTCATTCTTTAGCTTATTGATTATAATTTCGCCTGGAGCAGGTGGTGTTGGAGGACGCAAGTACCGAATGGCAAGTTCTTGAATGTACTCTAGCTGGACCCGAGAGCTTTTGGTTATGACCTCGGGATTTTGGTCCTGATTTATTTGGTATTGACTTAAAGGAATTTCTCCTCGCCAATTAACTACCTCATGCCTGTTGGTCCACAAGCCACGCTGACCAAGAACTTCGATCTCCTCGCTAGTGTTTATCTCAATAGGCTCACTTGATTTCAGAATTGATTGTTCTACCTCGCTCAGATAAGTGGATGATTGAAAGTTAGCGCCAGAAATTCTTGGTGAATTTGTCCAGTCCGAGCTTGTGGCAGTCCGAGCTAAATCTCGGACCATTTGAAAATTAGAGCTCAACTGACCATTTGACTTGTCCAGTGGTCTTTCGAAATAGTTACTCTGGGTACTCATTTTATTTGTAAGCAAAAGATGTTTTTAAGTTAGATGCAGATGAGCTTTTATATGAAAATGGCGAATTAATTAAAATTCCATATAATTTTTGCTAATCGACATTCTTTGACAATTACCTTTGCGAAGTGAGTGACAAAATTTAGACCCGGTAAACTAATGAAAATTTTTAATTATTTTAAAATTGTTGGTTTTTTTTTTGTTTAAGAAATGCAAGCTGATAATTTTTCCGAGTCTAATTGAGCGGAGGTTGAGCAGAATAGAATGTGTTTTGCTAATTTGCCAAAGGTTTTTACATATCAGGTTCTAAATGATTTAATATTATCGAGTTTTAATAGTTTGGGAGAAATTTTTTTTGGAACAAAATATGTCATTAGGCTTTTCGGTGAGATTTAAAAAAAAGTTTTTTTTTACAATTTTAACAAAAAAAGAGATAAATGTATAAATATTGTTCAGACAAAATTATGCGAATTTAATTATTCGAAAGTATTTTATTTTTTTAAAGAAAAATAAAAAGATGATTGAATTTGGTTTATTTATTAAATATTTCCATTTTTATTATTTAGCTTGTTTTTAAATAAAAAAAGCAAAAATATAAATTATTATTTTTAGAAAAGTAAAATTCATGATCAGATTTCAAAATTATTTAAATATTTTAAATTTCATCATTAACACGATTACAAGGCGCTATCCTGTTTTTTCAAAATTAAAAATATGACTTTTAAATTCAAAAAATCTGCAGTTAAATAGCATTTAAAATTTTATCATTCTTTTTCTTTCGCAATTTAGTTTTTTTTAACTTAAAAATTAAATCTATATTTTAAATTATAAAGAACAAATCAACATTCATTATTTTTTTAAAGAATTATTAACACTCATGAGCTCGAGGGTATTTTTGGACCCTTTTTTAAATTATTTGGATTTTTGCTCAATTAATTTTGCTTTGTTTTAAAATTTAGCTTGGTTGTCTTTAATTATAAAATATTTGTTTTTAAAATTTTTATTTACACAATGAAGGAATACCATCATTTGTTTTCATCACTAATATCTCTTAAACTAACAATAAAATATTTCAAATTATATTGCTGAAATTTTTCATTCAAACATTGGTTTTCAATTTAAAAAATTTATAATTGGTAATTATAATGTAATTTTTTATTCAAAATTTATTTATTTTAGGATGAAAGATTTTTATTTATATTGCTGACAGATTTTTAAAATAGACACTATTTTAAGAATGTTATTTTGCTAATTTACACACTACCTAAAGGCACTGTGTATTTTAGAACATACAAAAACTGAACAAAAATGAAAATGACTTTTCTAAAAGAAAAAAATAGATGGATAAATTCAATGTATTACCTTAAACCAGTTGCTGCATTGAAATAATATTTACAAATAAATTTTACTCCTTTAGAACAAAGTTTTAAATTTTTTCATTTTTTCTGTTATTTTATGTTCCTAAATTTACAATGCCATATCTCAGGATATTATGCTTGAAGAGTTTTTGTTCTAAATTTTTGAATATACTAGATATGGATATAGGTTTATTTGGATTATTATTATTTAAAAAATTGGATTAATAATTTATTAAAGTATAAAAAAATATTTACTTTGACATCTTTTGTAGATTTTTACTCTTATTTTACAATTCTATTTTATTGCAAAATAACATCAATTATTAAATATAAATAGTTTTAAAATTGCTAAATCAAAAGACTGAAATAGTCAAAAGCATTACAAAATTTTTTGACAAGTCTGATAAATTTGTTGGCCTCTTTTACGCTTTATTTTAATTTTTTCTAAAATTAACTTTCTAAAAAAAATATTTTTTTCAAGAGAAATTGGGTTTTGTGAAGTTCAGAACATAAAAACAGAACAAAGTGTAAAAAAATTAAATAACTTTTTTTCAAAAGTTTAAAATTAATTCTGTGAATGCAGCATAGTGCAACATTCAAAGTTGCATCAACTGTAAAAGTCTGCTAATGATGTGCAAAATATTGCAAAATGCACTCTGCTCGATTTTATTGAAATTTAATTTCTGCTTAACTCTGCAAATTTAGCAGACCTAGATATTTGATGCAACTTTGAATGTTGCACTATGTTGAATTTAAAAAAAAATCAGTTAAGTATTTTGTTTTATCAAATTAAATTTTTATATTAAATTATTTTGAATTATTTGTTTGATTTACAAAATTTAGTTACAATGAATATCGAGGAAATAAAAGAATATTCGCTATCTAATAATGTTGAAAAACTTATACCATGTCTAAAAGAAAATGGTCTAATTTCATCTAAAAGGTTTCTATGTTTAAAATGTAACAAAGAAATGAAATGGACAATTAAAACAACATTAAGTGATCATTATTTGTGGCGTTGTTCCTGTGGTGATTCTAAATCTATACTTCATTTTAGTTTTTTTGATCAGTTCGAAATTCCAATAATTAAAGTTATTAAAATCTTATTAAATATTATCTTATAAATATTATATTAACATATTTTATTGGTGTTTATAAATTTGTCAGGTATACCTGACAAATTTATAGGGGTTTTTATAGGGATCTTTAATTTTTAAAAATTAAAGATCTTGACCAAGTTTCGATTCCAAAAATTTATAAATTGTTCCAAAAATTAAGAATAATATGTTTAAATGATTTGAATAAAGAGAAATTTTTACTCGGTGGTAATGCCCAAGTGGTACAAGATATTATTTTAGTTTAGCATGTTATTATTTTTTCTAAAAGCGCATAATAAAAAGCAATATAGATTAAAATAAATCATTATAGCATTAAAATAAAAAATGATCACCAGAAGTCAATTGAAATATGACTGGGATAAAATAAAAGTATTTGCTGACGACACCGATCTTGAGACATTCTTGAGGAACGATGATCACCGAAATGTCACTAAAAATGGACCTCAGACATATATTTGTAAAGAGTGTGACGTTGAAATTAAACACAATATGATTTTGCGATATAGTAACTGTTCCTCTGTCAAATGTCACGTTGTCCCTGGTTAATCTTGCCCATTTAGATACAAGATTCATAAGTGCTTGAAAACAGAAGCAAATCATGTATATCAAACTATTCAGAAACATTTAGACCTTGATCTTGAATTGGTTGATAAAAATATGGGTGTACACTCTCTTATTAAAAATGAAATTAACAGTTATTATTACGAAAGAATTCGAAAACCTATGGACATTTGCATTACTTTGACGTCAAATCAAGTAAATTTTGGAAAATTTGATGGTATTCAGATTCCTAATGTTACACAAATTAAACACCTAGTAAGTAAAATTAGAAATCCAGATGATGATGATCTTGATAACGAGTTCAACCGTGTTGAATCACAGTTAAACGATTTAAATTTTCAAACAAGCAAATATTATGAGTCTAATGAGGCTTTTTCTTTTGGTCTCAAGATTGGTGATGGTTCTGATGAGTCGCATTTTGTTGCAAACTTCACATCTCTAAAGCCACTAAAACCAATTACTATATCAAATTCACCAATCACGAATAAAGGCGTTTATCATGTAGATGTAAAGCTCAACCAGCTCTAATCAATCAATAGTTTTTTTCTTGTCATTTTTGATTTTTTATTTGGCAGTGTAATTATCTTAAATAAAAATACTTTTTTCCTAAATAGATATAATTTTTTTTATATAAAAAAAATTACTTAATATAAACAATTTAATTCTATTTTAAATAAAATAATTTTTTTTTCAAACAACTTTTGACTCTCCTAAATAAAATAATTTTCTCTATAAATAAAAAAAAAACTTTTACAAACAGTTTTGTTTTTTTCTAAATAAAAATAATTTGAAAATAAATAAATTATTAAAATTAAGCTTAAAAATGGAAAATGACGATTCATCAAATTCATCTGCTTGTAGTCAAGCTTCAAGTAACTTAGAGTCATGGATTTATTTGCAGTTTATTCTGAACCGAGGTATTGTACTTGCATATATTTCTTGGAGTTTGGAATTTGTAAGCATTACATAACGTTTTGCAAGTTGACCAATAAAGAATTTGATGAAGGTGATCGTGAATTTGTACAGTTAAAGAAAAGAGGAAGACCACCAAAATCAAATAATGGTCCTTTAAAAAATAGCTAAATATATTTAGCAAAAAACAAAATTATTTAAAAGAGTATTTTTTTATTTAGTCAAAAATCTTTTTCTTATACTAGGAAATAAAGCATATTTAGGCAGGAACTTTTTTATTTATATAAAAATATTTTTATTCAAATCTAATAATAAACTATTGAAAAAAAAACTATTTCTATTTAGGAAAAAATAATTTATATTTAGTTTAATTGTTATCTCTTTTTATTTGTTTAAGTTAATTTTTCTATGCGATTATCGATTTTCTATGCGTTAAAGTAAAATTCATGCTAATTTAATAAATTTTTTATGCTATTATTTTTTATTTCTTTTTATGCGAAAAAAATTTTTATCATGCTAAAAAGGTTTGTTATGCGTCAAAGGACTTTTCCCAAAACCACCTTCAAAAAATAAGCAATCAAGAGCTGCAAGTTAATGATCATGTAAAAGAGGTGATCGGAAAAAATTCTAATTCAAAGAAGCGTGGTAGACCAAAAAAAAGATAAAAAAAAATAAAAAAAAATAAAAAAAAAAATAAGAAAAAAATAAAAAAAAAAATAAAAAAAAAATAAAAAAAAAAAATAAAAAAAAAAATAAAAAAAAAAATAAAATTTAGGATTTTACCTTTTTTTTATTTAATTGGATTATTAATCTATTAAACAAAATTTTATTAATTATTAATAATTAAGATTTTTATTTTTGATATAATATCAATAGAATAAAATGAATATCAGTTAATTGACTAATTGATTAATTTAGATTAAAATTGCATTCATTTTTGAAAAACAGCATTTTTTTTTAATTTTTTTTCTTCAAAATTCTTGTATTTGATGACTTTTAAATTGTAGAGTCAAAGTCAGACATTTTAAATATTTTGAATGAGAAAGGTGAAATAATATATTTTGCTTTACTTATACAATCGAATTCATTTAATTACCTAGATTATTCTGATATTTAAAATTTATTTTCAAAATTTTGTAGAAATTATATTAAAGGCCCTACATTTCATTTTGGAAGGGTCTTTATTCATTTATAAAATATACCATCCATCCATGGCTTTTCAAATATTTAAATAAAAAGTCTAAAAATTTTCAGACTTGTGCAAAAGCCAGATAAAAAATCTTTATAAAGTCAAATCGATTACTTGACTTTCAAATTTTTTTAGCTGTAATTGTCAAAAATATTTAAATGATTTCAGATATTCTTATGGACTTTAAAAAAATAACACAAACAAAATAAAAATAAAAATTATTAAGATAAATTTTAAATATTTATTGATCAAGAAATGTTCAAAAATTAAAAAAAAATTCAATGAATGGCATGCTTTAGTTTAAAAAATTCCAATCGATTTACCAGAGCAGAGCCGAATAATAAAAAAGAATATTGAATTATTGAAGATCCTTGTCGAAAAGAAATTCTCCCAAGCCAGGTCCAGCACGTTTAAGCTTAGTAATCATTTCACTTATCTGTTTGATTGATTCAACCTGCTCATCCAAGAACTCACTCTCGATAAAATCGCTCAAATGAGCATCATTATTTTTGGAAGAAAGCTCGTGCAAATCGAGTAAAGATTGGTTCACTTTTTTCTCAAGTTCCAAAGCTGCCTCCAAAGCCTCCAACCCAGATCCCCATTCATCTTTTTCCGGCTTGGCTACTTCTCTCAAAACAACCCGGCCACCTCTCTTATTCTGGTACTTCATCAGCTTCTCGGCATGCTCTCTCTCTTCATCCGATGAACTTTTAAAGAACTTGTAAAATCCTGGCAGTGCTACATCATCACGGTCAAAGTAGAATGCCATTGAGTGATAGACATAGCTCGCTGTCAGCTCTATGTTTATTTGCCGATTAAGACCTGCTTCGGATTCTTGATGAAAATTTTGTCTAACTTTGCTTAAACTCATTTTGTTGCGTGTTGGTTTGAGCAGTCACTGCTGATGCAAACTTTATCTGGAAAAAAAATTTTACTTAAGACTAAGAATCGTGATCAAAATTAGAAAGTTAAAAATAGTAAGCCCGAATTATACAATAATATTGTTTTATTAATCTAAAATGTCTTTTATACTGCAATTATTTTCATTTTTTTTTAAATTATAATTTAAGTGCACAATTGCTGATCTATGTATAAGTATGCGCAGGTTAATGCATCCATATTGTCATGAGCTCTTTAAATTTGTCGACACAATTTACACATTTTTTTAATAAGTTAAATAAATTTTTATCTAATTTTTCTTATCGATGAGTTAGAGATGTTTATCTATTTTTCTGATTTTTAAATTTTTAACATTTAAAATTTTTTATCTTTTTTTAATTTTTATCACATTTTTATTCAAATTAGCATTTCGCTTGCAAAAATATTTTTTTTCGAAAAATTAAAAACCCATTAATAAAGGAGGGAAATTTAGAATTGGAGCATTAGTATTACAATCATAGTGAATTTTATGAAAATTGACTGTTGAACAATTAAATAAAAAAAAATTTAAATTAAATTAAAACCCTTTTGATAAATTCAATTATTTTTTAAATTCAGTATTAAGATAATTGCGTCTTTGTGAAGATATTTTGAGTCTTTTTTAAAAAAAATCACTATCAGACAGAAGAGATTAAGAAGGTTTAAAATTACCACCTAATAAACAAAAAGAAAAAAACCGGCGTTAGACCTATAAATTGTTATAAAAAAAGTTCAATTTATAATGATTAATATTTTAATACTGATTTTTTTTAAAGCTTAGTATATAATTTAAAATTTAACTGGAAAATTATTCGGTTTGAAGAGATTTCAGCAAATCTTTTTCAAAAAATATCACATAAAAATGAACTTATTTAAATTAAGAAAAAAACTATTATAAATTATTTTTATTTACTTTACCAGACTCTTAAATATATTTTTTGAAAATTTAAGTTTCGAATAAAAATAAATAAATAGCCTTTGAGTATTTAACTAAAGCATTTTTAAATTTTTTGTTGAGCTTAAAAATAAAAGCTGACAACATGGAGTATCAAAATTAGTGTTTTCACATTAGATAATCAGAAATCGCATTTCTAGGCATCTTATTACTATTAAAAAAAATATCATTCATCATCCAAAATAACGATAATACTTAAATTCACTAAATTGATTCTCAAAAATAAAACAACATTTTTTACAAATAAATTTTAATAATTAAACTTCTACAAAATTATTTCTTTCAATTAAAAAATTTCTAATGTTTTTTTAGATTATAAATAAAAAATAAATTTTAAGTCTAAGCAATGATTATTAAACAATATTTAATTAAAAAATATCTAAAAATAACAAATCTTTAAGGTTAAAATTTTATTTATTGTTTTTTTTTAAATGTAAATAAAATATGTATTCTTTAAAAATAGATAAATTAATTTTTTAATTTGTTTAATTGATTATTTCAAAATCTCTACTTGAAAAGTTTAAAGAAAAATTTCAAATGAATTTAAAAATGTGAAGACTAGAACAAATAAAAAAAATTTTAATCAAATCGAGATTTGACTCTAAAAGCGTATTTATATAGTTAAAAATTCATGATTTTACTGGAAAAGTATTCTTATCTATTTTTTTTTATTGAGTTTAAAAATAAAAGCTGACAACTTGGAGTATCAAAATTAGTGTTTTCACATTAGATAATCAGAAATCGCATTTCTAGGCATCTTATTACTACTAAAAAAAATATCATTCATCAACCAAAACAACGATAATACTAACATTCAGTAAATTTTCTGATTCTATAAAATGAGACAGCATTTTTCACAAATAACTTTTAATAATTAAACTTCTTCAAAATATTTTCTTTTTATTTAAAAAATTTTCTATTTTTTTTAGATTTTAAATAAAAATAAATTTTAAGTCTAAGCAATGATTATTAAATAATATTAAATTAAAAAATATCTAAAATCAACAAATTTTTGAAGTTCAAAATTTTATTTTTTGTTTTTTTAATATAAATAAAATATGTAGTCTTTAAAAATGAATTAATTAATTTTTATTTTGTTTAATTGACTATTTCAAAATCTCTACTTGAAAAGTTTAAAGAAAAATTTCAAATAAATTTAAAAATGTGAAGACTAGAACAAATAAAAAAAATTTTAATCAAATCGAGATTTGACTCTAAAAGCGTATTTATATAGTTAAAAATTCATGATTTTACTGGAAAAGTATTCTTAAAAAATTCTGAACATGAAATTTTTATAATCATAGTAATGAGCATTTTTTTGAATACTTCTTATTTACTAATATTTTCGCAAACGAATGCAATTCTTTTAAATTAATGAAAATTGATAAGCAGAAATGAAAAAAATTATTTTTTAAATCAACACTTCCTTTGAATAAAAAGTTAAATTTTAAAAACTAAAATTTTAAGGTTGAAAAATCTCAAAAATATTTGCTTCAAAAATATCTAAAAAATCTTTCTTTTTTCACGAAGTCTTTCCATAAGAAAATTTATAAATGAGTATATTAGATAATAAAAAAATTCAAGTATTAATAAAATAAAAATCAGCATTTTGAAAAAAATAGTTAATTTAACATAAATTAAATTGTCAAAAAAAAAATAATTTCTGGTCAGTAATCATAGGGAGATAAAAGTTCTAGAAGCTTTTTGTTGCTCAAACAACTGCGAACAAATTCATCTTTGTTCAGTTTGCTGTCTCCATTGGAATCAATGTTGTTAAAAATATCTCTAACACATTGCTTGGGCGGATATTCTTTTTTATTTTTGCCTCGGAATGCATAAATTGACTCTACACCTCGCAAAAATTCTTTGTCATTTATGTAACCATTTTTATCACGGTCCTAAAAAATCTCAAAACATCAAAATTTGCTTTTTATTTTTTAGATGAAATCATTACATAGAAGAGAAAAACAAATTCAAGTTTTTTGCGAATTTCACCTTTGGATGTAGCAGCATAGGCAATTAAAAATTCGGAAAAGTCCAAAAATCCGTCCGAATTTTTGTCAAAACTTGTGAAAAGATAATCGATTATTTTGTATAAGTTGGTGTCCTCCAATTTGCCCCTCAAAGATTTGTAAAATTTAAAAAATTGTTTTCTATCCTTTAATTAAAGTGCTTGAATTTTAAATAATCACTAGACCATAATTACTTACCATTCTTCCTTTAGGACAAAAAAGAAGAAATTCTTTATACCAGCTTTTGATCACTATATCCTCAATGCCGCTTTCTTCGATAATATTTTTCAGCTCTTCTTCAGTCAACATTACTGACATTGCTTTTCTTTTTTTATGTCTAAACAAAATCAAAAATCAATGTTGGAAATTATTTTAAAAAATGAAAATCTTATTTTTAAAAACCTCAAGTCCCACTCAAAAACATATTTAAGCTATTAAATATTTTTATATATTAGCGCAATTTTATTCCTTGATCTCAAGGCGGTTAAAAATTCAAAATAGGAAAATTTAAATTATTATGCTTAAAATCAAAACACCTAAAGATGATATTCTATACAAATAATGTAAAAATTGAAAAATCAATATGAAAAACAATTGATTCATCTTTATCTAAAAATCATTAAATTTTATAATTTTTTTATAGATTTCTTTATTTTTAAAATAAATATTTAAAACAAAAAAACGGTATTTTTTTCCCAAAATTTCATTTGAATTGACATTTTTAAAAAATTTTCCTTCAAAAACATGAACCAGAATTAATTCCAAAATAGAATCAAAAATTTAATATATTAGAATCATTTCTTTTTTTAGACCATTATATAATTATTCATGTAAACTTAACCAAAATTTTAATTTTAATTAATTTCTTTTTCAAGTCCTGTTTCATTTTAATCTGATCATTAAAAAAATCCCTAATTATATTTGCAGACTTATCATTTTCAAGTAATTAAAAATTAATTTTTGATTAAATTGCGGCTTGATTTTCCCTCAGAAAATAATTGGAAAGAATTTTTATAATTTGATTAACAATTAAGAAACTCTCAAATTTTTTAACCTCTTTTTCAGTAATTTTTTATGAATTAAAATTAAAAGATCTATGTGAGCACTGCTTCACCGTTAAGGTGATCATACTTGCTCGATAAAAATAGATAAACATAATATATTTGATCCAAAATTAAAAAATTATCGCCTTAAACAAATTTTGTTCACTTAAAAAACTGATCATCTAAAAAATTTTTCATCATATTTTAAAATCTAAACTTCAAATACTTAAATTTTAAAAATTAAAATGATTTAATGATTTAAATAAAAATACTTAAAATTGATTTATTTAATGAGGATAAAGAAGAAACAAGCATGAGTTATTGAATTTAATTCAATGTCTGATTTTATACTTCTATATAGGATGGATTAGTAATTTGAAAATTATAGAATATTTACCGTTTATTAACAAACTTAAATTATAAAAAATCAAATGCTATAAATTCCTTAACTAGATCTGTCCAAATATAAAAAAAGTCACATGGTCAGAAACTTGATTTTGAAAAATTTAAAGAATTTATATGGCAAGTTTTTTTTTCTATTTTACATTTTTAGAAATAATTGCGTAATTAAATTTCAAATTTTAACATGCTTAAACATTGAGTTAAAATTAAACAACGTAATTTCAAAATTTCAAAAAAGTTGAATAGAAAAAAAAACTTGCCATATTCATTTGACATTAGTGTTCGGTGTTGGCCTAAAAAAGTTTAAAATAAACTCGAAATTTTCTTGCAAAAAATATCCAAGTCCGGACTTTTTTTTTGTTTATAATCCAGAATAGGATTTTAATTTGGGATTTTTAAGCAACTATGGATCAAACTAAAATTAAAATTTTTTAAAATAAATTCAAAGTAGTATGAATAATCTTTTAAAATAAATTGTAAATTGAATATCAATTCTTTTGATACAACTTTTCTAATCATTCGCTGTCGTATTTTTTAAGGTGACATTTAGAATATTTTAAAATTGTTTCCAAACGAATATAAATAAAGTTAAGTTAAGTTTAAATTTCAAAAAAGAGATACTATAATCAAAAAATTTAAAATGATCTATTTTAAATTATCTCTTAAAATTAAAGTTTTCTTATTTTAAATTTCAAAATTTATTTAAATTTTAATAGTGTTGAAAAATTGTTTAAATTTTTTTAAAAAATAATTAAAACTAGTCATGTTCAATTTAAAAGAATTAAAATGTTAAATTAAAATGTTTTATTTAAATTTAATATTTAAAAATTAAATTTAGAGCATACAATCTAATGATTTTCAATTTAAAATCATTTTAAAGATAATAATTTGTCCATTTCTATCCTAGAAGAAAATTGGAGATGCACTCATTCTCTTTTCCATTTTTTTTTTCGAGCACTGGAAAATAAAACAGCTTGAATCTGATAAAGAGGCTACTCCATCGAGTCGACCTTCGAACTGCAATTATTACCCAGTCGAAAACAGTTCACTATTTTCCATTATTCTTAAATTTGCAACGAGACTGGTTTTGAAGTTGATCAAAAAACTTCGGACAGACAGCCCTGGCCAAATAATCCTGTTTGTCAAATTTTTTATTATTATCAAGGCTAAAAGATCTTATACAAGAATTCTCAAAATTTAGAAGATACTAAATTAGATTCCCAGAGCAAAAACAAAAGACCAAATAAATATTATGGAAAAACTTATCTTGTTTATACTCTAATCCTACATCTCTTAGAAACAAAATCTCGAAATTATTGAGTCTTATAGAAAGTAACCAAAGGACCAAGGACCCAAAGGTACCAGTGAGATTTAGTTTATTGATTATTATTGATCAAAACATTCAGCATAAAAATGGTTACAAACTGTATTTCCGTAATAGATCTCAGGCATGTCATGGTGGTGATTTTATTTACGTGAAGAATAGTTTTAGATCGTATGAAAATAAAGAAAGTGAGTTCGTAAAAATCTATTCAATAATTGTCTTAAAATTAAGTCCTAAAATTTCGACAAAATATAAATATCAAAGTTATTTCAATTTTTAAAAAGGATAACCAGAAAAACGATCAAATAATTTAATTTTATAATTTTATAATATTTTTATCTTGTTTTTGAATTTTATCTTGTTTTTTTTTTTAATAATAGGCCCAGTTCTTTTTTGGGCTGTTTTTTAATAAAAAAAAATCTGTAATTTTTAGAAAATGAGAACTTGATAATTTTCGCGAAAATTATGCGATTTTTTTTTAAACAATAAAGTAAATTTGATTTTTCTTTTTCTCATTTTTTTGTTAATTTTTTGTTACTTAGTTTTCCCAAACATGTGAACGTTTATTCACTTCCCTGCCATTAACATCAGAAAAATCCCAATTTTTTGAATATAAGATAATATAAAATATTTACCAATATTTTTCTGATTCAAATGAGAAAATTTTAAAACAAAATTTTTATTAAATAATTTTAACTTCTTTTGAATATCGTCATAATTTTGACTTTTTGTTTTCTAAATAAGCGAAAGCAATGATTGTCAAGATTTAATTGTTATTCCACTGTTGATAATTAATATTTTAAATCGAGCTTTTTTAGAAGATAAAATTTTTTTTTTCTTAACTGAATAAAAAATGAAATAAGAATCTTTTAAAAAATGTATACCTCCTTTTCGACTTAAATCTATTGAGCTCATATTAAATTTTATAATGCTTTTTTTATTTACTTTTCTAGGCTTATTTAAAATTTAATTATTTCGTTTTATGAAATAATGGAATATAGGACAAAGCGTTTTAAAATATCAAATTTGACATCCTAAAATTACATAGAGCCATGTGTTGCCTAATTTATTAAGATTTATCATATGAGTTAAGTTGCTTTTAGATTACAAAAAAACCGCGAGGTGGGAATAGAGATGACTGTGGCTGAGAGATGGTTCAAGTCACTAGTGAGAAAATTAACTACACAATCTGGACCATTTATTAATATATCTCGTACAGGCGTGGCTAAATAAAAAAAATAAAAATAAAATAAAAACAGAACAAATAAATTTTTACGTAAGTCTACGTAATTTAAGTAAAATCAATCCAATATGCTAAAGACTATAAAATATGTTTTTTGATAAGAAAAAAGTAAAATTCCACTAGTTTTCTCACTTCTAAATTAATTTTATTTTGAAAAAAAATATATATTTTGCCATTTCGGGATTCTCAAATTGATGATCAATTTAAAATATAATTTCAATTCAAATAGTTAATCTTCAAATTTTATGATCTTTAAATTGATTTAAATAATTTTAATGTAACATGATTTAAATGCATATTATGTATATTTAAAAAATAAAATAATTAAAAAAATATTTTCCTCACCCCATTAAACCAATTTTTTAAATTTAAATTTATAAACTGATTTTTTGTTTTGAGTTTATTTTGAAATTTATTATTTCAAAAGTATTTGTATCTAGCATTTAAAATTAAAAATTAAATTATAAAATACATTTCAAATATTAAATTTTAAATAAGTAATAAAATGAAAAGATCGATCTTTCTACAAATACTCCAAATAAATCTACAATTTTTTTTTTAGATAAAAAGCTGATTTTATTTTTTAAATCTACATAACATTTAGATCATGTAACAGTTTATTAAAATAAATTTAAAGACTAAAAAACTCTTTGAATTGAAATGATATTTTGATATGATCATCTATTTCAAGATGTCGCCATTTCTTACCTTTTCTCGTGTAATTTTACGTAAAATTAATTGTTAATTATTTGTCAATAAATTGTATCCGTTTTAAGATCATAATTAGCCCATTCCTACCAAAAAATTACTTAACTTGAACTTTTAAAAAAATCTTTATTTAAATTGCATTTTTTTTGTTTTTTAAAACTATCAAATAAGTATTTATTTTTTCTTTAATATAACATAATATTTTTTGTTTCAAGTTTAAATAGAAGCCAATCGGCAATTTATTGAAAATACTTAATTTTTTCCTCATGAAGCTCCAGAAATTATTTTTTTTTTAAATGACAATCAAAATTTTTCAAATATAATAAATACATTTTCACGATTTTATTAGGTATAAAGTAATTCCTTTTAATTTAAATAAATTTATTAAGTAAAAAAATAATTTTATTGGTTTAATCACTTATTTTTGTTGAAAATAAAAATGTGAACACAGAAATTTAAGAATAATTTAAATATCAAAAAATTTTAGTTTGATGCTAAAAATTTATTAAAAATTTAACAAAAAAAAAATGACAACAAATATTCGATTATTTAAAAGACGAATATCTATTAAAATTAGAATATCTAAACAAGAGGAAAATAAAGAAAATGTTAAAAATTAGTTGCTGTATATCATCAAATTAAATTAAAACTCGATAAAAAATTTTTGATTATTTTGAAAATTGAACTATTTGTCAATTCATACTAAAAAGGAAGACGAAAATTAAATAAATATTCCTAAATCCCACAATTCATTTGATATATTGATTCAAATTTTTTTTCAAATTCTTCACATTTCAAATGGAGAAATTAAATCCTTAAAAATTAAAATTAATTTTGGACAATTTTTTTTTTCTTTTTTCATAATACCAATATATGTTTGTTGCTCATACATCCTTCTATAAATTCATCTTTACTCAGACGTCTGTCACCGTTCTCATCGATGCGCCTAAAAATGTCCTGGACACACTTTACAGGTGGGTACTCTTTTTTGCTTCTACCCTTGAACTCATACATAGCTTCGATCACTTTGAGAAAGTCACGATCATTTATGATCCCATCTTTATCATTATCCTTAGGTTAAATATTAAAAAATGGTACCATGGCTGGCTTTACCTACATAGAACATGAAAACGAATTCAAGTCGTTTTCGACAGTCATTGTTTGACGTAGAGGAATAGGCTATTATAAACTCCTTAAAGTCCAAATAACCATTCGAGTCTATGTCAAAACACGAGAATACATAATCTGTTATTTTGTGTAAATTTTCTGTATTTCCACGGAGCATTTTGTAAAATTTGTAAAAATTTTTCTTGTTCATCCGACCTGACGGAGAAACTTTCAGAAACTCTAAAAAATTAATTTAAAATTAAAAGAACAAAATGCTGCTTGGCTACCTTTGTACCAGGACTTCAGTATGTCTGGGTCGACTCCGGTCTTTTCGGATATTTCGTTCAATTCAGACTCGCTGATTTCTATCTTTTTGCTCATTTTAAACAGTATCTTTTAATTTTTTCTAAAATTAGAAACTACAAATAAATTTTCAGAAATTATAAATTATAAATTTCTACTCAAATTTTAAATGCAACATTAAACAATTCTCTAGTTTTATCTCTCTAAAGACCACTTTAATATTCAAACAATTCCTAAATGTCTAGCTTCATTTGCAATTATAAATAAAATAAATTAATTTTTTAGAAAAAAAGAAAAATAAAATTAGAAACAAAAAGCTTTTATTTAAAAATAATTTATTTATTTATTCTTAATTAATTTAAAACAAAAATAAAAAGTGTCTTTTAGGTCCTTCGCTAGCGAATTCTGGTATTCAAAATTGTTTGCTAGAATGGCAGTATTTATTTATGGTCCCACGGGTTTTTAAATTATGAGACAATCAATTGTTCAAGGCTCAATTTAATCAACTAAAAAGCTTATCATATTTATTTTGCAGTTAATTGTACCAATTTTATTAATTGTACCAAAATTACTTTCAAAATTAATTACCATCCATCTAGATCCTGCAAAAGCAAAAATAATTTTAGCTATATATCCCTGATTTAAAATCCTGCACCCAAAAAAACATTATAAAACTTAAGTTGTCACTTTGCTCTGGTTGTCAAAAAAATTTCGTCAAACAAAAATTGAATTTTTACTAATTTCAAAATTTGTCTTATCTTTTAGAGCTTTTATGAAACATTAATCGGCTTGATTGCACAAATTGAAATTTTGACTTGATCCCGTTGAGATTTAGCCTAGCTCCCAGATGAGTCAAAAATGAAAATTTCTGAGAAAAATGTAGCATGAGTGATCCTAGGCGGTTGGCAAAAAAATCTGCGTCATGTTAGGTCGTTTGAAGAACAAAAACTAAAACCTAAAAATTAAACTAAATCCCATTTGATGTCACTACTCAACTGATCCTCAAATGATGTAATTTTTATATCCGGTATTTTTTATATTTCATGTTGTAAAATGATTCCATTGTGTAATTGATATTTTAAAAACATGAAATTCTAGTTCAATCTCTAATATTTCCCAAATAGATGAAAACTTTAATTAAACGCTCATGAATTTCTAAATGATAAATTTAGATGGTTGTTTATCCAAAATTGTGCTGATGTTGTGAACCTGTTTTTTCGCTTCAGAAAAATAGCATTTTAATTGAAGTTATTTAATTTGAAAAAAAAGCTTATTGCTGTGAAAGAAATTTATGCTGCCATTTGGCAAACTACTCTAGCTTATTTTGTTTGTTCATTACTAAATTAAATCGAGGTCTAATTAAAAATTAATTCAGTTTTATCATATTTTAAGACATAGAACAAATTGTTTACGAATGAGCAAGTCGAGAGCTAGGAAAATTTAAATACAACAAAGAAAATACATTGATTGTTTATTTAAAAAGTTCCCAAAAAAGAATTTGGAAGAGTCCGTTTTTCTGACACTTCAAGTCAAATTTTATTCTTTTGAGGATGAGAATCAACAGAGGTTCATCTTGGCACTGTTGTTAATGGCATAATAGGAATTTGCTGAAAACATTAATAGATTCTTTTTAATACAGTAAATTATCTTGAGTTAGAAAATAAAATTATTTTTGTGATCTTTATAAATGACAGCCAAGTTATTTTCTTGAGTGAAGCGTTTATTTTAAAATTTAATTTTTAGACTTGATTTATATCTTTTCGAATAAAAATAAAATAAAGCCTTTAAAAGGATCTAATAAAAAATTAAATCTAAGAATTTTCAAATTAATAATTCAAATTCAAATTTTTAAAAATTAATTCATACTTCACCGTCCCTATCTAATATTTTTAATTCCGAAGGATTGTTTTTTTTTCCTACTCTTTATGGATTTTTAAAATAATTTAATGAAATTTAGCAATTCATTTATTATTTATTTAAAGTTCCAGAAATTAAAAACTCAAGTGCTAAGTGAATTTCTAATTTTTGGTTTGAAATTCGTAATAAATAAATAAGTCCGTTTTAACCCTAAATTTCATTTATTTTGGACGTCTCAAAAAAATTTTTTTACCTAGGGATCTATAAATAACTAACCCTTAAAAAAGTTTTATTTCTTTCAGATTAAGCTATTCAGTAGTAAAATTGAAATTTTTTTTAAATTAAATATATTCTGAAAGATCATTAAATTTTCTACACTATGGTGTATATTTATATTTAAATAAAAAGGGTGTGTCAATTTTTTTTATTGAAAAAATTGCCAAACAACGCTTTTTTTCACTTGAATTGTATGTAGTTCCAGGGATCATCCGCATTTTTTAATAAAATAAACAAAACAAAATTCTAAACGAATTTACTTTTTTGAATTTTAGCTCTATTTTATATAAATAAAGTCTCAAAAACACATAATTTCATTTAAATTTTGAATATAATAATTATATCGATAATTTTTCGAATATTTTAACTAAATTTTAGCCCACCAAAATCTTAATTTATTCTCGCACTAATAACCTTGGGGTATAAATTTCAGCCTCATTGGCACCAAAATATTTATATTTTATTATTTTATTATTATTATTATTTAATAGTTTAAAGCCTCATAGGCGAAAGAGAAACATTTAATTATTAGTCTTAAAAAAATAAAAGTACAAATTGTTTACAAATCAATTTGATTGAAACATCTAAATTAAAAAAATCTACCTTCTTAATTTAAGTAAAAATTCAAGTTTAAATAAACTTTAGAGAAAATTGTTAAAATTCCAATTAAAAAATGGGGTAAATTTAATATGCTTTCTAATTTGAAGAAAGTATCTTCTAATTAATTAGAACAAAAGTTAGAGGAAAAAATGTAGAATTTGTTTTCTAATTTAAATAATTTGTTTTCTAATTTGAAGAAAAGTGTTTTCTAATTTGAATAAATTTTTTTGTTTGTTTTTGTTTTACAAATTATTAATGTAATTTTCTGCGGTTTTCAAAATGTGAAACACATAAGTAAAAATAGATTGAAATGTTGTCATTTTTAAGAATCAAAATGATAGTCCTATAAATAAGATAAGCCACCCTCTATTAATACCCTCTAAAAATAAAAAAACAAACATAAAAATGGAAGCATTTGAAAAACTAAAAGTTTTGGATTTGAAAGAAAATCTCAAACAACTTTCTCTCAGCGCCACTAGCCTGAAAGCTGACCTTGTAGAGCGCTTCAAGCAGTACTACAGCCTAAGTAACAACGGCGTGCAAAAAGGGTTACCTGCAGATAGCAACGACGATGACGACGACAGTGATGACTAAGAAGACGACCAAGAAGATGACCAAGAGGATGACCAAGAGAATGACCAAGAGGATGATCTAATTAGTTCTAGCTAGTTTTCTAGTTTCAAAACCTTCAAAGTCAAGTAAAAGAAAAGCTGATAATCAGTCAGCTTCCCAGCATAAAAAAAACAAAAAATTAAAATTTAATATTTTTTTGTTTTAATATTCTCTTTATGTTGTGCTTTTTTTGTTTTAATTTAGTCTTTAATACTTTCTTCAAATTAGATAACAATTTCTTAATTTTAGAAAACACATTAAATACCACCCTTAGAAAATTATTTATTAGAAAAAATTAATTCAATTTTAGTTTTGATTGAAAGTTCTCTTAAAAGTAACTTAATTTTTGAAAAACAATCAAAGTGAATTTCAATCGCATAAATAAGCCAGGTAAAATGAATATAAAAGCATCTGAAATAAAAAAAAATGGATGTAGAGGTGGTCATCAGAAATTTTTACTGACAAAAATTTAGAAGATTTAATTTTTTAGATTATTTTTAATTATTTTTATTTCTTCAAACTATAATTAAATTGTTTTCACATATTTTTTTAATTTAATTTAATAAATAAAATGACATATTGTTGCTGCTCTTAAAAATAAAAAAAATTAATTTTTGTGAAATTTTACCTAGTTTTTATTATTAAGTATCTCCCATGATATTCCTTCCCTTAAGACTCATTTCTTGTACCACACCATCTTAGAAAGCCCATCAATAAATATTTTAACATTAAGATTTATTGCTTTACTTTAACCACAATCACCTTATTAATTTTGAAAAAAAGTAACTCAATCAACAAACATTTAAAAATGGTTCCGGGTAAATTCTTTTTTAATTCAACAATGTAAAATTTCTTTTAAAAATTTTGAACAAAAGTGAAAAAATTTTATCTGAATCAAGCAAATTTAAAATTAAATTAATAAACTATTTGAAATAAAACAATTTTTATATTTTATTGTGAAATCAATTAATGGTGCCATTTGGCAGACAATTCTATCTAATTTTGTTTGTTCATTGCTGAATCACATCGAATCCTAATTAAAAATTAAATTCAGTTTAATCACTTTTTATCCAGTTTAAAGACAGTGAATTTATATTTCACGAACGAGCTAGTCGAGAGTATTCTTAAGTATTGCTAAAACACTTGGCATTTAAAAAACGAAACGAATTTAAGATAAATTTTTGTTATCAATTTTTGTATTTTGAAAAGCGGCTCATTTTTTTGTGGTAAATGTCGAGCATGACACAAAAAGAGATAATTATGGATTTGAAAATGAAATCCAGCGCTCATTTCTCATTTTAATTTTAACAGTTCAAACAAGGAAACACTCAAACAATTTTTTTTAACTATATATGATGATTGATTGAAATTTGTTTAAAAATCACTTCTTGTTTCAATTGATTTATGGTTATGACATTTTCTTTCCTAAATTAGTTTTTTGTTTAAAAACTTAGAAATTTTTTCTTTTTTTTTTGAGCTTGTTCTGATTATAAAATTTAAGACTATGCTTTTTAATTGAAAATGATTAGCTTCTGATTTTTATTATATACAAAAATTAAAAAAGATGCCCAATTAAATTTTTTATGTGCAATGTTGATTTTTCATCCAAATCTTTAATAAAATTAACTTCATAAAATAACTCGATAATTCTTTGCTTATTAGACCAGTTGTCGTCAATGTCAAACAAAATAGCAATAAATGAGTTTTTTTCTATATCTAATAATTTAACAATTTAAAATTTCAATTTCAAAGACCATTCTTGGCAATTACTTGGTTCTAGTCTACTAAAAACACTCAGATATTCTTCTAAAAGGTTCAAGTATTCATCCAAATCGTTCACTTGCTGCTTGTCACTTGACAATTGTGAAAGTTTTTGGTGAAAAAATTTAATTTTTATTTCGTCGAGTGACATAAATTGATTTCGAAAGACATATTTTGTCTCTGTTGAGCTCAATTTTGAATAAATATCATCCAATTTATTAAAAATCTAGAGAATAAAATCAATTTTAATTTAAAAGTATAATAAAAACTCAAATACTTCATTAGTGTGCCTTTTGATTGATTCTTTTTCATAGAAAAGTAAATTAGCGAGCACAATAGATTGAATTATTTGGCCAAAAGTCGTAAAATGAATTGATCGAAAAAATCTAAATTAACAAAAAAAAATTCAATTTAATTTTTTTAAATCATTTGTTAAGACAAACTCGATATTTTTTTGGAACAGTAAAACGCTGCTTGAAAAATGATCTAGCAAAGAGTAGATAAATTTTTCGTCTGGCTTGAAAAATTTGATATAGTCAAAGGGATTATATTTTTGTTTTTGATTAATTTTGAACAAAAACAGTGAATAAACTCTATAAATATCGAAAATAATTTTAAAAAATGTCAAGAACATTTTAAAATTGGTACGGTGATGCAATTTAAGCAATTTGGTGATAAAATCGTGCAGGTGCACTTTGGTCAAGTGTAATTTTGCCAAATTTTTTTGGCCAAGGCCCTTTTTTTGATCACACTCATCAATTTTTACAGATATCAAATGAATACACTGGCTAAACTTAATTAAAAATTCACTAATAAAATCGACCTCAGCAGATTTTTGGTCTAAACTTGCTCCAATATTGAAAAATTTCTCCAGAAAATTCAGCAGCTCACACAAATCAATAGTTTTTGACTTGGCAATTTTGATCCAAGATAAAAACAATGTAAAAAAATGAGTATTTTTGCTAGATTCCCAGCAAGAAAACTTCGAAAAGAGTTCATCGGAAAAAGACATGTCCATGTATTCTTCATATTTGAGATTTTTAATAACATAAGATTTGTTGAGTAGTGATATTAGATATTCTTGAATTGGTTTATCATTTTTGGCCATGAGTTTAACTGAAGAAGCTTCCATAATTTTGGGTCTGACTTCGTGCACCAAACTTTTCGCGCTGTCATCAGTCTTTTTTTGTGGCAAATCTTCTATCAAAATTTCTTGAACTTCTTCAATCGGTACTGGGGTTTTGTTTAATGCCAGACAACGCCGCTTCGAACTACTTTCTATCAGGATAATGTCTTGTGAAGGCTTTGAGAAAATGATTTCAATATCCGAATCTGAATCACTACCACTACTCAGAACTATTTCATCCATACTTGTTTTGTTTTTTTTTTTAATTCAAGTCTTAACAAAAAACACGAGGTATATTAAAAAGGATTAAAGCAGAATTTTAATTTTCATATTTTGAAAGATAAAAATTTTTACTAAATAAACTTCCATCTTACTAATTTTTTTTAATTATTTTTTTGTTTGGTGTTTACTAAGATTTACTTTTAGTTAAAGCATAAATTAATTTTTACCTTTTTTAAAATTTATTTTCTCAAAAAAAAATTTGAATAAGTTCATATCATGTTGCTTCTAAAATTGTAGTAAATTACTTCTTGCAATGAACCTTGGGAAAATATTTTACCTTAGATTCGACGTGAAAATTAGCAGCTGTTTTAAATTTCTTCAAATTTAATCGATAAATTCGAAAAACTTTTTTTATTAAAATTTCAAAAAATTAAAATATTTTTATTTTTAAATTTTACAATAACAGATGATGCACTATTATCATAATTAATAATTTTCATGTTTCATAAGCTGATGTCTAATTTTTTTTCTCAAATTGATCAAATAAATGATTTAAATTTTTTTTATTTTAAAATTGAAATTAAAAGATTCAAATAAAATGAAAATTTTTTATTTTTTAATTATTTTAAATAAAAATCGGAAAATTATTTTTATTCTCAAAGAGGAATACAGGATTTACATTGAAAATTTGCCCCTGTTTTATTTTTGATTAGATCACTCAAATTTCTTTATTTTTATCAATAAAGATACCTTTTTTTAGCTTTATTTGGAATATGTAAAATATTTTTTCAATTTTTGTTCCAAAGTTTACCAATTTGGAAAATAAAATTTTTTTTTTGACAAATCTAACTTAACAATGCATTCTTTTTTAATATCAATGTTAAATGAAACTAAGCAAAAAAATTTTTTTCCATTACTAGAGTTGCCATATAATTGATAAAGATATCTAAGTTTTTAGGAATTCAGGATTTAAATTTTTATTCAAGAAAATTTGTTACTCTTCCAACATTTTAGATCAAGATACTTAAAACAAACACTGTTGATTCGACTTTTTGAATTGAGTCAGAGATATGTTGGAGCAGGGCTGAGTTATTCTGTTACAAAGGTTGTCAGACTGGTGAAAGAATATGGAGAGGGTTCTGATTCAACACATATCCACATACTCTTAATTCAATTTTTTTTTAATTTATACATTTTTCAATTTTATTTTTTAATTTTTTTTACTTTGTTCTTCTCAGTTTTGATTTGTTTTTTAATCTGAAGAAGCTTAAGCTCGACACAGCTTAACAAAAAAATAAATAATTAATTTAAATCAATTTTTAATTAGCTACAATTAAATAAAGTCTAAAGCTATTCTTTTACGATTCATTCTTTTTTGCTTTACTTTTACGATTCATTTTTATTTTTTGCTACACTTTTACGATTCATTCTTTTTTGTGCTATACTTTTTCGATTCAATAATATTTAATTTTAAGAAAAAATAAGTCAAATAAAAATCAAACAGCTTTTAAAATAGGTAATGAAAATGTTTAGATAAAGCTATTCTCTAATTTTTGTTTTTTTAGTTTGTCAATTTTTACATAAATAACGTAATTATCCGAATTTAGTGACATGTCTGGTGTGATTGCAAATAACTGCCACAGCCTTACAGTTAAACTCGACTTGCTCGAGTCGCGGTTATTTTTACTACTACTACTTTGTCATAAATTTTTTAGTGACATACAATCACTTACAGTTATAGAAGCATGTCACTAAAATAGAGTACTCTATTTTAAAGACATGACATAAAAAAAAAGTTAATTTTTTTTAAAATTATTCAAATTTTTTTTTGTCACTATATCATTCAGTTTTTGTCTGTCTAGAAGTAAAATCAATACATTATGTGAATGAATTTTAATTCAAATTAAAGAAAAATTAAGATTTTTTTTAAGAAAAAGGTTGATGATCTTTAATATTTGAAAAAAAAAATCCAGACTTGTCCAAATTCAGGGAAAAAAATCCAAAAAAGTTTGTCACAACGAATGACCGACAATTTTTTTTAAAAGACTTAAATATTTTTAGACTTGAATTTCAAAATATTTGCAGGTGACAAAACATAAAGTTACTCAAAAAAGATCTTTAAACTGTTCTATAGTGTTCGAATTTTAGAATAAATAACTTAGAAAATTAGTGTAATTTAAACTTTTCGAAAGATATTAACAGATTTTAAGAAAAACATTCACTTTTCTAAAATATTTTGCAGGATTTTTTATGAGCAAAATATCGTCAAAAGTCAAGACTAAACTAAGATTTTATATTTTATTTTTTTTCAGACAAAATTACAATTTCGACAATTTTTTTAGTTTGTTGATTTTTATTTGAAAGAAATTGATCAATTAAGATTGTAAATAAAATAACTTTCTTTTAAAAATCATTTTTTTTAAGACATTTATTCCTAACCAATGGACATGAGTGCTTTTATGTAAAATTTTGTGTTTTTCCAAAATTATCCTTAAAACTGATGATAAAATTTAGCAGAAATAAGTGATTTTTCTATTAATCTGTGTTACCCTTTATCAAAACTTTTGGTTTAAATCTCTTTTCTTTTAACTTTATTCAAATTCAAGATTAAAGCCTTTTAGGAAAAGAAACTTATTTTACTCCATTTGCTTAATTGAATCTATGTGAGTATTTTGTCCTTTTTTAGCTTCGGGTTTGTTCGATGAGAATAGATAATCTAAACAAAGCAAATAAAGTAAAAAAGTTTAGATTTAAAAAACTTATATAAAAAATATTATTCTATTGTGAATTTCCATGCAAACTTTCTAATAATTAAAGAAATTCTTACTTTATATTTTAATAACAATTATTCTACAATTAGATTTAATTCTCAAATCAATGATTTTTGATCAATAAAGCGTTTGAAACTCAAATATTTTAATATAATAATAAAACTTAAACTAACGTAATCATCCGAATTGAGTGACATGTCTTATCTTAATAGAGTACTCTATTTTAGTGACACGCTGTTATAACATGTAAAAGATTCTATAGTGACATGTCACTAAAAAATTTAATGACATGTCAGTAAATTCGGATAATTACGTTACATCAAAAAATATAAAATGAGACATTTTAAAAATTATTTTTTCTCTTAAAATCTCAATATTTTCTTTATAATTTTTTCATCATAGATTTTTAAAGAATCTGTATAGAAACTCCTAAAGATATTTGAAAACTTTTTGACTGGTTGAACAGATATTGCATTATAAAGAATATAAAGAGAAAAAGTAAAGATTTTTTTGTATACATTAATGAATTTTTTTTTATCTCTATTTTTTCTTCAAAATAGGTCAGATTATAATTATTTTTTAAAGAATCTTTGAAGAAACTACAGTACGTTTCTGAACATAGTTGACAGCTTGCTTAAGCACATGCTCTAAAGCTGCGCTAGAACAAAAATAAATGTTCAATAACACGCTCTAGAGCTGCTTAAGCACTCTAGAGCAAGTGCGTAAGCGATGCTCTAGAGCTGCTTGTGCAGTGCTCACAAAACTGTCATCTTTGTTCAGAAACGTACTGTACAAAAGATCTCTATCAAATGTGTGACTGTGTACCCAGTTTCAAAATTTCCTTTTTATTTCTCTAAAAAGTCTTAAAGTTTAATCTTAAAAAAATTAAATGAGAGAATATTTAAATGAAATAACAAAACTTAAAATACATCAAAAAATATAGATTGAGACATTTTAAAAATTATCTCTTCTCTTGAATATCTAAGTTTTTTAATAAGCGATGACAGAATTTAAACAATTAAGATAAAAAAATTTACAAATTGCAGGATAAAATTCTATTTAGATTATATGGTAGAGACAAATAAATAAATCTCAAAATATTGATTTTTTATTTGATCATATTTATTTCCTGTATACTCAGTCAAACATTTTATAGAGATTTTTTAGAGTTTCTTTAAAGATTCTTTAAAATAAAATATATAATTGACCTATTTTGAAGAAAAAATTGTGATATTTAAAAAGATAAAAAAATCTCTACATTTTCTCTAAATTCTCTGTAAAATGCTATTTTTTTTTTAAGATATACTTGTGAAAATTTTTTACAGATTTTTTTTAGTTTCTTTAAATATTCTTTAAAAATATCTCTAATTCTCATTTTTGTAGTTTCTTCACAGATTCTTTAAAAAATATTTAGTGAATAACTTATTATAGAAAATTTTGAGATATTTTAGAAGAGAGACAAATTTTAAAAACCTTATTTTTCTACATCTTTTACTTGGTTTAAGTTTTATAATTTTAATAAATTATTCTCTCAGTTAATTTTTTTTAAGATTTATAAATACTGATAAATGTCAATAATTTATAATCTCAAATTTTTAGAAATAAATAAAACAATAATAATTCTTATTTATTTTTTATTTGTTTTATCTGTGCCAAGCTAAAACTCCTTCAGATTAAAGAAAAATAAAATAAAAATGTAAAAAAAATAAGATAAAAGTAAAATTAGTTAAAATAAAATATAAAATACAATTAAAATAGACAAATTTTAATTAGTGACAGGTGCAAAATGTTTGAGTATTGATCTGTGCAGGAATGAAGAAGAAATAGCAAGTTATCAATTCTTATGAGTTTTTTTTTAAACTGGTGTATTAGCTTAATATATTAGATCTCATCAATCTATTTAAGCTTTTTTTAAGGAGAAGAAAATTTCAAAAATCCAAAAAAAACAAAATAAAATAAAGATAAAAATTGAACTATTAAATCAGAAAAAAAAATACAAAAATATATAAAATCATCTTGATAATTGTATAAAACACATTCTAGTAGATTAGTAATAAAATTTAGAAAAATTAGAAAGACCTAGAAAATGAGTCTCATTAATCTTAAGCAGTTCATTTAGAATAGTTCTGAAGTGGTTAAGTTTGAGATTGCCCATGTCTAAGTCTTATGAAGTCAGAAATCCAATCTTTTGTGGTAAGTTCCATTTTAAGACTGTTTTTGAATTCCATTTTTAGAGATGGTGTGAATATTTTCTTTAAAATGATTTGTTAAGATCGCAATATCTGCTGAAAAGGAATTTTTTGTAGGCGATTCAAAAGATATTATGTTCATTATTTGAAATGAGAGAAAGTTGAATTATTTTGTATCGATAAAATATAATTTTGAGAACATTTAAAGTTCCTCAAAATTCTGGACATGCAGCAGGTTGGTTTTAGTTTAAACATTTGCCTTATAAGGTTATTCTGAAGAATATTAAGACTGTTTTTAGTCCCAATATTTAGAGTAAGAGTTTCAAGTCCATATGTGAATTGTGAGAGACAATATGTTTTGTAAAGGAGTGATTTAAAGTCAAGAGAATGAGTGCCGATATTGTGCATAAAGTATGAAAGTCCAAAGAAGATCTTCTGAACCTTTTTGAACTTTTCAATTGCACAATTGCATCATGAATTCTGGCTTAAATAGTAGAAGACTAGAATTTATTATATGAGACTTAAGGGATTAAATTTAATTCTCCATTTTGTACTAAATTGGCTACAAATGTTCAAAAGTCTAAGAAGATGAGAGGCATTTGAGCTAATGAGGATAATGTCATCAGCAAATACTATTATTGAGGCATTAATATTTTTAAATTGAGCAACAATTTCCTGTTTTAAACAATCTTCAATTAGATCGTCGATGAATATGTTGAAGAGAAAGTAAGATATTACTCCATCCTGCTTAACACCAGATTCAAGTTTGAAGGGTGCTGAATCAAGTTGATCAGAAAGGTATTCAACAGCTAAGGATGAGTCATAGTAGATTTTAAGAAGAATTCAGTATGAAATATGAAATTTAGAAAGCAGTTTATTAAAAATACCATCTCGGCAAACCTTGTAAAAGGTTTTCTCGGCGTCAAGAGAAGCTACTCTGCAACCTGATCCCCGATTTACATAATTTAAAATAGTTTTTTTTAACAACAAAGATAGCATGATAAGATGTTCTTTTTAAAAAACACAAAATACTCACATAGATTCAATTAAGCAAATGGAGTAAAATAAGTTTCTTTTCCTAAAAGGCTTTAATCTTGAATTTGAATAAAGTTAAAAGAAAAGAGATTTAAACCAAAAGTTTTGATAAAGGGTAACACAGATTAATAGAAAAATCACTTATTTCTGCTAAATTTTATCATCAGTTTTAAGGATAATTTTGGAAAAACACAAAATTTTACATAAAAGCACTCATGTCCATTGGTTAGGAATAAATGTCTTAAAAAAAATGATTTTTAAAAGAAAGTTATTTTATTTACAATCTTAATTGATCAATTTCTTTCGAATAAAAATCAACAAACTAAAAAAATTGTCGAAGTTGTAATTTTGTCTGAAAAAAAATAAAATATAAAATCTTAGTTTAGTCTTGACTTTTGACGATATTTTGCTCATAAAAAATCCTGCAAAATATTTTAGAAAAGTGAATGTTTTTCTTAAAATCTGTTAATATCTTTCGAAAAGTTTAAATTACACTAATTTTCTAAGTTATTTATTCTAAAATTCGAACACTATAGAACAGTTTAAAGATCTTTTTTGAGTAACTTTATGTTTTGTCACCTGCAAATATTTTGAAATTCAAGTCTAAAAATATTTAAGTCTTTTAAAAAAAATTGTCGGTCATTCGTTGTGACAAACTTTTTTGGATTTTTTTCCCTGAATTTGGACAAGTCTGGATTTTTTTTTTCAAATATTAAAGATCATCAACCTTTTTCTTAAAAAAAATCTTAATTTTTCTTTAATTTGAATTAAAATTCATTCACATAATGTATTGATTTTACTTCTAGACAGACAAAAACTGAATGATATAGTGACAAAAAAAAATTTGAATAATTTAAAAAAAAATTAACTTTTTTTTTATGTCATGTCTTTAAAATAGAGTACTCTATTTTAGTGACATGCTTCTATAACTGTAAGTGATTGTATGTCACTAAAAAATTTATGACAAAGTAGTAGTAGTAAAAATAACCGCGACTCGAGCAAGTCGAGTTTAACTGTAAGGCTGTGGCAGTTATTTGCAATCACACCAGACATGTCACTAAATTCGGATAATTACGTTATTTATGTAAAAATTGACAAACTAAAAAAACAAAAATTAGAGAATAGCTTTATCTAAACATTTTCATTACCTATTTTAAAAGCTGTTTGATTTTTATTTGACTTATTTTTTCTTAAAATTAAATATTATTGAATCGAAAAAGTATAGCACAAAAAAGAATGAATCGTAAAAGTGTAGCAAAAAATAAAAATGAATCGTAAAAGTAAAGCAAAAAAGAATGAATCGTAAAAGTGTAGCAAAAAATAAAAATGAATCGTAAAAGTAAAGCAAAAAAGAATGAATCGTAAAAGAATAGCTTTAGACTTTATTTAATTGTAGCTAATTAAAAATTGATTTAAATTAATTATTTATTTTTTTGTTAAGCTGTGTCGAGCTTAAGCTTCTTCAGATTAAAAAACAAATCAAAACTGAGAAGAACAAAGTAAAAAAAATTAAAAAATAAAAATTGAAAAATGTATAAATTAAAAAAAAATTGAATTAAGAGTATGTGGATATGTGTTGAATCAGAACCCTCTCCATATTCTTTCACCAGTCTGACAACCTTTGTAACAGAATAACTCAGCCCTGCTCCAACATATCTCTGACTCAATTCAAAAAGTCGAATCAACAGTGTTTGTTTTAAGTATCTTGATCTAAAATGTTGGAAGAGTAACAAATTTTCTTGAATAAAAATTTAAAAAGCTGAATTCCTAAAAACTTAGAAATCTTTATCAATTATATGGCAACTCTAGTAATGGAAAAAAATTTTTTTGCTTAGTTTCATTTAACATTGATATTAAAAAAGAATACATTGTTAAGTTAGATTTGTCAAAAAAAAAATTTTATTTTCCAAATTGGTAAACTTTGGAACAAAAATTGAAAAAATATTTTACATATTCCAAATAAAGCTAAAAAAAGGTATCTTTATTGATAAAAATAAAGAAATTTGAGTGATCTAATCAAAAATAAAACAGGGGCAAATTTTCAATGTAAATCCTGTATTCCTCTTTTAAATAACTTATTCGGTAGATGGTTCTTTTAAAAATCTAAATAATTTTTGAAATTATTTTTTAGATTTTTTTGTCATGTGTAAAACAAGTAATCTTACATCTATCGGTATCAATCTTTCCATTCTGATCAAAAGAACTCTAATAACGCCGAATTAAAACCCGAAAATCTAAGCTTGTTATTTAATTATTACCTTTCTTTTTTTTTATGCAGGTTTAATTCAGATTTTTAGGTTTTTGTTCTAGTGTTGTTGGATTTTTAGGATCTCAGATTTCCGTAATTTAAGAGCTTTTTTATTGTTTTAGATAAATTAAATTTACAAGATTTACCCAGGATTTTTGAACTTGATTTTTAAACGCTTTCATATTAAAGGAACAAGCAAAATTTTTTTTGTCTTTTTGGTAGATGTATTCGAATTTCAAAGTTTAATTTTACTTTCAAACTTTAAGATAAATTTAATAAACAAATATTTTAATCCTTTTTTCTAAAATTTAAAAAAATCCAGAAAAATCTTTAAAAGATAAAAAATGCCATTGTCTGAAAAATTTTAGACCAAAAATTTGGTCAGCCAAGCGATAGTTAAGAATTAAATATTTTTTTTTAAATTCAAATTTATTAAACAAAATTTTCAATTTCATTTTAGATATGTTATCGGAAAATTGCAAAACACGGAAATCTACAGAACTGTAAGCTCTTATACGTAAATTTGTAAAAAATGAATAAAAACAAAGAAATCTCATAATTAGCTGATTTTTTATTTTTTCTCGTAATTTACTGGAAAAATTCAAGTAAATTACGAGAATATTTGTAAAGTTTAAGTAAATTTGTAATCTAAAATAAAAAAAAAATGTTTTATTTAATTTTTGCATGCCGGATTTGATTACTGGGATGTACAGTTACATTTAACCATCCGTTGCCCTCCTCTAATTAAAAGCTCATTTACTGCCGCTCTTATTCTTTTAAATGGTTTGTTCGTATTGACATTCAATGTCAAATTAAAGTATTTTTGCAAATCAAAGCAAGTTCTGGCGATCATACAGTGGATCCTCCGTATACCGAACCCCCATATAACGAAATCCTCTATATTACGAATAAGAATCCAGGAACCGATTTTTTATAAAGGAAAAAGATTGCTAATTTTCTTTGATACAACGAACCTCTTTATAACGAAATCCCGATATAACGAACTAATAAAAAAAAACGAGTAATACTTTTCTTAAGAAAAAAACCTCTATATAACGAATTTAAAAAAAATGACATCCGTTAATTGGTCATCGTAACTTTTTCCCTCTTAGTATTTTTCCCTCTAAAAATTTTCCCCCTATTTTTTTCCCAGTTAAACTTTTTCCCTTTCGTAACATTTTCCCTCTGAATATTTTTCCCTTAATTTAGGAGGTGTTAAAAAAAATAAAAAAGCAAAGCCAATTAAAATTGAATTTTATTTTAAAATATTAGAAATAATTAGTCAATTAGAAATTAAAATTAAAGGTAAGTAATAGAAAAAATAAGAAGAAACAATTAAAAAAAATTACCACTTAATGGTAAATGGAACAAGTTCTTTTTTTTTCAGATAAAATTTCACCATAAAAGTTAAACAAACTACCAAAGTTAATAAAACTATTATAAGTTAAGCGCATAAGTTTTTGATCAAATCTAATATTAAACGGATCCGTATCATTTGCCAACATTTGAGCGTAAGCTATCGCGAACAATCCACGATCATTCTCGTTGAAGTATTCAGCTGCTTCCATTTTTTAAAAAGTTATTTTTGGATTAAATTTAATATTCAAGGTTAATCAACAGGCTAGTGTCCATGCCTCATGAGACTGATTAACACATCATTTATTTAATTGATTATTAAAAAAAATGCATATATTAAAAATTTAAAAAAAAAATAATTATAAAAATTGAATAGAGTTATTGACATTATAAAAAAACATATTGAGCAAAAATTAATCACTTCAAAGCTGGAAAAGAGGCAGAAATCGTCGATTCAAAAGCAACAAATAATTCAGTAGAGCAAGACAGTGATACAGAAATTGAAGAGCAACAAGATGCAAATAAACAAGTAATTACCTCAAAAGAAGCAATTGATAGATTAAATGAACTTAAACATTTTTTTTAACCAAATAAGATGATAATTCTAATGTAATTAATTTATTATCTATAATTGAAAATTTTATAATTGAAAGTAGCTTTATCCATCTATTACCGATTTTTTTCAAAAAAATTAACTTTTTATTTTTCGCATTTTTATTTTAATTTTTTTAATCAATAAAATTTGGTTTAAAATTTTTTTTGTCCCTATCATTTTATATGGGAATTTCGATATAACGAAATTCGATATAGCGAATACCGAATTTTCCACCCAAGTAGTTCGTTATAACGAGGTTTGACTGTATAAGTAAAATCATTCGCTTCACAAGCTAGTTCATACAAGTTAATTTACAAATGTACTTTTTAAATTTTGAGAATTCATTATTTTTATATTTTTTTTACAATTATAAAACACATGTATAAAATATATGAAAGGTTTTAAATTGAAATGAAAAGATTCAATTTGAAATTCATTATTTTTTATATTTTTTACAAATATAAAATACAGATATAAAAGATATAAAAGGTTTCTCCTCGAAATCCAAAGTTAAATTTTGGTTAATCAGATACATTTGTGCTTGGTTTAGGCTTTTAAGAAATTTCTCGTCATACCTTTCTATTTTTAAAAATTTTATATTTAATTATCATTAAAATAAGATCCAAAATTTGGAAAAAATAAAAAAGGGCGTATATTTTCCCCAAAAGATGAATAGCAGATAATTATCAAAATTTTTTTTTAACAATTGACAGCAAGGTTGATTTGTGAAAAATAGGATTTCGAAAAAAATGTAAAAATTCAAGGTTTTGAATAATCAACGTCTATACTCCAAGGATATAATCAAATTAATCAAGGTGGTGAATCTTGGGAAAATAATTGGATGCCTAACTATTTTAAACTAAATCAAAAACAAAATGCAATAAACATTTAGATCTGTTTCTATCAATATTCCTTATTTTCTTCAAATTATATTAAATAAAAAAAGATAAAAAAATCTATAAATTCTTTTGCTTTTTATTACATTATTTTGTTCAAAAATGTTAGACCATTTTTATTCAAAATAAGTGTTTTTTATTGATTTTTCAATAAAATATATTTTACAATAACTTTTGTTACAAACTTCTACGCTCCGTTTAATTTACCAAAAAATATTATTTCACGCATTTTGCATCATACAATAGTGATGGATACCACAGAAACAGTCAAAAATAGAATTGCACTTGGATATGTGGCGATAAGATATGATATTAAGTATGGTGAGTTTGTTAGAACTAAAGGATGTACTGAAAAGATTTCTGAGTGTGCTGCATAAGTAGACCCATTTTTTTACCCAATTAGACAAAATAAAAAATCTAATTATTTTATCAGTTACGGCAAAAAAATTCATGCTGTTCGGACTTTTTTTTTAAAAAAATTTAAAAGTCCGGACTTGGACTTTATTTTGGAAATTTTAAACAACTCTGTTTATAATGCATAAAAAGATATTTTTCATAAATAATTAGTATTTTTTTTTAATTTTTGATTATCATTTTTATTTAATGATATTCATGTCAAAAACTAAAACTTAATTCAAACTTATTTAACATTTTCGAAAAAAAATTTTTTTTAAGGTTTCAAAATTTAATCATGTGGCTGAAATGAAGGGCTAAGTCTCCATTTCAACCGGTCAAGGCTTCGCCTAAATTATATTTTAAATAAATAAATAAAAAATGTTACAAAAGCAAAGTTTTTACCATCATTACTAATTTTTTTGACATATTTTTTGTATTTGAAAATTAAAAAAAATTATCAAGCTGAAAATTTATTAAAACAAAGTTTTTAGGGACCTAAAAAAATAAATTTTAGTACAACTAAGAAAATAAAATATACTTCTAATATTTTTTGAAGATTTATTGTGCATTTTTCACCATTGGCTATCAGCACACATGGGCAAATGAGCCGATGAACCAAATATATTTAATTCATACAATGAGGCTAAAATAATGAATAAAAAGTAAACAATAAGCAAAAAAAATCCAAGTCGCTTATCCAATTGCCATTTGTTGATCTTTAATGCAGCGATTAATACAATCACTGTACCAAACAGAGTTATACTTGAATATGTGAGCCCTAAAACAAATTAAAATAATTTTTTTCATTTCAGCTTAATTTAAATATTTACTAGGTTGTCCTTAAAAGGCGAAATGCGGAAAAAAGGAATTCCGCAAAATTACCTACTAAAAAGCGCAATTTCCGCCTTTTAGTAGATTTTTGAATTTCAGCGAAATTTATCATGTAGAATCTAAAAAAATCAATTTAGTAGATAAATTTTTTATTAATATCAGCAACTTTCAAAAGCAACATGTACATTCTTAGAAAGGAATTCTTGTTGTCATATATCGGCTGCACAATCAATTAATGGAATTGAAATCGCATATAAAATATAAGATTTGGAAAACTATTAAAAATTTAATTGAGGAGAAAAATAAGCACTGTATTTGTCCTATTTGCTCAATTATTTGCTACGAAAATTCTATCAAGTGTGAACATTGTAAATTTTGGCATCAACTTGAGTGTGATTGTAAAGTAAGTAGATACCATAGATCTGGAAAAAGTAAGTCTTGGATTTGTGAGAAATATGGCTTTAAATGTGTTAATAATTAAGCTTTATTAAATTATTGATTATTATTTACTTAATTAAACATCTTTAACTTTTATTATTAACATTATATTATATAAGATATTGATATTAAAAAAATGTTTATCTACTAGATTAATTCTTTTAGATTCCACATTATAAATTTCGCTGAAATTCAAAAATCTAATAAAAGGCGGAAACTCCGCTTTTTAGTGGATAATTTTGCGGAATTTTTTTTGAAAAATTTTTACGGAATTCCGTTTTCCGCATCTCGTCTTTTAGGGACAACCATATTTGCTTACCTTTACTTTTGACCACAATGAAGCTTTCTGACATGGTTAAAGATCTTATGGTCCATGGAATTCCAAGACAGACTAGAATATCAAAGACATTGGAACCAATTGCATTAGATATGGCCATGTCTCCTTGCCCATTTTTGGCCACCAATAAACTACTCAAAGCATCGGGTACACTCGCTCCGAATGCAATCAGCGTGATTCCCATAATTGTGTCCGGAATCGAAAAAGTGTACCCGATCACAGTTATCATCCAAACCATGGTGTAAGAAAACAAAGACAACCATATCAATGACATTATGAATGTAATGAGGAAATATTTTTGACAGCGCATTTTACGACAATCGGGCACAGTTAAGTAAAGTATGGCAAAAAGAGGCCAGCAAATGTAAAATTTTAGTCTTTCTAGTAAGCTCAACTCTGGACCTGGCCACTTGAATGGAGTGAAACTTTCAATTGTTTCATTTAAATCAATAAAATGATCATTGTCGTCTTTCTGACTTAGGGTTTCAAAATTTTCCAGCATCGTAGTGCTGGTCGAAAGCTGATTCATTTCAGTGGTTAGTGAATTTTTCATTGTAGTGTAGCCATTTTGTTCCGATTGAACAATAATTCCAGCTTTAGAGTAAATCCATGATTTAATATTTGAGTCAAATATTAGCGCCATGATGTAAATCAAGTACATTAGTAGCAAAACAAAGCCTTCGTACCAGTAAACACGCTCATCCATGATTATCAAAATCATGGCTAGAATTGACAAGAGATAGAAGCATGAATCTCTAATTATTGGATAACAACTGAGTCCAATTATCTTTAAAAGTAAATTGAAATTTTTTGATTTAAAATTGTTTAAATTTTAAAATGACAAAACATGTCCTTTTGAAAATAAATAAGATATTTGATGTTTTTTTTAAGCGGAATTTGAAGAATTAATTAATTAGTATTGTCTTTTTTAATTATCTTTTTAAAGCCAAAATTAATTAAATTCTAATAAAATAAAAAATTAATTAAATATCTTATTTTTTTCATTACTTTTCTTAATCGGATTATCTTAATTTGATCATTCCAAAGAGTCATGGAAAAATCCAAAATTATTTTAAATTTTGAAAACTGTATGCTTTTAATTTAGTATTCTTATCATTAGTGGCGTATTTTTGTTCAAATTGTTTAAATATTACATTAAATTTTTATTTTTATAAAATTTAAGATAAAAGTGTAATGCAAAAAATATTAAAAAATATAAATGAAAAAAGGGAATGATCATTATTACATCAATTTTATAAATATAGTAAATTCCCATTGTATTTTTGAAAAATTTAATTAAAAAATCAAAAAAATACTCTATAAAAATGTTGCACCATGTTACTTTTTTTTCTTATAAATTTTTTTAAAATAAAAATATTCTGTTCACTTTATAATGAATTTCACAAAACTAATTTTTTTAATTTAATTTAAATAATACAAATAATTTTGACAAAGAAAATTTTTAAATTTAATCTGAAAATTAGGACCTCTTAAATTTACAGAACTATTAAAAAATTTTACAATCTTTTAAAGGCATTTTAATGTGAAATTTTAAATGTGAAGTTTTTCCCTTAAAAACTTATAAGTAGCTCCAAAAAGAGCATAAAATAATTCCGAATTAATTTAAATAAAAAAATATTGATAAAAAAAAACTCTTTTATGATGAATTTTATAAATTGCCTAATAGAACTTTTTTTAAAATCAAAAGAAGTAAATTTTATTATTGATTTATCTAATATTTTATAAATCTAACTCATAAAAGACAATAATTTTTTAATATTAATTTATATTGCTGTCCTTAAATCCAAACTGGAATTTAATTTTTTTATGACATAACTAAAAGTCGTAAGCCTCATTTTTTGATTTTCGCTTTTTAACTCTTCATTGAATAATCTTTAGAGTATCTAATTCCTAAAAATAATTCCAATAAATGACAGATCCAAATAAAATTTAAGAACGAAAATTTTTAATACTCCTAAAATCTAAGTTCCTTCAGAGCTGAACATATTTTCATTGAAATAAAAGCACTTAAACATTAAAAATACCAGACTTGTTTATTCAACTTGAATTCTTGTTAAAAAATTACCATTCCACTAAGTAAAGAAACAATGCTAATCACAAACATGATATTAAACACAGCGCTGCCAACCACAGTTCCAATTCCAATATCTGCATCCTAAATAATCTAACAAATTAAAGAAACAATAAATTTAATTTAAAAAATACTTTAGCAAAAAAAAGGGAAATTACTGTGGCAGCTAGTTCGGGTGCTGAGCTTCCAGCTGCCATAAATGTAGCGCTTAAAAATAAATTTAAAATAATTAAAAAAAAAAATTCTTTTTACCCAGCAATATCTTCTTTTATTCCAAAAACTTTGCATATTGATTCTAAAGATGGAACAAAGTATTCGTCACACACGATCGCCAATGCGATAAACATGTACATTCCAATCAGAAGGTAGAAAATGACAGCACCATTTAGTCTGTCATTCTGGTTGAAAAATGTTTTGGGAAATTGTTCGATATCTGGCTCAGCACAATTAAATCTACTCGACTGCACATGGCTAGTGGTCGCTGGTGGTTGGGTTAGCTTGGTAATTAATGGCTTAATGCAAATAATTGCCAATAAAATCCAAGTATTGTTCAGAATGTTGACTATTTTGCTCATGTTTAAATAAATGAATTTAATGATTTTTTTCTTCAAACATTTTAGAAATGAACGATCAAATGAGATAATGATCAGTTAATTTCAACTGATTTATTTTAGAATGCAAATATATCTAATTTAGAAAAAAAATCATGTTTTAGACTAGATAGAATGAAATAAAAATCAAAAATTTTCTTTTTTTAAACTAAAATATATACTTAAACAAAATCAATAAATTTAATTAATGTCGAAAGCTTGATCGGAAGGTTGTGATTAACTTTACATAAAATCTGACATTTTTAGCGGCAATGCAAATTAACAAAACCCCGTGCTGTTACGTGATCTACCCATATTGTTAATTCTAGCAGAATCTTATAATTTTTTTCAGATATTATTCAATTGCATGATCAGAATTTTACTCCTTTGATTAAAAAAGCTTATTTTTTGTCACTATTAAAGAAACTTTGATTAGAAAAAATGCTTTTTTGAATTTTGGCATTTAGAAAAAAAATAAAATACAAATAAAATTTTCCTGGTTAATTTTGATGTTTATCAGATAAATATAAAGACAAAAATAAAATTAAAACAATAAGACATTTTTTGACGGCTCGATTAGAAGCTTACAAAGCCCTTCTAAGCTTAACTAAAACAAAATTAATTTTGATGGTATTGATTTTGACACAATGAGCATATCGAAAAGTTTTATGTGAAAATTTAGTTTACTTACCTAAATAGTTCCGTCAATTACAATAAATTATGATTTTTTTTTCATCGCAAATCGTTGCTAGACTCTTATTTTTAGTCAATAGTTTTTTTAATTATTCATAGATTCTAATCAAAAATTTCAATATTTGGTTAAAATTGCGGAAGTTCTTTTAATATGAGCTAAATTTTTAAATAACTTTTGTAAAATAAAAGAGATGAATCATTTCAAAATATATTTGACAATTTTTACAAATTTTGAGTTAAAAAAATAAAAATAAGAGTTTTGATTTATTTTAAAATATTAAATTTTTTTTTGTAAAAGTAGTATATATATTAAAGGGGATAATATGAATCCTGAGCAGTAGTAAACACTTTGCATTGACAGCTTTTGACTTTAAAACTTGAGTATTGTGAAATTCAAATACAAATTGAACATAAATTCTCCTTTATTTGATACATTAAAATTAAAGATAATAAAATAATTTTAAAAATTTCAGCAACACAATGCAACATATTTTATTGCACCTTTTTTTCATAAATTAATTTTTCTCTTGTTAAGATAAGAAAAAAATAGAATACCAATGAAATTTAAATTTATTATTGATTTGATTTACGATTTAAAAAAAAAAGAAATAAAGATTTTATTTTAGATAACAAAGGGGCAAAAAAGTGTGTTGCACTATGTTTCAGTATTTTTTTAAATGATTATCATTTACTTTAATTGTATTTCATTCATTTTTGTTCAATTCTTATTTGAAATTTACACTGCCTTAACTTGGAAGTTTAGTAAACTGATATGCAAGAAAAAATTGAAATGTAAAAAGTTAATTTAAACTAAGAAAAATATCCAATTGTATTTTAAAACATATTGTATCAGTCATATGAAGTTGCTTCATCAAGTGAATTCCAATATCCAGAAATTCGATTAGTAAAAAAATGGTACCTAGCCTCACAGTGTTAAATTAGTTATATTTCCATTGTAAATTAGCCTCATCTGGTCCGGCCTGGTGGACAGTCTAGAACATTAGAAGCAATAATTTTATTGTCTTTGATTGAATTAACTCAACTCGAGTCTCTCTTCAAGTGTACACCATTTGAGTTTATATCGCCTTTCATTATGCTACTTCGATTTGAGATCCGAAACCATTTTGGAAAGTTTTCACCTAAGGCCTTCAAGTTATCGCTTTCTGGTAAGAGTTCCATGCACCAACTGCAATTTCAAGATGCAATCCAACAAAGGTTGTCCCTAAAATATGGATTTTTGCCATTACCTAAAATCCGAATCTTTTAAATGTATTAAAATCCGGATTTTTACATAATTAAAAAAATAAAAAAAAAAATTAAATTAAAAATAAAATTTGAATTTAAGCTAAAATATTATAAAATGGAAAATTCAGAGCCTGAACTTAAAGCAGAATGCTAACCATAGGCATAGACATAGGTGTTTATAAAAGTTCGAAATTCCCAAGTCCAAGTCCGGACTTAAATTTTAATGACTTAAAAATCAGGTAATTTTTAAATCCAAAATTTGTATCTATCTCCAAAGCGCATTACAACAGATTTTTCTATATTAAATCCCAATTTCCAACAGACATCCCATTTATTTAAGTCATCAAGGTACTGTTGAAGTTTTCTTATATTCTCTCCACAATCAAGAAGGTTAATAAGTGTCATCAGCGTATATTCTACATTTTGACCCACACGTACATGCTTTATGCAGATCGTTTATATAGATTACAAAGAGAAGTGGTCAAAGCACTGATCCTTGTGGGAGACCAGTTATAACTGGCTTTAAACCAGGCATAACTAGGGGTGGGAAACCGGTTCGTGAAAACCGGTTTAAAACCGGTTCAAAGGAAAACCGGTTCGAAGATGGAACCGGTTTGGTGAACCGGTTCGAAGATGGAACCGGTTTGGTGAACCGGTTCGAAGATGGAACCGGTTTGGTGAACCGGTTCGAAGATGGAACCGGTTTGGTGAACCGGTTCGAAGATGGAACCGGTTTGGTGAACCGGTTCGAAGATGGAACCGGTTTGGTGAACCGGTTCGAAGATGGAACCGGTTTGGTGAACCGGTTCGAAGATGGAACCGGTTTGGTGAACCGGTTCGAAGATGGAACCGGTTTGGTGAACCGGTTCGAAGATGGAACCGGTTTGGTGAACCGGTTCGAAGATGGAACCGGTTTGGTGAACCGGTTCGAAGATGGAACCGGTTTGGTGAACCGGTTCGAAGATGGAACCGGTTTGGTGAACCGGTTCGAAGATGGAACCGGTTTGGTGAACCGGTTCGAAGATGGAACCGGTTTGGTGAACCGGTTCGAAGATGGAACCGGTTTGGTGAACCGGTTCGAAGATGGAACCGGTTTGGTGAACCGGTTCGAAGATGGAACCGGTTTGGTGAACATGAAAAATTAAAAAATCTTATTTAAAAATAAAAAAATAAAAATTAAAAAATTTTATTCAAAAAAAAAAAAAAATTTATTTAAAAAAATAAAAATAAAAAAATAAAAATTAAAAAATTAAAAAATTTAATTTAAAAATAAAAAAATAAAAATTTAAAAATTTAAAAATTTATTTAAAAATAAAAAAATAAAAATTAAAAAATTTTATTCGAAAAAAAAAAAAATTTATTTAAAAAAATAAAAATAAAAAAATAAAAATTAAAAAATTTTATTTAAAAATAAAAAATTAAAATTAAAAAATTAAAAAATTTTATTTAAAATTAAAAAAATAGAAATTATAAAATTAAAAATTTTATGAAAAGATAAAAATAAAAAAAAATAGAAACTGATTGTTTGGTTTTGGTTATTGTTTTTCTTCCGTTGGCAGTTGTTGGCCGTTGGAAGTTATTTTTTATTGGTTTTTGGTAGTTAGAGGTTGTTAGTATTTGGTGATTGGCCGTTAACCAACAATCAATATCCAAACAACTTCCAACGGCTAATAACCGGTAAAAAATAACTTCCAACGGCCAACAACTGCCAACGGAAGAAAAATAATAACCAAAACCAAACAACCATTTTCTTTTTTTTATTTTATTTTTATCTTTTCATAAAATTTTTAATTTTATAATTTTTATTTTTTTATTTTTAAATAAAATTTTTTAATTATTTAATTTTTTTTTTTTTTTTTTATTTTTTTAAATAAAATTTTTATTTTTTTTTCGAATAAAATTTTTTAATTTTTCTTTTTTTATTTTTAAATAAAAGTTTTAACTTTTATTTTTTAATTTTTCTTTTTTTATTTTTTTTTTTTATTTTTAAATTAAATTTTTATTTTTTTATTTTTTGAATAAAATTTTTTTAATTAATTTTTTTTATTAAAAACCTTATTTTTTTAAGGTTAATAAACATATTGGAATATCTTAAATTTTTTTTTTATATCTTATCACCAGACCGTATTTTTTAGACCGTTCATTTTAGCGGTCCAATGACCGCTTGTACAGATCCCAACACTAGAAATGAGCTATTCAACTAATTTTTTGTTTAAAAAACCAAAATAATTAAATAAGTGTAAGACACTATTATTTCATATAAATGCTTATGAGCCAATTTTTTTATTTTGAAATAGTTCGATGAGTGATGCAAACAGTGTGCACCATTTTTTTCTATAGATTTTTTAATATAACTCTAAACCTATAATTTTAAATTTCGAATAAAGAAATGATTTATTTAATATATTTTATTAATTATTCAAATAAATAAAAAGAAAGTAAAATAAAGGCAAAAATTTTGTTCTTTTTATTACTTTTTTTAAAATTTTCTTTAATTTCAATTATTGTAATTTATTCAACGATTTGAGACAAAGAAGTTCTTGAACTGTGTCTGGTGCAAGATTTGATCTATTTTTATATATTGTCAAATTTGCAATTGAAAAACACCTTTCTGATGGAATACTTGAAGGCATAATTCCTAAATAGTCCATTGCCATTCGAGATAAAATTAAAAAATTTTTACGGTTATTGTCCCACTATTTTAGGATGTCAATATCTTCAGTAAAAATAATGGCTGGTTGTTTTAAATACTTGTCGATTTCAGATTCATTATTTATAGATGTATTTGTAATTGTTGCGATCATTTTTTCTGCGAGAGACTTAGGACGCGTTAGACTTGGAGTTATCGGAATTTCCTCTGTTTCAATATTTTCATCCAAATATCTTTCAAAACAATCTAACAATATTTTTTTTGCAAGCCTCTTTGGTTCTCTTCCCTTAATATATAAAAGCTTAAATCGAGGATCCAACGAATGGCAAAGTATGGAAAATTCTTTTATCTTTGGCCAATATATTTCAAATTTTTTTAACCATTTCATCAATAGCAACTTTCATTGTTTCAAACTCAATGCTGCTTGAAAAGCTTTTTAGATTTTCTTCTATTTGGGTAAAACAAGGATAAACACTTGAAACACAAACTTGCTTATCATATGAGAGATCTTGTGTGGCTAAATTAAAAATACTCTGAAAAAAATTTTTTAATTGGTTTCAGTTTTAAATTACCTTGATTAAATGGCTCAAGAAGAAAGCATATTTTTTCGGCTAATAACCAATCGTTATCATCAAGTTGGTTATTTGTTATATTTCCGTGAACAAATATGAACTGATGTTGATGTTAAAGATTTTTTAATCCGCAATGCAGTTTTAATCATTTCGTGTCGAATTCCATCTAGTCTTAACATCAAGAACAAAATTGATTTTAGGCTCATCGTTTGATCCTTCTTGTGAATCTAGGAATTGTACTAGACGTGATGAGCTGTGGATTTTTTTGCAAAAAAAACGAATTTTTTCAAAAAGATGTGAGATTGCTTCGTTTTCCAGGCCAGTTTGAAAAATTAGATGTAAGATATGTAGAGCACATCTAACATGCATTCGATTTTCATTAGCACAACAGAACATTTCCCCAAAGCAGACCATGTTTGAAGCATTATCGGTTGTAACTGATAAAGTTTTGTCATTAATTGAAAAATTATCTAAAACCTAAGAAAATAATTAATTTTTCAAATCAATTATTTAGAAAAATATAATTACTCTATTCAAATTTTCAAGTATAAATATAGCCTCATGAGGATGTGGAAAATAAAAAACATCAAGAAGCATGCTTGTCAATTTCCAATTATTATTCACAAAATGAACTGTGACAGACATATAGGGCTCATTTCAATGAGATGTCCAAATATCAATTGTGACATGAATTTTTGAAATAATTGATTTTAGCATTTCTTTAATGTTATTCAAACAAATTTCATATCCTAACTTGTTCTTTTCTCTAACAGTTTTTCTACAAGGAATAATATATTTGTTATTTAAACTGTAGATGAATCTTTTATAATCCGGATCATCAGCTAACATAAATGCTTGAATATTATTAATTAAAAAAGTCAAAAACAAATCGGTGATTCGTGATTGTTCTGATACTCGAATGACTTTTGGACTTGTGATATTTTCAAACTCAGAGTCAGAATCTTCAAAAGAAGGCTTTGTAACATTGTGCTCAACTTTCAGATGATTTGCCAAAACTCTAGTACTTGTCGATTCAGCGTAAAATTTTGAGCAATTTTCATAAACACAAACTATTTTTTTTTGTTCAGGATTTTTTTTCATATTTTGCCACACATGACTTGTGTTACGTCTTTCTTCGTTTTTTCGTTTCGATCCTGGGGACAAAAGCAAAGCTGATTCGCTTGTCATTGGTAGCGACATTTTCAATTTTCAAATATTTATTGTAAATTTAATTAAATAGATTAAAATTTTAAAATGCATCATTTATATAGTGGGTTAAAATATCAATAAACATGTAAATACAATAGAAAAAGATTTTATTTTTTATTAAGAAACACCAATCCCGAAAAAACGTGAAAACGTTTAAAAAATCTATAACAGTTTCTGCTAAGAACCATATGGAGTTTTTTGTGCAATATTTAAAAAAAAAAAAAATTAGGCATAGCAGTTGTAAAAGTTTTTGATTGAATAAAATAATTTCTATTTTAATTATATTTTATCAAAAAATTTTTATTAATTTTTTTGTGGCTTTTTTTTATCGAATAAAAATTTTTTATGCTAAAAAAAAATTTTACACTGTTTTAATGAAAAAAACTTCACATGAATTAAACTGTCTAGCTAATTTTTTAAAATACTTTTCAAAACTATTTTTTTAAAGCGAACATTAAGCAATTATAAGAAGAGAAAAAATATTCATTAGTATTAATTTTGCTTTTCGAAAAAGAAAATATTTGAATTTGTTCTTAGATGCATGCTTTTAGAAAATAAATTTTTTTAGCTCAGGATTCAGACAAAATTAATATATTTTATAAAGTTAAAATAATTTATTTTCATTTTGAATTTAAAATAAAATCGTTTCCATCTTCGAACCGGTTCACCAAACCGGTTCCATCTTCGAACTGGTTCACCAAACCGGTTCCATTTTGGAACCGGTTTCCCACCCCTAGGCATAACAACCCAATAACTACGCGCTTTTTCTGGTCTGTTAAAAAGCAACCGATCCATTTGATAATTGGTATTGGAATTCAGCTTGACAAGCAAAAATTTATCAGACACTTTTTCAAATGCTTTGGGAAAGTTAAGACAAATCTTTTTTCTTGTTCATTTTAAGGTAAGAAAATAATAATTCATTTACAAATTTTTTAATGCAAGCTTTGTTGGATGAAAACTCATATTGTTTATATGAAATGAGCTTATTTTTTCTAAGATTCTTCATAATGTAGTCCTGGATAATTGATTGAGCTATTTTGCATGTAACTGAATTCAAGAAGAAGTAGAAAAAATTAAATAGAAGTTTGAAAAAATTTCTGATTCATATAGCTTAAAGATGGCTTTTATTTTTTTCAGTAGATTTTTTATTTTTTTAGTAGCTAATTTACTTTTTTTAATAGCTAATAAAATTAAAAAAATATTTTCTATAACAATTTCTTTTTTATATAAATAATTGATAATGTAGCTAAATTATTTTTTCAAGGAGTTAATAATAATTTGATTTTTAAAACTTTAATTTACATATAATTTAAATTAATCGACAAGAAATTATTGTCGAATTGGTCTTTTGATCGACATTCAGATTTTTGAACAAAATCGAAAATCAAATTGAACAGCCAAAACATCCAAGAAAAAATCAACTTCGATATCCAGACTTATGTTATTTGACTTTATAACTAAATATTACATAACATAAAGTGCATGTACAAAATTACATTTTTAACATTTTTAAGAGAATGGATAATTAAATAATAATTTGCTATTAAATATTTGAAAAATATTTGTATAGTAGTAGTAGTAGTAACTTTGCAGCGTGGAAACCCACAAGCTGGAACGTGGGCCAGAGCCCCAATAAAAACACCCAACTGTAGCAGCCAGAGTACCTGTAATGTTAAGAGCCTCTGAGCCTGGGCATCATAACATTTGAATCAATCCTCTTAACTAATTTTCTCGACTGCCCATAATATAAAGACAAATGAATCTTGTGCTGATTTTTGAATTCTTGAACACCATTAACCAAGCTTTTTACTATTTTCTTCTTCTCTAAGCCAAAAATCTAATCTTGCTTTGAAAATATTGAGACTACTAGCGTTTACTATTCTGTCCGGCAGCTGATTCCACATTGTGGATACCTGTTAGTGAAAAAGTGCATTCTTGCACTGACCGACGAGTGAAAGTCGTTGATTTCACGTGAAGTGAAACTTTGTGACCTGACCCGTCTTTTATTGCCTCTTGTTGAGGCCGCAGGAACATCTTGAATGACGCTTGATTTAAAATACGGTCTTTGATACCAGTCAATACGCTCAAGCTCATTCAATGACTTGAAAAATTGAATTAAGTCACCTCTTTTGCGCCTGAGATCGAGTGTGGTGATCGACATTTTGTTTAAACGATCGTTGTATTTAAGATTTCTATTAGTGTTAGGTATTTTTGAGGCTCTTCGTTGGACTTTCTCAAGCATGATCGACTGTGCAGCTTTGGGTGGGTTCCACACCGGGATCGCAAATTCCAAGTGGGGTCTAACGTATGTCGTGTAGAGAGTGACCCACAGGTTTCGGTCGCGACATTCAAAAGTATTTTTAAGCATACCGAGAATTTTTGATGCGTTGTTTACGCAGACTTGAGTCTGAAACTTCCATTTCATGTCGCTCTCAACATAGATGCCCAAGTCCCTTTCTACCTCACTTATTTCGAGATTGTGACGAGAATCACCATTACGCATTGTAAATACGTGGTCGAAATTACGAATAACTTGACCATTACCAAATAGCATTAATTTACATTTTTTGCAGTTTAGTTGCATGCACCATTTGTCGCACCATTCTACTATTCTATCGAGGTCTGATTGCAGTGCATCAATTTTCTCTTTAGTTACAGTGCTGAGCACCTTACTGTCATCTGCATAGAGTTTAAAGTGGTTTTGAACAGTGTCCGGTAGGTCATTTATAATTAATATGAAAAGAAGAGGGCCTATCACTGAACCTTGGGGCACTCCACTTGTGACATTTACCCATTCTGACTCTCTACCGTCCACTACGACCCTTTGTTTTCGAAAGCATTTAATCCAATCGTAGAGCTTACCCACCACGCCATATGACTTAAGTTTAATTAGAAGACGTTTGTGTGGCACCTTATAGAAAGCCTTGGCAAAGTCAAGGTACACAAGGCATATGGATTTACCTTTTGCCATTTGGTACGTGACAAAGTCAAGGGTCTCGAGTAAGTTCGTCGTGCAGCACTTTTTGCCAACAAAACCATGCTGATTTTTATTAATCAAGATGTTTTCTGTTAAGTACTCGGCAAGCGTATCTCTTATCAGCGTTTCTAAGAGTTTACACACGATAGATGTTAATAAAACAGGCCTGTAATTTGATGGTTCTGTTTTTGAACCAGCTTTAAGTATAGGCGATATGTTAGCTAATAGCCACTAGTATTACCATATAGTTAATAGTTTATAGTTTTACCATTACATAACCTAAATTTCTTTACAAATTTTTCAAAAAAGTTTAAAATTAATTAAAAATTAGAAATTAAAGAGAAAATTAATCTAAAATAATATATTTTAATCTAAGTCAAAGTTAAACTTTAATTAGGACCTAAAATTTTGATTTATTCACAACTATATATTTATAAAATAAAAAAAATAAATTGTTATTGTGGTTTTTCAATTAAAAAAAAATTAAAGTTTGATTTAATTTGGATTTGATAATTTTTTTAAATTAACTTGATAATTAGAAGTGAATTATTCTTTATTTGAGAAAAAAAAAACATAATTAAAGTTTTCAGTATTTCTTTTAATTTTATTTAAAAATATAAATTGTGAAGCGTAAATTAATTCAAAAATAATATTTAAAGATTTAAAGTCGACTTTGACTTGTACAAGTAAAAATTTAAAAAGTCAATTCAACTTTTACTTATGCAGAATTTTAAATAAATTTTTGACTTTTGACTATCTTCAGATGCGGTTTACGACCTCAAATTCATAATCATAAAAAATCCAAGGAAAGCCATTTTATAGGGGTTGTGAAAATTCTTTTTGTTTGGCCCTTGAGGTCCAAAAGGGTCCCAATCTGTGAAAATACGAGCTATTCATCAGCAAAAATCTCAACAATGAATAAATAAATTATATTCAAATTACACATATTCTGAAAGAGCATGAAATTCCCTACTAATAGGAAATAAAGTTTAAAAAAAACTTAGCTGAGAAAAAATTCGAAAACAAAATAATATGCATTGTTGAGATTTTTGCTATTGAATAAATTTTCACCGAGTGGGACCCTTTTGTACCCCTAGGCTCAAACCTAAAATTTTTTTCTCAACTCTTAAAAAATGGATTCTAAAAATGCAGATTATGAATTTAAGGTCGAAAACCGCATCTGAAGATAGTATGGACGTTTTGCATTTCCAAAACCTTACTTTGACCATTTTTTTTGTTTTTTTTTTGGACTTTTAAACATCTGAAAATATTAAATGATTTGAAGAATCTTGCTCATTGATTTTTTAAATTAATTAAAAAATGAAAAGTCAAACTTTAGGGTTTGAAATTCAGGTTTGACTTTGACATTTAGAAAAAAAAAGTAAAAAGTCGGAGTTTAAAGAGAAATTTATTTTCAACTTGGATTGACTTTGACTTTTGAGCCACATCTGGATTAAATCTCACCACATTAAGTTTTTTTTGTCACCACAAAAAAATTGAAAGTCTTTAATTATTACTAAACCATAATTGCAAGCGATACTCGTCCAAACTAAGTATGTTAATATTATATTTTTTTTTTAAATAACCTAATATTTACTTTGTAAATATAAATATATATTTCGATTTATAATGCCAAAAATTCTTTTAGGGTACTAAAATAACTTAATTATCAAGTGTTTCAATGTATTTTTATTTTTTTTTTAGTATTGAATTAAGTCAATTTTTATCTGATCTTTAAATTTACATTCTAAAACAAAATAGGTGATCAAATATTTGAAAATCTAAAAAATTTAAAGACCTATTCATATTAAATTTTACTTAAAACTTAAAATAATTTTTCAAATGAAATCCAACATAAAGATAATAATATTTTTTATTCTTGCTGGTTTTATTGTGATCAATTTCATAAAATATATCGATAGCAGTTTTTTTACAATTTTTACCATCAATGGTTTGTCAATTGTCAATTTTGATGAGCAATTATGTTCCAAAGAGGTATATATTTCAATTAAGTGCAGAAAATCAATTCCAAATTATGTGAGCCCAACAATTTGTGTTCACGATTTAACAAAAGATAGGTTTGTGTCTGGAAAAGTATGGAATGATGGAATTTGGGAACCTCACATTTTATCAATTTATTTGAGCCTATTAAATAAGAACAAGGACGCTCTTGTTTTCGATATTGGTGCCCAAATTGGTCAATACTCATTATTTGCAGCAAAAATGGGTAGGAAAGTAATAGCAGTTGAGCCTTTCTATGAGAGCATTCTGCGTATTCAAAAGGCTGCCAAAATTGAGCATTTAGAAAATAGAATAACATTGATTAGAAATGCTGTTTCAAACATAAAAGGTGAAATAAAGCGGCTTTCCCTGGAATCCCGGGACATTGGTGGACAAGGTCTGATTAAATTCAGAAATATATCTTACAAAAAAAGCGATATGAAAAATGATAAATATTTGGTTGAGACAATTTTATTTGATGATTTAATTTCTGTTTTGCCTAAGATGGCGGATGGAAGTGATTACAAAAAAGCGGTAATAAAAATTGACATTGAGGGATTCGAGCCTTATGCCTTTGAATCGGCATCAAAAATTTTCTCAATGTTTGACTTTCAGGGTGTTTTTATGGAATGGGTTCATGTAAAACGTTTAAAAGATCAGTACATGCCGCAAATTCAGAACATGTTTCAACTTTTTAAAAATCAAAAATTAATTCCATACTATGGCCAAAAAAAATTGGACATGGAGTCGTGGGAAAATTGGCCTTTCGATGTCTATTGGATAAAGGAATAAATAAAATTTTTCTTATTTAGATTCAATTTTTTTTTAATTTTTAATAAAATGCTTTCTTCGAATTTTCGCATTATTGATACAGACAAAAGGAATAAAAGGTCTTTATTTTTTACAAATATTTCAGAAATAGTTAACTATTATTTATTAGCGTGCTAGATCTTCTCCCTTTTGCCCTATACATCAATAATATGCCAGAGGGTTATATCTATTATATCATTTCTTCGTATTTTTTCAATCCGGCTTTAACACCTTCCATGAATTGAATCTATCATATCGACAGAATGGGAATCTTACTTAATCTTACTTTTTCTTACAAAAACTGTAATATTCTTACCAACAATTACCAAAATTTGAAACACATAATGAAAAAAATTTAAAATTTGAATTTGGTGTTTTACTTAATTTAAAAAAATAATTTTTTTTTTAAAAAAATTTTTTATTAATTTTTTATTAATTTTTTTATTATTTTTTATCCAAAAAAGTGTCTTTGATGGCAATGTTACTGACGAAGATGCGTTAATCAAGCAACTAACGTCTAGACTGGCCAAACTCGAATCTAACTACTCGAAATTAGTTGTAGAAAACCAATTACTTGTGCTAAGAGTCTCTGAAATGGAAGGTAAACAATCAAAAAGTTCAACAAAGTTATTTATAGTGATCATTTACAAAAGAAAAATTCTGAAAATACGACGGAAACAATCATCCTGAACGCAATTAGAATAGAAAATAATGAAGAAGAGAAAAATAGAAAGAATATTATAATTTTTGGCTCAAAATTTTCTGAAATTTTTGATGAAGATAAAAAAATAGTCGAAAATACTTCAAAAACCATTAACTTCGACTGCATTAATGTCAAATTTATTAAACGGTTCAAAAGGAAAGATACCACATTTGTTAGCACCCCATTACTAGTTGAACTAATAGATTAAAAAAGTGAAAACACCATGTTAAAAAAAGCAAAAGAACTTAAAGCAAACGAAGAATTCAAATCAGTATACATTAGTGCTGATTGACATTTGCTCAACGCGAACTAAATAAAAACCTATCTCTGTTCTATACAATATGTAAAAATATACAATTTGCAAATTTCTCTATACAAAAAACAAATTTATACCTTTCATATGCAAACTATAAATAGTTATAAATTTTTTGTCAAATTCACAAATTGCATAATAACATTTGCAAATCAAGAAACAAATTTATAAAATAGTATGTTTATTTACAAATTATTTTTTTTTTATTACTTTGAATAAATTTTTAAAAAATGAGTGATTCTATTTCAACCGAACAAGAATGAAGATTGAATCTGCCCGTCGAAAGGCCCATTAAGAAGCCTTTGAACCATTTCTAAAACAATACACCGAAAAAGAAGATTCAACTTCAATAATTATAACCCAAGAAAAATGTGGTACAATAATGAAATACTTGGATAATTCGATGCCAAATCCTGATCCAAATAAAAGATTTCGTTACAAAAAGCAACAATTCAATATACAATTAACCGAAAACGGACCAAAGCTTTATCGACAATTCAAGAGAAGAAAACAAGAATTAAATCTATCAGGTTTGCCATTTAATTTACAATCGGATAACGATATCGAATTTAAAAACGCTTTAATTAGAAATTTAATCAACTTTTGGGATGGTAATTGTAAAATAATCAATGGAAGACCTCGACATCTTCAGAGCCAAGGCTTAGTTGAACAATCAAATGGAACAGTAGAAAGAATGTTTCCAGCGATGATGGCTCAATTTAACACAAACGATTGGGTTAGTTTATTACCAATTTAAATACACAACATAGTTCATGTAAGTAATTTTCAATTAGCAAATTATTCACATCTTGAGTGAATTCAATGTAAATCGTCCGGATTTTTATTTTCTTTTTACTTTTTTTTTATTGGATATAAATAAAATTATAATAATTTATTCAATCTTTCACTCCAAAATTGCAATATTTTTCATTTTTTCCAACCAATCAAATTTTATGTCAATTTTTCAAATTCGGTCGATTCACTCACTATGCAATTAATCAATTAAAATTTACCTGTATTTTTTTATAGCAACTAATCTTATTCCATATGAAATAATTTTTATATAATTTGTATGGTCATTTTGTAAATCTATTAGAATTTTATTTATAAATTGCATTATTGATACAATGCAGTTTCCAAACGTAGAAAAATAAAAAATCTATTTATAGTTTTCATATAAAAGGTTTAAATTTATATTTTGTATAGAGAAATTAACAAATTGTTCCCTTTTATACATTGTATATAATATCTCCAAGAGAAACGAACTAAACCCAAAAAACAATAGCTCAAAAAATGGATTTAGATTTGGCATTCGTGATTATCAAGTGGTCAAAATCAAATCGCGACAAACGACCAGAATTGACAATTCAAATATATAAATAGCAGCAAAGACTTATCAACCAGTCGATTTTTATCAAACACAAATAGAAAAATTAAAAATGTAAGCTGTAATAATCTCAGAGGCGCTAGAGGCGGTGGAGTCGCTATTTATGTCAAGAGCTTTCTAAGCTTTTCTGAAGTTAATATACCTAGTTTGAGAGATGATATTATTGAAAATGTTTGGTGCTCAATCAAAAATGGTCAAGATAACATATTATTAGGCTGTGTTTATAGACCCCCAAACAGTTCAAATCTTACTAACAGAAGCATTAATATACTTTTAGCTGAAGCTAGTAAACTTTTGACTTTAATCGCTTTACTACCGTAATCATTTGTGGAGACTTTAACTATCCAGCTATAACATTGTCAAAAAATGGATACCCTAAAATATTTCCACATGATCAAGGAAGCTCATTCTTTGTAGATAACGTGTTTGACTGTTTTTTAAACAAGATGGTTATTGAACATACCTTTTAGGTATCAGATGGTTGTACAACCAATACATTGGATTTGATCTTGACCACTTGCGAAAACAGAGTTACAAACATTGTAAACAAGCCACCTCTAGGGGGCTAAAATAGAGGTCACACTGTCTTAAGCTGAATCTTTATGTCCATAAACAACTCAGCTAAGATGTTTGACAGCAGAAGTCACAATTTCTTCAGAGTTAACTATAACCTGCTCATGGAAAACTTTAAAAGTATTAACTAGGAAAGTAGTTTTGAAAACAAAGATGTTGATTATTGCTATGAGTTTTTCTTGAATGTTTACAGCAATCTATCAAGTCTAATTCCAAAGCGTGATCATTCCAAAAAAAAAACATAAAATATTATTTGGTTAACAGTGCCAACTAAGAAGCTAATCAGGTATAAAAAAAACTTATGGTACAAATATATATCATCGAAAAAAAATCAGAATGTACTTAACGAATTTAAGAAAATTAAAAAACTTATCAACAAATTGGTCAAGAGAGATCTTAAAATGTTTGAGATAGATATAGTTTTTAAAGACAAAACGAATGCTAAATTATTTTATAGATTTGTATATTCAAAACTTTTGGTAACTAACCATATCAATCAAATTTTGGATACTAAAGGCAACCATATTACTGATCCAGAAAGTGTCAGTTTGAATCAGTTGAAGACATAAATCTTCCATATATGCGATCCAGGACAAATAAGTGTCTAACGTTAGACCCACATATTTGCTTTTCAGTGGGCAACGTCTATAATGAGCTCTAGGCATTGGATTGTTATAAAAGTATGGGTTCCGACCTGATTTATCCAATAGTTCTAAAAAAATCGGCTGACAAAATATCAATACCCCTCTCATTAATCTTTATAAGATCTCTTCTTTTTGGTTCAGTTCCATGCGAGTTGGCCAAAGCAAATTTCACACCTATCTTTAAAAAAGTAAGTAAATTAATTTCCGAAAACTACAGACCTTTTTCATTAACGTCAATACCGTGCAAAGTCATGGAAAAACTCATGAAAAAGCCAACAATCAAATTTCTAACCGACAATAAGTTAGTTTCTATAAGACAGCATGGCTTTTTGACTAATAAATCATGCATCATCAACTTCCTTGAAATGATGGAACTGACTACTGAGTCGCTTAATAAACGTATCCCAATGGACATAGTTTATCTCGCATTTGCGAAAGCATTTGACACCGTACCACATAAAAGCAATTACTTAAATTAGAAAACTATGGTCTTGATAATAAAATAGTCAGCTGGATAAAAGCATATCTTTCTAATTGTAAACAGAGAGTAGTTCAAGGGAACACAGTTTCAGCTTGGACACAAGTCTCAAGTGGTGTACCACAAGGATCAGTCTTAGGACCAATACTTTTTATCATATATATAAACGAATTAACTGATAAAGTAAGTCGTTTTTATGAATTATTTGCAGAAGACACTAAATTAGGAACAATGCTTGATAAAGTCGAAAAGTCTGACGAACTCAGAAACGACCTAAACGAAATTCATAGCAGGAACAAAAAATGGCTTATTTGTCTAAATGAAGATATGTGCAAGGTTTTACACATTGGAAACAACAATCCTTACAACGAGATAATAAGCAAATTTTAAAAACAAAAGAAAAGAAAGACTAAGGTATCACAATATTTGAAGATTTAAAGCGGACAACTCACATAAACTCGTCAGTCAAAAAAGCAAATAATGTTTTTGGAATGATAAAAAGAACATTTAAATTCCACATTAAGGATTCAGCATCAACACTCTACAAAGCGTTTGTCAGACCTCATCTCGAGTATGGAGTTTCAATTTCGTGACCTTACTTGAAGGAAGACATAAACGCCATCGAAGCCGTTCAAAGACGAGCAACAATGCTTGTGCCTGAAATTAGGAGAATATCTTATGAAAAAAGACTGCAAGAATTAAATTTGACAACACTTGAAATCAGAAGACTTTGAGGTGATTTATTACAAATGTTTAAAATAGTTGAGGGATTTAATGAAATTAACTGAACAGTCATCAATTAAGGTCATACGAATTCCAGATAGAAAGACAACTAGTCAAAAACTGTGATCAACGTCACAATTTCTTCACAAACAGAGTATCAAGCGTTTGGAACAATCTACCAAAAGAAGTAGTACTATCAAATGACAAAAACGAATTTAAAAATAAACTTGACAGGCAAAATTTAGAAAGCTATTACAATAAATACTAAACTCAATTTCATGTGGCCAGCCACATTATACCTATTTATTTATTATTTTTTATTAGAATGCCTAATTCTCGAAACTGATATAAAAATAAGCAATTGTGAAGTTAACATTTTTTTTGTTTTTTTTGATTTGAAGGAACCTTAAAAATATCATTAATTCTGATCTGGCTTATCTGGTATAAGCCTTTCATCAATCTCAAATACACAAATGCACTCTCTACTTAAATCTTAGCCATTAGACATAAATAATAAAAAATAAAGAAAATTAAAATTAATTTTTCACTCTACAAGCGTTTGACTTTTATGATATTAGATTCATCTATTTCGAATATTTTATCTTCTCCGCTCAACTTTAATTTTTTTATCTAATGATTTTTTTATCTATCTTATTTATTAATATTAGTAGTAGTAGTAGTAGTTTTGACTGTAGCTTGCTAGCCAGCGAGTGTGCTGATAAGGCACACTAAGACAGCTGATGTGATTGATTACTGCTCATCCAGCAATCAATGCCTGCTTTAAAGCTGTTAACATTAGGGGCTTCAACTAATTCATTTGGCAGCGAGTTCCATATGTTAGCGGTTCTGTTGAAAAAAAAGTTATCTCTTTGTTGGAGCCTCGATATTTCTTTGTGATATTTGAGGCAGTGACCTCTTCCTTGGTTTTTTGTGACATCAAAATTGTTGCTTTTTTCAACCGATTCTATTCCATGCATGAACTTGTATAATTGAATTAGATCACCTCTTTTTCTTCTTTCCACCAGATTTGGAATGTTCAAAGCCTTCAATCTGCTTTCATACGGTTTGTTTCTAATTGACTAAACAAATTTCGTAGCTCTGTGTTGAATCCTTTCAACATTCTCACAGTCAGACTTAAGAATTGGAGACCATACAGACACCGCAAATTCCAAAAGAGGACGAACAAAAGTTAAATACAAAGATCTTAATAACTTACAATCAAAACGAGCGAATGACTTCCTGATGCGACCTAACATTTGATTTGCTTTGTTTGTAGCCTCTATCACTTGATTTTTCCATTTAAGATTTGTATTGAAAATAACTCCAAGATCTCTTTCGGTTTCTGACGTTGCTAATAGCTTACCATTAATAAAATAAGGAAATTTTTTGTTTTTATGACCATAATGCATAACCACACATTTTGATGTGTTGAAGAGAAGTAGCCAATCTTGAGTCCACTTCTAAATCTAAATCTGATTGTAGTTTCGCGGCGCTTATTTCTAATACCGTTTGCGAGAAAATTTTAGTATCATCTGCATACAACTTCACAACATTCTCTATTCCTTTAGGTAGATCATTGATATACAAAACGAACAATAGTGGACCAATCACTGACCCTTGTGGTACACCGCTAAAAATCTCAACCCAAAACGACAAAATTTCACCTTGAATAACTCGTTGTCTTCTATTTTTCAAGAAAGCTTCAATCCATTTTAGTGTCAGACCATCAAAGCCATACGCTTTCAATTTAGCTATTAGTCGTCTGTGCGGAACAGTATCAAATGCTTTCGCAAAATCTAGCAGAATCACATCAACAGGAATACTTTTGTCTAGACTCATTGAGATGAAATCTAGCGTTTCAAGAAGATTAGATGTACATGACTTTTTCTTAACAAATCCATGCTGTTCTTTAGATATAATATTATTCTTATAAAGATAGTCTTCCATTTTGGTTCTTATTATGCTTTCCATAATTTTGCAAGGAATTGAAGTTAAAGACACAGGACGATAATTGCTTGCCGTTGATTTATCACCTTTTTTATACAATGGAGTAATATTTGCTGATCTGAATTGAATTGGAAGCTGACTATTCGATAATGATTATCTGAAAATCAAAGTTAAAGGAACAGTAAAGGCTTCTGCACAGTTTTTTAGCAATAACGGATGAAGCTTGTCTACACCACATGATTTATTTTGATTCAGGTCTTGTAATTTTTTGAAAACCATTTCATAACTAATGTCATTTGGCTCAATGTCAATATATTCTGACCAGTTTTCATTAAATTCAACTTCAAAAGGAGGAAGCTCACCATCTTGTTCAATAACAAAAACATCTTGAAAACATTTATTATATCTCTTTCGGTTCTTGCGTTAATTCATTGTTTGACTTTTTTGATGCTTTGATATATTCTTTGATAACTTGTTGATCATTTAGGTATTTGTACAATATTTTTGGATTCTTCTTCGCTTTTTCAACTAAATTCTGTTCATAAGTTAGTCTGGCTCTTCTTATTTCTGATGATACTAATTTACAGATACGCTTGTAATCACTATAGATTCATATCCTTCCATTTAGATGCACAGTTCCTATATCTAAGATTCTTTTTATCTCTAATTAAGACCTTGAGTTCATTTTTTATCCAAGGTTTTGAGATACTTTTCTTTTTAGAGCCATCCGTAACTGGAATGAATCGATTACTAGCTTCGCTGACATAGAAAATTAACTCATTGTACATTTCCTGAATATTTAAATTCTCAAATAGGTGCACCCAATCAATATTTGATAGAAAATGAGAAATTTTTCCAAAGTCAGATTTATTATAAATAAATTTTTTACAGGTATATGATTCCTTACTAACCTTGTTTTTGAGAACAAAATTGAAAAAGATAACCAGATGTCCTTTATTAATGTTGCCAAGAACAAATTTTGTATCGATTGCATACACACTGCCAGGCTGAGTCGTGAAAATCAAATCCAAAGTGTTGACAGCTTTTTCGTTTGACATTTGAAAAGTTGGGATATTTACATGCTGATATAGAAAAGTATCGCTTAGTGTCTCTCTGAATTTATGTTCGAGTCCATTTTCGTTTAAGATTTCTGACACACAGCCATTTGACCAGATGATTGATGGAAAGTTAAAGTCAACCATTATTAGAAGATCCTTATAACCTCTCTCGTCCACATAGTCTTTAGCTTGTTTGAAGACTAAATCGAAATCGTTCATATCAACAAAATCGTTTAGCCTATAAAGACAGCCAACTAAATATTTTTCACAGTTAAAATTAACTACTACCCAAGTTTGTTCTATTTTACTTAAATTAAAACCTGCATCATTTAATTCAAATGAGTTGATTTTTTCATCAATGTAGAGACATACACCACCGCCTCTGCGTCCATCACTTCTGTCCTTTCTGTACAAATTGTATCCTTTAACGTTCGTAATTGAGATGCTCTTGAACCAAGTCTCACTAACTGCTACAATTTGTGGGCTATATGTTTCAATAACAACACAGAATTCATCTAGTTTATTGTCCAAAGAAGTAGCATTTAAATACATACATTTTAAAGATTCGAGACTATCTACACGTGATGGCGCTTCTGATGAACGATTATTGCTTCTTGAATTTGACGATCTGATTTCCACGGATGCCATATCGAAAGGGCGAGTCTTGTGAAAGACCATTATTTGCTTCATTTCTTTGTTTTCTCAATTCATAGTCTAAAGCTCTTTCGGTTTCAGTCAAATCTGGACTAAGATAAACAGATTTGAAAATATTTGAATCTCTCATCTTTTTCGCTGCTAGTAGTAGTGGATTTCTGTTTGCTTCTTCTTTGAGTTCAACTAGAATTGGTCCTGGTTTACTTTGGTCTTTAGATCTCAAACGTCTCGAATACGCTGGCTTGATATCACTTTTTCCAATAGTGGATAGAATTTCATTGATTTTTGCTTCATCTTCTGCTTTCTTGTCTGCTAAAATCTCTTTATTTGATTCTGGCACACCATAAATAATCACATTTTTTTTTCTTCTATTTCTTTCATTCATTTCGCTAATGGTTGCATTTTCTACAGCTATCTGATCCGCTGGTTTTTTAGCATTTTTTGTTCCTTGTTTTACCGTTTGAATCCACTTGCTACTGTTGTTGGATGAGTTTGCTGTTTTATTTGCTGCTGACAATTCAGATTTCAGTTTATTTATTTCAATGTCTTTCTCCTTTTCTCTTTCTTCTAGAAGATTCACATGATTTGAAAGCTCCAGGAAGAATTTCGAAAAATTACCACACCATTCATGCAAAGTTTTCGAGTGCCCAGATACGACACCTTGTCCAAACGTTGGCCAGTTTGTTTCAAGCAAAAAATTTGAGTCCATTTGACAAAACTGCGTGCTTTTTATTTTGGTTCACTTGTGTTTTTCCTTTCCTGACTTTTGGCTTACGTGTGCTTTTTTAATTTAAAACTTTTTTCTCTTTTTTTTTTTTTTTTTTTTTTTGCAATGATGAATATTACATTTAGTTTCATTCTAAAGTTTTCCCTAAAATCCGGAACCTGGAACTATATACTAAAGTCGGGAGCTAAAATTAGAAAATCCGGAACTAAATTTAAGTTAAAAAGTACATGCTAATACTCGGAACCAGAACCATCTTTTCTAAAACACAAAACCAGAAAAAGTTAAAAAATATATGATTTTAACAAAATTTTTCAAAAATTTTTCAATTATTAAAATTATGATAATTTTTAATCTAATAAATAATACAAGTAACAAATGCAAAAAAGACTAGTTTGAGTTGAAAAAAAATTATTGTTTTTTTTGTTGAATGTAAATATTGCAAGATTTGAATGTTTTGTTGAGCCCGCACATTACTTAGTTTAAAAAATTTTTTAGAAGTAAAAATTGGTCAAATTAAACCGCGTGTACCACGAAATAAAAACTAATTTTTTTGTTAATTTTCCGCTATCATTAAATTTTAAATATAAATAAACTTTTAACTTTTGTAAATTATTTTTAAATCAGTTCCGGATTTTACTAGGAATTCAGTTTGGTTCCGTTTTTTAGAATATTCCGGTTCCAGATTTTAGAATACAGTTCCGTATGAAAAATGTTCCGGAATTTAGTATATAATTCCGAGTTCCGGATTTTATTTTGGTTTCGGGTTCCGTTCCTTTTTCAAAATAGATGAAAAAATTTCAAAATAGGTGAACAATTTTTAGATTAGCTGAACTAATAGTTCACAAAACCTGAGAACAAGAATTGTTCCATTAATTGGTGAACCATAGTTCACCTAACCGACTAGACCCCGAAAGCTTTTTTTTTTCTAAATAAATTTTTACTTCAATATAATGAATGAATACAGAGAAAAAAAGAAGAGCATAGATAGTTTTTTAACACTAGCAAGGCCACGGGTTTTTTAAGTTCTTTTTTTTTTAAATGAATACAAACTTTTGGAAAAAAAATTAAAACTTAAGAATTTTTCAATTCTTTAATCTGAAATTGCATAAAATTTGTAATTTTAATGTTTATGTTTAAAAATTGCTATAATTTAATGCCAACAAAAAAAAATATACATAAAAGCCCAAAATGGGTTTTTCAAACCCACAAACATTTTTGGTTTATTTGACACATCTAAAATAATAATTACTTACAATTTTTATGTATAAATATGTAATATATTATATTTAACATAAAATAAAACTTTATTGGTAACAAAAAAACTTAAATTTAACTTAATTATAACAGAATTTAAAATTATTTTTTTATTTGAAATTGAAAAAATTTTTTGAAATATCGTCCTTTTTCAATGTTATTTCAACATTGGATACATTAATAATTCAAACACAAAAAATTCAACCATATTTTGAAACATTTATTAAAAAAAATATATCAACTCAAAAAAAAAATTATAAAAATATATTAACAAAAAAAAAAGGTAAAAATTCAAAATAATTTTCCTACGAAAGTTTGATGATTGTCATCTAGAATATCAGTCAGACCGAGTATAGCCATCACACCGCATCGTTAATGCTTTCATTATTAACTAGAATAATAGGCCTTGGTTTTAATAAAATATGATTTTCAAACTTTACAATCGTGTTCGCCTTTTCAGTTAGTCTAGTCTCATCAGTTCGACTCTTGGTATCTCTAGTGGTCTTTTTGCCCATACATGCCAGAGCGCCGGTCACAAAATGACCAAGCAACTTAACATACTCGCGCTTAAAATTTTCATTTAAAACTCCGTACAAAAACGGATTTGACACTGCTGAACTCATGCCAAGCAGGATACAAATGGCATTTATCATGTAATAAGTGTGACTAGCTTTGATAAGATTATTTTTGGTATCACTCAAAATATTGAACAAATTGATGGGCAGCCAGGATGCGGCAAAAATGATGGCAATAAACGCCAAAAGAACGTTCATTTTTAATCTGCGGCTATTTTCTTGTTTTTTAAGAGTGTTCTTGCGATCTGAGTGATCATTTGCATTAAAGTTGGTGGCATGACTTCGGTTGAATTTGTTGACCAGGCTATTTGACTCGGACTTGTCATCCCTTTTTTGTTGCTTTGAAGAATTCTGCTGGTGGTGCTTTAGTTTGTTTCTGTGGTTCCTCAGCTTCCACCATATGCTGCCGTAGGCTATTCCCACAATTAGAAATGGTAGGGTGTACTGGATCATGAGAGAGGCAAAAGAGTAGATGAAGCGGGACTGAGGAAAAGGCGAATGCTCAATGCAATGATGAATATTCAGCTGTTCGAGCTGATTTTCAAACAGCTCGTTTTTAGAGTCAGTCCAGTTGATGGTAAAATTGAAGTTGAAGTCTCTGGGCTCAAGGGATATGAGAACATTGAAGAAGAACAGAGGAGATGAGAGGATGAATGCAAAAACCCATATAAAAGTCAAAATTGCAATCGGGCCATACGAATTGAGCACATTGTTCGATTGGCGCACTTTCATGGCACAGACAATGTTCACATACCTGTCCAGCGCTATGGCTGTTATGCTCATTGTGCTCACGAATACATTTGTGGCTTGGAAAAAAGGCGCAAATTTGCATAAGAATTCGCCAAATTCCCAAGTATGGCGCAGGGTTTTGTACACATTGAATGGTATGCTGAAAACACACAGGGTTAAGTCAGATATAGCGAGATTAAGAATGAACAAATTGTTTGGCGTCCGCATGTGCTTGTTGATTAGCACGGTCCAAACAACCAAAAAATTGCCAAAAAAGCCGAGTATGATGACAGCTAGGAAAATTGTGGCAATGAATTTTTCTTCGCCCGCGGTCAATTTGCTATTCGAATTGGACAAGTCCAAGTCGGCCTTGTGGTCATTGGCTGCATATGCTTCGTCCAATATAGCTGGAGTCAACGAGCTCAAAAAAGATAAGTTCGATTCTGTTTGAATGAACATTTTGGTAAATCAGCAACTAACCATTCTGTGTTGGAAATTTTATTTTTCTAAAAAAAAAATCCAAAAAATTTATTTGTCACTGTTTGGCAAATAAATGGAGCAATTTTTTTATCTTTCAAATAAGGAAAAAATTTTTTTCCTACATTGATTAGCTTGAAAAAATTTCAAATATAAAAAAATTTGGCCAAATTTTTTTAGGTGATTATAAAATATAAACAATTTGATTTAGTTTAATAATTTTCAAAAAGATTTTACTTAATTTTAAGTAAAACAGTGTTAATTTACCTGAAACCAAAAAAACTTTTTAATTTTTGGAAAAATAAATATAAAATTGCATTTTTTCATTTTTAAAATGTAGAAAACTTTAAATAAATAATCTCATAAATTTTAGCAGAATTGCTGAAGACAATTATATATTCTTAATGATTTAGCCATTTTCTTCATTCTGCTAAATTTTATTAATTTTATTGACAATCTGATAAAAATCATTTAAAAAGAGCAATTCGTTTAAGATTAATAAAATATGTTAAATTAATTTTAAAAGTATAAATGTTGATGAAAGGTCCAAAAATTAAGAATATTAGCTCAGTGTCCTATTATTGACATTTGACTAAATCTACAATTTTTAAATTAAATCATGATACGAAAGATAATATAATTTTTATACTAAATTTTTGATAGAAAATTTTACTATATTAAACATCGCCGTTTGGCGTTTATTGAATTAAATAAAAATAAAAAAATTAAGAATATTAATATTAAATTAGCAAATCTAACGGAATTTATGGAGTTTTTCTTTAATTTTATTTTTTACTAATTTTAAATGGACTTTTTATCACCAAAAATATTTTTTGTGAATAAAAAATTTATACGTGTTAGGACATATTTTTGATCATTTAGGTAAGTATTTTTGAGTATTATTGTGATTAAAACGACTTGATACATATAAAAAGATTTGATTAAAAAAATGTCATATAGTTTATTAAGTATTAAGAGTCTGAATCGAATATTTTTTTTTTAACTATTTTATGTTTTTTAATGGATGTCGAAACAAAACTTTCGCCCAAGCTTTCCTCTCTCTCTCTGTTTTAATGTTGCAATTTTTTTAAAATTTTTTAGGACTCAATTAGGATTAAATTAAGGTTAAAAAATTATTCACAGAAAATAAAATTTTTGATTTTCATAAAATTCTATTTTAAGCTTGAACACTTTGTAGACCTACTGACAATAAAGGCTTTAATATTTTATTTAATCCTATTAATTTCATATATTATTCCAGTAATATATGAAATTTTTTTCACCAATTTTTATGATATAAAATTGAAATATAAAAATTAAAATAAGATTGTTAGTTTTTGTGAAGCATTTTTTTAAAAATAACACATATGTTAAAATTAAATTACATAATTTCTTATTAATAGACCATTTAAAGAAAGAATGTTAATTTTGAAAATATTTTTCTCTCTTTCCTAGAAATAGTGTTTGTTATAAACTTATGAAAATATTTTTTACCCCCTATTTTTAAAAAACGCCCTTTTTATCCTTTATAGCTTTTTTGTCCAAGAAAAGAACCTCTTCAAATATTCAAAAAATGGTTTATTTCTAAGTATTGTTACATTCAATATTATTAAAGCGTTAATTTTAATCAATTAGTACTTTTTAATGATTAATTTGAAAACTTTAAAATAATTCTTGTTTAGTTTATGTTGAAAAAAATCAGTAATGGAAAATAGGCTTAAATTTTTCGATTATAATGTCTTGAAAATTGAATGACATATGAAAAACATAGAACTATAGAAAGATAACAACGACTTGCTTTAGAAGTAATCTCAACAATGTCTAGAATGAAATTAAATTTTATTTAATTTCCTAAAAACTCTTTAGTCTGAAATCCTTGAAAATAGCTCTTAAAAGAAAGTGGTCTAATATGTGAAGCAATCACCTATCGTGGCTGATTACTGAACTAGTTAATTAATTTTCACTACTTTTGCTACTTTTTGAATTTTTTTAAATTAATTATTTTTTGTGCTGCCAGATTATGAAAATTAAAAATTAATTTTTAAATTTTTGAATATTGCTCCTTAAATAGAAATTAAAAATGAAATTGAATTTTTTTTTATTTTAATCAATTTAGATTTTTTTATTTATCTTAAATGCATGGGCGTAAAAAAAACCTGAAAATTTATTGAAAAATTATACTTACTCTCAATCTATTAAGCTTAATTGGATAAATAAAAATTGCGTTTATAAATAATTCCATGCATAGTATTATCTTAATTTTAAGATACTCGTTTAAGACATTAAAATTTAATTGAGCCAAAAAATATTTTTTTAAGGATTAATATCCAGCACAATATTACATTCCGAAATCATTTAGTCAACGACCAAAAATGTCCATGTTCATAGCTCTATAGACTGTAATGCCTTAGGAAAACAAAATCCAACTAGATAACCAAATCATTTGGCATGAAAAATTCAGTAATGGATTTATCAAAATGCTTTTATCATTTTCTAAAAAAAAAAATGAAAAAAAATTCACCCGAGTAATGTTGATAATACAAACTCGCACTTAAATGAGTCGAATATCGAAAAAATATTTATTGCTTTTAGAAAATGTTTTATTTTTCATCCACAATGTTTTCTAAAAATTACAAACAAAATAATTTTGAAACAATTAAGAATTCTTTTTTGTCTAAAAAGCACTTAAGCGTTTTATTGCTATGTTTAATAATACTTGATCGTCTGAATTCTCAGCGAATATTTTTCCCCTATGTAACAAAATAAAAATAAATATGAAACTGTTTGTGTAATTCTAGCAAAAATTATTGAAATTATTTTTTTAAAAATAAAAATTTGTCTTAATTTAGTTTAAAATAAAAATTGATGGATTGTGACACTGGTAATTCACGCGTGCATACTTGGTCCTAATTTTGTTTGGTATTCAGAGAAGAGTTACCAATTAAAAAACATTGAAGTGTTCATGATGCGGCAATATCATCTGCCATCTTTGGCTATTTCTTGGAAAAAACATAAAGTTCTAAGACCCGGTGATTTTGCTAGTGGATTATGATTCCTTTAATTTAGAATTCACCTAGAATGAAATCTAAGATATATTTAGCAATCTTTTAATGTTGCTGGCACACAATGGCTCATGTTTTGATTTTTATTACTTTTATTTATTTTCATCTAAAAATTTTAAACTTTTTAAAGAAAAATTAAAAAAATCTTAGCTAAATAAAATGGTAGCTGTTGAAAATTAGTAACATTTTTGATCATTAACTATTAGGTTTACATTTTCGGAAATAAAATCAGCCGTCCTTAGTCCTTAGCATTTAGAAGCTATTTAAATTAATTGAGGCTCTGTAATATAAATATTTAAAATGAAATTTAAACACTGATTTGCGCTAATTGAAACAAAACACTCAATCTAAATATCATATTAATTTTTAAATTTTTTTTCAATTTTTTCTCCATTTAATTATGAAAAATTATAAATTCAACAATGCCATTCAGAATACTTTAGAGTATGCTGTCGATAGCAAACTAATTAATTTTTGTAGTAATTCTAGCGGATGACTGCAAAAAGAATAGACTCAACTCAATCATATCAAGGAAGCATTGCAAATTCTCAATTATTAAAAAAAATGACGCTAATTGAAAAGTTCTTTTAAAAAATCTTTTTTTTGTAAGGTGAGGATTAAAAATTGGAAATTGGATTAGGATAATTAAAATGCATCCTTATCCTTCTATTACTTGTCTTAGCTGTATAATGAAAAAGAAAATCTGAAATTATAAAAACTAAATTTAAACAAAATTATTTATCTTTTTTTTCTTTTAATAAATCTTATAATTAAATTATTTAATCTAACTAAAATCTAATTTCATAATTGAGTTTATCGAACATTTTGAGACCCGTTTTAACTCAAACAATTCGACTAGAAACGATTCTCAAGTCTTTTCAGGATAATCAAATTAAATCTCAAGCTTTATCAATTTTTCATAACCTTTTCGCTTTAACTGATTAAAATTTTAATGCCTGCTGAAAATTAAACTTGATCGAAAATAAGCTTTTTAAATCTGGTAAAGGAAAAGAATTTAAGTTATTGACAGTATAAATAAAAAAAAATACATTTAGAAGGTATGAAATTTGAATTGTTTAAATGTGTCTAAATGCTTGAAATCAGGAATGTACTTAGCAAGAATAAAATTGATTTTTTAGCAATTCTATTTTATTAAAAATGAAATTGATTTCATTAAAAATTTAACGAGAAAAGACACAACTGCAGCAAATGGAACATTAAAGCTAAAACACTCAATTAAACAAACATTTGCTTAACACTGAATAACTAAAACGGAATCAATTATTAATGAACTAAATCATTAGAGAAAATTTCTTTAGATACTTTTTCGTCATACTGAGCTAAAAAATTTTGTCAAGATGAAACAAGGTCACTCAAAGGCTTCATACAAATTCAGATGGAAAGAATCATTTGCCATTCAATAAGTGGTTTAATTTTTTTCCAAACAGAAAACCTCTCAATAATACCATTACAAAACTGGAAAATAAATAAAAGACACTTTGAATCATAATTGGAAATTTTTGATATAAAATACATTATAAATGCATTTAGTTACATGACGAGCTTCTTTTTTTTTTGTTGGAATTTTGAATAATTAAATATTTTTATATTAATATCAAAAAAGTTTTTGTATCAAATTTTTAAAAATTGAAATAGAATTCCGAGGCCTTGGAATAGATGAATATTTTATTTTAAAACAAGTTTGGGTAATAAGTATTAAATTTCTTTATTAATAGAATCGTTGATGAATTGAATGGGTTACCACCGAAAGTTATAGAAGATTCAACCGTCAATAAATTCAAAAATAATTAAGATATTTTCAAGTCTGCTGTAAATAAGTCTTCATCGATCATTACGGCCTAATAGCATTGAGTACTCTTCTCTTTTTCTTCTTAGAATTTTCTAACATTCAATTGTATCGTAATTATTTTATATAAAATTGGCTTATATTTTTCACATTCTGAAAAAAAAAATTTCTTTATATTTGACCTTGGATTTCTGCGCATCCGACTACTATATGTGTCCCTAGTTAGACATGTTCATAAGCCTGTCTTTATTATTTGTTTTTGCAAAAAATTTAATTATTATTTCCTCTAAACATATTGTTCTCAAAAAAAATTTGAATAACTTCGAAAAAAAGTCCATTTTTTTCTTTTTGAATATCTTGTAAAATTTAACAAATTTGTTTATTTAATTTTTTTTAATCAAAAATATTGAAAATGGGACTTAACTATTATTTTAATTAAAAAAAAATATAAATTGAATTAAATTTAAAATTGAAAATATAGCCAACTTTTTAAATAAAATAAAGATTTAATCAGAATAAAAGGAGTGACGACTTTTAAAATTGATAATTATTTTACCTAAAAAGATTTTTTAAAATCATGTCACTTAAAAAAATTTATTCCCTAAAATTCAGTTTTTCCTTTTGTGAAATATTTATTTATTTAATTAAAAATATTATTTGGACTAACACATTGGAACTGACTGGTAAAGACATAATTTTGCCTTTTATTGTTCTTACGCAGTAAGAGTTACTGAAATAAATGAGTTGAAAATAATTTAAAAAAATTAATAAATTTAAACTCTTGCCTGCTAATCTAAGATAAAACCTCACGATTATTTTCTGTTTATAATGATTCACCTTTATACTAGTCAAAATTCAAGCTTAATTCTAGAAAAAATAAAAAAATAGGTTTATCCTAATTATTTATTTAATTTTTTTGAATTAAGTCTGATTTTGGATATAATTAAATGAAAGATAAGTAAAAAATTGCTATGTTATGGTTTCGATGAGAAAATCTCTTAAAGAAATGCAATTGAAGCTCGCTTCATTTTTAAGTCTAGTAGACAAAAGAGAGTTCAAAGTAAGGTAGTTAATTTTTTTTAAAAAGCACAAATAGATTTTCTAATGGTATCGACTAAATTATTCTAAAAAATAGTTCCAAAAAAAAATCACGCCTAATTACGGTTCTAAAATTATTAGAGTACACTTTTTTATGTCTCTTTGTAATTGGTTCAATTTTTGTGTTTGATGTTTCAGATAAAAAAATAATTAAACTAACAAATTTTCATATTTGAAATTAAACTTTTTAGTGAAATAGAATTTGTATAATTTTTATGTGGAAATTTGAAAAAATTTTGAAAATTGATAACTTTTTAACTTCAATCGTTTAATCCTTTAAAAAAAATTTTATAATTTGAAAAAGCTATCGACGCTTTGTTTTCCATTTTTTATACATTGAGTTTTTGTGAAAATGCATCAACCAAACTGCAATTATAAATGAACTAATATAAAAAATATAAAAAAATATTTGAAACATCGCACTATTTCAATGTTATTTCAACATTCGATACATTATTTAATTAAAACATATTTTTGATTAATTTTAAAAAATATTAAAAAAATTTAGTTCAAGTATTTACTACTCTTCAAATTTACCTAATTTTACCAATATAGATTTTCTTTAACCAAATTTTAGAAAAAACAATTTATTTACACATTTTAATTAAACTTAAAGTGGAGTTTAATTTATTTTGACTTTAGCTCCATTTTTTTTTCATTTAATCTAAAGGAACTACCTCTAAACGAACAAATAATTAGTACCAATAAACAATAAATTACTTTTTATTTGCGTAACCTCTCACTTTTAAACTTATTTCATATTTTTTTCAATTTTTTTAAAAACCTTCAGTTTATATCTGATTAAATAACGGGCAATATAATTTTTGCTCTGAATTTTTTGAAAAAAAGACTCTGTAAGAAATAAAAAGTTAAGTGTTAAATGAGTTATAATGAGAAGAATTTTATAAAAAAATGAGATCGATTTTACAGTTTTTACCTCATTATTTTTGGTAAATTAGCTTTTAAAATTCAAATCAAAAATATTTAATCATCTAAGATTTTAAGGTAATATGGTTCTCGGTTAACAATATTGCTAAATGAGACTAAAACAAAGTAACCAAATCAAAGCCCTAAAATCTGAATCAAAAAAATTTTAAATCTATTCTTTTTTTAATTTATTTTGGCATCTATAAATTATTGTGTAAAAAATAATTAATATTTAAACAAAAGATAATTATTATAGGCTATTTAATATATCGAGTAAATTTTAGATACATTATTTTCCATTCATTATTTGAATTTGGATTAATTTTTTCCAATTTTAAATTCTACTTGACTTTGCACAAACCCTAAATTATTTAATTTATTTAGAATAAATTTGTAAATTAATTTGGACACAAACTTATTATAAAACACAAGCATTGTTTCTAATGTCAACTATAAATCTTATTTATTCGGTTATTTTAAGAGATTTTAAGAAATTTGTTTTAAAAATTGCAAAAGTAAAAAACAAAATTATTTTTTTGTTCTGATATTGAGCTCTAATTTAGGAAATTTTAGAAAAAATAATCATAAAATAAAATTGAATGCCTTAGGTATCTATTGAAAAAGATAATACTATCAATTAGGCACTTAATCATTTATAAGAGTCCAATTATCGTAAATTCTCATTTTTTGGGTAAGTGTGTAAACATAAAATTTTTATTCATGAAAATATTTTGAAATAATAGAAATAAAAAAAATACTTTGGGGACCATCAAAAAATGTTTTCAAATAAAATTTAAAAAAATTTATTTGATTTCGATGATAATTTTCTTCCTTTTTTTGACTGAAAAGTTGTTTAGAATGTGTTTTTGTTGTTTTTTTATTATAGAAATAATAAAAGATTATTTAAAAAGGGTGCGCTTAGACAAGGCAATATTTGACGAATCTTACTAGATATCGATATACTCGATATCTAATGCCTTCAACGCTTAATTTACCAACATATTTTGAATCCTTAATTTTAATTGCAAAAAGAAGCGCTAAAAAAATAAATTTAATGCTGAAACAACGATTCAAGTCATAGCTGTTAAATTAATAAATAAATTGTTTAGCGAAAGTTTTTGAAAAAAAAACAAAACTTTATTCCGTAATCAGCTTTTTTTCACTTTAAGAATTTTTTTTTTGAATTTAAGACAAATTGAGCCAGTGAATGCTAAATTTTAGGTTGTGGGAAGTGTTTTCTAAATTGAGCCAAGGACAATACTTACTGATTTGGCAAGTTGTTTATCTAATGTAATTTAAATCTTTCCATGGCGTTAATATTCGATTAACGAGTTCAGTAACAAATCTAATTTAATATCAAAATTGGTCTTAAAAATCAAGAAAGCAAAAATTTATATTTGAAAAAAAATTAAATTGATAGAGGATAAAGTAATTATTTATTTCAGTTGAATCGATTTTTGTCAAATAATAATTTGCTTAAAATCCTGAAGATTTAAAAAAAATCCCTAAACTAGAAAATTTTTGCATTCATTTGTTAGCAATTCTTTCAAGCTTAAATCCGATAAAATTTGAAACTAAAGAAATTTAGATATTTATCGCTTTCAAGAATTTTATTGCATTAATTACTCAAATTTTAAAAGCACTATAAAGCCATTTATCTAATTGTCATGGCGCAATTGGACGAAGATATGCTAAAATTTATTGAAAACGAAAAAATATTAATTTGTTTAAATTTTCGTCTTAACAAGTAAATTTAAAATGATTTAGTCGAAGTAATTTGTTAATTTTTTTTCAATTTTTATAAAAAATTCATTTAATTAAAAAAATTAACAGTTACTGTTAAATTGTCAAAATTTGTCCACGTAGTCTTAAAAATGGCTCTTGCATTCATTACAACTTACTAGATGAAAATAAAAATTTAAGTAAAAATAATTTTATTTTCAGCTTTTCTTCTTTTCTAAAGATTTCTTCATTTTATTAATTAATATCTTTGTGTAATTTTAGAATCATTCATGATGTTATTTTTATAAGCATAAATAATCTATTAAATAATTACATTTGGTTTCGATTACATTTTGATTAAAATTTCTGATTTAAAATATAAATTAGATTTTAGAATACTTTTAAAATTTAACAAAAATAAACAATTTAAATTTTTTTTTTCAGTTTGTATCTTCTTCACAAATAGAGTCGCAAATATATGGAATGAATTACCAGAAAAGGTGGTAAGAGTTAAAGCTTTAAATATTTTTAAATCGAAATTGGATGCATGGCTCGAGAAAAAATAAGTGACTGCTATAGCTAATTAGAGCTCTACTCGGATTTGTTTCTTAGTCGCAGTTCTATCTACTATTACTACTATCTGTTATTTTTAAAAGTTCCATTTTCCTATTCAATTTATTGCTAAAATTTGAAAATTTCGTTCTCATTAAAACTAAGAAATTCTTGACTTGCACCGCATGTATTTTTTAAAGTTGAATTCGTAACGCAAGAGATTGTTTCATAAAATTAACAATTAAATAATAATTCTAAAATTTTTCTTTAGCTTGATTAATACAAAAAAAAATTATTTTTCATAAAAATCTCTGGCTTTAATATCCCATTAAACATAAAACATTGAGTTTAATGCAGACATAAAACATAACTTATGGGCAAGATGATGCTTGTTGCATGCAACAAAAATGTGTTATGGCTAATGAGTATGCAAAATCGAACAAAGAAATACATCTCTAATAAATAATCAAACGAAAAAATGTTTTTAAACTAAAAATTAAATTAAAAGAATTAAATTAAAAAAAGAAATTTTAAAAATACATTTAAATTTAATTTAAGTTTAAAATTATATTTAATGTTCTTTTATTTATATTTTTTGTTTCATATTAATTCTTTCGTTAATAAAAAAAAATAAATAAAAAATATATAAAAGCACAAAATAAGGATTTCAAAAAAATATGTTGGTCGTTTAATTCATATAAATAATTTTATCACCTTTTTTAACTCCAATTAGAAGGAAATTTTTTTTTTCGAAAGCTTTAAAAAATTCTTAATTTTCCCCACTTAATTGAAATTCTGTGATCAAAAAAAATCATGAAGTGTATATAATTATAAAAATGCAACCCTTTTTTAATTTAAACCATTAATTATAATTTAAAAAAATAAGACTTCCTAAGTCAGTTTGACTTTTATATTAAATTAAAATTGATAAGTTTTTAAAAAAACTTTGTTATTTTTTGCGATTCTGCTCTTGTGAACAAAAATTTTTAACCAAATTTTTCAAGGTAATTTGAACAGATAAAATTCCACTTGGGTAAACATCAACAAAATATTAATTTTTTTAGTTAAAAAACATCTGTTTTTTTTTTCAAAACCAGACAAAAAATAATCGATGAAACAAATTAGATTTATTAATTCAAAAAAAAATTTTAAATTCAGCAAAAAATATAAACCTTTTTTTTACCAAAATTTGTTATTAAAATACACTTTATTAATTTAGAATCATGCGTTTTTGATTATTTTAAAAAATTTTCACTGTCCGTACAAATTTAATATTTTTAATTAACAAAATATTCTAAAAAATTTGTTTTAGTTTAATTACCTTCTTTATTTAAAAAAATTCATAGGGTTCCCAGTCGAAAATAATTTAATATACTTTTTAGCTGTTTTTTAAGGAAACAATATAAATCCCTTTATGCATCTTAATGAATGAATGTTCATTAAGTTTACTTTTTAATAAGATTCTAAAGATTTTTAACTGTTTTAAGCGCTGAACCCTTTTAGTGGCATTATATCTGAAAATAAGAAACTAAATTTGACTGTTGTCGTCTATTATTGAAAGAAATTTTTTCCTTAATTTTTCATCTTTTAAATTTTAGGCTAAAATTCAGAGTTTTTCAAAATTCATTAAATCAAAGTCAGTCTAATGATTTGACTTTAAGTTTTTTTTTTCTTAAAAAAAGTTATTTGACTCGACTTAAACATTTCCACTTGTATATATGATGTTAAGAATGATATTTTTCTTAGAAAGAAAGCCTTAATACTGTATTTTTCAAATGAATTAAATTTTATTTTGAATTTATAATAATCAACAGATTTTAGGCCGGAATAGTTTACATTCTTTTTTAGAAATCCTTTTAATTTCAAAAAAATTAAGGCAAATTTTTCTGTTTTATTTTTGATTCAAATTAAAAACTTAATATTTTTTTGAACTCTTTTTAAAAAGTTAAAATTTGGCAAAAAATTTACAGCATTTCCAGAATATTACTTTTTATTTCTTCTAATTGAATAAAATGATTTGCGTATGGTAATTTTTACATAGATTTTGTAGGAGTAAAAACAGTAAAATTCATATCAATGCATACTCCAATTAAAAATTATTTTTTCTTCAAATCCAACAAAATTTAATTATTTCAATTATAATTTAATTTCTGATAATGTCACAATGCAAACAAATATTTAAAGCCAATACAGGCTATTTATAGAAACTTTTTTTGATAATTTTTAATTTTAATATTTTTTAATTATTAGGTTGTTTAATAAGTTTTTTCGTTTTTTTAAAGACTTTTTTTCCTAATGCTTTTAATTTATTCCAAACGGTGCCATTTGTTACAGACATCTCTTTAGCGAGCTGTCTAGTCGACCGCCTCGGGTCTTCCTCAAGCAGCTCTTGCAAATACGCGTCATCAGCTTCGACGGTTCTCCCAACGCGTTCTTTGTCATTGAGGTCGAAATCTCCAGCTTTGAATCGAGCAAACCAATTTTGACAAGTGCGAACAGTCAGAGCGTCGTCGCCATATACCAAACAAATCGATTTGGTAGCCTCTGTCGCATTTTTTCCTTCGTTAAACTTGAATAACATGCAATGGCGGATATGCATTTTTTTGTCATACATTTTTATTTAGTTAATTATTTAGAAATTTAAAAAGCAAACATATGATCTTATATATCATTTGAAAGAACAAGAGTTACTCTTTCAAATGATGTACAACATTGCATAAAAAAGTTTAATCTTTGATGAGATATTTTCATTTAAAAATGGACGAAAAAACTTATTAAACAACCTAATATTATTAGAAGAATACATACCGAAATTCTAAAGACCATTTTTTAAAGAATTTTTAAAGTAAAAGCGTCGGGAAATCTTTAAAGAGCATTTTAAAAATATTTAGTATATTTTTTTACTGCGAATGATTGATAATAGATAAACAATTTTTATATTACGTAAAAAGGTTATTAATATTTTTAAATTAATCTTGACATATTGCACGTTTGGCTGATCGTTCTATTGATTTAGTTGAGATTTTTTAAAAATAAAATAAAAAATAAATTGTCGTACTTTTTCGTCTTTTTCCTTTTTATTGTTCAACCTTTGGCAAGATCATTTAATTTTGTGAACAATTTTTGCCATATAATGATTAAAATAAAATATCAAATTTAATATCAATATGAAATTTTTAATTGAATATTTTTTAAAAAAAGAAAACTTTTTAACCAAGCAAAAGAATTAAAAATCTTAGATTATTTCAAATATTAAAATTTGCAATGAAAATTCTTTAATTTTTTAAAAAATTATATAGACATAACTACCAAGCCTGTTAATTAAGTTATTAATGTCTAAAAAAGCCTAAATTTTTTAATTTTTTCAGTTAGGTTTTGGGTTAAGATTATTATTTTAAGACTATATAAAGATTAAATAAAATTTTCATAAATAAAATAATTTGCTGGGGCTGTAATTAAGATCCAATTATATATTATCTAAATACATGAAAATATAATTTTTAAAAAAAGCCTTTAATTGACATCAAAATTTATATTTTATTTTTATCAAGGTTTTTTCTTAATAAAAAATCTTGGTACTTGTTACTTCAAATTTTTCAACCACTTTTATTTATTTATTTATCTTTACTTTGTTAAAGCTCTTTAAAATTAAAAAGAAAAATCGAAAAAAGAAAATATGATAAAAATTAAATAACTTAAAATAAAATATATGTATTCAAACAGGAAGAGACAGACGGAATGAATGATGCGCCTTTACTTTTTTCTCAGCTGGATATATCCTGATAACTCTTAAAAAACAAGATTCATTAATTTTTAATCAAGTACGATTATATGAAAGTCATAAATTTTACTTAAAAAAATAAATTATTGGTTTAATCAAACAATTATTTACGTGTTAAATTATTTATTTGATTGTAAATTTTTTTGAGCCGTGTCTTAATTTATTGTCTATTGAATAGCTTTTATATCAAGAGCTTTTCTAAAATTTTTCTTATGTGATATTTTTTTTCTTTTTCAATAATCTTTTTTGTATGGTAAATATTTAATTTTTTAAAGTATGTTCATCTTGATTTCGAGAAAAAAAAAATATTTACCAGAAATTAAAATTAAAAAAAAATTGCCTTATTTTTTTTTCAATAAAATAAAAAAATTTATTTTATTTTGAAATAAATAATAACAATAATCCATATCTAGTGGGAAAAAAATTGTTGCCAATAAAAGGATATCACTTTAAATGTTAATATTCGATTACAAAAGTATAACAGACTTTATGCATTGTTTGATGATAATAAATAAAAAACTTGTTTTTTACCTTTTGCATTCAGTTTCTAATCAGTATCCTATTAAACTTTTATTCTTAAAAAAATTAATTTTTGTCCTTTATAAAATAATTTGATTTTAACCTTAATTATATAAAAATCTTAAAAAACAAAAAAAATCGAGTCTAATGTCCAGAATGGAAAACAACTATACCCAGAAATATTTTAGGTTTTAAATAAAAAAATTTAAAGATAATTTTTATTCCCATCACAAAATTTTTTTGTATTCATATTCACATGGTGGATGCTTCTGTTGAAATTTTTTAAACTAAATTAATCCGGTCATGAAATAAATTTTGAAAAAAAAATCAATAGCTGATCTGTTCTGTTTTATAGTACTTTAATTGTTTAGTACTGTCATTTATTTTTTCGAAAAAAAGGAAGATTTAGTAATATGAAGAAAAACTTGCAGCTCTTTGTGAAAAAATAGAAATGCTTCAAAAATTCAGCATAATCATTCAAATCAAGCGAGAATAAAGAAAAAAATAAAACCATGCACAGTATTGCATACAACTGTCACAACTTGATCATTTGATAAAATTTGACCAAAAATGTGAAATTCTCTTAGATTTTCCTTTTGAATTAATTAAAGTGCAATTCTTTAAATAACTTGAATTATTTTATTTAGTCTAACGATTTGATTTTAATGAACCATAATAATCTATTTTTTAATAAAATATTTGATGCTTTTGATGCAGATTAATGGAAATGTCGGATTAATCAGGAAATGAGCTTAAATTAAATATTTATTAAAAAAAATTCATTATTAAATTTATAAAATTATCTTCATTTTTTAAAATAAATCCTTAATTATCAATATTTAATAAATATCTCATATTGATTTTTATTTTTTTTGCCTATTCAATAATCATGCAACCAGAGAAATATCTTTAAAATGTCTCTGCAGCACGCATCTTAAGACTCCCTTCATCATAAAAAAAGTGAACTGGTTTTTATTAGGTAAACATTTCTGTGACAAATCGGAGCCGCAACTTAAAAGGCATTGAAAAGTTGACGGACACTTTCTCCTATTATTCTGTTGGATAACATTGAACAAATCATTTTTTATTAAATTAATCAGCTTCCATTTACAAAAGAAAAAATAAAAGTAAAATAATAGAACAAAAAACACAATAATTGAATTTTATTTTGCATGCAATTTATTTTTCATGGTGAGATTTTAGAATATTCATGAATTTCGAGGGCCGGATTTTCGAGAAAAGACTGAAGATGACTATTTATAACTTTTTGAATTAAATGAAAAAATTCCTGTAAGAATTCTTAAATTCTAGCTTTTTAATCTAAAATTAAATTTAACTTAAAATTCTTATAATCTTTTTAAAATCAAAAATTACTTTTATATTTAAATTAAATTGATTTTGAGGAAATTTTTTTTACGATATTCAAAAATATCTTATTATTCTAGTCCCAGACTAACTTTCTGACACAAGTAAAGCTATTTTATTATTTTTTTTTAAATATTTATTTTAAAGCTTATCTGTATTGATTAAACGATTTATCTCCGCAAAAAAATCGCATTAATGATTTTAAAATTAAAAAATACTAGAATAAATTAAAAGCGCTTTTATTTAATGCCCAGAATTGGCTAAATTACGTTTTTTTTACGTAATTTTTCATTATTTAGAGTAAGCTTACTTAATCTTACGTCAATTTTAGTCCTTAAGGATATGTAATTTTACGTAAATTTACCTAAGCTTAAAGTTATTTAATTAGGTTTAAAAATCAAAAAAATTTTAATAAAAAAATTATAACTATTTAAAATTTTTTATTATTAATAAATATTTATTACTAATTACACTTTCTTTTATGGATAAGCATGCTATAAAATACTTTGAGAGATACTCGGGTTGCAAAAACAAAGTATCTTGAAAATTTTTTGATTTTAAGTCTTTTTAAATAATTTTGATGAGTTATACATGTATTTATGTATACATGTATGTATTTTCATTACAAAATTTTGCCAAATTTTACAAATAATTTGACTAATTTTTCGTAAAATTAAGTAAGAAAAGATAAGGAATGTTGATTTTTTTTTATTTTTTCATAATAATTTTGATTAAAAATTTTGGAAAAGAAGTAAATTTTTCATTTTTTTTTGTACTAAAAACCTCATTTTTTACCTTAAGCATTTTGGAACGATTTTACTGAAAGTCACGAATTTTAATGTAAACTTACGTAATTAAACGTAAATTTCCATGTATTTACCGACTAAAATTGACGTTTTATTACGTAAGCTTACTTTTTTATACATATATTAATAAGCTCGTTTTTGTAACAAGTTTTTACGGTGCTTCTATAAAAATAAAAAAATATTTAACTTTTTTTCTAAATGCCAAAAATTTGTTCTGTTAAAGAAACATAGTGAAAGAACTGTTATTTCATCTATTGTGGAAGTCTGCTAGCTAAAGTTGTTGCACTGTGTTTCTTTAATAGAACAAATTTTTGGCATTTAGAACAAAAGTTATTTAAATATTTTTTTTTATTTTTTTGTATTAGAAGATTTGTATGAAATTTTACAATGCCAATTCTGGACTTTTTATAGAAACACCGTAAAAACTTTTTTCAAAAAATGAGCTTATTAATATATAACAAAGTCGGTTAACACTGAACGAACCATGAATCAAAACTGGTTCAACCTAGAACAAATTGAAACCTGTTGATGAGAAAATGGAAGAACAGTTCTTAAAAAACCTGAATAAAACACACACACAAAGGCATAACAAAATAGCCAGCTATCTTTACTAGGCAATATTAAAAGAGCTTGTCAAGAAAGTGTCTAATCATTGGAGCAAGTAAAAGTCAATGACTTAACTTCACTTCAAAACAAGTCGGAAAAAATAATAGGGTTCGAATAGATGTCGGATTAAAAAGCCATTTTTTGTTTACTTTTTTTTTTAGATTAAACATAACACTGTTGGTGGATGTAAAATTTTGCTATCTAAATAAAAAATTTTCAAAAAATAATATCAAAATTTATTTTCTTTGAATTGCCAAAATTAATAAGCTCAGCTTATAAACAAAATAGTATTTTATTTTATTTTTACATAAAAACTGTTTTATGCGAATTATTTAGTTTTTTGATAAATAAAATAGATTTGGCAAAAATTTCATTCTTCTTAACTTAAATTCTTAACAATTATCAACAAAATAATAACAACTTTTTTGATTAGCATTAAAGTCTTCCCAAAATTGACTAGACCCAAATTACGTCTATTGTTTATACTAATTTTTAACTTTTAGATCTCATTAGATTTACATTGTCTTTAGGCTCGTGATCAGTCAGTTAAAAACTAAAATGCAGACAAAAATAAACGGAAATTAATTTTCTCTGAAATAAGCTTAAAAATCCATTAAATTTATTAAAAAATTAGTTTTGAATTCTGGAAGATTTTTATTTAATAATTGTCTTAAAAGCCTAAAATTATTTTTTTCAAGCTAAATTAAATAACTTTTGATAAAAATGACGGATCCATTTTAAAAAATTTGAATTAAAATATTGCTTAATAATGAGATTAAGTTAAAGCAGGATTCTAATTTTGTCAAAATTGAAAGGATTCCATTCCAAAACACATTAGCTAATCAACGATGTTTTTAAAAATTCTTCAAAAAATTAATTAAAAAGATCTCTAGGTCAGTGTTGGATAACTTAAGAAATTTTTTCGGTATTATAATAATTAAATTGCTCACCTTTAAAGCCATCATGTTATTCTTACTCAATAATTAAAATAAAAGTAAAATTAACAAAATGGCTTTAAAAACAGTGTTGAATCTAATCTATACTTCCTTAAAGATTTATTTTTATAATTAGCAATGAAGAGTTGTTGCATTTTAGAAAAAATATCAAAAAAATTGAAATGAAACAACTTTTTTTATTTAAGGCTAAAACTTGTTCACATTTACTCACCCAAATTTAGTCTCTGCACCAACTCTGCGATTTACTTTAATGGTGTATTTTTGCAGATATTCATACACTTTGTAGAACAAGCTTTTGAACTTAAAAAATGTAATTTAAATTTTGGTTTTGGCTTTGTGTTCCAAAATTCACAATGCCAAAGTTTAGCACAAAAATATCAGTTGTCAAAAATTTCAAATTTTATTTTAAATGAATTTTTATTAAAAAAACACCGATACTTAAAGTTTTTAAAACATCAGTGTTATGTATTGCTTATTTTTTTGTGCTCAACTTTCCAATAAATCAGCAAGAAATTAAAGATTAGATTGAATTTACCTTGAGATATGTATTTTTTTAAAAAGAGAATTTGTTAATAATTAAAACTGATTAAAATACCTGCTATTTAAAGGGAATTAATATTTTTGTCCCAAATGCAGACTTTGATAATCAAATTTATCGACAAGTCACTAATATACCATTATTATCACCGAATTAAAAATTTTTACAATTGCTTGAATAGAGATAAAACTAATAGAAGCATTATAAATTTCAGTCGAATATGTGTGTATTTGGGTCGTAAGCCAAGAGAAAATTAAATTAATTTAATAAAAAATATTAAAGACAGTAATAATGCTTTATTTTTTCGATACTAATGCATATTTATTGAAAATTAAAAAAAAACGAATGAGTTTTGAAAAACGTCCTTCATAAACTCTATCCAAAAATGCGTTTTTTCAAATCTAAGATTCCCTAGTATAATTCTATTAGCAGTCTTTTTCAAATATTTTGTTTTGATTATATAATATTTTTTCTTATATATTCGCTTTTTCAGAAGGGCTTCGACAAAAATAGCAGACAAAGTCCTAAAACAATAAGGTTCAGATTCAGACAAAGTCCTGAGTCCAATTAGTTCAGATTTTTACATTAATTACTTCTTTATATAAAAAAATAAAATTTGAGAGATGTACCCCTAAGACTATACCGAACGCCTTCTGTTCAGTCCCCATTAGCTTAAATTTAGACTTAAAAAAATAAAGATTTAAAAAAAATAAAAATCTTAAAAGTATGAATTTATTTTATTCTTACTTGTCTATAATTTTTATTAACTTTAACAATATTGATTAAAATATTTACTGAAAATTTTTAAAATTGAATAGAACATAAATTAAAAAAACTGAATTTAAATTAAAATAAATAAGATGCATTAAAATTTTTCGTAAAATTTTCAATTTAACTTTTCGATAAATTTTTTAAAAATTTTGTAAAATTTGAACAATTATAACCATATTCGGCGTTTTTTTACGCTTGTTTTTTTCGCTGATTTTACATTTTTTTGTAAGTTTTTACATTCACTTGATATTAAGTAAAAGTTTAAAAACAATTTTTTTCAACATTTCCCGAGGTAATTTTTTACGATTTTTTTTAAAGTTTGAAAGATATTTATTATTGTCCCTTTATTAATATATTTTGAACTTGAATAAAAACCTTAAAAAATGTAAAATTAAATACTGACCAAGCTTCATACATTAATACAAAAAGCCAAAAAAATGTTTAATTTGCCAAAAAAGCTTTTAATGTAACTAAGAATTCTTTAGAATTTTTCTACAGACAGAAAAATATCAAACTAATCATTTTTTTATGGTAATCAAACGAATTAAATTCCAGATGAGTACAGATAAGAATTCAAAGTTTAAAGATAAAATTAGTTAGAATGAATATTTTTCTGTTAAAATTTTTATTATCTTTATGGATAGACAATAAAATTTAGCTTTCAAAAAACCATTTTTTTAAATTTTATTTTCTGTACTTTTAGTACTTTATTAGAATTCTATTTTATTTTACCCTGTTCTTTTTTGTACTTTTTGGTTATTTTAATATTATATTAAAAAATTAAACGGTGTCCTGGTTTAGGGTTTCGGTTATGTTGTTGATTAGAGAAATATTAGCTAGAATTAAAATAAATATTTAAACTATCAATTAATTAATTAAAATCTTTTTTTTAATCATCAAAAAGTTCAAGTACAAAAAGGAACAGGATAAAATAAAATTAATTTTTTTCTTTTACAATATTCCATTTGTCTATTTCTCATTATTTTAGCTTTAAAAATTGGTAAAAATAACAATTAAAGAAATTCGACTAGTGTAAATGCTAGAATTATTTTAGAAGATCATCACTCAATCAAGAAAATTAATTGCTCATTAAAATAAATCATCCCTTAAAGCAAAAATTCAGAAAAATAATAAAATTAATACATTGAACCAGAAAATTGTGTGGTATAGAGTATTAAAGCTAAAATAGCCTGTATCTCATTTCAAAAAAATCTTTTAAATTATTTTTCAATTAAAACGAGACTTTCTTAAACGATTTTCTTCAATAATAAATGATTTCTAGTCGGGTAAAGTATTAGCTTTTGAAATCTTATTAAAAAAAAATTGAAAATAATTCCAATAAAGAAGCTCGATTTGCGGTTGTGAAGTTCATTTCAATTCGATCGTTTCAATTCAGAAAAACTTGAATAACTTTTTTACTAAAAGAGATAATTTAGTTATATAAAATGCTTAATTACAAGCAAATTTGCTTAATGCAGTAAAATAAGCCTGCAAAATACTCAGCATTTTGCACGCCATTAAAAAGTATTCTAGTCAAGTGTGCAAGTACATTGCACAGTTTTTGCAGGCATACATTTTCAGATTGAGCAAAGTTGCTTAAGCATTAAGCACTTTACAGAACTAAATTATCTCTTTTGGTAAAAAAGTTATTCAAGTTTTTCTGAATTGAAACAATCGAATTGAAATTAACTTCACAGCGCCGCTCAATTTAGAAAAATTTGTTAACTTACGGTACTGATTTGACACGTTGTTTTTACATAAAATTACGAAAATTTACTTTGGCCAAAAAATGGCCGAATTTTTGTATTTTTTTAGTGAAAATTTACCTAAATTACAAAAATTCGGTCATTTTTTTGCCATTTTTGGCCAAAGTAAATTTTCAGAAATTTTCCTTATTTTACGTAAATTTACTTAAAGTCCACGTGTGAAATCAGTAGTGTTACTTTATTAATTTTAATGTATTCAATGAATCTAAGCTAAATTAAAGTTGACTAAAATCCGATTAAATGTTTAGACCTATTAACTTAATGACAGATAATTTTTTTTCTATTTTATTTAAATCTTTTAATAATTTTTGTTTGGAAAAAAATTATTTAACATTTCGCTATTAGCTTGGCTTAAATGAAAATAAAAGCGTTTATTTAACTTTTAAATATTTGAAAATGAGTTCACCTATTTCTTCTTTTTTCTGGCGACATTTAAAATTTCAAATATTTTTAAAAACAAAATCAGAGAAAGAGAAATTTTTTGATCAGTCAAAAATTTAAAGATATTAAAAAATATTTCAAAATTTTCGATAACTTTTTATTCTTCCCGTTCAGAATTTTTTTTACAGCTGTTTGATTATTGAAAATAAACACAATAGAAAAAATGATACAGAAAATTGAAAAACTGCTTTTGTTAATTCATTTTAAAGGAACAAAAGGAATTAATCTGATTTAATTAATTATCGGGCTATCATTGCCTCCACAAAAAGCAAAATTTTTTAAAGAAGCTTTTACTCATAAAATAATCTCTTTGTGGTCAAGAGATCAATGTCGAGGTATAAATCTTCAGTAACAAAAATTAAATTTTTACCAAATTTTGTAGCACTATTTATTGAAATTTTTGAAGTTGAATTTTTTCAATTAATTATTAAATTGAACTGAAAAAAATTTCCTATTAATATTATTTTGATAATGAATTTAAATAGATGAAAATTAAATGAGTATTCCTAGACAAGAACAATAGCCTTCTGATTAGCTTTGAAACTTAATTAATCTTTTAATTTATTTAAAATTTAAATTTAAAAAAAATTATAGAGAAAAGCCTAATACTCTATTACAATTACTAAAAGAAAGAACATGATAATTTCATCTTCTAATAAGAACTGGGATCTTTTAATCATTTTAATCATTAAAATAACACTTAAATGGCTTAAGTTTATTGAATATTAATTGATATTTGAGCTAAAAGTTTTTTCTTCTTTAAATCTAATCCTAAGCGAAATCTTGATAATAAAAATCTTTATAAGCTATTGTTTTTCATTTATAAGAGTTGAATTATTATACTAGAGCTGCGTCAGTTTAAATCAAGTTATGATTAGTTTTCTTTAAATAAAAACGGAATAGGATGCTAAATTATTGAAAATGATAAGAACAACAATATATTTACTTGAATAGATTCTTCAAACACTTCACCAGCTAGGCCGGATTTATTGCTATAAATTCTAAAATCTTAAACTTAATTGTTTGCGTCTTTGAAAATACTACAATTTTCCTTTAGTACCACTTAAGTAGATTGAAAAATGATAAGATGATTCAAACGATCTTGGTATAATACCATCTTAGTTTTTTTAAATCAGAATCCAGTCATCATAGTTTTAAAATTTCCTTTAAGTTTTCAATTCACGTTAATCAAACCACATGCCAAGGATTTAACATTTAGGCTAAATCGTGCCTGTTTGAGGATACCATACTCTTTCGATAAATTTTTCTAAAAAATTAGTTAATTTTGAAAAGAATTAAAAATTTTGAAATTTTCCCACTAATCCGACTATTTTGGCATGTTTGAAAAATTGTCGGATAAAGTAGAATTATAGAATTAATAAATTGCTAATTTTTTATAGTGAATTGGTTTATTTTAAAAATTAATTTAAAATTAAAATACTTGTTTATTTGTCGTTTGAATGATCCATTCTTTATTTCTTTGTTTCAAATCTTGAAATTAAATTGTTGGCATGATTTAAAAGATTTTATATTTGGAAATCTTGAATTCGGAAAAAGAAAACTAAAATTAATTGTTAAAACTAATGAAAGCATCATTGAAAAAATAATACTTCTTTTTATTAATTTTATTAAAAAAATTCTTATATTAAGTGGAAAAATGAAACGAAACGAAAATTAGATTGAGAACTTATCTCAACAAGAGAGTGAAGTTAAGATTAATTGAACTGGAGCTGATTTCCTAATGACAATATTTCAAGGTTAAATTTTATGCTATGCTTCAATTTATTTAATAGAATTAAAACGCAATTATATTTAATATATTATAAATATTAATATCAAATTTAAGATTACATAAAAATATTTGTTGTTAAGTCTTTAAAAAAGTTATTAAAAATTTTATCTTCCTTATGTCTTAAAAAAATTTGAAAAAAAATCTCGATAAAATAATTTTTTTTTTGAAAAATTAAAATTTAAATACTGAAAAAAATAATTTTTTTTTTCGATTTTCATCAAAATTAGCTATATTTTTTGAAAAATAAAATGGTTTAGAAAATTTTGTTTTTATGACAAAATTAAATTTTTTCCCGCTTACCTATCCTAACGATCTTTAAATTTTTAATAAAAACTTCACTTAAGGTTATAAAAACTATTTTTTTTCAAAATACTGTTTGTCCTGTCTCATATATGATTTGAAATATTTTTTTACAAAATTTAATATTTTAGAAAACAAAGAATACCATATTTAAATTAATTTTATAATTTTTTTCCTGTAAATATAAAAAACTATAAACAGCTTTAAAATGAACTCTTAAATAACTAAATTTGATGCTTGAGATAAAATCATTTAAAAGCAAAAAGACGGTTAATCCGCATAATTTGTTGACAATGTTGTAAATAAAAGTGATTAATTTTAAAAAAAATGGATAAATTATATGACGATGTACAGGTGGCTTGTCAAAGGTCTTTGTCTGCCTGGATTCAAGAAACAAAAGGAAAAGTTAAAAATGACAATTATACTTAAAATTCAATTTAAAAAAATAAAATTCACAAAAGAATGGTGTTCTTTCAGAAAATATTGTCATAAATAGGACTTTAAGGAGTATTCCTTTAGATAAACTTATTAAATATTAAAAGTTAATTTAATGCAACCTTATTAATGAAGAACTATGTTAGAATATTTATAACTTAAAATTTTAAGTTTCAGTAACTTGATTAGTGTATGAGAGAGGAATGAGGGGTTAATATATTAAAAAATGTCTTCTTGAAAATAAATTCATATTCAAATGATTTGAAATTTTTTGGGATTAAGAGAAATATTCATGAGGCTTATTGCTTCCTTTCCAAAAAATACCGAAAAAATCATTAATTTAGAAAATTTATTCCATAATGACGATAAGGATTTAGGATAGCAATTATGATTTAATAAAACTTTAAAAAAGAAACAATTAGCTAGCTATTTTTGGTAAACGGAAATGCCCGAATTACCATTTCGTAAATTTTTTGAACCAAAAATAAAATATATTTTTTGAGTAAAATTTAAATTACAGACGCAAAATATTAAAAATGAGGAAATTAAATTTTATGAAATCCTCAAATTAAAATAATTAAATATTCATTTATTTTTTCCAAAAAAGTTAATTTTAGATTCATTGTGACTAAATACACCAAAAAGATTAGATAAAAATTTCGATGAGTAGATTTTTTAATGAGACTTTTAGACACTCTTGTGAGATCAATGCTTAAAATATTATGAATGCTTGAATAATCAACAAAATAAGTTCATATTTTATTATTTTTTTTTGTTTTTTCACAATTGATTATATTTAACCATCTTAGAAAAAAATTATTTTGAAGTTAATTACCAGCAAGATTTCTCATGATATTTTAAACGACTTTTAAGAAGAAAAATCTAACAAAGTAAAACAAACGAGGGATACTAATCCGAAAGGAAATTTATTTTCAAATTGAATTTTTTAATTAGAACTTAAATTGAATAAAATTTTAAAGCACCAGATTTCTTTAATATTTTTTAACTAAACAAAATTATTCTCAATGGACTATTAATACTAAATTTGAAGGTTAAAAAATTTGCAAGAACATAAAAAAATCATGCATTTTCAAGAAACTATTTTAAATCTAATATATTAAATAAAAAAATGTAATTCATATAATAATAAAAAATACAAATAAAGCGAAGAGCGCTCTTCGAAAGAGAAGAAATAGATTTAAATAAATCTCTTTTAATGGTTTGCTTTCTTAATCAGTTTGAAAAGCTTTGATTAAATGTTAAGTATTTTTTGTAAAACTTAAAACAGTTGAAAAATTCTTTTAACTTTTTGTATTTATTTTAATATTTATTAAAAATTTTCGCTTGGAAGGCGATTTCTTCCTCTTATTGAAATTAGTATTTATGTTATATCATGAAGAATGCGGAAGCAATTATTTAATTCAGCTACAATTACAGTATGTTTGTTTTATATCTCTAATTGGAGCAGAAATTATAAACACTTGTTTATTTATTCTGTTTTTAAGATTTAAAAAAAAAACTATTTTTAAATAATTTTTATTTAATATATGAACATTTTCTTAATGGATTCATGAAAAAAAGATGAAATTAAATTAGACTTTCGCTTTGAAAATCTTTAATTTTTTTACTAAGAATTTTTTTTATCTTTATAAATTAAAAAAAGAAAAAACTAAATTCCTAAAAATTCTATCTCATATTGAAAATCTGATATAAATAATTAAATAAGAATTTAGTATAAGTGAAAAGACTTTGGCCTAAATATATTTTGTACTATAAATGTTTTTAAATAGGAAACAACAAGCTTTTTCTAAATTTCATAAAACTTGGATTTTTAGAAAAAAATCGGATCCTTATGAGTTATAACTTTTTTATTTTTTAGGAAGCTTTTTATTTAACTCTAAATTACAGGAAATATGATCTAAAAATTCTTTTATTTTCCAAAAATGTTAAGTAAAAATTAAGATTTATTTGGTGTTTTGTTTTTAATAAAGCTAATTTAAAGAACAAACTAAATTACAGCTATTTAAATTTAAGCAATAAATTAAGACCAAATTTTTAAACACAATAGCATTGCTCGAAAAATAAAAAAAAGAGTTCAAGTCTTTATTAGAACAACTATTTTTTTTTAAATGCTATAAATTCAAAAATTGAAAAAATTTTTATTTCGATTAATAAATTATTTGCTTTGATGAGACTTCTAAATTTTTCTCAATACTAATAATATTTTCATGATCTAATTCAGCACGAATTGAATAAAAATCTCTCTTGATTTTGGAAAGCAAATGACGCCAATATATAGTTGAAAACAGAAAAATGTTTAGTCATAAGGAAATTCATTGATAAAAATATTTATTTTTTGATTAGTCTGGTGAGCTGAAATTATATAATGTCTAATACAGTATCTAAGTTTTAGAAAAAATTGCATTTTTTTCCAAATTTTAGTTTTTATATCTATCAGCGAAATGAAAAAATTACTCCTCAAGACAAATAGACAAACTTTTTCAAAACAAAGACAGATTTTGGAAAGAGTTTAAAAGTCAAAATGAAGCAAAAGTTAAATGATCAATTTTTTATAAGAGAGTAAAGAAACATTTATACTCTTGAAACCGATTTTTTTACTAATTTTCTATTTTTATCATCGTCAGAATAGCGGTTAATTGAAAATAAATAATAATAATAAAAATAAAAATTATCCATAAATTTTCTTGAATAGGTCTTTTAAAAAAAATTATCAAAGAACATTTTTCTAAAAATATTTATAGTTAAAATATTCTGAGTTCAAATTTAATACAACTTTAAATTTTTATATTATATTTGATTAAATTTATTTAAATTAACAAATTAATGAGTCTTCTCGATTACGTTAGCAAATAATATAATTTTTTAAGCTAATAAGAAATTTTGATGCGGTGAAAAAATTCGTTGATGCATCAAATCTCAATTTACCAGAATTTTAAAATTTAAATGAAAATGAATTTTAAGTTTTCTTTCCTTTAAATAAATAAACCATTAATTCTTATTATTTATTTGTTTTCTGTACCGAGCTAGAGCTCCTTCAGAACCATTAATTCTGATAAGTAATTTTCTTAAAAGTAAAAAAATAGAATGTTGTGTATAAATTAATTTACATTTATGTTTCTTAAAAGTACCAAATAATTAAATCTTAATTTACATTTATGTACTCTTAAAAACCCAATATTTGTGTCGTATCTTACAGCTATGTATATATAAACAGTAAATTATCAAAAACAGGAATTAATTTAATATTTTCTCCTCTTTTTTATTAATTTACTGACCTACCAGTTTCTTGATAACTGTTTCTTGATAATTTCAAAATTATTTTATTATTTTTCTTATTTTGTTATTTAGTAAACTAATAAAACTCTCTTTATAATTTTCCCTGGAAAATTTAAGCTAGTAAAGTTAAATCGAATGGATTTATTTATTTGTTAACCTGTACTGTAAAATTAAGATAAAAATAAAAAGGAAATTAAAAAAAAATTTAAAGACAACTTGAAGTTCATGATCATGATCAAAATTTAATTGATTAAAATTTTAATAATAATGATGAAAATAAGCTTTTTTTAATATTTTTAAATTAAACATAAGATTTTTATTATTTTAATTAAAAAAAAATTTTCTAATTTTTTTAAATTGACTCTTTTAAAATCTCTATTTGAAAACTTTAAAGACAAATATAAAATCCATATTAAGTTATCCAAATTATGGCTTTAACTGATATTTTAATATTTATTAAAATATATTACGGCGAAAATAAAAATATAAAAATAAGTTAAAATTTGTATTGAAAAATTTCAAAATATTGATTAAGATTTTATTTTTACTTCAGATGAAAATTCCTCTACTTTTCTATCTAATTAAAGATTAAACAAATCATGTTTAATTAAGTTTAGTCATTTATTATTAAAAATTTGATAAAAAATACCTCTTTATTTAAATCAAAAACTAAAAATTTTGATTCGAAATTTATATTTGTTCATGAACTTCAATCTGCCAAATTTAAATATAAAGAAAAATAAAATAAAAATATCAAGGTATCAATTACACGCTAGAGTCTGGTGCTTGCTTGCATTCTACGAAATAAAGCTCATCTGTCTTACTGAACCGTATTCAAACAATTAGAAACCTCCACATTACGATGTTTGTTCCACTGTTTGATGTGTGTTCCACTGGTGTATATGATGGAATTCTGATATTTAAAATAAGTATAAGTTTATATTTATGTATACGAGTTGGTTGATGTAGTGATTATCGGTGACCAAGCGTATTTCGACCTTTAATTCGAAGAACCCAAACCATTAATGCCGCCATTATTATAATACCGATGACTTCAGCCACTCCTAACATATGTGAGTACAGTACAATTTGATTGAGTAGCTTATCTATGAGCATTGATATCAAATATGTTACATTTAGCTCATCTAGTGTTTTTTTGTCGGAATTATGTTCCATTTTCGGTTTTGAGTTTTTCATGGGGTCTGTTTTAGCAACTCTTCTTTCAACGCCTCATCTTGCCGACAGAAAAAACTGACCATGAATGTAGGTCCATTTATTACTAGTAATGCGTAATGTGTTTTAGTTTCTGTCAGCCATTTAATTGGAGAGTAGATCAACGTTAACCACAACTTGTGGTTACCATAAATTTTGTGAGCTATTTCCTGACCACTTTACTAATTTTCAAAAAAACACTTGCATCATCATTATGCCAATAACCACTTTCCATTTGAGAATACTAAATTTATTAATATTATTCAAAAAGGTTAAGGAAAGATGCGAAAGCCATAGCTTTCTTACAGCCCAAAAGTAAAGATGAGTAAAAATTTTATGTTTTGAATAAATTGAAGTAGTAGTAGTAGTAGTAGTAGTAGTAGTTGAACTGCAGTATAGATATTTCTATCTATACCAACGCACTGAGGCGTTTAGCCTTATCTAGTGTAAGGCTTTGGCAGTCTTTGCTTCTCACTAATCCAAACACTTCTTTGTCAATAGTTGCTTTGAAACTGTTGATTGTTTTCGCATTAATCGCATTTATTGTCAAACTGTTCCAATCCTTTGCCAAACGGTTTGTTAAAAAATTATATCTTGATAAACCTCTGCGATTTATTTCACGGACAATTCATTTGTCATGTGGTCTCCTTAGGTTTATTGTGCTATTTTTAGTGTAGTTGATACCATTCATTAGAGATACTTTTTCTAGACCATTAACTATTAACATTTACTATTTTATGCATTTGAATTAAATCACCTCTCAGGCGACGATTTTCAAGGCTCATGAGATTTAAGTCTTTCAACCTCTCTTCATACGGTTTTACTCTGGTAGAATCTACAAGCTTTGTTGCTCTTCTTTGAACTCTTTCTGTGATCTTAACATCTGTCTTTAAATATGGGCGCCACATACTCACTGCATACTCTAAGTGTGGTCTAACAAGTGAAGTATAAATGAGTCTCAGTGATTCTCGGCCAAGACTCTTGAAACAATTCTTTATTTTCACTTTATTTTGTAAGTTATTAGTTCTAATTTTTTGAATTTTTTCCAAATGGTAGGAATAAAATTAAATTAATAATTGGGGATATTCATCCAAGCAAGTTGTTCTTCGTTTTTTTTTGTGTTGTTTTGATTTATAATTTTTGTTGATTTGATTTTGGTCATTAATTTCGTTTATTGATGGTTTTCTCCATTGAGGATGATTTTGCCGTAGTTTCTGTGAGTCAGTTTTAAAAGCTATGGCTTGACCATTTCGATTTTTGCTTGTGAGTGAATATATTCAGTGCTGTCCATGAAGTCGGAGCTAAGACAAAGGCGATGAACTTTGTTTTGGAGGATCTGTAGATGGCCAAGTGCATTTTTGGATGTGATAATTGCAATATGACTGTATTCGAAAATGGATAGTATACATGTTTTATAATAATTTAATAACAATCTTGTGTTTGATGACCAGAGCCGTCCTTTCAAGGCCTTTATTACTTTTTGTCGATCAGTGACTTTGTCGCTAAGGTAATGTGTTTCATGAAGCTTAATTTTGGATTGAAAACTATACCAAAGAGTTTTGGATATGGATCAAGAGCTATTTTATGGCCACTAATAGCTTACTAAATTTAGTAGATCGAAAATCTTCTACATAAGCATCGATACCAACTTAGACTCCGTAAATTCCATTGCCGTAAAATTATTTTTGAACGACCATGTTTAGTTTCTGCGAATCTTTTTGCTTATAATCACTTTTCACAGTTTTTTGGTTATTTGATCGTTTTGAACTTCTTTTCAACTTAAGAAACGACTCTACGACAAAATAGCTAAAAATATTTTTATCTTTTTTTAGAGTTAATTGTTAGTTAAGTTCAAGATACCAAAAATAATTTTCTTCTTCTTTGGAAACAACAAAGCATTAATTAGGCTAAAACAATTTTCTAAAATTATTTAACTAAAATAATGATGAGTTGAGAGTAAATTTATTTTTTTATTTAATTCAAAAAAAACCTTTTGGTGATGAAATAAAAATCAAAAAAAAAGAAAAAAATGAATAAATTGTAATTTAAAATAATAGAATTAGAATATTAGAATATTAGAATTTTAAACAGGAACAAAGCTTTTGTCTCACCTTTACAAAAAAGGCCGACAAAAAATATATCATGAAGAACAATATTATATACAAAAAGTTAGAAACATAAAGGATGGTGATTTTTCAAAAAATTTAAATATCTTACACAATTTACTTAAATACTAGTTAATTTTTAATTTTTCACCTTTTTTACGAAATTAGCTCTTTTTATTAAAACTTTTACATTTTTGTTTACGACCTATGAGGCAATTTATTATTTTAATAATAATATTAATATAAAAAATGACAGACCAATTAATTTCTGAATGACTTTCTTAATTTGTATTATTAAAAAAATAACATAAAAGTAAAAAAAGTTAAAAGAATTTTTTCTGTTATACTTTCTTTTAACTTTTTTACTTTTATGTTATTTTTTTAATTTGAAGAAGATTTAGCTAAGCACATATAAAAAAAATATATACAATGAATTCTACCGTCCAATAGCATATATTTATATCGGTGCTTGAAAAATCTGAGTCTTAATTTTAAGTTTAATTTCTTCTTTTTTAATTAACCTATTATTTTTGGAATGAGGCGACTATAATAGAATTTTTTGGTGATTAATAAATTTAGCTATTTTGATTAAAGCAATTTTTTTCGTCAGTTTAGAGATATTTATTTTCTATTAATAGCTATTTTGACACTTGCTATTTTGACTGACTCCCCTAGGAAACTTCTAAACACTATTATTACTTCTTAAAACGCATTTGATGAGCTCATTTTTGATTGTTTTTTTCATCAAACCCTGTTTAATACCACAAGTTTTAAATCTGGCTTCCTTCACGTGACTAATCATTATTTTGATTTGCAATTTTATTCAAATCTTATTCCGACAAAAAAAATTAATTTTGTATAATTATATTTCGACACGTTTATTTTCTACAATAGCTACTTAGACAACAATCAATTTTTTTTGTCAAAATGGATGAAATTGTATGAAAGAACTAGATTAGAACTTCCGAGAACAAACAAGAATTAACAGAACATGAATTTTTTTAAAGAATTAACATTTTTCAAAAGTATTTTTTTATATTAAAAATTAATATTTTTAGATTACAACTTTATTCTTTTGATAAAAATTATCGAAAGAAAGCTTGTTTAAAATTTATTCATAAGCCGATTTTATTTTTAAACTGGTTCTATTTTGAAACCGTTTCTTAATATCGGTTCTGTTTTGAAACTGGTCTCAAACCGGCTTTGAAATTGGAACCGATTTACCAGCCCTATTCGGAAACTTACTGGTTTTTCAACTCAATTTAACATGTATTCTAAAAAATAAATTTTTAACATTTACCTTTTTATCATTATTATTTTTCTTTATCTATTTGTTTTATCTGTGCCGAAATAAAGCTCCTTCAGATTAAAAAAAAAGAAAATAAAAAAAAATCAAGACAAAATAAAATAAAAATGATAACATTTAAATTAAGTTATAATATAAAAGACAATTGAAATTGATAAATTGTAAGAGGTTACATGTGCAAAATGTTTATGTATTGAACAGTTCAGGAAAAGAAGAAGAAATAGTAAGATAGCAATTACACAATGGAGTTGGGTATTCAACATATCTTGATTCAAAACCCACTGTGTATTCATCCACCAGCTTGATAACCAATGGAATAGAATGATGCAGTCCTCCCGCTGCATATCTTTCGCTCAATTCAAAAAGTCGATTAGAGACAGTTAAGAGTTTAAGTTTATTAAAGGCCTCATGATGCACAATATTGGAAGGAATATCATATTTTAGTTTAAGTATAAAACTTACTACTGAGTTTTGTAAGACTTGAATTTTTTTAATTTTTGTCTCCGAAAATGAATTCAGACACGGAAAAGAGTAATCAATTATAGATCCGATTAAAGATTGATATAGGTCTCCTAATGTGTAATAGTTTAGACCCCATTTTTTGCTTGACAATATTATTATTATTTATTCATAAAATTACGCCAGATTCGGCGATGTAAAAAATAACATAAAATTGAATACAAAGGAAGGTAGTTATGTACTGTTTGTTTTCCTTTTTTAAATTTACAATTATGTTTAAGAAATTAAAATATTAAAATAGATTTTCATTTTTTACATAAATACCACAAAAGATTTAATTTTAAATTAAATATTCAAAGATTGAGATTAACACAAAAAAAAAAAAAAAAAAAAAATATTAAATATAACCTTGTTCAAATGTCTTAGGTTAGTATTTTTTAAATTTTATTTATCTTTTTGAGATAGGGTTGAGCAATCAAACACGATCACAGCACAATTAAACATCTATAAATATTATTATTAAGTTTAACCCTGAACTACAACGCTGTTTTATTTCATCAACCATTGGGGCAAAGGTTAATTTTGAATCAAATTTTATGCCTAAGAACTTGATTTCCTTTTGACTCTCAATTTTATTTTCATATTATTTTAATTTTAAGTCAATATTTTCCTTATTATATTTAGTGAAAACAATGAAGCAAGACTTTTCAACAGATATTTTCATCTTCCACTTGAAGAGCAATTTTTCTAATTCATCTAAGTATTTGTTTATCTTATTTCCTAGATTTACTCTTTTCTTAAAAATGTAGAATGTGACCAAGTCGTCAGCAAAAAGAAGAGAGTATTCACTATTTGTTTTATTTCTTTTAGGTATATCATTGATAAAAATAACAAAAAAGTAAAAATTACTGAGCCTTGAGGAAAACCTGCAGTAATATGGTATTCATCGGCATCTTGAAGTTGATGATCAATTCAAAATATCATTTCAATTCAAGAAGTTTATCTTTAGATATTAAAATAAATCTTTGATTTAATTTAAATAATTTTAATGTAACATGTTTTACATGCAATGTAGATTTAGAAAATAAAAAAAAATTGTAAAAACATTTTCTCAATCCATTGATAAAATCGATTTTCAATTAAGTTAACTGATTTTTTGTAAAGTTTTGTCTTTATTTTATAACTTATTTTGAATTTCTTTTTTAAATTTAATTGTGAATGCTAAACACAAATACTTTTGAAATAAAAAATCTTAAATAAACCTTACAAAAAATCAGTTAACACATTTAAGTATTAAATTCGATTATCAATGGACTGAGAAAATGTTTTTTCAATTTTTTTTTTAATTTTCTAAATCTACATTGAATGTAAAGCATGTTACATTACAATTATTTAAATTAAATCAAAGATTAAGTTTAATATCTAAGGATAAACTTTTTGAATTGAAATGATATTTTGAATTGATCATCAACTTCAAGATGCCTATTCATCACTTATATGACCATTTACTTTTACATTTACTTTAAATGATCTTGAGTATAGGAATGAATTAATCCAATGTAAAAGGTAAGGAGATAGGTTCATTTTTATTAGTTTATAAATAAGACTACCATGCCAAACCCTATCAAACGCTTTGGAGATATCAAAAATAGGGAACAAACTTTTTTCTTTCTATTAAATGATATTATCATTCTATTATCATTTTAATTTTCCATATTAATTTTAGAATCTTTAACAAATAAAATGTTTAGATAGCTCTTCATTGTAAAAACAAGTAAAAACTAGATTTGTTGTCACAATAATTAGACACCCAACTTATATGACATTAAATATCGAATTCTGATTTTGAAAATGATATAATGACATGTCACTAATACCGAATATAGCCTAAATTTGACTGTATTTCTAAGCTAACAAAAAAAAATAATGTCTAACAGGCTGGCTGAAAAGAAGACACTACGCCGTTCGGAGCTGCCAAGAGGAACTTCCCTCTAATTTTTTTTTAAATAAATAATAAATTGACTATTTCTTGTCACTAATTTCGACAATACAGTAATTGCGTAATTATCCGAATTAAGTGACATGTCTTTAAAATAGAGTAATCTTTTTTTAGTGACACACTGTCATAACATGTAAAAGATTTTATTGTGGTATGTCACTCAATTTCAAGCTACATTCGATATATGTGACATGTCGTAAATGCCAAATAAAATATAACAAAAAAAAATTAATAAAAATCAAATATTTTAAAATTTATTGTATTGAAACAAATCGGCGAGTTGACGACTTTAGCATTAATTTAATTTTTTTAAACTCTTCTAAGCTAAATTGAATTTATACTTTTTATTTTACCATTAGCATCAAAAATTAGATGAGGTAAATGGATAAATTAATAAGCAACATAAAAATATTGTCGTTATTGTGGAAAAGTTAGCCAAAATCAACAGTTCTCAACACTAATTATTAAAAAAATTTTTACTATTATAAATATATTCAAAAAGATGACGTGTAATCTCTACCATGTATCATCTTAAATTTTTCCGGAAAAAAATTTATTTATTCTTTATAAACATTTATTTTTATTTCTTTAGATTTTTTAGTTTTGTTTTTACAATTTTTCGGTCGTTTTAGCGCCCCTAAATTCATTTTAACCATTAATGTCGTGTTTTCTATTTTAAAACGATCCAAACTCTTCAAATTTAAAAAAATTAAAAATATATTTTATATACAATTTTAGGCTATATTCGTTATTAGTCACATTCCGTTATATCATTTTGAAAACCAGAGTTCAACTTTAACGACATGTCACTTCACATTTAATGACGTGCAGTTAAAATCGAGCTTTTATGTTCCATTTCTTTTATGTTTCATTGACGTAAAATGTCAAAAACACCTTCAGTCAGATTTATGATAGAATAAAAAAATAAATAAAAATAATAAATTTAATAAAAAAAATTAAAACAAAATTTTTTGCAAAATCGATAACCAATTTCTTTCTAAAAAAGAAATTTTTCTCAAGAATGTCTGTTAGCATTAAAGAAAGATATTTTCCATAGCAGTGGTTTAATTTCATGCAAAAAATACAAATAATTAAAATAGCTTGTGTTGTTAATTTCAAATACAAATTGAACAAAAATTCGTCATTTTTTGAAAAATTAAAATTAAATTTTCAGAAAATAGTTAAAGTTAAATAAAGTTAATAAAAAATATTAAAAAAATATAACCACAAAGTGCAACATACTGTGTTGAACCTCTTTTATCAGAAATTAAATTATTATTTTCTTTTTTTTTTTATTAAAAAATCTAATTAATTTAAATAATATTGATGTTTTATTTTTTGTATTTTTTATATCAGAAAATTTTTTTTCTGGTAAAAGAGTTTCAACAAAGTACTTTTTAAATATTATTTATAAACTTTAATTTTTATTTTGAAAAAATTAAAAAATTTTGTTCAATTTGTATTTGAATTTCATAATACCAAATAGCTGAAGTTATAAGTTCTAAAACTTGAGACGAAAACTCAAAGAACTCGCGATTAAATTACAGAGACTCTTTTTCTAACACTCTTCAATAAAATTTAAACCATAATATTTTTTTGATTTTTTAAATTTTCTCAAAGCATAATTGTTAATTTGATTTCGATTTAAATTTTTTAATTTAACAAGCTATATTTTAAATAATGCTCGTGTAAGGTGAAAAAGAATTAATAAAAATTGAAACATTACATTCGAAATCATTTAAAAAAAAATTAAAAAAAATGGAAAATTTTGCCAATAGAGTCCAAGAAGAAATCGATTCTATCGATCGAGAGTACCTGAGAAAAATTCAAGTAAAAATTTAATTTTTAAAAGTAGATAATACTAAAAGGTATAAATTAAGGGTAATATGTTCAGGTGCAACGCTAATTGTTGCGATAATCCAAACATATCACAAAAAGACTTGGAAAGATGCCTGGAAACTTGTTCACATCCAGCCGTCAAGGCTCAACAGTTCATGAACCAACAAATGCAAGAAATTCAAGTAAAAATAGCTAAAAATCGGATGCCTGTCCGAGTACCGATGAACCAATTATCAAAATAAATATTTATTTTTGCTAGGATAGAGTCCAGCGATGCTTGATGAGCTGTGCTGATGAGATTAAAGACAAAGCTATGTTCAGCAAAGCAGAAGACCTCGTGAATTCAGCTGAGATGAAAAAATGCAGCGCTAAATGCGAGGATGAAATGCTTAAAATACTTCCAAATTATACCAAAAAAATGAGGGAATGGTTAAGCAAAGGAAATAATTTTTAATAAAAATAATTAAAAAATTTTTTTTTTAAATTTAAATTCAAAATTATTTTAAAAATTAACAAAATTTTGATGTGGTTTAAAAAGACACATAAATTAACATCGTGTGTGCACACAATTTAAAATTTTAAATTATAAATTTTTGGAAAATTTTCTTTGAAAAATAATGAAAAATGGAAATCAATTACTGGGCTATATTCTTGTCGCTTGTTATTAACTTGATGAAGCGGTATTCTTCCAAGTTGTGTTCGTTGATTCTGCTCAAAGTTTATACCAAAGAAACGCCCGAGATCACCGAGTACAGAAATCGGCTCAAGTGTCTGAGGGAGGAAAAAAGCTCAATAAATCCCATGGATCATTTTGCAAAATATGCGCTGGTTGATCGAAAGATAAATAAATTAGTAGAAAAACTCAAGGAGAACAAGAGCTCAACACAATCTGACAGAATGAAAGTAATGATGTATATAAATGTGGTGTTCACAATTTTGACAGTTGTACTATCTTTGTTATTAATATGGTCGAATTATTCCAAGCCAATTATTGACTTTTCGGGCCTGTTGGACAAGTCTGATTTAGGCGAGCAGAATATTTTTTTTCCACTGAACCAAATGTTCGCGTTTCCTAACAAAAACGGAAACAACTCGATTGGCGTGACTGCTTGGCTGCTCATAGCAAATCGTTTCATAGACATTGTATTAAATAAAATAAATGCGATCAAAATTTTAAAAGATTAATTTTGATAATTACTTTTTAATGACTATTTTGAGCAATTTAAAAAAAATATTAAAATTTTAATTAGTTTTTTTGATTTAACTTTTCCTTGAAATTCTAATGATTTTTAGATAATGATAATGAAAAATCGCTTTTTTTTCGAATGATTAAATTAAGACCCTACAAAGTTTTATTCTTTATTCATTAATTAAAATGAGAATAAAACTTAACCAAAAATTTTATTTTCTCTTAAAGGCCAATTTTTTTAACTTTTTACACATTTTTTGGATAAGATAATAATTTCTTGATTATTTAACTAGAACATTGCTCATTTTGCAGCAGATTCTTTTTCGGTTCAATTGAATTGAAATTTTGAATATCCTGTATTCTAATTTCCATTTGGAATATTCTTTTTAGTATATTTTACACTGTAAATTTTATTTACTTTATATTTTGGATTTTTTATTTAATAACAAAAAAAAATTTAAGCTGAAAGAAAAAAGATGTTTAACTTTCAAGCAGCTGACATTTTTATTTAACTTTTGAATTCCAAAGTCAGGTTTGACTTTGACTTTTTGTTTTTTAAAAAATTCAAAAAAATAATGAGCTAAATCATTTGATATTTTTCGCTATTTTGCAACAAATGATTGATAAAAAATAGTAAGAAAAAATTTTCAAAAATTCTAATTTTTTTATAAAAAAAATTTTATTACTTTAAAAATTTCTTTTTTTAGATAATTTAAATAAAACTATTTTATCAATCACTTGTTGAGAATTAGCGAAAAATATCAAATGATTTTAAGTACTTGCATATTAATTTTATAAATTTTTTAAAAAACAATAAGTTGACTTTTACTTTCGAAATATTTTTTTTACAAATTTTGACTCATTAAATCTTAAATCTTCATTTTTTTGACATACCTTAAAATAATCGATTTCGATATTTAAGGGGAATACTTTGTAAAATAAAATACTTTACAAATGAGGAAAACAGTAAGAATATTATAAAATCTGTCGGTTAAGAAGAATTAGATAATCTACTAACCGAACGTTATGAAGCTGATATATCTAATACTTGGCAAGTTGAAGTTAATGATCAATTTTTGATGCTCAAAATTATCAAATCAAACTAAATCTATTAAATAAATTTTAATTTTTTAATAGAACTAGTTCAGAGGTTCAGTTTTTAAAGTTAAACATGACAGAAAATTGCGTATTATTACATTAAATTGTGAAATTTTACGTAAAATGATGTTAAAAAATGTAATAAAGTGAAATGTTTTTTTTTCAAAAATTGTTTTATAAAATTCAAATATTTTCATTTTTTTTCCACTTTTTCCTCTAAAATCCACTTTTGTCTATGCCGTTAGCGTTTTCAGCCAAACTTACTTAAATTAGCATAATATTACGTAAATTTACTTAAGATCATGTTATCTTACATATACAAGAAATGATGTAATATTATGTAAGCTTACATTTTCTGACGTAAAATTACGTAAAATAACGTAATCTTACCCATTATACAGTTTAACTTTAAACACTGTAAATTTTAGGTTTTAACATACTTTGTTAAAAATAAGATATAATGTAAAATCGGAAAAAGTCTGCAAAAAATTTTCAATTAAAATGGCATCATTTCCGTGGTGGGCACTCTAGCAGAATTTATCTTTTAAGTTATCATAGTATCTCTGCATTATTTCTATCAAACAATTTATGTAATAGTTTTAGTTAGATTTGATCATTTCATCACAGCATCAAAAATTGATCATAAACTTCAGTCAATTTACTTATACATCTGAAAATTCAATTACACATGAATTCAATAATTAAAGTTTAACTTGTCTTAAAAATGTTTACTTGGTTATTTGAGGCTAAGAATAATTTTATTTTTGCTTTTTTAAATTTATTTTAAATCAAGTCGTTTGACTTGACTTTTACTTAATGGCTATTGAACAACTTTGTCTTAATTAATAACGGGTTATGCATAAGTAAATGGACAAAAATTAAAAGCGAATATCTCAAAAATTAAAAATGATATTAAGTTCTTGTTTTTTTTATGGTGTAAAGAATTCATTTTTTAATAGAATTATGATTTTTTAATAATGAAAAAACTCCATCGTGGCCGATTTTTCTTAGCTTTGCTTTGACTCCCGTCATAAGAGATTTCACAAAATTTAAGTCTAATTCCTTCAAGTTCAATTTAATGCGGTTAATCAGCTGTTGCTCTGTTGAGGCTTGCCAACCTCCCTTGTATACTTTTTCACTCATACAACCCCAAAAATTTTTCGATTGGACACGCTTGAGGGACATTTGGCGGGTTGATATCTTTGGTCACATAATTTACATTTTGGTTCATCCATGTTGTACTCTCCACAGAATAGTGACCAGATGCTAAGTCAGGCCAAAAAATGTAGTCAAAAAATACTCATGGTTAAATGGGAGATGCCGTTTGCTCAAGCATTCGTCGATATAGATGCTCGAATTGATGAATTGAACCAAAAAAAACCTAAAAAGACCATAACTTTGTTAATACTTAATTTTTTTAAATCTTTAAAAATATTAAGAAAATTTAGTAGAGGATCTCCAATTTGAATACGATTGATCGTATTATTTATTGAGCTTCGAGCGATTCCTTGCTATTTTAAGTGCGCCAAAAGATCGGATTTTTTCATTTGTGAAATCATATTTTTGACTGCTTTTCGAAAATCCTCTCGTTCAGAAACAGAAAGTCCCATTTTAATTTTTTATTTCGCAATATTATAGCTAATGTTTAGTAGTTTAGAATATATATCGAAGAGATCACCTGATCATTTGCATGAACGGGCAAGTTAACTTAACTTTTGTCCATTTACTTATGCATAGCCCGTTAGTAAGTCTATTAATAAAAAAGTTGCGACATTGATCGCAATTTTTAACTAATGGGTGAAGTATAAGCAAAGAGACAAAAGTTAAGTTTATTTGTCCGATCATACAAATGATCAGGTGACTAACTATATATATATATTTATGATTTATAATAAACAGTAGATATAATATTGCGTCTATTTACGTGATCGACTAGATCGTTTACAGTAGAATCCCTCAAAAGTGAACACTCGCCGTCGCAAGGGATTTTTGTTCATTCATAGGACTGTTTACATTTGAGGATGCTCTCTCAAAAGTGAACTGTTCACTTTTGTGAGATAAATAAATGTTAAGTTAATTTTTGTGTAAAACAAAAATAAAAATAAAAATAAGACCATGTATTCATTTAAGTATCAGTTGAATGATGATAACGGATGATGGATTTGGTGAATTACTTGAAGACTTAAACAGAGCAAATAAAATGGAATTGAATCCTGATAATGTGGTTAATTTTGACAAAGATTTGGCGACTGATGATAATTTTGATGGTGAAAATTGGAAAGATGACATATTAAATAGTGTAATGGACGATACCTTGAGCGATGACGAGGAAGATGATGATTGTAATGATGTAATTATAGATTCCGCACAAACAAAAAAAGAAGTCAAAATTAGTGAAATTCATCGTATGATTGGAGAAATAAGATCTTATTTAACTAATAATCACCCTAGTTTATGTAAAGAATTTATGACTTTCGAGAGCAATTTAGTTGATGTGGCCAATGTTAAACAATCGAAAATCGAAATTTATTTAAAAAATTAAATAAAATATGTATTATAAATTTAAAAGTCATGTATATTATGAAGATATTAAAAAAATTTTTTGAATTTAACTGTAAATAAATTTTTTTTTCGAGTTTATTGTTCACTTTTTTCTAAATTTTTCATGTTCACATACCGAACGTTCACATTTGAGGGTGTTCACATTTGAGGGATTTTATGCCATGTAAAAAGATTCATTTTGGTCGGTCGCAAGAAATTTGTGTTCACTTATAGGACTGTTCACATTTGAGGATGTTCATTTTGAGAGCTTCTATTGTATATAAATTAGAAATAAAACTTGGGTGAAACCCTTTTATAAAGTTCGATATAAAAAATCTTTAGCAAAATCAATAGGTAAAAGGTAAAAAACAGACAATTTCAACGAGGTTTCTAATGCGAGATTTTTTTCCATAAATCTATTTTTCTTTTGAAATGGGTTTATTTGACTCTCGATGTATCAAAATTAGTTTATTTAAAAAATATTAGCTAAAAATAACTCTCTAATAAATTAAAAACTTAAATATTCTAGATACTTAAATGATTACTAGGGCGAATATTTGACTTGAATTGAATTAAAAGAAATTAGTTAAAAAAATACAACTATAATCATACAACAATTCTAAATATTTAGATAGACACAAAAATAAAAAAAAATATGAATCACTAGTTGTATGGTTATAAATTTTAAATGATATATTTTATATCAATCTAAATAATAAATTTAATTAAATAATGTTGACCTTTCTTGTTGAATTTGGTTTTGGCCAAAACTGACTAATGATTTTTTTTTACCAAGTAAAGTAAACAAAGTAGAAATTGGAACTAACTAATTAGTATTTTATTTGTTAAAAAATATTAATGAGCTTAAAATTATATAAATTGCATGGATTGACAAAGAGAGAATATCAAAGGTTTTAATTTTATATAATTTTAATTTAATTATAAAAAAGAAAACAAAGATTTAAGGAAATTAAAAAAAAATTTTCAAAAATTTTTTAAATAGAATTGAAAATTAAGATAAACAAAATAAATATTTTTTTAAGAAATATTTTTGAGCATTATTCTAAATTTCAGCGTTATAATTCATTTTAATTCTTGATTATGTGATTTCTAATCTTGTTTCAAAATAGGCTCATTGAATAAAAAATCACATATTAATAAAAATAATGAAAAAATTCCAAGATATTTAAATATTTATTCTAAAATTTTAAGAAAAACTTGTTTAATATTTAAATATAGATGGTTTTAAAGTAAAACCAAACGTTGATTCTTTAAAAATTTCCTTAATTTGAACATTTTATAAAAAAATTCTGTAAATTTATTTGAATATTTTAGTTTATGATTGAATAATATTTTTTTTATTACCTGCTAGATTAAAGTTTTTTGTCATTTTTCAAAGTTTTTTAATAATTATCTTCTCTTTCTATAAAGTCATGATTTTTCTTTTCTAAAAGTCTAAAATTAATTTTTATTTTAGCTAAAAATTTTAATTTGAATCAAATGACTAAAAATATCAAATATAATCCAATTTCTCTCATTAAAAATTAATTTAATTAGAAAAAAAAACATTTTTTTAATAAGGTTTTAATTTATTTAAATAATCTGAATCGAAAAAAAAACAAAATATATATTAAAAAATGAATAACTAAAAAAAATAATTAATTATAGAAAAAAAAAGATATAAGTTCCAATTTTACAATAAAATACTTGTTTGTGCAGCCACCCGAGACTAAAAAATGAAAGGTTCATACAAGGAAAAAAAATCCTGAGTTTACAAATTGAATAAGCAAAAAAATAAGTTTAATTCGATGTTAATTCAGTAATGTGCCATCGTTCAACCAGAGAGCAATTATTGGTGTCTTCAAGTGATCCTCGACGATCGCACACACACGAGCTCAACAGTTTGGCTTTAGTTTTTTCGGACAAAATCGAGCAAAATTGTTCTCTGTTTGGAGCAGCTGTTTCAAGATGAAGATAAAAAATCTCCTCCCAATAGCCAGTCGAAATTCCGAGCTTTTTTGCAACTCCAAATACTACTTTCAGCATGGTCATCAACTGAGGATCCGGACTACTGCCATTCACACCACAAGGCTTACAAGAGATCATTTTTTCTTCATGCATAAACTTAAACTCACACACAAAAGTATCCAAATCCTTTGGTCTAGCTGATTGATTTAACCCATTTTGATTGATCAGACAATTGATAAATTTTTTAGACTTGGGCTCCAGAGAATTGATAGTGCTAATTATTCGAATAGAGCCTATGAGTGTCTCCAAAGTTCCTTGGTGAAGCTTAGAAATGATGGTAAAATACATTTCCCTGGCACCAGTACTTTCGTTATTGGCTGCGGAAGCCAAAGAAACCATCGACTGGCTCAGAGGAGTCTTTGCATTGAATTTGTTTGGAAACAAATAATCAAGATATGTGACTATTGGTTCTATTTGGTAAAAATCGGCCTCCTGTCTTAGCTGGGAGTACTCGTTGAAATTTTCGGGTATGTTCAAGGTTTTGTCACGGAGAAAATTTAGAATGTGTCTAAAAATTGGGCCGTCACGGTCTATAAAAATTCTTTGCTTGGAGTCCGTGGCAGTTGGTATTTGGCCACTTATCATCCGGCAAAGCATCGAGTCCGGATAGCTCAATATAGTTGTTCGCGATGTGGTGTAATTGAAGCCTCCAACATTCAATTCTATTATCTCATTTTGATCGTTTGGCTTCATTATTTTTTAATTCGAAAGATCTAAAATTTTGACTTTATTCAAATGTATAGAAAATTTTTTAATAAAAGTATTTTTTTGTTTTTTTTTCGTAATAAATGTCGAAGCCCTAAAGTTATTTTCTTTTTTCTTTTTATTTTTGCTTCAAAATCCAGTTTGAAAATGATAACATTAAGTCAAATTTCGAGTTTTAGCAAAAATTTTTATTAAGCCAGTCTGAATTGCGAAAGGTTTAGACCAAATGTAAAACTCATTCAAGGTAAACTAATGAAAATAATTTATAACACTGACTTGTAAAAGCCAAAAAAATAAACAAAAAAAATCTGAAATTTTCCAAATCTCATCTTTATTTATGATAGAGAAAAAATTGACTGAGTAATTTAACTTGGAATGAAAATAAACTATTAAGCAATTTTAAGGTAAAATTTCATGATATTATTCATGATTAGAAGATAAGCAACTGGCCATTGAAACAGATCGATTGGAGCTTGTGTTCGATCTTTTACTATCCATTTGTTTGCGCAATTTGTGGCTAAATTTTTCGGCCTGAAATTTTCCGCTTTTTGGGCTTTTATTTGAACAACAGACCAAGAGGATTAATTAATTTTTTTTTTCTCGTACTAAGCTATATCCCCATTAATTTATTTTTAAATTAAGTTTTGAAAATTAAACTGCAAGTATGCTCAAGCAATCAATACAATTTCTGCTTTATTTTAAAAACTTAGAACAACTTATGTTCATTGCTAAGCAGATTCGAACTTATTGCCTTGTTTTAGCTCTAGTTGTGTTAATTTTTGTATTGATCATTCGGATTTTAAATAAATAGTTTAAATAGTTGCTTAATGAGCCTTTAAAAATAGTTTCCTAAAATTAACAAGAAATTTAAAAATCTATTAACTTTATTAAATCGTTTTTGGATCAGAAATAAAATTCTTACTTTTTGTTTGGTTTTAAGTACATTTATTTCTTATAAAAATAATTGCTGTTTAATCTATTGAAATTTTTTTTCAAACTTCTTTGAATTGTAAAATTTTAATGTTTTTTTTACCAATTTTAAGAATAAAATTCAAGTGACATTTTTCTCTTACTAATTTCACACCATTTTGTTGCTTGAAATGGTTTTCACTAAAATTAGCTATATTCGAAAAATCTCAAAAATTAAAACTTGGTTTGTTTTTTTATTTAAAAAATCCCTTTATTTTTGAAAAAAAGTAATTGAATAATTTAAATATTTTGTTTTGGAAAATAATTTAAAATACTTTTATTTCCTCAATCTTTCGCCCTAATCATCGATCTTTTTCTTTTTATTTAAGGTTACGTATCAGTAAAACAGAAAAAAAGAGACAAATGTGTAATAGTAGTTTATTAGATAAAAATAATTTAACAAACATACCAAATATTATAACGAAAACTAAATCATACTTTAAATTAAGGCATCATACCATGTAGAGTATTTTTTTATTTTAAAAAATGATTAAAAAAATAAACCAAAGAAAATAAATTATATAAATATAAATGTTTTTTAATCAGAGTTGCTTAAAAGTCACAAGTCTTAAGTCAAGAATAAATTTGTTATTTTTTTCATGGCTGATTATTCATTAGTCATGATCACAGCCACATGAATTTTTTGCCGTTCCAGGTAGCTATTGTGGCGGCCTAGTTTAAGTCAAAGTCACTAAAATTGAAGTCCAAGTAAGGACTTAAAAAAAAACAAATTTAAAGTCCTGACTTGGACTTGACTTAAGACTTGGTGACTTATAAAAAACTCTGTATTTAACAAAATTGAAAATGATTATCAATTTTAATATAAAAAAAACTTCTAGCTCTTTACAAAGTTAATAAGTATATTTTAATTTTTTCATTTATTGATTGATTTACTTAAATTTAAGTCTCATTTGCATAAAATAAAAAAAAGTAAAATAAAAAATTAATTTAAAAACTAATTTAAAAAATAATTTGAAATTTATTATAAAATTTAGTTTATCATTAAAATAGAAGTGATTTTGACTATTTATCATGCTAAAGTCAATTAAATAAAAAAATATTTATATAAATAAAATAATAATAAGTACCTAATTTTATTACAGAGATAAACATCCTAATTAAAAATTGAGTATATACCTTGAATTATCTTCTTTGTCTTTTGGTTTAACATATTCAATTTAAAAATGAGAACCAAATTAATGTTTAAGCGAAATAAACTTTTGATTATTAATTAGAACTTGTATTTAACATTGCTAAACGAACTAAAAATTCATTTTGCCAGATATTCTCATTTTTAAATTTTGAATATTTTTAATAAAAAAAAAAAACTAATTACTTTATTTCACAACAAAAATTCTATTTAAAATCTAAAAATTATTTCGCAACTAGATATTGTTAGTTTGGTAAAATTTCTATTTACATTTATAAAATCGAAAAAAATAATCAAATATTTACAAAGCAAGATAACTAGATAATTATTTTGGAATTTGAAAAAACATTAATTTTTTTAATTAAATTTGTCCTTAAATTGGAATATTAAAAAATTTCAAAATTAAAAACAGAAAAAAAATATCAGGCTATATAACTTCAGTTTATCTATTTATTTGAATATTCTTTTGAAAATATAGTCCTAAATGATTTACTTAAAATTGTCTTTTAAAATTTTAATTTATAAAAAAATTATCTCAATTGAAATTTTAATATTGAACTGGTTAACAAAATTTTTACTTATTATTCAATTTATAAACCCATTAATTTGGAGCATATAAAAAAGGAATTTTTCTTAAAAAAAAATTGCTATTTAAATGGCGTAATTTGACTTGAAAATTCAAGAGCAATTATGGTTCAATTTTAAAAAGATAATTAAAATCGAATAAAGGCCTCCGCTTGAGATTGCTTATCGTTAATCAACAATGATTGTCCGACAAATTAGAACTTAAGATAGTCGATGAAAAATTTGCTCTTTATGCCTAATAGATTTACATTGTCACTATAATTTTTATGTAATTTAAATTCAAATAACAAGAACTAAATTGGCTACGAAAATCAATATTTCATTAGGCAAAGTATCCGATGTTAAATACATTTAGATAAAAATGCGCATTTTTTTTCCTACTTCAAACTAATAATGAACACCAAACATCACAAGCTTACATAAACGACCTAGAGCCTATTAATTTTGATCAAATTAAAAAAACAAAATGTTGTGATTACATCATAATTTTTTGAAATAAAGAATTTAAATTTTTTTATTTAATGCAAAATTATTGATTTTTTTTCTCATTTTTGTTCTCTCTCTCTCTATGTTTTTTTGGCTGTTTAAAAATTCCAAAACAAATTTCATTTTGTCTCTAATTTGACAGCTCTCCTAGGGTTGTTGTTTAATTTCAATTTTTTAAAATCTTATATTCATGCAATCGTCAGATTACTGAAGCTTTTTTGAGTTGAACAAAAAATCGAGTTTACATTTTAGAAATTAACTTTTACAAGTCGATTAATAACAAATCGAATGTGCATAAACAAGATTACATCATTTTGCCTTGAGCGTCTTAATGTTGTCTATTAAAATAAAAGGCCCAAGGCAGTTGATATTTGCGCTCAAAACAGCTAGAGTTTAATTAAGAACATATAAACTTGGTTTTGTAATTAAACATAAGGATTTTTTGAGAGAATATTTAAAATTAGATTAGGGCCTGAAAGAAACTAAACTTAGATAAACGAAGAACAAGAAAATAGAAGCTGAGTGTGTTCAATCTAAATCTAAATTCAATAACTATAAATTTGATTAGTTATGTAATTACTTTTTGGCTAAATTATGATCGTAAATTTCCTTGTATGATTAAGGTCTGAACGCAAAACTTTAACTTGACAGCAACAGGTTCGCCACCCAACTACATTAATAAGCAACAAAGTTACATTTTGATGATGTAACCAAGGCTTTATCTCAGTCCTTTTTTATTTATTTTTTAATCCAGCTATCAATTAAAATTTAAAAAAAAATTTTTTTCAAAAATATCTTTAAATCATTTACTTTCTCAAGTTTGATAGAAATTTCTAGCATAAAGAGTTTCCTTGTGTACCAAAATTCATCGGACCAAAAAATTTTAATTAATTTTGTACCAGTGCTGTTAATGAAAAATCGAGTTACGAACCATGTTGGTTACGCACCAGAAAAATGACTGAATAAAATCTAGTCACTTATTTTTACTGAAGCATGACATCCTTGGTAGAAATCATAATTTAAATAATTTTTTTTAATTATTAATTAAATCGATTAATTGAAGGTTACTTTGGAAACTTAATCAAATCTTAAATTTTTTTGATATTCTTAACTTTGTTATAAAAAAAATCTAAATCTTAAAAATAAGATAAACTATTCGCTTTTTAATGACTCTCTAAAATTAATTCGATTCTTTAATATGAGAATCTTGCTTTGAATAAAATTGGAGTTAGAAATGAATATTAAATAATCTTAAATTACTTAATATCACTTGAAATTACATTTTTTTTTGTTTAGGAAATGTATTGTAAGATAAATAAAAAATTAAAATTTTCCCAAAAATAGATAATGAGATATTCTAACTCAAGATCAGATCAAGTCTAACTCAAAAATAAAATATTTAATAATAATTAATGATTCAAAGCCTTCTCCTTCTAAATAAAATTTATTTTCAAGCAAATTATTTGAAAAAAAAATAAATATTCTAGTATAAAATAAATTTAAACTGAAATAAAATAAGTTTTTTTTCAAAATTTAAATTTTCACAAAAAGAGAAAATAATTTTTCTAAATATTTCGAAATTTAATTTTATTATTTTTTTAGAATTTAATTTTGAAATTAGGAAAAAACAATTAGATATCATCTTCTTTTTCCCTAAGATAGAAAATCCATTTAGCAAAATAAAATTTGATAAAGACATTATTTTCAAATCTATTATTTTCTAAATTCGAACTTTAATTTCAATGAAGATTTAAAAGTTTTTGAAGCTTAATGCTTTCATTCAGCTTTATTTGTACATTTCGGGAAAAGTTTAATCATCTGTTAATTGAATAAAATTAAAATTTTTAATTTTTTTTATTGCATTTATTTATAAATTATTTTTTAAGAAGATTATTTTTATATAATTATCTTAAGAATAAATTGAAACAGATTCAGTTTTTTTACAAAAAAATCTTTACAAAACTATGATGATTTAAATCCCTAAAACACGTTAATTTGTTATTTTACTTGTCTTTAGGAAAATATAAAATAAAAAAAACTAAAAATGATAGTTTACTTTTTTACTAATAAATTTAGATAATTACTTTTCAGCAATTATGAAAAACAATTTTTACAGCTTGAGTAATTTAAAAAATGCTGTTAAAATCGCACTTGAGTTTCTTTGTCTTTTAGTTTACATTGACTATGATTAATTTTAATTGATTTATTCTCAATTTTTATTAAATATTTTTTAAAATTACTCTTCTTTTAAAATTTTATCATCACTAGAATTGGCGTAAATTCAAAAAATAATAATAATAATAATAATCTTCAAATGATTTATCTAGTGAAGCTGGAGTGCTCACATTTTTACCAATAGACAAGTCAATTTTCCAATTTACGTACTTCAGAAATCATCTAAAACAAATACATTTATGTTATTTTTTTCAATAGCCACAATCAATGTAATATAAATACAAATAATCAGACAGCCTTAGATAAATTCAGATAAACAAATAAATACAAAAAAACAAATAAAATAACAAAAAATCAAGTATTGTTCAACTGAAATTTTTTAGAAATTTTAATTTTTTCTGCTTATTCTAAAAACCAACTAAATAAATTTAATTTCTTCAATTAATTTAAAAAAAAATTTAAAATTTTTTCTCATTCAAATTTTTTTTCGGGGAATTTCTAAATAAATGGCCAACAATTTAACTCTTAAAATTTTGAAGAATAAATAGCAAAATAAAAATCGTCAAATATGATTACTAAATTTTTAAGGAATAATCTTTGTTATCATTTTTAGTTTTAAGATTTAGTTGAACAAAAGTTGGAAAAAAAGTTTTTATCAAGATAAAATGATTTAAAAATAAATTAGAAGACATGAATTCCTCCATTATCTTAGAAACTAAAATACTTAAATTAAAAAGTCATTAATGAATCGGGTATGTTATACATTGATTTCAATAAAAATTAGTCTTCAAAAACAAAAAATTTGAAATATTTTGAAGATATCTTTATACTCGTTAAATTTTAAAATAAAAGATAAATGAAATTTGCTCTTTTTAATAAATAATTTTCAAAGTAAATTATGTGACCATATTGATCGAAGCAATTTGGAACCTAAATCATTGACTTTTTTGCGACAAAAGTTACAAAAAAACATCCAAATGAAAAAAAAGACTTCCAAATCCGGCACTGCTATCAATAAAATGATATTTTAAGTATTCAAAAGCTTAAACTCTGTAAACTAAGCAAAGGTTCATTTGAAAAAAAGATTTATTGAGCATAATTTATAGCTTTAAAATTTTGAAAATAAAAGAATTTTGTGTTAAATTTTAGCATTTGCGCTAAAATTATTATTTTATTAGTAGTAAAGCGTACTACAACTTTGATTTAAAATACATTGAACAATTATTATAAACTAAACTCATTTAAAAAACAAGATTTTTTATCACTTTTTTTTTTTAAATAAAAGAATTTTTTAAGATAATTAACCATTTAAGCAAAAAATTATTAGAAAACTCTAAATGCTAAACAAAATTTTTAAAAAATTGAGCACTTTCGATTAAAATAAAAAAAAACTAATAAAACTTTGATAATAATTAATCAAAAATCTCGGAACATTTAATGTTTTTATTTTGGTCTAGATTAAAACAAATGAATTATCTTCTTTTCTGCCTAATCTTACTATTCCTGCTTAAAATTGAATTTCAATAAATTGCGTAATGATATAAACAAATTAAAATCAAGTTAGCTTTATTAAAAAAAGAAAAAAAAGTTGTTGATTTTGAAATAAACTTGAGTTGATTTCCTTCATAAGGCTTTCAAGTATAAAATATAGGCTTATTTTTATCCAAACAAAGAATGTTTTCTTGATAGATATTGGCAGAATTATTAATAAAAAATAATTAATATTGAAAACAAAATAATATCTGTTTAAGAGATTTCCTTTTAGAGGCGATTATGTAATTCATTTTTTGCTACTGATATAGCGTTAAGTGAGAACAGAAAAGTTTTCCTCCTCTCTACAAGATATGTTCTAATCGTTTCAAATCAATTAGATATCGATTTGGCGATTTTGCTAAAATTTTAAGATATTATCGACTTAGATTTCAACTTGAGCATTCAATCGAAGGGTTAAGCTCTGTTGCTTAAAGATAAATAATCACCGATTAGAATTTGGAAGGATTCTATTAATCAAAAAGAATTCAGAATGATTTTTCTTGTAAAAAATGCTCTCAGTTTTAAGATAAAATCAAAATTAGCTTTTGTTTACTGAAATAAATAGTGCTTTAAGTGTCTCCACATGATACCCTTAATTCTGCTTTATCTTATCTAGTACAAAGTCTTGATGTTGACAATTCTGAAATCAGAAGCCAAAAGATTTTTCAACAAAGTATAAAATAAGATATCTAAAGCGAAGATTTTTTCTATGTAATAATTTAGCTCGTGAGCTTTGGACGAACTGAACGATAAAGTTTTACCCAAATATAAATATTGATGACTTGAATTTATTAAAGGATAATACAAGATTTACATATATTTTTGAGTATGAAACATAGAAAATTAATTTATTGCAACGCTAAGTATCTGTCAAAATAAAGTGTTAATAAAAACACCAAGTGGCTTGCTTTCTTGAACGGCAAAGCCAAAAAGCAAATACAGATTATGAGATTTTATTAAAGTAAAAAAATTGAAACTTATTCACGATGGTCAAATATGTTCTTTTACCCAAAATAATCTTTAATATTTAATTAATAATTAATTAGAATAAAAATTTTTTGAAACTATTTCTAGGAAAACGAGAATTCATATTCACTATGTTACGTGTTATTTCTGTAATTTTTATTTTTCAAAAGAATTTAAGAATGGTTAGTTAGATTTTTTTTTATTTTTATTTATTGATTTTAAAATTATCAATGTGAAATTAATTAAAAACTAAAAAAATATTATTTGGGAAGAATAAATTTTTATTAAAATTAAATTTTAGCTTTGTCATGATTATATGACTTTAAAAATATTAAAGTTGAGCCACATATTTATGTTTAAAAGCATTTTGAAAAAAAATTTAAATTTTTTAACATTTTTTAGAATCAAAACGAATTTAGAAATATTTTATAATAAATTCATTGATTTTTAAAAATAATTTGCTTTCAGATTAGATAATTGATTTTTAGGATGTATTTTAAATGCGGAAAAAATTTATTTCTAAAATTTGATATTTTAATTAAAGACTTCTTAAATTTCTAAACTTTATAAGCGTTGGTTAACTGGTAATAATCAGATCAATAATTTAAAATCAAAAAAAGGTTGACCAAAGAATTTTTTTAAACATCAGTATTTTAATCATATTACTGAATTAAAATAAAAATAATTTAAAATTAATTTTTTTTAATTTTAAAAAATAATTTAAAATATGCTTTAAAAATGTTTAATTTCAATGATCAAACGAATAAAGAAAGAAAATTTCTAAATTAATTTTAATATCGTTTAGCGAACTAAAACAAATAGTTTATTTTGACGTATTAAACTTTCTCGTGTCTGGCTTGTTATGTGACCTGATGACTAATGCCAGTTTGGTGACCGGAGTTTTTCTTTCAGGTCACAGTGTTGGTTACACATTATGCAACTAAAAATTCTTTTTTTTTTAATAATTTTAAACCAATTTTTTGATAGAAATATTTTTGAGATTCAACAAAGTATTTTGGTGAACTTTTTTAGAGTCAAAAAAAATATCGAAATAAATAGATAAAGTTTTAAAATTAAAGAAATATGCCTATAATTTTTTTAATGAGTGTATTTTGGACTTAAATTAAAACATCCCTAAAATTTAATTTAAATCTCCAGTCACCAAACTGGGATGAGTCATCAGGTCACATATTAAATGACCCACTTGGTCACATAACAGGCCAGATCCATTTATTCTTAATTATGGCTAGAAATTGTTTTTCTAACTAAAATTACTTTTTTAACAAAATAAATTTCTTTGATAAAAATGCTTTACGCCCATTAAAATATAAATAAAAAACTTTTTTGATTCAAAAAACCTTTTGAGTTAAAAAAAAAACCTTTTAGTCACAAGAATTTTTTCCAAAAACATAATAGAATTTTTCCACAAAATTTTAAATGCTTTATTCGGAAAGTGAATCCGAAAGTAGTTTTGTTGAAACAATTGACACTCTAGCAATTGAAAGTAAAGAGATAGAAAGATATAAAGGCCAAAAAGAAATAAAAGACACCGAAAATTTAGGTGTTCAGAAGTTATTTATTATTTAAATTTTAATAGACCAGATATTTAATTTTTTTCTCGGTTTTAAAAAGATGAAAAATATTGAAAAAGTTTTTTGCATAAAAAAAGAATTTTATCTTTATAAAGTCATTTTATTCAATTAAAATTTATTTTATAAAGATATAAGTAAATTTAAACAGGTGAAGTTAAATCGGTGATAAAAAAAGTTTATTTATTTATTTATTTGTTTAAATTAATTAACCTCCTTTAAGGAGAAGTATAGATTAAAAGAATGAAACAAAATAAGTTTAAACAATAATCACATAAAATATAATAATCACATATGATATTATTAATATATAAAAAAAAAGAAAATAAAAAGAAAAAGCAAAAAGCAAAACAGAAACAAAATTAAAAGGGTCCTGTAATAATAAAGCTTAAATCAAATTTGCTTATAAGAGCTGGAATAAAAAGTTTATCTAAATAGATACTTATTGAACAGATTTGACAGGTACTCAAGCTTCCGCATTTGCATTTGTTTCACCAATTGATGCTATGAATCGTTTTCACAAAAAAAATTTTCGAAAATCTCATGAAATTTTAGAATTTTAATAAATAAATCGAATATTATGTAAAATAGTTTATTTTGGGTCTCCCTTTTCCGCACAAACAAAAATCTTTTTAGCGCAAAAAAAATCTGATCGGCACAAAGACCCCTCTTCTCAGCACAAAAAATTTAAATAATCTAAAAAAGCTTTTTAGCACAAAAATTATGTGTTCAAACAATAATTTTATTTTGCATGAATTTTTTGTATTTGAAATTAAAAAAAAAAATTTAATGGCATTAAAAGAATTGCTTGATAATGATCAGTTTGCTTACAAGCCGAAAAGAGGAAGGAACAAATTGGCTAAAAGGTGGCATTCCAGGCATTAAATTTGGCTTTATTTAAAAAATTAAATAAATATTTTGCATTTTTTTTATTTAAATACGATTATGGTTTAAACACAAAAATTTTGTACTAAAAAGCTTTATTAGGCTTATTAGATTTTTTGTGCTGAGAAGAGGGGTCTTTGTGCTGAACAGATTTTTTTTGTGTTGAAAATGTTTTTCTTTGTGCGGAAACAATATTCTTGTTTATTTTGTTCTCTTAATTAAAAGAAAAGCTCTTTTGACAATTTTTAACCCTGGTAAATTTAAGCTATTTTGAGCTATATATTATTACACCTGTTATCTCTTAGAGAGCCTACTAGAAAATTGAATAAAATTACTTAGAGCATTGATTATATATAGAATAGTTCTTAATGTAATGGGTACCTGAACAAAAGATGCAATTTTTTTAAAATCAAATCTCAAATGTAAATCGCATTGTCACCTAAAATCATTAAAAAGTTGTTGAAAGATATTATCTAAATTTTTAGATAACATAATTTTTGTAAATAAAATTATCTGGAAAATTGTTTGTTAGATTTACAAATTGTTCAATTTAATTTGAAAATTGTATAATTAAATTTTTACAATTTATAGGTATTTGCTTATTTCAAATGCAAATTGTCGATTTGCAGAATGTATATTAGAAATTATGATACTTGAATTTGCAAATTCGATAGGATTTATATGAACAAAAAAACTGAGGATATTTAATTAGTTTATTTGAAGTCTAAATAATGATTCCCGCTTAAAACTACAAAATTCCTCATTAGAGATAAGTTATGTTTTCTGATGTATATTATATTGAGATTTAAATAAAAGAAACAATTTAATTTTAAAGTGTTGAATTTAAAAAGAATAGCCAATATTGTGGTAATTACTTTTATTTTGTCGTTTACTTCAATAAAATAAAATAATTAAAAAAATGCTCGCTAAATCATTTATTTATAAATTAAATAATCAATTAATTAAAAATATTTGGTCAAAAATGGACTAAAAAATAGCCATTTTTGTTTAAAATTTTCAAATCTTTATCATTTAAAACTTTACTTTTATTAAGTAATTTACAAATTGAATCATTGTTTACCTCTTGACAATAAACTACATTTACTTGAATCTCTAATGAAATGATTTTATCAAAATCACCAAGCAAAATTTTATGCACCGACTCACTTTTGCTAAATAAACCCCTAATTGTATTCTCATTTACTTTTAAAATCCAAAAGTTTTCAGCAGCTTCATTTAATTTAAAATCAAAATCAACATTGACATACTTTTGGCCACCAATTTTCAATTTGACCATTCTTTCCACTGAATCTACCGTATCCATTGCAGAGTCTAGGCCACTTTTATTTAAAAAAACTTCTTTTTTTTCAAAAATATCTCCACTTTTAATAAATTTAATCGAATGATTATTAGTGTCAGCCACCCAAAGAAAGCCGTTCTTTTCATCCACACAAATTCCACTAGGTTCATTTAGAGCGTCACCTTGGGTACAAATTTTTCGACAAAATTTTGTTTGAATGTCAATCAATTTTAAACTGTTATTAAATGAATCAGCCAAAATCAAATACTTGTCTTTTAGAAAGCAAATGTCCAAAGGATGCTGTAGCTTGGCTTCATATCCTTTTCCATCTTTGTCTCCATAAGCAAACAAATTATCCGGGTCGAGATTATCTCCGCCGATGAAGCCCTTAACACTTCCATCTTGTAAATTCATGGCTCTAACAGTGGAACTCTCAGCATCTGCTATGTAACAACAGCAATTGTTGTCAAAGCAAAGACCACTTGGTTGAGCAAAGCTAGCATGTAAAGGATACGCATTATTCTTATTTCTTTCTTTGCCATTTCCCGCCACACAAACCAATCTTTCCCATTCTACATTTATATTTCTCCACCAAGTCAAGTTCTTAAATGGATGATCAATTAATCTATTCTGGAATGAATAAAGCCAAATTTGATGTGTCCCAGCACAAGCTATAAGCAAAATTTTGCTATTGTCTTTTTTCATCAATTTTAAATCCCAAGGTGAAGAGATTTCTTGTTCTGGTCCTTTTTTGCCTCCCTTAAAATCAAAGAGACCGATGCAACTTCCAACTTCTACTCCACATAAAACTTTAATTTCTTTGCTTTCTAAATTTACTGATTTTATCATGTTATTGAAAGTATCGGCTACAATAATTGTCTTCAAATCATGATCATATACAATTCCTTGAGGCCAATTCAAACAACATTGTATGAAAACACTATTTTCGAAGCATTGGTGGGAAGAAATTTCCAATTTAATTTTTCTCTGATTTACATCGAATCCCAGCACTCTGTTATTTCCACTATCACTGATGAATAACAAATCCAACTCAGGGCTAAAAGCCAATTTTGTAGGAAATGATAGCAATTTGCTCGGCTGATTAAAGTGAGCACTCTGGTCAAATTGTATAATTTTTGAACTTAGTTTTTTTTCATAAAATTTCGAGCTTATTTGAATGAATTTTTTCAAATAATTACAATTTACTTCTCCAATAAATTCGCCTATAATTAAACCATCTGGATTTAGAACTAGTACAGTTGGCCAACAGATTATACCAAGGTTATTCCAAATGTCTAAGCTTGAATCGCATGCAATTGGATGTGAGATCAGATGGCGCTTTAGAGCGGACAAAATGTTTTTTTTTGATTTTTCGTTGCTGAATTTGGAAGAGTGACAGCCAAGTGATACCAGTTGTGGAAACTCGGATTGGATTTGTTTCAATAATGGAAGCAAATGTAGGCAATTGATGCAGCAATAAGTCCAAAAATCAACGAGAACAAGTTTGTCATCAAAAGAAGTGATGTCAATTTTTTGTGAAGAATTTAGCCATTCAAGTTCTTTGATAAAAATTTAGAAAAAAAAATTTTTAATAAAATTTAAAAATTACTTTTTAGTTTTTCTAATTTTTTAGAGTGATTATTGAGCAGTTCTTTTTTCTGGTAGCTGTCCAGTGAACTTAGATAATTGAAAATATTTGCCTCAAGCTCGGTTTCGCAAGAGTTTTTCAATAAGGAAATAAGATTTTGATAAAGTTCGAATCTAAGAGTTTCCATTTAAAATTTAAAATTTATTTTTTATTGTTGATGATAGATAATAGCAGATGAATAATTTATGATTCATAATTTTAATGGTTAGCTTTTTGAAATTATTTTTTTATGTTTCAGTAAAAAGAGTCTTGATAATCTAAGTAAGAGTTATGAGCCAAAAAATGATCTTCAGTATAAAACTAAGTCTGAATGCATATGTCATGTAAACAAAGATGAGCAGTTCTTTGAGTTCTTCTGAAATAAGATTTTGTAAATCTTGGTTTAATTATGATTTTTAGAATTTTATTTAAATTAATTTCACAATTTTTTTATTAATTAATAAAATATTAAATATTTGTAAATTTAAGAAGAAAAAGGCGACGAATTTTTTTTTGATAATTTTTGAATTAATTAAAAAGAAAAAATTTTTAAATATTGATTTAATTTGCAGCAGCTTGGTGGAGTTATCCAAAAAATAACTTGACAAAGAAAACCTAACAAAATTAGTAGTAGTAGTTAGTAGTTTTGACTGTAGCTGGCTAGCCAGCGAGTGTGCTGATGAGGCATACTAAGACAGCTGATGTGATTGATTGCTGCTCATCCAGCAATCAATGCCTTCTTTAAAGCTGTTAACATTGGGGCCTTCAACTTATTCATTTGGCAGCGAGTTCCATATGTTAGCGGTTCTGTTGAAAAAATAGTTATCTCTATGTTGGAGCCTCGAAATTTCTTTTTGATATTTGAGGCAGTGACCTCTTCCTTGGTTTTTTGTGACATTCGAATTGTTGCTTTTTTAAACAGATTCTATTCCATGCATGAACTTGTATAATTGAATTAGATCACCTCTTATTCTTCTTTCCACCAGATTTGGAATATTCAAAGCCTTCAATCTGCTTTCCTACTGTTTGTTTCTAATTGAAGAAACAAATTTCGTAGCTCTGTGTTGATTCCTTTCAACATTCTCACATTCAGAATTAAGAATTGGAGACCATATAGGTACCGCAAATTCCAAAAGAGGACGAACAAAAGTTAAATACAGAGATCTTAATTACTTACAATCAAAACGAGCGAATGATTTCCTGATGCGACCTAACATTTGATTTGCTTTGTTTGTAGCCTATATCACTTGATATTTCCATTTAAGATTTTTATTGAAATTAACTTCAAGATCTCTTTCGGTTTCTGACGTTGATAACTGCTTACCATTAATAAAATAAGGAAATCCTTTGTTTTTATGACCATAATGCATAACCACACATTTTGATGTGTTGAAGAGAAGAAGCCAATCTTGAGTTCACTTGAAAATTAAATCTAAATCTGATTGTAGTTTCGCTGCGCTTATTTCTAATACTGTTTGCGAGAAAATTTTAGTATCATCTGCATACAATTTGACAACATTCTCTATTCCTTTAGGTAGATCATTTATATACAAAACGAACAATAGTGGACCAATCACTGACCCTTGTGGTACACCGCTAAAAATCTCAACCCAATCTGACAAAATTTCACCCTGAATAACTCGTTGTCTTCTATTTTTCAAGAAAGCTTCAATCCATTTTAGTGTCAGACCATCAAAGCCATACGCTTTCAATTTAGCCATTAGTCGTCTGTGCGGAACAGTATCAAATGCTTTCGCAAAATCTAGCAGAATCACATCAACAGAATCAACAAAATTGACGCGAAAAAAAAGTTAAAATTACGAACTTTTAATCGTCATATTTTCTCAATCTTGTTTTCAGATTAATTTTGTGAGCACTGCAAAATAATAAATTAAAAATGTAAATAGAGATCTAAAATTTTTCTCAATTTTTTAAGATAATTTAAAAAAAATAAAAATTTTAGTAGAAGAAAGTAAAATAATTGAGCAAAAATCTAAGATTCAATAAGATACAACAGTGAATACTGATATGAGGTCTTTAAACGACGTTCAAAGGAGTAAAAAAAAATTAGATACACGTAAATATATTTTAAAAATTAGAAAAAAAATTTGACAATTTTTTAAAATTAAATTTGACAATAAAATTTTTTTTTCTCGATTTTTAATTTTTTTCTTTTCGATGCTTTCTCAAAATTAATCTTAAACAAATACTGATTAAACTTGACAATCAGGGGTTCGTCGTTTTGACCAGCCTCAGCAAAAATTAAAAAAAAATTACTTTTGTTTAGATTAATTTTTCATAATTTATTAATAAAGTTTTAAAAAAAATTTTTTTAAATTTTGAAATCAATTTCAACATTCATACACTTAAAAAAGTAAAAAAAAATCTAAATTTGACTAATCATTGTTTCTTATAAAACAAATTAATTTACAATTAAAATTTTTCTTAATTAAATTTAAGCATCACGGAAATGCCTATTTACAACGTAAATATCAAATGGGGCAAAGAAATGTTCAACAATGTTGAACTAAACATGGACGAAGCGCCATTGATATTCAAAGCCCAACTTTTTGCACTGAGCGGTGTTGCACCCGAAAGACAAAAAATAATGGTCAAAGGAAAAATAATTGGCGACAACGACTGGTCAAATGTAGCTCCAGTTCTGCTAAACGGCCTTACACTGATGATGATGGGCAGTGTGGACAAATTGCCCGAAGCCCCTGTCGTTCAGACTAAATTTATCGAGGACCTAACTGAATCACAGATCGCCCAAGCATTGGATCTTCCAGTGGGCCTAAAAAACCTCGGAAACACTTGCTATTTAAATGCAGTGGTTCAATGCTTAAAATCAGTGCCAGAGCTATGCTCTGGTCTGAATCGCTTTAAAAATACTGGAGGAGACATGTCTGGTAGCTTAACCATTGCTCTTAGAGATACTTATGAACTGATGGACAAGAACAAGAATGATTACCCACCACTTTTACTAGTGCAGCTAGTGAGAACTGTCTTCCCGCAGTTTTCAGCAATGGGAGAAAATGGCGTGCCTATGCAACAAGATGCCAATGAATGTCTGACAGAATTGCTCCGTGTTTTACAGCAAAAACTTCCGCGTTCCTCTTCAGCAAAGCCTGCACATTCCGGTCTAATTGATCAGTACTTTTCCGGAGAGTTCACATGCGAAATGAAGTGCGACGAAGCATCAGAAGAATCGTCCAGTCAATCTGTTGAGTCTTTTCTCCAGCTCAGTTGCTTCATAAATCAAGATGTAAAGTATTTGCAGACAGGCCTAAAGCTAAGACTTGAGGAAAAATTGACCAAAAATTCGCCATCTCTGGCCCGAGATGCTCAATACACCAAGACTAGCCGTATAAGTCGCCTACCTGGCTACCTGTGCATTCAGCTGGTTCGCTTTTTTTACAAAGAAAAAGAAAAAGTGTCTGCCAAAGTGCTGAAAGATGTTAAATTTCCCATTATTTTGGATGTTTTTGATTTGTGTACTGGTGAGCTGCAAAAAAAATTGCTTCCGCAACGAGAATTGTTTCGAGTCCAAGATGAAGAGGAGAACAAGGTAAAAAAGGCCAAAAAGCTTGAAGAACTAAACCAGAATGGCAAGGCTAGTGAAGTGAAAAAGGCGACTGAGCCAGAAAAAATTGAGTATGCTCCGTTTTCTTTTCCAGATGATGAGGGCTCAAATAATAGCGGGTTCTACGAGTTGCAGGCTGTCTTGACCCATAAGGGAAGATCGGCAAATTCTGGTCATTATGTCGGATGGGCCAAACACCATAAGACTAATGAATGGTTTATGTATGATGATGATAATGTAAACAAAGTGAGCGAAGAGGATATTCTCAAATTGTCTGGTGGTGGCGATTGGCACACTGCCTATGTGCTTTTCTATGGACCAAGAAAATTGAATGCTGAGTTTTTGAACGCTAATAAGAAGGCGGATCAAGCCATGAGTACAGTCGAAAGCACTGAAATGAAAATCGATTAAGTTTAAAATTAAATTAAACTGTAAAAAAATTAATTAGAAAAACTTATCCTTTATTTTTTTTATCAGTATGCGTTTAAATATTTTATTTTAATATTTTAATCAATAAATTCTAAATCATTTCGGGTTTTTTTTTTTATTGTAAAAAATTAAATTAATTGAATTACTCTTATCGATTCTTTTAAACTTGTCTCATTCAGTTCTTTGTAAAATGCCCATAATTGGCTAAATTATGTTATTTTACGTAAAATTACGTGACTCTTAGTAAAATCGTTTCAAAATGCTTACGGCCAAAAATATGAGGATTTTGTTTTAAAAATTTTTAATTAATTTTATTATGAAAATATAAAATAATTTCAACAATTCTTATAGTAAATGAGCCTAACCGGGTGACCTATTTTTTTTATTGCATAAAACGATCCCATTTTGTTCGAAAACTCCAAAAATTATCACCGAATTAGACTCACCCATTTACCTCCTGCGGTTAATTATGTTAGGGCTAATAGGGATAATTGGGTTAACCGAAATACCCCGAAAACCATATATATTTTGCCCCAAAACTAACCTCTTTTCCAGAATATTCACCGAATTAACCGAATTCACCCAATTAGCTCAATAAGAATTAAAAAGATGATTTTTTGTTTTTTTTAATAATATAAATAATTAAAATATTCTTTATTATTAATCTTTTAAATACACGCTACAACATAACTTTTTAGAAATAAATTTAAACAAATTATTAACGAATTTAAAAAAAATTTTATGTTTGATTTTTTTAGTTTATAAGATTAGTTTAGACATGCCCTTTGTTATTTCTAATTTTTTTCGGTAAACATTCAAAACAAACCCAATAATTTTTTTTTAACTTCTTTTTGTTTATTCTGATTCATTTTTATAATATATTTACTATTTTTGATAATACAGAACGAATATTTTTATCAAATAAAATCAAATTATTTTTGTAAAAAAAGAAACAAACTTTTTTGAGAAACAAAATCTTAAATTTTTCATAAAAAACTGCATCAATGTGATCATTTTTGTCTTTTAAGCCTAATTAAGTTAAATATTTTATTTTTAGGGGTAACTGGGTGGAATTTTGGGTATTAAGGTGATACCTCAATAACCTCTTAACCCATAAAAAATAACAACATTAGACGACGGATCCATCGGCTATCTTAAAATTCTAGTAAAATTATTTTCTACTAATTAAGACCCGCTGAAAACGATAGGCAAATAAGGTCAGTTCAAACTTAAGTAAAATTGCACATTTATTGGTTAAATTTGATAAATTTTTTAATTAAAATATATTTCAAAGTAAAATCCAGAGTTATTTAAATAGACTTTGAAAAAAAATTTAAGATAATTTTTTTTTGCAACGAGATTTTCTCATAAAATATTTTATATCATGCTTAAGCATCTCAATAGAAAAAAAAAGTCTACTTAGTAATAAATATTTATTTAAAACAAAAATTTTTTAATAATAATTCTCTTAAAATTTTTTTGATTTTAAGTATATTTAAATAACTCTGAATTTTACTTTGATGAGTTAAATTATCATTACAAAATTTTATCAAATTTATCAGATGCCAAGTTTCAAAAATGAAAAAAAATTATTTTAAACAAAAAACAGAAATCTCATAATTTAAAATAAGTTTAGAATCTAAAATTAAAATTAAATGAAACTTATTTGGAAATATGTTTTAAATTAACTATATTTCTATAATAATAGGGAAAAAATAATTTTTATCGTAAGCAACAAGTATTTTTTTCATATAAAAAATTTTAAAATGTCCTTTTAATTAAACTTTAATAGGTTAAAATTTTTTAATTGATTTTAATAAAAACTTTTAAAGACAAAAAAAAATTAATTTTTTAAAATTTATGATTTGTTTCAGGGGAAAAAAAAATTATTTTAGTTAGAACAAATAAATGAATTTAAAAGTCTCAAATTTGAATTAATGAATTAATTTAACCTAAATTATTTAAATTATTGATTGTTTTTGTTAAATGAATTAGAGATCCATCATTTTGATGTTAATTTGATAATGAATCGTTATTATACATAACATTTCTAATAATTTTTAATGTTTATAATTTATGAATCTTCAAAATCATTAGATTAATCAAGTTTTAAATTTTAAATGATCGTTTTGATCTGAGCTTCAAATTGCCGCTTAATTCAGGTATTCTATATTGTTAACTTCTTTAAAAAATAAATTAAATTTACAACCAGATCAGCTGAAAGTTTTACTTTAAAATTATTGGCATTATTTTAAATTTAAAAAAATATTTTCAAAATATTTTTTTTGAAGAATACAACAATTTCATCAGAAAAAATTTAAATAAATCCTGAAGATGTTAAAATTTAATTAATTTAATTCGATTATAAAAAGATTAATTTTCCAGTAAAGAAATCATATTATTATTTTTAATTTAATTAAAGCAACAAAAAAGTAATTAACACTGTAATTTAAAGCTTATGACAAAAAATTTTAGTCAAAAAAGAAGTATTATTTAAAAAAATCGAAAATTTCATTTTATTTTATTTCATATTTCGTAATTGGATTTTCAATTTGTATTTATTCTTAAAAAATATTCATTAATCCGTTTTATTAAATTATATGTTTTTATTTTAAAAAAATTTGAAAAGAAAAAAAAACTGATATTTTTAATCCTGCCTTTGTTAAATAAAATTCAATTGAAAATCTTATAAGCCTAATTACTAAATGATTATTTAAAAATATCTAAAATTTAAACTAAGATTTAAAATTTTGATTTAAATTGGAAAATGTCACGAATGAAATAAACACCTGACCTAGAAGCAAACACGTAAAAAAAATGTGATATTAAAATAAACTTAAGTGCTATCTGAATTTTTAATTTATGACTTGAAATTCGTAAACAGCGTCCTTTGAAACCCAAAATTTATTTATTTTTGGGAGTCTCTAAAAAAAAAAATTTATACCTAAGAATTGAATAATAATAAAAATTTGGAAAAACATAAAATTTTCTACACTCGGGTTTATTTTTTTATTGAAAAAATGGGTGTGTCAATTAGAAAAAAGGCAAAAAATAACCATTTTTTTTTCTTGAATCGTATGTAGTCTCAGGGATCACCTAAGACCCAAATTCTTTTTTCTTTTTTATTATTTTTCCAAATTCTGAACAAATCTATTTCAATTTTATCAATTTATAGCTGGGTCTGAAATAACTACAACTTTTTAAAGAATTAGTCATTTTTAGATCCTTAGGTATAAAATTTGTTTTTGAGCCTCCCAAAAATACATGAAATTTAGGGTTTCAAGAGATGCTGTTTACGAATTTCAAGTCAAAAATTAAGAACTTAACTTAATTTTTGAATTTCTGGAATTTTAGGATTCCTGCTAATATCAAGATTGTAAAAATTCCGAAATCTACCCGAGCTTGTGGTTGCAGAGGTATGAGATCTACAGTGGGTTATTTGAGAATTGAATGGTTCACAGATAAAATTATTCTTGAATAAAATCTCAAATAAGTTATTGAATCTTTGATTTAATCGAAAAAGTAAAAAATTCTGAAATTCTAAATACTTTGTCTTTTTGAATTACAAATTTGATTTTTTAATTCTAAGAATTAAAAATAAATTAAAATTTCATTTTTTAACAAATCCTGCTTTGAATTTTAAAATTTTAAGATCATGGTATTTTATAAAAAAAAATATAAAATTGATCAAAATCTTTTGACCTGTATAAACAAAACTGGTTACCGAAATTCGACAAGTCAAAAAAACCCAATAAATTTCAATTTTTTTTAAAGCTTATAAATTTGCTAACATTTAGTAAAAAATGCATTTATTCTAAAATCAGCTTTTTATTTCATTTAAAAAGATAAATAGAATTCTTTTGGCGCCATATTCATTAATGAATCTTGCTATATACCTAGGGAAAAGTTTTTATGCTAAATTATTTTTAAATTAAAAAATAATGAAATAATTTTCAAGTTTCTATAATTTATTTTTCAAAATCATTGATGATGGAAGATATTTTTATTCAAAGCTTGATATATTTTTTGATAGCTTTCTTCTTAATACACCCTCCTCAAGAGGTCCAATCTGCTGGATTTTCAATACCAACAATCTTTTCGTCTATTCTCGGCTCAGAAGAGCTATTTTTTATTCACTATCACATTATTCGAATCAGCATAACAATAGTAATACACAGCCTGCTGCCATTAGGCTACTTTTTTTACCTAGGCTTCTACCAACCTGATTTAAAACTATTCGATTTTCAAAATTTAAATCTCTTATGGAAAGTTTATTTCTCCATATCAGTCCTCACAGCTGTCGGTCTCTGTACACTAGTCTTTTATTGGTATATGAGCTCATTTGAAAACCATCCGATTGCTCGGCAGCTGAATAAATTTTCCCAAAACGGTCAATGGAAACAGGCTGCCAGCCAAATTAACAGTGATTTTCGGCATTTCGACAAATTTTCCAGCGGAAATTCATTCTATAATCGAGTTTATTTGACAAATAGCTGGCTGATAAAAGTGAATTTGTACTCGGTGAAAATGTGTACCATCTCTAATCTTGATGTCTCTCTTACAGGAGCTATTGATTTAAAGTTGACCACTGATAGTTCCATAGGCAGACAATTGTTAACACTCGTAGCTAAGCCTCTGAATGATCCAAGTGTGTTTAAGCCATTTGTATTTCGGCTTAGCTCATTCGAATACCAAGATTTTTGTGACAAGCTGTCACTACCAATTAGACAAACTTGTGATATCATAATAAAACAAAGTCTTCCGGAAATGTTTATTGAATCATTTCGTGAGCAAGTAATGGCTAATCAAAGTACTTTGTACCAAAGAGAGGCAATTAATTTTTTTTTCAAATAAAAATTTTTTAGATTAATTTTAACTAAAATTGTAGGAATTGGAAAATTGTATTGGGTGTATGAAAAAATTGTCCGATGTTAAATTGGTAAAGCTCTGCGGTGAAAACAGTGACTGCCGAGTTTGCTCGTGTCGACCAATGTGGTGTCTTGAATGCATGGGTAAATGGTTTGCCTATAGACAAAATCAGTCAGAGCCCTCTACTTGGCTCGATTCGAAAGCTACTTGTCCAACATGTCGAGCCAAATTTTGTCTCATGGACGTATCACCTCTTGATTTAATTTAGTAATTATTTTAAATTAATAACTGATATATTTTAGATTTATTTATTATTAAAGGTTTGACTAAATTTATGAAAAAGATCTTCTGAATGTTTGAATTTTGTTTTGAGTTAATTGAAAAATAATTTTTTTTTTGTCAACTTCTTCCTTCATTTAAAAAAAATAAAAAATAAATCCATTTTGACCAATATTATTCCTACGACGAAAAAATCTATTTAGATTTATTAAAAGTTAAAAATAATTTTGATTTTGATCAAGTCAAATTTATGATTTTTATTTTAGCATTCGTTTTTAGTATAAATTTTTTTAATCTTTAATTTCTTTTTTTTTTAAGGTAAATGAAATTTAAACTTGGATTTAGAACTTTTTGATAAATTACCTTCTATAAATAAAATTAAAGTTTAAAACTCTAAGAAAATTGGCAATGATTATTTACACTGTAAAATGGCTTGATAATTTAACATTATGGTGAGAGTCTGTTTAATCAAAATTTTACATTGTATTTAAAAAATATAGATAAAATCAAATGAAATTTTTTAAATTTTTTTGAAATTTTTTAAAAATGAATTTTAAATTAGTTATATATGTAAATTTTTTATCGCTTGTACTCGGACATGTCGACTGGTCTGAGGACGAAAATCCAGAAAAATGGTTTTCAAATGCCCGGGATCATTTGGAAAAAATGCTGCACCGCAAGCCCAACAAAAACTTGGCCAAAAACACAATTTTATTTCTGGGCGATGGAATGGGAATTACCACTATTACTGCTGGTCGAATTTTAAAAGGCCAACTAAAAGGTCATAATGGCGAAGAAGAAATCACAAATATGGAATCAATGGACAATGTTGCCCTGTCAAAAGTAGAAAAAAATTAATTTTTAAAAAGAAAATTTTTATAGAATTTCAAAAGACCTACGGAATAGACAGTCAGACCACCGATAGTGCAGCGACAGCTACGGCTTATTTGACAGGTGTAAAAACCCGAGTGGGAATGATTGGTCTAAGTGGACAGGCCAAGATTAGAGAATGTTCGCCAGAACTTGAAAATTATAAAGTAAAATCAATTCTTAAATGGGCTAAAGAAGCCGGAAAATCAGTCGGAATTGTGACCAACACCAGGATCACCCATGCAGTAATTTAAAATTGTTTTCTTTTAAATTATTTCAATGATTTACTTAAGACTCCTGCTGGAACTTATGCTCATACTTCTTATCGAAATGTAAATTTTTTTTCAATTAAAAAAATTAAATGAAAATTTTAATTAAATCTTTTAATTTAGTTCGAAACTTTTGATGGAAAAATATTTAATTTAACTAGTCAGCTAAATGGATGCAAGGACATTGCAGCTCAGCTAATTGATGACAATTCTTACATAGATGTTATTTTTGGTGGGGGTAGACGAAAATTTTTGCGCAAAGAAGACCGAGATTACCACGAATGGAACAAGACTGGGGAAAGAGTTGACAATCGAAATTTAATTAATGATTGGCATGAAAAAATGGAACGAATGAACAAAACTCACAAATTTGTGTGGAATATGAGTGATTTTGAAAATTTAAAGCCAAATCAGTACGACCATGTTTTGGGTATACTGGCCTGGGATCACATGAAATACGAGATTGATCGAGTAGCCCAAGAGTATATAGATGAGCCAAGTATTTCTGAAATGACCGAAAAAGCAATTGAGCTATTGAGCACTAACCCGAATGGCTTTTTTCTGCTAGTTGAAGGCAAATATTTATTTATCAGTGAAAATGAAAATTAATTTTTTTTTTAAATCAGGAGGAAGAATAGACTTGGCCCACCATGATTCTAATGCCAAAAGGGCCCTTGAAGAATTTGTTGCTTTGGATGAAGCGATTGGTCTGGCTAATAAAATGGTTGATCACGAGGACACATTGGTCGTAGTAACTGCAGATCACTCTCATGAGTTCATACAAAAAAAAAGAAAAAAAAATTTTTTTTAAATTTTTTTAATTTAAGATTTAATATTGGTGGCTACTCAAAAAGAGGCAATCCAATACTTGGTCTTGTTAGAAGTGTCGAATATGGCGAATTAAGCTCCGCTGGATATACGTTTACATCTTTGTCTTATGGAAATGGTCCCGGTGGTCTTAAAGAGATTCGAAAAAGAAATTTAACTGAAAAAGAAACTTGTATAATTTAATTTTTTTTTTTAATTTTTTTAATTTTTTTTTGTTAGTTGGTTTTGATTACCATCAGGAATCAGGTGTATTCATGGAATACGAGACTCATGGTGGTGAGGATGTAGCAATTTTTGCCAAAGGCCCTATGAGTCATTTGTTTGACGGGTATTTCTATTATTATTTATATTATTTATTTCTTTGAGTTGAGATTTAAATTTTTTTTCCAAGAACTGTGGAACAATCGTTTATAGCTTACGCTATGGCCTATGCATCATGTATAGGACCATTTGATCGAAACTTTTATCCATCATGTGAATTTGAGCGTGGAATTTAAATATTTTAGAACCAATTTAATTTAATTTATGTAAAATAAAATGTTTTATTAGATTAAAAATTATTTAATATCATTCTAGAGTACTATGATTAAATTTTGAATTTTTTTTGTGCTAAGAATTAATGTCAAATTAAAAAAAAAATGATTTCAAAAAATTTTCAAACTTCTGATTTATTGATTGAAAATTTAAAATACAGTCTGACCTCGATTTTTTTAGTCTTATTTTGTGAAATCTTAATTTTGTGAAAAAAGTCTGCGTGACGCACAAAATCATAATACTTTCAATGTTATTTTTGCTGGAAAATGTGAAATTTTATTTTATAAAATTTTGATTCTGTAAAATGAAAAAAACACAAAATTTGGCATAAGTATTATTACATATAAAAAAAACTCGAATTTGTAAATTAGAGATTTTAATTTAAAAAAAAATTTAGATGAGAAAGATAAAGACACTTATTATGAGGTGATAAAAACAAAGTTTAATTTAAAAAACCATTCGAATATCAACGGAATAAAAACAATAGGGAAAAAAATCCTTGAATCATTTAATTCTCTCTCAGACTCACCATTGAAAAAAAGTCTCAAAAAACTAAGTTTTTTCTTTTATAAGTCTATCTTTGGAGTTTTCCAGTCATTTTCCTGATTCAAACTTGGAAAAATTTGTTGAAAAGGATATAAAGCTAAGTACTTATGAGAATTTAGAAGAGGTTTTACCAACTTGTTCAAATTTAGAATGGTATATAAATATTACCTTATTTATTTTTTGCAAAAAAAACTACAATACTGAGTTTAGAGCAAAATTTATTATTTATTACTTTTTTTTACAAAAATATTACTAATTATCTAAGTAGAACATTAAAATAAAAATCAAATGAGCCTCTGTGGTCATTTCTATCATTCCTGCTTCATTAGTTTCCTAATAGGGTACAATTTTAAGTCGAATAGCACATTTTGTGCATTGATACCATATTATATCAGCTTGCAATGTTTCTGTCGCAATTTTACACCTCAAATTCTCGATCAAGGCAGCATCCTCCAAAGAGCGAAAACTTCAAAAAGGAAAATAAGTTTTACCTTTTCCTCTAGTTTTTTCCTAAGAATTAGGATCAAAAGCCTCATCTTGAGATATATTATTAAGGATTTCTTCATTTACAGACATTTTTTTAAATTACAGAGTGAATTTAGATATAAGGTTACATTAGTTTAAATAAATGTAAAATCAAAAGTTTTAATTTGATAAACAAAACAAGAAAGATAAAATAAATTTCAAGGCGGCAATTTTTATTGAACATTATACGATTTATTAATAATTAATTTTTGTTTTTTTTGATTGTATAATAGTTTCATTCAATCAATTATGTATAAATAAATTAAAATAGCGATAAATTCAAAAGCAAGTGACATTAAATAAAAAAAAAATTAAATGTTTTTATTTAGTCCCTAATTCGGTATTTTAGTTTTTTAATTACATATTATTGTTATTTAAAAATGATATACGCGATTTAGAATTGTTAAACAATCCAGAAGTAGAGAGCGAAGATGATGAAGTTGAACCAGAGATAGAGCCGGAAAAAGATAACAAAAATTGAAACCCTAAATTGTACAGATAGTTTAAAGTTATTTTGTACCCAAAGAACTCAAAGTGAGTGCAATGAAATGCTCAACTTGCTCGGAAAATTTGAGAGAAAAATTTTTGAAAAATAACGCTTTTTTTACCAGAATAAATTAAATTTTAATTAAATTAAATATGTCTTGTTTTCTATAATGTTATTTTGTTTATCAATAAATTTTTTTTTTTTAATTTGTGTTCGAATTTGTGAAATTTTTTTGGTTTACCCAGACGTTTCACAAAATCGAGGTCACACTGTAATAGAAAATGTAAAAAAATTACCGAAAACTCTGCTTAAATTACACTTGAACATTTGCTCGGACATTTGAAAAAATAAGTCCGGACTTGGACTTGACTTGAGACTTGTGACTTTTAAACAACTCTGATTGTTACTATATTTTTTTTCCTATATTTTATCAAGTCTATATTTTGAAAAAATATAGAAAGAAAAGGTGATGAGGCTTATTTGGAAGTGCTGCTTGAGGAAGACCCGAGGCGATCGACCACACAGCTTGCTAAAGAAATGTCTGTAACAAATGGCACCGTTTGGAATATATTAAAAGCATTAGGGACGATTAAAAGCCCGGTAAATGGGTCCCGCACAAACTCTCAGAAATCAATATTGCGCAGCGATTGAAAATTTGTGTAGTCTAGGCAGAAAAAAAGATTTTTTTTATGAAAAATCGTAATTTAAGACCAGTGGATCAACTTCGATTACCCGGTCAACAAAAAAACAATGGGTCAATTCTGATAAAGCTCCATTATTTACTCCGAAATGCGAAATTCATGGAAAAAAGGTTGTGCTTTGTGTTTGGTGGAATCAGTAGGGTATCATCTATTATGAGCAACTGCAACCCAAGCAAACGATAAACGCAGACCTTTATTCACAACAATTGATTCGTTTGAACCACGCTTTGGAAGCAAAACGGCCACACAGAGCTAAAGGAAAGCGAGAAGTGATTCTTTAACATGACAACGTTAGGCCACATGTTGTAAAAACGACTCGGAACCCGATAGAGAATCGAGGCTGGGAACTCTCATCTCACCCAGCTTATTCACCAGACTTGGCTCCTTCAGATTACCATTTGCTCCGATCTATGCAGCACTTCCTTAGTGAAAAAAGTTACTCAGTTTTGGAAGAAACCAAAAAAGACATCAGTCAATATTTCATCTCAAAACCAGCCAGCTTTTACGAGCGAGGGATCAAGATGCTGCCAGAAAGATGGGAGATACGTATTTATGGCGAAGGAAATTATTTTAGTGTCTAATAATATTTTATTTTATTTTTTAATGAATAAATAAAGTCTCGAAAATAACAAAAATAACTTATTAAACAACCTAATATATAAAAATTTGATATTTTCTTTGTAAAAAAATAAGAAATCATTATGTGAAATCTGACCTAAAAAAAAAATTTTTCGTCCTTTTTATTTTCTAAATGTTGTTTAATTCGAAAGGCAATTTTAAAATAAATTTACACTACTTTAAAGAATAAAAAGATAAAATTCAAAGATTTTATTAAATAAAAAATTATCATGATTATTAAATGATCTTGATTTAATTAATTCTCAATAATCAAACAAAGAAATTGATTTAAATTTGAAAACTTAATTCATTTATATTATATTAAATAAATATCAATTATTTTTATTTGAAAAATTTGCCATTAAAACTGAAAGATATCTTCAATTTACACTCACAAGTATACGTAAACATAAAATTTTCAATATTATTTTACTAATTAAATACAAATTGGCTTTCATTAATTGAGTATTTCTTGTATTTTTACTGAAAACTTAACTATTTTAAGTATTATTATGAAATTCAAGAAGAAAAAATAAAACAATCTTTTATTAATTAGTTAAATTTTTTACCACAATCAAAAGATAAATCATGAAGTTGAGAATTATTAGAAGAATTTTAAGATAAAACTGCAAATGCTATTTTCCCAATACGAAAGGACTCACAGAGAAAATTAGCAAATGTTTAAAAACTTTATGAATTTTTTTGGCATAAGTTAACATTCTGAACTAACACTAGAACAAATTTATCTAGACTTGATTTGGCAACTTTATTTTTTTACCAATATGTTATCAATAATAGACCAATTGGTTTAAAATTGATATATTGCAACATATTTTGAAGCGTTCTTTCTTTTTAGATTGAACAATTACTAGATGAGAAGATTAATTCATTTCTGAATTAAATGATTATTAAAATTTTGATCATTAAAGTCAAAAATAGCTTAAACATTAATTTTTGATTGTGTAACAGTTTTTAGATTGAAAATAAATTTTGAATTTGGATATATTTTTCTTTACTAAATACAAAAAATGAAGCAATTAATTTCTATATTGTTATTGAGCCATTTTGTCTATTGTTATGTTGACTGGTCGAGTGACAGAAATCCTCTTAAATGGAACAATCAGGCTAAAAGAACCTTGGAAAATTTATTAAATCGAAAAATAAACAAAAAAGTGGCTAAAAATATAATTCTTTTTTTGGGCGATGGGATGGGAATTGGAACTATCACAGCTGGCCGGATACGAAAAGGACAGATGCAAGGTTTTAATGGTGAAGAGACTGTCACTCATATGGAAAGTCTTGACGATGTAGCTTTATCAAAAGTAATTTTTTTGAGGGAATTAATTAACACAAAAATTTAAAATAATATTTAGACTTATAGTATAGATGCCCAAACTACTGATAGTGCTGGTAACACTAAATTAAATTAGGAAAAATTCGAATTCACGTTTTTTTTAAGGTTCTGCTACTGCATATCTTTGTGGAGTGAAATCGAGAGCAGGCACAATCGGTTTAAATGGGTAATTAAATAATCAAAATGATTAATTTATTTTAAAAATTAATTTCCTTAAATGAAGATATGCAATACCTTTTAATTGTTCATCATCTTTGGATAATCAAGTTGATTCTATTTTAAAATGGGCTCATAAAGCAGGAAAATCAACTGGAATCGTAACAACCACTAGAGTAACTCATGCAACGCCGGCATCTGCTTTCGCTCATTCAGGTACCAAGAAATATTAAATTTATCGAAAAATAATGGTTCTATTAGATTTTTTTTAATTTACTATTTTTGTTAATTTAAGCTTACCGAGAGTGGGAGAGTTTTGATGATTTCAAATTTACCCGGAAATTGAAATCCGAAGGATGCAAGGACATAGCTGCTCAACTCATTGAAGATAATAATTTTATAAACGTAAGTCTGATATTATATCAATTTATGAAATTTAAATATTTTAAGCAAATAATTATCGCATTTATTTTGTACAAAAAGTTTTAAAAAAAGGAACAGTATTTTAATTTTCCACTAGTTTTTGATATTTTGACTTATAATAAATTGATAAAAAGAAATGAAATTAAAGGCACACAAATGAAAATCATTTTTGTAAATTATCTTTAATTTAAAACCCATTTTTTTTAAGCTAATTTAAGAAGTAATAAAAAAATAATTGAGTCTAAAGGATATTTTTCATCTTTTTAAGGTCTTAAAAAACTGAATTTTAACATAAGCCGACATTTGGAATATTCTATATTATTTTTCTACTTGAAAGTAAAATTTGATTTTTACTCATAAACAGTTGAATGAATATATGCTTCAAATTTTTGTTGTTGATGCAAAATAAAATAATTTTAACAAAGAAAAAATTAATTTATTAAAGGGAGGAAATAATTACTAAAATCAAATCGACTAATGTTTATTTTGAAACTTGAAAATGCCAATTTATAATTTAATTGAAGTAATTTTTATTTTTGTGTGACTTGTAAAAAACAATTACAAACAACATAAATTTTCAATTTTCAATGCGGTCAAATAGCCCAGAATTGCTAAAATGACGTAATTTCTCATTAAAATTTATTAAATTCTACTAAAATCGTTCAAAAATGCTTAGGGTCAAAGAAAAATGGATTTTGGTAAAAAAGAGTCAGTGAATTATTTTTCTATATTTTATTTTGAAAAGAAAAAAAAATAATTATCATTTCTTATCTTTTCTGACGTAATTTAATGTAAAATGACTCATTTTTTAGTAGAATTTTGTAAGTTGACTTCAATTTTTTTTTAATTTATTTTAATTCAGTAAAATTATATTTTGCTGAAGGCTAACTAGTCTTTTATTAGCCATTTAAATATTTAAGTTGTGAAATTTATAATCGTTTATTATAAATTATAACAAAAGAATTTTCTACAACACTTGAAATTATTACGAATATTTTTATAAATAAAAGAAACCTATAACTATTAATCGTCAATAAGAATAATTAACTGCCATAAATTTTAATTAATTTTATTTTAAAAATTTTAAATTTCAAAAAAAAAATTTTCATCAATTACTGTTTAATATGAACTAGAATCATTCCAGGAATTGCATTCGGTTGAGAGGGAAGATAGTAATATAGTGAGGAATTTTTGGATTCTTTTCTTGCTGAAGTATGCTTCATCAATTTGGGAATTATAAGAGGAGTTAGGTAACTAAAAAATTAGTCAAAAAAATTAGTAAAAATTAATTAATTTTTTATTTTGAAAATTATTTATATAATTAATTTCTTAATTTTTTTAATAATTGATAATTTTTTTTATAATTTTACTTGTTGCGATGCATTAAATGACAAATAAATAAATATCGTTACGACTAGTACTAATATTACATTAAATTGAATTTAATTGACGATTTAATATTTTTTTAAAGAAATTTAATCAAAATAAATGACGCTTTAATATTAACTATTAAAATATTATATATTCAAGCCATCAATAAAGAAGAGTAAAAATAAATTGATCAGTATTTTTTTAATTTACTGGTATCATTTACAAATCAATTTATTTAAAATAGTGATCATTTAAATTCAAGCCTCAAAGCAAATAAAAATAAATTAATAAAATATAAATTGTAACTAGGGAATTAGAACTAATAAGTTTAATGTAAGCTACGAACTTACCAATTCTTTAAGCCGCTCACAATTTATAAATTAATTCTATAATGATCAAATATTTCATCATCAAAATTTACAAAAAATTTGTAATTTAGGTAAAATTACGCAAGAAAAATTTTATTTATTTCCGAAATCAAATTTATTCAAAATTTACTTTAAATTATAAATTTCTATTTTTTTTTACGAATAAATAAATTTTCTATAAATCCCATTTTTCTTTGGACCTAAGCATTTTTGAACAATTCTACTTTAACTAAATAAAACAACTTTCAAGGTTAATCAACAGGCTAGTGCCCATGCCATGAAGACCGATTTACACTTCATTTATTTAATTTTATAAAATAATTATCACAAGATAAAAATAAAAAAAAAATATAAATTTGTTTAAAAAAAATAAAAAAATTATTTAATAAAGCAAAACATTGAAATATTAAAACTAAATTTTTTGAATTTTTTTACGAAATCTGTAAAAATAAAATTAATATTATTAAAAATAGAAAGCTTGAATTTTGCAAACTTCAACATTGATCTCTTGATCACAAATCTATTCATCAATCTTGAATAAAAATACTCAAAGGTTTGTTCACCATTAGCCGTTTTTGACATTGGTTCAATCAGATTGTCACTATTCCTTAAATTATATTTTAAATTTCTTGAGTCATTTTTATTTAATTTCATTCTTAAATTTTCGGGCGATTTGTGGAAAAAAGCGTTTTATAAGCAAAAGATTACATTCTATCAAGAATTCTATGCTGAAAAGCAAATAACCCATATTTTTCTAGAAAATTATTAATTTCATTGAAGTTATTAGCTTCAAATTTAAATAATTTAAAAATTGAGAAATAATAACTTTTAGCAAGTTTAACTTTTGCGTCCTTTGAAAAATAACACAAAAGAGTTGAACAATAATCAAAATAAGGCAAAATAAATGTCTTGAAAAACTGAATTTTGACAGAAGTAGACAGATAGAAAAGTCTACTAATACTAAACATTTTTTTGTTTACAACTAATTAGATACTACAGACAAGCTTTGAAAAATTAAGATTTCGATCAATCCTATAACCTAAGAGACTTATTTCATCTACGACTTGTATATCATTTCCAAAAATATTTATCTTGTCAGGAAAATTAGATCGTTTATTTGAAAAGATCATACAATATGTTTTGGACCAATTAATATCTATCTTGCTATAAAAATCACCAATTATTAATACTTTAACCAAATAAAAAAATGTAAAATTGCGTAAAATGGCGTAATTTTGACGAATCTGGGCTTTTTGTAGAAGCACTGTATTTATTTTGATTTAACAAGGTTGTACTAGGAGGTGGACGTTCAAAGTTCATTCCGACCACAAAGCGCGATCCTGTGGCAAAATTGAACGGAACGCGAGTAGACGGTCGAAATTTAATTTGGCAATGGTTAAGCCAAATGTCATCACAGAACAAATCTCACAAGTTTATTTGGAATGCAACTGATTTTCGTCAAACTGATTTCGGGGCTCATGAACACATTCTAGGACTACTTGCCTACAATCACCTTGATTTTGAATTTCAAAGGAACAAAACAATAGAACCAAGCATTAGCGAAATGACTTTAAAAGCAATTGAATTGTTAGAAAAAAATGACAATGGATTTTTTCTTCTAGTTGAAGGCGGTCGCATTGACCATGGTCACCATCAAAATCAAGCCCAAAAAGCCTTGGACGACTTTGTCGCTTTTGATGACGCTATAGGATCTGCCTTGAAAAAAGTCTCACTAGAAGATACCTTAGTTGTGGTCACCGCTGATCATTCTCATACATTTACCTTTGGCGGAAATTCTCTCAGAGGCAATCCGGTGCTTGGCTTAGCTTTGACCAGTTACACTAATGTAAGCGATGCTAACTTGACATACACTTCCATTTTATACGCCAATGGTCCTGGTGGTCTGCTAAAAATAAGAGATTTCAATCTTACACTAAATGACACATTCAAAATTGACTATACTCAGGAGGCCTCGGTTTTTCGAAAATCAGCAACTCATTCAGGAGAAGATGTGTCGGTTTATGCCTCGGGTCCAATGAGTTTTATGTTTACCAATACTATTGAGCAAAATGTTCTGCCACACTTAATGGCCTACAGTGCATGTAAGAATGAATTTTTGCTTTTTTAGGAATCAATTTTTTATTATGTTTTTAGGCATTGGTCCCTATTCAAATGAACAATGTGAAAAAGAACGAGGTTCACTAAAAAATTCAAAAAATTCATGCTTTTTGTTTGGGTCAAAACAAATTTTTAGAAGATTCACAACATTTTTTATATTTTTCAATGCCATTTTTGTATTCATATTTAATTTTGTTGCAATTAATTTTTAAATATGGGCGAAAATTGAACTAACTTTTAGAGATAAATTTTGGATTTTATTAAAGTGAGAAACCTGAAAAGTATATAGAGTAAAATTAAAAGCAAATTTTTTGATACTTGAACTTTAAAAAAGGAAAATTTTTAATTTCATTAGAAATAAAGATTAGATAAAATTTTTTTGTTTAAATTTTTTCTCAAGTAATCAAAATTAAAAAATTTATCCATGATGTTTGGATCACAAAAAAGCTTGATACGTTTTTTTGAAATTTATCTTATTCAAAGAAATTAAAAAGATAATATTTTTTACTAGATTAATAATTGAAATATTATAACTTTTTTAATGGTCATATTTAGTTTAAACAAGTCTTACCATGTTATTTAAAAAGAATGTACTATAACTATTCATTTAATTTCATTAAAAGACTGGGGCTGATCAGAACGACCAAATCAAGTTTGTCAAATTAACTCAATATTTTGATCAGATTAATTTTGCGAACACTTCCCAGTCAACCCAAAAGTAATGAAAAATCAATGATTCTTTAAGGAATCATTATAAAATCATTGAAAAATTAATGGTTTTATAAAGAAATTTTGAGGAAAAATATATTTAAAGAAATTTTCCTTTGAAAATCATTTCAAAATCATCTAAATTTTGTGCAAAAAAAATCATTAGAGATATTTTCCTCAGAAAATCATTACAAAATCATCAAAATTTTTAGCATTTTATGAGGAAACTTTTTGCAAAAAAATTATTGGAGAAATTTTCCTTAGAAATCATTACAAAATCATTTAAATTTTGTGCAAAAAATTATTGGGGGTTTTTTCCTTAGAAAATCATTACTTTTTCAGCATGATTCTATTTTCTGATTATTATAGAGAAAAAAAATTGTTTTAAACTTTATTTATATTTAGAAGATGCATAAAAGATTAAATACTAGGTAAAGAAATACATGAACTTATATGTCATTAGGAATAAGTCAGAGTCAAGTCTGGACTTTGACTTTAAATTTTTTTAAAATTAAGTCCAGATCATAGACTTTTTTTATTTAAAAGGACAAATTTAGGGTTCTTAATTAGTAGGCCGCCACAATAGCTACCTAGAATGGTAAAAAATTCATATGGCCGTGTTCCTGACTGATGTATTGCCGTTCTTGCCGCCCCATCTAGTTATTGTGGCGGCCTACTAAATAAGAACCCAAAATTTGTCTTTTTAAAATAAAAAAGCCTATGACCTGGACATAAAATAAAAAAATTTGTAAGTGTAAACATTAAAAAGCCTAAATCACTAAAATTAAAGCCCAAGTCCGGACTCTAAAATAGAAATTTGAGTCAATGTTTTTACTATGGTTTAATTTTTTGTGTTTGAATTACAAAATGTATCCAATTTTGAAATAACATTGAAAAAGTGAGATGTTTTAAATATTTTTTTCAGCATGATTCTATTTTCTGATTATTATAGAGAAAAAAAATTGTTTTAAACTTTATTTATATTTAGAAGATAAAATAATATGTTATTTATTTTTTTGTTTATCTGTGACTAGCTAATGCTCTTTTAGATAAATGTTGATGCTGACCCAAGATTCAATTAAATAATTTAAATTAGGTATTTTTAATATTTCAAATTTTTCTTTTTAAATTAACTTAAAGCTCGATATGTTAATAAAAAAAAGGTATTTGTTTATTTGCGAGGAACGAGCTAATTAAACAAATGTGAATGCATTACTTAATTGCACATAATAATCTTAATTTGACAATTGCAGTTGTTATTAATATTATACATCTTGCAATTGCTCTTTAATCATTCACTACTTTAAACTACCTTTCTTGAATATTCTAAAAGTCGTTTAACGGCTCATTACTCGCATATATAAAGCTCTTCTTCTCTATATAGAGAAGAAGAACTAAATATTTAGTTCTTCTTTTCGATATAGCTATCTTCGTTTAAGATTAAAACATTAACTTAATTTTTCAATTATATTTTTGATTTAACCCTTATCTGTCGAAGAAAAGGTCAATTTTAACCAATGCATGTATTTTGCATTTATTGCATTTAATGCATAAGAGAGAATTAATAAAATTGCTTAAACGGACGACGGAGACGGATAAGGGTTAAAATCTAGGGGCATGGTAAGTTCATGCAAACAATTACATGTTTTTCATATTTTGAAAAAAAGAAAGAAATTTTAGCCAATTAAAAGAAAAAGTTGTAAAAATACGTTAATTTTTACTTTGGTATTATAGATTCAGATCGATATTTAATTGATTTAATAGAAAATTACTTTTTACGGTTTGCCAAATATAGAAGATTTTTTGGATTTTTGAACAGATTTGTTTTCGGATGAAGCAAAAGTTAAAAAAATCTTCAATTTTAAGTCTTTCAAGTCTCTTTGTTTCAGATTTGGTTAAACTTTAAAAAATTCAATAACAAATAATTAATCAAAGTTTGTTTTTATTTATTATTAAAAAAATTAATAGAAAAAAATTTATTTTTTTTTTTTAATTTTAAAAAATTATCTTTTAGATTAAAAATTGCTTAAGATTTAATTTTAGCCACATATCAGGTGGATTCGAAAGTAATTTTATGTCGATCTACATAATGACCAATCTGTAACTATGGCTTTGGGATATCCATCGAGAATTCTACTGTTTTTTTCATCATAGATCGAATAGCTAAAAAATAAAATAATATTAGATTTGATATTTTTGATTGAAATATCACTTTTGATTGTTGTAAAAATATTGTAAACCATTGTGACGAAATGCTGCGTTCAGATGCAGAGGAAAGTTTTCAAAAATATACTGTGGTCTATGAATATTATCAATTTTCAATTTTTCAATATTTAACTCATACAGAAGCTTGTTCTAAATAAAAAACTAGTAAAAAAACACTTACTAAGATAAAAATAAAATAATACTTTGAAAAGATATAATTTTTGATTCTTGTATACAGCTGCCAGGGGATTTACAGGATACAAAAAATCGCTGATCGTTTTCGGAAAATCAGTTAGAATTTGGCCATTTTTAAATGCATAGATCTGATTTGCTTTAAAAAAAAGTTGGTTCAATTTAGAAAAAAATTATCTTTAATTTATTAACTGTTAAAGAACCAAATTGTTCCATTATCATCAGCAATACCACCTCTGGCTTTTAATGGCAAATTTGAATACTTTTTTAGCGAGTCTTTTATCCAGGATTTGCCATCTAAATCATATCTATACAAATCACTGTTGTCCTCTAAAATAGCGTAATTTACTGCACTATCTGGATCAATAAAAAATGATTGAATTTTGCTAAAACATGGCAAAAAGTCGACATTTATCGACACAGTTGTTTTAGTTATAACCTTTATTTTAAGAATTAATGATTTTTATTTTTAAGTATTCCGTCCATTGTAAATGAAACCACCAAAATGTAGTATATTACTTTTTTAATAAAAATGATTCCTTTATGTATACTTTATTGAGCTTTTAGGAATAAAAAAAATTCTGCGGCTTAACTAAACTTTTATGCACATTTTGTTGTTTTCTGATTAAAAAAGCTTTAGAAATATGAACTTTTTGTATCCTTTATGGATTTTTATTTAAAAAATTAAAACTTAAAAGAATTATTTAAGTTAAACAAAACTAAACATAATTTGACTAAGCAAAACAGACGTCTTGAGATTTGTCAAATTCGGGTAAGTTTTGTTAAAAACAAAACAAAATGTAACAAAAAACGGGGTCCGGAGCGCAGCCACGGTTTAGGGTTAGGAATTAATAGGACTTAAGAGATGACTTAAATAATTTAAATTAGAAGATGCATAAAAGATTAAATACTAGGTAAAGAAATACATGAACTTATATGTCATTAGGAATAAGTCAGAGTCAAGTCTGGACTTTGACTTTAAATTTTTTTAAAATTAAGTCCAGATCATAGACTTTTTTATTTAAAAGGACAAATTTAGGGTTCTTAATTAGTAGGCCGCCACAATAGCTACCTAGAATGGTAAAAAATTCATATGGCCGTGTTCCTGACTGATGTATTGCCGTTCTTGCCGCCCCATCTAGTTATTGTGGCGGCCTACTAAATAAGAACCCAAAATTTGTCTTTTTAAAATAAAAAAGCCTATGACCTGGACATAAAATAAAAAAATTTGTAAGTGTAAACATTAAAAAGCCTAAATCACTAAAATTAAAGCCCAAGTCCGGACTCTAAAATAGAAATTTGAGTCAATGTTTTTACTATGGTTTAATTTTTTGTGTTTGAATTACAAAATGTATCCAATTTTGAAATAACATTGAAAAAGTGAGATGTTTTAAATATTTTTTTCAGTTTCAAATAAAAAAATAATTTTAAGTTAATATTGAAAGCATTTTCATATTTGAGATTAAACTCTTTAGTGAAATAGAATGAGTTTAATTTTTATTTGGAAATGTTGAAATTTTTTTTTAACTTTTAAAAATAATTTATTTATTTTTTTGTTTATCTTTACCGAGCTAATGCTCCTTCAGAATAAAAATAAATGAAAAAAAATTAAACTTTTAGACTTTGCTTGACTTTGGGAAACATCGATTCATCTATTTCGCAAATTTTACCTATTCCGCCCAACTTTAAATTTTTTTATCTAATTATTATTTTCTATTTTATTTTTAATTTTAATTTGTCAATTGAACTAGTATTTTTTTAATATTACATTTAGTTTTTTTTCTAAATAGATGAAAAAATATCAAGATAGGTGAACAATTTTTAGATTAGGTGAACTAATAATTAAAAAAACCTGAGAACAAGAATTGTTCCAGTAATAAATGAACCATAGTTCACCAAACCAACTAGATCCGAAAAACTTTGTTTTTTTCTCTAAAAATTTTGACTTTAATGATAATTGATGTTCGTTTGACGCATTTTAACAAAGACTCAATTTATAAAAAATGAAAACAGGGCATTGTTTTTTAAACTTCAAATATTTTCTTAAGGATCATCATATCACAAACCCAATGTCTAAATTTATAATAAAAAATAAAATTTTTCATGCTTGCAATATTAACTTAAAATTATTTTTTTGTCTGAAACATCGCATTTTTTCAATGTTATTTCAACATTGGATACATTTTGTAATTCAAACATAAAAAAATTAAACCGAATAATTTCTAAAATAATTCAAAAGTCAAAGTTTGACTTAGACTTTGACTTATGACAAACTCTGTGAAAAAAAGATTGACTTTTCTTAAAACTTTTTTCATCTATCCTGGTTTTTACTAGTCTCATTGACAATACATTAAGTGTTCATACCGTAGTTGTTCTAGTATAACTTTTTGTGGTTGTTATATTTGAGCTATTTTTCTTTTTTTTTGGATTTGCGTTTGGTTTCTTATTTTTTTGGTTCTTTTTAGACTTGGCTTTTTGATTTTTTCGCCTTTTGTTCGGTGCATTTTTTGTTTTTCTCTTCGGCTTTCCGTATAATGATTGAATGGCTTTTATATCATCTTTTCCAAGCTTAAAATTTTCATCATACCCTTTATAATATGGATTCATAACTGCCCCTTTGACAAGACTATGATCAAGGCCTAATGCGTGGCCGAACTCATGCACAGCCACTGTTTGTAGATTGATACCATTTTTTGTTTTATCTGTAAAATTTTCATCTTCATCAAAATGAATGCGTCCATCTTGTGGAAAAAAGGCATGAGCCAGAACACCACCGGGTCCGTCAAATGGATAAGCATCGCCATGATTTCTAGCACCAAATTTTATTGATAGATCATGCTTAGCATTTGGATGTACTTCTTTGAAAGAAATATCTGATCTGTCCGACCAGAATTTGAATGCATTGGCAATGATAGGTCTTGTCTGACTCTGTAATCTTTGGTTTTCATTTAAAACGGCATATTTCAAATGTTTTTTCTTCCATTTGCTAGCGGTCACAAAAAGGCCGAGCTTTAGCATTTTAATGCCACCCTTTTTACTAGATGGCCTAGCAATAGGAAAATCAGGCTTAATGCATCTTGGGGATTCGATCTTTTTAATGGTTGCCTTGTCCAAAATGCCAGTAATTTTCAGACCATGTATTGATTGAAATTTTCTATTAAAAAATTTAAAAAAAAATATTTTCTTTTTTGTTTAGTCACTTTAAGGAATTTTGAAGGGTTTTTTCAGAGTCTTGCATAGACAGTGGTCCTTTAGACTTTCGATTCGGATCATTCACATAGCCGAACTTGTTTAGATAGTCCTTAATTTAGAAAATCAAAAATTTGAAATTTTTAAACAAAATTTTGAGTACCAAGGCGTTTCTCTTTGATACATTGGCATCAATAGCAACCTGATTTATTATTAATATAAAAAGAATACTAAAAAACATTTTGGAAAATTTTAATTCTTTCAGACATTTAAATGATTTTTTATCAGTTAATATTTTTGAAATTCAATCAGTTGAAATTTTTTTAAATAAAAAGATAAAAAATTGTTTTTGTATGTTTAATAAAACAGCTAAGAAGTTTAGATTTACATTTTGAAAAGTAGACTTGTTTAAATAATATTTTGATAAAATTTCAGACACTTTTTGGTTTAAAAAATTGAATCTTTTTGATAACATGAACATATCAGTTACAAAATTGCGAAAAAAAATATTCACTTTTTAATTTTATTAAACAAGGAGTCTAATAAAAAGTAAGAAATTGAAAAGAACTTGGAAATATTAAAAGGATAAAATACCAAATTTAATTAAACATCGTTAAACAAATAGTCAATTTTGATTTTGTATAATTTATCGTCTCTTTTGAATACTCAAATGTGATGAAAAAATTCAAAAAGCTTGTTTTTTTTAAATTAATTTCAAATTAAATAATTAAAGAGAAGGTTCAAAAAAACTAAATAAATTCGTTTATTTCGCTTGAAAGAGCTAAAAATCATTTTTAAATGACTTTTTTTTTGAATATTTTTCAGTCATTTAAAATCTAGGATTAGATGAAAATATAAATTTTATCTAAATGATTTTTGAAAAAAAAATATAATTAAAAATTCTAGATTGATAATTATACAAAATTATTTTATTCAATGCTCAATTTGTTAAAAGCAATTAATTTTTTTTGATGAATTTTGACTTTTAAAAGCATTATATTATAGATTTTATTTAATAAAAAACCTTCAATATACAAAAAATAAATGACTGCCCACATAAAAGATTGTCAATAAAAATTTTCAATTGTATCAATCCAAAAACTTTTATTTTAGAAAAATAGATCTCTTTTTTTCTTTTTGTTTACCAGTTTATTTAGAATAAAAAAAATTAAAGAGACTTAAAAATCTATTTCGAAAAATTCTTTTATTAAAAAATTTTGACAATTAAACTGGAAAAATGTTCTAGGATTTTTTTAATAAAGAAGTAAAGAAACAATCAAAATATTTTTCTCTTAAAATAATCTAAAATTAAAAATCTGGATAGCTTTTACCCTTTTTTATTCACATTATTTAAATCAAATATTCAAGACATTTTTTCGTCTTAGTAATTAAAAATATGACGAAAAATTTCTAATTTCTAATTTAAAAATTTTCCAATATTAAACGTCAATTAATTTTTTTTCAATTAAATAACAAAGCCTTTTTACTAATCAATTTGTCAATATTTCAGCCTACTGACCTCATACTCTGTAAAAGAATAAAAATAATCAAGATACAAGAAAATTTAAAAATTTTTATTAGTATCCTTGATTGGAAAAAAAAACAGATGAGTTTTACCTGTAGACATTTTTAGGTAAAAAAAAAAATTTAAAGAAAACACAAAGATTGTTTTCGTGATAATAATTATTCAACAATCCATATGTTTTGACTCGTTTGTTTAAATTAAAATATTTACTGAAAAACATTTTGTTAAATTGTGTTTAAAACACTTTTTCTGTGAAGCTAGCGTCTATATATAAAGGTGAATTTCTTTTTTAATTTTTCATATTCTTTTTTCAAATGCTTCATAGACAATGCCTATTTTCAAGACAGGTTCTCTTTCGATCAACCAAAACGTGGATTCAGAATCCGAGGTTGAAAAAACAACCATGTAAATTTTTAAGCTCATTTATAAAATTTATATTTAAAAAAAAATTTAAAATTTAATCAATCTAAGAAATTTGCGCCGCTTTTCTAAAAGATACATAAAGACCAAAAACTCGCTGATCCGAGTTTTTCTAGCAGAACTTCTAGGAACCTTTATGTTTGTATTTTTTGGTTGTTCATCAGTGGCTCAATACAAACTGTTAAATAGAGCTCAAAATGACTCTGCAAGCTTTTTGCTTGTAAATGCTGGATTTGGTTTTGGCATTCTGGCCGCAATTTTGACAGTTGGAAAAGTTTCGGGTAAAACATTGTTCAAAATTTAGCGCAATTTTTTGTTTTTTTTTTTTAATTAATAAAATTTAAGGTGCACACTTGAATCCAGCAGTTTCGTTTGGGATATTTCTAGTTGGTCAGCTAACATTGTTAAAGCTAGTGGTTTACATAGTCGCACAATTCATAGGTGCTTTTATTGCAGCAGCAATTGTTTTTGTATTGTACTATAATGGTCTGACTACTTTTGGAGATAAAATGTACACATTGGAAACCGCTGGTATATTTGGAACTTATCCAAGACCAGAGTTAAGTGTTTGGGGTGGATTTTTTGATCAGTTTATTGGAACAACACTTTTTGTGACTGGAATAATGTCGGTGGCGGATAAAATAAGAGACCCTCTGCCAAATAGTATGAGTGCAATAATGGTTGGTTTTCTTCTGTTTGTGGTGGGAAACTCGATTGGTTACAATGCTGGATTTGCGGTAAATCCTGCTAGAGACTTTGGTCCAAGGTTTTTCACATTCATCGCAGGATGGGGCTCACAGGTTTTCTCTGCTGGGAATTATTATTTTTGGATTCCTTTAGTGGCACCTATGTTCGGATCGTTAGCTGCAACTATAATATATTTAATTTTTATATCTAATCATTTTTGATTAGTTAAAAGAAAAAAGTGATTCATTTTTTTTAATTCTAGCAATCTAGAAAAATTTTATAGATTTTTTATATTTTTTATATTTTTAGATAATAAAAATTTTAAAGATTTTTTTTTTTGCTGATGATTAAGAGAGAAAATAGAAAAGGAAAATACAATGCTGATTTGATCAAAGTATTAAAAAATATAAAAGGTTTTTGCAATTAGGCTCAGTTTTTTTTATGCAAAAAATTAAAAAATTAGAAATAAAATAAATTCTGATCTCTTCTAATAATAAATTAAAATTTATTATTTGAAGAGTCAATTATTAAAAATTAGTAAAAATTAGATTCTTAAATTTACCCATTTTCATTAATTCATACCTGAAAAAATTACCCGAATTTTTTCGTTCTTTGCAAACACTGTCGAAATTTTATCAATTTTTTTAAGAAAGAAATTTTTATGACAAAAAGATCTTATAATTTTCCTTTATATCTTATTTTATAAAAATCCACAATAAATTTTGTGAATTTTGTGAACTGGGCAAAAATTCTTCATTTTTCAATAAATTAAAATTAAAGTTAAAAATATTAGAAAAAATATGCAACAAAGTCCAACATACTTTGTTGCATCTTTTTACCGAAAATAATTTTTCTTATGTAAAAAATGACAAAAAAATAAAGAATCAATAAGATTTAAATGGATTATTGATTTGATTTATTAAAAAAAAAAGAAAAAAAAATTTCATTTTAGGTAAAAAAGGTGCAACATAGTATGTTGCATTTGGTTTTAGTATTTTTTTTTTATTTATTTATTTATTGGATTGGCTTATTTCATCCAAGTCTTTATAGAAGTAAATGTACTTCTTTATAGACAGCATTTTAGAAGTAAAAAATAAAATCAAGATAATAAAATTAAGTTTAAAAAATTTGAAATGAGGTAGGTTTAATCAAAAAAACTAAAGAAAAAATAGGACAAAAAATGACGACAATTAGGACTGCAACTCACTAAGTAGCTTCCTCACCAAAAGTCTTAATTTATCTTAAGATGTTAGGGTATAGCGAGTCAATAATTGAGTAGTTCCTTTTGCCGGTGTAAGGTTTGAATTCGTTTATTAGATTGTTTGTGCTTTTTATTTTATTGATGCGGGCATTAGATATGTAGTTAATGAGTAGTGTTTTGATTTTTGTGTTCAGTGGTTGGGTGTTATCTAATGTGTGGACTAATTTGGTAGGCGTTTTTTGTGACACTTTGAGTATTCTTTTAAGCGTTTTATTTTGCATGATTTGTAATTTATCTCTTATTGATTTGGAAGCGACAGTGAACGGGAGCATACTGTATTAGATTTTGGAGAGGATGAATGCTTTGTATATGGTAATGAGGTATTCGGGGTTGATATTGTAATTTTTACTGCTCAGGAGACGAATAAGATGAAGCTTCTTGGCTAGGGATTTGTGCTTATCTTGGAAATGCTTATCGAATGAGAGATTTTTGTCTAAGGTGATGCCAAGTAGGATCGGATTATCGATTTTAAGGATAGTATTGTTGTCTATTTTGAGTGAGAGAGTAGGCGATATGTTGAAAGCTGTTTTATATTTTTTTTGTAATATAGTATAGTTTGTTTTATTTGCGTTGATTTTCATGCCCCATTTATTTGCGAAGTCGTGCATAATCTTGGTGGCTTTTTGTAATTTACGTTCGATAGTTTTGAGGTTTTTGCTGGCGCACCACACTGTTAAGTCGTCGGCAAATAAGGTAAAGTGGATTTTAAGCAGCCGTAGTTTTTTTGCTACATCGTTTATGTATAGAGCGAAAAGTAGAGCACTTAAACAGCCTCCTTGTGGCAGACCTGCCTTTATGCCTTTATGTATGATGTACTTTTTTTTATGTTGACTTGAAGGGTCCTGTTGTCGAGATAGGATTTGATCCATTTCCCTAATTTGGCTGGGCACTTGAGTTTGTGAAGCTTTTGAGTCATCAGATTATGTGGGATAGTGTCGAATGCTTTTTCGAAATCGTAAAGTACTACCCCTGTCTTTTGTCCGAGTTTGAAACCATTTTTTGTTGTTTCAATGAGCTTGAAGATAACGTCTTGGGTGGATCTATTTTTACGAAAACCGGCTTGTTCTTCGATAAGGATGTTTTTGTTAAATGCCCAATTGGTAAGCCTAGAGTTTATAATTTTCTCTAGAGTTTTACCAAGTGCACTGAGGAGAGATATGGGCCTGTACGATTTGAGAAGGTCAGGGTCGGATTTTTTTTTGTGAATAAGGATGATTTTGGCTGTTTTCAAGGCGGGTTGTACTTGGTGTAGATGTAGCGAGTGGTTAAATAGTTGTAGGACGTAGTTTATGTTTATTTCGTTGAAGTTTTTTATTATTTTGTTGGAAATACAGTCTAGGCCTTTTGAGTTGGTATTTTTTAGGTTGGAAATGGCCTTGTCTAGTTCTGCGCTTGAGATTGGGGTATTGTGTTTGTTAGTGGTGTAGTATTTGAAGAGGCTTGGTTTGGGTTTTGTCTTGCAGTTGGTGGTAAATGTTTTTTCGAAATGTTTAGCGAAGGTTTCGACTTTTTCGTCTGAATTAAGTGTGGAATTTGGTAATGCCTCTGCTGATTCTGTTTGTGTCTTTAGTTTGTTCCAGAATTGTTTTTCGCTCGGCTTTGAGTCAATTAGCGTTGCAAATGTTGAGTTCCATTTTTCATGTCTGAGGCTGAGGGTTACTTTCTTGATTTTGTTGTTGATGTTGTTGATGTTGTTTTTGGTGAGTTGACTTTGTGTGTTTGAAAAGAGACGTTGAAGTTTGACTTTGATTTTGATCATGGCTTTTACGTCTGGTGGCAGCTTGATTGGTCTTTCTTTAGTTTTGACAGATTTGGTGGCGTTTGACAGTGCTATTACGATATTGCAGTTGAACTTGGCAACTTCATTGTTGAGATCTGATGAGGAATTTATTGAGGGCTGTGTGACATGGGTAAGCTCGGCTAGAGAATTGTTAAATGTGTCCTAATTTGTTATTTGTGTAGTGTGCACAGGTTTTTTGAGGATAATATTAATTTGGACTGGCCAATGATCAGATATATTATAATTGTGATTGGTGTTAAAATCTGTTGTTTTTGGGAGTAGGTCTTCTGTGGTGATGATAAGGTCAATTACTGACTTGCTTGACTTATATGTGTGGGAAGCGTCGTTGATAACGCTTAAATTGTGTTGGTCTAAAATTTTCATTAATGAGTAACCTCGCTTGTTTGTTTTTTTGTTGTACCAGGATATGTGATGGGCATTTAGGTCACCAAGGAGGATTGCGTATTTATGGTTGGACATGAGTTTGGATACAAAGTCAAAAGTTGACCTGCTTTTGGGGTGAGTATAAGCTCCTATTAAAACAAGGTTATTGTTGATGGTTGGGTTGTAGATACTGATTGCTAGGACTTCTTCGTTGTAGTTATTTGATTGATGAAGTAGTTTGAATTTGAATTTTTTTAAATTAAAATTCCTATGCCGCCTCCGTTTGAATAAGATCTATCATTGCGTATGAAATTGTAGTGCTGTAGTGTGTCTTAGTTGGATGCATTCTTCTTTAGGAACGTTTCGTTTAAACAAAGGATGTCGATTCCTTCGTTGTTAATGTAGTCGATTATTAGTGTAAATTTGTTGTTGATGGAGTGACAGTTTAGATGAGCGATTTTTATAATATTATTGTCCTGCATTGAGGCGATAGATCAGTTTGGAAAGGGTAGTGTTGAGTTGATCTAGAATCGATATTTCTAGCTGTGGTAGGTCAAGGAGTTGATTGATCTGGTGTAGTGTTGCTGATAGCGTTCTTTTTAGTGCTGACAAATCGTTTAGCTGATTGTTTTGATGTTTTGATAGGCTGTTTGATGTTGCTTGGGTGTATGACTGTCTACTTCCATATTGGTTGAAGGTTTGGTTGTGAGTTGGGATTGTTGGTTGTTGTACATCGTTATGATTGTTATTGCTTGGTTGATGAGCCACTTGACTTGTGGATGCATTCTGTCTATTTATAGCTGGGTAGTTAGAGTTATTGAGGCGAGGAGCAGGTGTTTGGTGAAGTTGGATATGTTGTGGTCTATGGTGTTGCTGTTGCTTGTTTGGCACTTGCATGAACAAACATGATTTGGAGAATGCTGGGTGATTTTCTTTGCAGTTGATGCATTTAGGTTTTGATTTGTCATCTTTGAATTGGCAGTTTTGAAGCGTATGCTCTCCCGTGCAGATTGGACATGTTGGTTTGGTATCACAGCATGTCATTTGTGTGTGTCCAATCTTAGAGCAGTTGTGACATTGTACTGGTTTGGGATCGAAGGTCCAGGGGGAAATTCTTACACTAGTCTGGAGTATGTGCTTTCGTCGTCAGTGGTGATTTGAATTGTGTTGGTTGGTTGTTTGGTGCTTTTTTTGAAGATTCGTTTGAGTGTGCAGTTTTCGATTTTGAGTGAATCAACATCGGTTGAGGCGTGGATCCCGTGTATTGCCATATAGAATATCTTCTTTTTGTTGGTTGTTGGTGTTATTTGTGCGCAAAATGCCTTTTTGGGCCATGTGAAACTGGTTATTTTTGTGATTGAGGCCTCATCGCTTGTGATGATGCAGAGTTGGCCTGTGTACCTGTTGATGAAAGCTTTCTCAATGGTGACGTCTTTGAGGTACTTATCGATTTCTTGTTTTAGTTTGATCGGGTCGGAATATTGGAGTAAATTAGTTCCTGAATACTTGAATAATAATTCTTGTTTACCTTGTTCTTGATCCATATTTTCCTCATTATCGTTGTCCGTTTTGGCCATTTTTAGCACTTCGTTGGCCGACGTTGGTGAGTTGGTGGGTAAGCGCACCCGTTTCTTTGTAGTATTTAGTGTTTGTTCGCTTGGTTTGGGATGGGATGATGTTGACGTTTTGGTAGCTGATTTGTGCGTGTTGAAGGGTTTTGTTGTTCGCGAAATTGTGCTAGGATGCACCGGATGATTGATGAATATATTCAGTTGAAGATGTTTTCTCTTATATCACGTGATGACGCCATAAAATAAACTTCTAATTTCCAAACTTGCTAAGCCAAACGACAATTTTCAAATTCTAATGTAGTATTTTTTCTAGTATTTTTCATTAAATTTAATTTTAATAAATCAAAAAATGAAGAATTTTTGTTCAATTTGTATTTTAAATTCACAAAACCGTCTCTTTCTATGCTAGAGGAAAATTGGAAAGGCGCTTATCTTCTTTACCAGTACCCTATTGAGCGACGATTACTATCCAGTCGAAACTTAAAAATTTAAATGGCTCAATTTATTGGTAAAGTAAGAAAAATGTATTTTGGTTTTATTTTTCAATTTTTTCTTTTTTTTTAATTTTTATTTTATGATCTAATGAAGTTAAATTGAGTGGCATTTTTAAATAAATAAAAGAGAATTTCAATTTCTAAATTTTTATTTTAAAACTGCCTTCTCAATTGAAATTTGACAGCTTTATGTATTAGAAGTAGGTATGAGTCAGGGACTGGGGTGCTTGGGTGCTACAAAATCTTTAGCTCAGTACAGAAAAAAAATTAAACTAAAAAAACTTTCTAGTCCCAAATATTTTGAATTCAAGATTTAAAAGTAAGCTTCAGTACCTATTAACAAAAAAAATTTCATTAAGTAAACATAAAAAATATTAGCTAACTTAGAAAAAGTAAATATAGAAAATAAAAAGAATTTTCATTTCGCCAAAACTATGATGTTAATATTCTATTTTTATAAAAATTTTCTAATTTCTGAGTTTTGAAAAATAGAGTGAAAAAAATTTCATACAATTAAAATAGAGTAATCTTTGAAAAAGGAGGCTAAAATTTTTAAATCGAAAATAAAAATTTTATTTAAAATAAGATTTTTTAAATAAATAAGAAATTACAAACTTATTCATAAATTCTTCTTAATTTACAAAATCATCAAAATTTTAAATCGTTATTATCTTCTTGGTCAGGCTGATTGAAATTTTGTTTTTTATCTATATATTGAACAAAACTATTCCTTCTTCTGAAAAATAAAAATCAAAAAATTTTCAAAAAAAATAGCAACATGGCCTTCACTTTATTTATCACTTATTTAACTTCACTTGCATAAATTTACTTAAATAAATTGAAATTAATTTTAGCGTACAAAAGATTTATTAGGATAAAAATACTTTTTATTTTTTTTTTCAATATAAAAAAGATCAATGTGAAAATCCTTTTTTTTTGTTCGAAAATAAAATTTAAATATCTTAAAATGACTTCGAAACTACAAAATACTCAGCGCTTTTTTCTTTCTTTTTGATTTTTATCTTTATCATTGTAATTATGATTTATAATTGCTTGAGTGTTAATTCTTTTAAGAAAACTACCATAGGATTCACTTTCCAAATCAAGCATTTAAGCATTTTGAGAATAATCTCAATGTCAATTTGTAAAATGACTTAGCAAATTATATAATTTAAGGAAAAATAATTATATATTCACATAAGGCAATCAGAATGAATATTTTGTACATATTTAAGAAACTTCTAAATTGCTCTTTTGCTGTCGATGTCTGAGATGCACTTTTCGAAAAGTTGAGTTAATATTTGGCTTGGAATGCCATGGAAAATTTTTTTAAATGAAAAAATTGTTACAAATTGGCAAAATGTAAATAATTTTAGATTTTCGAATTTTCATATTTTTATGTTTTCTGATATTTTTGGTGCAATGATTCAGAAAATTTTTATTTATATGTATTTTATTTTTATTAGTAGGTATTTTAATGTAACATGCTTTGCATTTTATGTAGATTTAAAAAATTAAATAACCTAATAACTCGAGTTTTATGACATGTCATAAATAAAATAGTGACATGTCTTTATATATCGAACAGTGGTTGAAAATTTCGATTTATGACATGTCATAAAACTCGAAAATACCCCTAAAAATCAATTTTTACTAAAAAATAGTAACTGTAATAGTGACATGTTACAAATAGGAATAGTCTCTAATTGAAGTGTATTAATTGCATAAGATGCGGGTTATCAAAGCTGGTCTCTTCAGAGAGCTTTGATCAACTCTAAAATGTACCTCCAAAATTCAAAATAAAAATTCTAGGACCAACAATTTTATTATCCTATTGACTAAGCGGGTTTCGGATTTGTGTGAAAGATGTGTATATGTGTAATATTTGTATTGATTTCAGATCCATTTTTGTAATGTTTGATCCCAAAAAGGGATCAGGAGGATAGTCCACCCGACTTTGAACATTCATGAATGTTTGGCCTGAAACTTAACCATAACAAACTATTCATATATACTAATTTTCTTTGTCTGTTTTAATTATTCAATTATTCAATTAAGAATAGAACAAAAGAAAGCTTTTTCATGTATATGATCATTTTTAAAACCTCATTTTATATTAAACAAACTTTTTATTGGATCCGAAAAGCAAAACTTTCGTTAGATTTCAATTCAAAATACTTATTCAATATGTGATTAGTATTTTTGGGTTTAGTTTTACATAGTGAATTTAGATCAACAATCTTTCTATGATAAGAATGCGAACATAACATAAAACTACCGTTTACATTTATCCCTTTTATTTTATTTACATTTTCAGTGAATATTGAAGGGATAATGCTAAACAAAAGTAAAAAACTTACAAAAAATGCTTTGTTTAATGTACATTTTCGCTTTGGACGTTGAGATATAGCGAATTGTAATCCTGATTTATAATCGTTTATTAGTTTAAGGTTGTTAAAATACTTTTCAGGAATCCAAGATGATTCCGATAATGGAAGATTTTTCCATTTTACAAGATAAAGATTATCGTTATCGATTATTTTATGCTTTTGAATTCTTTCAATTTCGGCACTCTCTACTGGAAGAGACGAATCGTCTTCCACCAATTTAATTTTATGTCTCGGATAAGAGTCCTTTAAAGTTTCGTTAAGAGCATTCTTAATAATATAATTACCACGTTTGGTGTGACCTGATACTTTATATGGTCCCTTGAACCTTGGTTCTAATTTATTAAGAAGTCCTTCGCATTTTAAGAATACAGTTTTTCCAATGTCAATTCGTTTCTCAACAATATTAGTAGATTTATTTTGTGTTTTAATTTGACGTTCTTGAAATGCTTTTAAATTTTTTAGCGCTAACGGACGTGTACTTTCAAATAGTTGTTTAATTTCTTTACTTCTTTCCAAGATAGCATTTGAATCTTCTTTTTCAGTTGAATAATCATTAAATGGGATCATGTTCCTTCCGAACATTAGTTCAAAAGGTGTACCCGTAGCCGAATGAACTCTCGATTGGTATGCGATTAAAACAAACGGTAGGAACTTATGCCAGTTATTGATATTGGCTTCAGCATGTTTTCTTAAACAATTTGCTAAAGTCTGATTAAATCTTTCTGTTATCCCATTAGTTCTTGGATTATAAGCTGAGGTTGTGATATGTTTAAAACCTAAATTTGTTTTTAAACTTTCTAATACATTGTTACAAAATTCCCTTCCCTGGTCGGATAAAAGTTCAAATGGACCAAACATACTAATATATTCAGTTAATATAGAAGCTACTTCATTAGCTGATTTTGATCGTATTGGTTTAGCAAACGAAAATCTTGTTACAAATTTAATTATTACTAATATACCATTGAAGCCTTCATCAGTTTCAGGAAGACCAAGAATAAGGTCTATCATAACACGTTTAAAAATTTTGCTAATGCTACTTGTTTGTGCAGGATGGTATTTTACAATTTCTTTGTTATTTCGATTGCAAACAGTGCACTTTTTTACAAATTTTTTTATATCATCAAATATATTTTTCCAATAAAATGTGTCTTTCAGTCTCTGATATGTGGATTCAGTTTGAAAGTGTCCAAAATTGTGTGCCTTTTCAATAATTTCTGCCCGCAATTCTGGCTTAGGTTCTTCTAAATATTTTCCAGTTTTATGGATAAAAAGTTTATTGTTTTCATAACGATAATTTTTTGCCAAATTTTGAATATTTGTTGCTAATTTTTTTGAAATACCTGGTACAAGCTTTCCAAATTGGATGAAGTGGATTAAGTTGGGATTTTCCCACACGTCTAATTTAATTTTATCATTTAAAACTTGTGTTGTTGTCATACAAATCACAAAGTCAATTACAGGTCTACTGATTGCATCCACATTTCCATGTTCAGAGCCTTTTCTATAAACAACGTCAAAGTCGTACTCCTGAAGAAATATTGACCATCGGGTTAATTTTCCTGTCATTTTTTTAATGTTCTTAAGCCATACAAGCGCAGAGTGGTCTGTTATAACTGTAAATTTTATTCCATACAGGTACTTTCTGAATTGTGTTATACCATAGATAACAGCTAAGCATTCTTTTTCTGAAATACCGTATTTTATTTCTGTTTTTGAGAGTGTTCGTGAAGCACAAGCAACCATGAATTCCTCTCCGTTTTCATCTTTTTGAGTTAATATTGCTCCAAGTGCGTACCCAGAAGCATCGACATAGAGTCTGTAATTGGAATTAGGATTTGGTATTCTTAATATTGGATATGAGGAACATTTTTTCTTAAGCATATTAAAAGCTTCTTCACATTCACTACTCCATTCAAATACTGAATCTTTCGCACACAAAGCAAAAAGTGGATGAGCAATTTTTGAATAATCCTTAATAAAGCGTCGATAAAAGTTAGGTAGTCCAAGAAAACTTTGTAGTTCCTTTAAATTTTTTGGTCGAGCTCTTTCAACAATTGCTTTGATTTTTTCAGGATCCATTTTAACTTGATTATGAGACACAATGTGACCAAGCACTTTAATTTCATTTGCAAACCAGCTACATTTAGTTGGGTTTATTTTTAAATTTGCTTCCTTTAATTTTTTAAAAACTTGTCTTATGTGAGAGATGTGTTCGTGAAAGGTTTTTGAATGTATAGTGATATCATCCATATAAACTTCAACGAAAGGAAGGTCACCTAGGGTCATCTGCATAATCCTACAGAAGTCTGTTGGCGCATTCTTTAAGCCAAAAGGTAGTCTTAAAAATTCAAAATGACCATCTGGAGTGGAAAAAGCAGTTTTATGAATTGAACTTTCATCCATTTTCACTTGCCAGTAGCCTGACTTTAAATCAAGTGCAGTGAACCAATTCGAGTCCCTCATTCTATCAATTACATCTGTAATATTTGGAAGTGGCCATCTTTCTGTTAAAGTATTTTCGTTTAACTTTCTATAATCTATACAAATTCGTTTATTTCCGTCTTTTTTTGGAACAACAATTACAGGGGAAGACCAAGCCGATTTAGATGTTCGAATGATTCCTGCTTTTATCATCTTACTGATTTCGGTTCTTAAAAATTGGCGTTCGTTTTCTGACATTCTATATGGTCGTTTATAAATAGGAGCTACATTTTCATCAATCAACCTAATTACGTGTTTATACACCTCACAGCTCCCTAATTCTTCTATAGAATTAGCAAATAAACATTTTGCTTCGGTTAATATTTTATCAAAAGCTTTTTGCTGATTGAATGATAAAGGACTTAAAGGGTTAACCTTATATGATTTGTTTTCCCAAAAATAATCATCTGAGGTTTCTGGATTAACATCAGATAGAAAAATATCAAAAATATTTTCTTCTTTATTACTTTCGCTACTTTCTAATTTAAAATCTGAACCTGGAAATTTTATAAGTCCTTGGGATGGAAAAATTCCTGAATTTGTTTTTTGAAACCAATCAAGACCTAACAAAACATCATGGTCTTCATGATCGAAAACAATAAATTCGATTAAACATAAACTGTTACCTAGCTTAATTTCAATTGGTTTCGTTTTGCCAGATGCATGAGTAATTATGCCTGTTGCTGTCTTTATTTTGTTTTCACATGCTAAAATATCTATATTATATTGAACTGCTGTCATATGGTTCATAATAGAATGGGTAGCCCCGCAATCTATTCCTATTTTCATTAATTTACCTCCTACATAACCTGTAGTTGATGGTATACAGTTAATATTTTTCGAGAGAGAAGAAACCATATAAATCTTTTCTTCCGAATCAGAAACAATTTCTAAAGAATTTATCTTTTTTAATATTACCCTGCACTTATTAGCATAATGTCCTTTCTTTTTACATCTAAGACATGTAATATCATGTGATTTATTGTTTCTTTGATTTAAATATTTATTAGATACAGTTTTTTGTTTTTGTAAATCTTTGAAAGTATCTCTTTTATATGAATTATTATTTTTCTTTTTTACATTAGTTTTAACAAAGTTAACTTTAGATATGCAGCTAGCCGCTGATTCTAATTGAATCGCAAGTGGGATAGCCTCCGACAGCTTAACGATTTTTCTACAAATAATTTCTCTTTTTGTATTTTCTTTTAAACCTTCTCTAAAGTAAAACATTTTTTCTTCCTCAGCCATAAAGCCTAACTTATTGGTCAAAGTCAAAAATCTGTTTACAAAATGTTCAACATTTAATTCTTTATGTTTTAAATTAGAGAGTTCGCTTCTTATCTTATGTTCTTTATCGACGTTTCTAAAGGTATCTTTGAGCTCTTTTTCAAACTCGAACCAGTTACTTTTTGACTCAATATGTCTTTTTAATATTAACAATGGTAACTCAGCCACAAAATTGACGACTGCATTCAGTCGATCTTCATCAGGAATTTTTGCTGCTATAAAACCTTGCTTGATCATAAAAAGCCAATCTTCTATATCATCATTACTATTACCAGAAAATTTTGGTGTACTTACATGAAGATGTTTAGGTTTATTCTCCATATTTTGGTTGAGCAAAAATTTATAGATTGGATCGTTCGATAAAGGAAACATTTGTTCTCTCATCTCGACCGGATGATTTATTGAATTTCGTTTATTATTTATCATGTTATTATAATCATTTGATACATAGTCAGACATTTTAAGTGTTTTTTGTCGATCATAATCATGAATAACTGAATTTGCTTGGTGAATTTTTGAATTCCAATCTTTTATTACATCTTTTCCATAACAATACGATTCTGGTGTTTTTTGTGCATCATCATCACTGATAAGTATTGATTTAGGCGTTTTTTTCGTTATGATCCATATTATATAACATTTTGTTTAAATTATTCGATTTCGACTTTATTGAAACATCATTTTGCGAGCGATTATTTATAGTTGAATAATCTAGCTTGTAAAAGTCTTTATTCATTATTAGAAATTGTTCTTCTTGTTGGCTGTTGCTGACAGTTGAGTTGTTAAGAAGATCCTCGTTGAATTGTACATTTTTTTTCTTATCAGAAGCTTGTAAGTCAAAATATTGACTCTCGTTTTGATTTAACTGTTTCTTAAGTTCTGATATTATTTTATCTTTCTCAAGATTATCCTCTTTTAGATTTTCATTTCTTAATAATAATTCTTCATTAGTCAGACGAAGTCTGTCAATTTCTGAAGATACATCATCTTTCTGCTCATCTACGTCATCAGCGTCCAGTTTTATTTGTTTTATTTTGTTAACTTTGCTTTCAAAATTACTAATGCATTCTATGCACTTTGATTTCCTTGTATCAGTGGCATCATTGCTTTCCGCAATATCCTTTAATTCTGCTACAGTAGCCCTGTAAGCAGCCACTACCTTATCCAGGGAGTAAGCTAAGGATTTAGCCTTGCAAATATTAAGAGCTTTTATTTTTTTCCACTTTTTTGAATCGATATCCTCGATTATAGAGCCTATTTCACTCATTGCACAATTAATAATTAGTACTAATATAAAATTATCGCGCGGAACAATCTGCTTTTGTCTATTATCTATCTGTTTATATCGGTCTTTATCGCTGCTACCATATATGTTAGTCTAGGGAATTTGGCCTGAATACCTTCGATTAACTTCAGAGGAGATAGAATGAAGACAAAGAACAAAATCGTGTTGAATAAACGTTTATTATTAATTTAAAGTAAATAGGAAAAATACAAGTTAAAAAGCTCTCTTTTTTAAGAATTACAACTTCTATTTATATTCAGTAGTTGTATCTTAAAAAGGTCATTAATCATAAAGAATCTAAATAAAGATAAGTTGTGAATTAAATCGGTCATAAAGATTTATGACATATGATAAATGATTCATAAAAACATAAAGATAAAATCTAGATAAGTTGTGAAAATTGATAAGGTTAATTTAAATAATTGAAACGGTTATTTTCACACCGTAACAAATTTCGTTTTGTAAAAAAATTAGTGAATTAGTTAATGCTGAATTATTCACTAAAACAATTTTTTTATTGAATGGTTGTCTTTGTCTTTTGTTCATTTCTTGTTTGAAATTTTTGAATTAAAAGATCTGTACAGTTTATGCATTTGTCTGACAGATTAGCTTTACCTTTGTATATTTATAATGATAACCTTAGATCGAATTGTGAGTTTAAATTCTCGTCGATCGTACACTATAGCTTTTAAACGATCAGCTATAAAACACTACGAACTTACACAAAGTAAACGCAAAACGGAAGACAACTTAATAATTTCTCGCAGTGGGTTAATTGAATGGGTTAAAAAACGCGACATAATATTCGATAAAAACCAAAAAGTAATTTATTGCATCATATGGCTGGACTAAAAAATTTATGAAGAGAAATAGCCTTGTAATTAGACGACTGTCAGGTTCAGGCAGAGGTTTTCCTAAGGATTGCCAAAACATTGCCCAAGAATACTTACGCCAAGTTAACTTTATAATTAATGAGCACATATTTTTGCCATCTCAGAAATTTAACTTTGACGAGTCTTCCTTTTACATGTGCTCTCCTGGTAATTACACAGTAGATTACCAAGGCACAAAAAAGTCTTACGCTAAGACATGTGGTAAAGAAAAAGTCAGACTCTCTTGTCTAATGTGCAGTTCGGCGGATGGCAAGAAACTGCCAATTTTGTGTGTTGTACCCAGGAAAAAACAAGTTCCAAATTTAGAGCAAAATGATAATATGATTATCATATATGACACTAATGGTGAGTAACTTAACATAAATCGTTTTTGAATTTTAAATTTTATCTTGACTTTAATTTAAAAAAATTGAAAAAAAAATATAAAAAAAAAATAAAAATTTTACTTTTCATCAACTTTAAGAGGCTATACACCATGATTTTTTACTATTTTGAATTCTTACGGTATCAAAGAATTCGGTACTTGAATTTGCTAATAATATTGATATAAATTTATTTAATTAAATAATTTATTTAATTTTTTTTTCAAATGTTTACAGGCTCTGAAAATGAATTGCTTGCTCTGATTGCGCTAATATCATATTTTGATGGCACTGCTTTTGTAGACACTTTTGGCTGAATTACAGAATCATATATAAAAGAAAGACTTATATTTTATGCTGATACTAAATTTATTTTTCTGCTACTAAAAAAAAAAAAACAATGATACTAAAATTCACATTTAAGATACAAAAAATAAAATTAAAATGATACTTATTTTGTTTATGTGATACTAATATTTTTTTTAAATGGTATCAAATAATTAATCAAATAAATATTAATTGACAACTATATAAATGTGTTAATATACTCAAACAAGTTGATTGAACTAATTAAGCAATTAATGAGTTGTCAATTCGGAATGATATAAAAAACTTCCTGTTTTTCTGTTTAAAAATTGAAATTTGAAATAAATTCACATAGATTTCGAGTTGGTAATGTCGCGTGCGATTTCGACCAACAAAGAGGAAATTCCACGATGGAATTTTAAAAATTCGCTGAAACTGAACCTCAAGAAGCTTGATAAACCAGTTAACCACCAAGTTATCTTCGAATTACTTGACAAAGTCTTAAGTCGATTCCAAAAAAATCAAATCACATCGATTTACAATTTTGCTTCAAACAAATTTTGGATAATCGAATTCAATTCCACGCTAAAACTAAACCATTTGTTCGAATGTTCAGTTAAATTAAACTATCAAGAATTCAAACTCGAAGACGCCAACAAAGTTTTAGATCCAAGAAAATATTGTACATTCCGAATTCATTTTTTACCCACAAATTTCAACACGCAACTACTTCACAACTTTTTCAACGTTTTGAAAATCGATTGACTCAAAATTGAAGACATTTCGGAGGAAACATACAAAGACAGCACCATTAAAAACGGAGTCAAACGAGTTAAAATCTCTTTTCCGAAAGATGCCGATCCAATAATTCAAAGTTTATCTGGACCAACAGTTATGTATGGGTTAATATGTGTTTTTAATATAGCTTGACAAAAGCCAAAGTGTTACTTTTGTAACGATGACGGGCACAACATCGCAAAGTGCCCACCGAAACAGTCAATTTGTGGCAAATGTCAACAAAAAGGACACTTAACCCAAAAATGTTCTTTGGCTGAAAAAGTTAAAATCACTCGAGCGTAATAAAATTGACTATAGTGATCTATATATCAATGAATCTGAAGAAACTGAACCTTCAACAAATATTGAGTCCTACACTGCATCTCCAAAAACTCCAGAGTTTTCTGAAAACTGTAACATGGAACAAAAATCAGCATCAAGTGACACCAGTCTTAACACCCCAGTCCTAGAAAATTTTATTTGTCAAAAACTTGGTGATGACCAGTCTCAGGTCACTAGCCAGAACAAATCGAATCCAAAAACAAACCACACTCCAGTTTTTACAAAAAACAGTCCCAAACGTCAATCAGAAAGCGAATCGAAAAACCAACCGAAAAAACAGTTGACAAGTCGCGAAGAAGAAGAGGACGCATTTGAGAGCTTTATTTCGTAAATTTAAAGCCTTCGTAAATTTTTCCCTCTGTAATTTTTTCCCTGTTATCATTTTTCCCTTTTTTAAGGAGGAGCAAATAAAAATTAAAAGAACATAGCCAATTATTAATTAAAATTTTATTAATTATTATTCAATTAAAAAAAAAAAGAAAATATTGTCCAAACCAAAAAATTAAAATTACCAAGAAACATTAAATGGAAAAATCTTTTTTTTGCTTTTCAGCTATTATTTCAAAATAAAAATCATATAAGAAACCAAAAGTTATAAAACTATCATAAGTGATTCGAATTAGTCTTTGATCGAACTTGTAGTTGAATGGATCCAAACGTTCTGCTAATAATTGTGCATAAGCGATTGCAAACAGGCCACAGTCATTTGAACCGATTTTGTGCTCACTTTGAACCATGTACACTCTATGGAAATTACGATCTGGATAAATCAATTTGAAAATTTGTGCTGTTGCCATACAATTGTTTATATTGTTCATACTATCATATACAAACCAATTTTGCTCCAAACTTTGATTGTTCTCACTGTCGCTAGGATTAATGTTTGTTAAAATGATCCAATGTAAATTGTTGACATTGACAACGAAAATTTTATCCATTTCTAGAGACTCATGGATCAAAAAATTGTTACGAATCAATTCTTCACACTTCCAATTGTTGGCATAAAAAAGAAATGAATTTTGGGAATGACTTTGGATGTAATCAAACGCTAAATCGATATGACGACCCATCAACCAATGATCATCACTTAAAGCAAAATTTAATGGCTCAACTTGAATTCTTTCATCGACTGTATAAATTCTGGAGTTATCAAATGAAGCAGAAGTTGTTGGAGGAGATTGTTTTTCTTGTTTTATCTCGATTGATACTGTTCCAGTTTAAGTCTTGGGCTTTTTAGCTTCTTTTTCTCCTTCGGTTCCTTTTCTTTTACTACACTGATTGCTGACCATCGAATTGTTTTCCTGTTCATTGACAACTTGGCCTTGAATTGCTCCATTTTCTTGTGATTTCAAGCGCTCTCTTAAATTATCTATAAAATCAAAATTTTTATAAGAATTTTTTAAATTAGCAATTTTGATTTTTGAAATAGTTTGCTCTATTATTTTTTCCATTTCTTCTTCTTCTTCTTCTTCTGTATCCTTGTATTGGTCAAAATCGCCTAAATCTTGCTCATATGGGTGAGTTATTCTATGGGTTTAATTATTAAAATAAATGGAAAACTCTGTTTGGTTTTGATAAAAATCTTCTTGAATTAGTTGTATCTGAAAATCTTTTTCTTGATATTTTTTTGATTGTTTGGATTTTGTTTCGGGATTCAAATAAACATTTCTTGTTTTCGCATCCTCTTTTTTAATACACTCAACCATATCAGAAAATTTTGGATGATATTTTGGTAAAAATTTGCTAAGTTTTGAATGGAATCCTTCGAGATTATTGTTTGTTCGTTTTAGTGAATTGCGGTGGTTCCAAATTTCAGGCGAAATATATCCATTAAGCTATTGGTTTCTAAAATAAGATATAAAATTTAAAATTTTTTCATTATAAAATGGAATATCCTTAATTATTATATCCAAACCATCTTTGATTTTATCGATAGGTATTAATGCAAGCGCCATAAATCTTTTAACCCAAAATCTAAATTTGAAGTCATTTGAATAAATGATTTTTAAACCGAGCAGACAAATTTTTTTTCGAATTGCTTGAGTGAAATGAAACCAGCATCCTTTGAGTGTTACGTCTGGGAATACTGATATTATGCTTTTCATTAAAGCTGATTCGAAGTCCACCATTACTTTTTTTAGATTTTTGGGGAAACAAATATTTCGCAATTGTTCAAGTGCTATTATGTAGGTTGAAGTGTTTTTATTTTCTAAAAAAATGTAAGCACACACGTAAGTTATATTGTCTATTACGGCATGCACTGTAAAATTTGGTAAAACTGTTGCGGGGTAATTTTAAAAATTCCGTCAAGATGATTTTCTTCCGCTTTTTGTAAAATCTCTATTCCGGTGCTTGAGATAAACCACAAAATGCGATTTTTATTCTTGTCTTCATTATCAAATCGCAAAAACATTTCTTGTTCGCCATTTATCAAAATCGTTTTTTGGTCATTTTTTATATCTAAAAGAGAAGAAGTTTTTAGTTCAACAGGTGTTGACTTTTTTTTTTTGAACATGTAACACTGGCCGTTGGCTCTTTTGGATAATATTGAGCAACTAATTGAGGGTCTTATTGTCCTTGTAGTTGTTGCAAACCTTCACCATAACTTTTAGAAAAGCTAAATGAAGGCTCAGTACGAGCATCATGCTTTATTTCTTCATATTTTTTCATACAAATTATTTGTATTGTAAAATATTTTTTGCATTGGACCAAATGTCTGGAAGAAGCGTTCGGTTTTCTACAAATTAAATCAGTTTTATCTACCGTTACGCTGATTGACTCGCAAGTTTGACAACGGAAACGAACTGACCCATCAGCGTTTGAAGCTACCTTATGCAATTTGTAATTATCGAAAAGGATAATACACTTTTTTAGATCAAAATATTCAATTTTTTCCATTTTAAAGCTTTTAATATTTTAGGTATTATTAGATTTATTATTTAGGTTTTTATTTTGGGAAAATTTTTTATGGTTCATTACTTTTATAGATCTCATTTATTTTAGCAGTAAAGCTTGAATCAGTATTCAAGGATTAGAGTTTTATTTCAAATTTTTTTGGATTAATTTTATTTAGATATAAAATGTCAATTAATTCAATTTAATTTTTATTGGCTAATAATATGTTATTTTTTTGAGGGAAAAATATTAAGGGGGAAAAAATAACAGAGGGAAAAATACTAAGAGGGAAAAATGATAAAAGGGAAATATTTAAAACTGGAAAAAATAAAGAGGGAAAAAGTTTAAGAGGGAAAAACGCTACTGAATCCTCAATTACGAATTCGGATCAGAATCATGTCCAAAATCGAAACGAAACTCGATGAATTAGTTGTTTTTTTTCTTTTTTTTAAAACGATATTAAAATGAACAAAAAAATAAAATCCACTTCAAATGACAGTTTAGTAATTATTCATTGGAACTGTAATCATTTACCCAGTAAGACTGAACTATTCGAACATTTTTTATCTAAGGAATCCCCTGACATACTTTTGCTTAATGAAATAAAAATTGACTCGACCCAGCCCAATTTTTACTTAGACTTCAAAAATTATCAATCGATTGCTAAACCTCGTGATTAGAGAGGAGGCGGGGTTGCAATCTTAATTCAGAATGGTATCGAATTTTCTATAGACTCCTCATTTGATAATTTTTCACTTGAACTCTTGTGTGTTCAAAAAAAGCTTAGAGACTGTCCTTTTTTCATTTTCAGTCTATACAACCCTCCTAATAAAGTTCTTCTTTTCGATTTTTTCTTAAAAATTTCAAAAAAATGCACTAAATTTATAATTGGCGGAGACCTCAATTCGAAAACAGAACAAATTGGATATATTGGAGAAAATGAAAATGGTCAAGTACTTGAAAGAGTTTTAAATGAGCTCAATGTTTCAGTAATCAATGATAAGTCACCAACTTTCAATATTTTTAACAGACAGTACTTTGAAATTCTAGACCTTTTTCTTACACCTTCTTCACTCTTAGACAAAATAACTGACTTCAAGTCCTTGACAACGATGACATGACAAGTGATCACTATCCGATTCGGACATGCCTCTCTGTGGAACACTTTACAATGGACATACAAGCACAAGACAAACTTGACTTTAAAAAAGCCGATTGGAACAGCTTTTGAGCAATTTTTAGCACTAATCAAAATCAACCACCTTCAAATATCAATGAACTAAATGAATTCATTACTAAAAATATCCTTGAAGCAGCTGAAAAAGCATCCCAAAACAATCAAACAAATCGTATAAATAAACACTACCACAAGATATTGTCAGCGTAATAAAATTACGTAGGAAAGTAAGGAGAAAATTTAAAAAAACTCAATGTCCGCTTTTAAAAACACAATTCAATCAACTTACAAGTGACTTACGAGAAAAGCTATGCGAGTATAGAAATCAAAATTGGCTCAATTCCATCGAAAAAATGGGTAAAAATCCTTTATCAACTTGGCCGTTCTGGCGCAAGATCAATAATTTTAGAACAAATAAAAGTTCAAACATGATACCAACTTTAGTATTAAATAATATTTTTTACAAATCAGATAAAGAAAAAGGACAGCTTTTTGGTGAGCTACTGGCTTCAACGTTTACTCCAAATCCTGACCTAATAAACTCAACCACGGAATACGAAGTCACCTATGAAATTTCAAATTTTTTTTCTGAAAAAAACGAGAAAAAGCTTTTCGAATCCATTACCATAACTGAAAAAATACTTGCAATTAATTAAATTAAAGAAAATTCAGCATCTGGTCCTGACTTTATTCACAATTTAATGCTCAAAAATCTGCCTGAGTCAACTCTTAATGACATTTTAAGCCTCTTCAATCAAAGTTTAACAACTAACCAAATACCAAATAACTGGAAAAAAGCACAAGTTACAATGATACCAAAAAAAGCTCATTAAACACAGGATCCGTCGAACTATCGCCCTATTAGTTTGACCAGTTGTCTTGGCAAATTAATTGAACGCATTATTTATACAAGGCTTTACAATTACATTGAGAGAAATTTTTTACTCATTCAAGAGCAATCAAGATTCCGAAAACATAGAAGCACAGCGGACAATCTCTTTTTTCTTATTAAAAAATAACTGAATCGTTTAACAGGAAAAAATAAATGTGTTGTCTTTTTTTTGATATATCAAAAGCATTTGACAGAGTCTGGCATGAGGGGCTTGTGTACAAAATGATCAAAATGCAATTGCCAAAATACTTAATTTCTTGGACCAGATCTTTTCTAAACTCAAGAAAATTTTGTGTAAATGTGAATGGACAAAAAAGCAATGATTTGCCAATCAAAGCCGGAGTACCTCAAGACTCAGTAATAAGCCCCATCCTATTTAGTATTTTTATTAACGATATACCAAGAAAAGACAAAACAAATAATGAATACTCTCTTCTTTTTGCTGATGACTTAGTTACCTTTTTTATCTATAAATCTAAAAGAAACATTGAACTTAGGATCAATACTTACCATAAAGAATTAGAACCATGGTTAACAAAATGAAAAATGAAGATTTCAATTGAAAAATCTTGTTACATGATATTCACAAAATCAACAAGAGAAGAGCTCAATCTTGATTTGAAAATATATGTGGACAATTTAAAGCGACAGGACAAAATCAAATTCTTAGGCATCAGATTTGACTCACGTCTAACATTTAGTCCATTGATTGATGAATTAAAAGAGCGTTGCAACTCTAGGCTAAATTTAATTAAAATTTTATCTAATAAAAACTGGCGTCTACATTAAAAAACAATTGCAAATTTATATAAATCGCTTATTGGTTCCATTTTAGACTATAATTTTCCCTGTTTAAACTCTTTATCTGATACTTACATTAAAAAACTTTAAACTATTCAAAACTCAGCAGTTCGATCTATTCTTAAACTAAGGTTTGACACCCCCTCAAGCATTTTATACCACGAGGCCCAAAACTAATTAAAATTTCATACAATTTCGAACCGGCTTTTTGAATTAAGTGAAAGATATGTTAGGGCTCGACTTACTAATTCTGTTCCATTACTTCTTAGACTGGTAAATGAGTAAAGACGAGGTTTCGAATCTAGATTTGTTAACTATCCAACTCCATTGTGTAATTGCTACCTTGTCATAGACTCCTTTTTCTCTGAAAACTAAACCGATATAACTTTTTTAACTTTGTTGTCTATTTTATGCCTTTCAAAAACGATTTTTTATTATGTTCCTCTTTCTTTTTTTCTTTTCTTTTATTTCCTTTTCAAATTTCAATTATTTAACTATATTTTTTAATTCTTATTTTATTCAGTAACTTTAATTTAATCATTTTTTTTATTAATTTTTATTTTTATTTTTTATTTTTCTTTGAAGGAGCTAACGCTCGATACAGATTTACAAAAAAATAAATAAATAAATAATTTTAATACGTAATATCCCAAATTAGCCCACAAGACCTTAAAACTCCAGTTTTAGAAGACCATTTGGTAAGTCTTTTAAACGATTTTCTACCACCATGTCAGTCACCTGTCAATGTACGCTCAAATGATAAGAATGAGACTGAAACTTTTTTCCAAACCAAAAATCAAATCAAGAGATCTTCCGAATCTGACCCAAATGAAAAAGAATTCACCGAAAAAGAATCAAAGAAACCATTAGTTGTCTTAGAAAATGAAAACGACAATACCTTCGAGTCTGAACCAAACAGTTCAATTACTGAATGTTCAAATCAGGTAGATCAATCATCCAACGAAGTTGTTCAGCAAACTGCCAGTCAAAACAGATCTGAAGAAAATTTTGAATGAACAAGAAGACAATAATTCATCGAGATTTTAAATTCTCAAATAGTGAAAATCACTGAAAGTTCCCTCACAATAGACCAACTAAATGATAAAATTACAGAAAAAATTATTTCTGCTTCACATAAAAGCATTCCATATCTTTCTCAGATAATCTACAAAACGAGTCTTCCATCGAACATAGTTAAATTGATAAAAGAACGTAAGAAAGTAAGAAGAAACTTCCAGAAAACTCGCTGTCAAAAGCTCAAGCAAAAATTTTATCAACTTACATCTAGGTTAAAGGCCTCTTTAAAAAAATTCTGGAATCAAAATTGGTTTGATTTTATTGAGAAGATGGGAAAAAACCCACTGACAAGTAGACTTTTTTGGAAAAAAATTAATAAATTTAGAACAAAAAAAGGATGAAATTTAATTCCTAATTTTGTTTTAAATGAAAAGGAATTCAAAACTAATGAAGAAAAGGGAAAATGCTTCGAAGAACTCTTATCTTCAATATTCAGTCCTATTACTGATTTAATTGATTCTGAGAAAGATGCCGAAATACTAAATTCTAACTCTGATTTCTTTAGAAAATATAACCAGTGTAATTTTAATGATCCAATTTGCTTAAATGAATTAATTATGGCTTTTAAAAGATTGAAAAATGAAGCGGCATCAGGACCTGACCAAATTCATAATTTAATGTTAAAAAACTTACCTAGAAATTCATTAATAGAAATCATAGAACTTTTTAATTTATCTCATCGAGAAGGTAGAGTCCCTAAATCGTGAAACATCAAACATTACTATGATTCAAAAAAAAGCCTCTTCTTTACACGATCCTTTAAATTATAGACCAATTAGTATAACGAGTTTTTTAGGAAAGCTACTGAAACGCATAGTATATTCAAGATTATACAATTTTTTGGAACAAAATTCACTCCTTATCCAGGAGCAATCTGGATTTAGGAAACACCGGCGAACAGCAGATAATCTGTTACTATGATCTACGATCCTCAAATTCAATAACTTATCAAGTTATTTATCTTGATGTTTTAATTAAATTAATTTAATATAAAGTGTCATCGTTATCTCAATGACCATTGTCTACAATCTTTCCTACTTTTAATATTTTATTTGATATTATCTTGATTTGTGATTGATGTTTTTTAATTATTTCTTTTACTATAAAAATGTAATACTTTATTTCATTTATTCGTCTTATTCGAATATTTCCACAAACAACTTAAACGTTTACCTAGGCCTATTGTCGTATTTGTTATAAGTGTAATTTTATCATTTAATAAAATAAAATTTAAAAAAACAAATAAACTGAGTTTAATTAACTTAACCTTATCCGAGGGTTAACAGAATTGGTAGCAGCGAAAAACAAGAAAAACAATAAAAACAAGAAATACAAAGAAATACTCCTAAGCGATATCGTAATAAATCGTAACAATCTCACACTCAAAGGATCCTATTCAAATAATCAACTGACCAAAACTCAAATCAAGAATGGAAGGTAAGTTAAGAATTTTAGAAAGATTACCAGATAATTTTGATAAGGAGGGGTTAGAATCGGTTAAAAATTTAGCCAGACGTATCGAAGCATACGCAATACATTTGGAATTAGAGAGAAAAAATGACGCGTTAAAATTAAATAAGTTAAAAGATGACTTATATAACTGTGAGAAAGGTTACAAAAAACTAAAGTCTCAAAATGATGAGATTAGTAAAATAAATGAAAGACTTGATTCTGAAAAAGAACAGCTTTCTAAGGAGTTAGCAATTGAAAAAAGTTCTCATAAGGAGAAATCTGAAGAATTAGAGCTAGCAAAGGAAAAAATTCAAACTATAAATAATGAACTTTTCGATGATAGAAAAAAACTAGAAATCATTGACATTTATAAAAATAGTTTCGAAGAAACATTAAAGTCAAATGATGAACAAATAAAAAAGCTAGAATCGGAAAATAGTGAACTAAACACTAACCTAGCAAACTTAACAAAAGTTAACGACTCGATAGAAATAAAATATAGTAAACTAAATGAAAATTTTGAAAAGTTAAATTTTTCCCATAATCACATAAAAAGTGAAAACATGACTTTGGTTAGTAAAATTTCAGCATGTGAATCAAAAATTAATTCATATGAAAATGAAATTTCTCAGTTTAAATCAAATAGGGAATCAGATGTGACAAAAATTGCTGATCTCGAATTCGAAATCAATAATTTAAGAAATGAAAACGACAATCTTAATAAAGAAAATTTGACTCTAAATATAGAAAGAACAGAATTAGTAAGGACAAACAAGGAACTACTCACTTTAAAGAATAATCTAAATGACAAATTAAGATATTCTGAGAGAAAAATAGAATTAAATAAATTAGATAAAAATGCTAGACAAATTCTGTTAATATTGAAAGTCGAGCATAACCTATCTAATAGCTCATTGACAAATTCTTTGCCACGGTCCGAAAGCCATTCTTTTGGAGGTCCAAAGATTGAAATCCAATCTAAAACTTTTTCAAAAATTTCATCCATTGATTTGGATTTAATTTTATAAACAAATGGGAACTTAGAACAGTGATCGGTAATTACAAGACAACCGATATATCCTTTTGAATTTTCAGGAAAACCTAAAACAGGATCAAAACTTACACGATCTAAAACACTTACAATAGGTAAAGCAAGAGCAGGATGTTCTACGACTCCTTTTTTATCATATTTTAGACAAGTATTGCATCTATTTATATAATTTTCAATTTCTTTTTTCATTGATTTCCAAAAATATTTAGACGAAAGATTGGAATAAACTGTTTCACTTGTAAAATGTCCTAAATTGTGAGTGTTTTTAATGATATCCAATCGTTCTTCCATTTTTGGAACTATCAAATTAAAATGTTCATCTTTAATATTTTTTCTATACTTAAGTAAGTCTCCTTCTAATATATAAAATTTAATTAATTTGTTAATTCTTTTTACTTGCTTTTTGGAAGATCCCTCCGTATGTCTATTATATTTTAAGAAGTGCATTAGATATGGGTCTTGATATGGGTCTAAATGTTTAGTAGATAAGTCCTCACTTTCATCATTAATATTATCAACTTCATTTAAAAGAATGGGTCTACTTAAAGGGTCAACATTTGTATGAGTTTTACCTTTTCTATGAATAATTTCAAAGTTATAAGTTTGTAAAAGTATCGCCCATCTTGTTAGTCTAGCGTTGGGGCTTTTAAGTGTTAATAACCATTTTAAGGAATAGTGATCGGTTACTATTAGAAATTTGATATTAAATAAATAGTTACTGTATTCCTTACAGCCAAAAATTACAGATGAACATTCAAGTTCAGTAACGGAATAATGTTTTTCATTGGATTTAAGTAATCTTGAAGCGTAGCTTACTACATATTCGTTACCTTGGTTATCAATTTGTGCTAATATAGCTCCCAAAGCAGTTGTTGATGCGTCTGTGTATAAGATAAACCTATTATTAAAGTCTACTTTTCTAAGAATGGGATACTCTATTAATTTTTGTTTTAATGTGTCAAAAGCATTTTGGCATTTTTCTGACCAGTACCATTTATATTTAGGCGAAGTCAAAGAATGTAAGGGTGAAGTAATTTTTGCATAATTTTCAATGAATTTTCTATAGTAATTAGATAATCCTAAGAAAGTTTGTAGTTGCTTAACTGTTTTTGGTGGTTTCATATCTCTAATAGCAGAAATTTTTTCAGGATCCATTTTGATACCTGTTTCGTCAATAATGTGGCCTAAAATTTTTATTGTCTTTTTTAGCCATTGACATTTTTTAGGATGAATTTTCAAATTATTTTCATTTAATTTATCAAAAACAATTTGAATATGTTCAAGGTGCTCATCTTCATTTTCTGAAAAAATCACTATATCATCAATATATACTTGCACAAATTCTAGGTTTCCTAATATAGACTGCATTGTTGCACTGAAAAAAGCTGGTGCATTTGTCAAACCAAAGGGAACTCTATTGAATTCGTATATTCCAAATGGAACTATGAATCCAGTTTTATGTTTTGAATTTTCTGCTACAGGAATTTGAAAATAACCTTTTCTTAAATCAAGATGCGAGAAAATTCTACCTTTAGACAGTTTGTCCAGTATGTCGTCAATTCTTGGTAAAGGATGAAAATATTGTTTGGTTATACTGTTAACTTTTCTATAGTCTACAACGAAACGATAACAAGACTTCTGCTTAATAAGAAAGGCTGGACTAGCCCAAGTACCCGTTTTACCATGACTAATTATACCTGCGTCTAGCATCAAGAGAGTCATAGGGACTATGACTATCTTAACGGGGGAGATCTGTTACTATGATCTACGATCCTCAAATTCAATAACTTATCAAGTTATTTATCTTGATGTTTTAATTAAATTAATTTAATATAAAGTGTCATCGTTATCTCAATGACCATTGTCTACAATCTTTCCTACTTTTAATATTTTATTTGATATTATCTTGATTTGTGATTGATGTTTTTTAATTATTTCTTTTACTATAAAAATGTAATACTTTATTTCATTTATTCGTCTTATTCGAATATTTCCACAAACAACTTAAACGTTTACCTAGGCCTATTGTCGTATTTGTTATAAGTGTAATTTTATCATTTAATAAAATAAAATTTAAAAAAACAAATAAACTGAGTTTAATTAACTTAACCTTATCCGAGGGTTAACAAATCTTTTCTTTTAAATTCAAAAAATTGTGGAATCATTTAATAGAAAAAAAAGAGTTAGCGGCCTTTTTTTTGACATTTCTAAAGCCTTTGATAGGGCTGGCATGAAGGTTTACTTTTTAAATTGATTAAAATAAATCCACCTCATTACTTGACTAACTGGATTAGATCCTTTTAAGACTCTAGGACATTTAAGGTAAATGTGAATGACCATCTGAGCGAAGAATATCAAATAACTGCAGGTGTTCCTCAAGGCTCAGTAATTAGTCCTCTTTTATTTAGTATATATATTAATGACATCCCAAAAAGAAACAAAACAAATAATGAATACTCTCTGCTTTTCGCAGATGATCTAGTAACATTCTTCATTTATAACAAAAAGGGGAACCTAGAAAATAAGATTAATAAATACCTCAACGAACTAGAACAATGGCTTATTAAATGGAAAATGAAGATATCAGTTGAAAAGTCGTGTTCAGTAGTCTTTTCTAGGTACAAAAAAAAGAGTGATAATCTAAACTTAAAAATTTATGGAAACAAAATAGTGAGCCAAAAAGAAATCAAATTTCTTGTTATTAAATTTGATTCTAAGTTAAACTTTAATATACTGGTAGACGAAATTAAAGAACGCTGCAATAAAAGGCTAAATTTTATTAAGATATTGTCAAACAAAAAATGGGGTCTTAATCAAAACACACTAGGAAATCTTTATAAATCCTTAGTCGGATCAATTTTAGATTATTCTTTTCCTTGCTTAAATTCATTTTCAGAAAATAATATCAAAAAACTGCAAGCAATTCAGAATACAGCAGTCAGATCTATTCTTAAGTTAAAATATGATACTCCCTCCAACATCGTGCATCATAAGGCTTTTAATAAACTAAAATTAATAACAGTCTCGAATCGGCTTTTTGAATTGAGTGAGAGATATGTTGGGACTGGACTGAGTCATTCTATTCCATTGGTTGTAAGACTGGTGAAGGAATACAAAGAAGGTTTCGAATCAAGATATATTGAATACCCAACTCCATTGTTAATTGCTACCTTACTATTTCTTCTTTTTTTCCTGAAACTTGAACTTTTTAAACATGTGCCACATGTAACAATCTATTCCTATTTATGTCTTTTCAACTTTCATTTTTTTAGCTTATTTACTTTATTTTGATTCCTTTTTTTTTATCTCATTTTATTAACTTTAATTTTATTTTTATTTTTTTTTTTTTTATTTTATTTTTTTTTTTTAGCTTATTCTGAAGGAGCTCTAGCTCGGTACAGAAAACAAATAAAAAATAATTTTGTTTATAATCAATCAAACAATGACGAAGAATCAACAAGTTACGATTTTGTTCCTCATCGTAACCAAGCTGAATCCAATGAAGAAACATTGCAAGATGCTGATGATTTGGGAGAAGCTCAACCAAAAAAAACAAGAGGAAAAAATCGAAATTATTTTGCGTTTTGTAGTTTTACCAACTATGAAATAGCCGATCGAATCTTAAAAGGTGTGTTTGAAGGCCAAAAATGGCGTAAGGGTAATTTAAATCAAGGCGACAAGAGATTTTTTAGTTGCTACGCTTTGAGCAAAAGATCGAAATGCTCAAAGAAAATATACCTATTCATGCATTCCGAGAGCCAAAAATGTACACTTTTCATCTCAGACGACGAACACAATCACGAAGAAAGCTTTAGCGGTGTCGATGTATAAAGATTGAAACCCGAAGTAAAAGATCAAATAATTGCAATTTATGAGAACGAAACTAAATAGACTAATGCAATTATTGAAAAACTCAATCAAGTCGGAATGAAAGCTACATCAAATCAAATCTACAATCTTATCCAACGATACAAGACTACTAATTATGGTGAAAGAAACATGACTCTGGAACAGTTAAAGAAATATTGTGCTGAGCACGAGAACGTTCCAGAAGACATTGATAAAGTCTATGTTGCTGATACTTTCTTTGAAGCAGGTTTAAGTGAAGCTAAGGAAATCAGAGTGTTTTTGACGACAAGAAGGTTAATTGAGCTTGCACTAAAAGCTAAACACTTATGCATAGATGCCACTTATAAGCTTTTATGGCAAGGATTTCCAGCCATAATAATTGGCATAACTGATGATATCAAAAAGTTTCATTCATTCGGTTTAGCTTCATGTAAGCACGAAAAAGAAGATAATTACGCTTTTGCGTTTAACGGATTAAAAAAAGAACTAAAAAAGCAACATGACTTTGATCTTAAACCTAGTGGTCTTGTTGCGGACGCGGCTGCAGCTATTACAAAAGTTACAACAAATTTTTTGGCAATAATTCAAAAAGGGTTGTATGTTGGGCACATGTAATCAGAAACGTTGATTCAAGACTCAATTCGATCAAGGACAAAGAAAAACGAGCAAAGTAAACCAAAGAAAACCTGCGAGCAAAAGATCTAAAAACAATTAATTTTTTTCTTTTTTTTTCTTATCTTTCTTTTTTTGTATTTTTTATTTTCATCAATAAAAATAAATATCATATTCTTATAATTTTTATCAATTAATTTTTTTTAATAGCATAAAAATAAAGAAATAAAAATAAAATTAGTATCATTTTTTTTTTTGTAGCAGAAAAATAAATTTAGTATCACGTAAAATACATGCCTACAAGAAATGTCCCTTAAAATTTTTATTTTTAAATATTAATAAAATACAAAATGAGGTAAGTAAAAAAAATTTGTTCACTTTCCAGCACCACATGAACAAACTGGCTGTTCGGTTAGAAACTTAAGCTTTTCTCGTTGTTTTTCAAAATTCCAAGCATTGTCAGGACGTTTTGTAAGCGTCTTTGTAAAGATTAAAATTTAAAATTTTATTATTTATTTAAAATTAATTTTACTGGATTAGTTGGTTTAATTCCATTTAAGGTTCGTTTGTTAGGAGGGCCTATGTACTCTTTGGGATGTTCAGCTTGTTTTATGGCAACGATCAAGTCATCAGGAACACTTTTGTTGAATTTTTTGGTCACATCATTTGTTTGAGTTTCGCCTAATAAAATTTGTCTTTAAATTTTTTTTAATTTTCGATGTGAGTTTTTTTTTTTTGAAAAGTAATAAAGCTAATTTTCGTGATAGACTAATTAAGCTTATTAGCTATCGAATTTCGTGATTAATTTTAAAACTTGATACCAACTTTTATTTTCAATATAAGGTACAATGCAATCGCTGAGTTCCTTAGTGGAACTTATTTTGGGAAGCTTTTCATATTCATTTCTGGATATTATACTACATTTTTAGGTAAAATAAAAATTTTAAGAAAACACAAAGATTGTTTTCGTGATAATAATTATTCAACAATCCATAAGTTTTGACTCGTTTGTTTAAATTAAAATATTTACTGAAAAACATTTTGTTAAATTGTGTTTAAAACACTTTTTCTGTGAAGCTAGCGTCTATATATAAAGGTGAATTTCTTTTTTAATTTTTCATATTCTTTTTTCAAATGCTTCATAGACAATGCCTATTTTCAAGACAGGTTCTCTTTCGATCAACCAAAACGTGGATTCAGAATCCGAGGTTGAAAAAACAACCATGTAAATTTTTAAGCTCATTTATAAAATTTATATTTAAAAAAAAATTTTAAATATAATCAATCTAAGAAATTTGCGCCGCTTTTCTAAAAGATTCATAAAGACCAAAAACTCGCTGATCCGAGTTTTTCTAGCAGAACTTCTAGGAACCTTTATGTTTGTATTTTTTGGTTGTTCATCAGTGGCTCAATACAAACTGTTAAATAGAGCTCAAAATGACTCTGCAAGCTTTTTGCTTGTAAATGCTGGATTTGGTTTTGGCATTCTGGCCGCAATTTTGACAGTTGGAAAAGTTTCGGGTAAAACATTGTTCAAAATTTAGCGCAATTTTTTGTTTTTTTTTTTAATTAATAAAATTTAAGGTGCACACTTGAATCCAGCAGTTTCGTTTGGGATATTTCTAGTTGGTCAGCTAACATTGTTAAAGCTAGTGGTTTACATAGTCGCACAATTCATAGGTGCTTTTATTGCAGCAGCAATTGTTTTTGTATTGTACTATAATGGTCTTACTACTTTTGGAGATAAAATGTACACATTGGAAACCGCTGGTATATTTGGAACTTATCCAAGACCAGAGTTAAGTGTTTGGGGTGGATTTTTTGATCAGTTTATTGGAACAACACTTTTTGTGACTGGAATAATGTCGGTGGCGGATAAAATAAGAGACCCTCTGCCAAATAGTATGAGTGCAATAATGGTTGGTTTTTTTCTGTTTGTGGTGGGAAACTCGATTGGTTACAATGCTGGATTTGCGGTAAATCCTGCTAGAGACTTTGGTCCAAGGTTTTTCACATTCATCGCAGGATGGGGCTCACAGGTTTTCTCTGCTGGGAATTATTATTTTTGGATTCCTTTTGTGGCACCTATGTTCGGATCGTTAGCTGCAACTATAATATATTTAATTTTTATATCTAATCATTTTTGATTAGTTAAAAGAAAAAAGTGATTCATTTTTTTTAATTCTAGCAATCTAGAAAAATTTTATAGATTTTTTATATTTTTTATATTTTTAGATAATAAAAATTTTAAAGATTTTTTTTTTTGCTGATGATTAAGAGAGAAAATAGAAAAGGAAAATACAATGCTGATTTGATCAAAGTATTAAAAAATGTAAAAGGTTTTTGCAATTAGGCTCAGTTTTTTTTATGCAAAAAATTAAAAAATTAGAAATAAAATAAATTCTGATCTCTTCTAATAATAAATTAAAATTTATTATTTGAAGAGTCAATTATTAAAAATTAGTAAAAATTAGATTCTTAAATTTACCCATTTTCATTAATTCATACCTGAAAAAATTACCCGAATTTTTTCGTTCTTTGCAAACACTGTCGAAATTTTATCAATTTTTTTAAGAAAGAAATTTTTATGACAAAAAGATCTTATAATTTTCCTTTATATCTTATTTTATAAAAATCCACAATAAATTTTGTGAATTTTGTGAACTGGGCAAAAATTCTTCATTTTTCAATAAATTAAAATTAAAGTTAAAAATATTAGAAAAAATATGCAACAAAGTCCAACATACTTTGTTGCATCTTTTTACCGAAAATAATTTTTCTTATGTAAAAAATGACAAAAAAATAAAGAATCAATAAGATTTAAATGGATTATTGATTTGATTTATTAAAAAAAAAAGAAAAAAAAATTTCATTTTAGGTAAAAAAGGTGCAACATAGTATGTTGCATTTGGTTTTAGTATTTTTTTTTTATTTATTTATTTATTGGATTGGCTTATTTCATCCAAGTCTTTATAGAAGTAAATGTACTTCTTTATAGACAGCATTTTAGAAGTAAAAAATAAAATCAAGATAATAAAATTAAGTTTAAAAAATTTGAAATGAGGTAGGTTTAATCAAAAAAACTAAAGAAAAAATAGGACAAAAAATGACGACAATTAGGACTGCAACTCACTAAGTAGCTTCCTCACCAAAAGTCTTAATTTATCTTAAGATGTTAGGGTATAGCGAGTCAATAATTGAGTAGTTCCTTTTGCCGGTGTAAGGTTTGAATTCGTTTATTAGATTGTTTGTGCTTTTTATTTTATTGATGCGGGCATTAGATATGTAGTTAATGAGTAGTGTTTTGATTTTTGTGTTCAGTGGTTGGGTGTTATCTAATGTGTGGACTAATTTGGTAGGCGTTTTTTGTGACACTTTGAGTATTCTTTTAAGCGTTTTATTTTGCATGATTTGTAATTTATCTCTTATTGATTTGGAAGCGACAGTGAACGGGAGCATACTGTATTAGATTTTGGAGAGGATGAATGCTTTGTATATGGTAATGAGGTATTCGGGGTTGATATTGTAATTTTTACTGCTCAGGAGACGAATAAGATGAAGCTTCTTGGCTAGGGATTTGTGCTTATCTTGGAAATGCTTATCGAATGAGAGATTTTTGTCTAAGGTGATGCCAAGTAGGATCGGATTATCGATTTTAAGGATAGTATTGTTGTCTATTTTGAGTGAGAGAGTAGGCGATATGTTGAAAGCTGTTTTATATTTTTTTTGTAATATAGTATAGTTTGTTTTATTTGCGTTGATTTTCATGCCCCATTTATTTGCGAAGTCGTGCATAATCTTGGTGGCTTTTTGTAATTTACGTTCGATAGTTTTGAGGTTTTTGCTGGCGCACCACACTGTTAAGTCGTCGGCAAATAAGGTAAAGTGGATTTTAAGCAGCCGTAGTTTTTTTGCTACATCGTTTATGTATAGAGCGAAAAGTAGAGCACTTAAACAGCCTCCTTGTGGCAGACCTGCCTTTATGCCTTTATGTATGATGTACTTTTTTTTATGTTGACTTGAAGGGTCCTGTTGTCGAGATAGGATTTGATCCATTTCCCTAATTTGGCTGGGCACTTGAGTTTGTGAAGCTTTTGAGTCATCAGATTATGTGGGATAGTGTCGAATGCTTTTTCGAAATCGTAAAGTACTACCCCTGTCTTTTGTCCGAGTTTGAAACCATTTTTTGTTGTTTCAATGAGCTTGAAGATAACGTCTTGGGTGGATCTATTTTTACGAAAACCGGCTTGTTCTTCGATAAGGATGTTTTTGTTAAATGCCCAATTGGTAAGCCTAGAGTTTATAATTTTCTCTAGAGTTTTACCAAGTGCACTGAGGAGAGATATGGGCCTGTACGATTTGAGAAGGTCAGGGTCGGATTTTTTTTTGTGAATAAGGATGATTTTGGCTGTTTTCAAGGCGGGTTGTACTTGGTGTAGATGTAGCGAGTGGTTAAATAGTTGTAGGACGTAGTTTATGTTTATTTCGTTGAAGTTTTTTATTATTTTGTTGGAAATACAGTCTAGGCCTTTTGAGTTGGTATTTTTTAGGTTGGAAATGGCCTTGTCTAGTTCTGCGCTTGAGATTGGGGTATTGTGTTTGTTAGTGGTGTAGTATTTGAAGAGGCTTGGTTTGGGTTTTGTCTTGCAGTTGGTGGTAAATGTTTTTTCGAAATGTTTAGCGAAGGTTTCGACTTTTTCGTCTGAATTAAGTGTGGAATTTGGTAATGCCTCTGCTGATTCTGTTTGTGTCTTTAGTTTGTTCCAGAATTGTTTTTCGCTCGGCTTTGAGTCAATTAGCGTTGCAAATGTTGAGTTCCATTTTTCATGTCTGAGGCTGAGGGTTACTTTCTTGATTTTGTTGTTGATGTTGTTGATGTTGTTTTTGGTGAGTTGACTTTGTGTGTTTGAAAAGAGAAGTTGAAGTTTGACTTTGATTTTGATCATGGCTTTTACGTCTGGTGGCAGCTTGATTGGTCTTTCTTTAGTTTTGATAGATTTGGTGGCGTTTGACAGTGCTATTACGATATTGCAGTTGAACTTGGCAACTTCATTGTTGAGATCTGATGAGGAATTTATTGAGGGCTGTGTGACATGGGTAAGCTCGGCTAGAGAATTGTTAAATGTGTCCTAATTTGTTATTTGTGTAGTGTGCACAGGTTTTTTGAGGATAATATTAATTTGGACAGGCCAATGATCAGATATATTATAATTGTGATTGGTGTTAAAATCTGTTGTTTTTGGGAGTAGGTCTTCTGTGGTGATGATAAGGTCAATTACTGACTTGCTTGACTTATATGTGTGGGAAGCGTCGTTGATAACGCTTAAATTGTGTTGGTCTAAAATTTTCATTAATGAGTAACCTCGCTTGTTTGTTTTTTTGTTGTACCAGGATATGTGATGGGCATTTAGGTCACCAAGGAGGATTGCGTATTTATGGTTGGACATGAGTTTGGATACAAAGTCAAAAGTTGACCTGCTTTTGGGGTGAGTATAAGCTCCTATTAAAACAAGGTTATTGTTGATGGTTGGGTTGTAGATACTGATTGCTAGGACTTCTTCGTTGTAGTTATTTGATTGATGAAGTAGTTTGAATTTGAATTTTTTTAAATTAAAATTCCTATGCCGCCTCCGTTTGAATAAGATCTATCATTGCGTATGAAATTGTAGTGCTGTAGTGTGTCTAAGTTGGATGCATTCTTCTTTAGGAACGTTTCGTTTAAACAAAGGATGTTGATTCCTTCGTTGTTAATGTAGTCGATTATTAGTGTAAATTTGTTGTTGATGGAGTGACAGTTTAGATGAGCGATTTTTATAATATTATTGTCCTGCATTGAGGCGATAGATCAGTTTGGAAAGGGTAGTGTTGAGTTGATCTAGAATCGATATTTCTAGCTGTGGTAGGTCAAGGAGTTGATTGATCTGGTGTAGTGTTGCTGATAGCGTTCTTTTTAGTGCTGACAAATCGTTTAGCTGATTGTTTTGATGTTTTGATAGGCTGTTTGATGTTGCTTGGGTGTATGACTGTCTACTTCCATATTGGTTGAAGGTTTGGTTGTGAGTTGGGATTGTTGGTTGTTGTACATCGTTATGATTGTTATTGCTTGGTTGATGAGCCACTTGACTTGTGGATGCATTCTGTCTATTTATAGCTGGGTAGTTAGAGTTATTGAGGCGAGGAGCAGGTGTTTGGTGAAGTTGGATATGTTGTGGTCTATGGTGTTGCTGTTGCTTGTTTGGCACTTGCATGAACAAACATGATTTGGAGAATGCTGGGTGATTTTCTTTGCAGTTGATGCATTTAGGTTTTGATTTGTCATCTTTGAATTGGCAGTTTTGAAGCGTATGCTCTCCCGTGCAGATTGGACATGTTGGTTTGGTATCACAGCATGTCATTTGTGTGTGTCCAATCTTAGAGCAGTTGTGACATTGTACTGGTTTGGGATCGAAGGTCCAGGGGGAAATTCTTACACTAGAATAACCGAATTTATACTTACCTTCTTTTAGTAGTCTGGAGTATGTGCTTTCGTCGTCAGTGGTGATTTGAATTGTGTTGGTTGGTTGTTTGGTGCTTTTTTTGAAGATTCGTTTGAGTGTGCAGTTTTCGATTTTGAGTGAATCAACATCGGTTGAGGCGTGGATCCCGTGTATTGCCATATAGAATATCTTCTTTTTGTTGGTTGTTGGTGTTATTTGTGCGCCAAATGCCTTTTTGGGCCATTTGAAACTGGTTATTTTTGTGATTGAGGCCTCATCGCTTGTGATGATGCAGAGTTGGCCTGTGTACCTGTTGATGAAAGCTTTCTCAATGGTGACGTCTTTGAGGTACTTATCGATTTCTTGTTTTAGTTTGATCGGGTCGGAATATTGGAGTAAATTAGTTCCTGAATACTTGATTAATAATTCTTGTTTACCTTGTTCTTGATCCATATTTTCCTCATTATCGTTGTCCGTTTTGGCCATTTTTAGCACTTCGTTGGCCGACGTTGGTGAGTTGGTGGGTAAGCGCACCCGTTTCTTTGTAGTATTTAGTGTTTGTTCGCTTGGTTTGGGATGGGATGATGTTGGCGTTTTGGTAGCTGATTTGTGCGTGTTGAAGGGTTTTGTTGTTCGCGAAATTGTGCTAGGATGCACCGGATGATTGATGAATATATTCAGTTGAAGATGTTTTCTCTTATATCACGTGATGACGCCATAAAATAAACTTCTAATTTCCAAACTTGCTAAGCCAAACGACAATTTTCAAATTCTAATGTAGTATTTTTTCTAGTATTTTTCATTAAATTTAATTTTAATAAATCAAAAAATGAAGAATTTTTGTTCAATTTGTATTTTAAATTCACAAAACCGTCTCTTTCTATGCTAGAAGAAAATTGGAAAGGCGCTTATCTCCTTTACCAGTACCCTATTGAGCGACGATTACTATCCAGTCGAAACTTAAAAATTTAAATGGCTCAATTTATTGGTAAAGTAAGAAAAATGTATTTTGGTTTTATTTTTCAATTTTTTCTTTTTTTTTAATTTTTATTTTATGATCTAATGAAGTTAAATTGCGTGGCATTTTTAAATAAATAAAAGAGAATTTCAATTTCTAAATTTTTATTTTAAAACTGCCTTCTCAATTGAAATTTGACAGCTTTATGTATTAGAAGTAGGTATGAGTCAGGGACTGGGGTGCTTGGGTGCTACAAAATCTTTAGCTCAGTACAGAAAAAAAATTAAACTAAAAAAACTTTCTAGTCCCAAATATTTTGAATTCAAGATTTAAAAGTAAGCTTCAGTACCTATTAACAAAAAAAATTTCATTAAGTAAACATAAAAAATATTAGCTAACTTAGAAAAAGTAAATATAGAAAATAAAAAGAATTTTCATTTCGCCAAAACTATGATGTTAATATTCTATTTTTATAAAAATTTTCTAATTTCTGAGTTTTAAAAAATAGAGTGAAAAAAATTTCATACAATTAAAATAGAGTAATCTTTGAAAAAGGAGGCTAAAATTTTTAAATCGAAAATAAAAATTTTATTTAAAATAAGATTTTTTAAATAAATAAGAAATTACAAACTTATTCATAAATTCTTCTTAATTTACAAAATCATCAAAATTTTAAATCGTTATTATCTTCTTGGTCAGGCTGATTGAAATTTTGTTTTTTATCTATATATTGAACAAAACTATTCCTTCTTCTGAAAAATAAAAATCAAAAAATTTTCAAAAAAAATAGCAACATGGCCTTCACTTTATTTATCACTTATTTAACTTCACTTGCATAAATTTACTTAAATAAATTGAAATTAATTTTAGCGTACAAAAGATTTATTAGGATAAAAATACTTTTTAATTTTTTTTTCAATATAAAAAAGATCAATGTGAAAATCCTTTTTTTTTGTTCGAAAATAAAATTTAAATATCTTAAAATGACTTCGAAACTACAAAATACTCAGCGCTTTTTTCTTTCTTTTTGATTTTTATCTTTATCATTGTAATTATGATTTATAATTGCTTGAGTGTTAATTCTTTTAAGAAAACTACCATAGGATTCACTTTCCAAATCAAGCATTTAAGCATTTTGAGAATAATCTCAATGTCAATTTGTAAAATGACTTAGCAAATTATACAATTTAAGGAAAAATAATTATATATTCACATAAGGCAATCAGAATGAATATTTTGTACATATTTAAGAAACTTCTAAATTGCTCTTTTGCTGTCGATGTCTGAGATGCACTTTTCGAAAAGCTGAGTTAATATTTGGCTTGGAATGCCATGGAAAATTTTTTTAAATGAAAAAATTGTTACAAATTGGCAAAATGTAAATAATTTTAGATTTTCACATTTTCATATTTTTATGTTTTCTGATATTTTTGGTGCAATGATTCAGAAAATTTTTATTTATATGTATTTTATTTTTATTAGTAGGTATTTTAATGTAACATGCTTTGCATTTTATGTAGATTTAAAAAATTAAATAACCTAATAACTCGAGTTTTATGACATGTCATAAATAAAATAGTGACATGTCTTTATATATCGAACAGTGGTTGAAAATTTCGATTTATGACATGTCATAAAACTCGAAAATACCCCTAAAAATCAATTTTTACTAAAAAATAGTAACTGTAATAGTGACATGTTACAAATAGGAATAGTCTCTAATTGAAGTGTATTAATTGCATAAGATGCGGGTTATCAAAGCTGGTCTCTTCAGAGAGCTTTGATCAACTCTAAAATGTACCTCCAAAATTCAAAATAAAAATTCTAGGACCAACAATTTTATTATCCTATTGACTAAGCGGGTTTCGGATTTGTGTGAAAGATGTGTATATGTGTAATATTTGTATTGATTTCAGATCCATTTTTGTAATGTTTGATCCCAAAAAGGGATCAGGGGGATAGTCCACCCGACTTTGAACATTCATGAATGTTTGGCCTGAAACTTAACCATAACAAACTATTCATATATACTAATTTTCTTTGTCTGTTTTAATTATTCAATTATTCAATTAAGAATAGAACAAAAGAAAGCTTTTTCATGTATATGATCATTTTTAAAACCTCATTTTATTTTAAACAAACTTTTTATTGGATCCGAAAAGCAAAACTTTGTTAATTTCGTTTTGTAAAAAAATTAGTGAATTAGTTAATGCTGAATTATTCACTAAAACAATTTTTTTATTGAATGGTTGTCTTTGTCTTTTGTTCATTTCTTGTTTGAAATTTTTGAATTAAAAGATCTGTACAGTTTATGCATTTGTCTGACAGATTAGCTTTACCTTTGTATATTTATAATGATAACCTTAGATCGAATTGTGAGTTTAAATTCTCGTCGATCGTACACTATAGCTTTTAAACGATCAGCTATAAAACACTACGAACTTACACAAAGTAAACGCAAAACGGCAGACAACTTAATAATTTCTCGCAGTGGGTTAATTGAATGGGTTAAAAAACGCGACATAATATTCGATAAAAACCAAAAAGTAATTTATTGCATCATATGGCTGGACTAAAAAATTTATGAAGAGAAATAGCCTTGTAATTAGACGACTGTCAGGTTCAGGCAGAGGTTTTCCTAAGGATTGCCAAAACATTGCCCAAGAATACTTACGCCAAGTTAACTTTATAATTAATGAGCACATATTTTTGCCATCTCAGAAATTTAACTTTGACGAGTCTTCCTTTTACATGTGCTCTCCTGGTAATTACACAGTAGATTACCAAGGCACAAAAAAGTCTTACGCTAAGACATGTGGTAAAGAAAAAGTCAGACTCTCTTGTCTAATGTGCAGTTCGGCGGATGGCAAGAAACTGCCAATTTTGTGTGTTGTAGCCAGGAAAAAACAAGTTCCAAATTTAGAGCAAAATGATAATATGATTATCATATATGACACTAATGGTGAGTAACTTAACATAAATCGTTTTTGAATTTTAAATTTTATCTTGACTTTAATTTAAAAAAATTGAAAAAAAAATATAAAAAAAAAATAAAAATTTTACTTTTCATCAACTTTAAGAGGCTATACACCATGATTTTTTACTATTTTGAATTCTTACGGTATCAAAGAATTCGGTACTTGAATTTGCTAATAATATTGATATAAATTTATTTAATTAAATAATTTATTTAATTTTTTTTTCAAATGTTTACAGGCTCTGAAAATGAATTGCTTGCTCTGATGGCGCTAATATCATATTTTGATGGCACTGCTTTTGTAGACACTTTTGGCTGAATTACAGAATCATATATAAAAGAAAGACTTATATTTTATGCTGATACTAAATTTATTTTTCTGCTACTAAAAAAAAAAAAACAATGATACTAAAATTCACATTTAAGATACAAAAAATAAAATTAAAATGATACTTATTTTGTTTATGTGATACTAATATTTTTTTTAAATGGTATCAAATAATTAATCAAATAAATATTAATTGACAACTATATAAATGTGTTAATATACTCAAACAAGTTGATTGAACTAATTAAGCAATTAATGAGTTGTCAATTCGGAATGATATAAAAAACTTCCTGTTTTTCTGTTTAAAAATTGAAATTTGAAATAAATTCACATAGATTTCGAGTTGGTAATGTCGCGTGCGATTTCGACCAACAAAGAGGAAATTCCACGATGGAATTTTAAAAATTCGCTGAAACTGAACCTCAAGAAGCTTGATAAACCAGTTAACCACCAAGTTATCTTCGAATTACTTGACAAAGTCTTAAGTCGATTCCAAAAAAATCAAATCACATCGATTTACAATTTTGCTTCAAACAAATTTTGGATAATCGAATTCAATTCCACGCTAAAACTAAACCATTTGTTCGAATGTTCAGTTAAATTAAACTATCAAGAATTCAAACTCGAAGACGCCAACAAAGTTTTAGATCCAAGAAAATATTGTACATTCCGAATTCATTTTTTACCCACAAATTTCAACACGCAACTACTTCACAACTTTTTCAACGTTTTGAAAATCGATTGACTCAAAATTGAAGACATTTCGGAGGAAACATACAAAGACAGCACCATTAAAAACGGAGTCAAACGAGTTAAAATCTCTTTTCCGAAAGATGCCGATCCAATAATTCAAAGTTTATCTGGACCAACAGTTATGTATGGGTTAATATGTGTTTTTAATATAGCTTGACAAAAGCCAAAGTGTTACTTTTGTAACGATGACGGGCACAACATCGCAAAGTGCCCACCGAAACAGTCAATTTGTGGCAAATGTCAACAAAAAGGACACTTAACCCAAAAATGTTCTTTGGCTGAAAAAGTTAAAATCACTCGAGCGTAATAAAATTGACTATAGTGATCTATATATCAATGAATCTGAAGAAACTGAACCTTCAACAAATATTGAGTCCTACACTGCATCTCCAAAAACTCCAGAGTTTTCTGAAAACTGTAACATGGAACAAAAATCAGCATCAAGTGACACCAGTCTTAACACCCCAGTCCTAGAAAATTTTATTTGTCAAAAACTTGGTGATGACCAGTCTCATGTCACTAGCCAGAACAAATCGAATCCAAAAACAAACCACACTCCAGTTTTTACAAAAAACAGTCCCAAACGTCAATCAGAAAGCGAATCGAAAAACCAACCGAAAAAACAGTTGACAAGTCGCGAAGAAGAAGAGGACGCATTTGAGAGCTTTATTTCGTAAATTTAAAGCCTTCGTAAATTTTTCCCTCTGTAATTTTTTCCCTGTTATCATTTTTCCCTTTTTTAAGGAGGAGCAAATAAAAATTAAAAGAACATAGCCAATTATTAATTAAAATTTTATTAATTATTATTCAATTAAAAAAAAAAAGAAAATATTGTCCAAACCAAAAAATTAAAATTACCAAGAAACATTAAATGGAAAAATCTTTTTTTTGCTTTTCAGCTATTATTTCAAAATAAAAATCATATAAGAAACCAAAAGTTATAAAACTATCATAAGTGATTCGAATTAGTCTTTGATCGAACTTGTAGTTGAATGGATCCAAACGTTCTGCTAATAATTGTGCATAAGCGATTGCAAACAGGCCACAGTCATTTGAACCGATTTTGTGCTCACTTTGAACCATGTACACTCTATGGAAATTACGATCTGGATAAATCAATTTGAAAATTTGTGCTGTTGCCATACAATTGTTTATATTGTTCATACTATCATATACAAACCAATTTTGCTCCAAACTTTGATTGTTCTCACTGTCGCTAGGATTAATGTTTGTTAAAATGATCCAATGTAAATTGTTGACATTGACAACGAAAATTTTATCCATTTCTAGAGACTCATGGATCAAAAAATTGTTACGAATCAATTCTTCACACTTCCAATTGTTGGCATAAAAAAGAAATGAATTTTGGGAATGACTTTGGATGTAATCAAACGCTAAATCGATATGACGACCCATCAACCAATGATCATCACTTAAAGCAAAATTTAATGGCGCAACTTGAATTCTTTCATCGACTGTATAAATTCTGGAGTTATCAAATGAAGCAGAAGTTGTTGGAGGAGATTGTTTTTCTTGTTTTATCTCGATTGATACTGTTCCAGTTTAAGTCTTGGGCTTTTTAGCTTCTTTTTCTCCTTCGGTTCCTTTTCTTTTACTACACTGATTGCTGACCATCGAATTGTTTTCCTGTTCATTGACAACTTGGCCTTGAATTGCTCCATTTTCTTGTGATTTCAAGCGCTCTCTTAAATTATCTATAAAATCAAAATTTTTATAAGAATTTTTCAAATTAGCAATTTTGATTTTTGAAATAGTTTGCTCTATTATTTTTTCCATTTCTTCTTCTTCTTCTTCTTCTGTATCCTTGTATTGGTCAAAATCGCCTAAATCTTGCTCATATGGGTGAGTTATTCTATGGGTTTAATTATTAAAATAAATGGAAAACTCTGTTTGGTTTTGATAAAAATCTTCTTGAATTAGTTGTATCTGAAAATCTTTTTCTTGATATTTTTTTGATTGTTTGGATTTTGTTTCGGGATTCAAATAAACATTTCTTGTTTTCGCATCCTCTTTTTTAATACACTCAACCATATCAGAAAATTTTGGATGATATTTTGGTAAAAATTTGCTAAGTTTTGAATGGAATCCTTCGAGATTATTGTTTGTTCGTTTTAGTGAATTGCGGTGGTTCCAAATTTCAGGCGAAATATATCCATTAAGCTATTGGTTTCTAAAATAAGATATAAAATTTAAAATTTTTTCATTATAAAATGGAATATCCTTAATTATTATATCCAAACCATCTTTGATTTTATCGATAGGTATTAATGCAAGCGCCATAAATCTTTTAACCCAAAATCTAAATTTGAAGTCATTTGAATAAATGATTTTTAAACCGAGCAGACAAATTTTTTTTCGAATTGCTTGAGTGAAATGAAACCAGCATCCTTTGAGTGTTACGTCTGGGAATACTGATATTATGCTTTTCATTAAAGCTGATTCGAAGTCCACCATTACTTTTTTTAGATTTTTGGGGAAACAAATATTTTGCAATTGTTCAAGTGCTATTATGTAGGTTGAAGTGTTTTTATTTTCTAAAAAAATGTAAGCACACACGTAAGTTATTTTGTCTATTACGGCATGCACTGTAAAATTTGGTAAAACTGTTGCGGGGTAATTTTAAAAATTCCGTCAAGATGATTTTCTTCCGCTTTTTGTAAAATCTCTATTCCGGTGCTTGAGATAAACCACAAAATGCGATTTTTATTCTTGTCTTCATTATCAAATCGCAAAAACATTTCTTGTTCGCCATTTATCAAAATCGTTTTTTGGTCATTTTTTATATCTAAAAGAGAAGAAGTTTTTAGTTCAACAGGTGTTGACTTTTTTTTTTTGAACATGTAACACTGGCCGTTGGCTCTTTTGGATAATATTGAGCAACTAATTGAGGGTCTTATTGTCCTTGTAGTTGTTGCAAACCTTCACCATAACTTTTAGAAAAGCTAAATGAAGGCTCAGTACGAGCATCATGCTTTATTTCTTCATATTTTTTCATACAAATTATTTGTATTGTAAAATATTTTTTGCATTGGACCAAATGTCTGGAAGAAGCGTTCGGTTTTCTACAAATTAAATCAGTTTTATCTACCGTTACGCTGATTGACTCGCAAGTTTGACAACGGAAACGAACTGACCCATCAGCGTTTGAAGCTACCTTATGCAATTTGTAATTATCGAAAAGGATAATACACTTTTTTAGATCAAAATATTCAATTTTTTCCATTTTAAAGCTTTTAATATTTTAGGTATTATTAGATTTATTATTTAGGTTTTTATTTTGGGAAAATTTTTTATGGTTCATTACTTTTATAGATCTCATTTATTTTAGCAGTAAAGCTTGAATCAGTATTCAAGGATTAGAGTTTTATTTCAAATTTTTTTGGATTAATTTTATTTAGATATAAAATGTCAATTAATTCAATTTAATTTTTATTGGCTATAATAATAATATGTTATTTTTTTGAGGGAAAAATATTAAGGGGGAAAAAATAACAGAGGGAAAAATACTAAGAGGGAAAAATGATAAAAGGGAAATATTTAAAACTGGAAAAAATAAAGAGGGAAAAAGTTTAAGAGGGAAAAACGATATTAAAATGAACAAAAAAATAAAATCCACTTCAAATGACAGTTTAGTAATTATTCATTGGAACTGTAATCATTTACCCAGTAAGACTGAACTATTCGAACATTTTTTATCTAAGGAATCCCCTGACATACTTTTGCTTAATGAAATAAAAATTGACTCGACCCAGCCCAATTTTTACTTAGACTTCAAAAATTATCAATCGATTGCTAAACCTCGTGATTAGAGAGGAGGCGGGGTTGCAATCTTAATTCAGAATGGTATCGAATTTTCTATAGACTCCTCATTTGATAATTTTTCACTTGAACTCTTGTGTGTTCAAAAAAAGCTTAGAGACTGTCCTTTTTTCATTTTCAGTCTATACAACCCTCCTAATAAAGTTCTTCTTTTCGATTTTTTCTTAAAAATTTCAAAAAAATGCACTAAATTTATAATTGGCGGAGACCTCAATTCGAAAACAGAACAAATTGGATATATTGGAGAAAATGAAAATTGTCAAGTACTTGAAAGAGTTTTAAATGAGCTCAATGTTTCAGTAATCAATGATAAGTCACCAACTTTCAATATTTTTAACAGACAGTACTTTGAAATTCTAGACCTTTTTCTTACACCTTCTTCACTCTTAGACAAAATAACTGACTTCAAGTCCTTGACAACGATGACATGACAAGTGATCACTATCCGATTCGGACATGCCTCTCTGTGGAACACTTTACAATGGACATACAAGCACAAGACAAACTTGACTTTAAAAAAGCCGATTGGAACAGCTTTTGAGCAATTTTTAGCACTAATCAAAATCAACCACCTTCAAATATCAATGAACTAAATGAATTCATTACTAAAAATATCCTTGAAGCAGCTGAAAAAGCATCCCAAAACAATCAAACAAATCGTATAAATAAACACTACCACAAGATATTGTCAGCGTAATAAAATTACGTAGGAAAGTAAGGAGAAAATTTAAAAAAACTCAATGTCCGCTTTTAAAAACACAATTCAATCAACTTACAAGTGACTTACGAGAAAAGCTATGCGAGTATAGAAATCAAAATTGGCTCAATTCCATCGAAAAAATGGGTAAAAATCCTTTATCAACTTGGCCGTTCTGGCGCAAGATCAATAATTTTAGAACAAAAAAAAGTTCAAACATGATACCAACTTTAGTATTAAATAATATTTTTTACAAATCAGATAAAGAAAAAGGACAGCTTTTTGGTGAGCTACTGGCTTCAACGTTTACTCCAAATCCTGACCTAATAAACTCAACCACGGAATACGAAGTCACCTATGAAATTTCAAATTTTTTTTCTGAAAAAAACGAGAAAAAGCTTTTCGAATCCATTACCATAACTGAAAAAATACTTGCAATTAATTAAATTAAAGAAAATTCAGCATCTGGTCCTGACTTTATTCACAATTTAATGCTCAAAAATCTGCCTGAGTCAACTCTTAATGACATTTTAAGCCTCTTCAATCAAAGTTTAACAACTAACCAAATACCAAATAACTGGAAAAAAGCACAAGTTACAATGATACCAAAAAAAGCTCATTAAACACAGGATCCGTCGAACTATCGCCCTATTAGTTTGACCAGTTGTCTTGGCAAATTAATTGAACGCATTATTTATACAAGGCTTTACAATTACATTGAGAGAAATTTTTTACTCATTCAAGAGCAATCAAGATTCCGAAAACATAGAAGCACAGCGGACAATCTCTTTTTTCTTATTCAAAAAATAACTGAATCGTTTAACAGGAAAAAATAAATGTGTTGTCTTTTTTTTGATATATCAAAAGCATTTGACAGAGTCTGGCATGAGGGGCTTGTGTACAAAATGATCAAAATGCAATTGCCAAAGTACTTAATTTCTTGGACCAGATCTTTTCTAAACTCAAGAAAATTTTGTGTAAATGTGAATGGACAAAAAAGCAATGATTTGCCAATCAAAGCCGGAGTACCTCAAGACTCAGTAATAAGCCCCATCCTATTTAGTATTTTTATTAACGATATACCAAGAAAAGACAAAACAAATAATGAATACTCTCTTCTTTTTGCTGATGACTTAGTTACCTTTTTTATCTATAAATCTAAAAGAAACATTGAACTTAGGATCAATACTTACCATAAAGAATTAGAACCATGGTTAACAAAATGAAAAATGAAGATTTCAATTGAAAAATCTTGTTACATGATATTCACAAAATCAACAAGAGAAGAGCTCAATCTTAATTTGAAAATATATGTGGACAATTTAAAGCGACAGGACAAAATCAAATTCTTAGGCATCAGATTTGACTCACGTCTAACATTTAGTCCATTGATTGATGAATTAAAAGAGCGTTGCAACTCTAGGCTAAATTTAATTAAAATTTTATCTAATAAAAACTGGCGTCTACATTAAAAAACAATTGCAAATTTATATAAATCGCTTATTGGTTCCATTTTAGACTATAATTTTCCCTGTTTAAACTCTTTATCTGATACTAACATTAAAAAACTTTAAACTATTCAAAACTCAGCAGTTCGATCTATTCTTAAACTAAGGTTTGACACCCCCTCAAGCATTTTATACCACGAGGCCCAAAACTAATTAAAATTTCATACAATTTCGAACCGGCTTTTTGAATTAAGTGAAAGATATGTTAGGGCTCGACTTACTAATTCTGTTCCATTACTTCTTAGACTGGTAAATGAGTAAAGACGAGGTTTCGAATCTAGATTTGTTAACTATCCAACTCCATTGTGTAATTGCTACCTTGTCATAGACTCCTTTTTCTCTGAAAACTAAACCGATATAACTTTTTTAACTTTGTTGTCTATTTTATGCCTTTCAAAAACGATTTTTTATTATGTTCCTCTTTCTTTTTTTCTTTTCTTTTATTTCCTTTTCAAATTTCAATTATTTAACTATATTTTTTAATTCTTATTTTATTCAGTAACTTTAATTTAATCATTTTTTTTATTAATTTTTATTTTTATTTTTTATTTTTCTTTGAAGGAGCTAACGCTCGATACAGATTTACAAAAAAATAAATAAATAAATAATTTTAATACGTAATATCCCAAATTAGCCCACAAGACCTTAAAACTCCAGTTTTAGAAGACCATTTGGTAAGTCTTTTAAACGATTTTCTACCACCATGTCAGTCACCTGTCAATGTACGCTCAAATGATCAGAATGAGACTGAAACTTTTTTCCAAACTAAAAATCAAATCAAGAGATCTTCCGAATCTGACCCAAATGAAAAAGAATTCACCGAAAAAGAATCAAAGAAACCATTAGTTGTCTTAGAAAATGAAAACGACAATACCTTCGAGTCTGAACCAAACAGTTCAATTACTGAATGTTCAAATCAGGTAGATCAATCATCCAACGAAGTTGTTCAGCAAACTGCCAGTCAAAACAGATCTGAAGAAAATTTTGAATGAACAAGAAGACAATAATTCATCGAGATTTTAAATTCTCAAATAGTGAAAATCACTGAAAGTTCCCTCACAATAGACCAACTAAATGATAAAATTAGAGAAAAAATTATTTCTGCTTCACATAAAAGCATTCCATATCTTTCTCAGATAATCTACAAAACGAGTCTTCCATCGAACATTGTTAAATTGATAAAAGAACGTAAGAAAGTAAGAAGAAACTTCCAGAAAACTCGCTGTCAAAAGCTCAAGCAAAAATTTTATCAACTTACATCTGAGTTAAAGGCCTCTTTAAAAAAATTCTGGAATCAAAATTGGTTTGATTTTATTGAGAAGATGGGAAAAAACCCACTGACAAGTAGACTTTTTTGGAAAAAAATTAATAAATTTAGAACAAAAAAAGGATGAAATTTAATTCCTAATTTGATTTTAAATGAAAAGGAATTCAAAACTAATGAAGAAAAGGGAAAATGCTTCGAAGAACTCTTATCTTCAATATTCAGTCCTATTACTGATTTAATTGATTCTGAGAAAGATACCGAAATACTAAATTCTAACTCTGATTTCTTTAGAAAATATAACCAGTGTAATTTTAATGATCCAATTTGCTTAAATGAATTAATTATGGCTTTTAAAAGATTGAAAAATGAAGCGGCATCAGGACCTGACCAAATTCATAATTTAATGTTAAAAAACTTACCTAGAAATTCATTAATAGAAATCATAGAACTTTTTAATTTATCTCATCGAGAAGGTAGAGTCCCTAAATCGTGAAACATCAAACATTACTATGATTCAAAAAAAAGCCTCTTCTTTACACGATCCTTTAAATTATAGACCAATTAATATAACGAGTTTTTTAGGAAAGCTACTGGAACGCATAGTTTATTCAAGATTATACAATTTTTTGGAACAAAATTCACTCCTTATCCAGGAGCAATCTGGATTTAGGAAACACCGGCGAACAGCAGATAATCTTTTCTTTTAAATTCAAAAAATTGTGGAATCATTTAATAGAAAAAAAAGAGTTAGCGGCCTTTTTTTTGACATTTCTAAAGCCTTTGATAGGGCTGGCATGAAGGTTTACTTTTTAAATTGATTAAAATAAATCCACCTCATTACTTGACTAACTGGATTAGATCCTTTTAAGACTCTAGGACATTTAAGGTAAATGTGAATGACCATCTGAGCGAAGAATATCAAATAACTGCAGGTGTTCCTCAAGGCTCAGTAATTAGTCCTCTTTTATTTAGTATATATATTAATGACATCCCAAAAAGAAACAAAACAAATAATGAATACTCTCTGCTTTTCGCAGATGATCTAGTAACATTCTTCATTTATAACAAAAAGGGGAACCTAGAAAATAAGATTAATAAATACCTCAACGAACTAGAACAATGGCTTATTAAATGGAAAATGAAGATATCAGTTGAAAAGTCGTGTTCAGTAGTCTTTTCTAGGTACAAAAAAAAGAGTGATAATCTAAACTTAAAAATTTATGGAAACAAAATAGTGAGCCAAAAAGAAATCAAATTTCTTGTTATTAAATTTGATTCTAAGTTAAACTTTAATATACTGGTAGACGAAATTAAAGAACGCTGCAATAAAAGGCTAAATTTTATTAAGATATTGTCAAACAAAAAATGGGGTCTTAATCAAAACACACTAGGAAATCTTTATAAATCCTTAGTCGGATCAATTTTAGATTATTCTTTTCCTTGCTTAAATTCATTTTCAGAAAATAATATCAAAAAACTGCAAGCAATTCAGAATACAGCAGTCAGATCTATTCTTAAGTTAAAATATGATACTCCCTCCAACATCGTGCATCATAAGGCTTTTAATAAACTAAAATTAATAACAGTCTCGAATCGGCTTTTTGAATTGAGTGAGAGATATGTTGGGACTGGACTGAGTCATTCTATTCCATTGGTTGTAAGACTGGTGAAGGAATACAAAGAAGGTTTCGAATCAAGATATATTGAATACCCAACTCCATTGTTAATTGCTACCTTACTATTTCTTCTTTTTTTCCTGAAACTTGAACTTTTTAAACATGTGCCACATGTAACAATCTATTCCTATTTATGTCTTTTCAACTTTCATTTTTTTAGCTTATTTACTTTATTTTGATTCCTTTTTTTTTATCTCATTTTATTAACTTTAATTTTATTTTTATTTTTTTTTTTTTTATTTTATTTTTTTTTTTTTAGCTTATTCTGAAGGAGCTCTAGCTCGGTACAGAAAACAAATAAAAAATAATTTTGTTTATAATCAATCAAACAATGACGAAGAATCAACAAGTTACGATTTTGTTCCTCATCGTAACCAAGCTGAATCCAATGAAGAAACATTGCAAGATGCTGATGATTTGGGAGAAGCTCAACCAAAAAAAACAAGAGGAAAAAATCGAAATTATTTTGCGTTTTGTAGTTTTACCAACTATGAAATAGCCGATCGAATCTTAAAAGGTGTGTTTGAAGGCCAAAAATGGCGTAAGGGTAATTTAAATCAAGGCGACAAGAGATTTTTTAGTTGCTACGCTTTGAGCAAAAGATCGAAATGCTCAAAGAAAATGTACCTATTCATGCATTCCGAGAGCCAAAAATGTACACTTTTCATCTCAGACGACGAACACAATCACGAAGAAAGCTTTAGCGGTGTCGATGTATAAAGATTGAAACCCGAAGTAAAAGATCAAATAATTGCAATTTATGAGAACGAAACTAAATAGACTAATGCAATTATTGAAAAACTCAATCAAGTCGGAATGAAAGCTACATCAAATCAAATCTACAATCTTATCCAACGATACAAGACTACTAATTATGGTGAAAGAAACATGACTCTGGAACAGTTAAAGAAATATTGTGCTGAGCACGAGAACGTTCCAGAAGACATTGATAAAGTCTATGTTGCTGATACTTTCTTTGAAGCAGGTTTAAGTGAAGCTAAGGAAATCAGAGTGTTTTTGACGACAAGAAGGTTAATTGAGCTTGCACTAAAAGCTAAACACTTATGCATAGATGCCACTTATAAGCTTTTATGGCAAGGATTTCCAGCCATAATAATTGGCATAACTGATGATATCAAAAAGTTTCATTCATTCGGTTTAGCTTCATGTAAGCACGAAAAAGAAGATAATTACGCTTTTGCGTTTAACGGATTAAAAAAAGAACTAAAAAAGCAACATGACTTTGATCTTAAACCTAGTGGTCTTGTTGCGGACGCGGCTGCAGCTATTACAAAAGTTACAACAAATTTTTTGGCAATAATTCAAAAAGGGTTGTATGTTGGGCACATGTAATCAGAAACGTTGATTCAAGACTCAATTCGATCAAGGACAAAGAAAAACGAGCAAAGTAAACCAAAGAAAACCTGCGAGCAAAAGATCTAAAAACAATTAATTTTTTTCTTTTTTTTTCTTATCTTTCTTTTTTTGTATTTTTTATTTTCATCAATAAAAATAAATATCATATTCTTATAATTTTTATCAATTAATTTTTTTTAATAGCATAAAAATAAAGAAATAAAAATAAAATTAGTATCATTTTTTTTTTTGTAGCAGAAAAATAAATTTAGTATCACGTAAAATACATGCCTACAAGAAATGTCCCTTAAAATTTTTATTTTTAAATATTAATAAAATACAAAATGAGGTAAGTAAAAAAATTTGTTCACTTTCCAGCACCACATGAACAAACTGGCTGTTCGGTTAGAAACTTAAGCTTTTCTCGTTGTTTTTCAAAATTCCAAGCATTGTCAGGACGTTTTGTAAGCGTCTTTGTAAAGATTAAAATTTAAAATTTTATTATTTATTTAAAATTAATTTTACTGGATTAGTTGGTTTAATTCCATTTAAGGTTCGTTTGTTAGGAGGGCCTATGTACTCTTTGGGATGTTCAGCTTGTTTTATGGCAACGATCAAGTCATCAGGAACACTTTTGTTGAATTTTTTGGTCACATCATTTGTTTGAGTTTCGCCTAATAAAATTTGTCTTTAAATTTTTTTTAATTTTCGATGTGAGTTTTTTTTTTTGAAAAGTAATAAAGCTAATTTTCGTGATAGACTAATTAAGCTTATTAGCTATCGAATTTCGTGATTAATTTTAAAACTTGATACCAACTTTTATTTTCAATATAAGGTACAATGCAATCGCTGAGTTCCTTAGTGGAACTTATTTTGGGAAGCTTTTCATATTCATTTCTGGATATTATACTACATTTTTAGGTAAAATAAAAATTTTAAGAAAACACAAAGATTGTTTTCGTGATAATAATTATTCAACAATCCATAAGTTTTGACTCGTTTGTTTAAATTAAAATATTTACTGAAAAACATTTTGTTAAATTGTGTTTAAAACACTTTTTCTGTGAAGCTAGCGTCTATATATAAAGGTGAATTTCTTTTTTAATTTTTCATATTCTTTTTTCAAATGCTTCATAGACAATGCCTATTTTCAAGACAGGTTCTCTTTCGATCAACCAAAACGTGGATTCAGAATCCGAGGTTGAAAAAACAACCATGTAAATTTTTAAGCTCATTTATAAAATTTATATTTAAAAAAAAATTTTAAATATAATCAATCTAAGAAATTTGCGCCGCTTTTCTAAAAGATTCATAAAGACCAAAAACTCGCTGATCCGAGTTTTTCTAGCAGAACTTCTAGGAACCTTTATGTTTGTATTTTTTGGTTGTTCATCAGTGGCTCAATACAAACTGTTAAATAGAGCTCAAAATGACTCTGCAAGCTTTTTGCTTGTAAATGCTGGATTTGGTTTTGGCATTCTGGCCGCAATTTTGACAGTTGGAAAAGTTTCGGGTAAAACATTGTTCAAAATTTAGCGCAATTTTTTGTTTTTTTTTTTTAATTAATAAAATTTAAGGTGCACACTTGAATCCAGCAGTTTCGTTTGGGATATTTCTAGTTGGTCAGCTAACATTGTTAAAGCTAGTGGTTTACATAGTCGCACAATTCATAGGTGCTTTTATTGCAGCAGCAATTGTTTTTGTATTGTACTATAATGGTCTGACTACTTTTGGAGATAAAATGTACACATTGGAAACCGCTGGTATATTTGGAACTTATCCAAGACCAGAGTTAAGTGTTTGGGGTGGATTTTTTGATCAGTTTATTGGAACAACACTTTTTGTGACTGGAATAATGTCGGTGGCGGATAAAATAAGAGACCCTCTGCCAAATAGTATGAGTGCAATAATGGTTGGTTTTCTTCTGTTTGTGGTGGGAAACTCGATTGGTTACAATGCTGGATTTGCGGTAAATCCTGCTAGAGACTTTGGTCCAAGGTTTTTCACATTCATCGCAGGATGGGGCTCACAGGTTTTCTCTGCTGGGAATTATTATTTTTGGATTCCTTTAGTGGCACCTATGTTCGGATCGTTAGCTGCAACTATAATATATTTAATTTTTATATCTAATCATTTTTGATTAGTTAAAAGAAAAAAGTGATTCATTTTTTTTAATTCTAGCAATCTAGAAAAATTTTATAGATTTTTTATATTTTTTATATTTTTAGATAATAAAAATTTTAAAGATTTTTTTTTTTGCTGATGATTAAGAGAGAAAATAGAAAAGGAAAATACAATGCTGATTTGATCAAAGTATTAAAAAATATAAAAGGTTTTTGCAATTAGGCTCAGTTTTTTTTATGCAAAAAATTAAAAAATTAGAAATAAAATAAATTCTGATCTCTTCTAATAATAAATTAAAATTTATTATTTGAAGAGTCAATTATTAAAAATTAGTAAAAATTAGATTCTTAAATTTACCCATTTTCATTAATTCATACCTGAAAAAATTACCCGAATTTTTTCGTTCTTTGCAAACACTGTCGAAATTTTATCAATTTTTTTAAGAAAGAAATTTTTATGACAAAAAGATCTTATAATTTTCCTTTATATCTTATTTTATAAAAATCCACAATAAATTTTGTGAATTTTGTGAACTGGGCAAAAATTCTTCATTTTTCAATAAATTAAAATTAAAGTTAAAAATATTAGAAAAAATATGCAACAAAGTCCAACATACTTTGTTGCATCTTTTTACCGAAAATAATTTTTCTTATGTAAAAAATGACAAAAAAATAAAGAATCAATAAGATTTAAATGGATTATTGATTTGATTTATTAAAAAAAAAAGAAAAAAAAAATTTCATTTTAAGTAAAAAAGGTGCAACATAGTATGTTGCACTTTGTTGTAGTATTTTTTCTAGTATTTTTCATTAAATTTAATTTTAATAAATCAAAAAATGAAGAATTTTTGTTCAATTTGTATTTTAAATTCACAAAACCGTCTCTTTCTATGCTAGAGGAAAATTGGAAAGGCGCTTATCTCCTTTACCAGTACCCTATTGAGCGACGATTACTATCCAGTCGAAACTTAAAAATTTAAATGGCTCAATTTATTGGTAAAGTAAGAAAAATGTATTTTGGTTTTATTTTTCAATTTTTTCTTTTTTTTTAATTTTTTTTTTATGATCTAATGAAGTTAAATTGCGTTGCATTTTTAAATAAATAAAAGAGAATTTCAATTTCTAAATTTTTATTTTAAAACTGCCTTCTCAATTGAAATTTGACAGCTTTATGTATTAGAAGTAGGTATGAGTCAGGGACTGGGGTGCTTGGGTGCTACAAATTCTTTAGCTCAGTACAGAAAAAAAATTAAACTAAAAAAACTTTCTAGTCCCAAATATTTTGAATTCAAGATTTAAAAGTAAGCTTCAGTACCTATTAACAAAAAAAATTTCATTAAGTAAACATAAAAAATATTAGCTAACTTAGAAAAAGTAAATATAGAAAATAAAAAGAATTTTCATTTCGCCAAAACTATGATGTTAATATTCCATTTTTATACAAATTTTCTAATTTCTGAGTTTTAAAAAATAGGAGTGAAAAAAATTTCATACAATTAAAATAGAGTAATCTTTGAAAAAGGAGGCTAAAATTTTTAAATCGAAAATAAAAATTTCATTTAAAATAAGATTTTTTAAATAAATAAGAAATTACAAACTTATTCATAAATTCTTCTTAATTTACAAAATCATCAAAATTTTAAATCGTTATTATCTTCTTGGTCAGGCTGATTGAAATTTTGTTTTTTTATCTTATCATTTTAATTGTCTCCAAAATTTTATAAACAATTATCGATCTTGTTTTTAGGCATATTAATTAAATTTTTAAAGCAAAAAACTTCTATTTAAATTAGTGATCAAATAGAATTTGCATATTCGAACCGATATTCGAAAAAAAGTTGTTCTGATAAAACCGATGCTACAAGAATGCAAAAAACTAAATATTTTATACAATTTTTAGTTTTTTTAAATTATCTAAAATTCAGGTTGCTTTTTAAATTTAAGTAAAGTTCGAATTTTAATTTGAAAATAGGTAGTGTATTCGAATTTAATTTCAAATTTAAAAATAAATCAAATCTAAATCTAAATTCAAATTTTATTTTTATTCAATATTCTATTCGAATACACTACTTTTTCAATAGTCTTTTTAAATTTTGTATTTATTCAAGCTTCGATTTGTGTCCAAAAAGCTAATTCAATTTCATCACTTTTTTAAATAAAAAAATTAAGCTTATCCCTAAAACACGGATCCGGATTGAAAAAAATTGAACTTTAACTTTAAATTGAAATTTTACCACAAAAAAATACAACACCAGAAACAGCACCAAAATCTAATTCAAACCAAGTTAACTCAAAATTGATGCGAGCTGAGTAGTTTAGCTCACAGGGACTTATTCACTTTTTATTTCAGACTGGTACTTTTAAAATTAAAGATGAAAATAACAATGTATTTATGGATAGAATGAATCCTAAAACGACTTGTAAGTGTGATGAAAAAATTGATTGTGTACATATAGTTGCTGTTCAAATAAACCTTGGTGTTTATGACTTATTGAAACCAAATAAAAAGAAATTTTCTATGTCAAAGTAGCAGGGAAAAAAGAAAACTAAATTAGGAAGAAAGTATCGCGACAATTCAGACGAAGTTGTAACTATTACTATATGTTGCTTACAATGACTAAAGATGTCCCACATGGTACTTTAAATGTTGATTTTGTAAGATATAAAAAAATGTATTTGAAGAAAAATGTTTTGAAAATTTTAATGCTTTATTGTCAAAAAGAAAAAAATTGCTTAACTCAAAACGTACTCAAATTTACAAAATTTAATTTTTTTTATTATTTCTTTTAATTTTTGCTTTCCAATTGTTATAAAAATTGAGTAATTTAATTAAATTTTTATTTTGAAATTTCACATTTTTAAATCAGGATCCATGTTTTAGACGATTTTTCAGAGTCCAGATTCGTATTTTATGCATTAAAAATCCAGTAAAAAAATTTAGGTTTTAGGTACGCAATCCGTCGATCCGGATCCGTGTTTTAAGGATAACCAAAAATTCACTTCTTATAAAGCTATTATGTTGAGAAATAATGAATTTTAGCAGGACTTTATTTCTCTAAATTAGTGAAAATTAAGGATTTATTTATTTAAAATTTTTTAAATTGACACTTTTGATCAAAATTCATGGACCTATTTGTCAAAAATTTGTTCAGAATATTTTCAGTTTGTGATTCTGCAAAACAATTGAGGGTAAGGGGTAAGCTAATGACGAGATACAAAATTAGTTTAAAAAAATTAATTTTTTCGGTTCGTGTTAATATTAATGATGACAATTTTTTTTTAATGAATACACCATTTTGTAGCTTAAAAAAAGCTTAAATAATCTTTTTGATAATAATAAAATAATGAGATTATTAGATTATTGGGGGTAGCCAAAAGAATAATATATTTACCAATTTTTTTCTAGATTATCGTATATTTAGAATAAGAATTTGTGGTCGACAATTTCCTATTCTGATAGTGCTGTAGTTTTGAGCTGCGCCAACACAATATATTGACCCAGAAATATGAGTCTCATTTATATTAAATGAGCTGATTTAAAAAAAATTGTGAAGTTTTTAGATTGTTTTATTGATTTATTTCAAAAAATTATTTTGTTAGACAGTTATGATGACTTTTTGGCCCTATTGATAGTAAAACTGCCGGAATCATCCAAAGAAATGTTTCAAAATAACAAGCAAAAAAAATGTATCTATTAAATGAAAAAATTTGATTTTTTTAGTCCAATTTTCGATTCAATTTTTTTTTTTCAATTTCACAATAAAGGCTAAGTGCCAAGCTAACACATAGCCAAGTGAACCCATTTATTATTGTAAAAAATATATCAAAAATAAATAGAAAAATATTTTTAATTAAAAATCAAAATTTACAAATTTTAAATCAAATTTTTCAAAAGTTTTTACAAATCTTGTGAATAAAAAATTAACATTATTTCTTGAGTGCACATCAAACGTATTTGGAGTAAGACCAATAGATATAAAAGAAATAAAAAGCGATGACAATCAAAATTTTTAATGATAATCATTAGGAAAATTATTTTTTTCTAAATTAGTTGCCCATAATTTTTTTTCTGAATTCCATTAGACAATTTACAAAGTTTTAAGCATTCACAATGTATAAATCTTTATTCGAATAAATGAATTAAAAATTTTAAAAAAAACGTCAAAAATTTTATCTTTTATTTAAAAATTTATTTCATTTCTAACGCTCTTATTCTGGTAAGAGCTTGATTCAATTCCGATTCAAGGTCAGCCACCCTTTTCTCGGCGTTCTGAGCTCTTTCTTCAGTTGATCTAAAAATCAAAAATTAAAATTAAAATAAAAAAAAATTTATAAAAATATAAAAAAAAAATCAAAAATTACATCAAATCATTTTGAAGATTTTCAATAGTTTTATACGCATTGAAAACAGTTGACTTGAGTTCCTGTTCGCTCAAGTCATTCGATTCATCATAATTTAAATTCTCCAAAAATTTGTACTCAGTATTAGAATCATGAGAAATAATTTCAAATTTTGTTGAGCTTTTTTTTGGCATTTTTTCAGCTTCATTCTTGCCATTTTTGTCCTCTTCTTGGTACTCTTCTTCGTCGTGTTCAGTTTCTTCATCTTGATCATCTACATTGTCCTCTTTTTCATCGTTCTCATCAACATTTAATGAACCCAAGTTGCTTCTCTCTCTGGATTCGGCTGTCGACAAATATCCCAATCTATCACTCAAGATTTTACGGTTACCCTTATCTCCATTCAATTCTGATACCATTAGTTTTAGTGTAAAATTCCATTCTTTAACCTCATTTTTAAAATTTTGTAAACTTTGAAATTCTTTTTCATATCTGCTTTCTTCATTTGTTTTTCGACTGTTTTCATCCTCGGTGATAATAGTGTTACATCGACTTGAAAATATAAGAATAAAATTAATTTTTTTGATAGCACTAATTTAGATTACTCAGCCAAAGCAAGTGAAAATTTTTCTAATTTTGCTGAAAGTGTATGACTGTTTTTTTCCAAATCTTCCACAGTTGGTGTCGAGTCATAGACAATTTTTTTAGCCTCTTCACTCAAGCCTGGTTTATCAGGAGCTAGTCGAATCAATGCTTGAACCAGCCAATCGATCATTTTATGGTGAATGGAATTAACTTCATCCAAAATGAATCCATTTTGACTGTCAACATAATTACTAAAATTTGCCATCCATTTATGCAAATCATTCACCAGATCATCATGATCAATTCTTAAAGAAAAATTTTGTTAAAATATTCATTTCAGATGCTGGTAAAGATCATTTTGTAATCTGAAAAATTCTCTTTTAAATAAAAAATAAAGTTGCTAAAGCCTTAAAATAAATTGTGTTAAAAAATTAAATTTATATCTATAAATCATTATAATTCGATTCTACTGCATTTTTGTCTAGTTTGAAATAGAATTTTATGAATACTCTATAGAATAAACAATAAAGTCTTGATTTAAGAGCATTATCTGAAATCAACTGGAATTTTTAATAAATTCGATTTTTAAAAAATATTCTAATAAAATTATTTAATTTCTTTTAGTTCAAAAATATTTTAGTTTTATTGTGAATTGACGCTTTGAATTCAATACAAATTGAACAAAACTTTTCCTTCTTCTGAAAAATAAAAATCAAAAAATTTTCAAAAAAAATAGCAACATGGCCTTCACTTTATTTATCACTTATTTAACTTCACTTGTTTAAATTTACTTAAATAAATTTGAAATTAATTTTAGCGTACAAAAGATTTATTAAGATAAAAATACTTTTTATTTTTTTTTCAATATAAAAAAGCTTTATCAATGTAAAAATCCTTTTTTTTTTGTTCGAAAATAAAATTTAAATTTTTTAAAATGACTTCGAAACTCCAAAATACTCAGCGCTTTTTTCTTTCTTTTTGATTTTTATCTTTATCGTTTTAATTATAATTTATAATTGCTTGAGTGTTAATTCTTTTAAGAAAACTACCATAGAATTCACTTTCCAAATCAATCATTTAAGCATTTTGAGAAAAATTTTTATTTTTTTATTATTATTTTCGAAATAATTCCTATATCTATATTAATATGAAAAATATTTTATTATACCGAAAAAAATGTTTATTTTTAAAAATTTTAAATTTATGAAACATTTTCATAAAGTAAAGTAATTTTAGTTACAAAAACAATTTCTAGCTTTGCAACATTCTATGTTTTCCCTTTTTTACAATAAAATATTCAATTTCTTCTTCAAATCAATCAAATTAAAGTTTTATTTTATTAATACTTAATTAATTGTATTTTCGGGCATAATAAAATTTATGTAAAAGATTTTTTATGCTAAAAATTGTAAATATATAAGATGTTGCAATTTTTTTTGAAAGATTCTACTTTTTTTTTAACTTTTCTTAGTTTATTTTTAAAATTTATACAATGTGACTCGATTTTGTGAAACGAATGGGTAAACCAAAAAAATTCCACAAAATTAAAATTTCACAAATTCGAACACATTTTGTGTGCATTATGATTTTGTGCGTCACACAGATTTTTTTCACAAAATTATGGGTAACAATTGAGGTCAGACTGTACTAAATTTCACAATCCGCCTTTTTTCAATTTTTTTTATGCCACAAAATTTAACAAAAAAATTTTAAATAAGTAATTAAAATTAATCATTGAAACATTAAGCAGTTTTGTTTAACTTATTTATTTTATTTTAAGCTTCTTAAATCATTTTGATGAAAGTATCACAATATAGAATGCAGAAATATATGTAAATAATGGATTTTTGATTTTGTGAAAGTTCACTACAAAAGAACAGAACAAAATTTTATAATTTGCAAAAACTTTTGATCTGATCTAAAATTTCAATTCTAAAAGAAAAATTAAAATTTTCTTAGTTTTTTTATTGTTATATCAATTTAATGCTTTTGATTTTAAAACTGTGAAAATCTTCAAATATCAAAATTTCATAAATTCAACACAACCAAATATTATTTAAAAAAAAATCATTTTATTATTAATTTCCGATTGTGTTTAAATTTATTATACAGCTAAAATTCAATAAAAAATACAAAAATTAAAATAATGAAATTTTCTTTATTAAACATTATTTTTTTGAATTTTCACATAATTTCTCCAGAACAAAAAACGAATTTTACCTTATTTTTAAAAAATACAGCACTTCGATGAATAATATAAATTTTTATTGACTTTATCCTCATCTATCCCTCGGACTCACTTTTTATTAAATAACGTAATCATCCGAATTAAGTGACATGTCTTTAAAATAGAGTACTCTATTTAGTGACATGTTATTCAATATTGAGCACTGTTTTTGAAAATAATAAAAATTCATTATTAGTGACATGAAATTAAATGTGAAAAAATTTAAAAATTATTAAAAATAGTTTCAGTTTTTATGAAATTATTTTTAAAATTGAAATTTGATTATGTTTTAAATCCGAATATATTTAAAACCGTATGCATTTAAAAAAAAAAAGTTTACTTATTCATTTTTTAAGACATGTTATATAAATTGAACATTGCTTTTTCTAAAATCAATTCTCAGTTTTTACTGACATGTCATTATTTCAAATAGTGACATGTCACTAAATTCGGATAATTAAGTTAGTATCCAAATAATTTAATAAATTAATAAATTTCAACATTTTAATTTTTTAAAATAAGTTTTTAATTTATAAACAGGATTTCTAATGTTATCAAAAGCTATTTCTTGGAAAAAAAAAATTTACATTTTAGGCTCGTCGGAATTTTTTCCGGGAGTTGATTCAGCTTCTTCTTTAAGTGGTTCACCAATTGAATTTTGACATTTGTAGCTTAAGTCTATGCAATCGTCCAAAGACTGAAAAAAACCTATCCACTCGCTTTCCGAAAGTCTAAATTTTCCTTTTCCTGTCTCACTCATCATTTGCGAATTTAACTTTTGCTGCCAATTATCTAATATGTTGTTTAGTGTGTTCAGACTTCTGGAAACACCATTATCTCCACTTGTTCGATTTCGGTAATGATCATGTAGCAATTTCATGTCCTTAAAATTTCAAATTTAAAATTAATGAATTCGTTTTGAAAAATGTAAATTTACACTGGAAAGAATTTCGTATTTTTTAAATTCTTGATAAACTTTTGGGTCTTTGACTGGCTCATGTCTGGCTGAAACTCGGTTGCAAAGCTGCACAATGCTGAACAAAACTCGTTCAGATTTTTTAATTTTTTCTTCACTTATTAAAACTGAATCACCATTGAACTCCTCTGAATCCTTGGCAATAGTTGCCAAAATTGCTTTTGTTTTTGAGGAAATTTTTGTCACCTTTTCAAAATCTGGCACTGAAACTATATCACCCCGATCATCACTAAATAAATTTATTTATGGAAAAAAAATTTTTTTTAATTTAATTTTACAATGTGTCTTGTTTAAGACATTTTTTAAGATCAATCAAATCTGTTCTTATTTTCTCAATCGAATGCTTGAGTTCGTGTTCTTTTTCAACAATTTCATTTTTCACTTCTTCCAAAATAGTTTTCCAATTTTCGATTAATTTTTGAATATCAATAACATCTTTGGTATCCTTGTCGCTTTGTAAAATAGCGAAATGCTTGGCCAATTTGAACCAAGATTTTTCCGAAATATTCATTCTCTTGGCTGTACTTAACTTGTTTTCATTAGTGATTTTGAACGCAATGTTATAAGTAGTTTTGATCCATAGGTCTCGCTCATCGATTAAACATTTAATTGTACTTTCTAGTCTTTTTCGTTGAAGCTCATACAATTCATGATATTCGTTTAGTAACGAAGCATTTTTTTCAGCGTCTTCCAAGGCTTTTTTTAGCTAAAAAGGAAAAATTTTAAACTTAAATTTTTTTTAGATTATTAAAATTTAAAAAATAATTTGAGTTCTATTTAATTTTTTATTTTTGAATAGCTTGAATAATATTCAGGTAATCGTAGGGCTAAAAACAATAAATAGTTTAATCAAAAATAGAAAGTGAGATTACGGTAAAATAAGAAATAAATAGAGAAACAAAAATAGCAAATTAATGATGGTGATGTCACTACCAAAGTTTCTTTTCAATGCAATCATTTTATAGAATGACAATGACAAAATTAAAAATTTAAGATAACAAAAAACCGATAGTTTGCCTGGTGGTTTTTAAATTTCCAAGGCAATATTCTAAAAAATAAATTTATAAAAGGCAGTTGAAATTTATTTTATAGTTTTTTATTTCAAATAAATTTACAATGGTCAATTCAAAGAATTTGTCATCATTATAAATTAAATTAATTATTGAATTAATTTTAATTATTTTAATGTAACATGCTTTACATTTTATGTAGATTTAAAAAATTAAATAATAAAAAAAATATTTTCTCAACCCATTGATAAAGTCGATTTAAAATAAAAATTTTTAAGGTGATTTTTTAAAATTTTTTTTTTGAAATTTCTTATTTCAAAAGTATTTGTATCTAGCATTCAAAATTTAAAATTAAATTAAAATTTATTTCAAATATTATATTTCGAATAAGTAATAAAATGAAAGGATCGATCTTTCCTACAAATATTTTTGAAAAAATAAATTTTTTATAATATTTAAATCATTATAAAATTTAAAGCATGTAACATTAAAATTATTTAAATATATTCAATGATTAATCTTAATATCTAATGATAACTTCTGTGAATTGAAATAATATTTTGAATTGATCATCAACTTCAAGATTCCAATTATTGCACAAATAATATTAGCAAACATAAAAATATTAAAATGTAACAATATAAAATATTTTACATTTTGTCTTTAAATTAAATTTTTAATGAATTGCTTTGTTTTATTTTACAAATTTTTATATGAATAAAAAGATATTTCAGCGGGAAAATAATTTAAACTTTGCCAATTAACTTTTAATCGAACATTAAAAAATACTTTATTTGATTTTTTTAATTTTTAAAATGCCTGGTCAAAGTAAAAACGAAATTTTTATCTTTTGCCAAGTCATTTTACCAAATGACAAATTTTCAAATTGACAGTGACAGATTTATATTTAATTCTTTTAGGACAATCTTTTGGAAGTTTTGATAAACCGAAGAAGACAATTTCAATTTAGGAACTAAAATTTTTGGAAAATAAAAACAATTTTAAAATTATTAATAAATAAAAAAAAAAGATTTTTTGGGAAATTATTATGAAATTCTAATTTTACTGACTTATTTTTTTGAAAAATATAAATTTGAGACACTAAATATTAATTTTTTCCAACTTCTAGTTATTAATAGGAAGTTAATTAACTTTATCTTCAGAAAGTACACAAAATTGAAAGTTGATTGCTATGTCAAAAATTCATAGAATATTTTAAAAAGTTAAGTATTAATTTTTTTTTTGGATATTTTTAAGTTTTTTATAATTTTTATATAGTTACTTACATCTTTCTGATAAATGGCAGCTTGATCCGCAATTTGTTTATCATGTTCCCTCACATGAGATAACTCACTTTAAAAAATGCTTCGAATAAAAAAAAAATCACGAATCTTGGTAAAGTATTACTCTGTCAAGTAGTTAATGGTTGATTTAAACTCCATTAATTCCTCTGTTAAACGCCGATCGAGGGCTCTTTGAGCAACAACCTCTTCATGTAGACTTTTAATCTCTCTTGGCACTCTGGATAGCAAATTGGCATAGCGTTCTCTCAATTTAGAAAGAATTTCACCTCTATCTTTACATTCAACAGTTACCTTGAAACAAAAAAATCGTAAAATTTTAATCAATTTATATTTTTAATTTAGAAAAATTCATTTTGTATACTTGACGAATAACTTCGTGAAAAACAATGTTATATATATTTTGTTCTTGTTTTATTATCTCCAATAGATTATGTAATTGAGTTGGACCTTTTTGGTCTATTATGTCCGCTCCGACTCTTTTCAACAGAGCATCCATTGTATGCTTTAGTTGAATGACTTCATTTCGACCAGCTGGCTTGAGCGATGGAAAAGTAGTGATGTGATTTAGGTGATCTTCAGTAAGCGCGGTGAATTGACTTGTTAAAAAAATTGAAAAAAAAATATACAAAAAAAAATAAAAATTTTACTTTTCATCAACTTTAAGAGGCCATACTCCATGATTTTTTACTATTTTGAATTCTTCCGGTATCAAAGAATCCGGTACTTGAATTTGCTAAAAATATTGATATAAATTTATTTAATTAAATAATTTTTTTAATTTTTTTTTCAAATGTTTACAGGCTCTGAAAATGAATTGCTTGCTCTGATGGCGCTAATATCATATTTTGATGGCACTGTTTTTGTAGACACTTTTGGCTGAATTACAGAATCATATATAAAAGAAATGTCCCTTAAAATTTTTATTTTTAAATATTAATAAAATACAAAATGAGGTAAGTAAAAAAAATTTGTTCACTTTCCAGCACCACATGAACAAACTGGCTGTTCGGTTAGAAACTTAAGCTTTTCTCGTTGTTTTTCAAAATTCCAAGCATTGTCAGGACGTTTTGTAAGCGTCTTTGTAAAGATTAAAATTTAAAATTTTATTTTTTTTTTTATTTATTTTACTGGATTAGTTGGTTTAATTCCATTTAAGGTTCGTTTGTTAGGAGGGCCTATGTACTCTTTGGGATGTTCAGCTTGTTTTATGGCAACGATCAAGTCATCAGGAACACTTTTGTTGAATTTTTTGGTCACATCATTTGTTTGAGTTTCGCCTAATAAAATTTGTCTTTAAATTTTTTTTAATTTTCGATGTGAGTTTTTTTTTTTGAAAAGTAATAAAGCTAATTTTCGTGATAGACTAATTAAGCTTATTAGCTATCGAATTTCGTGATTAATTTTAAAACTTGATACCAACTTTTATTTTCAATATAAGGTACAATGCAATCGCTGAGTTCCTTAGTGGAACTTATTTTGGGAAGCTTTTCATATTCATTTCTGGATATTATACTCATTTTGGCACTAACATTATTAGAAAACAGAAGTTTTAATTTACTTGGGTTGATATCAACAGAAATTAGTCTTGATTTATGATTTATGAAAATTTCTATGACAACAGTTTAATTTTTTCAACGAATATTTTAATTAATTTAATTTTTGATACTTTTTTTAAAAAAAGTTTTCAGGACTGGTCTTGGTCATTTTTGCAGGTCTAAGTGACACTTGGCATCAACTCTATTTGCAGAGTAAATTTCCAAGGACTAAATAATTAGCAGCCATAATTTTATGCTTGATATACCATTGTTTACTAATTAGTTAAATGTATTCATATATTGCCATGGTTACAGAGAAATTTTTTAATTTTTTTTCATTAATAATAAAAAATACGAACATTTTGAATTAAAAAAAATATTTTTCTGCTAGACGAATACTGTTCGTAAAATTGTATGACTAAATCTTGCTGAAAATGGCAGTGGATGCAGATGGCACATGGGATCTAGAACTTGACGAGACCATACTTCAAGACATGTACGCCTGGATTGACCAGATTCCTCTTTCACGACCAAAAAAACGCATCGAAAGAGACTTTTCAGATGGAGTAATGGTCGCTGAGCTGGTAAAATACTATTTTCCCAACTGGGTCGAATTGCACAACTATGCTCCGGCAAACAATACTCAACAAAAAATGATAAATTGGGGTCTGCTTAATCGCAAGGTATTTTCACGATTCGGCTTCAATGTTCCAGAGAGCATCATGAGAGGAATTAGCTTGGGAAAGACTGGCCTTGTGGAAACATTTTTGTACAATTTAAGAGTCAAAATAGACGAGTAAGCTCCTGAAAAAGTAATTGGCAATTTTTTTCACATTTTTTTAAAGTTATTTGTATGGAATGGAAAATAATACATCTGATCCTGAATACAGAAATTTGTTCCGAGCTAACAATCAATTTAAAACTACACCCCGAACTGATTTTAGGCAAAATGATAACAATTTTTCACAAGGACCTGGTAAATGCCATTTAAATTGTGTTTTTTAAGTTTTAATTTTTTTGATTTTTTTTCCTTAAGCCAAAATTCCGCCATTAAACAGAACAAAGTAATTTTAGTTTAAAAATAAAGTTGACTTTAAAAAATTAAGTCAAATTTAAATAAGGGCAGCACCAAATACTGGAGATATGGTTTCAAGATTAGTCTATGAAGAGAAAGAACAAGAGTGTATTGCCAAAGATGAACAAATTCAAGTAATTGTTTTTTTGAGATTTAGCAAAAAAATTTATTTTTTTAAAATAAATTTTATGATAGATTTTAAACGCAAAAATTCGAAGATTGGAGCATTTGTTGCATTTAAAAGATGTACGTTTACAAGATTTGACTGAAAAAGCTGAAAAATCTACCAAAGTTAGAAGATAACTTGCCAACACACTAACCAAAGACTTTATTTTAATTTTTTTTTAATTGTATGTTAAATTTTAGTGCTGAAACCAATTTCACATAAATAAATTTGCCTTAATCAGCACTCAATTATCTACATGTTTATTTTCTTAGCAATTTATTAATAAAATTTCAAGCTTTTAAAAATAAATTTTCGTAAGTTAAATGAAAAATTTATTAAAGCAGAAGCCTTTTTACAAATTCAATCAAAAGAACTATAATACAAAAAGAAAAATAGGCAAATTGGAGTTTCAGAACAAATTTTAACATCAAAACGATCATTTAAAATTTTAAAACTTAATTAATTTAATGATATTGATAATTTTTAAAATATAAACACTAAACATTACTAGACATGTTTTTTAAAATAATGGTTCATTATCAACTTAACATCAAAATGATTGAATTTAACAAAAACAATGAATAATTCAAATAATTCAGGCTAAGTTAATTCACAAATTCAAATTCATCATTTTTATATATATTCATTTAATCTAAAAAAAATTTATTTTTCCACTTAATCAATTTATAATTTTTTAATATTGAATTTTTTTGTATTTAAAAGTTTTTATTAAAATCCATTAAAAAATTTATGCCTATTAAAGTTAAATAAAAAGAGATATTTCAAATTATAAATGAAAATAAACTTATGATAACATGTCAAGTGATTGTCTAGGAAAAAAATTATTTTTTCTCTTTCATTAAATTATTTTATTTGTTGATCTTTTGATTTTGATCTCAAACTTCACAAGCACAAGCAAGCACGATTCACTCACTGCGTGAATAAAAATTAAAAGAAAAGATAATGTAAATTACTTATGAAAAATTGATTATAAATTTAAATCATCCACAGTATTGATTTGATCATTAGAAAAAAAAAATCTTAAAAAATTCAGTTGAAGCTAACAATTGCATTAAAAGAATTTTTATGCAGCAAATATTTAAGTGTCAAAAGACCACCTCCAAAATTTTCTAATGTATCAAAAATTTTTTTGAGTAAAAATTCAAACACTAATGGAAAATAAATAAAATATCTTCTTTAAAACAAATTTTATTTTAAATATTAAAATCAGTTTTGAAATCATAAACTTTATCATTTTTGCTATCCGAACTTATTTTGACCTGGTTAAGTACGTCGCCCAAATTGTTGAATAATTTTTCTTAGAAAAAAAAATTAAAAAAAAATTAAAATTTATTTTTAAAAATTTACCATTTTTCCTTTGCTTTTTAAGCTTTTTTTTCATTTCCAATTTTTGCATTTTTTTAGTTCGCGGAATATCCTCAGTTTCATATATGGCATCTTCACTATCACTCATCTCGGCCGATTTTCTCTTCAACTTTGTTTTGCCATCTTTTACTTCTACGCTCTGATCAGGCAACATTTGAGCTTTTATCTTTTTATTAACTTTTGGATTTAGAATAACATCAGTCCTGTAGACAGCGTTCTCAGTCATTCTTTTCTGAACATCATCTTCATTTTCGTTTTCACTCTCCAATTCTTCTGTTTCCTCTTTTTCAAATTTTTCAAAGTTTACCTTAACAGGCTCATTAGGCTTTATTTCAATGCCTTCGACAATAACTTTGGTATCATCAATGCCATCCATCATTGTTTCTTCTTCCTTCAACAGTGCGTCAATATCAAACGCCGGTGCTAGCTCAGTAACAATTTTAGTCTCACTTGGCTTTTCAGAAGCCGGTGGTTGAGTATAATATGTCAATCTGCCACTAATCCAGTCATTTAAAATATGCTGCGCTGCTTTTCGAACATCAGGAATTCCAGTCTTTTTAACCTTGCCACATCTCTTGGCCACCTGATTCAAAAAGTCACTAACATCACTGTAATCTGAAATTTTATAGCGCATTATCAATTGATCTTTGCTGCATCTTTTCAACAGCAAGTCAACCGGAGCCACTGGATCTTCCAAAGATTCAATCTAGAATTTTTTAAAAATTATCAAAATTACAAAGATTGTCACAGGACTTACTCGAATACAATTTTTGAGTGCCAAAGACGCACTATCTTCGTCCTTTGACATGACTATACCTGGCGAGTCCAACAATTTTATATGCTTGTCCAATTTTATTTCTTGCATGCATCTGGTTAAGCCTGGTACAGATCCAATTTGACAAGCGTGTGATCTCTTTAAGCTGTTTATAATGCTGCTCTTACCTACATTTGGTAAGCCTATGATGCCAACAGTAATCGTTTGTTTGACATCATTTATTCTTGTATAATTATTCAAGAGTTTCACCAATAGATCAGCTCCAAGACACTTGGATGATGTGAGAAGATTCAAGTTGGCCTGGTCAACAGGAACGCTGGATTGAGACTTGAAAAATATTAAAAAATTAATATTTTTTTTTAATCTTAAAATCATTTAGATAAAATCTATAATAAAAAAAATTTATTTATAAATTAGGGCTTCGAATCATAAACTGTAACCAGACACATTCATTTCGAGTCTAATAAACAAGACATCTCAATGATTTTTTTAAGTTCTTTGAAAAAAATAAATGTTTATTGTTTTAGTTTAAATTTAAAAATTTTAATAATGAATATGCCTCATAGTATGGTTAATAATTTGAGGAATTTTTAAAAGAGAAATTTTTTAAAATAAGTAAAAATAAGAATATTCATAACTTTTTTTTGAATTATTAGAAAAGAGTAGTTAATTAGGAATTTGTCACCAAAAAATAAAGAAATGTTTATCTTACAACTAGATTCTTGTAAATTGTATATTTTGGAATAAATATAATATTCTATATTAGTTCTAACTTGTAAGAAAATTTTCAAGAAATTTTTAAAATTGAGAATTTCGAGGCACCATATTCTTGAATTATTTATCACTGAATAAATTTTTTATTAATTAATTTAAATCTTGAATTTCCGTTCATTTCAATTTATCAAATTGATATTCAACTAGATTCTCTTCTGACGGAAACTTTTTTTCTTCCAATTTCTAATTTTAAAAATATTTAAAAAATTTTTTTTTACTCCATTTTCAAATATACAGTTTGTTTTGATGAATACAACGAATTTTTTGTCGTAACAGTAGCAAATTTAATAACTGCAAAAATAGGTAAATTTTTTCTTTTATTTTAATAATTTTGATTTATTTTACTTTTTTCAAGTGAATGAAATAAAAAAAAAGTGCGACAAAAAATTTGATAGGATAAATCTTGGTCTTTACTAAAAGGTGATCACATACAATGTGAATAAATACTCCCTATCTAAAATATGTGACCAAGACTGGATATCAAATTTTCAAATTGATCACCTGTTTTTTTCTTTTGTCATTTATTGTTTTGTTTGGTCGGCAATTTTTTTTATTATCGCTGAAACATCATCTGACTGATGTTCAGCGCTTGGTTCCATTGAAGAAGATTTTGGAACTAAGATTAGCTAAGAAGATGAGATCAATAGAGTTTTAGATTTAGATGATAATGAAAAAATTGAATCTCTAGCAACTGGACAAACAAACAAAAATATTATTGATTCAGTTATTATTAAATCTTTAAAATAGAAGTCAAATGTCCTGAATGCGATAATTATTTTTCGCGAAAATGTTTAGAAATAATATTTAAATGAACTAATAAAGAATAAGTGAAGTTCATTCATTGGTCTTTTCTTATTTTCTTCTTCTTTTTATATGACATTTTATTTATAAATATTAAACTTTTTTTTTTCATTCACTAAATTTTTATACAAATATTTACTATTTTTTTTAATTTTTTTATTCTTTTTAATTAACTTCTACTAAAAGGAGGTAAATTCAATTAATAATAATAATAATAAAAATACATATGGCTTAACAGCATTAAAACTTAAAACTGATGATTTTGAATTTCTATGATCACTAATTTTTTCTTTTGGTGGATTTTTTTCTTTGATCACTTAATTTTTTTATTATTTAACTTATGGTCACATATTTTAGGTGCGGGGTATATCACTAAATACCCAAAAATCTATTAGAAAAATCTGAAATGGAAATCAATTTTTAAAAAATATATAATTTTAACCAGACTTGTATAAAATTCAGAAAAAAAATGTCTGAACAAGTCAAAAACAAGTCAAAGTATGACTTGGACTTAAAAATATATTTTTAAAAAAATAACAAGTCTCGACTTTTTTCAAAAATTAAAAATAAACAAGTCAGGACTTTGACTTGCTTAGAAAATATAAAAATTACAAGTCATAAATTATTTTATATTTCGATTTTTTATATTTTTTTATTTTTCTTATCTTGTTTAATTTATTTCTAAAATATATTTTAAATACAAATATTTTTTCATTTTTTATTAATAAATTCACTTAAAAAGAATATGACGATTATGTGAATTATTTAAAAAATCATATTTCAATTTTTACATTGAAAAATAAATTTAAGCAAATAATTTTATTTTATCCTGAATAAAAAAATTCAAGACTCATAATTTTTTTATATATTTTAATTCTATTCTTAAAATATGTAAAAATCTTGACTTGTTTTTTGTTTTAAGTCTTGGCTTGCACTTGACTTTTGACTTTTATACAAGTCTGATTATAACTTATAATTTTTCATCAATTAAAATTAATAATTACCAATCTTTCATTTTGGCTTTGAGTGGATGCTTTAAAAGCAACAGTTGGATATTGTGATCGCAAATATTTCAGCCATTCTTGAACATTTGATTTTGGCACAAGATCAATTTTGTTCAAGAGTAGAACAAGTTTTTTATTTTGGCCCGAATTAATGACCATTTCTTCGACTTGGGGGCATCTGGATCCTATGGGATCCCTGGCATCCAAAACTTGAATAATCACATCAGCAGCCTCTACCACTTTTTTAAATTCTTTGTAAAATGTTTTGAGAGAAGTTTCTTTTTCAGTGCTTTTTGCCGAACCAAATCCATCAAACGGGTTCTCTTTGCCTAAAAGGTTTAAATTTCGATTAAATTGCTCCTGTTTTTTTTCCGCTTGTTTCAGAATGTCTTCAATATCTTTGAATTCATTTTGTTTAGAGTTAGTCAGTAAATTTTTGCGGCGCTCGAGTTTTTTTGCCTTTTTGGCCTCTAAATTAGCCTGCTTTTGTTTTTCGGCAGCGACCAAAATTTCCTCCTTAAATGGATGCTTGCCTGGAACCCGAATGGCTTTGCTTCGATGACTTTTTTTGCTATCTTTTACCTCTTTGTCTTTCTTTGCCTTTTTGTTGTGTTGCCGAATGCGCTTTTCGATCTTGTAGCGCTTTTTGCATGGAATCCTTTTACTTTTTTGACCTTAAGCACAAAGTTAAAGCTTTGCCAAAAAATATCCAAATCAAACTTACTAAGTTTAACCATTTTTGAATTATGTTTTTATTTTTTTTAAATAAAATTCAAGCACGTTTTATTAAAGAAAAAAAAAGAAAAAAGAAAAAAAATTTGAATTCATGCAAATTGCAATTTGAATTTGCATTAGAAACCAAACTTAATGTTCGTATAATACTAATTTTTTTAATGCATAATAATTCTATTTTTGCTAGTAATTTTATTGATATTTTATTTTTTAAAAATTAATTTTTAATTCAAAAAATGAGTGAAAATGATGAAAATGTCGCTCCATTGACTAGCGAGTCGGAAAGTAATGAGAATGAATGGGAAAAATTATACGATGATGAAGGAAAATGTCTATCATCAGAATTAGAGAAGGTAATTTTAATCACAACAAAAAAATTGAGTTATAAATTTATTTTGTTCAAGCTAAATTTAAAAGTAGGTAAAGATGAGGAAGAGGTGAAAGAAAAAAAAAACAATAACAGTGATAAAAAATTATCAAAATTAGAAGGCAAAAAAATTGATTATTTAAAATTTGAACCAAAGTCTATTGATGATGGCGAAGATGGTACTCAAAAAAAAATTTTACCTTTTTTTTTAATTGATTTAAAATTGTTTAGAAAATTGGGAAAAACCTGCTTATGGCCACATTTTAGAGATATATGATTTTCCAGTCTCTTTTAAGAATGAAAATATAATAAGTGCATTCAAGGACGAGAGGTAGGATACATTTTTATTTTGATTATTTATTAAAATTAAATAGGCTTTGATTAAGAGGTAATCAGAATTTGAGCTTGAAATGGGTCGATGATACACATTGTTTGGGAATTTTTTCGAATGAAGCCGAAGCTCAAAAAGCTCTGAAAATTCAAACTGGAATAATCAAAGTTCGTCCACTTTCTGAAGCCAGCATTGAGTGCAAGCGGATGGCAAAGCGAAAATTGGATTTTTTAAAACCGTACAAGCCAAGACCTCAAACGAGTAGTTTTGTCGCTAGTCGACTAATTGGTCAATCACTGGGGATCAGTAATATGCTTTCAAAAGACAAACTAAAGACTGAACGTGATAAAATAAAACAAGCTAAAGAAAAACTTGAAAAAGAAAAAGATTTTAAAGAATCCATTTGGAATGGAAATTAAGCAAAAAAACTTTTGTATATAATTATTTATTTTTCTTAAATTTTTTTAATAAAATACTAAAAAAAATTTTTGATTTTTTATTTCTCATTTAAATATTTTTGAGATTTCATTAATTCTTTGAGTTTTACAGATTATAATTCATTAAATAATCGAGAAATTAAAATCTGAACATGCATATCTTATTAATTTTGCCAAAAAAGAGTCTTAAGATTTCTTTGTTTGGTCAAAAAAAATCACCATAATACCATAGTTAATTAGGATAAAATTTTTTTTAATTTTTAAAATGACCATCTTTTGTTTTATATAAAGATAAGATTTCATAGAAGAAATCAAATTTTACAGATTTCAGTCGGTATTTCAATTCGGTATAGCAATTCATTACGGAATACTTACTTAAATTGTTCGACTGAAGTTATTATATAATTCTGCAATTTCTATATTAAATGTTATTCAAAAACTTAAATCTGATTAAGACCAGGTTATCCAAAATTCATACTGTCTTAACCAGTATTTTACAAAGCTCGCCTCTTTTTCTTTAGAGACCCAGTTTATGGATCGAGTCGGATAAAACACCACATTTGCCATATTTGTTGGTCGTTTTTTTCCCAATTTTTTCACTAATTAGACTGGTTTTTAAAAGTCCTTATTAAATCAGGCCTGTAAATAAGGGTATTGTCGTATTTAAAAATATATGTTAACTCAAGTCAAAATTAAGTTTTATTAGATTTGACGAAAAAATAATTTTTTTAAGTAGCTTTAATTTTTAAATTAATTTCAATTATCAAAATGTTCTAGTTCTAGCTAGATTTGTATTTTGTTGAAAAAGCTTCATTCTAAATATTTTTGAAAATTTTTTTTCTTTATAAATATATGTTAGTTGTTATTATTATTAATAAGCTTAAGTGTTGTTTAGATCATGAACGAAAATAAAATTTGTCTCAAACATTTTGTATTTCTCCAAAATTTTCTAGTGCATTGTTCATAAAATTAATAAAAATCAAATAATGTCATTAAAAATTCAAAGAGACAATCAAATCAATTATCCACAAAATGCACTTCTTATATTCAGCAAGATAATTTTATTATAAGAATGCTTTTTATCGTAATGACCATTTTTTATTGAATCGATTAAAATATCATGTTTAATTTTTTTTCAATCTTTTTTGTGTTCTAGGATACATTTTATCAGACTCAGAGAAAATATTTTTTCAAAAAAAAAATCTTTCCCGTTCAATTAAAAACGAAACAAAAATTTAAATTCCAAGACAAATAACTAAACAAAAACAAAAACAAAATAAAATTTTATTTAACTAAGTAATAACCAATTTTTTAAGCTAATTAAGCTCATATGGAGTAAAAGATCTTCGTTTCTTGATGGGCCAGATGAGCCATGGAAATTTATTTTAAAATTATGAATTCTTATTTTTTTAATCAGATTATTTTTCAGTTTATCATTTCCCATTTTGTATTCGAAGATACATAATATTTGAAAGTTTTTTTATTGTTAATTTCGATGATTCTTTTTAAATTTATTAGTTTTGAATATTTTTTAAAATTGCTGAAATTTAAATGCAACATAATTATGAATTTAAATTTTTTAACTCTAAGTTTATTAAAATAATATGAAAACAGAAAGCTCTCATTCAAAAAATTAATTTCTATTTAATATCAATAATCATTGATATTTTTTAATTTTTAAATTGATGTTAAGATTGTTCTTGAATCCTTTCTATTCCAAATTTTTGATAATCTGACTTATTCGAGTTTTAATTATGAAAGAAAAATTAAATAATAACTTTCTAAATTAATCATGTGATATTTTAGAAATTATTTTAGCAAAATCTTCCTTTCATTTTGCCTTTAAGTCAATTTGTTTCTCATTTATTTGAAAAATTTCTGTAATTCCTCAAAATGGCAAGTCAAACATTGGTGGATCTATCAGGAACGAAGTTAGAGTTAGGATTTAAGCCGCACAAGTTTCAGCTTTCATTAGCCATGAACAGTTGTTTGAACAAAAACAATATAATATGTATTCGAACGGGAAGTGGAAAAACACTAGTGTCAGCATTGATCAGCCGCTTTTGGTATGAACAATACTCACAAGAAAATAAATTGGACCAATTCAAAGTATTTTTTATTGTTCCAACCAGAAACTTGGTCTTTCAGCAGTCATTGGCATTTCTGAAAGCCTTCAAAAACGAGGACATAATCGAAATCACAGAAAATTTTAATTCCTCAAAAATTTTTTCTCATTTTAATTCTGAAAAAAAAATTTTCTTCCTTACTCCGCAAAAATTGATCAACTTTTTGAATGAAACCCAAGCAACACTTGACCAAATTTCCATTCTGATTTTTGACGAATGCCATCACACCCAAGACTCGCATCCTTACAATGAGTTGATGAAAATTTATTACAAAAATTATGACATAATGAAAAAAAAGCCCCTAATTGTAGGCTTGACAGCATCTTTAGGTGTCGGGAAGTCACCCTGCGATCATTTGATTAGTTTATGCGCCAACATGGACTGCCAGTTAATATCAACTCTTAATAAACAGGAAGACATTGATGATTTAAACACTAATATTCCATCTCCATTGAATGATATAGTCATTACTGTGGAACCTGGCCAGGAAATAGATGAGATACGATCAAATATAGAATCGATTTGTTCTAAACTAGCTGATTTGGTGAGAATTGACAGGTTTTCAATTAAACTTGGTCGCTCAGAATTCGATCAGTTTATTCATGACAGAGAAAAAAGTGCATCGGTCAGAAACGACCAGGATTTTATTGTAGTCATTAAATATCTGAAAGAACTTAACCTTTTTTATCAACGGTGTGAAGATTTTCCCATCGAGTTCTGTATTGACAAGTTGAATAACTTCATCGACAATTCCAAAGTGGCAGAGCCAACTAAAGTCAAAGCCTCATGCGATTTTTTGATTAAAAATTTTATAAAATCATTGGAATTTAAAAATTTTATTCATCCAAAATTAATTAATTTAGCAAAAAATATTCTTAAGTATCATTCAAGTAGTTCAAGGGGCCTTGTTTTAGTCCGCACTCGAAACCACACCAAAGCCTTGGTGCAATATTTGAACGAAACCAGAGCTTTGAAACATAAAGGAATTGTGTGCAAGAGTCTTGTTGGTCTGGGATGCATAGATGGAATTTCCATGAACGAAAACCAACAAAAAATTGTAATTCAAGAATTTTTAAATGGAAGTTTTAATGTGCTTGTGGCAACCGATATTGCCCAAGAAGGGCTGGATATTCCGACTTGTAATTATGTCATTAGATATGAGTTTGTGTCGAATGAAATCGGAACTGTTCAAAGTAGGGGCAGATCCCGGGCATCAAATGGTCAATGTGTTTTGATTACGGCATCAGGTTCTTTAAATGAAAAAAGGGAGATTGAAAATAGACTCAAAGAAAGAATGATGGAAAAGGCCATAGAGGAATTAAATAGAATGGAAAAGCGGATTTTTATCGAAAAATTTGATTTAAAGCGGAAATTTATTTTAAAATCAGTGAATAGAAATTATTTTACAGATTTGCCTTTTCAATTAAAATTTAATCTAATTTGTTCCAGCAAAGTCGATGTACATTGCAGAGACTGTAGTGCCTTTTTGTTCAATGGCAAAAATCTCAGATACAGAGAGCCAAGTTATTACTGTATTTGTGAGGATTTTATTTTAAATTTGTCAGTGGTGGATCGTGAAAAAAAAATGTTTTATTGTGAATCGAAATCGTGTAGAAGAGAGCTCGGACGTACTGTTGAGTTAAGAAGAAAATCTTTTCCTTTATTCATGGTTGAAATAAAGGCTATTAAATTTAAATTTCCCGGAAACAAAATGATAACTTTTTCTAAATGGAGTAAGGTAAAAGAAATGGTTTCTATTCAAAACTTAACAATTTAGTAATTTATTTTTTAAAGTAATTTTTTTAGAATTATTTTTGTAGAAAATCTTTTATAAAACAATATTTTAATCTTAATTTAAAAATTTGAATTTATAATTTCTAAATAAAACAAATTCAATGTGTCTAAACGCCGAAAATAATTAGTAAAATAGTGCTATACATTTAACTCAATGAATTTCTTTAATTAAATTTATCAGTCATTTTCTGTGACTAATATGATTCTAATTTAAATTGATTTTAATAAGTTTAAAAAAAGTTTTTTTATTGTTTTAACTTTATTGATTAGTTTAAAATTGAGTTTATTAATACCAAAAAATTTGAAAGATAAATTGCTTTAACAAATGTTTAACAAGTAAACTTGAATTTTTTTTGTTGAAAACTTCGAACGAATTTTTCAGACTCAACAAATTTAAGAAATGTATAAATTTTTTAATATAATGATAAATTGTCTTTTCATTATTTAAGTTAGATTAATGATTTTATTTAGGAATAAAGATTGAAAATTTGCGACATACAGTACTGCTAATGTAAGTGTATTCTTGATAATTTAATCTTATAGCTAAAAATGGCTAAAAATCTTCTAAGAATTAATAATTCTCAAATTAATACTAATATTAATTTTTAATAAATTTAAAGTTGATATTATAAAAAAATCGAAATTTACGTTATATAACTTAAATTTCTATTTTTTTGTGATAAATTTTTGAAAAAAAAATCATAATTTTCAATTTTATTTAAACCTTATGTTATTTTTGTTCCTTTATGTTAGATGAAAAAAATTTTATATTTTACATATATATTATTATTTAATGGTCTGACAAATTACCATTTTTTCAATAAATATTTTAATAAGACAAAAAAAAGCTCTTGAAAATATTTTATATATTGATATTATTCAAATTGCTTCTTTAAAATATTATTATAAGACTGACTTATTAATTCATTTATTTAAAATAATATAAAATCGATTCCATAACATTTAAATTGAATGAAATTGAAATTAAATTCCCAAATTAGTAGGATTTTGCATAATAAAATAAATTAACACCAGATTTAAAGAAAAGTATTTTATTTTTTTAATAAAATATACGAACCTTTTAAAAATGAAACTTTATATTAAAAAAATAATAACAAAAAATAAAAATAAAACTTTTTTTACAGGTACAAAAATGTAAGAGTATTATGATTTGCTTTTTTTTAAGCATAATAATTATTGTAATCAAAATAGGAAATTTAAAATGAAAATAAAAATGAAAAAATATCAATTTTTCATTTTTTGTTAATTTTTACCATTTTTCACTATATTTTACATTAAATTTACCAAAATTTACGTTAATTTTGGTCAAAAAATTCAATCGAATTTTATTACATTTTCAATGAATTCAAAAAATATTTTTCATGAAAATTGGTCTTTTTCGAGAAATTTTGGATTTTTTTTTCACTCAATTTTACAATAATTATGGGAAATTTACGATTATTATCGTTATTTACGATAAATACCGTTTTTTAGATTACCATATTTTACGTTAAATATGGTTAAATATCGTGTATTTACCAAAATTTACGTAAAATATGGTGAATTCAAGATATCGTAGCAGCACTGTAGTTGAATAGAAAATTTTCTTTTTAATTTTAAAGAGCTTTTTCTCCGTAAAGATAACTAATAAATAAATAATATATAATAAAGAAGAGTTAAATTATGATCTAATTCTGAATTTATTTTTACTTCAAGACAAGATAATATTATTATATTATAATAACAAGGCATAAAATTTTCTTATAAAAATTGAACTTGTCATCGCATTACATTGAATTAAACATGATGTAACAAAAAGTAGGATCTAAATCCGATCCAGTGTTCATTTGCTTTGACAATATTTGATCAAATTTTCTATTTCTTTCTATTAATTAACTACTTTCAGAAATTTCAATCAATTTTTGAAATTAATTTATTTGATTACGTGGTGCAACAAAGGTATTCTTTATAATGATCGATATTTTCAAAAAGCTAATGTAATTTTAGGACAAAAAATGTTGATACACACGCAACTTTTAATAATTAAAATATTTTATTAAATAAATTTCAAAATTGGGCCGATAAATATTGGCAAATATATTTATGGAAAAGCCAATATTAAATTTTATTTTATTAAAATATTTACAAGTGACCCGACGATGCTATTAATAAAAATTAGTTTTCAAGTACAGAGACAAAAGTTTCTAACTTCCAGAATGTTCACTTGAAAGAAAATAATGAACATTCACTTGATTGGCCCTAAAATTATAAATAATTTATTTTTAACATTTTAAAATAAAATTACTCCAGAATGGTTAACTAAATTTCAAAAAATTTAAATAATTTATCTATAACTTTATTTTTTTTCGCATTTACACTTCTTTTTTTTTTCTTTTGAACCGTTCAATCAATAAATTTACATAATTTGAAAATTTTTCAAAATTTTATTTTTCAGCAACAAAATCCAATTTTTTTGTTCCCTTCTTTACCATGCTAGACATCAATGTGAAGACAATAGACGGCCAAAACCGGTCATACTCGGTACCTGAAAACGTAACCATTTTTATAAACCAAAAGCCTCCCCCCCGTCACTTAAATTTAACTTTAGTACTCAGTCAAACAATTCAAGGAAAAAATTGCATCATCATTGGTAAGAAATTGCTTTAGACTGACCAGAGCGAGTTAAATTTATTTTTTTCATGTAACCAGGGCATCCCAATAGAGCGTCAACGCTTGATTTTCCAAGGCAGAGAGCTCAAAGACACCAACCTTCTGAGCGAGTTTGGTATTTTTTTTAAATAAAATTTTTAAACCATTTAATTTTTTTATTAAACTTAAATAAAACTAAAAAAAATTTTTTTAAAAAAAAAAGATGTTGATGGCAAGACTCTCCACTTGGTGCAACGACTTCCACCTAGCCAGACTGGGCCAATACCACAAGCAAGCAGTGAGCCAACGCCGACTCCTAATCAAGCTCAGCCAGACATGCATAACATAATCCAGCAATTGATTGGTGGCCTGGGCGAGTTTGGTCAAAACGCCACCTTTAACACGACAACATCAGGCGACTCAAATGGCATGGAAGTTCACATAGACCTTGGCAATGTGTCACAAATAGTGAACGAAAACGACATTCGCTCGCGGATCCGCAACATCCGCCGCTTTTTGTCCATGGCAGACGCCCGCCTAAACCGCTTGCGCGAAATCCAAAGCGGGGCGCCCCTCGACGACACCCCCAACACCACCATCATCGTAGGCTCCATACAAACAACTACAGCGCTCACAGACGGCAGCAACATAATCGGCTTCGAGACCAATTCCCAGAACATACGCGGACCCATCGATCCGAGAATTTTGTCCTTTGCCGGCGTGTTCCCGCCAAATGACCAAACTGCCGAGCCAGCACAGAACCAAGCTTCGCAACCCTCACCCAATCAGACAAATGCAGAACCAAGCAGTCAACGAACCGAGCCAGACTCGAGCCAAAGCCAAACACCACAAAGCCAAGTACCACAAAGCCAAGCACCACAAAGCCAAGTACCACAAAGCCAAGTACCACAAAGCCAAGTACCACAAAGCCAAGCACCAGAAAACACTGCCAACCAAAGCATTGGTGTCGAGGTACTGGCCGAAATGAGTCAATCAGTGATGGAGAGCTATGCAAGATTTCTGCCCTATTTCCAACAGTACCAATCAATGCTGCTCAATGATCCAAATGAAGCGCCCGAGTCTCCGAATGCGAGCTCGGGCAGTAGCTCTTTTAATTTCACCAATGGCTCAAGCAACCCGAATATTATTTTGTTGGGCGGCGACAACCGGCGCCAACGATTCTGCAACAACATAAATGACATGATGCATCTACTGGGACATTTGTTCCACAATTTGAGCGATTTGCATGTGAATATAAGAGATAGACCGCCGAGGCAGATGCACACCATGAGCTCGATGTCACATGCAAGCTCGGCCATTGTTGGATCAGCAGTGCCGGTCGAGGCCACCATTCAAATACCATTGCACATGGGCACTGGTCCCGTATCATCGGGCACCAGTGGAGCAAGTCAAATTTTTGTGCACCGTCGACCCAGATCGACTCAATCGGTGTCCGAGCATGTGCCGCGACCACCTTTGCCTACACCTTTGCCTACACCTTTGCCTACACCTTTGCCTACACCTTTGCCTACACCTTTGCCTACACCTTTGCCTACACCTTTGCCTACACCTTTGCCTTCGCTGGCCGCCAACGCGCGCCTCCCTCGAGCCCTAAACCCTCGAGCCCCCGTGCCACTCTCCAACTATTCAACTGCCAACTCTTATGATCAATATCTGCCGTGTAATTCGGTACATTTTTACAATTCTTACCAACCGGGCGCACAGCAGGCTCAACGGCGCAGACCAAACGAGCCAACACAACCAGGCCAGACTGCTCAGCCGCAAACTGGAAGCGCGCCACAAGCCAATGATATATCGCGTCTGCTGACCAACATTTTGTCCTCTACTCTGAGAAATTCGGACAATGCAGATCAGATCCGTGTTAATGTAGGCAGCTCGCCAGGACAAATAAATGTGACCAATTTGTCAGAGAACACCACCCCCACCACACAAACACCGACCTCCACACCGCTGATAAACTCACCGCGCGGCTCCTCGGCCAACATGGCCAATCTGGGCTCAATGCTGCTCACCAACTCCAACCCTTTGGGCCAGCTGTTCTCGGGCCGCGCCACCCAGCCATCCAGCCAAGACCGAGTGACCGGAGCCATTTTGCGCGAAGCCCTCAATCTAATGGACTCGTCAAACCAAAACCAAAACGAGTCCAGGCTCAATCAACCTCTCAGAGAGTTCATGCGCATGTTCGGCTCCGACGACCAAGAAGAAGAGTTCACCAACAGCACCACTGGCCAGTCGTCCATGATCAACTCATTTAACATATTTTTCCAGTCGCTCACCATCAGAGACATGATCGACTTGGCCCGCGGCGCCAACAGACACCGAGTGTTCGAACAGACCCGACTTCCGCTCAGACAATACATGCTCGACAGCCTCAATTTGTCCTCTCAAAGTTTGCTCACGCCGGATCACTCGACCCAAATGGCTGACCGATTCTATGCTGACGTCATTGAGGACGCCAACGGCCTTCACATTCAATTTGACCAATTTGAGCTGGCCGACGACAAAGTCGATCTCAAAAAGTCAGTGGAAAATGTTTTCAAGCAAAATTTTAAGAAAATTTTCGACCATCTTTTTGACGAGTCGTACCCGAACAGTGGCACCGCGTCGGACAGAACGTGGAGTTTGGTTTTGTTTGAACACTTTAAAAATTTTCTAAATCAAATAGTTAATTTGTTCCGGGCTTGTGTGAAAAACGCGGACACCAAGCTTCTTCAGATGGCTGTTGAGAAGATCAGGAGCGGACTGGTGTCGGGCAGTTCGGGCTCGTTTGGCGCGCTCCTCTCGCCATTCGAGGCCTTCATCCGCAATCATGTGCAGGAAATTCTGAACGGAGTGGTCACAGACCGGAGCAGTGTGGACAGTTTGATTGTTTACAGACAAGAGGAGCAGTCGGTGCTGAACACCGAGGACGAGTTCAAGTCAATGGAGTCCGAGACAGCTTCGTCTACTCTGTCGGGCAGTCTGATGGATGTGGATGAGCATTTTGGCCAGAAGGATGCGCGTAGGATTAGAGCCCAATGGCTGCCCATTGTTGAGCATGACAGTCACAGAGAGGTCGAGGACAGAGAGCGTAACTTTTCGGACGCGTACTGCTCGGGTATGCCGGCAAAGAAGCGTCGCATTTTGTCGTCCAAAAATGACTTGTTGAAAGAGAATTTGTTCAGAAGGGTGTTGGAGAGAACTTTGGAAAATGTGCAGCTAAAGTCGGATGTAATAGAGGAGGATGTAATTGAACAAACGCTCAAAAAGTCTCAGCTAGTGGACTATTTTGACGAGGAGTTCGATTTGGCCATCACCGAAAGACTCAGAAATGATGTGGATCTCATGGAAATAGTCACTAGTGAAGTGGTGGCGGCCAATGAGCCAAGTGATGACGCTGCGCTGGTCTACAACAAAGGAAGATATGCTAATAGTAGAAAAAGATTTAAATAAAATTTTGTATTCAATTTGACTTGTAACTGATTGTTTGAAAAGCGATTAATAATCTTTTTTTTTGTATTTCTTTTTTTTTTTTTTTCGCTTGTCAAAAAATATTTTTTTTTATAATTTTAAAATAAAATTTATTCATCGAACATTCATGGGAAAATTATCTGCTTTCAGCTTTTTTTTTTATTTTTTTGTCTAGACTGGTAGTTGCCTGGTGCCATATTTTTTTTTTTTCGTTGAATATTATTTAGATGTTAGATTACTTTAAAAAATTAAAAAATTCAAGGTTTTAATTTTCTAAATGGAAAAATTCAGATTTGTCCAACTTTTTTTTAAAGTCCAGACTTAAACTTTAATTTTAGTGACTTTGACTATAACTACAGTACAAATTAAAACTAACTTCATCACTTTTTTTTCTTTTCCTCTTCCAGTTCTTTTTAAGGGAAGGAATAGAAATGAACATGACAAAGGAAGAGGAAGTAGGGGTTATGATATGCCGGAAGTTGTCAATCACATTATCAAGCTTTATGCAAATGACAGCAAACTTATCGGAGTGATAAAGAATAGCGTTGACCTTGAGCTTGTCCAGATAGACCTAGACGCCCTTGTCGACTGGGCCAAGGAATGGCGTATGTTGTTCCACCTGGATAAATGCAAAGTCATGGAAATAAGTAAGAAAAGCTGTACTAGACCACAACTCACCAGGGAAAAGACAGATTTTTCAAACAGACACGTCCTGAAATATACTGAAGTGAAACGTGACCTTGGCATTATGTTATCCTCCAACTTGAAATCGGAGAACCAGATATCGAATGCGGTGTCAAAAGCAACAAGTGCACTAAGTATCCTTAGAAAGACATTCAAATGCTGGACACCGACCATCTTCAGAACCCTCTACACCACCTTTGACCGCCCACATCTAGAATACGCCGCTGAGGCCTGGTCACCACATCTAAGGAGAGACATCACCTCCATAGAGAATGTCCAAAGGAGAGCTACCAAATTAGTCAAACAGTTTAAAAACTTTGACTACAGTGAGAGACTGGTGAAACTAAATCTGACCTCCCTAGAGGACAGGAGGACGAGAGGTGATCTTATTCAATTCTATAAATGTTACACAGGCACCAACATTGTAAATTGGCACATAGCCCCGTCTGTCAAAGTCAACGGTAGAACAAGAAGAAGCTCCAACCAGCACAGCTTTGTCCGACCAGTGCCAGCGAACAGCCAACTGAGAGAGCACTTTTGCACTTATAGAGTGATAATGCCATGGAACGCCCTACCCCAAGAGATCGTACAATCCATATCCGTCAACCAATTCAAGAACAGACTGGATAATTACAGAAGTAAGGAGAAACCTACCATGGATGAAGTCCTGAGGCCCAGTAGAATCGATACGAGGGAATGGTGACCTAAAGAATAATCAATCTTCAGTGTGATGAAGGCAGAACTGGAAGTGACTGTGCTCTAAACACAGTGTACAAACCACAGTTACCATAGATGAGATCCTACTTTTTCTCATCTTCGCAAGTCTAGCTTGCTAACTTGTTGTAACTTATATTATTGTTATTATTATCATTATTATTAATATTTTTTAGATGTTAGATTACTTTAAAAAAATTAAATAATTCAAGGTTTTAATTTTCTAAATGGAAAAATTCAGATTTGTTTAAAAGTCACAAGTCCAACTTTTTTTTTAAAGTATGGACTTAGACTTTAATTTTAGTGACTTTGACTATAACTACAGTACAAATTAAAACTAACTTCATCACTTTTTTTCTTTTCCTATTCCAGTTCTTTTTAAGGGAAGGAATAAGAATGAACATGACAAAGGAAGAGGAAGTAGGGGTTGTGAAGTTCGTTTCAATTCGATCGTTTTAATTCAGAAAAATTTTAATAACTTTTTTAATATTAGGAACAATTAAGTTGTGTAAAATAATTAATTATTAAGCAATTTAATGTTGCTGCAAAAAGTCTGCAATGTACTTGCACAGTTGATTAGAATTCTTTTTAATGGCGTGCAAAATGCAGATAATTGCAGAGTGCTTTGCAGACTTATTTTACTGAATTATAAGCAAATTTGCTTATAATCAAGTATTTCAAAAGTAAATTGTCTCTTTTAGTAAAAAAGCTATTCAAGTTTTTCTGAATTGAAAATTTTCAATTTCATTGTTTTTTATTTCAACTTTATCAAAGAGACTTAAGGTCAAAACCCATAAAGGGATGATTGAGCCCATTTATTAATAAAAAAAGCACATAGAAATTTATAATATTAAAAAAAATTTAGATTTTTGAAATTAGTAACAAAATTAGAAAAAATTTTACAAAAATTTTATGAAAATTAAATTAATTTTATTGTTTATTCTTCTTGAAAAATTTGAAAAGATTTAAAAAATAAAAAATGAACTGTATTCCCTTATTCGGTATTGCAGCCTCACAAACTGAAACAAAGTGTTGGTACATGCAACAAACACAATCTGGTTAATGTAAATTAATTTTTTTCCAATTTTTCTTTGAATTTAATTTTTAGCGCTAAATCAAATGTAAAATTAAAAAAAAAAAAACAAATCTTGAGCTTTAATGCCGCATTTATCTTAAAAAACTTGATTTTAACTCATACTCAATATTTTACTATTGTAAATTAAATCTTATCAATTGGAATAAAAGTTACATTAAACAAATACATAAAATCCAAGTATCGAATCATCGCTATAAATATTGGCTAAATATTAAAAAAAAATCAAATAAGCAATACATTTTTTCAAATTTAAAGTAGGATCTAAAAAAATTAACGTTTAAATAGAATTAACGATTGAACATGAAAAAATGGGTTTAAACCAAAATATGTAAGAATTTGTAAAATGGTTTAAGTAAACAAAATTTGGACCTTGATAGGTTCAAAATAATTAAAGCATAGAATTAAATTTAGAAAATTTTAAATTGATTAAGAACCTAATTTGTGGATTCTATGAAAAGTACCTGATAAAAAATATTCAAGTTTTAAATAATGACTTAAATTAAATAAAAAAAAAAATTGAAAATAAAAATAGTACCAAAATACAATTTTTTTCTCTAACGGCGATTAAAAGAATAATTATTTCAGTACAGTCAAATTTAAAAATTAAATCAAAATAGATGTTGAATCAGCTTACCTTTTTTATTAGATTTTACAAAAATTAAAATTTTCGGTAACTAAGTGCATATATTTTTGATTACAACTTTTAATTAAATTTCAATAATTTACACAACATAATTAAAATCAAGTGGGAAATCCAAGCGCATAAACAACATTTATTTTACATTGTTAAGAGCTTATAAACAATGTTGGACTTAGACTTGAACTTTAATGACTCGAAGCTAAAAAACCCAAAGCATTTGTTTAAAATTAAGTGTGACCAGAGCAACGATGATTTTGAAATTTATGGTCGGCCGTGTGAGCTCTCTGCCTTCAGCTTTGTACCAAAAAATCGTAACTATGAGCCGGTGGAAAGAAGTATTTATAATTCAAAAGCAAATATCAACCAGGATCGAAACGTTCTCGATTACGACCGCTTGTTTAAAGTGGAATATGACTACAACAATAAGGTACATCGCTGTGACAGAAAACATGCAAAGCTTATTGGTCTAGACGCTTGGTCCGAAGAGATCAAGAAAGAGATACCATCCAAAAGTAACCATGAATATGGAAAACATGTGCTAAAAATGGGCGAGCCCGAGATAGAGAACGTCAAGTATGAGAGTAATTTGGACCCACCAGAGAGAAAACATGTCAGAATAGCCAAAATTAGATCCGAATTTTATAATAGAAATGAAATCAACGATTTGAGTATGAAAAAAAATGGGTTTTAAAAGAAAATATGTAAGAATCTAATATAAAATAGTTTAAATAAATTTTTGATTTAAATTTATTCTTTTGTTTATGGTCATGATTATAGTGTTTTGTTATTTTAAATTATAATTTATTATTTAGTTAGGTTAAGTATTACCAAAAAATATTTCAAGAGAATAACAACACGATAAAAAATTTAAATCTCTGTTTTGTAGCAAAATTTCATTCATTTAAATAAATTTAACCGGGCAAAGCCAAAAAGATTAATATTTTGATTAATCACTTTATCTAGTAAAAATATATGTTATATTATTATTGAAAAATCGAGCCTCAAATAAAAATTAAAAAATAATACAAAGAAAATATTGAAAAAAATTTAAGAAATAGCTAACTAAGAAATTATTATTTATTAAGAAAATGTTGGATTCTTGTTTATCTAAACCTAAATCAGAATCCGATTTATATTTTATTTGAAATAAAACTTTAAATCAATTTATTTTTATTTTTGTGTTAAATTTTAATTTTTTTTTAAATTAATTAAATTTTAAAATTTATTGATATTGATTTTTGTTATAATTAATATTTTTCATTAGGTTTTTAATTTTTAAAATTATTTTGCAAATGATATTGATAGATCAGAAAATTTTTTAAACAAAACATTAAATCAAGTTCTCATTCAAACTTGCGCAAAAATCCATTTAAAGAGTCATTTTAAGGTATTTTCAATGTTAAGTCAGTGACTTGAGTTAAAAAAATTTTCAAGTCAAGTCTTTTGATCTGACATGAAATTTTTTTTTTAAAAAGACTTTTGACTTGACTTGAAATTTTTTTTTTAAATAGTCATTTCAAAGACTTATAAATAAAAATGACTGCCTTAATAACTACATGGAATAGTAAAAATTCAAATATATTAATTTTGATTAAAAAATGACTTATTGGCCAATTTTTTTTCAAAGTCCTTGTAATTATCTTTATAAAAATAATAAAAATTCAAGTCAAGTCAAAAGACTTTTTTTAAAAAAAATTTAAGTCAAGTCTAGTGACATGATTTTATGATTTTCAAACAACTCTGTTCTCAGTAGATTGTTTATTCTGATTTAAAAGGCATTGTGAATTATGGAACAAAGAACAAAAACAAAAATCTTAAAATGAAATAACTTTTTAACTATGAGTCTAAAAATTGTTCTGCAAAATGCATCAGCTGATACAAACTTTGTACCACCCAAATTTAGTCTCTGCAAAAACTCTGCAAATGTGCAAATTACTAGATGTATTAGAAAATCATTAACACTAGAAGCACCAACGAGTCAAAATGACTCTTTTTCGATTTTTGTCGCTAAAATCTTAGTCAATTTTGCTATTTGAGCAAAATTTTTTTTTCGGCATAAAAATAAGAATAACTTTCTAAATTAACTAAATTCATATAAATAAAAAAATTTCTTTGTACAAAATCAAGTATTTACTAATAGAAGCACCAAAACGAGTTATTTTGACTCGTTTTTTAATTAAAATTTTGACTTAATCTACAAAATCAATGGATACGTCATAAAATATTGATAAAAAGTATACAAATCTTTAAAAAATGAATCAAATTCTAATTCTTGAACGAAGATAAGCACATTTAAAAAATGCAAAAATTATAGTTTGCGTATTTTACATGAAAGACGAAGTATTGGCTCAAAAAGAAATGAATTCATAAGAAGATAAAATTTTTGCCAGATACTTTTTTTAGCCAAATTTGTATTTTCACTCAATTAAAATTAAGTATTGAATTGATTTATCCAAATAATAAATTTTTATCCATTAGATTCTATTAAAACGAATCATTTTGACTCGTTTTGGTGCTTCTAGTGTTAAAATTAAATTGCAGAGTTATTGCAGAGAATTGATTTGGGTGGTAGAAAGTTTGTATCAGCTGATACATTTTGCAGAACAATTTTTAAACTAGAAGCTAAAAAGTAATTTCATTTTGAGATTTTTGTTTTTGTTCTTTGTTCCAAAATTCACAATGCAACTTAAAAAATATTTCAAGGTGTTTAAATAAATTTTCATATATTTTTACATTAAAAAAAGATAACTTTAAATTTTTTAAAATTTTGTCATGCAAAAAAGAATGCCCGTTGAGTGTTTCACGCAAATTTTTTCGATCTTAATTTAAATAAAAAAATCTTCGATTTCAACATTACTTAAAACATTATTTATTCAATTAAAAAATGCACTTTTTTTTTGGATAATTTGATGTATCCTAACAAATTTAATAAAATTTGAGAAAATTGACTGGAATTTCTGTTATCATACGCTAAATCGCAAAAGTAAAAAACAGTGATTTTTTCAGATTTTAAGTGAATTTATAAAAATTTCAGTAAATTTCTGTAAAACCACAAATGGAGAAAAAAAATTTTCTTTTTTGCTATTTTAAATTAAATAAATATAGGTAGTTTAGGTGGCTTTTTTTTCCCTTTTTCGCGAAAATTTTGTAAGAATTAATTTTTTAAATCAGTACTGTATGCTAAAATAAATCATTAATTAAATTTGATATCTGTTAGGAGTTAATTTGTTTTGTCATATTTTTTATATATAAAGTTTATCTGTTTAAAGACTGACTGTAAGTGGATTCAGTGTTCCAAAGCTGAAAAATATAATTTTTCATCGTCGACTTATATTTGTTAAAAAAATTCAATTGGTTTGAAAATGTTGAAGATTTTAATTGATCAAAAAGGTACTTTTATTAATTTTTACCGAAATTTAAAAGAAAATAATATAAAATCTTTCTATTTAATGATTGATTATTTTTTCTTTAATAAGAAACTATCTCTTAATTTTGCATAACATAAAATAATTTGAAAATTGATGGTTTTCAATTTTTTTCTAATTAAAATCAAACAATTAAATGAATCTAATAACTAATTTAAAACAAGATTTAGAGGATTTGAATAAGTCAAGCTCAATGGACACAAGTTGAATTTATTTTAAATTCAAAGATTATTAAAACAATCTAAATATCTAAATTGTATAATCTCTTTGTTTGTTTTCAATATTAATAATAAAAAAGAAAAATTAGCGTCCAACTTAAGGATGTTTTAAGTAACCTCGATATTTAAGAAATCTAACCACCTATTTTCTGTTTTTTTAAAATTATTTAAGCATTAAGAGATTAATAAATTTGAAAATTAGCCTTAAATTTTACGGGGATAATAATTTTTGTTGTTAAATCTTCTTTTTTATTTAGCAGTGGTTTTCTAATCTGGGTCTTATGTAATCTTAACAAAATAAAATTAGAAATATCCCGGGCCTTTTGTCTTTTTAAAATAATTGCGAAACATGGTCTATTGAAATACAAAGAGTTTGCTATTATTTGGTAATTTTTCAAAATCATAATATGAATATGATACTTCTGGTTTCGTGCTGTCTTTGTCTAATCACAAACAAAGTAAATAAAAAAACTTTAAAATTTACAATTCTAAATGTTCGTAAAAGATAAATTCCATTGAGTCGCAGTTCATGCAGAACTTGGAAAGAAACAAACGATTCTATGAAAGAAATTCAATGGTCATTTTTGGATATTTTCACAATGAACAAAATTTACGAGTTGGTACTATTTTTCTTATTTTCCTCCTCCATTTAAATTTAAATATTTTAATCCATAATTTAATACTTTCACAAAAATCGTAAAAATTATCCTTAACTTTTTTCAAAATTTCAGGAAATTTAGCTTTTATTGATATTGAGGAAATAAATTAGTTATCAAAATTAACTTAATATTTGAAGCCACACAAAAATAGAAGAAATGATTAATAATGATAAATTTAAAAAAATTTTATTTAATTTTTTAAAATTAGTTGAATAATTAAAATTATTAAAGCTTTTAGACCAGGATTTAGTATGAAAATTTCAATATAGTGAACAAATTGAACAAAGTTTTTTCAAATAACTTTATTCAATTTGTTTACATAATAGAATGCCTAAATTCTCGAAACTGATATAAATATAAAAAATTGAATTTAATAATTTTTTATTTTTTTTTCAATTTGAAGGAGCTTTAGAAAAAGCATTTCTCTGATATAGTTGAACTGGTATAGCCTTTCATCAATATTGAATTCCAAATGCGATTTCTACTTTAATCTTTACCTTTAGACAAAATTAATAAAAATAAAGAAAACTAAAATTAATTCTTCAACCTTAAAGTGTTTGACTTTATGTAATGATTTTTTTATCTATCTTATATTTTAATATTACAATTAGCTTTTTTCTAAATAGATCAAAAAATATCAAATTAGATGGACAATTTTTAGATTAGGTGAACTAATAGTTCATTAAACCTAGGAACTATAATTGTTCTAGTAATAGATGAATCATAGTTCACTTAACCGACTAGAACCGAAAAACTTTGATCTTTTCTTTATAAATTTTGACTTAAGTGATAATTGACGTTCGTCTGATGCATTTTAACAAAAAATAAATTTATAAAAAATGGAAAACAGAGAGTAGATGGTTTTTTCAACTACAAATATTATCTTAAGGGTCACAATATCACAAACCCAAAGTCAAAATTTATAAAAAAAAACAAAAATTTCACGCTTGCAATAATAACTTAAAATTATATTTTTATTTGAAACTGAAAAAAATATTTAAAACATCGCACTTTTTCAATGTTATTTCAAAATTGGATACATTTGTAGTTCAAACACAAAAAATTAAACCATTTCTCTTGTAAAATAAATGGGATTAAGTGTTTTGGTAGGACCCTCTAGACCCTGGTCTGTTATGATAAAATATATAATATTAAAATTTAATATTTTATTTTTTAAATTTTAAGCTTAAGTGTTTTTTTAATTGTATTTGTTTTTTTAAATAAGCCTTTGTGAGCCTCTGATACTCTGATATTGTTTATACAGATTCCAAAACTCACAGCATCTCACTATTTCGCGTCTAAAGTACCCTTTGTGGCCTCCGAAAGGCATTGTAGAGATGTGTGCCAGTTTATCTCCTCTAGTCCTTTATCTATTTTGTATTTTTGGATTAGGTCGCCTCGAATTCTTCTCTCTAAAAGTGTTGATAAGCCTAATCTTTCGGATCTAGTATTGTAATGAAGATGTCTGAGCTCGTGTGAGACTTTTGCTGCTCCATGCTGGACTTTCTCTAGAGTTACAATGTCTGATTTGGTGTAAGGTAACCAGGCTGAGATGGCGAATTCGATTTGGGGCCAAATGTGTGAAGTGTTAAATTTTTTCTATAAATATTAGAAACAAAAAAAATGTTTTACACGTTTTACATGATATGTGACTGGGAATTTTCTTTTAGTTGAGACACATTTTATCGAGATAAACAACTCAAATAAAGGCAAATTTTTGACTCAAATAATAGCAAGTTTCTTCTATTTGTGGTTACTTCTTTTCGATGAAATACGGTTTTTTTTGAATAATTGCAAACAAAAATAAAAAAATTGATAACTTTTGCGAGGATTAAATTTTTTGTAAAATCAGAAACAAGATTTTGATAAAATGGGCACCAAATTTTAAATTTATTTTTTGATTTATGTTTTATTTAACTTTATTTTAATTTTATTCTGAAGAAGCTTAAGCCCGGTACAGTAAACTAATAAAAAAATAATAAATAAATACGTTTATTTAAAAATTTTAATTTTACAGCTTTAACTTTTGTTTGTTTATTAATATAAAGGGATCAATTTAGGAAGGCATCGAATCGGGTTCAGATATTAGTGACAGTGATTTTAGTTTTATAATTTATTTAAGATATTTGCTACATTTTTAAAACTAATTTTTGACCATTTGAATAAAAAATAAGAAATTTTACCAAAGGTATATATAGTACATTTATCTTTCAATTTTGATTTTCATCAAAGGATGAAATTAAAAAGCACTAAAACAAGATGACTTAATATTATAGCTTAGCTGAGGGATTCATTGTATAAATTGTGGAGAAAAAGTTTAAAGGTTTCCATGTATTTTTGAATAATGAAATGTTATATTAAATCATTTTTCTAAAAATTTTCATTTCAAAAGGAATTTTTTTAAATTTAATGATGTAGAGAAAATTAAAAATTAAATAATTAAATTTAAAGCCCAGGAACTTGGATGATTTCATTCCTGCTGATGAGTCACAATCTTTAAATGCGAAAAGAAATTCGGAATCAGAGATTCCAAATTCTCAAGGAGACATATTAGATGAGCCGAAGTTAAGGTTTGAGAAAAGGTTAAATTTAAAATAGTTAAACCATGTTTAAATTAAGGTCTAAACGGCGTATAATAGCCAATAATTTATACGGTCATCCTACTCGCTGGCCAAATGGAACTATTCCTTTTGAATTTGATCTGGATGCAAGTAAATTTAAAAGTTTTCACTAAAAATAAAATATTAATAAATTTAAAAAAAGCTCAAAATTTGAAAGAAAAATTCAATTTAGCTATTCAAATATGGCATGAGAATACATGTATCCGCTTTGAACCCTATTCACCAAAGTTGCATCCGCATCATCGATCTAGAGTTTTGATTAAAAACCGCGGACAGTTAGTTTTTTAATTCAAAAATATATTCATACTTTTTTTTCTACTTATCTAGTTGTGCATCTAGAGTGGGATATTCTATTGACCCAGAACAACAAATTGGAATTACAGATGTTTACTTGCCGGAGCATTGTCCAGTAAGGCTATCAAAAAATTATCCATACATAATAAAAGCTTTATTTTTTTAGTTGGGTTCTGTTCTTCATGAGCTGGGTCACGTTATCGGCTTTAGACATGAGCATACACGAAGTGACAGATCCGATCATGTACAGATACACTATGAACGTATTCAATCAAGCCAAAGGCCTCAATATGACGTCATGGAAAATGGATTTCCAGGATACTTTGGGTAGTTAAAAAAAGAAATGGTAACTGTAAATCCTTGCAAACTACTTCATGGGGTTATGGTGCAAAATGGATGGGTTATTAAGTAAAAAGATACGTTTTCGGTTTTCTTTAAAAAAATACAATTTACTAGAAACCCAGGGAATATAAAAAATATTTATTTTATTTATTGGGCTTATAAAAAGTCTGATAATTCACCTATCAGGATTAATATAAAGAAAGGAAAAATTAATTAAGTTGGTATCTAATTTATTATTTAGTATTATGTATAACTAGATATAAGAAGCAATAATTAATTTTGATCAAAAACATTTAATATAAAATAAAATTAATTAATTTTAAGAAATATAAATTTTTTTTTTTTTTTTTGAACCCGCTGGTTTACCTCTTTTTTTTCTTTGGTGGTTTCATTTCATTTTTTTCGTCTTCGTCACTGATTTCCTTATTAACTACAAGTTTTAGTTTGGTAATTCTTCGTTAAAAGACATTTTAAATTATTATTGATTGTCAGAGATTTTATTTTTAAGATTATTTACCTTATATGTGTAAGAACTCAAGAATCGATAAATTTCAAATTTAAATTTAAGTGTTGTTTTAAAGTTTTGTTTGATGAATTTATTTTTGATGAACTTCTACCGTTTTAGTAAAAAGATTTTTTTTTTTAGTATATTTAATTGATTTGTGAAGAATATTAATTAATTTCTATTATTTTTAATTATAACGGGTGATTCAAGATGTTTAGCAAAATTTTTAGATCCATGTTAAAATATCAACGGATAACCAGATAGAGTTAAAATTTTGCATTCTTACTATCAAGGTCTTCTATTTTTTTATTTTATAAAGTTAACATACTTTTACCAAGTTCTGGGCAAAAAAAGACACATGATACCTATTCGCGCTCGATATCCTCAGCCTTTATTTATTTTTTTGATTTTGATAAAATTCAAAAACTTAAAAAAATTAGCTACTATAAAATGTATGTAACATAACATTAGATTTTTAGAATTTTATTATTAATAAAAAGACAAGATTTACCTTATTTAAAATTCTGGATGGTAGGTTCTTGAAGGAATCATGCTTAGCCATTACAAAATTTTTAAAAATTTTTAAGTTCATATAGGACTGGTAGACCTGTTTCTCAGAACCGGTTTCAATTCGGTTTTTACTCCAAACAGGTTTTAAAACAGAACTGGTTCCAAACCGGTTCCTAAAACAGGTTTTAAACTAAAAACCACTTTCAAGCTGGTTCGAAACCAGTTTTAATTTAAGATGGCAAAGTTAGATAAGCCTTGCTATAGGGTAACCTTTCATTTAATATTCAACTAGCTAAAGTTACAAGAAGCATTATTTATAATATTTCCAAATTTTTTTTTTAGATATCAAAAAAAAAATTTAAGAAAAATTACTAAAAACATGATTTTTATTTTCAGATTCAATATTTTAAACCAAAAAATTTTAAAAAAATTAGAGAATTTTTTTTCTTAAAACTTACTTTTTGGTTAAATTTTTTAGAATTTTACAAATTGAATCACATAATGATTTTTTTTTATTTTGCAGAATTTTATTAACCCTTTAACTACCACACCCTCTAGAACTCATCATAAAAAATTCAAATTTTGACCATATTTTTGATTAAATCTGAAACTTTTTTTGGTAAAAAATAAATTTTAAAAATCTTATTTTTTCTATGAAAAAAAAATGTTGCAAAATTGCAACATTGGTTTAAAACTCACACAAAAAAACTTTCTAAATTATTAAATTTTTCAAGAAATTTTATTGATTTTAAAATCTTTAGGTTTTATGTCAATATTTTAAATTAGAAAAATTATCATTCGTTATGATATTTATAAAAACAGTTTCTATTGGATGTGAAGCAAAGCATAACTTCACATTTTGAACATTTAGATTGAGTTGTACTTTGACACAATTTGCATCGATTTCTTTTTTCTGCTGATATTATCCAGTGTCCTATGTTATCATGCCTAATATCTTCACTGATTCTGGTTCTATTGTATGATCTTGGACCGTTTACTGGATCATTTGTATCTGATTTCGGTTAGTCTAATGAGAGCTGGAAAAGATATCACTCAAGCACCAAAATTAGGTAGACCGAAATCAGATACAAATGATCCAGTAAACGGTCCAAGATCATACAATAGAACCAGAATCAGTGAAGATATTAGGCATGATAACATAGTATCAGCAGAAAAAAGAAATCGATGCAAATTGTGTCAAAGTACAACTCAATCTAAATGTTCAAAATGTGAAGTTATGCTTTGCTTCACATCCAATAGAAACTGTTTTTATAAATATCATAACGAATGATAATTTTTCTAATTTAAAATATTGACATAAAACCTAAAGATTTTAAAATCAATAAAATTTCTTGAAAAATTTAATAATTTAGAAAGTTTTTTTGTGTGAGTTTTAAACCAATGTTGCAATTTTACAACATAATTTAAAAGTTAAAAAAATCGAAAATTTTAAAATCAAAGACCATTTTTTTATGGTTTTTATTATTCTTTAGAATTAAATGTGCTTAAGAATTTTTTTTCTACATATCAACATGATACAGATCATGAACTGGCTTTAGTTAGAAAATAAGAAAAATTAAAAGTTAATTTTCAACTCTTTGTTCAATTTCAAAGTAACTTAACTATTAACGCATTTTTTATATTTAACCAAAAATAATTAAATATGATTATGATGAGATTTAATAATTAAAAAATAAAAAAATTATATTGTTTTAAATAAATTTGACGAAAATGCGTGTGTTTTTATCTTGTGTTGCAATTTTGAGACATTGGTAGTTAAAGGGTTAATTAATTTTTTTTATTAAAGTAGTGCTGAATTTAGGCTAATTGTATTCTTTATTTTTTAATATTATTAATTTATTCGTTTAACTATGCAGAACTTAAGTTCTCTCAAATAATTCTTAAAGGTATGAAGTTATTAAATATCTATCTAATCAGTTCAATTTATATTAGTTGGAGAAGTCTTTTCTTCAGGTTTCAATCTTGTACTTTCAAAGTGTTTATTTGAAAATAAGATTTAATTGACTGTCAGAATTCAAAAGATGTTTTTCACTTTGAAATATAATTATAACTTTGTTTTTATTTAATCCTTGATATTCAGATTTTCATGAAACACATATTGTGCATCATTTTTTCTAATATTTATTCTAATATTTTTTTTAATATTTTTTCTAATATTTTTTCTAATATTTTTTCTAATATTTTTTCTAATATTTTTTCTAATATTTTTTCTAATATTTTTTCTAATATTTTTTCAAATATTTTTTTTAATATTTTTTCTAATATTCTTTCTAATATTTTTTTTAATATTTCTTTTCTATTAACTTTTAATTTTTCAAATTTTTGTTTAATTTGTATTCAAATGCAAAATTTTGTTTGGGAATAACTATTGAAAACATTCATTAAAAAAAATTTTTTCATTAAAAACCGGTTTCAAACCGGTTTAAAACGGATCAAAAACCGGTTCAATCCATCAAACTAATTTTTAATCCGGTTCCATTTAACAAAACCGGTTTGATAAAGGGAACCGGTCTACCAGCCCTAGGTTTAAATAAAATAAAATTTAGAATTTAAATTATCAAATCGACACTAAATTTTAAAAAGTACTAAATTAAATTTAAATATCCCATAATAACTTTCATTTTGATCAACTTTTCTGTTTTTTTTTTATAAAAAAATATAACGTGTAACATATTTTTGTGTACCTAATTTTTTAAGGTTTTTAATTTTAATAGATTATATATTTTTACTTTTTTAAAATCTATCATAATTTCTTAAATATCACCGTGAAAATGAAATAGAAAAAAAACATGGTTATAACCGAGTATTTGCTTAAGCTATGGCTATTTGCCCACCAGAACCCCGGGCTAATTTGCAAGGATTTACGATATTTTTATTTAATAAGTTATTTTTTAAGAATATACTATGATTTGTATTCAATAATGCATTATTCAGCTCAAGTAAAATTTTAATTTTTGGTAAATTTTTTCTTTTTTAAATTAAATTTTAGAATGAATTAATAGAGTCTAAAGATGATAAGCGAAGTTTTTTGATGGGTCAGAGATTTAATTTGAGTTTTTCTGATATTAAAATGGCCAATCAGGCATACAATTGTCAACAAGATTGTCCGAACAAGACTGTAAAATGTGAGAATGAAGGATTTTTGGATTCAAATTGTAGATGTCGTTGCCCTGAGCACATAACTGGACCTTTCTGTGAAACTGTTGTCCAAAAAAAAAGTATTTTTTAACTTAAGAAAAAATTTATTAAGACTTTTTTCTAGTTGTTCTCGGTGCGAGTTCTAGCCCAGAGTTGACTTGTGATTTTGAGCAAGATACTTGCGATTGGTTACAGGAGCAAAATCGTGATTCTGAAGAATGGACCCGAAATCAAGGTCTTACTAAAACTCAAGTTAATTTTAAAAAAGAAAATCTAAGATTTAAAACTGGACCTCAACTTGACCATAATCGAAAAAGTAAAGTTTTTCAATAATATTATGCTTATAATTTGTTCAGAGCATTTTCATTAATTATCACAAAGATTTAATTACAGTATGTTGCAAAAGTTTAGAAATTTTTTTTTTTCTTAACAAAATAATTGTTTTTACGCATATAATAGTCGGGTTTTTTTTTGTCATGAAAACGGTTCAAAAGTTTAGAAATTTTTACAATTTGATATTTGAAATGACTGCCTCTGGTATTTTAACATACCAAAACTCTTTTGACATTGAGAATTTTGGTACAAAAATCAAAAACAAAATATTAAAAGTGTCAAAGCATAAAGTTATGAAGGACCAAAATATGTTCTGTAAATTGTAGCTACTGACACATCTTTTGTACCACCAATATACTGATTCTGCAAAAATCTGCAAAATTAAAAACATTGTGAATTTTAGTACAAAAAACAAAAACAAAATATAAAAACCGTCAGAACTTTAATCTGGACCGACTAAAAAATGTTCTGTAAATTGTAGCAACTGATACATCTTTTGTACCACCACTTAAAATTGAGTTGGATTTTTAATATAAGATACCAAATTCACAATTTTCTGAGTTTTGCAGATTTATTGCAGAGCTTTGCAGAATTAGTATATTGGTGGTACAAATGATGTATCAGTTGATTCAATTTACAGAACATGTTTTGGATCATCAGAACTTAAGCTATTGCACTTTTAATATTTTGTTTTTGACTTTTTTACCAAAATTCACAATGCCAGCTCGTTTTGGCATTGATTCAATCAATTTTTGTACGTACTCAGTCGGAATCTTTAACCACTCTTTGTGTAAAACCTCTTTCAAATGCTCAATAGAGCTTAATTTAGTGTCTACCAATTTGGCATCCATGTATGACCATAAGTTCTCAATTGGGATGAGATCTGGTGAACAGGTAAACCATGGCAGAACCTCAATGTTCTGTTCTTTGAACCAGTCGCTTACTGAATAAGCAGTATGTGTCGATATTGCTGAAAAATCCAAGGGTCGTCTGGCTCAAATAGAAGTTCAACAGATGGTAAAAGATTGTTTTTCAAGGTGTTGATACAGACAAAATGATTAAATCGTCCTGTAAAAATGTTGCATATACCAGTGCCTTTGTTAGAAATGCATCCCCAGATACCAGCTTAACTTCCACCGCTTTGTAACCTTGGTATACTGAACTTAGGATGAAACTTCTCATTTTTAAATCTTTTTACTATAACTCTTGATTTACGATTAAAGACATCAAAATTGGACTCGTCACTGAAGATAACTCTGTACCAATCATTAACTGTCCAATTAAGTCTCTGTTTATACCACTATTATCTTTATTGTCTATCTTTTATGTTAAGAAAGCGGTTTTCATACCGCAGTATGAGACTCTAAACATTTTTTTTGGAGAAATCTCATTATAGTATACTTACTTATCCTAACCCCTTGAGTCTTAGAATTAAAATCAGTGGCGAGTTTTTGATAGCTAGATTTAAGGTTGTTTCTAATCTCTCTAAAAATGTAACTTTCATCACAAAAAGTTAACTTCTGAGGTCTACCAGGGCGGCTTAGATCATACACAGTACCAGTCTCTGAATTACGTTTTTTAGTTGAAGAGACACATTTTGGAGATACACCTAGCAGCTTGGCTATCACATTTCGCTTTTTATCTACACATTTTAGCAGATCCACTATATGCCATTTTAGTGGGCTAGACGCATTTTTTTACCAATTTTTTGGCAATATTAAGATTTTTTGGTAATGTTATTTTGTAAGGACATAAGGAGTAAGAGGGTATTTAAATTATGCAGATTAAGAGCACAATTTACTCGAAATTAGAAAATATGTAAGAATTAATCAATTTTAGATAAATAAAATAATTAATTTCAAAATTTTTGCAACATACTGTATAATTTATTTGACACTGCACTTTCAATAAAACGATAAAGATGGAATTTTTCATTAAAGAGGATTTGAGTTTGCTTTGGCTTGTTTGCCCTTGATCTGTGAAATTTTATCAATTAAAAAATAAAAGAATTCAAAGTATTAAATAAAACAAACAATTATTAGAATATTATTAAGTCTTGACAATTTTCTAGTTTTTTTAAGAAACACATCTCCATAATTCAGCTGATTTTTTGGCAATAAATGGCAAAAAATTTGGTATTTTCACACAAATGGCTTGTTTAGAATTGTACGAATTCTGATTCTTCCAAAAAGATTGGGTTAAGGTGGTAAATCGCAGACTAGATATAAAATTAATGAAAAATACCAATTTTTTACCAAAATATTGGTGAATTGGTAAAATTAAAAATTAAATTAATACACTATTTTGTAGATAAGACTATTCACCTTCAGAATATCATATCAATTAAGTTGTATCTATTAGAGCGTGAGATATTTTATCTCACAGATAAACACATTTAATTTTTTTTTTAATCTTTGAGGGGCTGTGGTTTTTTAGTTGCCAAAAACTAAAAACAGATAATGATAATTGGAAATTCAGACATTGATGTAGTTTTGCTACGTGTTTTACATAAATAAATCAGAATACCTTTAAAAAATGTAATTATCCGATTGAATAGTAATAAAAACTCAAAAATATTTTTCTAAGATTTTTTATTAATTTTTAATAATTCTTCTTTAATTATTAAAAAAATCAAAAATAAATTTTTTAACTTTTGATACATATTGTAATCTATTTCAAATCTAGGAAGTATATTACTATATATATCAAATATGATTACAATACGATTACAATATGTAGGAGGAAGGCAAATTGAAGTTTCAGATCAAATTTTAAGATCAAAACGATCATTAAAATTTTAAAACTTAATTTATCTAATGATTTTGATAATTTTTAAGAAATAAACATTACTAGACATGTTATGTCTATTAATGGTTCATTATCAAATAATGGTTCATCATTTAACAAAATCTATCAATAATTTAAATGATTCAGGTTAAGTTAATTCTCAACTTAAAATTAAAAACTAAAACTAAATATATAACTTTTTTTTTCATTCATTCAATCATAAAATAATTTTATTTTTTCGCTAAAACAAATTATACATTTTATAACAGTAAATTTTTTTCTTTAAAGTAAGTTTTCATTATAATCAATTAAAATATTTAAACCTGTTAAAATTCAATAAAAAGGAACATTTTAAAATTTTAAATACGAAAATAAACTTGACATGACATGTCAAGTAATTACTCTGGAAAAAAATTAATTTTTCTCTATTATTAAAAAAAAAATATTACAATTTATATTTTGATCTTGATCTCAAACTTCAATTTGTCAAGAGGAAAAAGTTCAAGAAAAGCAGGGTAAAGTAAGAAAAAAAATTGCTGAATTTATTTTTAATATGTACTGAAATTAAAAAAAATTAAAACAACGAATATTGTTTTTTAAAATTCTCATTAAAAGTCCTCACTTTTCAAATTATTTCATATAGATTCATGTCACAAATCTTACTTTTCATCCAAGCAAGTGTATGTTTGCAAAAATATTTGTAAAACAAATAGTGCAATCCAATTGTTCTTTTTCAAGTCCAATATACTGTACAAATTATTTTTCATTATCTAAAAGTTTTCCAAAACGATGTTTTAGAAAAAAAAAAATTTAATATATAGATTTTTTATACAATTTTAAATTTTTTTTCTTTAAAGATTCAACTTATATATATTTAAATAGCTATGATCAAACCAAGCCATATGCTAATTCAATATTGCTATCACCACAAATTTTAGTTAATAAAACCGAAAAGCGGTGTCTTAAATTTTACTATCACATGTTTTCCCATCCATCATTCAAGATAGACGGACCAGAAATAGGTAAACTTATGCTCAAACTAAGAGTAAGTCTTAAAAAAATAAAATTAATTTGAGAAAAAAATAAAAAAAAATTCAAGTTTTCTGATGGAACAATTAAAAAAATCTGGAATAGAGTGGGCAATCAGGGCGAAGAGTGGCAATTTGGTGAGGTAGATTTTCAGATCGAACCTCCACATACCGTGGTAATTTTTGAAGCCGAAGTTGTTGATTGGAAATATGGAGATATTGCTATTGATGACATCGAATTTAAACATGGTTCATGTAACGACAGCGAATGGTCCGAGTGGAGTGACTGGGGTGAATGTTCCAGTCGATGCAATGGTGGTCTTAAATTGAGACAGAGGACATGTCTTGGTGAATTATGCACAGGAAACTCAACCGAGTATGCTGAATGTAACAATTTACCATGTTCATTTGAAGAATGGGGACCTTGGTCTGAATGTTCGGTCAAGTGTGGTAAAGGCTTAAAATACAGACATAAACAGTGTCAGGATGAAACTTGTGTTAAAATCAAGGAGACAATGCCTTGCTTTGACAGAGAATGCTTCACGGACAAATGGTCTGATTGGTCAGAATGCTCGACCAAATGTGGATATGGCATCATGACTAGGGTCAAAAATTGTCCCAGTGATTACTTAAATTGTTCAGAGATAGAGAAAAAAGTTTGCTTTAGAAATGACAGTTGCCCAGTTAAAATTTGGTCCGAGTGGTCCGAATGGTCTGAATGCTCGGCTAAATGTGGTCAAGGCTTTGCAGTCAGGACACGTGATTGTTTGCTAGACAAAAATTGTGATGGCCTGCAAAAAGAGATAAAAGTTTGTGTAGATAAATCAAATTGTTCTGTTGAAAAACCAATTTGGACTGATTGGTCACTTTGGTCAAATTGTATTACTCGAGAAAGATGTTCTAAAGGAGTTAAAGTTCGGCGCAGGTTTTGTCTACTTAAGCAAAAATTGATTCATAAATCAAACTGTGATGGAATCGACACGGAAACAATGGAGTGTAGGGAAGTATGCGAACAAGAAACTTTGAAATCAGCTTGGTCTGAATGGTCGCAATGCTCATCTAAATGCGGTAATGGCCTAAGGACTAGAACTAGATCTTGCTATGGACCAAAATGTGCAAGTGAAATAATATTCGAGCAAAAAACTTGCTTTCTCAAAGAAGATTGTCCTTCTGGGTGTAATTAGTTTTATACTAAGATGGAGTTGTTTTAAAGCCACTTTGATTTTTTAATTTTAAAATTCACCGATTTAAGGAAAAGTCTTTTTTTCCTTAAGGAAAAAGATTATTTGAAGATAGTTTTAAGATTTGATTTTTAGCAAAAAACAGAGTCAATCAACTTTTTAAATTTTTACTGAATAAGAAAAATAATAAAATAGTTTATTATCCTAAGTTTTATAATCAAAAAAAAAATTAAATCTAGAACCCTCGAAGAGTCTGATATGGGTTTATGAAACCATTTTTCTTTCTTTTTATCGTTTTAGAACTAACTTTTCAAAAAATTAATACTTTATTATTACTTTAAGAAGAATTAAAATACTTAATTATTACCAAAAAGAAAGTTTTACATTTTGTCATTTTTTCGGTGTGTTATTGAGATTAAACAGAGTCTAAAAAATTTTTTATTGACAATTTTGATTCTTAATTACTTAATGTACAATTAAATCTAAGATTCAGATTCTAAATAGGGAAAAAAATATTATTTATATTTTTTATATGAATATTTTAATTAACTTCTAGTATTTCGGTGCTGACATAAAATATCTTTTGATTAAAAAAAATATCATTATTTTAATAAAGAGTTTTTATTGTATAGTAATATAGTCAAACGGGGTAACACCGTGAATTCTTTTATTTGATCACTAATTAGTAGTGAGATTTTTTTTTTTTCGAAAAAAATATAAAATAATAAAAGAAAATATTGTCTTTAATTTAAAAAAAACTTTATTTAAAATAAAAGAACGGTTCAAAAGTTATAGTTAAAATAAAATAAGATCTTTCATTAACGTTTCAACGCTTACATTGGGGTATATCCGTGAATTACATAAATTCAAGCAATTAAAATACAAAAAAAAGTATAAGAAAATATATGTATTCTATTTTAAAACAAAATTTATCTATTTGGAACACTTTTTTGAACAAAAAAATTCCATAGTTAAATCAAAGCCTCTTGGAAGGCATTTCCCACAAGACCAATTGTTACATTTCTCACAAGAAATCCATTTGTTTTGATTTGTTTTGACTTTTCAAAAAACTGTTTTACATTTGAAACAACTTTTTTGGTGTTCAGTGGAGATATTTCAATTTCAGTCTCTTCTTCATCTTCTTCATCACTTTTTTCCTCTTTTTGTTCAACTTTTTTGCCTCTTCATCTTCTAATTGTTTCAAAACTTGATTCTCAGTCAAAACTTCACCGTACTTTCTTTTAATCCTCGTTTTTTTTGTTGACGTTTTATCTTTATTTGCTGATTGTAGATGTTGAAGAACAGATTGAACCAAGTTACTTCTCGGCATTTTTAGAAAAAATTTTTTTTCAAAGAAAAGTTATAGACATTCAAAGAAGAATTCACGGTTTTACCCTATTAACGGTTCAACCCTGAATTACTTTATTAAGAATAACAATTCTTAGTTTTTTAAGTCAAGCTTTTGGAATAATTCAAATAAATACCGTTTACCCTAGTTCGATTATGCTGCACTACAAGCTAAGATATGCGTTTTAAAATAACAAAAAAATTTTTTCTTAACATGAGCTAGATATACTTTGGTGCATGGTCCAAAAGCTAGTAGCTTAGCTTATTGTGCAGCATAATCGAACGAGGGAATACGGTAATATTTAATTTTATCTCTTTAATTTATGTATCGAAAAATGACTATTTTATAATCATAACCATTATATTAAGTAGTTACACTACCAAACTAAATATTAATATTTTCTTTGTAATAGTATTAAAAAAAAAAAGAAATTTATTGAAAAATATTTAAAAAAAATGTCTTTTAAATGTTTTTAATAAAAATTAATTTTATGTTTTTTAAAGGTTTTTTAAGAACATATTTTACTCACAAAAATTATTAATGAACGCTTTAGTTTAAAAATTTGAGTTGTCTTACTACAAAATTTTTTCTGCTATCTTTCTATTCGAAATACATTCTTGATCTATTTATTTTGACTTCTTACTTAAAGTACCTTTTACTATTTTTAAAGATAAAAATTTTTTATTATTTTCACTCTTTAATTTTAGACACTTTTAATTTCAAAAAAGTCAAGTCATTTAAATTTATTTTTGAACTTAAATTTTTATTAGTCAAGTTACTGACTTTGACCTTGAAACATCTATTGCCAATGATGTCATAAAAATCCAGTATGTTACTTTAATAAGCTGTATCTATTATGTTTCTTTTATGTACTTCATGTGCCCTTTTTTGAATTTTGAATTTCTAAAATCTTAAATTGAGTGAATATAATAAAATCCAACCAAGACTTTTATGTGCTTTATGCCCTTTATTTCATATTATTTAGTTAAGAAAACATTATTTTATGTATACTTTAAGGTAAATTAGTGAATTTAATAAAATCTTGTAGCCAAACAAGACTATTATTGATTTTATTGAAAAATTGATTAATGAAAAAACAAGTTTAATAAAGCTTACCATTAAATTAACCACAGTTTGACTAAGCGAAATGCGTCGCAAGACGTATTGAGTTTTATTTTAACAAATTTAAATTAAATTTAATTTATTATTTTAAGCTTCATTTTAACAAAATGGGATTCAATTGGAGTTTAGGGTTCGGCTAAGGTTAGGTTAAGTCATAAAAGTTCATAAAAGCCTAAGGTAGCTAGGAATAATTTGATAAAAGTATAAAGCAGCTTTAAAAATTCAGTATTTTATGTGATCTGTACAAAATCTGAATGTCAGGGTTTAAATTTTCAAACAAAAATATGAGCCGACACAAAGAATATACTGTATTTTCCAGCCAAATTTTTTTTTTAAATTTTTTCCATTAAAAAAGAATTGATACTGTTTTTTAAAAAAAATAAACATACTAGTTTTTTTAATGTTCGAAAATTGACTATCTTATCCACTGGATAAAATCATTTCTTGATTCCAGATCATTCAAAGTAAATGTAAATGGTCATATAAGTGATGAATATTTAAAAACTGCAGGTGTCCCCCAAGGTTCAGTAATTAGTCCTCTTCTGTTCAGTATATTCATTAATGATATTCCAAAGAGAAATAAAACTAATAGTGAATACTCTCTCTTATCTGCAGATGATCTAGTGACTTTTTTTATTTATAAAAAAAAGGGTAATCTAGAAAATAAGATAAACAAATATCTAAAAGAACTAGAAAAATGGCTCTGCAAGTGGAAAATGAAATTATCATTAGAGAAGTCTTGCTATATGGTATTTTCCAAGTATAGTAAGGAAAATTCAAATCTTAACTTAGAGATATATGGGAATAATCTCGAAAGTCAAAAAAATGTAAAATTTCTTGGCATTAAGTTTGACCCAAAATTAACCTTTAACTCTATGGTTGAAGATATAAAAAAACGCTACAACTCAAGATTAAATTTAATTAAAATATTATCAAACAAAAAATGGGGCTTAAATACTTATACATTAAGTAATCTCTACAAATCATTAATAGGCTCGATATTAGACTATTCATTTCCCTGTCTAAACTTATTTTCAGAATCAAACATAAAAAGAATTCAGGCTATTCAAAACTCAGCAGTTCGATTCATTCTTAAACTAAAATATGATACACCCTCCGACATATTACATAATGAGGCCTTTGATAAACTAAAACTGTTAAAAGTCTCTAATCGACTTTTTGAGTTGGCTGAGAGATATGTTGGAGTAGGACTGAGCCATTCTGTTCCATTAGTAACCAGACTGGTCGAGGAGTACACGAAGGGTTTCGAATCAAGATTCATCGAATACCCGACTCCACTGTGTAATTGCTACCTAACTATTTCTTCTCATTTTTCTGAAACTTCAACTCTGTAAACATGTATCACATATAACTTTATTTTTAGTAGATCCGTTTTTTTTTTTTTTAAAACATTAACTCTATTCTTATTTCATTTTATTTATTTTTTTGATTTTTATTTTTTTTGGTTTTTTTTTTTTTTTTTTTTCTTTACTGAAGGAGCTTAAGCTCGATACAGTTAACAAATAAATAAATAAATTTCGATTAATAATTTTCTATGTTAGAAATTTCTTTTTCTGTTAACACTCTCAGTGAAAATATTTTCGAAATTTTACCCTAAGAGAGTATATCTAAGATTAAGAGGTAAAGATTTAATAAAAATAAGCCATCGCTATTTTTTTATGGAATTCAAACAGCTCCTCGAAAAAAAAAGAATAAAAAAATAAAAAAATAATTTATTTAGATAGCCACATTGAATGCACTTTTGACAAGCCTGAATACTGTCCGCTAGAGCAAATAGAAAGTGGTAATTCAATTTGGCAAATTGATGGGCCAAGTTTGCACACTTATTCTAAATTTAAACTGACACCAAGCTTAATATCTGGCCATCAGTTTGTATCAGTAAAAGGTGCTAATAAAAAATCTTCAATTCAAACGCCCATTTTTTCAAACAAGCTTAGCCAAAAGGGCCAGTGTTTATCATTTTATTATTTTTCCTTTGGACAGTCAAAACTTAAAGTAAACAAGGTAGATTTGGATGGTTTAATTCATTTGCTTGTTGAAAAAAACAGTGATTTCAGCAGTCAAAAATGGAAGAGGGTCACACTTCTTCTTCAATCTAACACCGACTATTTTATAGAATTTACTGCCGTAACTGGTTCAGATCCGGATTCCATTTTTGCTCTAGATGACATATCAATAAGTTCGGCTGAAGAGTGTGAAATTTTGTCATGCAATTTTGATGATGATCTATGCAAACCAAACCAAGTTCTTGGCTTGAGTGTTTCCAAAAGCGTTTGGGTCAAAGAATCTTATATTCGATCGAATTTTAATTTTTTAAGAATCGATGCAAATCAGGTGACTGATAATGTGCCATCTTTTTTCGGATTTCCACTCGTAAATCCTGAATATCCGACCATGTGTCTCAATTTTTTGTTTTTAATGATCGGAGACTCTTCCACTGAAGTCAGAATTGGTATTGTTCAAGGTCCTAAGCTTTTAAGCTATATTTGGAAAGAAAAAACATCTTTGGGTTGGTCATTTTGGATTTTTGGCTTATTTTTTTAATATTTTTTTTAGGTCTACCTAGTCCCCACAAACAAAAAAACTGTCACCCACAAATCATTAACTTTTACCCAAAATGAAAAAATTTTCAGAACAAAAATAACTTGACTTAGACAAAAACTGCTCTTCACAAATAAAAAATCTTCTAAGCACATTTTTTAATAAATTTTCAAAACTGTTCAACAAAAAAAAAGAAAAAAAAATTCTAAGGAAAAATTTTTTTAATGTCTATTAAAAACTGCCTCTAAATATTTTAGATAATAAAAGGCCCATGATTTTACGTAATAAAAAAAATGTCCGAATTTATGGAGATTAAAAAATCCAAAAAAATATACCGTATTTCCTCACTTAATGTCCTATGGGCAATTAAATGAAACACCTTTTAATTTCCCAGAGAAATTATGCGAAATTTTGATTTTTTGCAAACATTTTACAATAATACCTTTACCATATTTCAGATAATTTCCCAAGGAAATTAGAAATTAAAAAAATATTGAGTTTCATATAATAATCCATAGGACATTAAAACGTGTTTCCTTTAGTTTCCAGGGGACATTAAGTGAGGAAATACGGTATGCAAATATTTTATTCAATTGGGCTATTGTAGTCACCAGTTAGCCCTAAATAAGGTAGTCTAAAATTAACTGGAAATTGGTTTTCCTTAAAATAAATTTTAATTTAATTTTTTTATATATAATTTTATAAACACTATTTACATGAATTATATAACAAATATATCAAATTTTTTTCATCACAAAAAATTTGTGATTACCAATTATTAGGTTAAATATCTAAAAATTATTTTTTTCTAAATTCAGTACAAAAAAATTATGTTTTGTAGTGATTTGTGTTAAAAAGTTTTTAATTTGTGGTGAAAAGTCTTTAGTTTGTGAGAAACAGTTTTTTAATTGTGGGTAACCATTAATCTCTTTTTTTTTTCAAGGCAAAATTTGGAAGAAGTCTTACATAGATTTTCAGATAGAAAGCAGTTTTCAGCTGGTCATTGAAGTTCTTCGCATGAAAACAACTTCAAATTCGTCTAATAATGAAATTATAGCATTGGACAATTTCAAAATTTCGTATGGTGCTTGTAAATTACTTAAAAAAATGTCTGAATATGACCCGAGTAAAAATAGAAGAGATAAACGAGATATAAACTTTTATTTTGATACCAAAGCTAGTCTTACAGGTAAATTTTAAATTTTACAATTTAAATATTTTTTTGTCAAATTCATAAAAATTTAGAATCGTGCGGTGGACAATTTTATCTTGGATTAAATGAAAGCTTGATCGTTAAAAGCCCGGGTCATCCAGATCCTTATGCAATCAATTTGTATTGTAGCTATTTAATCAAAACTAACGAGAACTTAAGACTTGAGATAATTTTTTTGAACTTGGATTTGGAAGATAATGATCATCATGATCAATGTAATGACTATTTGGAAATAAGATATTTTAATATAGGACAACCTGGTCCTAAATATTGTGGCAAGTTGGAAAAAAATCAAGAAGAATTTAGTTTAACAAGCTACAAAAATGATGCTTTATTGATATTTTCGAGCGATTGGGCTGTTAGTAGAACCGGATTTAAAATTTTTATTAAAACAATTTGAGATTTTAAAATATGTATTAAACTTTATTTATTTATTCAAAACATTCTCGTTTTTAAATTAATTTATTTAAAATTATTTTTTTAAATAAAAAATTGTCATATTTTTTCATAAAATTTTTGACCATAGAGCACCCTAAAAAAAATTTTTTTAAAAATAAGTATTAAAGTTTAACTGTTTTTTAAAAGCTAATATTCAACAAATACAAGAGTTTTTTTTTATTGAAAAAATAATGATGCTTAAATTAGAATTTTGATGTAATTTTCGAATGTCTTGATGCAACAAAAACAAAAAAAATATTGTCAACTTTTTGGACTCGAAAAATCAAAAATCTAAAAAAAACGATAAACTTAAGATCTTAGTAAAATGCTATTACAGAATAAAGATTCCGTGATTTATTCGATTTTTAAAATGACCAAACTGACCATACCGATCCTTTTAGTGTTAAAAAATACAAGAAAATAAATCCCATGTTCTAATCAGAAACATCAATCAAATTTTTCTACAATAAGAAGAACATAGATAAATTATTAAAAGTAATTGAGAGGTCTATGAATTGAATATTATAAAAAAGATCGTAAAAAGCACATATAGAATTTAAAAAAAAATTAATCAAACGCCGATTTTTTCTATTACAAGGTTTCTGAAAGCCTCTTTAATAAAATTAACTAAATTATTTATTTTAAAATTTAAAAAAGATTACAAAATGAAAAATTAAATATCTTTTATCATTTTTACAAAATTCTTCGTAGCCAGCATTATTCCAGTTTGGAACAAGCTACCGTATTTTGTAATCAATTCCCAAACAAAATAAAGAAATTTTCAAAGCGAACTACAATAATTATATCAAAATGCCAAATTCGAAATGATTAAAATCTAAATTTTTGATCAGTGAAATACAAAATAAAAAAAATAAATAAATTTCGTCGAAAGTGTAATTATTTTAGCACACTTTCAGTTGCCATATTGACATGGTCATTGTTGCAGTTTAATGTTATTAACGTAATTGTCCGATTTTTAAGGCATGTCATAAATAAAATTAAGACATGTCTCTTTAACCAAATTATCTTGCTTTCTAACTTTCATGCCTTTTTCTATTTTCGAACTAATGTTCCTTTTCTATTATTGTAATTTTATTTTTAGATAAAAATTTTTCATTTTTTAAAAAAACACAAAAAAAAAAAAAAAATTTTATTTTTATTTTATTTTACTTCTCCTTAAAGGAGGTTAATTCATTTCAATAAATAAATAAATAAATAAATATCGAACACTGGTTAAAAATTCTGACCTATGACATGAACTAAAAGTCGAAAATGCACTAAAATAGAAAAAGAACTAGCATTTATAGTGACATGTTTTTATGAATGATCATGCTAAATAATTCGCTGATTGGTTTTTGAAAAAGTAAATGTTCGTTAAAAAAAGAGGATTGTTAATTTTATCTAGTTTTCTAAAGTAAGCCACCTTATCATAGCGCATCGAATTTAACCATTCAAAAAGACATTTACAAGAAATCACTTTTATTTGTTTACATTTATTCAAAATCGTTCAGATATTCGCTTTTTGACTTTTATCAAAGATTGCATCGCGACTTCGATATTTTAGCTAACTATTTAGACCGCTCCTTGAAATCTGTAAGTTTTTAGCCGTTTTTCTTTTACTTTTTCTTAAATCATAGTGCTTAATTGCCGATCTTTTAAATGCTATAGTAAAATATTTTGATCGGCTAAAATTTAGCAGGCTAAGCTAAAAGAGTTAAGCAGGTATGAGCTCACCATTGAAACGCGGGTAGATGCGTCTACTGGCTTTTTTTCTATATTTTGTGTAACGCCTCTACTCGTTCTTGGACTTAATTGCCAAAAAAAATTCTATTCATATAAAAAAGCGAAAAAAAAAATAATAACTTTAGAAATTGATCATTTTATTTATCTTAAATTGTTTATTTGTTGTATTTTACGAAAAATTGAGTGCAAAAGAAAAAAAATAAAAGCACTAATTTGTAGATTTTTTTTTCTCTACAATTTGATAATGACACCCGGCATAAAAATATAATCAACTTTTAAATATTTATAATGAAAACACTTCCTCTAAAAAATAAAACTCGGTGCAAAAGTTTAGAAATTCGGCTGATCGAAAGGTTTTAGCAACCATTGCTACCTTTTTTCACACCTTTAAGATTAATTCTCAAATAATTTTTAATTTTGAGTAAATTTTGCTCTTTAACTGTTTAATTTAAAAACTCTCCAACTCCTCACTTGGTCTCTAAAAAACATTCCCAAAAAATCTTTAATTTGGCAAAAAATGGGTGAAAAAAATGTGTCTAGCCCCCAAAAATGGTAGTTTGTGGTTCTGCTAAAAATTTGAGATTAAAAGCAAAACGAAATAGCCAAATTGCTAGGTGTATCTCCAAAATGTGTCTCTTCAACTAAGAAACGATATGAAGAGACTGGTTCTGTCTCTGATCGAAGCCGTTCTGGTAGACCTCGGTAGCTAACTTTATGGGATGAAAATTACATTTTAGAGAGATTAGAAAAGATCCTACATCTAGTTATCAAAAACTTGCCACTGATTTTAATTCTAAGACTCAAGGGGTTAGGATAAGCAAGTATACTATTATGAAATTTCTCCAAAAATAAAGCTTCTTAACATAATTTACTATAATTTAATGCTAAATGAATCTAATCTCAAATCGTTAAATAAGAAAATGGTGTCAAAAATAAAATAAGGAATCTAATCTTCTTAAATAATGTAACCAAAGTCAATTTTAAAATAAGGAAATTAATGTCTTCTCACTAAATAAAGAAATTATAGTCGAATAAAAATTAAAGAAACTAGTGCTAATGAAAGCAATGACAAAATTTCTGAAGGAGCAATTGATCACGATGAAGACACAATCATTACAAGAAAGTGGAAATCATGATCAAGAGATTGTGTATGCTCAACTAGTAACCATTCATGATCTCCAGGATTTAACTTGGCAATCACACCAAATGAATGTTCAGGCTGAAAATCACCAAACTGGATATACTCGAAGGATATGGAAGATGAAGTAAAACGTATGTTGAGGGCCAGAGGGAGCAAATCAAGAAAAAGTAGTTTGAAAAAAGATCGAGAAGCTGTAATTTGTAATTTACGCAAAAAAAAAATTGCTGAAAAAGGAAAAGATCAATTAGCATCTGAGTTTCTAAACAAATACGTCGAGACTCAGAGCTATCTCTAGAATTTGTTTTTATTTTTACTTAAAATTGATTTTTTATCATTATTTTAAATGGAATTAGATTACTTTATCATTAGATTGTTTTGACATTATTTTCTTATTTTGAAAATTAGCAATAAATCATTATTTACTTAAATCATTTTTTGACAATAAAATATTTTGGCATTATTTTTTCTCACATTAAATTTTTGACATTAGAATCATTTGACATTAATATACAGATTACCATTCGAAACTTGAACCAAAACAAATTAAAAATAAGAGATTTGTATTTTTGTATTAATTTCCTTTATTTTTACAAGGTAGAAGCGTCTACTTGTTTTTTCAAAAATCGAAGGTAGATGCGTCTATTTGCTTTTTTTACCTTAAAGCGTCTACTTACTTCTTAAAAACTGAGCATACTTCTGGCTAAGCTAAGACACATAACTAACGTAAGTTAAGTTTTAATTCAAATTTGTTTTAACAATATATAGACAACGTTATATATATGGTTAAGAAAATGTTCTCTTTTATGACATGTCATAAGAGACGCATTTGAGTACTCAAAAAAGCTGGATTTTCGAGATTAAACACATGTCCTAAATCAAAAATTTTATCCAGTGTTCTATATAAAATAACTATGAGACTATATAAAATAATAAAATAAAATGTCAAATACGTTATTATTATAAATAAATTTGTATTTTTTAATGTAAAATAATGAAATTATTTCTTTTGTTAATTTTTACTGAATTCATAGTCCTTGTTAAAATTCTATTGCATAAATTTCTTTATTAAATTTTTAGACGAATTATTACAATTCAATATAACTTGTTGGTCACGCTTTCTCGTTAAGATTATTATTTTGCTCAAACTTTGACAGCAAAAAAAAATAACTTCACCTTCAATTTATTTTACAAAAAAAATTTATTTTGTTTGGTGCGCTATTTATAGTGCTTTTACGAAAACTGTTACCTAAATTCACGTAAATACAGTTATAGTAGAAGAAGTGTAAATGACCCACCAAACAAAATAAATTTTCTTTTAAAAATTTGAAAAAATTAAATATTTTTTTGATTTGACGGAACAAAAAAATCAGAAATGATGAAATTTATTGGGAAGTACCAAAAAGGGGTCCAAAAAAACCTGTGACGTTAGAGCGTTAATGATCTTTATAAAACCTAAATTTTTTTTCTGAGAAAATCTTAACTATTTATAATTATATATACTATTTAATACAATAACAAGTCTTTGAAAACATTCCCTAAATTATGAGATAAATAGATTTTAAAAAATAATTAAAAATTTCTTAAAAAAAACAGTCATTTGTAAAAAGTAAAATATTACCGGCATTGAGTATAAAAATAGAAGGAAAAAAATAGCCAATAAAGCTATTAAGAGGCCAGTTGCCAGCCACCATTTATGCTTTTTCCACAAAATGAATTTAAAAGTTTTAAAAGGTGAAGAAATCCATAAAAATGACGTTTCAGGTCGCCTTAAATAATATGAAAATTTTTTTGATTAAAAAAATAGTTGAATTTATTACTTTGGTATGTCCAATCGTGGATACTGGTTCGGCTCCTCTCTACCTTTTCCGGCAGGCTTCGTAGAAGCTTCCTCTTCATTCAATATCTCCAGCTCTAATTCCAATTTACCAGCTATTTCACGTCTTTTATTTGACAGTTCTACAATACAGGGCCACCAGCCTTTTAAGCGTCTCTGTTCAAAAAGAGACACTGACTTTACTCCAAAATCACTTCCGGGTATCTGATGAAATCCGCAATTTTCTCTATCTTTTGAAGGTTTAATGCATCGGTTCAAATCTAGAGAAACTTGTCCCAAAAAATCGTCCTTAAATAAACTTTTTAAGAGATAATTAAGGCTAAAATAATTTCAAACTGCTGAAAATTTATCATTATCCCAAATTTGAAGGGTTAATACTGGTGGTATTTTGGACTCGCTATCATCCAAACTCCAAAAGTGCTCTTTTTTTTTGATATGAACCATTTGTTCAGCTGGCAAATAGTCAAAATCAAAAACAAATCTCCAATTGAAATTTCCATCCCCGTCCATTGAGCGATAGTGGACATCAGTTTTTTGCTTGTTCTCTTCCAAGCCTTGCATCCAGCCTTTGACATAAATGTCACTCATTTTGTCGCCATAGAGCGACGTGTCATCACATATTACATCAGAAGTATTCCAAATTACGCATCTGAGAACATATTTTTTTGGCTTTCGCGGTGTAATATCAAATGCAGGTCCTGGTGGTCCCAGTGATCGAGGAAATATGTCTATCCACATTTGAAGTCGACCTTGTTCAACGCCTGGTTGAATTGGATTGTATAATTTTCTAGTTTCAACATGTTCAGGCACCAAACCAAATTCATGTAGAACATGAAGACACAATCGCTCTTCTTTGGCACCCAAATGTAAATTTCTAGTATTTGTTTTTTCTAAATAAAGTGATTTAAAGTCAAATGAAGCAAAGCTTAAATTTGCTAGAGGGGTGACAACTTTTGAAAGTTAAATTTTATTTTTTACCAAAATTAAACGCATACTAGGTTTTCATATCAGAAATTATTTTCAATAAAAACATCAGTCCAGAGCATAAAATTTTAGTTTGAAATTCGAGCAAATTATTATTTTAAAATTTAAATCAAAAATGATACAAATTGATTGCAATCGACTGATTTTTTTTGTCTCCTTAAAAAAAACCCATTTAGATAATTGGAACTGTAAAATTTGGTACAGAAAACAAAATATTAATTAATGTCAAAGCTTAAGTTCAGACGGACCAAAACATTTTCTTTAAATTGAAGCAACTGATGCATCCTCTGTACTCCCAATATGCTGATTCTGAAAAATTCAGAAAATTGTGAATTTGGCATATTATAAATCCAACTCAACTTTAAGTGGTGGTACAGAGGACGCATCAGTTGTTACAACTTACAGCATATGCTTTGGACGGTCCAAATTAAAGCTTTTGCGCTTTTTTTATATTTTATTTTTGTTTTTTGTACTAAAATTCTCAATGTTCTGAATATGCAGAATTTTTCAGAAATAGTATGTAATTGTTACTGAGGATGAATCAGTTGCTACAATTTAAAGAAATTTTTTGATCTGTCAGAAATTAGGCTTTGACATTTTTAATATTTTATTTTTGTTTTTGTACCAATTTCACAATGCCAAATATCTAATGGGGTAATTTTTAGGGGTTGATGAGTAAACGATTTTTTTATTTTTTTTACAAAGAAAAATGAAAACTCAAATAAATTTATATTGACTTTGTAAAAAAATTAAAAAAAATATGAAATAAATTTATCAATGCTGAATTTTTAATCTAAGTGTTAATCATTTATATAAAAATTCTTAATTTTAAAACTTGAATTTTTTTAATGTTTTATAATGTTAATCAAATAAATGAAGTGTGATTAAACCTAAAAATTAAAAGTTAAATTGCTCCATTCTAAAATAATATATTTTAAAATTTTAATCGCGAAAAAAATCATCTAAATATCTCAAAAATTAAAAAAAAAAAAATAAAATAAAATATAGTGTAAAGGGATGAAATTTGGGTTAATTCCTATTAACCCCTTTAGCCATCATCCTATTAACCCATCGTAATAAATGGCTCAATAGTCAAATCCAGAATTCTTTAAAAGTCCCAAAATAAAGTCCAAGTCATTAAAAAAAAAGTCAAAGTCTGGACTTTTTTTTTTATTTTTTTCAAAAGTCCAAGTACGGACTTCCGATCATGTTAAGAAATAAAAATGACTGAAAAAAATGCTTTGACAGTAGTTGAGAATTAGGCGGAAATTTTATTGATCTTCCGTTTAATATAATTTTCCTAGAACAATTACTCTACATAAATGGAAAAACAGGAAAATTTATTTGATTAATTTGTAAAACTGGAAAAAAATTGACTTTGTGATTTCGGAACTTCGAGTCATCAAGATTAACACAATTTTTAATTTTTAAATTCTTTAAGAATTTTCTAATCATGATATTCATCTTGAAAAAGAATTAAAAAGTTTTTGGACTTTAGAAAAAGAAAAAAATAAGTCCGGACTTGGACTTGACTTAAAACTTGTGACTTTTAAACAACTCTAGTCAAAACCTTTTAGTTTAAAGGGTTATAAAATTTTGAGTGTTTACACCTTACTTAGATAAAATTTAAAATATCAAAAAAATATATCACACGGTTAGCCCCATCTTAAAATTAAAAAAAAAAAATTTTTTTTAATTACCATAATTATCTAGATTAAATATCGTCTTGTCAATTATTAGCATGGTTTCGCCGGAAGCCGGGGGACTATATTCTAAGTTTCGTAATTTACAGACATCTTCTAAAATTTGAGATGGTTTTTTAGAGTCCCGCCATTCATTTGGACCTGATCTTTAAATAAAAAAAAAATTTTTACTTTTGTTTTTTTTTAAATGAAGAAAATATAAAGTTTAACTTTCGAAAACCCGAATTAAATTTGAATACAACAATATTTAAAAAAAAGTCAAACACAAATATTAATTAAATGTTAAGGAAAATTTTTTTACCAAAAAAAAATGATCTCTTGTTTGTCAACTCAGTGAAAAAAATGCCACAAATTCAACTGCAAAAAATTCTATCAGACGATGGTTCAGAAGATGAATTTATTTCAAAAACTGCAAGAATATATACGTATCCAACTAAATTAGTTAGTAGGAATTCGCAATTAAATGTCCAGTGATTAAATAAGCTTGCTTGGTTTTTACAAATAAACATGATATGATTTTTTTAAATTTTTTATTTACATTCTTTAAAGATTCTTTTGATGATGGCAACAAATTTAAGAGAAAACAAATTAAATTTTTTCTTTATTCAATAATTGTGTTCTATTTAATAAATTAGAGGTGAAATATATAAATTTTAGGTTTTTTATTTTTAATTTTGTTTTTTCGTAAAATTTTTGATTTCTGATAAATATGTGGTATGTCACAATAAATTTTGTGACAAATTTGAGTGATTTAATTTAAGTTTTTCAAAAATATTTGTTTAAAATTAAATTCAAAAATTTCACTTTAATTTAACGTAATTATCCGAACTCAGTGACATGTCACTAAATGAAATAATGACATGCCAGTAAAAAATGAACACTGATTTTAAAAAGATCAATATTCAATTTATATGAAATGTCTTAAAAAGAGAATAAGTAAACTTTTGTTAAATAACACATCCGATTTAAATGACATTCGGAATTTAAACGTAATTAAGTTTCCATTTCTAAAATTTCATTAAAGCTGAAACTACCGTCGTTTCGGGTTGAACCGATAATGGGGTAATAATGATAATTCTTTTTTTCAACCGCTGTAAATTCTGATTGGATAATAATTTTTGAATGAAATAAAAAAAAATATATAAAAAAACTATCCCTTTACAAAATTTGAAAAAAATATTTTATAAAAAATTTTTATTTATTTTTTAATCTTCCGCCAATTAACAATCCCATATCAAAAGAACCGAGTTTGTGAAAAAAAAACTTTTTGTCCATTATCGTTTATTTTAAACAAAAGACCCTATTATATGTAATTTTTGATGACGAGTTCAAATCTGGACTTAGATTTCAGAAAAAAAAAACGGTTTTTGAGAAATTCAATAAAAACATGTTTCTTATACTTTCGGGTTGAACCGATAATTGAATATAAATTGCGATAAAAACCAAAATTTTGAAAAACTAAATAAATTTTGAAAATGACTCGAAAAAACTTTAAATTACCAAATAGTAGTCCTCCAAAATACTCTGAGGACACCCTCAAAAAGGCCCTTAATCAAATTAATGAAAAAAAAATTAATATACATCAAGCTTCAGTAAGGTACATTAGAACACTTGCAAGCTTCAAATAAAGAATCAGCCAAAAAAAATACCAAAAAAATCAAAAGACCATTTGGACAAGTTTTAACCGAAATCGACGTTTTGAAACAGTTGGAGGAAGAAGAAAATTTAAAAAATCAAAAAAAGTTGAATCAGAAAGCAAAAAAAAGGAAACGTGAAACACCAACAGCTCAAACGACTCAAAACGTAAAACCAAGATGTTCAAAAGATGTAGATGTAGAAGAATGTTTGAGCACTGAAAAGCAATGTTTTAAATGTAAAAAAAAGTTCGGGTCTGATAAAAAGTTCCAAGCCAAATGGATCTCATGCGAAACGTGTTCTAACTGGTCTTGCTTTAAATGTCTACCATCAGGCTTCGAACCAAGTTTAGAATTTTATTGTTCTCACAAATGTAAAAAAATTTCTTTTTGATTTTCTTATAGTATGTTTGCTTGTTTTTTTCTTATTTTTTTCTTTTTTGCATTTTAAACTATTTTATCAGATAATTAACCGTTTTGTATTCTTTTCATTATAAAATTTGAACCGTTTATTTTTTTTTAATAAATTTTTTTGAATCAAAGAAAAAAATAGTTTTTTCATTTATAAAAAAAAAATCTCCTGATAAGCTCTTTCCCTTCTGATTTTATTTAGGCCCAAAGTAAAGAATTATCACATTTACCCCAATTGACTGTATCTTTAATAATTTTTAAATTTATTCACATTAAATTACATGTCATTAATAATGAATTTTTATTTTTTTCAAAAAAGTGCTCAATTCTGAAAAACATGTCACTAAAATAGAGTACTCTACTTTAAATGTATGTTAATAAATTCGAATAATTACTTAATGTAAAATCTGAATATTTCACATAAAATTCGAATAAAGTGCAGCAATATATTGTTGAATAAAGCAACAACTTAACAACTTAAAATTTTTTTTATTTTTTTGCCGAAGATCATTAACTATTGTCAGACGTATTATTTGAATTGTAATAAACTCAATCAGAATGCAAAAATTTTAATTATTTCTTATTATTTAAATGAGAACTTGAAAATAAGGGTAATTCTATGTGTCAACTTTAATCAAATTATTCTTAAAATTTAACAATATTTTTATATTATTAAATTTAACAGGTATTGCATTTAATTTAATTTATTCTTTGTATAGTTTTTTATTTTAATAATTCAGTTGAGAAGAAATTGTTTTCAAATAAAAAAAAAAACGAAGAAATATTTCATAAATTTTTTACAATACTGTTTATTAAATAATAATCATATGAAGCTCAAAAAATTTAATCTTTTTAATCTGAGGTTTTAATCTAAAACAAAATAATTGAAAAATTTTCGTTAATAATAAAAATTTTTGACGGTTAGGAAAGTGATGAATCCTGACGATGTGAAACTCACATAAATTCAATAAAACTTGAATATCTTTTTAATACAAATTTGTATAGTAATTTGACAAAATGTTTCATTTTTTCTCAATTTTATATCATCTTTAAAAATTTCTCATAAAATAGTGAAATAAGCTTTTTATATTCATTGCAATAAAATATTTTTGAGTTTTATAACTAAAATCAAAATTTTTAAGAATTGATTTCATAATTTACTTTTAAAAATTATTCAATTTTTATCTTAATGAAATGACATAATTGGAATGAGATAAGTTTAAATATAAAATTAAAAGGAATTACTCATTGTAAAGAAGTGGTAGACCACAAGTAGCACGATATTTGGTAAGAATTCTATTTTCTAGATCAACCCACGTTTCGCCGATGACATCATCTGAACTAAATAAATCATAATCTTTGCAGCGTATGCATATATCTTTCTGAATAGGAAGAACTATTTTCATTTCAAACATTCTTTAAAAGCTGTCAATAAAAAAAATATCCCAAAGTTTTCGGTAGATTACTTTCCAAATTCTGGGTTGTTTGAATTAGGAACATATGAATCTCTACTATTTACTTTAGTCTTTCCAGCTTCGATTTCAATATAAGGATCAGACTAAATATATTTTTTAAAATGATTTTTTAAGCAAGCAAATATTTTTTTTTACTTTTCCATTCGGATCTTTAGACTGCAAATCAGTTCCTTTGATTACATAAATGCGAACTATACATTCTTCCCTGTGCATTGAGCACACATTTTTGTATATCAAATTGTCTTTAATATTTGCACAATCTTCTGGTACTGGATATATTTTAAACATTCCCTGAGTTTAATTGATAAAATTTGTTTTGTTTAAATCTAAAAAAAAAGTACTTTAAATTCGCCGACAATTTCATTTTCTTCATCGCCATGTTTGCTGCCGCGGTATAGTTCAAAAGTTTCACAAAAATCCATAAACAATTCAAAATATTTTTGCTTTTCTAGTTCATTATGGTAAAACTATATAATTTTTATTAAATTTTTTTACTAATTAGAAAAAATAATAAATACTTGAATGGATTCATAGCCTTTGTCGGAATAAGTTCCAGCTTTTTTTTTCTCTCCAATTGATGTGTAGTACTTACACCACCAGTCTATGTCTTCTTCAACCAGTAAAATGTCATTTGCGGTAAAATTACCAAAGAGTTTGCTAACACGTTTGAATTTGCTATCACGACGATCTTTTTCTCGTTTAAATAAATTTTTTATTTTTAATTTTTTGGTCTTTTTTTTAACTATTTCAGTCTCGGAATCGTCCATATTAAGTGAAGTTTGCTCCGAAGATTGAATAGCTTCAATATTTGAAAAAACAAACTGTTCCTTATCTCTGTCGACTCTGAAACGGGACAAACTTTTGATCACGTGAACCCCTACAATGGGCTTGCGACCAAAATTTCTGTGATCTAAAACATTTATGTTCATCGGTGGAATATAAATTTCTTCCTTAGGAATCATCTTAACAAAAATAAATTAAAATTATCTATTCATTTATTTTCTAAAAATTTTCTCACTATATCAAAGAATAAAACTGGCTTTGAAAAGTTAGCATTTTGTTTTAGGTTTTTGATTATTTCTGACTTGACTTTGCTTCCACCACATTCGAATATTACCTGTGGACACTCGATTTCAGATAATTGAAAATTTTTCATATTTCGAACACCCCAAGTCAACACTTCGATAACTGTTCTTTGCAGTTCGGGTCGAATACCATTCGGCACTTTGAACAAAGATCCAATTTTGGGTGGAAGTGGGGGCAAATTTTGGCTAGGACTATTTTCATCAATGGGAAACAAATCAAATGAAGCAAGCAATTCACCTGCAGGCTGCGTGTGACATGTTAAATTGTACCATTGTAATTTTGAAAGATTTTGTTGATCTCTTTCAGTCGGCAATCTTGGTGTTGCCAAGCATCGTCCCAAAAAGTCTGGTTTACCCTACAAAAATTATATTTTATTTTTCAAGTTAATTTTGACGTATAAAAATTCCATACCGTATTTTCTCCAATACCAATATCAAAAAACTTTTCAAAATTGACAATTTCAATCAATCATGCAAATTAGTCAAAACAAAATAGGATCAAAAATTTAAATTTATTTAAATGAGATGAAAATTTTAATTAAACATTTTTTTTTGATAAATGTGATTCATTAAAATTGGTTATATTTTTCCTTTTTTTAAACTTTCATCGTAAGTTGTGAATCTTCTTTATTTTTCTATTATAAAATGTTTATTTAATTTAAATTACTTTTTCTATTTTACTTATTTTAATTTTCAACTATATCCAACTAAGTAAAATATTTTTTAGAAAATTAAATACTATTTAGCTTTTATAAATACCTAAATTTATATTTTAATTAAAATTATCTATTTCAATAGAATAAACATAGAAAATTTGGCAAATTTAAGTTTGAGATCTAGATCAAAAGATCAAAATATAAATTGTAATTTTGTTTTTAATAATAGAGTAAAAATAATTTTTTTCCAAAGCAATTACTTGACATGTCATGTCAAGTTTATTTTCATATTTAAAATTTTAAAATTTCCTTTTTTATTAATTTCAAATTAAAATTTGATCTAAAACTTCCATTCGCCAAAAATTTTAATAAATTGTGCCTAAAAAACAAAACAAAAATAAAAACAAAAAAAAACATGGAATTGGATACAAGTGTTTAGCAAAAAAGATGCTGGCTGTTATGGATTTCACTGCTCGGGATTTATCCCATCAGTAATTATACTATAAGTTGCTATTAATATTAATTGGCCACAAAAAAGAAGATTTTATTTTTTGCATATTTAAATCAGACCTAAATGATGATCTAATTCGTAAATCGACTGAAACCGATTTGATAAACTTATTTTTAAGTTTAAATATACCTATAATAAATGTAAAAATACCAAAAATAGAAAATATTAAGACTTTGACTTTTTTATAATTATGAAAATAAAATATTGAATTTAGTTTTGAAATTTAAAAAACTTTTCCTTTTTTTTTGCTTTTATATTTTATAATGAACAATTTTTTATTAAATGTTTCTCTAAAAAATTATGTAATTTTTTGTTGTAAAATTTCAATTTTTCTCTATTTCTAAAAAATTAATTTTTTCTTTAATTTTTTTTATTTTTTAATATTGGGTAATTAATTAACTTTTCTTTAAAAAATAACCATTTTAGATCCTGAAGAAGGCCATTTTGGTCGAAACGCATCGATTAATAAATTAATTTCGTTTTTATAATTAAAAAAATATTATTTTTTTTTTATAATATTTTTTGTCTAATATTTGTATTTTGAATAATAATTATTTTTTATTTAAAATAACAAATATTTATTATTTTTTTAATGTAGAAAAATATATTAAAATTCCGGCAAATTGAAGTTGATGATCAAATGCAAATCACAAATCAAAAGTTTAAAATATAGATTAAAAAAAAAGATTTTTTCTATAAAATTTATTTTTTGATAAATGACTAAACTTTATTAAACATAATTTGTTTAATCATTAACTAGAAAAAAAATTATATGAATTTTTGTCTGAAGTAAAAATTAAATATTAATCGATTTTTTGGAAATTTTCCAATTCAAAATCTAATCTATTTCATCATTTTTGTTGAGATAAAATTAATTAAGTTGCTAACATTTGATCATAATCATTAATTTAGGCTGCCAAATATTTATCTTAAAATTTATTTTTTTGAATAATAACCACTTGTAATTTTTAATAGTTAAAATTGACAAAATGACAAATATTTAAATTTTATAAATATCTACTATAAATATAAATGTTGCTTTATAAATCTAGTTAGTTATCATTGATGCAAATAAATTAAAAATTTGAAAATCTAAAAATTAAAAATTTAATAAATTTCCGTGTTTTTTTTACATAAATTTGTATAAAGTTGATCATTTTCATCTTCGCTCTTGGATCGCATAAGTTTACCGGAAAGAGATAGAATTATTTAAATTTAAATAAATTTTTTATTGTTAACTCACTTAACTGACTTAAATTTTTGCCAAAATCTTGTTGAAAAAATTTAAGAAAATAAAAATGAAAAAAAAAAGAAAAAATATTATTTCTCATATTTTTTATTTTTTGTTTCATTTATGTAACATTTTTATACCATTTTCTTATAAATACTCTAGCTTTCATGTTCATTTTAAATTTTAAACAAAGTAAGTATGAAATTTAGTTGTTGAAAACTTCATAAATCACCAATAAATAATAAATTGTATTTTTAAAATGAATTAAATTGTGAATCAAACATTCAAATAATTTTATTATTTTAAATGAAAATGAACCTTATATTTTTACCCTTTAAACGAGTCAATATTTAATTCAAAAATAAAATTCACATCAATATATTTTTTAAATCCTTAATTTATTTTCATCTCATTTTATATTTAATTATTTTAAATTTTCACAAAATAAATAAATTATTAGTCATCCCAAAGATAAAACTTGGTAATACTTACATAGGTGTCATAGTCAAAAACTTCAATTGTCACTTGAGGAGGATTATAAAGCAATTCATTTGGATGTCCATGTATTTCAACAGATTCAAAAATTAATGTTTGATCCCAAGTTGGAGACAATGTCTTTGCAATTATTTCCGTTTTCATGCTTTGTGTTAAAAAAATAACTTTTGCATATGGATCAGAAAGACTAGTGTCCATGTCTGCTGACAAAAGTGATCTGGCTTGGTAAATGTAGGCCCTTAGCTGATATCGTTTGGCTTCTTTATATCTAAGAAAAATTCTCGGCACATTTAATTTTATTTTTTCGCATGATTCATCATCAGAGTCTTTTTTGTGACTTTCAAAGCGAAAAACAACATTTAAATCTGCACTTCTATCGACAGGCTGCATTGGTCTGTGCCATCTGCGGCGACGAACTGAATCAGTCGTACTTTCCTTGGCATGAAATTTGGTTGAAAAAAGCTTTGAATATTCCCATCCATCGGGCATCAATATTTCTATTTGATTATTTTTAATTTTAAACTCATTTAGAACAATCACAGATCTGTTTCGGATCCATCTTCGCCGTCTGTGCAAATGGTACATTTTTTCTGAAGGTGACCATCCGCCCATCGACGGTTCAACACAATACTCCCATCCTTCGTTATCAACTGCTCTATTTATATCCACAGACCATTCGTCAGTCCATCTCCAGTTGGTTTCCAGTTTAATTTCATCTTTACCCAAGCACTTATCTCCTCTCTTAAATTTAAATTTTATCTCAGACAAATAAAGAGTGTTGACTTACAAAATCAGTCCAATAATAGGGCTTTCGGTCTTCGTTGCCTACAGACCATGATGCTCCGGGAAGGACGCGATAATTTTGTTCATAGACTTCTTCCATGTATTGTGTGTGACCAGCATCTTTTTCGAATAGTAAACTTTTTTCTGGTGCAATTTCCCAATCTCCCTTCCATTCCCAGCCATTTGGAAGCAGAAATTTATCTTTTGGTAGATGAATCTTTCCAGTAAAATCAGAATATTCTGGCCGAGACAATCCTTCATATGACCATTTCCGACTGGTCCAAGAAAAGCATTGATTTTCATACTTGAATACAATTGTTATAAAATTTGAGTTTTTTTTTTTTTTTTAAGACAAATCTTAACTTGACTGGATTTTTTTTTTCAAGTGATTTATTTTTATATTTTAAATTTTTTTATTATATTTAAGAAAATTTAATGATCATAAAAATAGGATAAAAAATATTTTAGGAGTAAAATTCTTCAGTAATTCGAATTGGTTCCCAGTTTACGTTTTTAAAAAATTTTAAAATAGTCTAAAATGCGGCAACTTGAATTTTATGATCAATTTTTGATGATCAAAATGATCAAATAAAGCTAAAACTATTTAATAAATTGTTTTTATATAATTATATTAATGCACTGATACATTTTTTGATTTAACATACTTTGTTAAATCTTAAAGTAAAATCTGCAAATACCTGCAAAAAATTATCCACTAAAAATAGCATCATTTCGATGATGTGCACTCTGCATTTTGATATTGAAGAGTTTACCTTTTTATTTCGCATCGTATGTTAAATCAAAAAATGTATCTCTGCATTAATTTAATTAAGAAATAATAATTAATTTAATATTTTAAAGTTGATTTGATCTTTTTGATCACAAACTTCAAATTGCCTTAAAATGCTGCAATTCTATTTCTTTTATAATAAAGTAGAGGAAAAATTTGTTTAAAAAAATATTTGGTATTCGGAGACATATTTATTTAGCTGAAGCAATAATTTTTACGATTTTAACATTTGAGTGTTTAAGGAAAAGCATGAAGAATTTGACTAGCTAACTTACTTAAAATTCTTATTTCAATTTGTTTTTAGCAGAGTTGTTTAAAAGTCACAAGTCTCAAGTCAAGTCCAAGTCCGGACTTTTTTTTTTTCAAAAGTTTGAGTCAAAGACTTTAATTTTTTTTTTAAAAGTCCAAGTCTGGACTTTTTTTTGTGACTTTTAAACAACTCTGGTTAGCACTAAAACTTAATTAAATAACAAAAATCTTTATGGCCCATTTTTGGTTTTATTTTCCTAAATCTTAGTAATTTTGGTTCTGTTTTTTTAAATTTATTCTTTTAGATTATATATGTTATCGGAAAATTGTAAAACACGCAAATCTATAGAATTGCGCTCTTATAAGTAAATTTATAAAAAATGAATAAAAAAAAGAAATCTCAAAAGTTGCTGATTTTTTATTTATTCTCGTAATTTACTGGACAAGTTTTAGTAAATAACGAGAATATTTGTAAAGTAAAATAAAATAAAATGTTTAAAAAAATGAAGTTTTTATTTATTCTGCATGCCGGATTTTATCACTGGGATGTACTGTTACATTTTACCTTCCCTTGCCCTCTTCAAATTGAGAGCTCATTTACTTATTATTTACTGCGACTCTTATGCCTTTGACTGATTTGCTCGTTTTGATATTTAATGTCAAATTATAGTCTTTTAACAAATCGAAGCAATTTCTGGAGAAAATATCAGTAAAAAAGCCCTCTTCACAACCTATTCATACAAGTAAATTTTGAAAATCATTTTTTCTTATATTTTTTTCTAGTTTTACACATTGACCCGTAATTCTTTGAATTTACGCAATCTCAAAATTTACTATTAAATATAAAAATCTTTTTTATTTATCCTGAACAGACTTGTTTTTAAGTCACAAGTCTTAAGTCAGGTCAAGTTAGTGAAATTTTTTTTTTTTTTTATTTAGTCAAGTCAATGTTACTGTATACCTCATTGGTAAGACCTCTTATTGAATATGGAGTTAGTGTTTGGAATCCATACCTGAAAGAAGATAAGAAGGAATTAGAAAAAGTACAACCTAGAGCTACGAAGCTGATTCCAGCCCTTAAGAGTCTTGAGTATGAAGAAAGATTGAGTAGAATAAAACTAACATCTTTGGATACGAGAAGAAGAGGCGATTTGATTCAGTTTTTTAAAATTGTAAACAGTCTAGAAACTGTTGAATTGGTAAGTGAAATCAGGTACGTTCAAAGAATTAATTATATTTTGAGGGGTCATGCAAAGATGGTTACAAGAAAACTTATTAAAAATTGTCCATCAGGGTTCAACTTTACCAAAAACAGGGTTGTAAACGACTGGAACCGTTTACCAAAAAATGTTGTTGAAGCAAATTCATTAAATTTCTTCAAAGGAAGACTTGATGAATGGTTTATGGTACAGAATCTGGTGTGATTGCAAAGAACTGCCACAGCCTTAAGGTTTAACTCGATTAGCTCGAGTCCCAGTAATTTTTACTACTAGTGACTTAAATTTTTTTTTTTATAATTTTTGTTAAGAATAGTATTTACATTATTTAATTAAATTTTTAAAATGCATGAAAAATTTAAAGAAATTTGCTAAATAAATTAATACGGTACGTAGAATACATATTTAAAATCAAAAAAATAAAATTTAAGTCAAGTCATAACTTTGACTTGACTGAGGCAAAAGTCATTATGTCAAAGTTAAGACTTGACTTTAAATTAAAAAAAAAAAATCACTAAAATATTTTTTCTTGAAAGATGTCGCTTTTTCAAAAAAATGAAATATTGATGTCGAACACTTAATGTTAATTTTTTCGTTTGTTGCTATTCAAAAACAAAATTGAAAAAAAAAATTTTAAGTCAAATAAAATGACTTTTTTTAAAAATAAATTTAGAAGTCAAAAGTCAAAAGACTTGACTTTCTAAAATTTTCAAGTCAAGTCACTGACTTGACTTTGAAAAGACTTTAAAATGACTTTTTTTTGTTGACTTTTGCCCAAGTCTGAATTTTACAATTAAAGCAAATTTTTTCAAAAAAGTGTAAAAAATAAATATATTTAGATAGAACTATATGAAAAATGAAAGCTATGATTCGGAAAGAGAAAAGATTTTTTACCAAAATTGTCTACTAAAACTTCAATATTATGTTTGACTTGATGATTATATTCATGTTTATAATTAAATTTTAAAGATTTTTTTAGTTTATTTGGAAAAATCAAATTTCAAATTTAAAAGTCAAATCGACAATTAGTTCAAAATTTTTTATAATTTCAGATATTAAATAAAAAAGTGATTCTCATCGGAAGAAGCTGGAAAATAATTCATTGATATGGTTCAATAATAAAGCTAAATTCCACTTTAGAAACAATAAAATAGGTAATTTTGTACAAATTTATTTTTCTTCAATAATATGTACAGATTTGATTACTCTCGAAAAAAAGTTCGATTAGTTAAAAATCGCAACCACTACTTTCAAAATATTCAAGAACTTCAAGATCCACTAAGCAAAAAAAATTTATTAGAATGAAGAAATATATTCTTCCTAGGTTTTCAGTCCTATTAAAACTGTTGTCGTTTTGCTATACGCGAACGTCATCATTAATAATTTCAAAAAAGTTTTAATTTTTAGCATGCAAAATTTTTAGAAATTTTTCTTGGTCATTTCTTCAAAATTTACTTCATTCCTACTTTTACTGATCAAAAACAAAAGCTATAAATTAAAAAAAACAGCAAAATACTAAAGAGAAATTTACAGTTTCTGCATAAATACAAATTGCACCATTAGTTTCATCATCGATGTGTGTCTGAATCCAGTTATGTTCATCTTGTTCAAGACCAAACCAAAGTTTGACTCTTATCTGAGCAGGTATGATGTCTTTTTTCGATTTGTCATCAGCTTCTTTTCCTGGCCACTTAAAAAAAAAAAATTAATTTCTAGAACCATTTTATCTTCATTACTTTTAGAATGATAGTCTGAAGTTTGTTGCACAAGTCTCCTCGAAGATCACTCGAAGACGAGAAGAGAATTTCATGGACTGGAATTCTAAAATATGCAGTTCTTTCATTGCCACAAAGCATCCATATGATCACATCGGGAATACTGCTTTGAGGCTAGAATATTTTTAAATTTTTATTTTTTAAATAAATTTTTTCTTCTAAATTTTACTTCGTGTTCAATTTGAATGAGAAGATCGTAAATTTTTGCCATCTCATCAATAACTTTATTAAACTCCATGTGAGGTAAACGCTCACATTTGTCAACAATTTGCTGCAAATATTTTTCTCTCTGCTTTTTAAGTAATTTATCTAGTTCGTTTGGATGATGTTTTCCTACCACTGGCTCAGGCAAAGCTAAACTAAAAGTAAACAATTAAAATTTTAAATCAAAATCAGTATTTTAAAATGCATACGTGGCTTTTGATTTTATTTTTTCGATCATTTTTAATGTAGCAACTGCTAACTTGCTGAATTCATTGGTATTTTGATTTGGACCTATTAAAGCTATTTTCTGTCTGACACTTTCCAGACACACATACACAAGAAATTTTAATTTTTTTATTTTATTTATGGTCTCAAGTCTGTAGCTTATATCTTCCCAATAGCTGACCACTTGCATACATGGCTTCACATTGCCCCATGGCAAAAAGTAGTAAGAACACCCGTCGAAAATTGCGTTCGATGGTGGAGTAGTTGAGGAGCTAGGTGGTAAATTTTCATCCAACTTATTGCCATAATTTCCAATGCTGACTTCAAATTCAACTGGTTTCTCAATTTCATGAATCATTATAGCATCAAAAAAGGCAGCATGAAGTTTGTATTTTTTCCTGTGCAAAAATGGTTCTATCCGAAGGACTTCTGAATGCTTAATATCGCTTACTGGTTCGGTGGGTACCTCACCAAGTATTGTTTGCAGTTCCAAGAGAACTCGTCCTCGGTATGCGACACCTTCTCCCTTGCCCAAGTTTAGCTCATCTAAACGAGTGGGCAGTTCTGAATATTCTCTTGGACTGCCGTATAAATTTACAAAACATGGACCAAAAGTTGGCAAAAATCCTTTTGAAAATTCAATTGATTAAGCTTGATTTTTTGAAATTCAATACAAAAATAAACAGAACTTTATTAAAAATATATAAATTAAGTTAGCACAAACTAATTTTAATTTTTGTGAATTTTAGTTTTTTTACATAAAAAATTAAATTTAAATAATTTTTTTTAAAAGCTCAAAATAAAGTAAAAGTTGTCTATAGTAAAAAAAAATATTATTTCAATTCAAATTCAGTTTCTACACAGAATAAAAATTTTCCGGCTGAATAAAAGATTTAAAATAACTATAAAAATTAGATAAATATTAATTTTTATAAATATTTAAGTCAAGGTAAATTTTTCAGAAATTTTGCTCATAATTGTCAGATATTAAAATCTTTTGAATTAACAGAACTAATATTTTACTTTCAAAAATAATGATTTAATTTTTTATTTTACGCTGTTTTATTTATACTGAATTTAAAAATTTTGCATATTAAGATTACCTGTGTCAGTGTCTGAAATGTCCGAAATTAAGTCTATGCTTAAAAATTTTGTAGCAACTAAATCATCCGCTGAATTCCGGTCCCTTTTAGAGTAAAATTTAAAAAAAAGTGTTTTTTTAAATTTAAATAAGTTGATTCTGGACCAAAAATTTTTACCAAAATTTTGATTTATTTTAGTTTTTGATTTAACTAAAGATGAAAAATTAAAAAAAGCAAGGTTTTTGTGATAAAGAGCAATTCGGATGAAACAAAATTAGATGTCAAAACAGGTACCACGAACGTATTTTATCAAAATCCGCCAAAACCATCCTCCAAGGAACCTCTCTTCTAGTTCACTTGGACAAACTTTTGGTCAAGGATTTATCACGCGAGAATGAAAGCTGAGGGTTAAAAACATAAGGTATTGGGAGGATGAAAAATTCATTTTTAAAAAAGTAAAGATTTATGGTGCAGGTAGTTTTACTACTTCTTTAACTTCTTTCAATTTTGCTCTTTAAATATAGAATTATGAAATTTTAAAAATCCTTATTCAATAAAAAAGATTGACTTCAAATCTTACCTAACGTAGAAAAAAATTGCTAGTATATCATCAGATGATATTTTTGAGTCCAATATTTCCTATTGACTTGTAAAAATTTCAATTAAAGTCGTCTAAATTTGACAGCTATAAAACTTTAATCAAGTTTGTAATCAAAATTTAAAAAATTTTTGAAAATAACTTAAAACCAAATTCTAAAAAAAATATTTTATAAGTAGATTTGATTTTAAATTTCGAAAAAAAATTGAAAAAATTGTAAATCAAGCAAATTTTATATCCCTAAAACCCGGATCCGGACTGCCGGACATGTCGTCTAAAAAAACGAACACGGGCTTTTTTTTGTAACCATCACTAAAACCCGGACACGGACATGACATTTCTAAAATCCGGACCCGGATTTCTTCTAAAACTAAAATACAGACTAACACGTTCGTAAAGTAAAATTTGGTTTTTCAAAAAATTTGAAATTCAAAAATTGTTTGCAACATTTTTTGAAAAACAAAAATGCCATTATGAGACAATTATATATTAAACAATTGATTCAAGAGAATGATTTGATATGTAAACCTGAAGATTTGGCTAGTGGTGTTGTTAATATTGACTATTCTGATATCAGAATTATTTTTCAGAAGATGCATACATGAGTTTAAAAAGTGTTATTAAAACCAAAATACAAATTTGACCCCTAAAAGGGAAAAAAAATTTAAATTAAGCAATTAATTATATTCAATTTAAAACCATTAAATTAAAAAACTTTTTTATTCTTGTTTGTTTTTCTTTCAATAAATTTAAATTCGTTTTTTTCCTAAATTATAAATTTTAGCTTTAAAGTCTAAAAGTCGTGTCCGAATTTTAGACAAAAAGAGTCCAGGTCCGTATTTTTTCTGTCGACTTGTAAAAAGAATTTTAAAAATTATTTATCTTCTTCGTAAATTATCACGAAGTCCGTGTCAGTTTTTTAGGTAAATTTTTTTTATGTCCGTGTCCGTATTTTAGACGGATTTTAAGGATAGCCCAAATTTTAAGTGAAGTTAATAAATTGAGGCAACTTTTATTTTTTATCATAAAATCGATTAAAAATCTACAATAAATATAAATAAATAACTTACCAATCTTTAATTGCAATCGCTATTTTATCACACATAGACGGAAACTAAAAATAAATAATTTTTAACTTAAATATCAAGAAAATAATTTTCAGAATTTTTTTAAAATAATAACTCAATTAAATTTTTCAAAATATAAAATAAAAGAATTCAAAAAAAAAATTAAATATTAATTAAATCGGTACAAACTTTGAGACCAATTTTAAGTTCTTGATTCCATTCAGGGTTAGCATCGTTATAAATTATTTTTGATTGAACCTTTCTACCTGCAAAAGAAAATTCCACATAAGGATCAACAAGCTCTTTTTTAGTTTCATTTGTGCCAAATATGCTTTTAACTCCTTGAAAAAAATTGCTATCCACTAATAAAATAATAAATTTTAACAATCAATAAATACATTTTATATCAAAATACTTCTAGGAATATCTTCAGATCTAAAAACTTTGAGAACAAAAGTCGCTGGTCTCAAATCGATTCCTGGAGGCTTTAATAAATTACTCTCTATATCATCCTCATTCGATGATTCTTGATTAGGCTTTAAAATTATTTTAAAAATCATTTTAAAAAAAAAATTTTAATTTCTATTTTTCTTACTGGTGCTTCGTCGCCAGGGCCTAAAACATTCACACTAACTTTTAAATATCCTTTGGCACCACACATTAGGTCTTGCGCATCAGCCAACAAAATCCATTTGTTTATCAAAGAATGATGAAATTGATCATATATAAAACCTATATCAATTTTAAAGCTTCCGATTAGGGCATCTTTCAAAAAATTGACCGAATTGTAGACTTGAAATTCTATTAACTTGTCAAACAAATCGGCTTGACATATTCCAAAAAAATTAAAAAAGAAAACTTCATTCCAGTATGGACTGTTGGTTGAACGCAATGTTTTGGTATGTTTAGATAGATTGTAGCATTTAATTTGGCACATTGGATCTATAATGTTGCCATCAAGCTGTCGCGCTTGAAAAATTTTTATCCTTATCTGAAAGTCTTGAAGTTTATTCGATCTAATTTTAACATCATGACGTCTAATTAACTTATCTTCAAAATTAGTCAAATTGTCAAAGCTCAAATCTGCCATCTCATTGCTTTTGGTAGCTTGTTTCGAAATCACTGAATTCTTTGGACATTTATATTCAAGATTAACAATAAGTTGAGTCTAAAATTTTAATTTTGAAATTATTCTTTTTTTGATCTTAAACTTACTGATTCTAATTTATTATTATCAGGATCGCACAGATCTACCTGATACTTTAAGAAATTATAGGTGATAACTTGGCTCAAAGGAACTAAGCCTTTAGCTAATAATCTTTGAAAAATAATTAAAATTAATAATTGATGCATTTTTTAAACTGGTACTTGTTTGAGCCAATGTTTTCATAATCTTTAACTAGAACTTCAATGACATCGCTGTGTTGCAAAGGGGTACCCTTCAGATCAAATTCAAATTTTTCATTCCATACTGGATTTTGTTCCGATTTTTTGGATGTTGTCTTTTTTTTTATTCCTTATTTTTTTTTTTTTAATTTTAGATGATTAAAATTGAGTATTTTTTGATACCTTGATAAAATATTGAAACATAAGGATCTGGTTTGGCCTTTCGTTTGGGAATATTTTTCGCACTCACTATTTCTACTACTAAAGTAATACTCTGACTATTTGAGTCGTCTTTCTGTTCAGTCATTATTCACTAATGAACAAGTATTCTTAATTTATTAAATGTATTAATTTTTAGTCACATTAACAATTTGAATGGAATAGATAAAAAAAATTCAAAAAAAATTCAATTGATATTTAGAATAAAAGTAAAAATTAATTTTCGTTATAGATTAAACTCTGGATTATGCTAATACTATTAACCCATTAAAAATCTTATTTTTCTTAAAATTTATGAACCATTTATTAGTTTCTATGTTTTTATCTCTTGTGCTATCTAGAACACTTTTTTTTTATTAATCTTTGCACAAGGATCAATACATTCAATTCAGATTTACATGTATTGATCCTTGAGTCAGACACTATTACAATAAGTTACAGGAAGACTCCCACTTAGAATTATAGTTTTTAAATTATTCACTTTAGTGTAATAAAATAAAATTAATATATTGCTAAATGTGATTATGAAAAAATTTGGTTTAGAAAAAAATATGCTGCACTTTTTTGGTTAATTAAAAATTTTTATATATTTGGAAGATTTATTGGCTTAAAATAGTGATTTAAAAGTGTGGCTCTATTTAATTTAAACAATCCATTAAAAAATTATTCAACAATATATACATTTTAGATAATTTAATTCAAACAAAAAAATATTAGCAAATAATTTTTTTTTTGAATTGATGCAGACGAATTTTTTCATTTATTTTTTATTCTTAAAAATTTAATAAAATAAATCCAACAAAGGAAATAAAAGTCTTTTGAGAACAGGCTAGCTTGTTGAAAAACAGGTTGAAAAAATTAAAAATTGATATTTTTTTCAAATTGGTACTTGTTTGAGACAATTTTTTTAATATCTTTCCATATTCAATGTTTTAATCTTTACTTAGGACTTCAATGACAATTACATCGCCGTGTTGCAAAAGGGTGTCTTTGAGATCAAATTTGAATTTTTCGTTCCAAACTGAATTTTGTTCAATTCAAAAGCTTTGAAAAAATATTAACCTTTTTTCTTACTTTTCCTGTTCGAAATTACTTCGTCAGAAACCATAACACAACGTTGATGCATGCAACATACACTATCTCACCCACATTAACTCATTCTGAATTTAGACCGCTTTTTCCAAAGATATATTTTGAGCATTTGGTCCACATTAAAATCAAGTTTTTTAAAGTTTAATGAAGCATTAAAGCTTGAGATTTTTACCAAAAATTTAAAATAAAACAATATTATTTAAAACTTTTCTTTGTATTCAATGTGATGCGGTGCGTCAAATGCATAATTCTGAAAGAAGTTTTTATTTTCACAAAAATAACTGAAGTAAATTACTGTTTAGTCAATTTGTCCTTGAAAATTTCAGAAAACTCCATCATCAAAAATTAAAAAAACTTTTTATGAATATCAGTAATTTTTTAATCTTAATTTTGATTCTTTTAGATTTTTTTAAAATATATTTAGTATTTTTAAATTCATTTGATAAAATTTATATAGAATGCTAAAAATATTATACCATTCTTTAGCATAATTAATCACCAATTTTAAATATTTAAATTGAATGTCTGTATTAGATTAAGTAAACCAATATTTTTAAACTTAACAAAAATAAAAAAACTCTTCTTTTTCTTTATTTATTTATTTAAAGAATAATTAAGTGATGACCCCAGGGAATGTCCGAATGGTTCAAAACCATCGTTTGAACCCAAATGAAAATATTGATATGAAATAGATTCTCTAATAAAATTGGATAAAAAACATGAAAAATTAAAAAGAAAAGAATTTTAATTAGATTATGTATGATATGCCGATTCACATAAAAAAGTAAAAAAATTAGATAAAAATTTATTTAGTTTGAGCTTAGTTAACCGAATGGAGTTGAAAATCTTTTCAAATTCTTCTTTATCTTGATATAATGATAAAATAAGTGTGAATAATCATTAATTTATAGTGACAATATTTATTTTGTTTTTTTAAAACTCTTATTAGCTGGTCACTTATTACAAAAGACCCTAATTTGTAAAAAAATACGATGAATATGAATTATTTTAAATAAATGTTTAATAGCGTGGCGCTACTAAATAAAAGAATTTAGATTTCTTTCAAAAAACTTTATTGAAAACCAAAAACTAAACTGAAAACTTAAAACAAAATAAAACAAATACTCGTAACTCGAACGCTAACCGAAACAATTCATTTACACACAAATCATCGTCTTCCATAAACGTGCCCTCTGCCTCATCAAACTCGTCGTACGTGCCCTCAGCCTCATCGAACTCCTCGTACATGCCCTCAATTTCATCTAACTCGTCGTACGTGCCCTCAACCTCATCGAACTTGTCGAACATTCCCTCTAACTCAAGCACCAACCTGCGATGTTTATACACAAATGCGACATCTCTAATTGACCGCGAAATAAACAGCGCTCTAAAAGCCGTCAAACGTGCACTCGACGCCAAAAAATGCCAGGGTTTACTCGTTACTGGTGACTTTAATTTTCCATATATTAAATACTACAAAGACGGATCAGTAGCTGTCACCGGTCCAGAAGACAGCACAGGTTATAGTTTTATCGACCGGCTAAACGACGAATCTCTAAGTCAATCTGTGCACTTCCCGACTTTTCGTAAAGTAGACGGTTCGATGACAAGCACTCTGGGCTACATCATTACAGAAACACCGAATAGACTAAGCAACTTAAAGGGAACAGCCCCGCTTGGAGCAAGCAATCAAGCTCACATTAATCTTGCTTGCAACTACGAACTAGCTAACAGCTCAAACAAAACTACCTCAAGTAGCAAGTTTAATTACAGACAAGGTGACTACATTAATATGGAAAAAAACGATCAGAAATCACAACTGGGAAGTGCTATTCGACGAAAAAGAAGTAGAAGAGTGTAACGAAATCTTCTTAAGCATTTACAACTCGGCTTGTAAGTCTTTTATTCCGCAAAAAAAGATTCACACCAAAAAAAAAAGAGCCCCGTGGATGACACGAGAACTATTGAGCCTAATCAAAGACAAACGAACCTTATGGCACCAGCTCCAGTCTACAGGCGGCAAAAATCAAGCTATTAAAGCAAAAAAAATAAAGTGAAGAGGGAAATCGAAAAGAAATCCCACGATTCAGTCAAGTCCTTCGAAAACGACCTAGCATCTGATAAAAAGAATCCGAAACGCTTATACGCGTACATAAGCTCAAAACAAGCAATAAAACAAAGAATAAACACGATCATCAACGAAAAAAAAAGAAATTTTGACCGATAAAATCGATATATCAAACGCCTTAAACTATAAATTTAACTCGGTATTCGTCAAAGAGAACGCAGAAGAGAAAATGCCATTATTCGAATCTAGAACTAACGAACACCTCAATCATATCACTTTCTCGAATGATAAAATAACCACTCTTCTCTCACAATTGGATAGAAACGAATCTGTTGGTAACGATGGTGTACACCCGTATGCTTTAAAAGAAAATGCGTCAAGCTGGTCACAACCTCTAAAACTAATATTCCAGAGATCGAAGAACACCGGAAAAGTCCCTAAAGCTTGGTTTAAGGTGAATGTGACCCCTTGTTCAAATAGGGAAACAATTCAGATACAGCAAACTACAGACCAATTTCGTTGACTTCCGTTCTGTGCAAGATAATGGAAAAGTTAGCAAAAGTAAAAACTATTTCCTTCCACAACAAACATAACCTGTTATCGAAAAAACTACATGGCTTCGTCAACAAAAAAGCTTGCGTCACGAACCTTTTAGAGACTTTGGATTTTACCACAAAAGCGCTCGCTTCAAAACAATCGGTCGATATCGCCTTTCTAGACTTTTCAAAAGCCTTTGACAAAGCTCCACACGAACGTCTCTTATTCAAATTAGGTAAATATGGAATAAAAGAAGAATTATTAAACTGGATAAGAGCTTTTCTCACCGACCGCAGACAAAGAGTAATTTTAGGTGACAGTGCGTCCGATTGGCTCAAAGTGCACAGTGGAGTTCCTCAAGGCTCAGTACTTGGCCCAACGCTGTTCATCATCTTTATTAACGACCTTGCTGAATCTCTCAAGTGCACAACCAAAATGTACGCAGACGACACTATAATTATGGCAAATTTAGGCTCACAAAACACGTCAGAAAACTCTGTCAAACTTCAACTCGACATAGACACAACAGTTAGCTGGACAATAACTTGGTTAATGCTCCTCAATGCAGAGAAATGTAAAGTAATGCATATTGGTAAATCAAACACAAAAACAACATACACAATGAGCTGTTATGACTCAAACTTAACCATTGATATTGTCTCAACCGAACGCGAAAAAGATCCCGGAGTACTAATCTCAAACGACCTTAAGCTTAGCGCTCAAGTAAACAAAGCAGCTTCAAAAGCAAATAGTTTATTAGGTCTCCTAAAAAGAACATTCGTTTTCAGAGACGCTTAACTCTGGAAAAAACTTTATACGTCTTACATGAGACCTCAAATTGAATTCGCCGTCTCGGCCTGGTTACCTTATACAATAAAAGACATAAAGACACTCGAAAAAGTTCAACACAGAGCCACCAAAGTCTCGCACGAGTTAAAACATCTTCCGTACGAAATAAGATGCAACAGACTTATCATCATTATTCGTCAGAGGAATACGCGGCGATCTAATTCAAAAGTACAAATTCGAAAAAGGTCTAGAAGAAATCAACTGGCACGAAAATCCTAAATGCGGAGAGCCTAGAGGTGATCATAGAGGGCACTTTAAACGCGAAATAGTGAGATGCTGCAATCAGAGACACGAATTCTTCAACAACAGAATTGCAAACACTTGGAATGCACACCTAAACGAAGTCATAGAATCGCTTAATGTCAACACTTTCAAGATCAACTTAGAGAAACACATTGGTAACTGCCACAGGGCGTCAGTCGCATAGCTGACGCGCTCCGCGTGATTCATCACGCTGCAGTTTTAAACTACTAATACTAAATATATATAGAAACAGAGTAGGAGCAGAGGCCGGAGTAAGGGGCTGGGGTAGAGAGGCTGTTACAAATGGATTGTTTTATAGATAATATCTTCTGGTTGAATAACTTCAACAAAAAATCTAGCCACGAATTAGATGTCTTTATTGAAAATTTTTTCAAAGATTTTGAATATTTTAATTTTGAATTAAATATTTTAGAATATAAAGTAGCGCTACGCCACTTGGATTTTACGTAATTTTACATTTTACGGTAATTTTGGTAATTTTACGTTAAAAAACGTTAATTAACGTAATTTTAATTAACTTATCTATCTTTACGTGAATTTACGTAAAATTCAAGTTGCGTAGCGCTACTGTATATGATTACAACACAGTCATCCCGTTCAAGCCATTCATTAACTCAAAGACTTGGAGGCACAGTTTTTATTTTAATTTAAAATTTAGAATAACATTCAAGATAAATTAATTTATTTTTCAATTAAAAATTTAAATAACAAATTTAAAAAAATAAATTTTATGGACTACAAACCTGCTCCAACATGAAGCTAGGTTTAACAATAAAAATAGCAAAAATTAAACTAAATTAAAATTTCAAATAAAATACATTTTTCATTCTTCAATTAAATATTTAGTGAATGAATGTTAAATTGCAGTTCGGACTCTTCAAACGGATTAGCAAGCGAATTCTAAATCAAAATATAAAATCATTAATATTTTGGTTCATATGAGCCGTAGTTTGATGAATTTTTCGCCACTTCTTCTATTATTGAAAGCTCTGAGTGATCATTTTTAGCATTCTTAGCAAATAGCAAATGATTAGCAGGAGAGTATTTTTTTTAAGGTTAAAGACCATACATTCATTTTATAAAAAAAAATGTAAGATCATCATTAAATTAATAAATTAAAAGACTTGTCTAATTTCTGATTCATCTGGTCTAATTGATTGTATTAAGGAGTTTTTTTTTTTTGAATTAAAAATATTTTTGAAATCTATTTTAGATATTTTGATTTTTTTCACTCAAATTAAAATTGTGAAAAAAAACTTGTCAGAATTTTTATTAATCCTATTTTTGCTTTATTAAATTGAATAAAACAATTCATAAATTTACGACCAGTAGATCCTTCAAAGACCGGTCCTGAATTTTATTTAAATTTAAATTTTTTTTCCTTAGCTAAATTATCCCTAATAAAGCTTTTAAATTTAAGCAATAGCTGAATTAGGCATTGTGAATTTTGGAGCTAATAATAAAAACAAAAATCTAAAACCGAAATAAATTTTTTTTGTTATGGTCTAAAATTCGTTCTGTATAAGCTAACATAAAATTCACAATGCCGCTGAATTAGACGATTAAATAATTAATTTGTTTTAAATTAAAAAGTTTTACCATACATTTGAACCTAATTGATTCAGAGTGCTAGAACTTTCCAATTTTGAGAATGCATATTGACTTGTTGAATCCAACTAAAATCAAAAATTAGATTTTAAAAAAAAATTAATTTCAAACCTGTTCTTTTGAAGTAAGTAAATTTGACAAAGGTAAACAAAATTGAGGCATTGTTTCCGTTAATGGTGGTCTACTATTTGTAAGTAAAGGCTTCATCAATCTTTTTTTAAAAAATCCTTATTAATTTATAAAAAAATAAGCAATTGACTACTTATGATCAAATTTTTGCCAGGCTTTAAACAAACTCATTTTGTTTAAACATTTCTTTAATTTGCTTTTATCTTTGCTATCATCTAAATTTTCATCATCAGAATTTTCCTCCAGCATCAAAACATTGTTCTTTAATTTAAGAGAGATTGTTATTTAAAAAACAAAAAAAAATTAAATTGACTTTGGTAGAAATCATTTAAAAAGATTATAAAAGTTCCAAGGTTGAAAATAAATTGAATAATTTTGAACTTTTAAAGCTATTTCTAAGTTTCATTAAATCAAATTTAGGTATTTATAACCTGTTAAAATTTATCTATTTTTATTTAAATTTTAGAACATTATAATCTTTTTTATGTCGGTTTAAGTCCCTTTCACTTCATAGAAAATTTTTACTTTAAAAATATATCATAGAAAAATTAATGATTAATTAAATTAATTAAAATCTTGCTATTTTTTTAATTGAAAACTTAAAAATAAAATTGAAATGACTCAATTTTTTTTATTTGATCAGCTTAATAAAGTTTTACATTTTGACTTAAATTCGGCAGATTGGAGTTTGAGATCAAGATCAAACAAAAGATCAAAATAAAAATGAAATTTTTTTTTTCAATAAAAGAGAAAAAATAATTTTTTTTCTAAGAAATTACTTAACATGCTATGTCTAGTTTATTTTTATGCATAAAATTAAAAATATCCCTTTTTGTTGAGCTTTAAAAGGTTTAAATTTTTTAATTGATTTCAAAAGTGGAAAAATAAAATTATTTTAGTCTATAAAAATTAAATTTATGAATTTGAATTTATGAATTAAATATTTACCTGAATTTTTTAATTATTGATTGTTTTTGTTAAATAAATTATTCTGATGTTAATTTTATAATGAACCACTATTAGAGATAGCATTTCAAGTAATGTTTTGTATTTAATTTTAAAAAAATATCAAAATTATTAGATTAATTAAGCTCTAAAATTTTAAATAATCTTTTTGATTTTTAAATTTGATCTGAAAGTTCAATTTGCCTTAAATTTAGTGCGTGGTATGATCATAAAAATATTTATGTTGTGAAATTCAGTAAAAATTAAATAAAAAGTTCTCATTTTTTAAAAAAATGAAACCTTTTTGAACATTTTTAGACTAAAATAAAATATTTAGTATCTTTATTTGAATCAATCAAATAAAAATCTAATTGATGTTTTATTTTTTGTCTATTTTTTCTATGAAAAAATTTACTTTGGTTTAAAACGATGCAACATTGGAAGTAACACGATGTTACAATTTTTTTTGCCTTTGATTTTAATTTTTATGTGAAAAGATTTTTATTTTTAAATATTATCTTATTATTTGCACTGTTTTTCTATGAAATGATACCTTGCCATTTTTAACCCTCAACCCTTTATTAATTTACGTGATTTTGATCAGAACTAACGCTTTTATTCAGATTGAGCCACTTGAGCATTTTACTTGTCAGACCACCGCACACAATAACAGTTATGATTACAATCACTAGGGTAGTTGACAAAACAAGACGTCTGGCTTGTGTAGAAGTGTTTCTGATTGCCAACGCAAAGGCCATGGCGCCTCTCAGACCAGAGAACAGCAAAAAGTGCTGCATATTTATATTAATTTTGTTCTCTTTTGGGCGAGATAAATTTATCAAAAATGCTAATGGATAGATATTGACTGCTCGGGCCACTACCACACTAAAAAGACTGAAAAGAATGAAGGGAACTTCCCATTGATGATTCCGGTATGTGAACACGGTTACTCCAATATAGACAAAAATAAAATTCTCACTTAAAAAATTTAATAAACTAAATATTCCTTTGGTGTTTGCTTGAGATTCTTTAGACAAATTGTTGTATGTATAATGTGCTTGTACAATTCCATTGAATAGGACTGAAATAATACCGGTGAGCTCAGCTGCTTCTGAGGCCAAAAAAGTTGAATAAGACATTAGAATGAACAGTGCAGTCTCAAGATGTGGATGCTGTCGGATAAGAGTAAACTTTGTCAACAATGCTGTTACTATGCCCATTGCTGAACCGATTGCAAATGAAGCAAAGAATACACCTATTAGATTGGCAATACTTTTGAAAAATTGTATCATGTCAAAGTTATTATTCAGTCCCGAAGCTCCACTATATTTTTCTATAGCTCTTAAAATAAGAAATTTAGTTGACTTAAATTTATTGGATATACTTTGTTACTGTGCCAAAGTAATGGAAACTGCATCGTTTAGTACACTTTCTCCAAAAACCAAAGCGTTCAAATTTACATTAATAGTCGAGCTTTGCTCGCTAAAAATTGCCAAAACAGTGACTTAAATTTTGATGAGTAAATGAATAAATGAGATTTCATCATATTTTTAAAGTAATATTTACCTGGATCTGTGGCTGATATTATGGCACCGAAAAATAAACAATCAGTAAACGAAAAATATTTTTGAATTGATTCGAACATTGAGGTAAAGTAGTACATCATTCCTCTTAAATTAATAAAATCAATTTTTTAAAAATTGGAATTTTTCATATTTTTCAATTCATTAATAAAATAAAATTTTTTTAAATAATGGGTTTTAATAATAGTGGGAATATCAGATTTACTTTTTCATTTTTAATAAGTATACAGATACTGTACTTTAATTTTATAGAAAGAGATTATTTAAAATAATTTTTTTTTTTATTTTTGCCTAGGACATTTTCTTACAAGAAATTGTAATTTAGCATCTAATAAATACACTTTAATGTTTAGGATCTAATAAATTCTAATTTTTCAAAGTAAAAAAAGAGGTGATTTTAGATCAATTTTTGAATTTTATTATTAAATCAATTACTAGAAGAAAATTATATTTATCTTGTTATTTGCTCATTGGTTATCGAGCTGTCATAAAACCATGCAAACTATTCCGGGGTTAGAGGCTGTAGATACCCACATGTAAATAGAATAAACTTTAAGTCCTGTTTTTTAATTTAACTATATTTTTTTTACCTTGATGTTATGTCAAAATAATTTACTAAATTCTTATATTATTTATATTATTTCTTAAACAAAAACTGTTAAGTTTGGCAAAAAAAAATCTTAAATTTTAGTTTAATTTGGGAAAATTTTTACCCAATGATTATCCAAATTCATTCGACCAAGCTGGGATTACGTCACATATGGTTGATCCCATTCATAGGCAGCTTTGACATTTTATTCCTAATCAAGAATTCATAGATTACATAAAAGATCATGATGCTCAAATATCCATAGCTTTATTCAGGTAATGAAATAAAAACGAAACCGTAAGAGACCAGAGTGATGACGAATCTGATATGGAAACAAAATATTTTATTTCATATTTTCTTTCTATTTTTTTTCTATTTTATTAGTACTTAAAATTATTTTTGAGTCAAAAATCGATCAAAATCTTTCTTTAGTCCAGTCAAATTGGTCAAAAAAGCCGCATTAATGTTAATAAATTTTTAAATCTTAGCTCAAAGATAATCGGTATTTTATCTTTTTAAATCAGTGTCAAAAATCTTTCCGTCTGTTTAGAACACCAAAATTTTTTTTTAGAAGCTCATGGATTAGTTTGCAAGGTTTAAAATTTAAATAAGTGAATTAAAGGGGTAAAATACCGTATTCCCTCGTTCGATTATGCTGCACTACAAGCTAAGACATGCAAATTAAAATATCAAATTAAGAATGTTTTAGCATGGGTGAGATGTACTTTGATGCATGGTCCAAAAGCTGTTAACTTGGCTAATGGTGCAGCATAATCGAACGAGGGAATACGGTAGTTAATGAAATTTTTACTTTTTTATACAAAAATTCAACCTATTCAACTAAAATTAGCCAATTTAAATAATACCAAAAATATTCTTAATCAGTTTCATTTCTAAATTCTATTGATGTTTCAAAAAAGTCAATAAAAATGATACTATCTTTCAAAAAAAGTTTAGGTGGAAAATTTGACTAAAAAATTTCGCATTTAAAAACTATAGAAATCACTTAATTTTGAAAGCTAACAAGTCCTCGTTTAAAAGCCAACAAGCAGTCAGACTGCTTACAAGATGAATCATAGAAAAAGTTGTTATATAAATAATGAAAAGTAAGATAGATATTATTGTTTGAATTTTTAAAGTTCTAGTTAATAAATTTAGTAATTTAAATATAATTAATTTTATTAGCATTCAATTATTTGACTAAAATTCTATTTTTTTTTCAAATTTTTAGGTTAAATTGAAATTTTAAATTTATTTATGAATAAATCAATAAAATAATAATATGAAATTTATATTTTTCTATCTAAAAAAATTTGTCAATTTGGTCGGAAATTCTCATTTTTATCCAAGAAAAAATTGAAATTTTTACATTTAATAAAATTTATCAAAAAAAAGATGATTAAAATATTTACTGATAAAATTTGTGATCAAAAGAGCAAATAGTTCAAGTAATGATACTATAATTTTTGTAAACAGTTGAAAGCCCGAATATTCAAAATTAATTTTAATAATAAATTGAATTTTTTGAAAATTTGTGACATCATAAATTTTTTTGTAATCAAAAATCATCCTTTAATAATTAACTCAAAAGGTATTATTTTATTTAAAAAACAATGATTAAAAATTTAAATTTTTTTGCTTAAGGAATTTTAAAAATCGAGTCAAATTAATCAGATCAATTAAAAAAAGTAAAACTTACCCTGTTATAAAACTTGAAACCAAGGTGCCAATGATTGCAAACATTAAAATAGCTCCAAAATTTTTAAAAAAATGTTTCTTTTTTAATTAAAAATTATTTTTCTTTTTTAATTAATTTATAAAAATTACCCTTTTCATAGAGTATCCAGCATGAAAAATAATTGGCGGTAGGAGTAAATTAAAAAATATTTCTGGATCAAACGTGGCTTTTTCTTCAAAATCCTGGGTGCTTATTTCATTAGAGCGTCTTGGATGCCTGTAAGAATACATGAACTTTTGCTGAGTGTTATTCGGCACTGCCAGATAAATATATTCAGGCAAATCTTTAATTTGAGTGAGAGATATATTCGCAACAAGATTAAGGCTTTTTTTATTAGTTCGCGGAAAACCATAGCGAATAATTATACCGAACAAACTTCCTTTAATTTAAAGAGTTAAAAGAAGAGAAAAAATTTTTAAAAGTTACCGTAAATTATAGCTAGACCAGTCTCGTGTAAATACGGGAAACGTTTTTGTTTAAACAACCAAATAGTGAGGATGACTAAAATGAGGAGGAATATAAAAATGAGAATGTTGGTTGTATCTACAACGTGGTCATGAAGCTTGCGTATATCATGACTAAACTCAATACTTTCGTGATCATATAAACCCATATTTTTACTTATCCAATTTTCATCTATTATTCGAACAATTCAACAATAATTATTTCTAGAAATTGGATATTTAAAAAAAAATATTAATTGACATATTTTTGATTTTTTTAAATTATTCGGATTTTAAATCCAAATATAAAATTAACCTAACATTTTCTAAAACTCAAAAATTACAAATTAAATTTTTTTTGACTACAGATGCTCAGATTTTTCTAGATTTAAAACTTACATAATAAGTTGTATACAAAAAATATAAATATTCCTAATATTAGACTTTGATTCCAATGGAAAATAAATACTTGCAAATTGGCAATGCATTCATAAATTAAGTACACAGTTAAAATAAATTTTCATACTAGAAAAAAAATATGTGGTTTTATTGCCACAAAGTTTACCATCTTTTAAAATGGTATTACATTTTTTTCTATTTAAATAATATGCGCATTAGATTAATAGAAATTAATAAATCTTGTTGCTAAGTTTTCAAACATGGAAATGGATTTGGACGATAGTTTTTTTTTTATTTGAAGAGCGAAGACTAACGCCTAAATAAATTAATCAAAAAATATAAAAAATTAACAAATTAAAATTACGTGATCTGAAATATGTTAATAAGATTTGAAAATTTTTCAATCATTCACTATGGAATGAAACAAAAGATTTGGTCTTAATTATAATAATCGATAATATTTTAAAAATCGAGGCCCGTAATCTCAAAACTTGATTTTAAAATTTTCTATATCTTCTATTTCTATTTCTCTATATATATTTTTTTTTAAAAATAAATTTTTCACACAATCAACAATTTTATGAATATTTTATGAAAAAATTTTCCTTGCTTAAAATTTTGTAACAAGTCAAAATAGAACAAGAAATTTCACGATTTAAATTAACGAATATCTAAAAATATATTTTGACTTTAGTTTATGGTCGATTTAAAAAAATTAGATTTTCTTATTCGTAATTAGTTTTGAAAAATGAGTCAAAAACAAAATTTATGTATTAAGATCCAAAAATGAAATTTTTTGAAATTTTAATAAAACATTCTAGATTAGTTGGACTGACATTTTTTACTATTTTTAACTTTTAACTTATCGAAAAATATCAATATCTTAATTAAGATTTGTCTCAAGTTTATTAATCTAAAACAAGTTTTTGTCAGTATCTTTTTACTTGTCATTTATTTATCAACAAAAATTTAAAATATCATTTTTATTCCAAGTATTTATCAAAGTAAACTTTAAAATTATTATCATTAAATATCGCATAGGATAAATTATATTTGATAATAGGATGAAATCAACTAGATATTTATATTAAATTAATAGATAAAAAAATAAACACTATAAAACACACCAAAAATATTATTTTGTAGACAAAGAAATTAATTGAAAGAAAATTAATTAAAAAAAATACATAAAAAATAAAAAGAACTTAAATTTTTTATTTTTTCTTGAATGGGTTGGGCATTGTTAACACATTTTTTAATGAATGTCGAAAGACTGGTGTTTCGTTTGATTCAGGAAGGTATATATTACGAGTTTGGCGTGATGACATCTCATATTTCTTAGTTTAAGTAGCTCCACAGCAAGGTTCAAAGTTTTCGGAACCAGTAGTAGGAATCGATTCCTGGATAGATCATTTTTAAAGTGTACAATTTAAGAACTCAAGCCAAGAAATTTCAAATTGAAGTTCATGATCATGATCAAATGATCAAAACCTAATTGATTATAATCCTAATAAAATCATGTTAAAATCAGCTTTTTTCAATTTTTTTTTAAATTAAACATAAGATGTTTCCTATTTTAATTAATTAAAAGAAATAAAATATATTTTTCTCATTGATCTTTAGTTGATCAAATTCTTCTAAAATCTTTATTTTAAAATTTTTAAGACAAATTTAAAATCCATATTAAGGTATCGAAGTTATGGCTTTAAATATTTATTAAAATATATTACTGCGAAAAAATGTTAAGGTTTGCATTGAAAAATTTCGTAATATTCATTGAGATTTTATTTTTATCTAATTAAAGATTAAACAAATCATATTTAAAAAATTTTAGTAATTTGTTATTAAAAAATTGATAAAAATACCTTCTTGTTTAAATCAAAAACTAAAAATTTTGATCTGAAAATTAAATTTGATCATGAACTTCAATTTTCCAATTTTGATGCACTAATTACCTATATTTTATCAAGATTACTTATTAAATCAAATTTTTTATTCATAAAAATATCTAGAATTTTGTTTTTTTCATCAATGAATGTATCTTTCTATACTACTAGTTAATAATTTATAGGTGCTAGTAGATGACTTTTTTTGAGTAAATTTAATAAATATATCTAGTAAATTCATCTTTTTATATAGTTTACATTAATATTTTCTTTTTCAATACAGTGGTGATTCGATACAAGGATTGTACCATATTTACGTTAATTTGCGTAAATTTACAAAACGATAGTTCACGTAAATTATCGTAAAATCCTAAATGAAAAATTCACGAATTTACGGAAATTTACATGAATTACTGAAAATATGGTAAAATCCTAATCAAATCACCACTGTATTAATTAAATATGTTGTTAAATTATAAGTTTCGAAATTATTAATAAAGTGTCAAGGATATTAAATATTAATTATCTATTATGATAGCAATAGATAGTTAATAATTTTTAAAATCATAGAAATTTTACCTTAAAAATGTCTACTGGATATTTTTGACAATTTTTTCACAATTAATATTCTAAATAAAATGACATTTTTTCTTTAAATGACATGTGAAATATGAGCTTAAATTTAATTAAAAATTTTCAATTCCAAAGTCTAATTTTAAAATCCGGAAAATTCCAAAATATAAAGAAATTTTTATTTCGTTTAGAAAATTCAGCTCTAACTTTTAATACAAAAATATAGACCCCCTTTCTTTATATATTAATTTTTCACTAGCTCCTCTTATGACATTTATCATGTAATTAATTTCATGTGGTATTTATTTAGACAGATCGAATTCATATAATGAATTCATTATTTTCTAGGATTACCATTTCCGAATAAACTAATTTTAAATTTCGAAGAAGTCTTTTAAAATTTGTCAGATATTAATAGCTTTTTCTTGTTCCTAGACGCTTTTTATTCTTCCCATTTAATTAAAAAATAAGGAATCTTTGAATAAAAAAAAGATGTTTTGTATTTCAGTAAATTTTGATTAATTATTTTTTTTAAAAAACATCATAAATAAAATTAAATTTAACCTTAAAAAAAAACATACTAACACTTTCTCTTGACATAAATATGCATCTCAACACTTAAAGAATCAACATATTTAAGTGGTTTTAAGATTTTTTAAATTTTATATTTGATTATTTTCAAAATACAAACCACACCACCTTCTCAAGTTTATTTTTTGTCTTTGAAAAGATGAAACATTAATTAGTATTGTTAAGTGAAGTTAATTCGATTATTTGATTTAGTAATTTTTGATAGAAATATTTTTCTGTTGTTTATAAAAATTATCAAAAAATAAAAATAAATAATAAATTTAAAAAACAATAAAAGACGATTAATAAATTTTCACTTTTACTCAAATTTTAAGGGCAATCGTGGTAGTAAGTTTTCATACATCCATTTAAAATGAAATATTAAAATTTAATTTAACAATCTTCTTAAAAATACTAAAATTTTTCTAGATGGTCATTTGAGGATAATTTAAGGAACAAGCATTCAGTCATTGATGGAAATAGAACCGAGACAAAAAAAATGTCTATACAACAATTTTTTTTATGATTCATACATTTAAATGTTTTGATGAATTCAAAAAAATAGGTTTAAAAAATCCTAATTATTTTGAAAATAATGAAGGGAAGAAACAAGGATCAAGGCTCTTCAAAACAAAGCGTTCCTGTACCAGTTAAACAGGAACTCTCGTTTCCAGATGTGACTCCATTAGACCATGTTAAAATGTGTCCAAGATATACCTCAGGTAATTATTTTTGATAATTTGCATCAGGAAATTCCAAGACATGGCTTTATTGTTTTTTTTTTAATCTTAGAATAGTGTTTTTTTATCAAATATTTGATACCCTTTATGATTAGGCTCAAGTGCGATTTTTAAAATTATTAATTTGAATTTAAAGGCGACAGTTTTTATTAATTTTCATATTTAAAAAAATTAAATTAAAGTTATTAATTCTTTATGAATCAAAGTGTTTTTGATCCGTAAAATTTTCATCAATTTTATTATTATCATTTTTAATTTCTTTATTTATCAAAACTTTATATTATTATCTACTGAAATTATTTAAGAAAAATTAAAATTTACTGAGTATGTATGTTAAACATTGATAGAAGGATTCTTTAGAAAAATATTATTTTAAATTTAGGTATATAATCTAAATACAAAATATTATTTTTCGACTGATAAATTTAAAAATAAAACTGAGAAATATTCATTATTTTTTAATAGAAATAAAATTATTCAAAAAAGAAAAAAAAATATCCATCTTTTGGAACTCTTGCTTAATTAAATGATGAGGCTTAATTGGTCAATTTATTTTTAACTCATTTGTATCAGGTGTATTGAACGCATCTCGTTTTAGAAGAAAAGCTGAGTTTTTTCTGAAAGTTAAAAAAAGTTAATTAATCAAATTCAAAGCCGAAGTGCATCAAACTTCAAAAATTCTAACCTTATTTCTTTTGCATGCTTGCAAATGTATTTTTTCACCAGCACATTTGCTTATTGACATTCTTTTTTAATAACTTTTATGATCTTGTATCATTCCATGAAATTTGGTCTTGGAAATAAGTTCAAGGGTTCTTTGAGTTCAAATAATTTTTACAATCTTGTTTAATTTCTGCAAAATTTTCATCTTTTACATTAATATAAAAATCTTTTTTTATTAACCCAAATCAAGAAAAATCTTTACTCATGAGTAGGCACAACTGTGTTTTTTTTAAAGTCTTATTGTTGCTCTAAAGTCTAGCAGTCAGTACAAGATACCAATTTGATAAATGACTTTCCATGAATTCCATTTCTATCTCTCAAGGCTGCATTACCTTTAACTACGTAATTTTTAGCTTCAAAAGCATTAAATGTCTTTGGAAAATAGTTTTTGTACCAAATATACTTATACAACTAGTAATTAATATTTTAGCTTCAGAAAATAATATGCGCCGATTTTAGTTCTTTAGATTTAATTTATTTTGTATTTTTTTTATCACCCAAAAGGTTTGAAATAAATAATAATAATAATAATAATAATAAAAAATAAGGTACGGCAAGCATGCTTGCGGAGACGTCTTACTAGGAAGACATCTATGGTAGCTAGATGCATTGAAATATAGTTACATAAACAAAGTTATTAATAGTTTTCTATTTAAAAATAGACAGATCTATAAAAAGAAAGGGAAAAAAAAAAAAAAAAAACACAACGAGATCGAGAACAAAACAATCCGTCACACAATCATCCAAAAAAGTAACTACCCTTAACTTTATAACCTCCTTAAATTTCCTCAAGTCCACCGGAATATTTCCATGCATCGAGTCTATTCTTGAACTGGTTTAAAGTCGAGGCATCGATTACTTTCTTAGGGAGGCTGTTCCACACTCTAATCACACGATTTGTGAAAAAGTTTTCACGCTGGGCGCAGTTGGTAGGTGCTTGGACGGACATTAGAGGGCGCCTCTTGTGCCCTCTAATACCTTGTGCTGGTCCTGGTTGGGAAAGTGAGCTAATAATAATAATAATAATAAACCAATTTAATGGCGTATTCTTTCGTTTGAAAAAAAGACAACTTTGGTACATGCAACAAACGTCATCCTTACCATGTTACAAAAATTCTTAATTTCATGCTCCAATGATATGCTTTAAGACCGACATGAGTCGGTGCATTAAGTTTTTTAGGCTTAATTAAGATAAAGAATTGTGATAAAAATAAAAAAATATGGTTTTTTGATTAATGCATTTGATAACTCGATACAAATTGAATACAGAGAAAAATTTGAAAAATTGTTTTTATATATGAATTTTATTTTTGAGCCAAAATTTTATTTAAACCTAAATAGCTAAATGCAAACCTAATTAAATCATATTTTTGGAGCATGAAGTTAAGAATTTTTTTGTTACATGATCAAGATGGTGTTTGTAGCATTTGGAAAATTGATTTTTTTATTCATTAGGCTACAATATTGATAGAGGGGATACGAAAGATGAATTCCTTCTGTTGAGTTTCCAAAATTTTTTATGATTTTTTATTTATATAATAAATATTAAAATATTACAAGATAGCAATACAAAAAAAAACTCAAATAAAATTTAATCAAATAAATTAAGAAAAATTATTCTTTTCTCCTTTTACTTCTTAACTCTTACTGGTATGTCAAAGGAGTCTTCGTCAGCATCTTCATTGCTTAAATCGCTTTTTTTTCAGTTTCAAGAATTCAAAATTATTTGAAAAAATTAGCAACAAGATATTCAAGTTAAATGATTAAAATTCTTGCACAAATTCTAAAAAATCAAATTAATTCAAAATGTTTAAATGTTGAAAACTTCAACATTAATCTTTTAATTACAAAGCATTTTAAAAGTCTTAAGTAGAAGTTTTCAAATTTTTTTATTATAATTTTTCGTTTTTGACATCGGTTTATAAAAATTATTGATGTTCCTTAAATTGTATTTCAATCCTCTCGAGTCATTTTTATCAGTTTATCTTTTAAATTAAAAAGTGAGTTATTTTAAAACAAACATTTAAAAAAGAAGGTAGTAATTCTTTCAAATATTCTATGTTGAAACTAACAAAGACCGTACTTTCTTTTTTTATTTGCTCATTATTTCAAAGCATTCAATGGTGTTTTTTAGTCTCCCTGCATATCTTTTTAGACCCATCTTTCATTTTAAACAAACTCCAACAAAAGCTTCAATTTTTATTATATCATAGACACAGAAAAAAAATTTAATTTTCTAGTTTTTTTTTATCGTATGAATTAATCAAAATATACATCAATTAATTATTTTAAATAGTAAACTTCTTTTTTTTCTAGTGAATAAATTCATGGCACGGTATAAATAATCATTTATATCTAGTATCAATTAATATTTTGCGATTTTTATACAATTTAGTTCTTATTTTAAACTATAAATTTAATTTGTCAACGTTCAAAAGATAGATTTTTTTTATAGAAGTGTAAAATGATGGAAAAAAAATATTGAATATTAATGAAATAACATTTGACTTAAATAGCTATATTTTTTAAGTAAATAGATTTTATTTTTTTTCTTAATAGTTTATTAAGTCTTCTAAATAAAAAAAATCACAAGTTAAATATATTTATTTTTTAATATTCAAAAAGTTTTTTTATACAAGCAAATCAATTTAAAAACTAAAAGTTTAATTTTTTTATAAATTGAATTTTTTGTAATTTAATAAAAATAATTCTCATTTAACTATATTTTTTTTATATTTACAATTTTTAAATAATTCTTATGCAATGCCTCATTATTAGACTTACCGTAAATCCTTGTAAACTACCCCTTTGGGCTTCAAATAAAAAATCACTGGGGTTCTAATTTAAAAATATGATTTGCGTTAAAGAATTTTTTTTGTTTTAAAACTATACACCCGGGGTAATACAAAAAAAATATTAATTTTCTACTGGGCTTATAATTGATTTGTTCGGTACTAATTTACAAAAATTAAAAAAAAATAAAAAAAAATATAAAAAAAAGAGAGTAAAATTTTCAATTTATGTCCATGTCAGACTCTTCACCACATTCTTCACAAACATCACCAACCTCTTCAACTGATACTTCATATACTGATATTTGTATATGAAAATTAAAAATTTTTAGCTCATGGGTGTGTAATATTTTCAATATTAAAAACCCATGAGACTATAGCAAAAATATTTTGAAAGTACACTGGGGCTGTAGTGAATTTTTTTCTTAAAAAATATAAGAATTTATTTTAATTTTTTTTTTATCCCGGGGTAAAAAAGAAATTTTATAATTAAAAAACTGGGGCTTTACACGAGTCAAAGGTAGGGGGGTTATAGCTATTTATAGTCTATTACCCCGGGGTAGTTTACAAGGATTTACGGTAGGTGGTCTACCTCTCTTTTTTTAAATTCTCAATAATTTTCGTCAAATTGAAGATTCAAAAGCTTACAAAATTATATAAAATGTTTGCAAATACCGTATTCCAAAAAAATTGAACATACAAAATTTTGGATTTACACTGACCAAATAATTAATTTGACCATTATTCTATAGCCTTTTCTTTATTTTCTTCAAACGTTATACATTAATTTGAAATAGAAAATTGCGAATCTTCATAAAACATTGTCAAAAATAGCATTATTTTTGTTTATTTAAAATCTTAATTTATTTTAAGTCAAAATAATAAATCGATTAAATTTTTTCTAATTTAATAAATATTCTTTTACTTTATTGTCCAATAAATTAATGATACCATTTGAAAAATCCAAATTTAATACATTACTCTATAATTCTTGCTTGATCTTATTTTAGTTATAGGAGGTCAAAAATTGTCCATATTTAAAATAATTAAATTTAATTTTTTTAAAAAAATTTTTTATTTTATTATAAAAAATAATAAAAATATAATAAAAATATTAAATAATTTAAATTTTTATATTAAATCGACGCGTTTCGCCTTGATTAAGGCTTCTTCAGGATTTCTTCAATAAATTTTTAAGTCTATTAATTAAAAATAAAATTTTTGACATTTAGTTATAATTGTTAAAAACAACACTAAAAAAAATTCTATCTATTTAAATTTCTATATTAATTTTTTTTCTATGTTTTATTTTCTTTAATTGTAATTCTACATTTTTTTCTATCTTTTGATAGTTCATCATTTAATTAATTAAACTTATTTTAAATATTTTTAGTTAAAAAAAAATTTTTTTCAAATTTTTAAGTTCTTAATCGGCCCGAAGGAGATGGTGTTGGAATCGAGGAATTGGACAGCTTACAAATGGAAATCGAGAGTCTCCTAGTGAGCGTAATACAAAGAAATCGTCAATTGAAAATAGAAACAATGATCTTAGACAATGAAAAAATTTCTGATAATATTCTAACCCCACAGCCTAGCAACAGCACCACCAAAGCAAGCACTCTGAACCATAATTCCAATTCCAGCAACAATCTAGCCACTCCTAAACTCTCAAGTTCAGTGCTCAAAAAGACCAAGTCATACTCGGGCAAACCAAATATTTTGCCAGTGCAAGAATCACCACCTATTGTCCGCAACAAAATACCTGACATATTCTGGCAATCGGTTGAACCCTACTGTGCCGACATAACCCAGGATGACATTAAATATTTAAAAAATCAAATAGAACAGAGTGAATCTCTCATAAACTCGATTCCAAAGAGTACTTTTTTCTCTGATTTTATTTTCTTATTCAAATTTTTGCTTTTTTAAGTTGAGCCACTCGGAACGCATTACAGTCTGCAATGGGCCGAAGATGATCTCAACCAACAGGTCAAAGAAGGTGCTCGCTTTCCCGACCTAGACTCAAAATCTACCCCGACAAATGGACTTAAGCGTAAGGCATCAGTTTCTAGTGACCAGTCCACAAAAAAAATAGAAGAAAGCATTGACAGATTGAACAAAGCCCAGTCTGAATCTTTGAGCTATGGACCGCTCACTCAGCGCCTAATATCCGCCTTAATTGAGCAGAATTTAATGACTCCTTTTGATAATAAACTCAGCGATTACTTGGACCGTGTTTGCACACCACAGTCAACTTATTTGTCTCCGAAAAGTATGGCCAAAAAATTTACTTTCAATTTTGCTGGCTCCAATATGGAAAAAAAACTGAAAAAGACTCTGATTGAGCAAGGAATATTGGAGCCAGATGAAAGCGAAAAAAGTGAATTGATCAGCGATGACAACTCAGAGCAAAGTCAAGAAGATGTGTGCAAAGATGATGAAATTGCCCAAGAAATTATCAGTATTCATAGTGAATTAAAGCTGGTTAGCAAGCAGTGTAAGGAACGATTGGAAGAACTTCTTGGCAAAGCTGAACAAAGTCTAGCAAGACAAGAGATAAAGAAAAAAATTGACTCAATCGACAAAGAAATAATTAATCATTTTGAAATAGTTAAAGCATGCCGAATCTCGAAGCAACCATTAGATGATAAAGATAAAGAAGAAATTTTAAATTTGATAAAAGAAAGAGATTCTTTGAAACAGCAATTGGATCAAAGCTAGTGGTTGGCTCGAAATTTTGTAAATTTTGTTGATAAATTGAAATAGCTTTGTGGTATTTGTGTGTTCCATTCAATTATGGAAATGTGATTTGATTTTTTTTAATTTATTTTTAATGAATTTTAAGAGAACTTGTAAGATAAAGGAAAAATATCAAATAAATTTAAATTGACCAAAAATTAATTAAATTTTTTATTATAAATAATTTTTAATTTGAAATTTTTTATTTTGAATAATTTGAATTTTGTCAAAATTAAATTATTAGAAAAATAGATTTTACGCTGATTTATTTGTTTAATCAATCCAATTGGGTTGAATTGTATAATTATTATTGTTGATTTATAATTGACTTATTTTAATTTAAATAAAACAAAAACATTAAAAAAAATCATTGAAAATATAAATTTTATTTAAAAAAGAATTTAAATTAACCCCATAGTATTAAAGAATTCAAAACCCGCTGAGGTTGAAAAATTCTTCAAAATATCTCTGCAATACGGGACGAATATTTAAGCCCTTTTCGTCATTAAAAAGTATCCACTAGGATAGAAAGGTACAATGTTATAGAGATTAAAGAATTGATCTAAAAAAAAGGAGGTAAATCAATTCCAATTTAATGTAAAAAATTTAAACTTAACTTTTTTTTTATTAAATAGTATCTATAGGATTTGATATCTTTAAACAAAGGCATCGAGTTAATGGAACATGACAGGTGTATGCTAAAAATTTTCAATTACTTTAAAAATTTGGTTCAAAAACTCAAATGTTTCGGGTAAGTAGAAGGTCTTTTTATTAATTTTAATTTAAGGGTTTATTTTTTTTAAATTAGCGAAAATTTTATTAGAATTAGCGGTGAGGAAAATTATGGGTCATTAAGAAATAAGTTAATTCAAAATATTTATAAAGAATTAGAACTTAAATGAAAAAAATTTAAAAGCATATTTATAATATAATAAATTGAAAAACCGAAATATATCAGTCGTTTTATTTTATTTTTTTAAATAACCCCCATATTCTTGTAGATCTTGAAGAGAGGAATCCAAATATATATATGAAATATTTTTAAAAAATTTTTAAACCTTTTTTTTTTAATTCAAAGTTTTTTTCGGCTAATTTGGTAGAATTTTTCAAATTAGTAATTATGTTTGATAATTTTTGATCCGATGACGGAACAAGTTTGAACTAACCTTATTTGCTTATCGTTTTCAGCGGGTCTTAATTAGTAGAAAATAATTTTACTAGAATTTTAAGATAGCCAATGTGTCCGTTGTCTAATGTTGTTATTTTTTATGGGTTAAGAGGTTAATGAGGTATCACCTCAATACCCAAAAATCCCACCCATTTACCCCTAAAAATAAAATATTTAACTTAATTAGGCTTAAAAGACAAAAATGATCGCATTGACGCCATTTTTTATGAAAAATTTAAAATTTTGTTTCTCAAAAAAGTTTGTTTTTTTTACAAAAAAAATTTGATTTTATTTAATAAAAATATTAGTTCTGTATTATCAAAAATAGTTAATATATTATAAAAATGAATCAGAATAAACAAAAAGAAGTTAAAAAAAAAGTATTGGGTTTGTTTTGAATGTTTACCGAAAAAGTTAAGAAATAACAAAGGGTTTCACTGTGATGTATGTCTCGACTAATCTTTTAAACTAAAAAAATCAAACATAAAATTTATTTTAAATTCGTTAATAATTCGTTTTAATTTTTTTCTAAATAGTTATGTTGTAGCATGTATTTAAAAGATTAATAATAAAGAATATTTTAATTATTTATATTATTAAAAAAAACAAAAAATCCTTTTTTTAATTCTTATTGAGCTAATTGGGTTAATTCGGTGAATATCCTGAAAAAGAGGTTAGTTCTCGGGCTAAATATTTACAAAATCAGGGGTAACTGGGTTAACCTAATTCACCCAATAAGGCCTCACCCAATTAACCGCAGGAGGTAAAGGGGTGACTAGAAAAAAATGGTCTGATTCGGTGAGAATTTTTGGAGTTTTTGAATAAAATGAGTGCAAAATATGAAATAAAAAAAAATAGGTCACCCGGTTAGGCTCATTTACCATATCAAAATATTCACAAGAATTTTTTTTATTTCAAAGATTATGTCATTAATATCAAGAAATTGACGAAAATTGATTTTTAAAAACTGGTAAAACATCTTTTAAATTTTTGGAGAAAGGCAGACTAGTAAATATAATTCAGAAAAAAATTATATCTAGTTAATTTTAAATTATTAAAAAAATTTTTGATGTACAATGACTCATTTTAACTATTAATGACTAATTTTCTATATTTGTCTGAATAGAATTTTCTGAAAAATTAAAAAAAAATTAAGATTTTTCAATCAATATACTTGGTTGCAAAAAAAATTTAAAATAGCAGTCCTTAAAAAACTTGTCAAATATTATTTATTTTTGTAAGTATTCATTTGAATACCTAAAAATAGCACAACCTTCATTTTTTACTCAAATACACACCCGTTCGTAATTCATAAATAAAGGCAGTGTAATTATCTTAAATAAAAATACTTTTTTCCTAAATAGATATAATTTTTTTATATAAAAAAAATTACTTAATATAAACAATTTAATTCTATTTTAAATAAAATAATTTTTTTCTCAAACAACTTTTGACTCTCCTAAATAAAATAATTTTCTCTATAAATAAAAAAAAACTTTTACAAACAGTTTTGTTTTTTTCTAAATAAAAATAATTTGAAAATAAATAAATTATTAAAATTAAGCTTAAAAATGGAATATGACGATTCATCAAATTCATCTGCTTGTAGTCAAGCTTCAAGTAACTTAGAGTCATGGATTTATTTGGAGAATAATTTGAACGTCCTGTGAACGAAATGTGAACGTGGAGAATAATCGTGAATAATTTGAAATTTGATTCAACGTCTGCGAATCGTATTGTTAATGGGCAGGTAACATCCGCAGTTTATTCTGAATCGAGGTATTGTACTTGCATATATTTCTTGGAGTTTGGAATTTGTAAGCATTACATAGCGTTTTGCAAGTTGACCAATAAAGAATTTGATGAAGGTGATCGTGAATTTGTACAGTTAAAGAAAAGAGGAAGACCACCAAAATCAAATAATGGTCCTTTAAAAAAGAGCTAAATATATTTAGCAAAAAACAAAATTATTTAAAAGAGTATTTTTTTATTTAGTCAAAAATCTTTTTCTTATACTAGGAAATAAAGCATATTTAGGCAGGAACTTTTTTATTTATATAAAAATATTTTTACTCAAATCTAATAATAAACTATTTAAAAAAAAACTATTTCTATTTAGGAAAAAATAATTTATATTTAGTTTAATTGTTATCTCATAAATAAATGTCTAGTAAAGCTCTTAAATATCTCAAAAAATTCATCTTTTTAACACTAGAAAGCCCTTGGGTCTTTCTGACTCATTGTCGATTCTAAAGACTGTAACTTTTTTTGATTTTTTTATTTGTATTAATTCTTTTAAGACCCAAATACTACATAAAAATGAATAAATAAATTATGTTTTTGAAAAAAAAAACTTTAATTTCTTGCATAAAATAAAAATAATACTAAAAAGACCGATGGGTCTTTCTGACCCGACTTATAGATTGTCTTGTAAAAAATTTAAAAAAATTTCTTTCACTTATATATGTTCTTTCAGAAAACGTGTCGCCAATTCAGCCACTTCGACAATGCCACCATCGTCAAAAAAATCTATAAACAGTGATGGTAAAAAATGCCAGGTTAGATTGTGCAATCAGAACAAGTCAAAATTTACTTGTAATGATTGCAGAAAAACGACTTGTGAGACATGTTTACATGAGATGGTTGTAAGAGCGATGTGTAAGAGATGTCATGATTCAAAATCTAAATAGTTTTTTTATGTTTTTGAATAAAATAACAAGAATTTAAAGGCATTATGAATTTTCATTCAAACCTTCCAAAAATTCCAAAAATAATAATCTTTTTCACTTTTAAAATTTGATATAATTAAGCTAAATAAAATTTGAAGGTGAAACAACGTGAAACAAAATATGTTTCACAAAATTCCAAAAAAAAAAAATTTAATAAAAGCTTGAAACTAATGTTTAGGATCAAATCAAAAATCAATATTTTGAGATGCAATTTTTTTCGACTTAGAAATATAATTTAATAGGGAATTTTCATGCAATCTTTTAAATTTCTATCATATCGAAGTTGCATGCATTTTAATATACTTTTTTTAATGTTCGATTCGGAGAGATTGTTGTTTTGAATTTTTGCCCCGAAATTCAAATCAAGAAGGTTTAAATTTAATGCAAGGTGTCATTATTCTAAAAATTATTGTGAACAATGATGAAGGAGATTTTTTAGAAATGAAAGTGACATCACGATCATTAAATGCTTCACCTAAAAATATTTGGTCTGCTTAAAATCATTATCTCTTGCCTTGGATCAAAAAATTTCTTTCTTCTTGCTTGGCATTTAAATCTTGTTGAACTTCGTATATTCTAAAATATTGAGAGTTGAACTATGGGTCGAATAAAAAAAAACAAAACCTACTTTTGTTGTTCGAAACTATTGTCCATTTTGTGATGACGATTTGATGATATTATGAGAAATTTATTGACACTTTAATTACAGTAGCGCTACGCCACATGGATTTTACGTAAATTTACGTCAAATTACGTTAATTTACGTAATTTTACGTAAAAAAAAGTAAATTTACGTAAATTAACGTAAAGATAGAAAAGTAAAATTACGTTTATTAACGTAAAATAACGTAAATTTACGTAATTTTACGTAAAATTATTTTTTTTTACGTAAAATGTAAAACGGCCAAAAAACAGTCGAAAATTCAATATTTTAGACGATTTTTTTGAAAATTTGAATTTTCTGAGTTTTTTAACTAAAATTTTCAAAAAAGTAAATTTACGTAAATTTTCGTAAAATTTCATTTTTTTACCAGGTAAAATTTGGTAAAATTTGGTAAATTTTCGTAAAAAAAAGTAAAAAAATGTAAATTTCTCAGTTTTATTAGATTTTTTTTAAAGTTGTATTAATTTTATCTTAATATAGTTTTTTTAGTGATTTGACCATTCTCCATTCTTTTCAATCACTATTTCAATTACCTTTAATACTTGATTAGAGTTTAAAAAAATGAAAAATATGAAAATACCTTTTTTAAATGGTTTATATAAGACTGGCATTTTGATGGACTTAGACTTTTTTGGAAATCAAAAATTGCCTCAACCGCTTCTTGTTCATTTTTGATCCCCTTTTTTCTAAGTGAATCCTTCAACTCATTCCAAACCATTTCAATTGGGTTTAGGTCTGGAGACTTTGGAGGAGACCTTATCTTTTAAAAATATTCCTTAGCTATTTTATATTATTATTTTTTTTATAAAAAACACACCCAGTTTATGCTGTTTCTTTCCAAAAAATCACAGCAAAGATCTGATTTGTGCTTTGGGTCATTGTCTTGGTGCAATTTAAAATTAAATGAATTATTTTCAGACACAAATGGGATTAAATATTCAGTTAAAATATCCTTATACAATTCAGAATCCATAGTGCACTTAAAAAGCTAAAAAAAATTTCAATTTAATTTGCTAAAGAATAAAAATTTACTGCAAATTCGGTGGCTCCGTTATACGAGATACCACCCCACACATGGGTTTTACATTCAAATTTTGAGCTAGATGGGATAGCTTCAGGCCTTGATGACGGTAGTCTTAGATGATAAATAGACTGATCATACACTACTATTGTTGTCTCATCAACGAATATGTAATCTTTAAAATCACAGTCCCTATTACGCTGACACCAAATTAAGCGCTGGAGCTTTTGCAAATCGTTCTGTTTAGGACATTTTCTTAAACGTCTCAGCCTAAAGCCTTAATATAATATTTAAATTTTATTTTAATTAAAAAAAATGTTAGTTTAACCTAGTTTAAATCTATACTTCCTTATTACACTACTGCTATATTTTTTCCCAAATTTTTCTTCTATTTTATGAGCCGTTTTATAAGAAGCTTCAAGTCCTTTTTTTTTAATAGTCCTTTGCTTATTAAACTTTAATTAAAACTATTTAAAATATATCTTAAATTTACTTAAAAAACCTTAATAAATCGAATAATTGAATTTGGCATCGATCTTTGATTTTTCACCTTGACAATTTTTCTCTTATTCGAACATCTTTAAATCAATTTCTGAACATACTTTAAAAAAAAGTTAGCTAAAAATAAAACAATTGTTGTGTAATTTACGGTTTTTGAAGGAATGGATTGTTTTGAATAAGACAATTTCAATGTTGCTCTAATTTTCTTTACAGAACATTTTCTTCGATTCTTTAAATATAGAATTTGTTTTAAAAATTCTTTTTTTTTGTTTAAACGTGGTTTTCTCTTAATTTTTTTGCTCATTTTCTTTTTTTATTTATTGATAATCTAAAGTCGAATTGATTTTAAAATTTAGAAAATGCCACCTAAAGTCCAAAAAAAGAAAAAAAATCCACCAAAAACAAAAAAGAAAAAAAACGAGACTGATTCGAGCGAGACTGAGGTCGAGGAGAGAGAAGAGACTAGAGAAGAAAAAAAAAAGCCTCAAAAACCGAAGCCAAAGGATGATGAAATCGAGATTATACCGATCATTTATGAAGTTCCTGATATTGATCATCCATTCCATCATCTGAACAAAAAGCCCGCGTGTGTCGATATAAGTAAAATATGTGAGGAATTGGATAAAGAAGAGGTAATTTTCTTATTTATAAGTAATCACTCGGTACATCTTGAGAAAAACTTTTCTAAATCAGAATTTTCAGATTTTTTTAAATAAAGAATATTGAAGTTTTTGTTATATAACTTTAATTGGTTTCTGTTTACTTAGGACTCTAAAAGAAATGTATAAGGTCAAGATTTTTTTTTTGGTAAGAAGACAATCCATATAGAACATTACTTTAAATTATATTAAAATTATTTTTGATAGTTTTTTTAAGTTTGGGTTTCTTAACTACCTTTAAAATTAAAGTAAAAATTAAAGTTAGTAGAATACAAAAAATAAAATATAATTTTGTTATATTACTTTTATATTTATTGAAGTTAGTTCTAAATTATTTTTAGTACCTTTACAAATAAAGTTGAGATTAAAATTAGTAGAAAACCAAAAAATAATTTAGAACTAACTTCAATAAAAATCAGAGTAATATAACAAAATTATATTTTATTTTTTTGTAAGCAAAATATTTTGCTTTGATACTAAATTTTTTTTTATTTAAGTTGATTAAAGGCACTAGAATAAGTTTTTTGCATGAAGAAGAGGGTAAGTATGTCCTCGTTGATGCCGTTATTTCAAATGACACAATTTTCACAGTTCCAAAAAAAAAAGTAAAACTAGGGTTCTTAATTTTATTTTGTTTAATATTCGCAAAATTTTAGGCGACAAAATTCATAAAAGAGAACAATACGGACTACAAGCCAAATTTGGAAAAAACTTTAAAAGAGATTTCGACGCAGTTATTTCAACTTAATCAAAAATTTAACCAGCCAGTCAATCAAAATAATTCAGACCAAATTAGCGTGAAATCGGCTCAACCTGAGACCTTAATATCCCCGCGTTTGAAGCGAAGAGCGGCTACACCGGAATTAATTGAATCCGAGGATGAGCTCTCAAACATATGTAAAAATAAATTGAAGATAAAGCTTAATTTAAAGAAAATTTTAATTTTTAGACACTCAAAAAGATTTTACTAACGAGCTTCGTAAAAATTTGAAGGAAAAATTCCCGGATGATTTGAACAAAACCATCAGATTTTATCAAAAAAAAGATGATAAATTGTTTTTGGAAATCAAAGGTAAATTAAACATTTAACTCGTGTTTGTTCAAAAAAATAAATAATTTTCTTAAGCTTATTTGAAAAAGTTTGTTCCGACTAAAAGTGATTTTAGTACGGCCTGGTTTAATGCAACGAACAGTATGAAAACCGATAGAGCAGCTGCAAAAAAATAAGTATAGACATAAACTTTTGTGTTTTTTTCATTGTATTATCTTTATAAACAGAAATTAAAACTTAGAAACTAAAGAAATAAATAAAATCTGAGAAATTTACATTTTTTTACTTTTTTTTACGAAATTTTACGAAAATTTACCAAATTTTACCAAATTTTACCTGGTAAAAAAATGAAATTTTACGAAAATTTACGTAAATTTACTTTTTTGAAAATTTTAGTTAAAAAACTCAGAAAATTCAAATTTTCAAAAAAATCGTCTAAAATATTGAATTTTCGACTGTTTTTTGGCCGTTTTACATTTTACGTAAAAAAAAATAATTTTACGTAAAATTACGTAAATTTACGTTATTTTACGTTAATAAACGTAATTTTACTTTTCTATCTTTATTAACGTAATTTGACGTAAATTTACGTAAAATCCATGTGGCGTAGCGCTACTGTAAATAAAAATATAAATTTTATCCTTCACATTTTAATAAATAATTAAGCGCTTTTTTTGAATATATTTCAAATTTATTAAAAAGTCTTTTATTTTGTTTGAAGGAATTTTCTATAAAATGTAAAAGCACTAGCAAAAAATATTTGACTTGTATTAGAATTAAAAAAATAATTTCCTAGAGTATTAAGAATAATCAATTGAGTTAAGTTTCCTAAGCAATTTTATAAAATTCTGTAAAAATCTAAATGAAATATGAGAATTTTAGATCAAGATGAAATATTTTTGTCAAAATATTTAAGATTTCATCAAAATCAAAATATTTAAAATGTATGTGAAATTTTTCTTTAAATTCGTCTTACTTTACCCAATGGGTTTACTTGATGTGAAAAAGATAAAATTTGGACAATTATTATTATATTTTAAGATGTAACAAAATTGTTACATAAGTAACGTTTTGCAGAATAATTTTTATCACTTCCCGTTCAAAAATGAGTTAATGAAAAATAATGATGATTTATTTGAGAAAATAGATATTTGATGTTTGATAAAATATTGTGTCCAAATTACATTTTTTTGTTGGCCCAACAAATCATTTACTCACTTTGAACGATGTAATTTTAAACATCGTTCAAAAGAACATCAACAGTAATCATTTTTAAAAGCAACTTTGTCAAATCAAATATCGCAAAGCCTTAATTTAAATTTTTTCCTGTTCAAAACTAGTAATGTAAAAACCAAGTAAAAAACACAATTGTAGAGATGTACAATCTGCAGGGAGTTTGCAAATCATTACTAAACAATGACAGATGATGCTAATCTATGGTTCATATACATAACTAATTAAAAACATCTGGAAGAAAAGTTTCAAATTTTTATTCTATTAATTTTCTGTTCTGTTATTTTTTACCAAATTTCGGCAATGTAAAATTTCTTAAAAAATTTAAATTTCAAAAATGATAAAACATTTTAACTGCGCAAATAGATAATACTTTTTTTAAGTTATAAAAATAAAGATTTGACACTTTAATAAATGTAAATTTTGCAATGACATTTAATTGCAAATTTAAAATCTGGAATTTTATCAACAATTTTACTTTACCAAAAATTCACAAAGCCACATTTATTTTTAAATATAATTTACCTTTATTAGTAGGTCTTAACGAAGGCTAAATTATATTTTTGAAATAAAGATTAAACATAAGATTACAAAAAAATTTGATTTGATAATCAAAGTAAAAAAATTTCAAATCACAATGATTATTTTCCGTCACTACTTTTCTACTAATAAGAAATTTCGATTTTAAAAAGTGAACTACTTGAGTGAAAAAAAGATTTGATATTCCTGAGAACATTCATTCCAACGATATAAAGATACTTCAACTTTGTGTCCATATACGATTTGCGGCGGGATTGGGAACTCAATTGTTAAAAGCATTTTTCGTAAGATAAATTATATATTTTTATTTTAAACAGAGAAAAAATTATCATTTAAAGTGGTGCAAATTGTCCCTTTAATGCCAAGAATTCAGAAAATATACGGAAAATCAATGAATCAAGAGATAAAAAAATTGTTAATTTAGAAAATAGAATTGCATAATACACTAAGCTAGTTAACCAAATAATCGAGGAGAAAGGTAAAATCATCTTATAAATTTTAAAAGCAAATAATTAAATAATTTAGAATTCAATTAAGACACGCAACACTCATCAGTAAAAATAAGAGCTTAAGCTCTTTAAAAAAAATGTTTCAAATAATTTATTTAATGGTGATGGGCCACATGTTAGGCGATATAATATTCACGGTGCCCATTTTGGTCAAAAAGTCTTTGAAGGCCCTAGAAAAGGACTATTCTACCGACATCCGAAATCGTTTAATAAAGTCTATGTAACTGATAGAGGCGATCACTATTTTAAGTTCAAAAAATAATTTTCTGAAAAATCGTTAGGGTTAGTGAAAAAACTATTTTTGGTGAAAAAACTTTGAATTAGTTCACCTTTGAATGAATTTGTTAAAAGGGATGATTGATTTTTTTAAAAAAGCAACAAAATTCATGTTTTTAGTAATTCTTATGAAATGATTTTGATTCTTGGATCTGATTTCTTTTCAGAGTAGTACGATGTAAATTTGTTATAAAGAAATGATCAAATAATGATCTAAAAACCTTAAAGGTTTTAAAAAAAAACTTTATAAAACTTCTAAATTTAACAGCCGCACAAAATTTGAAAAGGATTCATTTTCGGAACATCAACGTCGTTTCCGTTCGAATTACTAAAATTTTTTGGATTTTGTAGCTTTTTTTAGAATTATCAATCATTCTTCCATACGAATTCATTCACAGGTGAAAAAGTTCAAAGTTATTTCACCAACAAAAAAATGATACATTTATTGTAAATTTGTTTGAATTTTCACAAAAATTAAAATTTTTATATTTTAATAAATATTTTTTTATTAATATTTTTTCAAATTCATTTAATTAACTTCGAAGGAAAAATTAAATTTATGCCGGAAATACACACTTAATTCAATGATTTTATTGGCTAATCTTTTCAGCTGTTATGACCTCGTTGGAGGCTAATATGAGTAGAGGTCCACTAATATCATGCATCTTTTGAAGGTGACTGATTGCATCTTCGTATAAATGTTGGCTGACCAATGGAATGCCGTGTGTCAGCTGGTTTTATTAAAATCTAAAAGTAAGTGTCCGAAAGCTTCGAAAACCGCGAAACAGCCCCTATTTATAGACGCTTAGTAAAGTTCCAATGCGTAAGAGCATTGATGGTGATATGTGCCTGGAAGGCGCGTCTGCCGGATTGTTGGTGGTTGGCACATAGGCGACGGCGAACCTGACTTCCTTATTCCTGGGGAATTTCCTAAATTTGAGTCTGTCCATACTAAGGAACAGATTCATATACCACCAATTTTCTCAGATAAGCATGGTCATTTTTAGGAAAAGGTTCACTATTGGCGTTACTTTCCCCGATAACCCCATGTAATAATCAAATTATAATGCTTATATTGAATTTGAATATCGAAAAAGTTAACTTAACTAATTGATATTATTAGTGAAATAGATAAGATTAGTGAAATTGAAATTTCAATATCGCTGATATTCAGGTTTATAAGTCTCCTTTATTCTCTTACAAATCGAACCAGAAAGGTTGAAAAAAATAATCAAAGACAATTAAATATATGTTCTTTTTATTATTCTTTAATAATTCAATAAAAAACTATCAATTGTCTCTTTAAATTTATTTTGGTAGTCAAGTTAATGTTAGCTTATATTAATCTGCAATAAAATAATAAAATATTTTATATTTTATAGCAATTATAACTTAACATTAACTTAACTTTCGAAATAATATCGATTTTATCATTAATCAAATCAATCATCTTCAATATTTAAAATTTTGAAGAATGATGAAACAAATAATGTTTCACCAGATTTAAATTGTTTTTTTCAAAATAAACAAAAATTCACTCATTAGCTTGATATTTTATTTTTGTATTGGAATTTTTGAAAGAAAATTCACAATGCCGAATTTAAACAATTAATCTTTGACTTTAAAAAACGGATCAGAAAGACCCGACGGGCTTTTCAGGAATTAAAAAAATCAAAAATTATGTCCATTATTTCTGAGTTCAACACGCCCCTCTAGAACATTCAACAAAATTTTCCGAAACATGATTCTCCGGTAAATCGAATACGGAGAATCTGAATTCTTGCTTAATTTTTGCTCTAGCTCATTTAATTTTTGAGAAATTTAAAATTAAAACTAAACAAAAAAATTAATGTCATTATTTAACTGTAAAAAAGTAAAAAATTATGTAAACATAAAATTGGATTATTGAGGGGGTTGTGAAGTTCGTTTCAATTCGATCTTTTCAATTCAGAAAAACTTGAATAACTTTTTTACTAAAAGAGTTAATTAAGTTCTATAAAATGCTTAATTTTAAGCAAATTTGCTTAATTCAGTAAAATAAGTCTGCAAAATACTCTGCAATTTTATGCATTTTGCACGCCATTAAAAAGTATTCAAATCAATTGTGCACTTACTTTGCACGGTTTTTGCAGACACATATTTTCGGATTAAGCAAAGTTGCTTAAACATTAAGCATCTTACAGAACTAAATTTTTCCTTATAGTAAAAAAGTTATTCGAGTTTTTCTGAATTGAAACGATCGAATTGAAATGAACTTCACAACCCCATTATTGAGTTCAATTTGAATTGTTTTATTGCTTTTTTTGTTTTGGTTTATAAACCTTAGTTATATTTTGAGTGGCGTCATGATTCACTTCGTGCAAACTAATAGCAAAAAAATTGAAATTATTTTTTCTTGGCTTTGCTTCGAGAGATTATACCAAGTTTTTGGTAACGCTGAAAAGAACGCCATTTTAACGTTGGTAAAACGGTGTTTTTTGCGTTATTTTCGTCAACGTTTTTTACGTTGGCAGAACGCTGAAAAATCTCTTCTGAAAATCGATTCAATAGGAGCCATATGGTTTATTGAATTCCTTAATCAGTTATAAAATAAAGAAGAATTTTATTCAAACATCTGCTGGTTCTGGGTACATTCTTCTAAAATGGGCCATGTCTTCCAGTGTATATTTGTTGGGTCTTTTGATTTGCTCTCTGCAATCTAAAACTCTGTTACCAAATAAAATATACCTTATACTGTCATTTTCGTAAAAGACTTTTTTCTTTTTGTAGTTGAGGATATTGTTGAAATGGATATTGGTGAGGTTTAAAGTCTAATAAAAATCTGGGAAGCTCATACGAAAAATTTTTTTTTTGACCAACCGAGAAAATCATAAAAACGACTTTTTGGCAAAGTCATGTAATACTAGGTTAAAGTCAAAGAAAAAAAATTTTGTTTTTTTTTCAAATTTTATAAGTATTTTGCAAGCGTTTAATTTTAATTTTTCAAATTTATTATTCAAGTTTACAACAAAATAAGCTTGCTAAATTGTTTGGAAAAAAATTTTGAAGAAAAGAAAGTCTCTTTTTTTACTTAATTTGCATTGTTTTCAAATTTGTTTTAGTTGCATGTTTTTTAGTGATCGTATTAAATATAATATGTTACCAGTGTTGGGTATTTTTGAAAAATGCGTTAAGTTTGAATCAATAATTCTAAAAGCTCCATGTTTATTTCCCAAAGTGGGTAATATTTTGTTGAAAGACTTGAAAGAGTAATTAAATCAAAAAAACTTGAATTGGTAAATGATTCAAATGGTCCAAATGATTTATATATTTTTAAGGGTAAACATAAAAATGGAGATATTGATAATGTAGAAATAACAAATGAGGACTGTAGTTGTATTGAATGCAATAAATTTTCTTATTCACCCTATATGGATAAAGGTATATGTAGCCATATTTTTGTTGGCTGCGTTATGATTAAAAAAAAAACAATGGAATCAAAATTTGTAAATTAAATCAAAAAAGAAAGTACGAAGATATAGCTTAGCTAAGTTTTGTTTAAAAAAAGATTAAAGTTTTTTTTGTGTTCCTTTATTTATGTGTCACTTTTTTATCCGTAATATAATAAATAATCAATAAATTTTGTTTAACTCTACTCTAGTATTATATGACCTTACCAGTTTAAAGAATTTTTTGTATGACTTTCCCAGAAATGAAAGTCGTTTATATGACATTCTAGGTTGGTTAAAAGGACATTTTTTTCCGCAAAATATTAATTGATACTAGATAAAATGATGAATCTACTAGATAAAAAAGATTATTTTTACTATATAATCAATTTATTCACTAGATAAAAAAATGACTCCTATAAAAAAAAATTAATCAATAGAAAAAAGAGAATTTACTATATAAAATAATTAATTGATATAAATTAAGATTAATTCATCAGATAAAATTGACTCTCGATAATACAATTTTGAACTCGAGTTTCTAATTAAATAATTAATTGACATTTATTTAAATTGATAATATAAATAGCTTTCTTAAGTACCCGAGAGGAAAAATGGTGTCAGAAGAGTAAGAATATCATTTCCAAAAGAAGTTGAGAACATTATTGGAAGCTTGTCAGGCCCTACAATAATGTATGGTTTAAAGTGTCTTGTGTCAATTGTTGGACAAAAGCAGAAATGCTATTTTTGTGATGAAGAAGGGCACAACATAGCGAAATGCCCTGTCAAAGAAAAACTATGCGAAAAGTGTCATCAGAAAGGACACTTAACACAAAAATGCTCCATTGCTGAAAAGCTAAAGTCGCTTGAGAGGAAAAAGATTGACTACAATGATCTTTACATTGACCAAGAAGAAACCCAATCAATAATTGAAGCTGACCAAAAAGACAATGATGAAAATATGATGCCAAAAACGCCTGGATATCAGCCATCAAATCTCAATGACGTAATGTCACAAATTAGTCCTCAAGACTTCAAAACTTCAGTGTTAGAAGACAGTTTGGTAAGCCGTTTAAACGATCTTCTACCAATAAATCAGAGACCTGTCAATGTCCTCTCAAATGATCAGAGTGAGACTGAAGCTTTTTTCCAAACAAAAAATCAAATCAAGAGATTTTCCGAATCTGATCCAAATGAAAAAGAATTCACTGAAAACGAATCAAAGAAGCCATTAGTTGTCTTAGAAAATGAAAATGACAATACCTTCCAGTCTGATTTAAACAGTTCAACATCTGAATGTACAAGTCAAGTAGATCAATTATCCAGCGAAGTTGTTCAGCAAACTTCCAGTCAAAACAGTTTTGAAGAATATTTAGAATGAACAAGAAGACAAATAAATCAATTTTTAGAACAAAACCTTTTATTAAAACAAGGTTAGTAATTACACACTGGAATTGTCTTCATTTACCTAGTAGGGTTCACCTCTTAGACAATTTTTTAGCTCAAAAATGTCCCGACATTGTTTTGCTCAATGAATTAAAGATAGATTTGAGTGAGGCAAATATTTATCTTGATTTTCAAAATTATCAGTTCTTAACAAAACCACGCAACAAGTACGGAGGAGGAGTAGCTATTTTAATTAAAGAAGGAATCGAATTTATACAAGATTTTTCTTACGAGGAATTCAATTCCGAACTCCTTTGTATAAAAATGAACTCAGGAAAGAATAATGAATTGTTTGTATTTAGTCTTTATAATCCACCCAATGTGCTTCTGAACTTTGAGTTTTTTAAAACAGTTAATAAAACATGCAGAAACTACATTTTAGGTGGTGATCTAAACGCTAGAACAAAGCAAATAGGCTGCGTAGGGGAAAATGAAAACGGGATCATATTAGAAAGAATAATCAACGAGTTAGACTTTTCAGTAATCAATGATAAGCATCCTACTTTCAATATTTTTAATAAGAATTACTTTGAAATTCTTGACCTTTTTTTAGTTTCATCTTCATTAATTGACAAAATTACCGACTTCAGTGTCTTAAATAGTCAAGACATGACTAGTGACCATTTCCCAATAGAAGCATCGATTTCTATTGGCTATCAATTAGAAAATAAATCTGCAGCTAAAAAGTTTAACTATAAGAAAGCAAACTGGCAATTATTCAGCGAGATTTTAAATTCTCAAATAGTGAATGTCACTGAAAGTTCCCTCACAATAGATCAACTAAATGATAAAATAACAGAAAAAATTATTTCTGCTTCACATAAAAGCATTCCATATCTTTCTCAGAAAATCTACAAAACGAGTCTTCCGCCAAACATTGTTAATTTGATTAAAGAACGTAGGAAAGTAAGAAATTACCAGAAAACTCGCTGTCAAAAGCTCAAGCAAAAATTTAATCAACTTACATCTGAGTAAAAGGCCTCTTTAAAAAAATTCTGGAATCAAAATTGGTTTGATTTTATTGAGAAGATGGGAAAAAACCCACTGACAAGTAGACCTTTTTGGAAAAAAATAAATAAATTTAGAACAAAAAAAGGATCAAATTTAATTCCTAAAATGATTCTAAATGAAAGGGAATTCAAAACTAATGAAGAAAAGGGAAAATGCTTTGGTGAACTCTTATCTTCAATATTTAGTCCTAATTCTGATTTAATTGATACTGAGAAAGATATCGAAATACTAAATTCTAACTCTGTTTTCTTTAGGAATTATAACCAGTCTAATTTTAATGATCCAATTTGCTTAAATGAATTAATTATGGCTATAAAGAGATTAAAAAATGAAGCGGCATCAGGACCTGACCAAATTCATAATTTAATGTTAAAAAACTTACCTATAAATTCATTAATAGAAATCATAGAACTTTTTAATTTATCTCTTCGAGAAGTTAGAGTCCCGAAAGCTTGGAAAACATCTTATATTACTATGATTCAAAAAAAGGCCTCTACTTTACAAGATCCTTTAAATTATAGACCAATTAGTATAACGAGTTGTTTAGGAAAGCTACTGGAACGCATAGTATATTCAAGATTATACAATTTTTTAGAGCAAAATTCACTCCTTATCCAGGAGCAATCTGGATTTAGGAAACACCGGCGAACAGCAGATAATCTTTTCTTTTTAATTCAAAAAATTGTGGAATCATTTAATAGAAATAAAAGAGTTTGCGGCCTTTTTATTGATATTTCTAAAGCCTTTGATAGGGTTTGGCATGAAGGTTTACTTTTTAAATTGATTAAAATAAATCCACTTCATTACTTGACTAACTGGATAAAATCCTTTTTAGACTCTAGAACATTTAAGGTAAATGTGAATGACCATTTGAGCGAAGAATATCAAATAACTGCAGGTGTTCCTCAAGGCTCAGTAATTAGTCCTCTTTTATTTAGTTTATACATTAATGACATCCCTAAAAGAAACAAAACAAATAATGAATACTCCCTGCTTTTCGCAGATGATCTAGCTACATTCTTCATTTATAACAAAAAGGGGAACCTAGAAAATAAGATCAATAAATACCTCAACGAACTAGAACAATGGCTTATTAAGTGGAAAATGAAGATATCAGTTGAAAAGTCGTGTTCAGTAGTCTTTTCTAGGTACAAAAAAGAGAGTGATAATCTTAACTTAAAAATTTATGGAAACAGAATAGAGAGACAAAAAGAAATCAAGTTTCTTGGTATTAAATTTGATTCTAAATTAAACTTTAATATACTGGTAGATGAAATTAAAGAGCGCTGCAATAAAAGGCTAAATATTATTAAGATATTGTCAAACAAAAAATGGGGTCTTAATCAAAACACACTAGGAAATTTATATAAATCTTTAGTCGGATCAATTTTAGACTATTCTTTTCCTTGCTTAAATTCATTTTCAGAAAATAATATCAAAAAACTACAAGCAATTCAGAATACAGCAGTCAGATCTATTCTTAAGCTAAAATATGATACTCCCTCCAACATCGTACATCATGAGGCTTTTAATAAACTAAAATTACTAACAGTCTCGAATCGGCTTTTTGAATTGAGTGAGAGATATGTTGGGACAGGACTGAGTCATTCTATTCCATTGGTTCTAAGACTGGTGAAGGAATACAAAGAAGGTTTCGAATCAAGATATATTGACTACCCTACTCCATTGTGTAATTGCTACCTTACTATTTCTTCTTTTTTTCCTGAAACTTGAACTATTTAAACATGAGCCACATGTAACAATCTTTTCCTTTTTTATATATTCTTAATTTTCATTTATTTAGCTTATTTACTTTTTTTTTAATTCTTTTTTTTTTTTTTTATCTTATTTTATTAACTTTAATTTGATTTTTATTTTATTTTATTTCATTTTTATTTTATTTTTTTAATTTTTAACTTATTCTGAAGGAGCTCTAGCTCGGTACAGAAAACAAATAAATAAATAAAATAATAACGTGGAATCTATATTTAACTAAAAATGACCTAAAATGAGTATTTTTCATCTTATAGTAGCGATGATTCAGATTCAAGCACTGAGGCTACTACCACCGAGACTTACGAGATAGTACCAAGGGCATGGTAGACCGAAAAAGTGTGGCGCGGGTTCTAATTCAATTAAAGTCACGAGTCAAAAATCAACAGCTAAAAGAACATCTTCAAATAACAATGCCGACGAAAACGTGCAAGTAATTAATAGTAAAAGAAGAAGAATTAATTACTTTAATTTTATTTTATTTGCTATTTTTTTCATTTTTTAACTTGTATTTTTATTTTTTATCTAATGAAATATCTAAATAAATAGTCGTTTATCTTTTTATCTAGTGTTTTAATAAAATATCTATTAAAATTCATCTGTTTTATCTGTTTTTTTATTATCTAGTAAAATTCATCATTTTAGCTAGTTCAATTAATTATATGCCATTTTTTTCGTATGAGTTTCTCAGATTTTTATTTGACTTAAGCCTTTACTCATCAAAACCGGTTACTCTTAACCGATCGACCAACCATATACTCTAGATCAATTTTCTTTTCATGGAGGCTCAAACAAAGTTCTTGAACCATTCGGTCTTGCAGTGGGGTCAATCCCTTAAATTATTTTTAAAATAAAATTTAAAAAATAAATGCAATCATTTTAAAATTAACATCTTAAAACAAAGACTAAAAATATGGCATGGCAACATGCATAATTAATTTCAATTAATTAAATGAGAGAAATTCTTTCTAGAACAAAAAATTACTAGCTAAATATGGTGGAAAAAAGACTAAACTAGAGAACACAAGCTAAGCTATAAAATAAAAAAGCTCGAAATTCTCAAGCAAACGTTGAATTCATTCTAGTTGAAAAAAAAAACACGATCAAATCTTTAAGAAAAATTAGAGAATGTCTCGATACCGACCAGGACCATCCACTACACTCTACATCCGCAACATATCGGACCGTGTCAGGTAATGCTCACTTTAACCACAACAACAACAAAATTCTCATTTCATTTTCCTTTTCTTTCTCTTGCTTCATTTAAAACAGATACGACGATCTGAAACGATTATTCTCCAAATATGGCCGAGTACTAGATATAACTATACCGCTAGACTACTATTCTGGCATGCCCAAAGGCTTCAGTTTTGTCGAATATCCTTTTTATTTAATAAACCCAACTTGACACAAAAAATCAGAAAAAAAAAAATTTTTTTTTCTGAAATTCCTCGAGAGCTTGAAAAAACAATCTTTCCAATTTCCATTCCCCCTCCCACTTGTCTATGTTCATTTATAAATTTTTTTCAAATTTTTTAAGGACTCAATAGCCCAAATCAATTAAGGCCAACCACTATCTTTAAAAAAAATCAATTAGTTCACACTCAAAAAAAATCAAATCAATTTTCACAAAAAAAAATCTTCTTTTAATAACTCATCCAAATCAATCCATCATTTCAAACAAAAAAGCCAGTCATTTTTTTTTAAACATCAATCACTTTCAACCTCTCGACTAGCAAGCAAGCCAAGGTTAGGAATTTTTAGGTCGTGTATTTAACCTTAACTCGTCGACACATTCGAGGACTCGCGCGATGCAGAGGAGGCCCAGTACCGCATGGACAGACAGCGATTGTTCGGACGCGAAATAGAGGTCGAGTTCGCCCGAGGCGACCGAAAGAGTACGACTTTTGTTAATGTTAAGCAAAGCTAGGTTAATTTTATTTTCAGCCCCTGGTGAGATGAGAACTAGAGACCGAGGAGGACGGTACCCGAGACGGGAGTATGACCGGAGGGACGACTATGAGAGGAGGAGCCGGAGCAGAAGTCCTGTCAGGGAGAGAGAAAGAGACCGGAGGAGGATGCGAAGCAGGAGCCGCGAGGAGAGAAGCAGGTCGAGGAGATCGCGGTCTTACTCCAAGAACAGGACCCCCAGTCCCAAAGCTAGATCAGTGTCCAGGGACAGGTCCATTTCTCGTGACAGATCGATTTCTCCCAAAAGGTACACTTTTTTTTAATTAATTAAAAAAATTTAATTTGATTTATAAAAAAAAATTTTATATTAATTTTTTTTGTTTTAGAAATGACAGGTCGCCAAAAAGCAATGGTAACATTAGCAGAAGTCCAAGTCCAGCTTGATGAAAAAAGCTGTTTTATAAATTTGATTTAAAATTTAATGTGCTTATGGTTTACTATTTTTAAATATTTGTTTTTTGTTGATATCTTTAGTTCTTAATATTTTTTTGTTGTTTAAAAGTTATTGACAATTTAATCATTTTTTTTTTTTATTTAAAGAAAAATAAAAATTTTTTAAATTCCAAATTATCTTCAAAGACTATTGCCGTGTTCCCTCGTTCGATATTGCAGCCTCAGAACCCGAAGCAAAACTCTGGAGCAGGCAATAAATACCATCTTGCCCATGTTAAAATATTTATAACTTTTAAAATATTTATTTCGAGCCTTCGATCAGCATTAACAATAAAGATTCTGTCATAAAAATAAAAATTATTTTTTTTTGGAGTATTTTTTTTATTCGATTAAAATAAATAATAAAATTTTATTTTTGACGCGGCATTATTTCTTAGAAAAATTTTTATTTCGACTCGATTTTTAATTTTTAAAATATTTACCATATTTTTCAAGTCATTTTTAAATTTTTCTAATAAATGTCAAAAATAAAATTTAAGTATTTTTTTTAATCGAATAATAAAAATATTCAAAAAAAAATAATTTTTATTTTTATGACAGAATCTCTATTGTTAATGTTGCATTATGTTAAGAAACTTTACTTTAAACGTGATCCAAGACTCACAAATAAGACAAGACAAGACAAATTTGACGCATGCAGTGTAAGTTAAGAATGTATTAACATGGGCGAGATGATATTTATGCCTGCGCCAAAGTATTGTTTCGGGTTCTGAGGCTGCAATATAGAACGAGGGAATACGGTAGTTCATGTAGTACTTAATATCATTTGGGGTCTGCTAGTTTATGTGAACAAACACTGATCATAGGTAAGGTGATCACGAGCCAATATTACTTGTGAATTCAAAATTATTAATTTATTTATTTTATTCAAATTAACCTCCATTAGGAGAATTAAAATAAAAATTAAAATTAAAGTTATGTATAAAAATAAAAAGAAAGTAAAATTAAATACAAATAAAAAGTAGAAAAAGAAAAAGATACAGTTATTGATAAAACCTCATCTGGAAGAAGTTAACTGATTTAATTTGGTTTTATTAATTCATTTAGAAGTTTTTTATAAGATTTGAATCTTAAGTTATTCAAACAAAGCTCTATAGAGTCCGAGATGCCGTCATTAATATACTTTCAAGAAACTTATTTGACTGTCAAAATATTTATTATATTGTATTCAGCGGTCGGCCAAGTCGGCCATGTCGGCCAAGGCCTATCTTTACATACACCTTGTCCGGCATGGCCGAACACCTTGGCCGACATGGCCGAACATACAAATAGTTTAATAAAAATAGTTAAAATAGAAAAATAGAAATAGTTTAATAAATAATTTGATGGAAAAAAAATCTTGCAAATTCAAAATATTCACATTAAGATTTGCAACTATGATGATAATATTTGTACTGAAAAAATTTTATTTCAATAAATTTTTTTGATCACCTATTTTTTTGTTTAATCACGTAATTTGTAATTTGATCACCTTATTTTTATTTTGATTACTTAATTTTTTCTTTGATCACCAAAACTTATTTATGATCACATATTTAAAATAGTAAAAATAATTCTTTTTTATTGAATTATATAAGTGGTTTATTAAGTAATCCATGGGACTTCATATGATTAAATATATAATCTGTATAAAATAATCTTTTTGACTTTTTTTCAATAGTAAAAATTGGCACACCCTTTTTTTCAAATACACACAACAATATACCAGGTTGTAGAAAATTTTATGCTCTTTCAGAATATATATAATTTTAACAAAGATTTTAATTTCATCTTTGAGTAATTGAGTTTGAAAGACCTTTAAAAGTGTTAATTCTTTTTAGACACCTGGATATAAATTTTTTTTTAGTCTCTTAAAAAAAAATGAAATTTAGGATTTCAAAGGACGTAGTTTACGAATTTAAAGTCAAAAATTAGAAATTCAGATAGCACTTAAGTTTTGAATTTCTGGAGCCTTACTTCATCCAATATTAAAAATTTGACAAACATATTAACATAATAAAATGGTATTACTCAAATGAACTCATTTGAGCAATAAGGGTTCCTAGAACTAAATTAGAGCTTATAACTAATTAATAGTAAGTTCTAGTAATTAATATTATTATTATTTTTTTCTACTCTTCAGATAAAAATAATTGAAAAATTTTTTTACAAAGCCAATATAGATCATATTTATACTATTGCAAATTGGTTAATCAGTAATTTCCATTCGGACATGTAATTTTCAGTCAATCGATTTTTTATAATCGTTTTACATATTACAAAAATTGGTTAGTCCGGACAAAAATGTTGTGAAACAGGGGTTAGTCCGGATTAAAATATATAATTCGGAAAATGGTTGAATATAAATTTAAATCTAAATGAATTATTTGATAGTTGAAATTTTTTTTTCAAATTTTCAAATAAAAGCTTAACTCATTCAATTTCAATTAAAACTTTAAATAATACTATTCTAAATAACTTTCATTGACATATTTGAAAATTATTTTTTTATTTGAAACTGAAAAAAATATTTGAAACATCGAGCTTTTCGAGGATACATTTTCAAAATGTATCCTCTGTTGAAATAACATCTAACAAGAAATAATATCCGGTGTAATTTAAACACAAAAAAATTTTCCATATTTATTTTAATTCAGTTTCAATATCCTATATTTGATTTAATCGCTAACTGTTTTATAAACTTCTAAATTTTATTCTTTTTTCAAGAGAACTTTATTCTCTTAGTATTTCATTAAGTATTTTTTTATTTAAATTTAATTTAATTACGAGTTTTTACTACTGGAATAAAATTTGTAAAAATTCAATAAAAATATATTTATTATTGAAATTAAGCAATTAGATATTTTATTCATAAAATAAAAAAAATATAAATCCCCTAAATAATTTTTAATATTTAAAAAAAATATTAAAAATTATTTATTTCTTTTCTAGTGAAATCCATAAACGCGTTCATTCATAATCTCTGAATCATCTAACGCTTTGTTAAAAAATTTTATCTCATCACAATCAAAATTTCCGGGAGGAGACTCATAGTTGTACCAATTTGATCTACCAAAAAAATTATTATTTCTTATGATACTTTCAGCTCCTGAAAAAGAAAATCCTGTAGAACGCTGTCTAGTACCATTGACAAAAATAGACATATTGCTATTTTTTAGAGTAAAACCAATATGTTCCCATTCATTCAACTGTAAAATGTAAGGAATTCTCATTGTAATAGAACTTCCTTTATTGTAAATTTTTGACACAACTTCTTTGATTTGACTTGACAAGACAAAGTAAACATTGTCTTTAGATCTTCCATTACCAAAATCAAAAAAGCGCTGCCAATTTGAATAATTCCTTAGCCTTACCCAAGCTAAAACAGTGAACTCAGTTTCAAAGTAAATTCCGCTTGGTGCTTTGATAAAGCCATCATAGAAGCTCAATGAAGAATTTGTGGAACCAAATCGATTTTGTGAATAATTTGCATTAAATGCGTCATACAAATCTTTGGACGCTACTAAATCTCTTGCTTCTCCATTCTCAATAGGCCAATAATTTATCAGGCCAATCCTTAAACCAAATTTAAATTTAAATAAATTAAAAAATAAAAATTTCAATACTTTCTAAAGTTGCGTTTTTCATAAAATACTGATTTTGGATCATTGCGCTTATAATATTGTGCATAAAATGAATAGATAATGCAGCCTGAAGCATTGGATACCAAAAATTGACATGCTTCTAGTTTTTGACAGTAATTCAGGCACACAAGTGAATTAGGAGCTGGGAAATTTTTGATAATAATATTTACATTCGCCTCAAAATAACCGGTTTTAATGTCAAAAATCATATTCACTTAAAAAATAATTTAAAGTAAATTTGTAATAATGCAAGTGAATTAAAATTACTTTCAGCGATACTAAAAAAAATACTCAAGAATATAAAGATTTTCATTTTTGAGCTCCAAAACTTGTGCTTAAAGGGAATGATTGAACAAAAACACTTTTTTATCAAGTTTTTTGATTTATTTGGTCTTGGGTTTTTATCAAGTTTTCAGATCAAAATACTTTTCATACATTTTCAACATTAAATAAATTGTTATAAAATTAAATAAGAACATTATTTTTCAAGAGTTAAACTATTTTTCCAATAAAAATTCAAATAAATTTTTAAAATTAAAGACCCTTGGGAAATAGTGTTTCCCTTTATTACATCCTAAATTAATAATTCTAAAATTCGATTTTTTTTATCAAAGATGAGGTGCGTGAATAAAACCCTAAAACCGATTTTGTACATTAAGTTGGTAATTTAAACCAAAAATTAGGAAAACGTCACTTTTTTGTCAAAATTAAAAAAAGATACAGAATTTGATGATGATTTCCTGTTTTTATCGAAATTTACTTGTGTATGAACTGAATATTGTTTTCAGTGAAAAGTCGCAACTTAAATGATCTAAATTTAAGAATGAATTAATTTTTTCAGAAGAAAGATTTATTATTAAATTAGTGATATTTTAGTTTTAAATGTTGTAGTTGTCATAAATTACAGTACAATTTAAAACTAACTTGTATATTTCCTTTCCTCAAATATTCCTCGACTTTCCTTTCCCCACTGGAATAGTTGAAGAAGAGTCGAGGAATAAAACGCGTACAAGTTAGTTTTAATTTAAACTGTAAATAACATAAGCGAACTACAATTTGAGCTTAAAATTTTAATTGTTGCGCCGCGGTTAAGTTGGAGCAAAAAATATTAAAAGAAATTTTTTAAAAATTAAAGAGAAAAAATTTATAATTTTAAAAATTTTTGCAAAAATCAAACAAAAAAAGTTTTATTCATTTAGGAAAAAAGTCAAAACAGAAACTTAACTATTGGTACTGTTTCTATCAATATTCGATCTGTCTTTTAAAATATAAAGATTTATTCAATTTTTTGCTTTAATTGACGTTTAAAAAATTATGTTTGAAAATGTTAAGCTTTTATTTTTCAAAATATTTGCCAATAATTGAAAAAAAAACTGGTCATCAAATTAATATAATATTTTTTGCAACAGTTTTTGCTTCAAAATTCACCGCCAAATTTATTAAAGTCATAAGAATCGGAGGATAAGTGTGAAGTTATCACACGAAATAAGAGATGTCTTAAATAAGGTACAAAATAATTTAAACGAGCTTATCAGTCTCTTAGAAATTACAAAATTCTTGAAAAAACTTAAAGAACTAGCGGGATATTTTCTAAATCGCATTCACAACCTAATGTTAAAATTTATTGAAATCAATCAACTTTTTAACATGAGTTTGGAACAAGGCCAAGTCCTAAAATCCTGGAAGATACCAATTTTAACTAAGATCCATAAGAAATCTTCTCCTACTCAAGACCCAAACAACTATCGTCCAATTAGTATGACAAGTTTTCTTTAAAAGTTACTTGAACGTATTATTTACACCAGAATATATAATTTTCTTGAGAACAATAAATCATTTATACATGAGCAATAAGAATTTAGAAAACATAGATGCACTGCAGATTATCTTTTTTTTCTTATTCAAAAAGTTGTTCTGAAGGAGCTCTAGCTCGGTACAGAAAACAAATAAATAAATAATAAAGTTGTAGTTTTTAAAAAGACAGAAAAAAGTCTGTTGTCTATATTTTGACTTTTCTCAAGTTTTTGATAGAGTTTGGCACGATGGACTAATTTACAAGCTAATAAGAATTTATCTACCTTATTATCTTATTTAATGATTTAGATCGTTTCTGCATTTAAGATCTTTTAGAGTAAATGTAAATGGCCATCTAAGTGATCAATATCCTATTAAAGCAGTAGTTCCACAAGGTTCATTAACCTGGCTACTTTTTTTTTTCATTTTTATAAATCACAAACCCAAAAGAAACAAAACAAACTGCCTAAACATTCTTTTTTTTTGCAGATGATTTGGCTACTTTTTTATTTTAAAAAAGATAATAAATCTTGAAAACATGATTAATTTAGTCCCTAGAAGAAGTTGAAAAATGGCTTTTAAAATGGAAAATTAAAATTTTTTTATGAAAAATCATGTTTCATGATCTTTGAGAAAAAAATTAAAAAAAAAACTTAACTTCTAGTGCTGATTCGATCAATTTTCGATATGTCATTTTAAATATATAGATTTATTTGATTTTTTGCTCCAGTGTACGCTTAATAAATTATGTTTAAAAATTTTAAACATTTTTTTTTCAAAATATTTGCTAATATTGGAAAAAAAATGGTCATCATTTTAAAATTTGATTTTTACAACAGTTTTTGCTTAAAACTTCACCGCCACATTATTACAAGAAAAAAACAAATGATTGAATAGAAGAAAAAAACTGTTGAAAAAAGACTTAGAATTCAAATATTTCGTAATTAATCTAGAAAGAATAAGTTAATTATTAAATTTTAAAAAAATTATTTATTAAATTTATTCTATATTTAGAAAAAAATTTTTTTTATTAAAAAAAAACAAAAAAAAAGATCCTTGATTTTTTAAAACTAAATAAAATAATACCAATTGGCACTTGGGCACTTGTTCTGTATATTTTTAAAATTTTAAACCTTCAAACACACAAATAATGTAATAATCAAGTAAAATTCATACTACGGTCTCCATGGCTTAATTGGTGGTTTACTTTTTATACAATTAATGTTTTCTTTGAGTTCAATATCGACTCGTGACCTGGCAGAACTGATTCGCGCAGAGTCCAGGTTCCTTCTATTACTAGGCATAGGTGCATGAATCTGCAATGGTGTCAAATTGGACATTAGATCATGAGTCAAATGGTTTTTACTGAATTGAAATATATCTGGCTCTTTTTGAAACATATCACCATAATTCTGGTAGGGATATCTCGGCGTGGAATTGCCAAACAAACTTTCGTCTATAAAACTTTTCTTAGTGACCATGTATTTATATTTTTGTTTTGCCTCAAGGACTGGATGGTTAGACCGAGGGGTGTTTGAGCCACGTCTTGACGTGCTTTCATTCACAAGACTGTAATTAACACCATCGTGGAACTTTCCCAAAGTCGAGCTGCACGGCTCATGCACCACCGGTCTGTTACACGCAGATTGGGATCTATTCGGCTTGAGAGTCATCGCTCTAGCACTTATTGGTCTTGAGACAATTGCATTGTCCAAGCTATCTGGCCTGTTCACTAAAATTTGTATTTTAATTTAAAAAAAAAATTATATCTAAGTATTGGGGTTTGACGCCCAAATTAATGAAAAAAATTTATTTTTTAATTTTTATAAAATTTTATTTACACAACTAAAATTTGATTTTATCTGCGCAAACGGAAAGTTTTGTCAACTTTGGCATAGCGTGGTTCAACAATAACATAAACAAAGAACATAATAAAGGACACCAATAGTCCCACGCATATGCTTGTCAAAATAAGGATCCAAATGAGTCCTGTGTAGCTGAATTTGTAGTCAGGTTCGGTTTGTTGTATTGCTGAGTCGCCGCGAGGCAACGACAGAAGAACGATTGTGATTATGAGTGTTATCAGTGTTGGTATTGCTGGCAAAAGTTTTATTTTTCCCTGTGCTCCGCAAAAAAGAATGAAAAATACAAAAGAAATAGACCATAGAACTGCCAACACAATTACACCTGTACCGACCATTTTTTTGTTGTTCAAATCAAAGTAAAAAACTGGACTCTAGACTGTTTAAAATTTCATTGCTAACAAACTTCTATCGATCTTGAACTTTATTAATAATTAATTAAATTTCCATAGAAACAAAATAAATAAATTTTTAAAATTATTAATGGACATAATTTTTTATTTTTTAATTAAATTTATTTTAAAAAAATATAATGGAAGACTCTGATGAAGTTCTAAAACGTATCGAACAATCAAAGACTATTGAAACGCTTAATTTGAGCAATCTTCAGCTCAAGGCCCTACCAAGTCAATTAATTTCTCTAGTTCATTTAAAATATTTATTTCTTGACAATAACAAATTGATATTTGTACCCGAAGTCGGATGTCTTGTGAATCTCGAAGAGTTATCAATTGAAAATAATGAATTCACGCTAATTCCAGAAGTTTATTACAATTTAAAAAATTTAAAAAGTTTAAATTTGAGTAAAAATAGCTTAAAAATGTTGAGTGCAAAGATGTTCGAAAGCTATCAAGATTTGTCAATATTGTGGTTAAATGGATGTGGCTTGATGCATTTACCTAAAGAGATTGGATTTTTGAAATTTTTGGAAAAACTCGGACTGAAAGATAACTGTCTTTCTGAAGTACCAGAGGAAATGGGAGAATTAATAAATTTAAAATGGCTCAATTTGGAAAAAAATGAAATCGAATTTTTGCCTGAATCGTTTGCTAGATTAAAAAAGCTCAAGCATTTAAATTTAGCGTACAATAGACTTGCCGAAATTCCGAGATTTTTTATCGATTTCAAAAATTTAAACATTCTTTTACTAAGAGGAAATCAAATAAATAATTTCAACGACGAATTTGCACTTGGTCTTTCCTATTTGAATAAATGCGATCTAAGAGATAATTTGTTTGTCAACAATTTGAAAACAACTAACCCGAATTTTTTTAATCAAATTTTGACTATTGATAACTTTTTAATTCAGAATTAAACAAAAAAAAATTTTGTTTGTGTCATATTTTGAGTAATTTATTATTCTTTATGTATAATATTTAGATAAATATGTAGCTTTTTTTATATGAAAGTGTTTTTATTTTTGTTTTGATAAATAAACTAAAAAAAAAAGAATTGTTTAAAACAAATAAGAATTTTAACCCAGTGAAATGGATTTTAACACATTAAAAAAAATGAATATAAAAGAGAGTACAAAATGAATAATTATTGAAATTAAAAAAGGAGAAAAAAAATAAAAAATTAACATTTAAATTAAATATTTTATTCAATTTTTATTTAAATTTTTTAGAAAACACTTAAACTTTGTCTTATTTATTATATTTTATTTTTTAAATTTTTATTAACATCGCCTTTAAGGCGTTCATTGAAATAAATAGATAAATAAAGGTAACATCGATTAAAAAATAAAATTTTATCGAATTTTATTGATTCTTCTAGATTGATAAATCCTTATTTAGTAATTAAATAATATTAAATCGATGAAAACTAAATATTTTCATTTGTTTTTGATTAATTTCAAATAAATTGAATTAAAAAAAAGGACTGTTTTTTAATGATTATTGAAATAAATTAAAAAAAATTCTTTATTCTAAAATTCCAATTAATCAATTATGAAAAAAATAAACAATATTAATTTAAATTAAGGTTATCGGCATTAGGTTTGTAACAGACCTCAGCTTATACTCATGTGATACCAAATGATATCAGTTAGTTACAGATTTCAGGTATATGATATCATCTGGTACCATTGTTTTTTGTAAATTGGTTTCAGCTGATATCAGATTCAATCAGATTATATAAACCAATAATAATTAGAATCTATCATTTAATTTAATTTTAAATCTTCAAAAGTTTTCCGATTTAAACAAAAAGAAAAAGTAATTAGTCAGGTACATTTTTAAAGTTTTAATGTTACCTCAATTTAGTTTACATTAAAGTTAAAATATTCTATCTTTTCCTTTTATTTCCAATTTAGTGTAAAATAAAATAAAAAAAACAGAAGCCTGATTACTATTTGATGTCTCTATGCTATTTTAAAATCGTATATTATATCACTGCATGGTCAATTCTTTTAAGAAACGTTTTTTTATTGAAATATTAATTTTATTTTTAAATCTGTGAATCTTTTTATAAATTTAAAAAAACCCTTGAATCGAATATAGCTTAAGGTGCATGTACTCAACCCTAAATACTCGGTATAGAGCTATTCCTTAACTATCATATTCTTTAAACCTAATTTCTTTAGACCTGAAGTGGAATGATAGAAAAATGAAATAGAATGAATAGAATGAATGAAAAACAAGAGAATCGTCTAACATTCTTATGCACAAAAAAAATGAGGATTAAATCATTTTTTTAAATTTGTAATTTTAATTTGATAAATAAAATAATAAATAAAATTCTTTTTATGATTAAATTTTTTTCAAAAATTATATATTAGATATTTTTGTAAAATTTTTTGATTCATTTAGAATTATTGAAAAATAACGATTTCTGTTCAATATTATTTTGACTCCGTTTAGTCAACAAGTTAAGTTTTTCATCTAATACTTCCTTTAATGAAGTTTTTTTGTAATGAATTTTATAAAAGAGTGTGATTGTAATTTTTAAAATGAACATGGATAATTCTTTATGTCGAAATTAAAAATTTTGAAATAATCTATTAACTTTTCTTCATTAATGATTTTTAGAATATTATCTACTTTTTCACTAAAACATCTATTGATATTTATTTAAAAAATTTTAAAATAAATATAAAAAAAATATAAAAAAATTCTACGATTCGCAATTGACATAGAAATATTAACTAAATTCAAATTATTAAAATTCATTATCTTGAGTTTAATAAATGTTGCGTTTGGAAATTAAATCGGCTAAAAATTCGTAAGATTATGTAATTTTTAGCAAACTCGTAGAATTTAATCTTTTTTATAATAGCTCCATGGTGGAAACACGGTAAAACCACACTTCGAAATGCTAGTATTATTTTTTTTATGGTTTTTGCTTGAATGAGCTTTCAGACTTATTATAATGGAAAACTAAATAATACATACATTGTTTGACTCTCTAGCTATCTAAAGTGTGTTCAATGCCCTAATAAAGTTATTATAATCCTGAAATATAATCATTGAAATAAATCTAAGATTTAAAAGTACTTAACTTTGAGGATGTGTTCCAAAATACAATTTTCAAAAAATATGAAACATTTTAGTCTTCATATATTTTATGGTTTATTTTAACCTGAGGATATATATTTTATAAAAAAAGACTCAAATCTAGGGGTGGTTCATGTCCTTAATTAATTTTTTATCTAGCCTTCAAGCAGCTGACTTAATATCATCGGATTTTGTAAATAAATTGTGCACATAGTCGACAAAACTCAAAAATAATTTAAAAAAAATTATAATCAAAATTTCTAAATAATAAATTACAAGCCAGTAATTGTTATCAAATTTTTAAGCTTTGTTTTACCACTATGCAATCTTAACCGAGTTTAAAATTGATTCAAAAAAGGACTTGGATTGTAAATTTTTATTCAAAAAAAATGGAATTTGAAATTTGTAAGTTTAGAAATTTAGCTTCGCACTAATTTTAAATTGAAATATTTTATAACTAATATTTCAAATTAAAATTAAGTATTTTTTATTTTTAATTAAAAGAATGATTTTTAATTTTTTTTAAAAGCAAAATTCAAAGCATTGCAGTACAAAGTTGCATTATCTGTGGCAATAATTAGGAATAAACCGGAAAATTTAAATTTGGATCAATATTTAAAGCTCATGAGAATTAATTTTTACCAAATACATGGACAATTTTCAAATCAAATTCATGATCTTAAATCAAAGCTTCTGGAAGCAAAAAGAGAAATATTCTACCTAAAAAACAAGGACTTGCTGAGTCAGAATGAAGGTCAAATAAGTTTTGAGACTAAAAAAAAGGAGATCAAAAGCAGCACTCAGTGGTTTGAGCTTACAGAGCAATATAAACTCAATGTGGAATTTATTACAAATATTGTTAAGCTAAAATCAATCAATAAAAATTTTAAATTCGATCAGAATATTAATCACCAAATGTTAAAAGATTGCCTGAGTCAATTAATTGAGCATATTAGAATTTTTTTATTTAAATATAATTTCAAGGATCAACAACATTCAAGCGAACAATCATCGTTGATTGTGAGTGACACAATCGAGTCCGTCAATCAAAGCCAAAATAAAGAAGCAGAGCAAAATTCTTCCAGTTTAATATTTCCAATGGAAAGCATTCTACATGGAATTCAAGTATTCGTCAATTTATTCGAAGTGGAATGGTTCTATTCAGTGCGGAACATGCTTATTGACCAAATTGTTTCATTTATTGACGAATTAGTTAAGTTTGTTGCCAAATTCAACTCGAATCAAGTAATTAATTTATTCAAAATTTTATTTTATTTAAATTTTTCTAAAAGCATGAATTTTCTATATAAAGATTTTTTTAACGAATTTAAATTAATTAATTTAAAATACATCATTTAATTATTAATGTATAAAATTTAAAAAGTCACACAAAGGAAACTTTTACAAATTTATTTCGGTCCTTCGTAAACCTTTGATATGAGGTGCATGCATCAAAATTTAAAAAATGTGATGTGAAAATTTAGTACAAAATTATAACTTTATTTTTTTTTATTTGTGCAAAAATGGTTCTGTAAGGAGTAAAATATTGAACAAATTTGTACAACCGGATTATAAGCTCTGCAAAAAATCTGCAATTTTCTTTAAAGTGCACACAATCAAAAAACATTTGATTAAAATATGCGATAAATTGCAGCATTTTTAAATTAAATTATTTTTTTAGAAACTTAAGAGAACTTAAAAAAAAAAGCAATCGAATTTATAAAATTATTTCTAGTAGTTCTTTTAATTCAATTAAATCATGTGACTAACACAATTATTATATTATATTTTTTTTTTAAATATATAATTAAATGATGATAATTAAAAAATGGCTTTAAAAACGAGTTTGACAAAGCGCAAATAATATAAGCTATCATAGCTTGGAGTCTACTGTCTCTAAGCTTCGTAAATGACCAAACGTGGGTCATTTACTGTAGTTACTCTTTATTATTATTATATTTGGAAAGAAACTTTTCTTTATTTAATTTTTAATTTTTTTTCACATCACACTTGCGGTGTTTGTTGAATAATAATAATAACAAGTGTACTCTTTAAAGAACCATTTTTGAACAATTAGAAAATAAATTATTAAGTTTTTACTTTTTTTTCCGTAATTTTTGCACTAAAATTTCACATTGTCTTTGAAAACCAAGTTTTTACCTACACATCATGTTTTATCCCTCCCATGTTAAAATTTCTTCCATTTAAAATTTAGTTTCTTGAACTGAAATCAGTTTTTAATCTTGAAATTTAATTTATATACGTATTATAAAAGAATTTTTATTATTGAACTAACTTTTTAAACTTTGGTTCTACTTGAGCACAAACTATCAAAACTTTTCCAGATTTTTTTACCCCAGCTTACTATACTTATGAGCACACTTTTTGCTGAAAACGATAAACTAGCTTATTAAAACAAATAAACAGCTGTTTAATATTCTGAATTTTTTTAATTAAAAAAATTAATTTTTAAAATTTACTTTATTTTAAAAGCTAAATTTAAGTAAATTTAAAAAAAATTTGATTTTAATTTTTTATAAATGTACTCGCTGCTTTTTTTGACCACCAAGCTTGTGTTTGTTCACTAATATAATTTGACTCATGTTTGTATCTTAATGCTAAAAGATGACTACGCATTTAAAATTTTTAATAATATTATAATTTAGAATCAAGAACTTTAACATAAATTTTAATCTGGTCACTGTCTTTTAAAAAAAAAGAATTCTTTTTTAAATGTTCAAAACTTTCGAATAATTTTTGACGAATTGTTTGCACTTGATATCTAGAGATGATTCAAGCGCGAATTCGGGAAGATTTTTTCAATAAATTTTTCTTAATGTAAAATTGAATCTCAAATTGCAAGAAGGAATAAAATTTTTTAATTAAATATTATAGAAAATTTTATTCATTAATTAATTATAGCATGCTATTTCTATAAAAAAGTTTTAGAACTCTTTCTAATAGCAACCCGAAAAATAAACTCCGATTTATAAATCAATTGATTAGATAGGTTTATTCTGATTAATTTTTAAGGAATTTTTATCAATCTAGACTTTTATATTATAATTGAAATAAATCATATTAATATGGAACACTATTAAAATAATAATTAATAAATATTATGATAATTTTAAATTTTATCTAAATTTTAATTAATTCACTTTTAGCTTAAAAAAAAAGTAATTTACAAACTCTTCCAAAAATTTGTAAAAACAATTAAGTTCAAACTAAAGTAGGATGACATAGTATGTCGTCACGAGCTTTACGAATGAGCTAATTGTAAATTTTTTGATGATTTAACAGACTTATACTAAAACATAGTGGGTTAAAATTTAATTTAAGAAAATTTTACCAAAACTGAACTTAAACTTATAAACCATACATTACAAAATTAATTTTTCATTACATTAATATATTTTTGATTTTTCTACAACTTACATCAAATTTAAGAGGTCGGAAAAAATCAAATTAGACTCTAATTTTGATCCTTAATATTGAGGTATTTTAAAATATTTATCTTTTAAATTATTTTTTTAAAGAGAGATTTTCAGAAAATGAATTTTTTCAATCAAATTTTGATAGCATTATCCACAAGTGATTGCTTGGTAAGTCCAATTTTGTTTGCCACAATAAATACACTCAAGATAGTGATTGAGTATATAAGCGATCTGTACCGATTTCTACAACTAAATGAATCTCTAGAGAATGGTGACAAACAAAGCAAAAAAACAGAATTGGACAATTTGTGTGAAAATTGCGTAATTTTAACAGAATGCGTTTACTCAATTGTTCGACTGAGACAACTAGACTATTACACTCCAATTAGTTCTCATATAAAAAAAAACTTAAATCAAATACTTAATAATTTATTTATAAATTTAACTGACACATTTCCACTTATTGCTATTCAAATGTCAAAACTCATTCAATTATTGTCTTTATTTAAATAAATAGTAAAATAAAAAAAAATTTAAATCTTAGGACTAATTTTAATCAGATCGCCGAACAAAATGTGCTGAGCAACAGGAAACTTTTCCAAAACTTGGGCCGTGTACATTTTAATTAGGCCAGAATTTATCTTGTTCCAAGACTGTACCATGCTTATATTCCACAGTTGATTAGAATGCTCAGCAAACGGCCCTCTCTTTATAGTTATTATAAACTTGAGACAATTGAAAAAAAGATTTTCATCTTTATATCGTTCAATGCAAGTCTCGTCTACAAATTTTGCTGGCTCAATTTGTCGATTACCAATCATTTGAGCACTGCCAAATATAAATGGCAAAAATTGAAAATCGTCCAAGCTCCATACACCATGACTCCCAGCCGGTTCCATTTTATAAGTTATCTGCAATTTACGCGCAAGCTTAAGGTACTCAAAAAAAATTCCAAGCACAATTGATTTAAAGTCTTGTTTGGTTAGGATCTCTAGTTTTAAAAGTCCAATTAGGAAAAATGCAAATGCCATCTCGTGGCCAGTGCCGTAGTCTATTCGGGTCTCATTACCAAAAGATTCATTTAGATAGACTGAAAGCTCTTGGCTCTGTGACTCATCTTTGACCATTGGAAAAAGTAAATCTTTCGAGTTTTCTCTCACTTTTTGAATCCAACTTCGAAATGCTGTGTTTCCAAACCTTTGTGGCTGTTGCACTGGAGGAATCTCGTCTATCCATTCACTTAGTTTATTCAAGATATTCAATAAATTTTGAACATTCTAAAAAATTTTATTAAATTTTTTTTTTAATTTTAATTTAACACAAAAATACTTCTGAAATAGAAATATCTTCATTTAGCTTGGTGTCAACTACTGATTCGCAAAGATTGTTGATGAATTCAATCAAATCATGAAAAGCCTGTCAAAAATAAATTATAAATTAAATAAATTATAAATTTTTTTAAAGTCTACTTGGGAACGCTTCCATTTACCCATGTCCGGCACACTTAAAATCTCTCTTTTAGGCTGCATTTTTTTTTCAATAAAAAAAAACTAAATTTCAAATAAAAATTATTATAAATAAAAAAAGACAATTTTGAAAGCTCTTTGAGTTAAAAAATAAAAAAAATTTAAAAATTATATTAACTTGCCACGAATTCTTAATTTGAATAAAATGGATTCTTTGATCCTTATTCTGGTCGCTTTGGCAGTGGTCATTGTGACATGTTTGATATTTTTGAACCGTTCTAAACAGCCAAAACCAGCGCCTGTTCGCAATCAATTAGTTCCTCAAGGTGACAATGCAGCAGCCAATTTGCCAAGAAATTTGCAAAGAAACCGAATGCGAAATCGCAATCGTCTCCAAAATAGGGTCAGGGAAGATGAAAACGAGGAACAGCTCGATGATTTGGATGATAGAATTGACAATTATTTGAATAATAGGGATGAAGATGAGGATGGCGATCAAATGGCTGAGAGAGAAGATCTTAGGAAAAAGATAGGTACAAAAAAATTGGCCAAATTGGAAGAAAAAGCAGCTAGACGAGAACGAAATGAGCAAATGTTGAGGGAAAGAGAGGAGAGAAAGGCTTTGGAAGAGCAACGCTACCAGGAAAGAAAAAAAAAAGAGGAAGAAGAGGAAAAATTGGAAAAAGAGCGCGAGGAAGCGGAAAAAAAAGTCCGCGAAGAGCAAGAAAAACGAGATTATGAGGAGTATTTGAAGTTAAAGGAGCAATTTACAGTCGATGAAGAGGGTCAAGACGCAGATTTGACTGAGCAGGATGCGGAAAATTTGCTTAATAAATTTGTGGATTTTATCAAAAATTCAAAAATTGTGGTACTCGAAGATTTGGCTTGTGAATTTAAGCTGAAAACCCAGGAGGTAATTGATAGAATAAATCAAGTGCAAGAAATGGGTCTATTGACCGGTGTGATGGACGATAGAGGAAAGTTTATTTATATAACTGAGGAGGAATTGCTCAAGGTAAAAAAATTTATTGAGCAACGAGGCAGAGTCAGCATAGTTGAATTGGCAAAGTCAAGTAATGAATTAATAAGTCTAAAACCAAACGATAATGAAAATAAAAATCTTGAAATTGAATCTGTTGCTTGAATTTAGTATTTTAAATTTTTTAAATAAATTTTTAAAATGCTTTATCTGCTTTAATATATAAGAATTTTTATTTTTTTTTGTAAGTCAAACAGATCAATTAATATTCAAAATTTAATAAGTTATCCAGATTTTTATTTTGATATTGTGAATTTTGAAGAAAAAAAAATGTTAAATCCATAATTCATAAAACCTTAAAATTCACAAAATTCAACTAAATGACAAATAGTCCTAATAAAAAAAGTTAGGTACCAAATAAAAAAATGAGTAATGTTCGATAAATCTTGAACCAAAATTTGCTCGGTATTCATCTATTAATCTAACTGTCTATTCAGTCCGTAAGTTCTGTAATAACATATCTCTCACTCAAGAAGTCGACTTGAGACTGTGAAAAGTTTTGGTTTTTTAATAATTTTAAAAGATTTGATTTTTTAGTACAAAATCAAATTAGCTAATTTCAGAATCCAAAGATCGGCCGTGCTCAGATTCCTAACATATTTACTTTAATTATATATTTGGAGGGAAATTAAGAAAATATATAAAATGTGAATCTGAAAAACAATAACATAAACTAAATTTTTTAATTGTGAATCTTTAAAAAAAATGAACTCTTACATAATTATTAAGGTTAAATAAAATTGATTTTTTTTAAATCAAAATAGCATTTTTCATATGCCTTAATCGACTTTCTTTAATTACTTGACTTAATTCATATTTTGAAATTTGTGCAAAAAAAAAGTCAATGCTTTTTTTACATTAGTAAAAAAAAAATTTTGAGTACTTATTAACAGCTTAAAAATAAAGTTAATACTAGAGTAACTTTCATTATGTTTCTTTAATCTTTAACCAATATATTTACTGCTAAATGGATTAAAATTTATTCAAATAAAATAAAAGTCAGGAATTAAATTGTCCCACATAAAATCCAATAAAATTTAATTAGAAATTACCAAATTAAATTAAATAATAATTAAATTTGAATTTTACAAAAATTGTTCAATTATATGTATACAACAAATATTTTTAGTTGTTGATTAGTTCAATAATGATTAAAATTTAATTTTTTAATAATTATGGTTGTTAAATAATTAAGTATTATTAGTAAAGATATTTTAAAGATTATTTAAGAAATATTCATATTTTTTATTAATTCATCAAGCTATTTGAAAAAAAAATGATTTTTATAAAAAAAAAGCTTTTTTACAAATTATTTATTTAAAAGAAAATATTAAAATAAGATAAAGAAGCAGGGCTTTATATTGCGAGTAGCGAGACGTTAACTTTTTTGAAAAATTTTATTCATAAAAAATTTAGTATTCAATATATACAGAGCTTTTATATTACATGGTTCTTAAACCAATTGATGTAATTTTACGTAATCTTACACTTTCTTCCTAAAAAAATCTAATGTGAGATTACGTAAAATTACATCAATATCTGTAAGATACGGTAAATTCGATTTCGGCCAAAAAATTGTCTTTTTTCTCTTTTTTTTGATTTTTAATAGTTTTTTAATTATTGTTATTTTTTTTTAAACAAATACTTTTTCAAATACAAAACCTTTTAATTTATTACATTATTTGTTGTAAATTGTGGTTAATAGTACTTGTAAGAAATGGTAAGAAATAGTAAAAAAATTCAAAATTTTAAATTTTAAATCATTAATTTTTTAAAAGTGCATTCTAAATAATAATAACATGTTCCTTTTGATCCTAGTGGATAAAGGTGAGGAGCTTATTACCTTTTCCAGTATTTTTTGAGCAATGGCTCCAATCTGAAACAGAGGTTCCTGCATCGAGCTGATCATCTTCACCTCTTGTATTACTCAGTCGAAGCCGGTTCCGCTTTTATATGATGAAAGGGGTATAAACATTTGTCTCTTAATAATATTTTGAAGATTTTACACCCTCAGTGAGTTTTGAACCCTGAATGGTTATTACTTTTATTCTAAATACTTATTCTAAATTAAATTTAAAAAATAATTTATCTATTTGACAAAAATAAGCTTCACAACCTGACTATCAAGCATTTTTACTTATTACCACATTTTTTACCTTTTTTTTGGTTAAATCACAGTTGTTTAAAAGTCCCAAAAAAATTTCCAAGTTTTTAAAAATATTCAAGCCTCCATAATTACAATATGAACGGAAAAAATCCAGATGTAAAATATTAATTTTGACTTATTAAATAAATTTAAACTTTGAATTAAACATAAAAACAAGTCTGATTCTAAAAAATTTTTTGATTTTTATTTCCATGTAAGTGAAAGTAGCAAGGTTGGTCAGAGTATAAATAAAAAAAGACAATTTTGAAAGCTCTTTGAGTTAAAAAATAAAAAAAATTTAAAAATTATATTAACTTGCCACGAATTCTTAATTTGAATAAAATGGATTCTTTGATCCTTATTCTGGTCGCTTTGGCAGTGGTCATTGTGACATGTTTGATATTTTTGAACCGTTCTAAACAGCCAAAACCAGCGCCTGTTCGCAATCAATTAGTTCCTCAAGGTGACAATGCAGCAGCCAATTTGCCAAGAAATTTGCAAAGAAACCGAATGCGAAATCGCAATCGTCTCCAAAATAGGGTCAGGGAAGATGAAAACGAGGAACAGCTCGATGATTTGGATGATAGAATTGACAATTATTTGAATAATAGGGATGAAGATGAGGATGGCGATCAAATGGCTGAGAGAGAAGATCTTAGGAAAAAGATAGGTACAAAAAAATTGGCCAAATTGGAAGAAAAAGCAGCTAGACGAGAACGAAATGAGCAAATGTTGAGGGAAAGAGAGGAGAGAAAGGCTTTGGAAGAGCAACGCTACCAGGAAAGAAAAAAAAAAGAGGAAGAAGAGGAAAAATTGGAAAAAGAGCGCGAGGAAGCGGAAAAAAAAGTCCGCGAAGAGCAAGAAAAACGAGATTATGAGGAGTATTTGAAGTTAAAGGAGCAATTTACAGTCGATGAAGAGGGTCAAGACGCAGATTTGACTGAGCAGGATGCGGAAAATTTGCTTAATAAATTTGTGGATTTTATCAAAAATTCAAAAATTGTGGTACTCGAAGATTTGGCTTGTGAATTTAAGCTGAAAACCCAGGAGGTAATTGATAGAATAAATCAAGTGCAAGAAATGGGTCTATTGACCGGTGTGATGGACGATAGAGGAAAGTTTATTTATATAACTGAGGAGGAATTGCTCAAGGTAAAAAAATTTATTGAGCAACGAGGCAGAGTCAGCATAGTTGAATTGGCAAAGTCAAGTAATGAATTAATAAGTCTAAAACCAAACGATAATGAAAATAAAAATCTTGAAATTGAATCTGTTGCTTGAATTTAGTATTTTAAATTTTTTAAATAAATTTTTAAAATGCTTTATCTGCTTTAATATATAAGAATTTTTATTTTTTTTTGTAAGTCAAACAGATCAATTAATATTCAAAATTTAATAAGTTATCCAGATTTTTATTTTGATATTGTGAATTTTGAAGAAAAAAAAATGTTAAATCCATAATTCATAAAACCTTAAAATTCACAAAATTCAACTAAATGACAAATAGTCCTAATAAAAAAAGTTAGGTACCAAATAAAAAAATGAGTAATGTTCGATAAATCTTGAACCAAAATTTGCTCGGTATTCATCTATTAATCTAACTGTCTATTCAGTCCGTAAGTTCTGTAATAACATATCTCTCACTCAAGAAGTCGACTTGAGACTGTGAAAAGTTTTGGTTTTTTAATAATTTTAAAAGATTTGATTTTTTAGTACAAAATCAAATTAGCTAATTTCAGAATCCAAAGATCGGCCGTGCTCAGATTCCTAACATATTTACTTTAATTATATATTTGGAGGGAAATTAAGAAAATATATAAAATGTGAATCTGAAAAACAATAACATAAACTAAATTTTTTAATTGTGAATCTTTAAAAAAAATGAACTCTTACATAATTATTAAGGTTAAATAAAATTGATTTTTTTTAAATCAAAATAGCATTTTTCATATGCCTTAATCGACTTTCTTTAATTACTTGACTTAATTCATATTTTGAAATTTGTGCAAAAAAAAAGTCAATGCTTTTTTTACATTAGTAAAAAAAAAATTTTGAGTACTTATTAACAGCTTAAAAATAAAGTTAATACTAGAGTAACTTTCATTATGTTTCTTTAATCTTTAACCAATATATTTACTGCTAAATGGATTAAAATTTATTCAAATAAAATAAAAGTCAGGAATTAAATTGTCCCACATAAAATCCAATAAAATTTAATTAGAAATTACCAAATTAAATTAAATAATAATTAAATTTGAATTTTACAAAAATTGTTCAATTATATGTATACAACAAATATTTTTAGTTGTTGATTAGTTCAATAATGATTAAAATTTAATTTTTTAATAATTATGGTTGTTAAATAATTAAGTATTATTAGTAAAGATATTTTAAAGATTATTTAAGAAATATTCATATTTTTTATTAATTCATCAAGCTATTTGAAAAAAAAATGATTTTTATAAAAAAAAAGCTTTTTTACAAATTATTTATTTAAAAGAAAATATTAAAATAAGATAAAGAAGCAGGGCTTTATATTGCGAGTAGCGAGACGTTAACTTTTTTGAAAAATTTTATTCATAAAAAATTTAGTATTCAATATATACAGAGCTTTTATATTACATGGTTCTTAAACCAATTGATGTAATTTTACGTAATCTTACACTTTCTTCCTAAAAAAATCTAATGTGAGATTACGTAAAATTACATCAATATCTGTAAGATACGGTAAATTCGATTTCGGCCAAAAAATTGTCTTTTTTCTCTTTTTTTTGATTTTTAATAGTTTTTTAATTATTGTTATTTTTTTTTAAACAAATACTTTTTCAAATACAAAACCTTTTAATTTATTACATTATTTGTTGTAAATTGTGGTTAATAGTACTTGTAAGAAATGGTAAGAAATAGTAAAAAAATTCAAAATTTTAAATTTTAAATCATTAATTTTTTAAAAGTGCATTCTAAATAATAATAACATGTTCCTTTTGATCCTAGTGGATAAAGGTGAGGAGCTTATTACCTTTTCCAGTATTTTTTGAGCAATGGCTCCAATCTGAAACAGAGGTTCCTGCATCGAGCTGATCATCTTCACCTCTTGTATTACTCAGTCGAAGCCGGTTCCGCTTTTATATGATGAAAGGGGTATAAACATTTGTCTCTTAATAATATTTTGAAGATTTTACACCCTCAGTGAGTTTTGAACCCTGAATGGTTATTACTTTTATTCTAAATACTTATTCTAAATTAAATTTAAAAAATAATTTATCTATTTGACAAAAATAAGCTTCACAACCTGACTATCAAGCATTTTTACTTATTACCACATTTTTTACCTTTTTTTTGGTTAAATCACAGTTGTTTAAAAGTCCCAAAAAAATTTCCAAGTTTTTAAAAATATTCAAGCCTCCATAATTACAATATGAACGGAAAAAATCCAGATGTAAAATATTAATTTTGACTTATTAAATAAATTTAAACTTTGAATTAAACATAAAAACAAGTCTGATTCTAAAAAATTTTTTGATTTTTATTTCCATGTAAGTGAAAGTAGCAAGGTTGGTCAGAGTATAAATTCAAAATGGTGAAAAGTCAGAGTCAAAGTTTAAAATTAACTTTAAAAAAAGATAAAAAAAAGTCCGGGCTTGGACTATATTTGAGACTTGTGACTTTTAAACAACTCTAGGTTCAATGAATTAATAAATTTAGTAATTATGAAATAATTTAATTTTTACAGTTTTCATCTGTTGAAAGTTTTTCGAAATCAAGTATTTTTCTAAAATTTCTTTTTCATTTTCACAGAAATATTTTCCAAAAATTTCCCTTTTTAATTCCTTCTAAACCAATTCAATAGGATTCTGATCTGGTTATGTTTTATGTGCATAAATATAAAATAATGTGTTCTTTTAAAAATAACATGTAATTTTATTTTATTGTGCGTATACAAATCTTAATTACGTCAAGAATTTTTTTAAAAGTCCATTGTATTCTGTACGCATGCTCACGTCTGCTAAATATGCTCGTCACGCGACCGCTCGTTCCTCGCAAATTAAATTAAAAGGTTAAACAACTGATTGAAATGTAAAGCAATTTTGAAAAAATTGAAAATCCACTGAAATTCCTCATCATTTAATTCTACTCTAATAATGGTAATGATACGTTTTTCGGCGAATTCAAGTTAATTCAAAAATTTAAAAAATATTTAAGCCTTTCAATCAGATCAAATAGTATTTTGATAATAACTTTTGAATAATGTTCTTGGAATGATAATAAGATAAAAAGAACATTTAAATTCCATAATAAGGATTCAGTATCAAGACTTTACAAAGCGTTTGTCAGACCTCATCTTGAGTATGGAGTTACAATTTGGAGACCTTACTTGAAGAAAGACATAAACGCCATCGAAGCTGTTCAAAGACGAGCAACAAGGCTTGTGCCTGAAATCAGGAGAATATCTTGTGAAAAAAGATTGCAAGAATTAAGTTTGACAACACTTTAAATCAGAAGACTTAGAGGTGATTTAATACAAATGTTTAAAATAGTTAAGGGATTTGATGAAATTAAATGGTTTAATAAAATTGTGTTTAAAAATGAACAGTCATTTCAATCGACATATCAATTAAGGTCACACGAATTCCAGATAGAAGGACAGTCAAAAACTGTGATCCACGTCACAATTTCTTCACAAACAGAGTATCAAGCGTTTGGAACAATCCACCAAAAGAAGTAGTCCTATCAATTGACAAAAACGAATTTAAAAATAAACTTGACAGACTGTATTTAGAAAGCTATTACAATGGATACCAAAATTCCATTTCATGTGGCCATCCACATTATAGCTATTTATTTATTATTATTATTTATTATTATGAATGGTATTTGATTAAATCTATCTGCAAAATGCTAAATAATTCAGCAAACATGCTCAATATTAGATAAGGCACTGCAAATACTCTGCAATTTTGCAGTTAAATGCACATCATTTAAAAGTATTTAATTAAACTGCGCATTTTAATTGCAGAGTTTTTGCAGAGCCTTATCTAATTTTTAGCATGTTTGTTGCATTATTTTGCATTTTATTTAGAGATTTAATCAAATACCATTCAATATTTATAAGCAAAATACTATTTGATCTGATATTTTTGATCCTAAACTTCAAGATGCCGGAATTATCCGAATTAAGTGAAAATAAATAAATTTCCATTTTTAAAATAATTTCATATAAGCTAATACTATTTTTAATAATTTTTAAATTTATTCACATTTAATTACATGTCACTAATAATGAATTTTTATTTTTTTCAAAAAAAGTGCTCAAATAACATTTCACTTAAATAGAGTACTCTTTTTTTAAAGACATGTCAATAAATTCGGATAATTACGTTTTTATACAAAAAAGTCAGGAATGTATTAAAATAAATTGACGACATATTAGTAATAAATAAGAAAAGACAAGCTTAAAAAAAGGGTAAATTAACTTTTGATCATACGGTACAATTTTTTAAATTGTAACATTTTGTATTATCTAAAACCTATGAGTCCTGATTGTCTTCCCTTGAATTTGATTGAGATGTTGAATTGTTGAAGTGTTGGATGGAGGTTAGTTCGACGAGAAAAAAAATGTAAAGAACCAACAAAAAAAAAACAAATAAATAAATCGCAAATTAAAAATGAATGAATTATAAATAATCGAGTTGAGTATATAATTGAACTTCATTGATTGTATATTTAATGAAGACAATTTTTTTTTTTTTTTTTCGCACAAAGATAGCTATAGTGAAACTTCATCTAGTCTCGCTCCACAGGTCTCCTCCTGTAGCGTTTTATTATTATTATTATTATTAGAAAACAATAAAATTTTTAAACAGAAAAATTTTAAAGATTTTAATTCAAAACTAAAGAAGTTGATGAATAAAAATCTATAAAAAAGCAGTAAATTCTTAATAAAATTTTGAATATTTTAGAAATAGTCTTAGAAACTTTTGAGGTAAAAAAAATCTTTTTCTAGAACAGAGTATTGAAAAATGAAAATTTAAAAGCGTTATGTTGTGAATATCTTGGTTCATTTCATTAATGATACTTTTATTTAAAATATCAACTAAAGTTATTAAATCTTGAGCTATTCTTACATGAAATCTTTATTTGCCTTGTATAGTTTATTAAGTTTAAATTAAATAACCTTATTTGCTAATCAAATAAATAATTAAGTTTACATTACAAAAAAATAAAATTCAAATTCGTCATCAAAGAAAATTTTTATTATTAAAAAAAATTAGCGGAAAAGGGATTGAAATTTAATATTATAACACCAAAAAGCAAATAATTTATTTTACTTATAAAAAGAGAAACATTTTGAAATTTTGGAATGATTTTGATTCAAACAGTATTTTAAACACATTCAAAAAAACTGATAAATAATGAAAATTGTTATTTTTCTAGCAATATTTTATAAAATTGTGGAAAGTAATATAAATTTTAATTTTAAAATAATGTTTTCTTACATTTTAAAAGTGAGTTTCATTTTCAATATCAAAAATGGTATGATTGATACATCGAGAAAAAGAAATTTATTGATCAAATAAATTGAGATCAAGAATCAAATATTGTGCTTTAATTTTTGTCAAAAATCAAAACCATGTTTTTATGTTTCAATGAATTATTCGATCTGAAGTCTTTATTCTTTCTATGCCAAGTTTTATGTTAAAAATGGTACAAGCGAAGTTATTTATGAGAAAATTAGCAATGATAAGTAATTGATTCTGATGAATTAATATTTAAAATTTAATTTAAAAGCATTTTTTAGTTTTGGTTTAATCAATTATTGGCCCATTGAAAATGGAGAAACAAGAGATTTGGTTGCGTCCAAAGATTTGTCTGATTCAAGAAATGCTAGTTTTACTCAAGACCGATTTGGTTTTGACAATTCATCATTATATTTCAACAATTTCAACAGTGTTTTTATTGCAGTCTGTAGATCTACAGACTGCAATAAAAACACAGTTCTGGATTAATTCGAATAAAAAAGTCAGGCATCCCAGTAAATTTAAAAACAAAAAAAAATGTAAAATTAACGAAAATAAAAGCGTAAAAAAACGCCGAAGATGGTCATAATCTATGCAAATTTTACGAAATAACTTGTTTTTTGAAATTTCTTTAAAAATAAAAGTGAAAATTTTCCGAAAAATCTTAATCGTTAATTTTAATGCATCTTATTTAGTTTTAATTTCATTTCATTTTTTTTAAATTAAATTCAGTTTTTAAGTTTAATATGTTTTAAAATCAGACTAGAATTCTAAGATTTTTAAAATAAAGAAAAAAATTCACTAAATCGAATCGATAAGGATTATATGAATAATATCTTAGCAAATTTTAAAACAGGGTAAAATTTCGATTTGAAGCATAGCTGTAGTAAAAACTCAAATTTTGAACTTTTGAATCAGATAAATTGGTCAAATTTAGAAAAAAGTTACAATTAGTCATCTATCAGCTGATAAAATATCAAATCAAGTTAAAATTTATTTTTTGAGAGCAATCTTCTGATTTTCTACTCAAAACATCCGGCTTTCAGCAGTAAATTTCTTGTTCTTAAAAAAAATAATCTAAAATAAGGAAATTGTTTTTTTAATTTTTTAAAAAAAATTTTTTTTACGCAAATTATCGAAAATTTTTGATAATGTATTTTACTTGGATATTGTCACTAAAATAGGTGTATACATTTTTATTTTAACAAAAAATTTTCAAGACCATAATCATTAAATTCCTTTATCATTTTATTATTTCTTCCATTATTTCAGCTTCTATCTCGACCCGATCATACCCAATCCAAGATTTAAATATCGAAGAAGAGTCGTTCGAATCTTCGCTAATATTAAGGCTCATTTTTAGTATCCAGAAAAAATTTAATTTAATAAAAAAATAAAAAAAACAATAAAAATTTAAAGAGAAACAATTTATTTCATATTAGAAATTCTACCATATTTCATAAACTACGTGAAAAAGTTTATATATTTAAAAAAAAATCTCTTTTTAACCAAAAAATAAAAAATTTCTTAAACAATCGCAAAATATTTGCTTATAAGCACGTGCTTTTCATTTTCTGTTTAGACAGATTGGCAAATATTGAAAAATTAGCCTAGATTTACATTTATTTAAAAAATCATCCTTGTTCGGCAATTTTGTTTTTAACTCAATTTACCTTATTAAAAAATGATTTTAATAAATAAAAAAAATCAAACAACCAAAAATTGGTCGAGCAATAAAAAATTCTTTTTTTTCAAGACACTCTTAATTTTAAAATTTAATTTAATATCTTTCAAAATTATTTAAATTCAAGTAGTTTAAAATATGCAATAATTAAAACATATTATAATTTTCAATATTTGAGTTTTACCTTTATATTATGTTATCTGAATTCAACAAGTTTATAATCTAGTCTAGGTAAAAAAATATTATATTTTCATATGATAAAATATGGATTTTAAATTTAAGAATGTATCTTTTTAAATTCTAAATTAGATTATTAAAAATTAAATTGGATCAAATATTTGATATTTAATTATTAATTTTTATTTAAAAGATATATCGGCTTAAACAAATCTAATAGAAATTAAATTTAATTATGCCCTTTTAAAAAAAATATTTATTTCTGTTAAACTGTGTAAAAAAATCAAATATGTTTTGTTATTGTCTTATGCTTTTTTTTCTTGTTCGCTCTATGCTCGGTCTCATGATCAAAATATTTTAAATTATTAAAAGTGTATATTTAAGCAAAAAAAAAAAAAAAAAAATTGTTTACAGCATAATTTAAAATATAATTTACTTTTAGCGAGCAATAGCAAACTAAAGTATAAGTTAAAGAAAAAATATTTAGAAAAAAATTTAAAAATTTTTCTTTTTAAAAAATTTCAACGAAACAGACTTTATCGAGATGCGCAAGAAGGTTAGTTACCTGTTAATTTTAAGCCAAAATAAACTAATTTAAATGAAGGTACTTTTGATGGGAAAAAGTGGATCTGGAAAAACATCCATGAGATCCATCATTTTTGCCAACTACATTGCCAGGGACACAAAACGACTTGGCGCTACAAGTTAATAAATAAGTAAAGATTTCTAAAATTTAAAGAATTCAAATTATTTTCTAGTCGACGTTGAACAATCTTATGTTAGATTTTTGGGTAATCTTGTCTTAAACCTTTGGGATTGCGGAGGGTACCCGATTTAGATGTTTTTTTAATTCAAAAATTTAATTTTTTCAATCAAGACAAGAAGCATTTATGGAACACTATTTCACTGCTCAAAGAGATAACATATTTCGCAATGTTGAAGTTTTAATATATGTTTTTGATGTAGAGAGCCGCGAGTTCGAGAAAGACATCCACTACTACCAAAGCTGGTAAGTTATTTGAGTAGTCCAAATTCTTGCTAAATTTCACCCAAGCCTTGAGTCTATGACTCAGCAGTCACCGCATGCCAAAATTTTTGTCCTAATCCATAAAATGGATTTGATTCCAGAAGACCAGAGAGAAGCCGTATTAATTTTTTTTTAATTATAAAAAGAAAAGGAAAATAATTATTTTTAGATATTTAAAACAAAATTCGAAGAGCTTGAAAACTACTCGAAGCCATTGAAGTTTCATTGTTTCCAAACTTCCATTTGGGACGAAACGTTGTACAAAGCCTGGTCGCAAATTGTGCACGAATTGATCCTAAATGCTGTCCAACTCGAGAGTAGTCTGAAGGAATTTGCGGATGTAATTGAGGCCGATGAAATTTTACTCTTCGAAAAGACCACTTTTTTGGTCGTGTCTCACTGTCTGAAAAAAGAACACTCTGATTTACAGCGTTTTGAAAAAATAAGCAATATAATCAAACAATTTAAGCTCAGTTGTAGGTAAGAAAATACTAAATATTGTTGAAATTGTTCACACATTGACAACTCTTAGCGAGAAACATAAAAGATTTATAATATAAGATTTTAAAATTTCCAAAAACATATTTTTTCAATGTAGGAACTTTGCCAGAGACGATGCCAGAATTTTGAATGGTGTGGAATATTACTTAACTTGGGAAAAGGTGGCAAAATAGGAATTAATAAATAATTGATAATCTATAAAGGATCATTTTTATCGATTTTAAATAGTTAAAAGTAATTCAAAAAGATCACTAAATTAAAAATTTTTTTTAATTATAAATTTGTCCACTTAAAAAAATTTGGCTTAAAAAAAATGCATCGCTTTCAATTCCGAATTTGATACAAGCTATAACACTTTGTATTTTTTTTAGGCAGAATATTTAATCTTTCTTAAACATTCAAACAATTTTTGATTTTTAAATCACAAAAAAGTTTTCTATAACTTGACAGTTTTTATATTTTTTAAGTCAAAGTTATGACTTTAACTGAAGTCAAAAAATTTAAAATTTTAAAAAATATATAACATGCATAAAAAATTTTGAAAATTCTTTGACTTTGCCTATACTGCCAAAACTCCTGATTTGTTAGACCAGTTAAAAATAAATAAAATAATTTAACCTTTTTTAATTTAAACGAGCTTTTGCTCGATACACATTTACAAATAAAAATAAATAAAAAAATTACTCACTAATAAAAATATTTTTTTTTTGTAAAGCAAATGTGACACTTCTTTCCAATCGGTAGAAATCAAAAATGGAAATTACACGATTATAATCGATTTGTTTACGCAGAATACCTATATTATGGTAATTATTTCAGACCCGAGAATAAGTATGTTTAATGTTCAGTTGTTGCTACTTTTCATGAAACTTAATTTTATTTAAGCTCCGGCATTGACAAATTATAATATAAAATACGCACAGAAGCATTTCGAAAATTTGGAAACATCACAAGAACAAAGGTCTTAAGCTTTTGGAATTAAAATAAAAGCCTAGAATAATTGTTTTTTTTGTAAATTATCTATTGTTAAAACAGTCTATTGATTTTTTTTTTGAAAAGTCTCCTAGAAATATTTGCATTCTTCAACTGAGCTTATTTTTAACATTAGGATTTTCGAAAAATGTACAATATTTAGAAATAGTATTTTATTCGAATCAATTTTATTTTTATTCACAAAATAATTTTTTTTCAAAATAAAATTTGAAGTTTTAAAATTAAATTTTTATCTTGAAATTGTGTTAGATTGATGATAGAAGTATAAAATTAACAAACGCTGTAATATACTTTCTTTCTAAGCATTTTAAACTAAAAATTCATGATAGGTTTGATATTCGAGATGAATAGAGAACCACTTTAGAAATAGAGATCGTTAAATCTTTAAAATAATTTTAATAATTTTTTTACTGAATCTTAAAATTTTTCTTTTGAAACAAAAAAATCATATCTTGTAAGATTTTATTATAAAAAAAAATTTGGTATTCCTGTATCCTGCCAACCCATTTTTTGATAAGTATTCGAGAATCAAATAAATATAATAATTTTATTATTGAATATAATGTGGCTTAAAAATAAATGGTCTTTTCACACACATAAATTTTTTTTTCTTGAACTCATATTCTCGAATAGATCAAAAGTATTCTCGAATAGATCATAAGTATTCTCGAATAGATCATAAGTATTCCGAATACATTGCAATTATTTTCGACAAAAAAATTTTTCCAAAAATAAGTATTCTGATGTATTTTCGAATACATATTTTAAAAAATTAACTATTCTTTTTCGGAAAGAATACATAAATAAGTATTCTCGAATACTTATCAAAAAACAGGTTTGCAGGATACAGGAATACCAAAAATTTTTATCATTTTTCCAATTGTAAATTTATGAAAAATAACAGAATATTCCGTAAAATTTTAAGTTTTAAATGATTAATAATTTTTGTCACTTTTTTTTATCTGGTTTTTCCATCTAATGTAGAGATCTTATCCAGTTCACTTTATAATAAACAATATTTTAGGTCTATATATTGCCCTTCAATCGCTTCAAATACAAAACAAAAATTAAAATACAAAGACAAAATACGATATGTAGTCAGAGTTGTTTAAAAGTTACAAGTCTCAAGTTAAGTCCAAGTCAAAGATTTTTTAAATAATTAAAATAATTTTTCTATTTTTGATTTCAATGAGATCTCAAATGAGATTAAAATGAGAATTGCGCGAAGATTTCTCATATTTTCTAAGTTAGATCTCAAATGAGAAACCTGGGAAGGGAGTAAAGCATGTGATAAATCTTGATCCGAAACCTCTACCAGTCTGGTTACCAATGAGACATTTTCACTTTCACTGATATTTTCATTTTCCACATGCGAACCCATTTTTCTAGCTCGCTTAAATATTTTTTTTATATTATTTTCTAGATTTCACTTCATTTTTTAAATATAAAGAATGCCATTCACTTTTAGTTTTTTTTTTTCTTTTTTGAATGTCGTTGATGAAAAAACTGGAAAAAAGGGGACTAATTACTGAGCATTGTGGGACACTGCAGTTAATATTCATCACTTGTATCAACATGTCAACATTGTCGGTGATTAGTCAATATTTTCAAAAAAACCTGATTGTTCCTGAATTAACAATGAAGTCTTTTCTTAGTTATTTTCTGAATTTTTCTTTTTTCGCTCTATTTAATTTAAGAGAAATTTAGTTCGAATACCACAAATTTTTAATAGAAAACCCCAAAATTTTAAGTTATTACCCCAATTTTATTAGAATAACCACAAAAAATAAAAAAATAGATAAAAATAAAAAAAAAACACTTTTTTTATTATTTGACACCAATTTGATTAAAATGACAATAAAGATAAAAAAAAAAACTTTTTTTTACTTGTGACACTAAATTTTTTAATTTTTTCCACATTTGTTTGGACAAGTCCAGTAACGTAATTTAATATGAGGCTAAGCTTTGCTTGAATTTAAAACAAATAATTAGAGAGCATGATAGAAATATTTTTTTCTCAACAAGAAAATCATAATATTTCAATAATTTTTTTTAATTTATAAAATTAAGTATCCTTTATTTAAAATATTTTTTTTTAATAAAAATTTAATAAATCAAAGTCCTTAAAAAAAATTTAATCTTTAAATTAACTGTTTCTTTATATTTTAAACAAACTAAGTGCTTTCATTTGAGCAGTCCTCTTCAGAAGATTGAGATTCACTCGAATCGCAGAGACTTGGAGTTGTCTGTTTATCAATTGAAAAATTATTTTGATTTGAAAAATTTTTATCATTTTCATTAAATTCGGTGACTTGTTGAGTTCTTCCTTCATTTGAGCTAAAATTTTCATATTTTTGTCTAAAATTTAAAAATTTAATCAAGAGATTTTTTTTAATTATTTAAAAGCTCATTTTACATATAAACATTGAATACTTTTTGAAAGGTTTTGCTCTTAAGCAGAAAGGTAAAAGATACAGCTAAGAGATCAAATAATTAATAATCAGACTTTCTCCAGGATATATGTGTGTTTTTTTATTACTAATTCCAAATAAGTTTTTTTTGAGTATTTGGTTTTCTTTATCCTGGAGAAAGTTATAATCATGAAATTCTTATTAGGCATAAAATCAGACTTAAGAATAAAAAAAAATTCAAATTCATAACCAGCGTGATTAGAACAATAAAATTTAGTGAATTTTTTAACTTTGTCTTTATCACTTAATAGACTAAAATATCTAATTATAAATAAATTACTTAATGAACATGAAGTTTCTTTTATTTTTGATTTCAACGTCGTCATTATTTTGATCATTTTTACTAGAAAAAGAAATAAAAATTTATCAAAATTTATAAATTTTTTATTACTTTTTGATTTTTTTATAAATTAAAATATCATTTGAAAAATTATTTGCAATGTCGTTACTTAAATCATTTAGTAGGAAACATTTTTTTGCTTTTATCAATACGAAATTACAATCAGGATCTCGAGAACAAATTTTGCAGCATTCGATTTCAGTTTTAATCTGAAACGAATTTTTAAATGTGTTGTTGAAGAAATTTTCTAATTCATCATTTGTGTACAAACCATTCAAGTAAAAAATGAACAAGAAGAATATAAATAATATTGGGTGAAAAAAAGCATTAACTAAATTCATCTAAATTTTATAAAAAAATTTTATTTTTTAAAATTTATTTTTAAAATTTATGCAAAAAGCTAGGCTAGCTTTTTGCATAAATTTTTAGATAATGATCATAATCTTTTGATCATAGAACATTTATAAGAACACTAAAATTAAACAATAAAAAAACCTTTAATTGAAAAAAGATAAAAAAATTAATTAGTTTAATTTTTACATTGCATTCCAGTAAAAAATATTTTTTATGTCATATTAAAAAAATAAAAGTCTTAATAAATTTTAAAAAAATTTAATAAGTTTTCAATTTATTCTTTAAACAATTCACTAATATTTGAATGTTTTTTCCGTTTCTTTGTAATTAAAAATCAGAACCCTTGACTATTATCAGGACAAAATAGATTTATACTAAAACTGCAATCGATTATCAAACTCAATAAACATTTAGACAAAACAATATTTAATTTTAGGATTTATAAAATTTTTTTTATTAAATTTTCAGAAAATTTTTTCGCAATTTCGTCTCATGGATAAATGTAACTTTCAAAAGAAAGAGTTTTGATATTTTATTTCCGAAAAAGAAATAAAATAATTATAAAAGCTTTTAGTTAAAATTGAACTTTAAGAATTATTTAAACAAAAAAAAAACACAGTTTAAAACACTGATATTATTTTTATTATTATCAATACTAAGGCTGAGGCCGTTTGCCGGCCACTTACTCAAGGTCCCGTCAAATAAGGCGACGTTGTATTTATTTTGTTTTTTGTAAAAATAAAGAAGAGATAAAATAAAAACAGAAGAAAAAAAACAAAAAAACAGCAAGTACTAACAAAAAAAGAGAGAAAAAACACTTTATTTTAGATCAATGTTTAATTTTAAATATCATATTTAAAAACGTCCTCCTATGTTTTACTGTGTAAATCGGTCATATCTTAATGCCTGATATAATGAACAATTTTATTGCTCAAAAAATTTAGAAAAGATATTTCGATTGCAGTTAATACAATGATTTGATATTTTATGATTTTGAATTTATTTCAGATTTTATGAAGATTTTGCATACACCAACTTTTTATTTTTTACAAAAAAATAAGTAAAACATAACATTAGAAAATTCTAAAAGTTAGGTAGGAAAAAAATTTTCAATTTTTATCAATATACCTAAACAGAGTTAAAAAATAACTTATGTTCCCTCTTGTTTGCTGATGATCTAGTCACCTTTTTCATATTCAAAAAAATATGGTAATTTTTCTTAGCTTGTCAATAGTTACCTTAAAAACATTGAAAATTGGGTAAAAAAATGGAGACATAAAATGTCTTTTGAAATATGCAATTAAACAATTAATCAAAAGATAATTTTTAGTCTTTTTTTAAAAAAATTCCAAACAGTGGCAGTTCAATCTTCATTGATATAAAAGTATAAGAAAACTTATGCTTTTACTCATATATTGAATTTATTCGATCAAGATGACAAGATTGAATAAGTATAATAATAATATAATTATTTCTCAAATATCATAGAAATTAAGAAAAAAAAATTAATATAAATTTCATTTCTGATATTTTCTTGAAAATTAACTGAAACTGAAATTTTAACACTTCTTTATTTTTGAACTTGAGTATTAAAAAAAATTTGTTAAAAAAAAAAAAAAAACTAAAAAATTTATTCTAAAGCAATTGAACTCTCTCCCAAAATGTTACACAACTCTTGAAGTCGATCTTTTGAACTAGCCACAGTCAGAAGCATTTTTTCTAGCTTATCTTTTTCCTGTTTTAAATTGAGCCTGTTGTCCAAATTGTTGTTCAACTCTTCAAACTTCCAATTACCAATTCCATCAAACTGCAGAATAAAGTTATGATATTGCCAAAGAGTGTAGCGATGCGCAATCGTCAATAACGTGATCTTATAATCATTTATTGCTGTATGATAAATCTTTCCTTCAACATCAATAGAAATGGCTGATGTGCACTCATCGAGAAAAGCAAATTTTGGTCTTTTCAAATAGAAAATTAAAAAAAAAAAAATTTATTAAATATTTACTTATGATAAAATATTCGGCTTAGGCCTAATCTTTGCTTTTCTCCACCGGATAAAACATCTTTCCAGTCTGACACCGCATCCAGTCCTCCTTCTCTGGTCACTACACTGGTTAGATTTACTATTTCCATTATGTTCATCAAGTCAGCATCATTTATTCTTTTTAGAAACATGTCTTCCACTCGGTCTGGATAAATTATTTGGTCTCGTAGAGTACCAATAGCCAAATATGGTCTCTGTGGAACATAGAACATGTCTTTAAGTTTAGGTCTTTGAATTACTCCTGTTTTCAAAGGCCACAGACCACTCAGAATTCTAAATAATGAGCTTTTTCCACATCCGTTTGGTCCTGTGATCAACAAATTCATTCCATGGTCGATCTTGACAGAAAGCGAAGGCACAATAACATCTCCATTTGGAGTCATAACGTTTATGTTATCAACTATGATACTGCTTACGGTATCCGATTCATAAACAAGTCCTGGCTTTATTTGATCATTTTCTTTGGAAAAAATATCTTTTGGCTTTAGGTTTGAACTTATTTGAATTGGTCTTTCTGAATTTCTACTTTCAGTCTCAAAAAGCTTGAACATTTCATAGACCCGACGAGTGAAGCCAGTCAATTCGGTAAGTTCTTTATATGAAGTCATCACACGTTCAACAGCATCGGCTCCTGAAGAAAGTAAATTTTTGGCCATGGTGAACTCTTCAGTTCGCTGCGAAATCTCTGCTGCCTCATCCTCAACTTGAACTTGATTTTTTGGCGAATACTTCTCCGAGAGCAACAATGGCATTGAGATCATACTCAACCCAGCTTAATTAAATTAATTTAATTTTAAATTACTATTTCCTTATTGTCAAAATTCAAAATTAAATTCCAATTATTTAAAGGTTAAAATTTTATTTACGATAAATTTTTTTATTTTTTTCTAAATCAATGATTTTCTTTCCAGATGACAAATTATTTATTTATTTTAAAAAAATTTAAGCCTCATAGGCAAGTTGAAAAGAAACACAAACAAACAAATTACTGTTTTACAAAAAAATTAATAAATATGATTTACAATAAATTTTCTATAAATTATAAAATTTTAGGAATCTTCAGTACTGATACGAAACAATTGATTTACCTTTTTTAAGTAAAATATTTATGGTAAATTTACTACAATTTTTGTTATTTTTGGTTTAAAAAATTGTTCTCCTTAACCACCACACACAAATCTTACCAACATACATTCAATTCCCGATGAGCACACAACGTGAAAAACACACAACTAAAGTATTTTGTTAAAAAAATTGATAAAAATTACAAAAAATTTTCTTTTAAAAAATCTATCTGAACAACACACACCTAGTGACTAGGTGTGTGTTTTTTATTTAAATTAAATATTTCATAACTTTTAAAGTTTTTGGATCAAATGCAAAATTCAAAAAAATAATTTTTATATTTCACAAAAATCTCAAGATTTTAAAAAACTTGATTTAAAAAAAAAATAAAATTATTTTTTTGACAGCGCTTTGAATTGAAATCAAAGAAAAATTAGAAAAATATTAATTTTACTTTTAATTTTTGGAAAAAATTTCAACCTTAAAATGCCGCATTAAAATTAAAAGCCTATTTTTAAGGCTTCAAACAAATCTTTAGAGTATGCAGTGTAAATTAAGAATGTTTTAACATGGACAAGACGATGTTTGCTTCATGCACCGAAGCTTTGTTTCTGTTTATGAGACTCGAAATATCGAACAAGGAAAACAGTATTTTAGGTAAAAAAATTATTTAAAACTCATTCCATTTTTTAAAAAATAAAATTTTAACAATTAAAGTCATTAACAATTGATTCATAAAATAAAAAATTAAAAAAAAAATATTTACCAGCCGACCAGACATACTTGAGCAGAAATTGTTCAATAATAATGTACCAAAATTTATTGTTATGAACCAGTTCTAGCTTTTTTTTCAATAATATATAATTTTTATTAATCAAATTCGATTCGGTTTTTTCTCCTGAATAAAAAGCAATTTCTTCACTATTGGTCTGAATGCGTCCATAGAGGAATCTTAAATATCCCTTTTGTCTGGCAACATCGGCCGCCATTTTGCCAAATTTTGGCGATATTTTTCTGATCAACATTCCAGTAAGCCCAATTACCACCAATGCCATTAGACTGGGCACCATATAATTGACATTCTTACTCTTGGCAAGGCCTATTAGAGTGGCAGTTATCATGATTATATCAAGCAAAGGCTTAGTGAGACTTGAGTATAGATGAACAAATAAATTAGTCAATTTATCAATATCTTCGGTCAGGTTTTGATCCACTTGGCACTCGTCTGACTGTTTGAGTGCAATTTTGTAATAAACCCTTTTGTCAAAATAAAATTGATGAGATCGTTTTACCAATTGGGTCTTTAGTTCCAAGTCGAGCTTGGATTCAAGGTATCTAATTAGACTATTGCAAGTGGTTGCTGGCACTGCGATCAACAGCCATTGAATTAATTTTTTGGCAAACATTAGAAAATTTTTTTGGACTATGTTGCGAACCAGAAGCCCCTCTAGCTTGGCAACGTATATGGACAAAAATGTTCGACATATCAAAGTCAGCGTATGGATGAATAAAAGAAAGCTTTGCTTTGAAAATACATGCGGAAACATTATTCTACAGAGATAGTTTAATTCATGGAAAAATTGTTTATTCAAAGCCGGGTTTGTTTTTGACTTTTTGGCTGGTTCGGCTTTTGGCACGCTTTTTGCAAAATTTAGGCAAAATTTGTACAAAAGATATGCTGCTGAACATGATATTCCCGAGGCAAGAAGAAATTTGCGAAATCGTGACTGATTTTCGATTAAAAACTTAAGAATAATGAAGGTGTTTGTAATTTTTCGAAAGAGTTTTGATGCTACAACCATTCTTTTGTTTGTTTATTTTTAAATAAAATATGAAATATGCTAAAGCATTCTTTGGATAAATGATATAAATTTTATCTAAACACTTATACAGTTGGTGAAAAGTTATAATTATAATTTTTTATTTAGATCTAATTTTTTGTACTTTGAACAAAGAAATCATGATAAAAAAAACTTATGACTAAAAAGCCTTGTAAGAATGTTGATCTATAAAAAAGTAAACCCGTTTCAAAATTATTCATTTATTTATTTTAATTATTTATCTGAAAAAAAAGGAAAAAATAATTATTTTTTGAATTTTATTGATTATTTCAAATTTTTTTAACCGAATTAATTTAAACAATAAGTAGCAAAAATATTTAAAAACAAGATATAGACTGTCATTTTGAAATAATTAGCAAAAATTTAATTTTAAAAAATCGATTTTTGTTGTGAACCACTCAATCAGCTTTTTAAGGATCAGATAATTAAAAATACTCAATTAGGCGAGATTAATTTTCATCCACTGCTGTATCTAATAGAAGCATAATTTTATATGTGATTAGTACATGTAAAAAAATAAATTAGTATTTTTTTCTCAGTATTTTAAATACATTTGACAAGCTATCGCATATTGTGCAATTTCACAAAGCAAATTTGTTTAAATTCAAATTTTGTATTACGTAAATGAGTTTTGTTTAAACTTGATTTGAACTTGATTTTTTTTTCAAGTAAAATATTTGACCTTCTAGCACTTTAACAATCAAATTTAAAAACGCATTTTTAAAACAAAATTTCAAAATGTATTAAAATTCAACATGTTTTTGAACAATATCTAAATAACTAGATAAAAAAATTTGATAAAAAAACTTAATTTATTAATTTTGTTTTCATAATCAATTTAAAAATTTTATTTAATTTCCTTTTTGAATTTTAAATGGCTATTTTAAAATTCAAATAATTTAAAGTTTTTAGCATTAAAAAACCGGCGAGCTAAAAAAAATATTTTAAAATTTTTGTTTTGAAAGTTTTAAATGTAATATTACATATCAATCGATGACACTAAATATCCTCTGCAAGAATATATGTTTAATTAAGTTACAGGTCTTTTAAGTTCAATACTTATAGTGCCTTGAAGATATATAGCCTAAAAACTCAACTAATTTAGTTCCCATTTTTGAAATATTCTATCCATATACACAAGAAACATTTACAACTTTTTTTAACTTATTATATCAAAGCTCTTCTTTATTGATAATTTTTCTGTAAAATATAAAATTAGCTGTAAAAAAATACTTAGAATGTTTTATTTTATTTGCTATTATTAAAAAATAGCTAAAAAAAATATTTAGCTGATATTTAGCTAATATTCATCTATTTTTTTAAATAATTTTGATACTGCAATAAGGCTTAAATATTGAAAATATCAACACGACACAAAATTCCAAGCAACAGACCATCTAAAGCCATTAAAAAAACTCAATAAAATAATAAAATATTCTATTGATTGATGATGATTTCTCATTAATTATATTGTATATTTTTATTAAAACTAGACTGCTTTGACTCAAGAATTTTTGGTAAATTTATCAAATTTTCAGTAAGCCAAAAAAAATTGATTGATTAGATAATTCAAAAATTTTCTTATTAGAATTGCAAAATGAAAAAACAATCATTTTTAATTAATGATTCATTTAAATTGTACAAATAAATAAGATCATAGAGGTTTTTTTAAATCAAAATTTCAAAATAAAATCGAAATTTTCTACATTATGTTACGCTTGTATAATAAATGAAAATTTTTAAAGAATTGAATATATCTTTGTTTCATTTTTGGATTAATTTTGTTCTCTAAAGAATTAAAAAACTAATTTCATCAAAGTTTTTTTTACTTTTTTAATAATGAAGATTTTAATCTTTAAAATTCAATGTAATATTTTCTTTATATTATTTCAATTTTAGACTAATATATTAGAAATAATTTTTATTCAAAAACAAAATCAAATTGTAAAATTAAAATTTGTTAAATTAAAATGCAAAAAAAAAAGCCCATCACTAGGAATGTGTCAGAGCCGAGAGTAAACTTATAAGATTTTAAAATAAATGACCGAGTGTGGGTGAATGGAACCAAAGCAGGCTGCATTGCTTTTATAGGCGAAACTGAATTCTTAGAAGGAGTTTGGGCAGGAATTATTATTGATAAAAACTATGGCAAAATTAATGGCATTGTAAATAATGCTACATATTTTATAAACCAGAACAATAGAGGTGTCTTTTTTCGACTGAATAAATTAACTAGAGCTCCATCAGAATTTGGTTCCAATAGGCCGATGGCCTCAAAATTACTTGCCCCGTCATGATTGTTAATTTAGACGGGACCACCAAATTGGGTTACTACTAAAACACGGACCTCCAGTTTTTAAATAAAACACGGACCCATACTTATCTGCCCCTTAAATACTATACCATTTATCCCCCACCATTTTTCTATTAATAAATTTTACCAGCTTTCAGGCAAGACCAAAATATAAGCTCTAGCACATTTGGTTCGGCCTTCATTTTGATTTAAAATCAAAAAATATTAATACTTCATACTTAATACTTAATACTTAATAATACAGGTTTGAAAAATATTGAATAAATATTCAAATATTTTGTCTTAGTTTAAAAAGAAATTCGATTGTTTAGAAATTTAATTTTGAAATTCATATTTAAAAAAAATTAAATACTTGCTTAAAGTTTGTTCAAATATTAAATTTTTGTTACTTTATAAAAAAAGAAAAATTCATTTAGTGACTCGTTTAACTGCAAATTTATATTTCTATATGATATATATATATAGATATATAGATAGATATATATATATATCTATATGATTATTGTTAGATAATATTCTCTCAAATACTTTGCAAGTAATTGGTAGTAAATTTTCAATATTTCATTATAATACAATATATCTGTAGTGAGTGAAACCAGTACCCAAATTGAAAGTAATCAGTCACGATCTTTTCAGGAAATATTATGAAACTTATACCCAAACTCAAATTCTCAACTCACAAAATAATGAGAAAAGAAACTGGCTCCAAATTTTCGATTTTACTAAAGAATATAATAATAAAAAAGGCTATCAAAAACTAAACACTTTGGAAAAAGAACTTTACAAATAAAATTTGGAACCTTCTAAAAATATAACCATATTGATTTTTGGAAAGCAAACAAATTTGATGAATTATTTTTATATAGAATTTTTTGTATCAGAACAGCTTTTTTCAGCTGCTGAATATAGTATTTGGGATCGTCACAGTAAAATTAGCCTTCAGAACGTAAAAAAAGTTATAATGATTTACCAAAATCTATCATGATGTATTCAACCAAATAAATAATTGAATTAAAAATTTAAATTAAATTAGTGTTCAATTTTTGATCAATTATTTTTTTCTAATTTGAATTAATATTTTGTTATTTTTTCATTTAAATTTCTAAATTAGAATCATTTTTTGTTCAAATTCAAATTCAAATTGTATTTTTTATTCGAATAAATATTCAATTATCTTAAAAATTTTAATTTAGTTTATAAATATTTGTAAATTTTAATTAAAAAGTATTCAAATATTAAATCAAATACTATATTCGATTTCAAAACTAAAATTAAGAGTGAAATTCTAAGGTGTAAAATTATGTAATTTTTTGTAGATTCAAATCATTGATGAGGAATTTTTTTTTCTTCTTCTCTAAACAACTTGAATTTCAAAAAGAAAAAGTCAAAAATAAGCAGAAGGAAATTAAATTTTTAAAAGAATAAATCGAAGGATTAAATGTCCAGAACAAAAATTTGTTTTTACCCGAAGATGTATACACAAAAGAAAAAAATGATCATGGCCAAAAGGTAAAAGAACAAAATTTATAAAATGTTTTTCTTTTTGCATTGGAAGTTTTGAATGAAATTTCACATTTGCCACAATGCCATTTTTTGAGCAAAATGGCTAAATTCAAAAACGGGGTAATGGGTTATTTTTCGGTCAAGTGGGTTATTTTTGAAATAAATTGGGTGATTTTTTTTTTGAATAAAGGGGCGAAAACTTATATACTCCTTTAGCCCATGTATTTACCTTATTAAAGATAAGTGGCTTAGCCAAAATTTTAAACATACTGTGGCGAAAAAGTATCTTGTGTTTGAGTTTTTGAGGTTGTGAGGGGAGAGAGGTTTATGTTCATTAAAAACTCAAACATAATCATTATTTACAATATTTTCTAACATATCATGAAAAAGATAGCAGACAATCGGAATTAAAATTAAGTGCTCGACTTCGTGCTTTCTTGTTATTTATTAGATGAATAAACAAATAAAATAGTTGCTAGTTTCATTTTTGATAAAATTTCTGAGTTGAAATAGCTAAAATATCAAAAAGAGTGGATAATTAGCAGATTTTTTGAAAATCATGTAACTTTACAATTTATATTTTATTATTTTTTCAATATTAATCGATTGGATCGTTTAAGAATTGTTTTTTTTTCACGAAATATTAAGGTACAAAAATATTTTAATAAGGAAATTCAATTTTTAAGTATCAGAAAAAAGTCTAATCAACTTAAGCGTTTAATATAATATATAAAAAAAAAATTTGCATTTTTTAGTGTCCCAAGCGAAACTTTTAAGCCTGAAAAATAAGTGAAAATCGCTGCTGAAAGTTTTTTTAATTAAATAGAAGAAAACTCTGTGGAACTAATAATACAGAAGAAAAGCCGACTCTTTCTCAAAGATTTAATTCAATTGTTTTTAGTTTCTCCTTACAAAATAAAAGATACAGTGGTGTTCCGGAATTAGTAACTTACGTAAAATATGGTAATTTTACAAAAGAAAAAAAACGTAAATTTATCAGATTTTACGAAAAATTTAGAAAATTTCGAACATTTTACGTAAATTTATGTAAAAAAAAAATGTCCAAAAAATTGAAATGAAATGGAACGCCAAAAGTGCAATTTCATTTCATTTGAAGTGCCAAATTATTTCAATTTTTCGGAAATTTTTTTTTTACATAAGAGGAATACAGGATTTGCATTGAAAATTTGCCGCTGTTTTGTATTTGATTAGATTACTCAAATTTTTTATTTTTGTCAATATAGAAAGATACCTTGTTTAATTCTTTTTTTATTTCAATGTTGAATCAAACTAAGCAAAAAAAAATTTACATTAAAAGAATTTCAATATTAATTTATAAGATGTCTAAGTTTTAGGAATTTTGGATTTAGATTTTTATTTAAGAAAATATGAAACTCTCTCCAAAATTCTAGATCAAGAGACAAGTTCTCGTTCGGCTGCATGATATTTAAGTTGCGTAAGCTTTCAGACAACAGGCAAGATGACAGTGGCCATTTCTATCGAGCTGCCCGATTCCATCGGCAACAAAATATAGTAGTTGCTCGAAGCGCTATTGGTGCACAATTTGGACAAGCGGCTGAGCTTTTGGGAGAGTTGCACCGTAGAGTTTATAAAAATGTCTTCTTTATGGACATTGACAAGAAAAAAGTCACTTGTTTGCTTACCACGTTTCTTTTTTAAGACCTAAATTTTTTTAAACCAATAATTAATTTGGTTTAGGGCTAACTGTGCACTGCTTTAATATATTGGCAAAATTTCTCACACAATTTTTACTTTTATTAAACTTTTCAAATATTAATAGATAATTTTTTAAGAATTTTGTATTTTTAAATTGCCTTCTATTTCTAATTAAGCTCTTTCCTTACTCTCATTATACAGTCAATCCTCGATATAACGAGCAAGTTGGGCGGAAATTTCGTTGCTCGTTATATCGAAATTGCATTGAAAAAGATGGGCAAAAAAATTTTTTTTTTCAAAATGTTTATTGGAAAAAAAATAAATAAAAAAGGAAAAAAAATACAAAATTATTGTTTTTTTTACAAAATCTTTAATAGATGTTTGTTTGGTATTACATTTTTCAATCACAACATTTTCAATATTAAACAAAAAATCAACTATTTTTGAGAAATCTTGGTTTTTATTCAAAAAAAAATCTTTAAAATCATTAATTTTATCGATAGCTTCTTTTGAGCTTATAACAGGTTTTTTAGGTTTTTCGATTTCTTCGATATCAGAATCACTGTCATCATTTTGTGCTGTATTGTTAACTGAACTGATGACCTCAACATCTGATAATAAGAAACTAAATAAACTGATAAAAAGTCTTGAAACATCTCGGGTTAGCTGAGTTGGATATTATCAGAGGTTTTAATTTTTCTGTTCCAGACATATTGCAAGTAAAAAGAATTGAAATTCTTTCTTTAGACACTTTAACATCGTCGGCTTTCATGCTCTTGTACACGTTTGTTTTGTTCGGTAATGCTTTATAAAATAGAGCGGTTACATCGGCATTAAAAATATCATCAATCGCATAATCTTTGATTAAATCGGGTAAAACATTTGAAATCCAATTTTGCACACTTGCTTGATCAACCAATCCAGCCTCGCCAATGGTTGTTTTCTGAGAAATTCCGTTTCTATCTATTGAGTAAATAAATTGATCAAATTCAAATTTAAAATTCTTTATCACTTTCGAACTCATTCATTTTATAAGTTTTTATTGGAGCATTTATGACTTATAATATTAAAGAATTTTTTTTAAAATTGAAAATTTTTTCATACTTTGAACGATTTTTTGCGTTAAAATATATTTTTGAAACATAATTTCAAATGGTGAAAATACGAAAGAAATTATTCCCTTTAAAATTGATACTTTATTTGTCATGAAAAATTTTGTAATTTCAAGAAAAATGAACAAATTCAATACAGTTAAAAAAAATGTTTGTAAATGTGTGCTTTTTTTCTTTTAATGTAATTAATTTTAAATTGTAAGTTAAAAGATTTATTTTTTTTTATGAAGATTTTTATTTGAAATGCTTCAATGTTTTAAAAATAAATATCTTTATTTAAAGCGTTGTTTTTATTTTCTCGTTTGTTTAATTAAATCTAGACTTAAGCCAAATCTTTTTTTTTCATCTTTTAAATATAAACTTAATTAAAATAATTTTAAAAAACCTTTTTGAGATGTCAAGATCATTGATGCTCTAATTGGTCAAATGTGGACGACCTGCAAGTATTCAACGCTGATTCCCACAAATAGTAGTTAATCGAAGTTATTACCATTAATATTAGCTCAAACCTCCAAGCCTTTTGAATACCATACAATAGTTGAACAAAATAACAAAATAACAAAATAAAACTGATAAAAATGAAAAAAATCCTGAATTTTGTATTCGGATTTTTTCCAAAAACAGCTATTTTATGGCATGTTGAAGTTTATGATCAAAACTTTATATCAAATTGCTCATTTTATATTTAATAATAATTTTCCCGAAGATTTAGGCAGAATTTTTTAAAATTCTTGATGTAACATTGATTAACATAGTTTGTTACATTAAAATTTCAAAAAAAAAAAAATTTTAAATTAATAATATGTTCAAAATTAACTAAAATGATTGATTATTTTTGATTTTTTAGTAAAGTTAATAATGCAAATAAATAAATTTTTTTTTTAACATAAAATATTATTTGGTTTTTTAATCTTATAATCTTTGCGAAGTTAAATCTTTTGTCTTTCGGATTTTGTACTCTTTTTAATTCTAAAAATCGATTATTTATCCATTTATTTTATGATCAACTTAAAATAATTTTTTGAGACTGTAGCATAATATGTTACATCATTACCAATAAAAAAAAATTCATTTCGTTAATTTAAGAAATTATTATGCTTACTTTTTAATTGAGGATTTGATCATTTGATCATAAATTTCAATATGCCCTATTTTATGACCAATTTAACTATATTTTTGTTTATTTGTTTGATGATTGTGTCTTCTTTATTTTTGAAAAAAGAAGAACTTAAACAAAAAGTAACCAATCTTCGGACCAATTTGTAGGATGAAATTTAAAATGTTACTGTGGTACTTCAATCGAGAAAAAAAAGAATAAGTATACTCCACAATTAATTGAAGCCTGTGTAATATTTTTTAATTGAATTTTGAAACCATTTATTTATTTTATATTCAAAGTATGAACAAGAAATGAAGACCTTCAATACAAGTCTCAAGATGATTAATTAAAAATGTTCTAATAAGTCAGACAGTGATGATGACTAAGAACTCTGTAATGTTTACATTAGTACCCTTGGGCCCGTCTATCCGATCTCCCTCGTTAGACGCATTGGAACATGTATTTATGCTCCATCTTAACTTTAACGCTCATGGTTAAGTTAATTAACTCCAGTGATATCGACAAAGATGTCGCTATATCACATCTTCCCCCGCTTTTATAAAGCGAAAGCTAGGGAACTGACGACCATTGTGACCACTGCCGGATCACCAATGACCGGGACCAGCCATAGACTATTATTTTTCCCAGGTACTAACTGACACTCGTCAGGTAGCCGTTGCACGCTCTATAAACACTACTGCCTCCGAGAAGTACTTTTATTAGTCTTCTGGGGCTTTTATCCTCGTCGCCAGATGTAATGTTTACATTAGTACCCTTGGGCCCGTCTATCCGATCTCCCTCGTTAGACGCATTGGAACATGTATTTATGCTCCATCTTAACTTTAACGCTCATGGTTAAGTTAATTAACTCCAGTGATATCGACAAAGATGTCGCTATATCACAAGTAAATCAAATTTAATTTTAGAAATAAACCATTTGTTCTTTCAAAAATAACTTCAGAACCAGGACAATTGAATTAATTTGATTGTTTTGTCTTTGAAATTTCAAAAATAAGGTCTAAGCTTTTCAGTTATTTTTTAAACAAATTCTAAATTCGTTTCAAAAACTTTTTGAAATATTTAAAAACAAATGTCCCATTAATTTTCTATATTTTTTTTTGTTTTATTTTATTATTTGACAATTAAATTAATAACAAAAAAAAATGCAAAATTTTATAAAAAAAATTTATTGATTTGGTTGACAAAAAATTAATTAATTTATATCTACAATTAGAATTTCACTACATGGTCACAAAAAATAACAAAAGTGTGTTCATAAAAACTGTAGCCAAAAATACTGTGGTAAAAAAAACTGTATTTTTTATTAATTACATTTTTTTCTTCCGCAATCAACTACATTCGAAATTCTGCTATTAAGAGGCCAATCGCAAGTTCCACTAGTCAAAGTGTCCTGTCTCCATACAAAACCATTAGCACAATACTGAACTGTATCAAAACCACCATGACAATTGTGATAAACATTACAATAGTACAAATTGTTGCCATTTTTTTTTTGTCATGCAAAATTTTGAAAAACTTGCCAACAAAAAACAAGGTTCTAATATACTGTGACCAAAAATGCTGTGACCAAAAATACTGGGTCTAAAAATACTGGGTCAAAAAATACTGGGTCCAAAAAAACTGTCTTAAAAACGCAAAAAAATGATAAACAACAAAAAACGATTTGAAAAGCGTCTTAAATCTTTAAATCAAATGATAGACTTGATTTTTGTTCTAAGTCATTATCACTTTCTAATTTACTAGTTTGTTTATTATCATTTATTTTTGGTCTAAATTTTGGACTTAAGGACTTCATTTCTTGTACATACTTTATTTAATTAGAAAAAGAATGTATGTTTTAAAAAAAATTGATTTAAAAAAAAATTACACAGGCTTCCATGAATTGCGGAGTTGACTTATTGCTTCTTGTTGCTGTTGAGGAATGATCAATTTCATTGACCAATTTGTTCGAAAGATTGCAAACTTTTTGGTAAAATACTTTTTTTTTTCAAAATAAGCAAATAAAACAATCAAAAAAAAAATTAACATAAAAAAAGTCAAACTAATCCAAAAAAAGTCTATGCGGAATAAAATACGAGTCCACAATTCAAAATTTTTTTCATTTTTATCAATTTTGTTTTCATTGATTTGCTCAAATTGGTATCCAGAAGGTTTTGAGGTGAGAGGTTTTGTGTGAGCTAATATCATGGAAAATAGTTTTTAGTGTTGAACGCGGACAGAGCTAACCGGTCCAATAGACGGGCGGTTCATCGCAGTTGTTGGCCGTTTATGTTGGCGGGCTAAATTTTGGCCCGTTTGAAAACCGTTTAAAAATAAACGGGCGGTCTATGAAACCGTCCAAGCATTGTCGGGCGGACTTTGGCCCGTTTAGTAAACGTTTAATTTTAAACGGGCGGTCTATGAAACCGTCCAAATTTTGACTGGCGGACTTTGGCCCGTTTATTTAAGCGGGCAAATTTTTGTCTAGCTAAATAAGCAATTAAATTTAAAGAGGCGGTCTATGAAACAATTCCAATTTGGCGGACGGACCTTGGCCCGTTTATTTTGGCGGGCTACTTTTTGGCCTGTTTAGTAACCGTTTAATTTTAAACGGGCGGACAATGTTCGAATTTTGGCGGGTAGGTTTTGAATTTAATAAAAAGACTTTTTTTTAAATAATTAATTAAAAATATATATTTAAAAATTTTTCCAAAAACGGACTTTATAATAATTTTTTTTCAGGTTTTAATAAACGAGCCAATGTCCGCCCGCCAAAATTGGGACGGTTAATACGATCACGGTCACGGTTTTAAATATTTTTGGCCTGTTTACTCTCCGCTTGCACGGACACTTACACAAATAATTTTGATGGAACACTGCTTGTTTGAGCACTGCTTGTTTTTGTTGTCCACATTTGATTATTGAATAAGTCAAAGCCGCCTGTTATCTAAAAAGATAAAATTTTAATTAATCTATTTAATTAAGTTTTTATTTGAAAAGCTGAAGATAGAAAGATTTGGCTTAAGTTTAAGAGAAAAAGAAAAGGAAAACTTTAACTTAGAAGATTTATTTTTAAGCATTTAAGCTTTTCAAATAAAAATTTTTATAAATTAGAAATAAAATTTTTAAGACTTTAAAACTAATTGCTATAATTGCTATAAAAAGCACGCATTAAAAAAAATTGTTAGTGAGTTTTTTTCGAATATATCTCATGCTGACGACTTATGAATTATGACAGACTCGGTCAAAAAAATGGAAAAAGTACTAAAAATATGTGAAACTTTCGGAATAAAAACTGAAATCAAATTCAATCCCACAAAAATCCAAATAATGCGTATAAATGGAACAAAGCAAGATGAAACCAGTCTCGAGCTTTTTGGGGAAGAAATCGAATGGGTAAGAAAATTAAAATACCTTGGTGTGTGGGTAGACGGTAAACATTATAGTAAAGAGCATCTACGAGAAAGAAGTCTTAGCACCTGGAGAGCTTTCTACCTACTTAAAACCAACCTAGATATCTGAAGCAAACATGTCAGTCCCCAACTTTAGGCACACTTATTCAAAACATACGCAAGACCAATAATGTATTACGGCCTAGAAAACTGTACTTTAAGTAAATCTGAAAGGACAAAAATTCAAACAATGGAAGGCATAATAATCAAACAAATGCTGTCCCTCGGAAATAGGTCAAGAACGACGAACCTACTCTGTGCACTGAATATAGAACCTGTAGTGTCAAAAATAAAAAAACTAAAACTAGGATTTGCTAAGAGAGTTCTCGCTAACGATTTTACGTTGAGAATATTTAAATCAAATGAAACAAAAAACAACAGAATTAACAAATTTATAAGTGAATTAAAGGAAATTATTTGATCAGACGAACCAATAACTAAAGAAATCCTTGAAGACAAGATTAAACAAATAAGTGAAGAAGATAAGAACTTAGCAAAAATGGAATTTGCGAATCGATTAAATTCTGCCTAGATAACATAAAAGAAAGATCTCGAGAATTAAAATTATTAGTAAAAGTGTATTTACAAGAGAATAATCCAAACTTTTAAATCTCGACCGTAAAGAATAAAAACAAATAAAAAAACAACAAGAATCTAAATAAAAAAAAACTAAAATGAATAATAAATGAATTTAATTTTATAATGTAGATATAATTAGAAAAAATTATTTGTAAATTAAAATTATGAATTTCTTTCAATAAAAAAAAATTTTCAGTCTATTTTTATTTTTCAGTTTAAAAAAAAAAACTTAACTTTTGTGAATTGAACTATTTTTTATATTTATTATATTTCTATGTAAAACATCGCCAAGTCTGGCGTTATTTTTTGAATAAATTAAATTGAATATCTTTAATCCAACCTTGTAGTTTGAAATTTTTATTTATATAAAAATAATGTTATATTAATTTTTCTTTTTTATTAAAACTTTTAATCCAATTTTCAATATTATGTATTTATTATATTTTTTTTTAAATTTAATTTTCAAAAAAAGCTCAAAAATATAATTATTTTGTGGCTTAAATTTTAATTTAGTGACTTTGGTTTCAAAATAAATTTAAGGGCAAAATTTCAATGTAAATTATTTATTCCTCTTTACGTAAAATGTTCGAAATATACCAAATTTTACGTAAAATCTGATAAATTTACTATTTTTAACGTAAATTATCGTAAATTACTGAATCCGGAACACCACTGTACATATTACTCTTGAGTTAACTCCGCCATCTAAAATTAATAAGTGAACAGGACATTGATTTTAAAATCATTTCTTATACCTGAATAATTTAAGTATTTAAAAGGAGAGAAAAAAACAACTTGAGTAGAATTGTTTTCAAGGAGTGTGAACTTTTGTCAAAAAACTTATTTATCGTCTAAATTTAGGACACCCTTGGCTTTGTTAAAATTAATGTAGCGTCGCCACAGAATCTATAAAAAATGTGTGGCGTTCGCAACAATGTAGTTACGACACTATTAAAGATCACCTAACCAGCTTGTATATTGACAGATGTTAAGATTTTTTTTAAATTGGATCCGTAGTGTTAGAAAAGTAAGCAGTCTAATTAGGTTGGTTGAAATTAAAAATTTTCGTGTTTAAAACCCTGTTTACTCCTTTACCCCAATTTAGATTTGAAAAAAAATAAAAATCCTTATTTTCAATAGGAATTTTTGTAAAACTTTTAAAATAAGCCTTTTTTTATTCAATGCTCAATAAGACTATAAAATTGAGTAATTTTAAAAGGTTCTTAACTTAATAATAATAAGAATAATAACATTATTAAAAATTTTTCAATTAAAATCAATTAAAAGAGTTTAATAATATATTTTTTTTTATTTAATTTTTAACTATAAAAATTGAAGCTTTATTTTTGCTTTTTTAATTTATTATCTAAATTCAAAGCTTAAATTAAATGTTTTTAAAATTTTATTAATTTATATTTAAAAGACTATTGAGACAAAAATCAACCAAGTATAAAATCAAATGCTTGAAACAAACAAAGAAATAGTCATCAAATAAATAATCATCACCATCATTAGCTATCTGTCACCATGACAACAAAACCTCGCTGATCAAAAAAATGAAAATCTAATCCTAAAGTCTGCTTCGACCTGTGCGAGTGGTATCCAAACCAATCTTAGATAAAAGATAGGCAAAAAAGTGAAGACTGGTAGTCACTAGAGAAATGACATTTATGACCAGTTAGGGAACTCATTAATTTCTTTTTAGGGAATTTTAAACTAACTGACTAAATAGAATAATTTTTTTTAGTATAAATAAATATATACTTTTTACCTTGTTATTAGTTCTTTCACTTTTACAAACCTAACCCTAACCCGAAAAATAATTCCTTGTTCAATATCAGAAAAGGGTGTGTATAAAAACAGAATTTAAAGAAACAACATAGAAATCTTACCTGAAACAACATAGAAAAAAGAAAACGTAGAAAATAAATTAAAAAAAAAATAACGTAGAAAGCCATAGTAAAGAATATGTTAAACGTAAAAAATCAAGAATATACAAATATGATGGGTGTTATTTGATAAGCTATTTAAGTTTTTGATTATTTTGATTTTTTTGTCATCTTTTATTAGGTCTTAATTTTTAAAATAATTTACTTCATTTAATTCATAATTTAATTCATTCTCTTACTTAATTGCTTGAATTTAATTTTTCAATGTTTATGTGTTAATTTAATTAAATTCTACTCTATTATTTTTCTTTGATTATTTTTCTATGTTTTTTCAACTTTCTATGTTTTTTTTCTATATTTTTATTATTATTTATTTTGGTTCATTCCTCTCAAAAGCTTTTAATTAATTTTTTGGTCTTTCACGTTTTTCTTAATAATTTCTTGATCGTTTTCTAGTTTAATTTTTTTTGCAAGTCTTTGCTCGACAACCAATGAAATAGAATGACTCAGTCCTGTCCTAACATATCTCTCAATCAACTCAAAAAGTCGATTCGAGACTGTCAGTAATTTAAGTTTATTTAAGACTTTGTGATGTAAATTGTTGGAAGAAGTGTAGCAGTTTTTAGTTTTATAATAAACCGAACTACTGGATTTTGGATTACCTGTATTCTTTGTAGATTTGTTTCTGAGAAAGAGCTAATACATGGAAAATTATAATCCAAATGAATCCAACTAAAGATTTATTAAGGTTTCCTAAAGTTTTAAAATTTTTCCCCTATTTTTTGTTTAAAAAATTTTTTATTAAATTTAATCTTTAATTACAGCGTTCTATAATTTTATTTATCATTAAATTTAATTTGGTTTCTTTTTGTCAAGTTATTTTATTTCCATAGATTTTAAGGTTCAACATCAGCACTTTTCTTATTTAAATTTCTAGGGATATCGTTAATAAATATACTAAACAATAATGGACTAATAACTGAGTCTTTAGAGACACCTGCAGTTTTTTTATAATCCTCATCAATATGACCATTTACTTTGAATTTCCTATAGCCTATCGAGTTTAGTAGTTTCTTGACGGTCAAGAAACTACTTTATACAGTAAATGAGATAGAGTGGGAGGTCCATTTTGATAAGCTTTATTTTTAGACTATTATGTCAGACACTGTCAAAAGTTTTCGAATTGTCAAAAAACATTTTTTCTTTCTATTAAATGTTTCAACAATTTTTGGATAAAAGAAATCTGAATCGACTGCTCCTGAATCAGTAAAGAATTATGTTTTAAAAAAGTTTATAACCTAAGAAAGATAATTCGTTCAAGTAGTTTTCCAAGACAGCTTGTCATACTAGTTGGTCTATAGTATAGATGGATCTTGTGTTTGGGATGACTTATTCTGATATCATAGTAATATTTGCAGCTTTCCATGCTTTGGGAATTCTACCTTGTCCAATACTTTAATTAAAAAGATAAACAAGGTTACATTAGTATTTATAAATGGACACACACAAGTGTCAATTTGATAAATAAACAGGAATGATTTAAAAAAATTAAAAATTATATTTTTTTTGTTGTTGTATATTAGTTTAATTTGAATCAATTGTGTATTAGAAAAAGAGAGAAGTGATAAATCCAAATAGAATTGATGTTAAATACAAAAATTGATTGGTATTAACTAATTTAGTTTCTAATTCAGTTTTTTAGTTTTTATTTACATATTATAGTTACGGGTTTTGTGAAATTCAGTATAAAATGATAAAAAGAACAGAAAAAAATGTTAAAAAATTGAATAATTTCTTTTCTAAAGGCTTAAACTTTATTCTGTAAATGCAACATAGTGCAACATTCAAAGTTGCATCAAATATTAAGACCTGCTAAGTTTGCAGAGTTAAGAAGAAATTAAATTTCAATATAATAGAGCGGAGTGCATTTTACAGAGATTTTGCACATCATTAAAGACTTTTACAGTTGATGCAACTTTGAATGTTGCATTCACAGAAATAGTTTTAAACTTTTAGGAAAAAATTTATTTAATTATTTTACACTTTGTTCTGTTCTTTTGTACTGAACTTTACAAAATAATAGTTACGTGGGATAATATTTTAAAAAATTAAATTTACTCTTGATAAAAATAATTACGGTTCAAAATTTTTTTTTATTTTAATTATGCAAATATCTTGTAGACACTTTTGCCTTTTAAATTTATTTAATTTTGTATAAATTAATACCTCATTACAAAAATTTAAACAATTAATAATGACAATCATTAAAATTTTAATAAGTTAAATAGTTAATGTTTTGCTTTGATTTTTTATTCGAATTTTATATAATCTGAGCAAGAAAATAGATTTTGACACGGGGCCAAAAATGATGCTTAAAATTCTAAAAAATTAAAATATTTGATTTTAAAAAATTCTCAAAAATTTCAAATTTTATTGATTTCAATATATTAACATTTTACTTTACAATATAATACAATATTAACTAAAACGCTTGTTAAAGTTGAATAAAAATTAAAATTTAAGTGCAAATTCATTACTAAGTTTGAGACTCTAATTTTTCGAAATGTTTTTGGGCATACTTTATGTTGTGTATAGTCAATGCCGGTGCTACAAAGAAAAAAATTTAATTTTATAACTGATCAAAAAAAACTATTCAACCACTTACTTATTTTAGGGTCCGAAACTATTACCATGATATAAGTGTTTGGTGTAAATATGTCTATTATAATGGTAAAATTATCGTTTTTTATTTCAATTGACTGAAATGTGGTATCAAACCGGCTTAAGTTGAATTTTTAATAAATATAAATTTTTTTTATCTTGGAAATGGCATTACTTGCAATTAATTTTAAACTGTTTAATTATATTGCTAATTTTTTCAAATCTTTTTAGGTCCGAATGCTGCTTCCTCAGACTTTGTGAAACAATAAGAAATGTGGTTTTTTCAAAGAGCAAAATTTCGTCCGCTTCGATCACATTCGAAAACTCGTTGAGACTTTTTTCCAGCAACGAAGAGTTCATCACTAGCTCCTGAACTATGCTAGACCAGGCTCGGTATAATGTCTCATCCCATATAGAAGTCTGAAAACATTTAATTTCAAGTGGCTTTGAATATTTCAAAATATCTGCTTTGCGCTTTTGAAATGTCTTAAAAAAATAAAATAATTTAAATAATTTTTTTTTTTAATTTTAAAAAGCTCATGCCTCCTCGCGCTCATTTTCTAGCAAAAGGTCCATCTTATTTACAAGTACAAAAATTTTGGCGTTTGGCGAGTGCGAAGATAATGACTCAAGGCTTGAACAAAAAATTTAATTTAAAAATTTTAAAATATATTAAAAATAAAAACCTTCTCTGAAAGTAAAATATGTCTCTTTCGATCTCAAAGCTCTCTACATCAAAGACATAAATAAGAACTTCAACATTTTTGAAAATATTATCCCTCTGAGAGCTGAAATAGTTTTCCATAAACTGGTCCTGGCTAAAATGGTTAATTTAAAGCTGATTTTCGATAGCTAAAAAAAAAACCTACCCGCCACAGTCCCACAAATTGAGGATCAAATTGCCTAAAAATTTAAAGTATGCCTGATTCACTTCAACTTAAAAACTTGGGCTTAAAAAAAAACTGAAATTAAGTTGAAATTTTGTATACTGGTGGCGCCGAGACGTCTGGTATCTTTGGAGGTATAGTTGGCAAATATGATGGCTCGCATGGAGGTTTTGCCCGAGCCACTTTTGCCCATGAGAAGAATTTTTTTGCGCATTATATTTTCGAATTTTGAAATTTCATTCAAAAAAACCTTTTTTTAAGTTTGTTTTTGATTTTGCTGTTTGAATTAAATAAAAATAAAATTAAGTTCATAAATTTTAATAATAATTAGGTATTTAAGTTAAAAGAAACAATTTTCTTCTGAAAAAAAAACAACGCAATTAGTGAAAATTAAAATAAAATTTTATTACTGATCGTTTGATCATAATTTTTTAAGAGTAAATAAATCGAGATAATTTTAGATCAAAAGACCTTAAATAATTACTTTAAAAGCACTATTTTGGATTTGATCGGCTCATTTTTTTAGCCAGTCAGATCCAAAAACGTGAAATCCATTCTTGCATGTGTCTCATTTGTTCACAAAACACTTGGTATAGTTGTGCCAATTTTCGATTTTCAAACAATTATGCAAGATTTATAAATTTTTAGAAATAAATATAAAATTATGAGTTTTTCAATTTAGAGAAGCTAAATTTTATAAAATACTTATTTAAGCAGATAAAACAGAAACTTCACGAGATATTAAATGAATGTTAGACTATTTCGTTTTTGAAATAATTCTGATAATTACGCATTTTAATTTAAAATTAAAATTTGTCAAAATTTTGATAACTAACAATAATTAAAATAAAAAAACAAAACTAATAAAATTTTGAACAACCCATTTGTTGTTTTCCTTAATTTTATCGTTTAAAGATTTTTTTAACCAAAAAGATGCTATTCAGCATAATTTTTGTGTACTTTAAAAAGTTTGTCTTTTTTTTTTAAAGTTTAAAAATCAAAAATAATTTTAGGTGAAATCCGCTTTATTGCTATATTTTGGCTGCAGTTCGTATCATTCTTGCATTTTAAATTAATTCTACAAATAAAGCCCTTATGAGGATTCATTCTCTTAGCTTCAATCACGAATTAGAAATTTAGCTGCTTAATCATAAAAATATTATGGTTTCAAATTTTTATTTTTAAAGAAAAACGTTTTGCTTACGTCTATATCGAAAAAAAAACAAGCCTCAATAAATTGAGTTAAGATAAAAATTTCTATTAATCAGTAAAATTTTTAGACGAATTATTACTTTAAATATTTTTCTATTTCAATCAACTTTAATTATAAAATTTACTAAGAGGGTAGAAAAAAATTTGCTTATCTATTTGAGAAATGATGCAATATGAAAAAGAGCTAAAGTGAATATCGAAAATTTAAATACCATATACAAGATTTACTTAAATATTTAAGACAAACTAATAAATCTTAGCAGATATAATTGAATTAAAAATACAGACATTTTAATTATTTTATTTTATTTATATTTTAATATTAAATTATATTTATTTTTTAAAATATGACTAATCTTAACTTGTATGATGTATTTTTGAATGGCTGTCAGTATTTAACACTAGTATTGAGTAAATGGAAAAATTAATTTTTTTTGGTATTCTTACTTTTTATGTTAATTTTAAATAAAAAAATTGACAAAAAATTAATATTATTATTTTTTTGTATATTTATATATTTATGGGTTTTTTATTATTTCTGTGGATTTTTTACTAAGAATATTGTGCACAAATATCAAGAGTCTTTTTGAACATGGTTTTAAATTAATGTAGTTCTAACAAGCAATTTTTTTCTTGAAAAATTTTCAGCCTTGTTTTGATTACAAATTCCATTATATTCAGTAAAAGATTGGTGACCAAATCCGAAAAATTTTAGAAACCATTTTAAAATAATAAAAGCGAAAACCTGTCAAAATTGCTTAATCTATATACAATAAAGTTTATTTTATCAGAAAAAGTTCAAAATTAGATTTATTTATAACCAAATTTTATTTTTTTATTTGATGAGTGAAAATTAAATCAACATCTTTTAAATAAATTAAAAAAACAAAATTGATTGTTTGTGTATATTCAGCAATAAGATAAAATGTTCTAAGTTCAAAAGATGAATCAGGAAATAAAATGAAAATAAAATTTACTTTGAAATTTTAGCGCAAGCTGATCTCAGCAAATTTCTGATGAAAATATTTAAATTAAAAATGAGCTTTTCAATATTAATTGAAAAATTACTAGTTAAATTCACAAAAATTAACTGAATAATTTTTATTTTAAGTTGTTGTAGGTAATGAATTGAATATTTTTTGATCACAGGTTCATCTTCGATAAGCATAATTATTTTTACTTGAGTAAAATTTTTATAACTTTGACATAAGGGCACCTGTGTGAATGTAGATTATAAGGATACATCGTATCAGCTCTTTTTTGATCTGTCAATGATTAAAGTTGGTATACCGATCTCCGTAGATCTCCAGTCTAGTCTTAAAACGTTATCGCATTAACTTCAATCGGAGGTAGTAAATTCCAAGTAGAATTAGATCGACGAGAATGGAATTTCCCTTTCATGCTGGCAACCTTACAGCCATCTTCAAAGACCTGATTTGTGACTTAGCTCTAGGTCACCTCTCTTTTTTCTAAATATGTATTTCCCAACTTTTTAGTTCCCAAACCATCTCTGTTGCTCCCCTATGAATCCTTTGTATTTCTTTTTATTTTTTTCTTCTTCTATTTCTATTTTTGATAGAGGTTCCCAAACCATGTGAAAGATGATTTTTAAATTGATTCTAATTTTTTTTATTTTTTTAAGGTTGAATTTAAAATTTTCAAGTTGTTCATTTCAATTTAACTAAATTTTTTAAAGATTAAATTTTTAGCAATTGTATTTTTAGCACTAGATGTAAGGGTTTTTTAGATCTAGTTATTAATATTTTAAATCTCATTATCATTTGAATTCATTAAAACAATATAATACTGAGTATTTTTTTTGTAGATTTATAGGGAGCCTATTCAATAATTTAAAAAATTATTCTTTTCTTAAACTCAATTGTTTGAAAATTAATTTATTAATTTTCGATGCATTTTCACCAGGCTTTCGTTTTTTCGTTTTAGTGTTTAGAAAATCAATTTATTATAATATCTATTTAAGAGTAAGATTAAAGAAAAAATTTTATGAAATAATACGGTTATTAGACGCTTAAAACACGAAAAAATACTTCTTGAATCGAAATATTTTTAAGTGTTAAATTTGAAATTTTACTAATTTACTTAAACGAATATATTATATATGGTATTAGAATTATTAGAAATGGCACCAAAATATATAGGCTCTTAAGTTAATTACTCTTTTTTCGGCTACAGAATTATTTAGATTGGCTACTAAAAAAGCATCGTAATTAATTAATTCTGGCTATCAAGTTAATAAAAAAAATGTTGAAAAAAAATCGAGATTGGTCAAATAATTAAATCATTTCCGGTTATGCATTACAAAAAAGGATTTTTTAAATGTAGAATTTTTTAAGATTTAAATTTTAATACATTTTTACACTAATTTGCTTAATTGCCATATAAAAGAATTACTTAAAAAAATCATTTCAATAGACATTAATCAAAAATCACCAAAATTCAAAAAAACAAGTAATTTCTGTTCCTTTTTACCTAAATTTACGTAATTTATAGAATTTTTATGCAAAAAATAAAATTAAAGCAGCACAGTATCCTTTTTTCCAACAAATCTAAAATCTCGTTTACCAAACATATGTATTTCAATTAAAACAAAAAAATTTGAGATTTAAAAATAATAAGGTTTTTTGAAAAAATAATATTAATAGGGTAATTTAATAAAGAATGATTAATAGATAAGCGAAGCTTTTCAAAAAAGCTGTATAATTTTATTAAAATTATACTAATAAAAACCAGGAAGTTAAAAACATCTAGAGATAAAATTTTTTAAATCCAAATAATTTTTTGAGTCAATTTGTTTTTTTTTTTGAAGAATTTTAAATTTATTATTCAATGATTTTAAGAAAATTCTTTTTTTTTCAAGCAACTAAAACATAAATTGCTATTTTTTTATTTTAAAATGAAATTAAAGGTATATCATTTAAGGCCTGAAGACAGATCCTATGATACCATAAAATCTATTCAATTTTCCTCTATAATCTCTTTTAAAAATTATGTAAAGAAGATATTTCTCAAATGAAATAAAAATATCTTTTTGGAAAGCAAATTCTTTAAGTCCAAGTTTGTTATTGACCTTTTCGATTTGTAAGGCCTGAATTGGTGATTTTTTACGAATTGTGTTTAGTTGATTATTTAGTTTTGTTTAATTTTTTTTTAATATCAAACTAAAAGATTTTAGAATCTCCACTGTTAAGTTAAACTTGTCAAAAAATTTTTTTACAAGGAAAAATCTCTCCAAAATTTTTGAAATTTCTATTTTATAATAAAATAAAAATATTTAAAATCCATTTTAAATATCTATAAATTCATCGAATGAAAATATTTACCCGATTAAAGACTTTTGATTCATAAATTTTATTTGTATCAATAACTGTTTTAAAATAGAGAGGTAGTGGCATATCCATTGAAAATTTGATAATTTTGACTTCAAAAAAAAAAGATGACTAGGTCTTTCAATTTTTAATAAATTATAAAAAACACATATTCAGTTTTAATTATTTTTAAATATTTTGCCAATTTCATCAAGATCAATTTTTTAAATAAGAGGCAAGAAGAAAAAACATCGCCGATGCCTATACCACTCCGTATGTCAACACTAGTATCAGTTGATCTAATTCATACAAAGCATTAAGTATTTCTTCTTTTTTTTCTTCGAGATTATCTAAAAAATAACCATTTTCAAAGATTTTATTTGTTATAAATTTTTGACATAAAGGTTTGACCAATTAATGCTCAGAGTTGGTCAAAAGTCAAAGACAAAAATAAAGAGTCAGATTTGACTTAGACTTTCAAAATTAAAAGTTTATTAAAACAACAATAAAAAAAATCAGTAATTTTATTTATTTTAGGTATACAATGGTTATTCTTTCAAAAATATTGGTGATGAATTAATAAATCTTCAATCTAATTTTAAAATTTTAATCTTTTGAAGTTAAAAAATGCTAGATGTAGATATATGAAATAAAATAAATTAAATTAGAATCTAATTTATCTATTAAATTTATCTTTTTTTAGATAATCTCTATTTATTATTGCCTAAAAAAGTTAGTCAAATAATTAAAAAAAGGATTGGAAGTTAAAAAAATCCGATTAAAAATTTATCTAATGTAAAGATAAGAATTTAAGGTTTATTAATAATAAATTAAAAAAAATAATAAATTTTCAATTTCAATTTAACTTGTTTAAGAAAAAACTAAAGCTAGCTGGATACATCAGTCCTAAGTGATAACTCTGTTTAAAGTTAAATGCGTTAAACAATTTTATCAAGAGTCATAGGAAAAATTTTAACAATTTTATTGAAACAATTTTTTTCAGAGTTTACTTTCATATAATTAACAAACCAAGAAATTAAATTCTTTTAATGATTAGATTGTCAAGCTTTATTAGCGTCTGGAATATTTCAAACTAGTATAATTTTTGTACTTATTTATTTTTATTTATTTGTTTTCTGTACCGAGCTAGAGCTCCTTCAGAATAAGTTAAAAATTAAAAAATAAAATAAAAATGAAATAAAATAAAATAAAAATAAAATTAAAGTTAATAAAATAAGATAAAAAAAAAAAAAAAAAAAAAAAAAAAAAAAAAAAAAAAAAAGAATTAAAAAAAAAGTAAATAAGCTAAATAAATGAAAATTAAGAATATATAAAATTGGAAAAGATTGTTACATGTGGCTCATGTTTAAATAGTTCAAGTTTCAGGAAAAAAAGAAGAAATAGTAAGGTAGCAATTACACAATGGAGTTGGGTAGTCAATATATCTTGATTCGAAACCTTCTTTGTATTCCTTCACCAGTCTTAGAACCAATGGAATAGAATGACTCAGTCCTGTCCCAACATATCTCTCACTCAATTCAAAAAGCCGATTCGAGACTGTTAGTAATTTTAGTTTATTAAAAGCCTCATGATGTACGATGTTGGAGGGAGTATCATATTTTAACTTAAGAATAGATCTGACTGCTGTATTCTGAATTGCTTGTAGTTTTTTGATATTATTTTCTGAAAATGAATTTAAGCAAGGAAAAGAATAGTCTAAAATTGATCCGACTAAAGATTTATATAGATTTCCTAGTGTGTTCTGATTAAGACCCCATTTTTTGTTTGACAATATCTTAATAATATTTAGCCTTTTATTGCAGCGCTCTTTAATTTCATCTACCAGTATATTAAAGTTTAATTTAGAATCAAATTTAATACCAAGAAACTTGATTTCTTTTTGTCTCTCTATTCTGTTTCCATAAATTTTTAAGTTAAGATTATCACTCTCTTTTTTGTACCTAGAAAAGACTACTGAACACGACTTTTCAACTGATATCTTCATTTTCCACTTAATAAGCCATTGTTCTAGTTCGTTGAGGTATTTATTGATCTTATTTTCTAGGTTCCCCTTTTTGTTATAAATGAAGAATGTAACTAGATCATCTGCGAAAAGCAGAGAGTATTCATTATTTGTTTTGTTTCTTTTAGGGATGTCATTAATGTATATACTAAATAAAAGAGGACTAATTACTGAGCCTTGAGGAACACCTGCAGTTATTTGATATTCTTCGCTCAAATGGTCATTCACATTTACCTTAAATGTCCTAGAGTCTAAAAAGGATTTTATCCAGTTAGTCAAGTAATGAGGTGGATTTATTTTAATCAATTTAAAAAGTAAACCTTCATGCCAAACCCTATCAAAGGCTTTAGAAATATCAAAAAAAAGGCCGCAAACTCTTTTTTTTCTATTAAATGATTCCACAATTTTTTGAATTAAGAAGAAAAGATTATCTGCTGTTCGCCGGTGTTTCCTAAATCCAGATTGCTCCTGGATAAGGAGTGAATTTTGTTCCAAAAAATTGTATCTTGAATATACTATGCGTTCCAGTAGCTTTCCTAAACAACTCGTTATACTAATTGGTCTATAATTTAAAGGATCTTGTAAAGTAGAGGCCTTTTTTTGAATCATAGTAATGTAAGATGTTTTCCACGCTTTCGGGACTCTACCTTCTCGAAGAGATAAATTAAAAAGTTCTATGATTTCTATTAATGAATTTCTAGGTAAGTTTTTTAACATTAAATTATGAATTTGGTCAGGTCCTGATGCCGCTTCATTTTTTAATCTCTTTAAAGCCATAATTAATTCATTTAAGCAAATTGGATCATTAAAATTAGACTGGTTATAATTCCTAAAGAAAACAGAGTTAGAATTTAGTATTTCGATATCTTTCTCAGTATCAATTAAATCAGAATTAGGACTAAATATTGAAGATAAGAGTTCTCCAAAGCATTTTCCCTTTTCTTCATTAGTTTTGAATTCCCTTTCATTTAAAATCAATTTAGGAATTAAATTTGATCCTTTTTTTGTTCTAAATTTATTTATTTTTTTCCAAAAAGGTCTACTTGTCAGTGGGTTTTTTCCCATCTTCTCAAAAAAATCAAACCAATTTTGATTCCAGAATTTTTTTTAAAGAGGCCTTTAACTCAGATGTAAGTTGATTAAATTTTTGCTTGAGCTTTTTACAGCGAGTTTTCTGGTAATTTCTTCTTACTTTCCTACGTTCTTTTATCAAATTAACAATGTTTGGCGGAAGACTCGTTTTGTAGATTTTCTGTGAAAGATATGGAATGCTTTTATGTGAAGCAGAAATAATTTTTTCTGTTATTTTATCATTTAGTTGATCGATTGTGATGGAACTTTCAGTGACATTCACTATTTGAGAATTTAAAATCTCGCTGAATAATTGCCAGTTTGCTTTCTTATAGTTAAACTTTTTAGCTGCAGATTTATTTTCTAATTGATAGCCAATAGAAATCGATGCTTCGATTGGGAAATGGTCACTAGTCATGTCTTGACTATTTAAGACACTGAAGTCGGTAATTTTGTCAATTAATGAAGATGAAACTAAAAAAAGGTCAAGAATTTCAAAGTAATTCTTATTAAAAATATTGAAAGTAGGATGCTTATCATTGATTACTGAAAAGTCTAACTCGTTGATTATTCTTTCTAATATTATCCCGTTTTCATTTTCCCCTACGCAGCCTATTTGCTTTGTTCTAGCGTTTAGATCACCACCTAAAATGTAGTTTCTACATGTTTTATTAACTGTTTTAAAAAACTCAAAGTTCAGAAGCACATTGGGTGGATTATAAAGACTAAATACAAACAATTCATTATTCTTTCCTAAGTTCATTTTTATACAAAGGAGTTCGGAATTGAATTCCTCGTAAGAAAAATCTTGTATAAATTCGATTCCTTCTTTAATTAAAATGGCTACTCCTCCTCCGTACTTGTTGCGTGGTTTTGTTAAGAACTGATAATTTTGAAAATCAAGATAAATATTTGCCTCACTCAAATCTATCTTTAATTCATTGAGCAAAACAATGTCGGGACATTTTTGAGCTAAAAAATTGTCTAAGAGGTGAACCCTACTAGGTAAATGAAGACAATTCCAGTGTGTAATTACTAACCTTGTTTTAATAAGAGGTTTTGTTCTAAAAATTGATTTATTTCTCTTCTTGTTCATTCTAAATCTTCTTCAAAGCTGTTTTGACTGGAAGTTTGCTGAACAACTTCACTGGATGATTGATCTACTTGACTTGTACATTCAGTTGTTGAACTGTTTGAATCAGACTCGAAGGTGTTGTCATTTTCATTTTCTAAGACAACTAATGGCTTCTTTGATTCGTTTTCGGTGAATTCTTTTTCATTTGGATCAGATTCGGAAAATCTCTTGATTTGATTTTTTGTTTGGAAAAAAGCTTCAGTCTCATTCTGATCATTTGAGAGGACATTGACAGGTCTCTGACTTATTGGTAGAAGATCGTTTAAACGGCTTACCAAACTGTCTTCTAACACTGAAGTTTTGAGGTCTTGAGGACTAATTTGTGACATTACGTCATTGAGATTTGATGGCTGATATCCAGGCGTTTTTGGCATCATATTTTCATCATTGTCTTTTTGGTCAGCTTCAATTATTGATTGGGTTTCTTCTTGGTCAATGTAAAGATCATTGTAGTCAATCTTTTTCCTCTCAAGCGACTTTAGCTTTTCAGCAATGGAGCATTTTTGTGTTAAGTGTCCTTTCTGATGACACTTTTCGCATAGTTTTTCTTTGACAGGGCATTTCGCTATGTTGTGCCCTTCTTCATCACAAAAATAGCATTTCTGCTTTTGTCCAACAATTGACACAAGACACTTTAAACCATACATTATTGTAGGGCCTGACAAGCTTCCAATAATGTTCTCAACTTCTTTTGGAAATGATATTCTTACTCTTCTGACACCATTTTTCCTCTCCGGTCTATCTTTATATTTTTCTTCAGTGATGCTTTCAATCTTAAGACCATCAATCCGAACAGCGTTAAAAAAAGTTTCAAGTCTATGATTCTCGAAATCAGAGGGCAAAAAGTGAAATCGAAAAGTACAATACCTTCTGAGATCCGGGACTTTATTTGCATCTTCAAGCCTGAAATTGGTTCCATTAATATTGATTTCACGATCGAAGATTTGGGGAACATTTAAAGCAGCATTAAACTCGATTATCCATACTTTGTTTGAAGAAAAATTGTAGACAGATGTGATCGCATCATTTTCCACCTGGTTTAGTACGATATCCAGTGCACCAAATAAGACCTTATGGCTAATCGGTTTGTCTAACCTCTTCAGATTTAGCTTGACCGAATTTTTAAATATCCACCGTTGGTTTTGGTTTGTTTTGTTGAGCGACATTGCCAACACACAACTTTCAACGGTTTTTAAACACGTGATGACGCTATTAATTAAATTTGATTTTTCAAACTTGCTAAGCCCAACGACAATTTTGAATTTTAAAACTTGAAAATAATTTTACTTACCAATACAAATATATTAAATGGTATAATTAAAAAAATAATTGATTGTAACAATTTTTAGTTTTATTTTAAGAAGACCAAAAAAAATTGATAGGTATTCGAATATTTAAAATTAACATAAAACCAGAAATGCTATAATTAAAATTAATAATTGCGGAGAGAAATTTGTATTAAACTAGCAAATCACTCATATAAAGATAAAATCATTGTATAAAAAAGTTTTTAATTGTGTAAAAAAGTTTTTAGTAGCCTGAATAATATTATTTGTAAAATTAGTTTTTTTTAAGAAAGAAAATTTTTATAAAAAAGCATAAAATTATAAAATGACCGTAATAAAACGAAATGACCGTAATAAACCGAAATGTACGTAATAAAACTACCTAGTTTTTAAATGGAATTTATTGTTTTATTTATTGTATAATACATATAAGAAGAAATAAAAGATAATTGTATAGATACTTAAGTATTATGATTAATTTTATTTAATTAGCCTGAGCGGAACTTTTTTGGTCGAATTCTAACTAAATAATAGAGATTTTATTTCATAATAAAAGTAAAATTCGTTTTATTTTTTAAAGCAATTTAGTTTTAGATTGTTAGAGTCAACCAGAATTTATTTAGTTCCTTACTTAATCATAAGTACTATAAAACAGAAAATTTAATTTAATTATTGACTTTTTTAATTAATTTTTTACATTGTCGCTTTTTAGATATGCTTTGTAATTTTTTTTCTTAACTTGAAAAAATTCAAACTCGTCTTAACAAGCTTTTCATAAAAAACAATAAAAAATATGCTTTTATTAAAAGCTTAACAAATTAACATTTGAACGATTAACAAGTTAACAATTGAACGAACACCTTTCTGTATTATTTGATATAAAATCAGGGAATATATGGTTGAAAGGGAATGTCTAATTTAAAGCATTTTTTTTCTAATTTCTTTAAAATTTTTTATATCTAAATCTATTTAAAAAAAAAAAAAGAAAAAATATCTAACCAGCACTGCTAGGATAAATTTACCTTTTTAAACGAAAAATATTGTAGATTTACGATTAACTAATTTAATAACTAATTTCTAATACTTATTTAAAAAATTCAGTCAAAATTTTATATTGACACAAATTGCTCGAAATATATGATATTTCTGATAATAGGAAAAAAATTAATTAAAAAAAATGTCCATTTTCATAAATTTCATTTTTAAAATTAAAACGAATTTCAATAACGTACTTAAAAAATTTAGAGAAGCTTAGATTTTAAGTCATCAAAGACAAAAATTAAATAGCAATAAAAAAAAACTAAATCTAAATAAGTCGCATTTATAACTTCTTCTTTCCAAATTAATATTTTTGTATCAAATAGAAAAAATCCATTTATTTGAATTTTCGAAATTAAATTTAGCAAAATAAATTTTTTTTATTGCTTTTCTTGATGTTTTTTAACTTTTTATATCTTTACTTATCAAAAATAACTAAAATTGACGTAATTGAAAAGAAGGCATTTGAAATGCGAAAAATTAATCTTTTTCAATTATTAAATATTTTCAGGAAAAAAATTGCTATTATTAGATACTTATTTGATAAATTTTTTCATCAAATTAATCAAAAATAGACATTAAAAAACGGCTATCTAAATTACTAAATTTTATTTATAAACTGTGTATATTTCAATGGTAAAAATCAATTTTAAAAATTAAATCCTTGTAAAATTTTAATGTGTTCGGAATAAAACTTATTACTTTTTTTTATTTTCCCATTTATTACTTTAAAATATACTTTTTTTTAAGTAACATGTTTAAGTCAAAGTCACCAAAATTAAAGTCAAAACATGACTTTTACTTAAAAAATCAATTCAGCTTTAAATCAAGATTAAAATTTGAGTTCTCAGCCACATGAATTTTGGTCGGACAGTATTGGAAAAAAATAATTAAAAATTGACTTTAAAAAAATTAAACCTAAGACATGACTCAAGACTTTTGTGACTTAAAAAACAACTCTACTTTAAAATTGGTATAATACTGTTAATTTAACATATTTTACATAAAAAAAGACATTTATCTTATTATAGTAGCAGTGCATTTGTAAATTATATTTTAATTTTTCTTCTGTTTTTAATTAACAAAAATAGCATGAAATTAGTAAAATTCATTTAAAAAAAGATACATCATTATCAACCATCCAAAATACTTAAGTTATTCATTATCGATGGCTTTTATAGCAGCACTGTATATCAATTTATTTAAAAAGTAACAAAAACTCTAATTTTATTCTATAAAAATTATATTCATGTTTACATTCAAAGTACAGAGGGATTATTTTAGAATATTTTTATTGTTATTTGTTCAAGGTATTGTGAATTTCAAATACACTTTGAACAAAAATCTTCATTTTTTAGAAAATAAAAATAAAAGTAAATAAAAAAAATAGAAAAAATACTACAATAAAATAAAACATACTTGTTTGCACCTTTATTACATGAAATAATTTTTCTCATGTAAAAAATTACAAAAATAAAGAATCAATTAGTTTTAAATAGAGATTTGATTTATTGAAAAAAAATGAAAATGAAAATTTTAGCTAAAAAGGTGCAACAAAGTATGTTAGACTATGTTGCAGTATTTTTTATTAAATTTAATTTTATTAAATCAAAAAATGAAGAATTTTTGTTTAATTTGTATTTGAAATTCACAAAACCTTTGTTCAATAAATTCAATAATTAAAAAATATTTAATCAAATTTAAAATCAAAAAATATTAAAGCTAATTAGTTTCAATAGCAAAAGTTTTATTTTCATATAAAAAAGTAACAAAAAGGTCGATCGAGAACAAACCCTCTGGCCTTTGAGTTTTAAATTCTAAAGGCGAAAATAATTTTGTTATCCATTCGAAATTTGAGTACATGTCCAGAATGTGATCATTTTGATCACCAAAATATTAAGTTTACTCTTTGTGATCAAAAATTGATCACTATTAATAAGCACCAAAATATTTTTTTGATCACAAAAAATTTTTTTTGATCACATAAAATTTTTTTTGTTGAAATCAAAAAATTTTTTTTATTCTTAAAAAAATTAATTTTTTTTCATTCTTAAATTAATTTTTTTTGTTATCTAATATACAAAAATTTTACTATCCGGGTTCAACGCAAGTCGAGTTTGAAAAACTATGTTCTATTTCAAGTTGTAATGATGATGACGAGGACGTTGTTTTGCACTATGAAGAAGGTGATGATAAAGAAGAATCTAGCGATGAAGATGATGAACAAGACGTCGATATTGATTCATTATTTGGTTCTTTAAAGGATAGTCGATCTGAAAAAGAACCGATTGAATCGCTTGATTTGGACGATGATGAGGATGAAAGTGAAAATTTTAACACAGAATTATTGACTGTCAAAGAAAATAATGCGATAATTTCAAATGATGATGAAACAAATGACGAGTTGGAGGAGAGCTTTGAAGAAATTAGACAAAATATTGCGGAGTTAGAGTTAAAAACCGTAAAAGAATAATTTAGATTTTGTTTTATTTTATTTTATTTTAAAAATTGAGACTTAAATTTTTTTTTGAAAATTGGCAACAAAGTTTAATATATTTTAAAAAATTTCCTGATCACCAAAAAAAATTATTTTTATTTTTTCATAAATTTGAAGCTTCTTTGATCACGAAATATTTGATCATTGATCACTGATCACATTCTGGACAAGACCCGAAATTTGAAATTACTAAAAAAAAAAAAGAATTCCTTAATTGAGTAATCTAATTAAGCGAACATTTTATTTTATTACCAGATAATTATACTCAATCATTAATACAATTATTTTTTTCAAGATGAAAAATTTTTTCAAAAATTCTAATTAATATTCTAAAAAATCAAAAAATTGAAATTTTAAGTCAAAATAGTGGTCAAATCGAGCATTTTAAAACAAAATTGAAACGACAAAACAAACTTAACAAAACATCGCGAATTCAAATTCGACAAAAGCAAAAAGAAAAAAAAAATGAAATGCATGAAAGCTAAATTCAAAATAAAATCATTCTCCACGTTGAGAATGCATTCTCGCGCTAACCATCACACATCCTAGTCAAACTTCGAACACGGCCAGGTATTCAAAAGCCATGTTCAGTCGAACACTAACAAGACTGTTTTGCTTGTAACCGTGTTCGAAGCCAAGCTAAAAACGATGAGCATCAAAAAGAAGAAAAGAGAAACGAAAAAACAATAAAAAAAAAACAAAAATCAATTCATTTATTATAATAATTTATAAACGAATGTAAACTCTTTAAATCGCAGTTGTTCTATGACTCGTTCGCTACTTTCCAATTCTTCATTTCATATATTTCTAATCATTTGGTTTAAAAACACGCTTCTCTTTGTATTCCTTCACTTTTTTGTTTTGAATCTTTTTTTTCTCTCACTCTCTTCTCTTCCAATTACGTAAAACGTAAACTTCTGTATGAGTGTGTGTGTTTATGTGTGTGCACGTATAGAACAAAGTAAGCTTAGCTCGATGAAGAACAACAAAAATTTTGCAACTCTTCATCTAAAAATACCCATCATCTTGCTTCGAATGCACCCTTGATCATTTTACAAATTACACAACATGCTTTCTTCATACAACATCCTTAGACATGAATTCATTTCACTTCAAAACATTAATAAACGTTTTTTAATTCAAAAAAAAAATTTTTTTTCCAATTTTTTTATTTTAAAATAATTTTCCTTTTTTTTGAATTTAAAAAAAAAAAAATTTTTTTTTGATATTTTAACCAAAAAATTTTCTAATTTTTTTTTTATTAAAAAAAAATATTTAAAAATTTTATTTCTAAAAAAAAAATTTAGTTTGTTGAAAACAAAAAAAAAATAAAATAAAATGGACATAAAATCTTCGTGCGACGCAGAATTGGAGCAGAAGTCGGACGCAGAGGCCAAGCTGGAGGAAGAGACGCAGTCGGTGTCGTCGTCGTCGTCGCCCAACAACGAGAACGAGGCGGCCAAGTCGTCGGCCGAGGAGCCCACCCAGCTCAGCGAACTGATCCAGCACATCGAGTCGCAGCAGCTGCATCAGCAGTTGGTGAACGCGCTGTTGAACCCGAGCGCTCAGCAGAACTCGAGCCTGCTGGCGGCGATGATGGCGGCGTCCAAGTCGCCCGGGCACAAATGGCAGCCTCAATTGTCGAGTGTGTGGCAGAACGCGCTGAACGCCGCGTCGCAGTCACCGGCCTCGTCCTCGTCGTCCGCCTCCTCCACCTCCAACACACCCCAGCCCATTCACAAGTCTCAAACAAAGGCCAAAACAAGCTCCATCAAGGCTCCTGGCATAAACATGACGAGTGCGGCGCTGCTGTCCTCGCTGGCCGCGTCGAACAACTCGATCGGCTCGACCATGCAGCAAGCGCTCAACTCGCTGTACTCGCCACAGCAGCTGCTCAAGTCGGCGAGCGCCAATTTGGCCAGTCCGTCGCTCAACAAGTCGCAGTCGGGCTCGCAGCGCTCCTTGGTCAACTCGAGCATCTACCAGCTACAAAACGCTGCAGTTGCTTCGTCGTCGTCATCGTCGCCGACCGCCTCTGTCCACAACATTGCGCAGTCCACGTCCACGGCCAACCCTGTCCTCTCCTCAAACAATCTGAATCTTATCGACGAAAATTTGACCAGTTCGGCGCCATCCATCAATTCACTACAGGCCACTTTGGCATCTCTAAATCTGAACAACTCTCAATCACATCAGCAAGATGAGCTCAACAGTTTGCTTAACAACCAATTTTTGCTTGACTTAATCAGACAAGATCCTTCACAAATCGAAAATGTCCTAAAATGTAAAGTTGATTTTTTTTGTTTATCTCAATTTTTAGAAACTAGGTTAATCAGATTTTAGAATTTTTTTTGTAAATTTTTTTATTTGAATTAAGCAAAAAAGAGGAATTGAATTTAAATTTTTTAAAAGATTGGAAAAAAAATTTCTTTAAAATCTAACCTAAACATTTAATACAGGGTAATCAAATTTTAGGAAAAAATTTTTTTTAGAATTAAAGATAAAAAGAAATTGAATTTTTTAGGCTTAAAATATTAAATTTAAATTTTTTACAATGTTAGAAAAATATTTTTTTTTAAATGTAAAATTCTAAACCAGCCCAAAAAAATTAGGATTATCAAATTTTAGGAACGAATTTTTTTGGCAATGTGAAATTTTAGTACAAAAATTACAGTACAAAAAGTAAAAACGCTATAATTTGTTTTCTAATTGTGCAAAAATGGTTCTATAAAAAGTACAATATTGTACAAATTTGTACAACCGAATTCCATGCTCTGCAGAAACTCTGCAATTTATTGCATTTTTTAATCAAATATTTTTTGGTGGTGTGCATTTTACAGAAAATTGCAGAGTTTTAGCAGAGCTTGGAATTCGGTTGTACAAATTTGTACAATATTGTACTTTTTATAGAACCATTTTTGCACAATTAGAAAATCAATTATAGCGTTTTTACTTTTTGTAGTGTAATTTTTGTACTAAAATTTCACGTTGCCATTTTTTTTTTGAATTAAATCTAAATAAGAAATTAAAATTGAATGATTTTTTTAATTGAAAATTTGCTTAATTTTTTTAAATTTAATTTTAGGCTAAAAACATTAAATTTGAATTTTTTAAAAGCTTAGAAAAAAAATTTCTGAAAAAATATACCAAAAATTAGGGTTATCAAATTTTGGAAAAATTATTTTTTAGGCTTGATATATTAAAATAAAAATATTTCAAACGTTTGAAAACATTTTTTTTTTGTAAAATTCTAAACAAACCTAAAAATTAGAGTTATCAAATTTAAAATAAAATTAAAAATTTTTTGGCGTAAAACATTAAATAACATTTTTTAAAGTGAACCAAAAAAAATTCTTTTTGAATTAGATCCAAAATTGGAATTAAATTATTTTAGGCTAAAAATATTAAATTTAGATTTTTTAAGTGTTTAATTTTTTTAACTGTAAAATTCTAAACTAGACCTAAAATAAGGGTTTTCAAATTTTAGAAAAGAATTCTTTCTAAATAAAATCTTAAATATAATTTAAATTTTTTAGCTTAACATATCAACTTAGATTTTTTTAAGATTTATAAAAAAAAGTTAAATTTTTCACTGTAATATTGTTAACAAATTTAAACTTAAGTGTTATTAAACTTAAGAATTTAACAGAGTATAAAATTAATTTTTTTCTTAAATCTTTAAGACTAAAACATTTTTTTGTCTTATTCTGGAATGCTTGAAATATTTATTCGAAAAAAAAAATTGAACATTGGACAATTATTTCAATTACTTTATTTTTGGGTCAAATTTTGATATAGACAGACAACAAAGTCTTGTTCATAATCTTTATCAGTCTAAAATTTAATTTTTAAATCTAAAAAAATTTGATTTTAATTTTATCAAATTGGGATACCAATTTGATGGAATTAAAAGCAAATCTAAAATTAAATCTATGGAATTTGTGTTCCTACATTCGTCCATGTTTTAAAAAAAATCAAATTTCTTACGAGGGAATTTTAAATTTTATTGAATTATTATTTTAAATATAAATCTATAGAATTTTAAGTGCTTCATGTTATTGAATTATTAAATGAAAAAATAAATTGAATCTTGCAAAAGGGAATTTTTAAAATGTTTTTAAATTTTATTTTTATATTTAGTTGGCTTTTTTCATGAAAAATATTTTTTTTTTAAATCAAAATTTAAAAGAGATATTTTGCATCGATAATGCTAGGATCAATGTTTCACTAATTACCTTTCACTTTTCCTGATACCTTTAGAAATGATACATACTTTATCTTCATTTCTTTTTGAGTTAATAATAATAATAATAAAAAGCTACAGCAGGAGACCCGTGGAGCGAGACTAGATGTAGTTTAGCTATGATAGCTATCTTTCTGCGAAAAAAAAAAAAAAATATTTTATTTTTTAGTTATTTCCATCGGAATTTTTTAACTTTATTTGCGGCGAATACATTTAAATTTAGCTCTTCATTCAAAAACAATGTCCAATGTTGTACTTAATTCTACAGTTTTATTCTTTTAAAACAAATTTTCAAAAATTAAAATAAAGCTAAATAATAAGAATTGAGCTAATTTTTTAAATTTTCAAGAATTAAATTTTCGAACGGATGAATGATTAGCTTTATTTAAGCATATTAGAGAAAAAAAGATTTTAATGTATGAGTTCGATGAGAAAAACTGCTTATGAAAATTAAAATTAATGGAAAATATAAAAAAAGATTGAATATTAAGAAATTTAATTATTTGCAAAAATGTAAATGTGGGTTCAGCATTAAGATTATAAAAATTAAACACCTAAAATGTGATCATATGTATTTAATCTTTTAATTATTAAATTGTTTTGGAATTATATTAAAAAAAATTATAATAAAAATTAAATTTATGCTTCAGCAAAAATTTTATTCTGAAATACAAATACAACAAATTTTGAATTAAGTTAGTTTTTCTAAATAAAAAAGTTAAAATAATTTTTCATCAACGTCTTTGACTTTAAGTATTGTTTTTTTTCATGTTTTAATAATCAATTATTATGTTTTTCTTAAAAAGATTATAGAAAGTGAATTTAAAAATTCTATTTTCTAAATTCAATAAATATTCCTAATATATTTAAGGGTAGATTTTAATCAATTAAAAAATTTAATTTTTTATCAAAAGATAAATTAATAATTCTTTAATTGAGACTAAAATTGTTTCTTTAAAATAATAATATAAGTTACAACAAGTTAGCAAGCTAGACTTGTAAAGATTGGAAACAGGAGGATACCATCTATGGTAACTGTGGTATGTACACTGTATTTTGGGCACACTTTAAATCCTTTTTAAAATTTAATCGCGGTCAAAAAAAATTTAAAATATTTTACTGCTCTTTGTTTCTTAAATTCGCTTATGGAAGATTCATCTCAAAAAATAATAATTATTTTTTCGTCTTGGATTTTTAAATATTAAAAAAAAAATAAATTAATTTTTTTTTAAATCAAGAAAAATTTAAGTCAATTTTTTTTCAATTAAAAATATTTAAATGTAGAATTTAAAATAAAATACAAAAGAAATAAATTATAGAATTCAAAAAATGAAGATTTTTTTTTTAATTTGTATTTGAATTTCACAAAACCTTTGTTCAATAAATTTAATTATTAAAAACAATTAAAACAAAAAACTTTAAAATCATTTTTTTTTAAATCAAGAAAAATTTAAATCCATTTTTTCTGAATCAAAAAAATTTATATCTATTTTTTTTCAATTAAAAATATTTAAGTGTAATTTTTAAAAAAAAATCAAAAAAAAAAATTTTAGCATTAAATTTTATTTTTTTTAAGAACACGAAATAATTTCGATTTAAAAAAAATAGATTTTAATTTTTCTTGATGAAAAAAAAATGGATTTAAATTTTTTTGTTTTAATCAGGAAAATTTAAATTTATTTTTTTTCAAACCCAAAAAAATTTAAATCTTTTTTTTTGACAATTAAAAATATTTAAGTGTAATATTAAAAAAAAATCAAAAACAATAGTATAAATAGTATAAAAATTTTTTTTTTAAAACACGAAATAATTTTCTTTTAATAAAAGTGAAAAATCTAGTTCAAATGTCTGACGAAACCTCCGGTGCATCTACATCATCAGGCCTGCCATCGACCTCAAGTGCAAATCTAATTGACGAGTTACAGCAACAATTTGACCAAACAGTGCCGGCAAACCTGGTAGCGGCAGCAGTGGCCGCTGCGACCAACCAACACCAGTACTCATCCAACCCCTTTTTGCAGCGAAATTCAGTGCGACCAAGCGCGCAGCAACACACGCACCTAATGAGCCAGAACCAGAGCCAGTATCAGGCCAACTTGGCCTCTCAATTCAACATCAACTCTCTCAAGCATCAACTGAACCCCAACTACCTGAATCAACAGCAGTTCTTTGGCAACCAGCAGCAGCAGCCCAACATGACCATAAATCTCAATCAGCTGGCCCAGCACCCCAACGCCCTTCAGCTTTTGCAGTCGTCCAATCTGGGCGGCCAATTCGGCGACTACCAAGAGGAGCGCTTCTCCAGAAAAGTGTTCGTAGGCGGTTTACCGCCAGACATAGACGAAGACGAAATAGTGACCCATTTCCGGCGATACGGAAATTTAATAGTTGACTGGCCGCACAAAGCCGAGTCCAAGTCGTACTTCCCGCCCAAGGGGTACGCGTTCCTTATCTTCCAGGAGGAACGGAGCGTCCAGGAGCTGATCGAGCAGTGTGTGATGGACGACGGCAAGTTGTACATGGTGGTGAGCAGTCCGAGCATGAAGGACAAGCCGGTGCAGATCCGGCCGTGGTGCTTGGCCGACTCGGACTTTGTGATGGACGGCTCGCAGCCGCTGGACCCGCGAAAGACCATTTTTGTGGGCGGAGTGCCCAGACCGCTCAAGGCCATCGAGCTGGCCATGATCATGGACCGGTTCTACGGCGGCGTTTGCTACGCCGGCATTGACACCGACCCCGAGCTCAAGTATCCCAAGGGAGCCGGCCGCGTCGCCTTCTCCAACCAGCAGTCCTACATTGCCGCCATAAGCGCCCGCTTTGTCCAGCTGCAGCACGGCGAGATTGACAAGCGTGTCGAGGTCAAGCCCTATGTGCTCGACGATCAGATGTGTGATGAGTGCCAGGGGGTCCGGTGTGGCGGCAAGTTTGCGCCTTTTTTCTGCGCCAATGTAACTTGTTTACAATATTATTGTGAAGCGTGCTGGGCCACCATTCACACTCGGCCTGGCCGCGAGTACCACAAGCCGCTGGTCAAGGAGGGCGCTGATCGGCCAAGACCGCTGCCTTACAAATAAATCTCAAGGATGTGTACAAAACAGATCTTTCAAAGCATACAAAAAAGCTGATTATAATTTTTAAAAATGTTTTTTTTTTCTTTTTTTTTTTGGACTTTCTTTAGGAACTTTTTTAGTTTTTAGTTTTTTGATACAGTTTTTTTTTTGCAGAGTTTTCAGGACCTTTTTTTAATAAAATTTCTTCCGGTTTTTTTTTCGTGGAAATTTCTGTCTCTTTCTTTTTTCAGAGTCAAGACCATTTATTATTAATTATATTTTTTTTTTTGGTTGTTGAGTAATTTTTTTCTTTTTTTTTTCTAAACCCAAGCATGCCAAAAAACGAGAATGAAAATGTAAATTTTTTTCTAAATCTCGATGTGTCTATTTTTGTTAGCTTCAAGTCATAAAAGTTGCAGTTGGGTCCGTGTTTGGACAATGGACAGTTTAATTTGTCCGAATGAGCCAATTGAGTCGAATGCGGCACTACAGAATTCGATTTTTACAATTTTAAAATGAAATTTATTTTTTTCTAAATCTTAGTTTAGTCATTCATTCAGAGTCACTTTCACAGACACTTAAAAACACACACAAAGCAGCTATTCGATTTATTTTTGATATTATTTTGAGAGGAAATTTTTTTCAATGTTTTTTGAAGCCAGTCATTCATGCCATAGATTGTTCCGTTTTTTTTTCCAACCTTATATATGTATTTTTTTGCACTTATACCTGGTTTAAATTGAAAGAATTTTTTTTAAAATTATTTTTTGAAATTTATTTCGTATAAAAATTTGAAATTTTTGAATAAAAATGTTTAAATTAATTTTTTTTTCATTTTTTTTTCTTTCCGAACAAGCCACCTGTTCGTCTTGAATAAAAATCGTTGCTATTCTTATCGTATTTTGGCCGAGTACTTGAGAATTTATTTTCAATGATAAACATTAGATGGTTAAAAGATAAATCAACTGAGATATTTGACAGAATATTTTTTCAAAATAATTTTTTAATAGATTAGAATTCTATAATTTTAAAGAAAGAGACTATGATGCTTATAAAATCTGGATTCTTCAATAAATAATCATAATCTTGAAATTATAATTAAATTGTTAACTTTTAAAAAAAATAAAAAATTATAAACAACTTTTTGTCTAGTACTCGAGAGAAAAAAAATTGATTTCGCCTCGTTTTACTTTGTATTGAAATTTTCTATTTTTAAGAGATAAGGATAAAACAAATAAAAATAATCTATTTAAATTTAAAAAATAATCTTTAATAAAAATACTGTAATTAACATGATTAGATAAAACAATAAGATTCACAAAATTTAAAAATAAATAAATTAAAGTTTTGTTTTTGAATCTGGAAATAAAATTTGAATAGAAAAACTAAAAAAAAATTATTTTCTCTAATTTCCAATAATTCTTATTTTAGTTATCTCAAGTAAAATATTATTCCCCAATTTTATTTTAAAAAAATTTTAAATCACCTTTTAAAGAGACATAATTAAAATTTATTCTGCGAAGTGTCGCTCTCTGTTTCAATTTTATCCACTTTAAGTCTTCAAAAGGAATTTTGAGGCCTTTTTTTTCAAAAAATTTTAATAAAAAAATTCTTAGTAAGAATTAAAAAAAATCTTAATAATAATGATAAAAAGCTACAAAAAGGTTTAACCTTTAGAGATGAAGATTTCACAATGAATAACTAGCTAAAATGAATTAATAAAAATAAATGTGATTATAAATAGAAGCTATAGCAGTAAAAAAGAAACTTTGCATCCGCTAGTCCAAGAATCCAAAGACGCTTCTAAATCAAAGAATTAAATTTTTATTAATTTTTAAAATTAAATTTTATAATAAGAAATATTCTATTTAACTTTAAATTTTAATTAGAAGAAATATTTAAATAAAAAAAAAATTTTTTTTTGATTATTTAACGTAATTATCCGAATAACTGACATGTCTTTAAAATAGAGTACTCTATTTTAGTGACATGTTTTTTAAATTGAGCACTGTTTTTTGAAAAAGTAAAAATTCATTATTATGGACATGTAATTAAATGTGAATAAATTTTCAAATAATTAAAAATATTTTCAGCTTTTATGAAATTCTTTTAAAAATGGAAATTTAATTATTTTTTGAATCCGAATGTCATTAAAACCGGATGCATTTTTTAAAAAAATGTTGACTTATGCCTTTTTAAGAAATGTCTTATAAATTAAACATTGCTCTTTTTTAAAATCAGTGTTCATTTTTTATGTCATTATTTCATATAGTGACATGTCACTAAATTCGGATAATTACGTTAGTTCAAAAGGATTGAAGCCCAAAACGATGATCCAAAATGAAGAACAAAAAATGAATTTATATAATCAACATGAAAGTGCATTCAAACAAAATTAGATTAATCATTATTTTATCATCCTCAGATTTAAAGAAAACGTCAGAAAAAGGAGAGAGATTAAGAAAACATATAAAACGTGAATCTAAAAAAGAACAGCATAAACTAAAATTTTGAATCGTCAAAAAAGTAAGCTAAAATATTAAGTTAAATATCATTAATTTAAAATTAATAAAAAAATAAAAAACAAAATTGCAGGGTAAAATCCCCAATGTATTTATATAAAATCGAACTTAATTACTTTTTTCTTTTTTTTTTAATAAAAATGACACTTTCCTAATAATTTAGTTAACTTTTTTTAACTTATTTGACTTGATTTTTTTTCTAATTTTTACAAAAAAATTTATGTCTTATTAATGTTTAAGAAAAAACAAATTAATGTGTTGGGTAATAGTTTAAGAAAATTAAGTAATATTTATGCTTCATTCACTTTTTATATGTTTCTTCAATCCTTACACCCCGGAAAACTGTTCTATGCACCATTTTTTGATTTTTTAATTATTTAAAAAAAATTATTTTTTTAGGCTGTAAAAACCACTATCAAATTGTATTTTTGGTTAAAAAAATTTATCTTTTTTGGTGGTTTAATAAAAATAAAGCTCAGAATATCGAACTCCGAAATGTTTGGTTTATTAAATTTTCAATTGTTATACTTTATAAATAGATTAATGAGATTTATCTTTACCTAATTTTTTTTCTTTAAATAAATAAGAGTAAAAAAATATATTTTTCAGAATTTTTTTTTCAATTATTTATTAATTTAATTTCTAAAAATTAAAAAAACAAATTCAAAAATAAAATTGAACACCAAAAATTATCAAAACAAACAACATTGATTTTTTTGGTCTATTCCAATGCTTTAAATAGGACGGCTTTGTTAAAAAGATGCTCAAAATAGTGATGTTAAAATTTTATTATTGCTTATAAACTAAAATTGGTAAAAAACTTATTAAAAATTTTAGTCTCAATCAACGTAATTCCATATCTTAACAGTTCCATCATCACTACAAGATGCAAGAAGATTTTCATGTACTGGATTCCAGTCGACACAATTGGCGTCTTGATCGTGAGCGTTTGTTTTATTAAATAACAATGTAAGAGTCGGCTCATCTGGATCATTCGATTCATTCTCCTTGAAAATATGAATTGAATTATCAGCACTTGCAGTTGCAATAAGTCCATTAATTTTAGACCATTTTACGCTGTAAATCGTTCGGTTGTGGTATCCACTAATCGTTGAATAACAGCTCCAGTTTGTATTCTTGTCAATTTCTAATTTTTTTTATTTTTTTTTAAATAAAAAAAAGTCTAAAATTTTTTTATTAATTTAATTTACTTTCTGGGTCCACTTTCCATAACTTCAAAGTTTTGTCATCACTACATGATATCATTTTTGTTCCGCTCGGGTCAAAATCACTGCTCCAAACAGTTGACTCGTGTGATTCCAGCGTATCTGTGCATATCCAATCGTCTACATCTTGTTGATACATTTTAATAGTATTGTCATAACTTGACGATACTAAAAGCTACAACAAAGCTACTTTAAGACTAAAAAAAAAATCTAATGAGAACAGAACTTACATTTTTTTGCGGGTGCCATAAGACATGTTTTACATCTTGAGCATGACTAGTTAACACTGAGCTACACTCATATTCTTCATCTTCACTCACTAAATAAAAAAGATAGAGAAAAATTTTTAAAAATCTTGAACAATGTGAAATTTTAGTACAAAAATTGCAGAAAAAAAAAACTTTATAATTTTTTTCTACTTGTGCAAAAATGGTTCTGATGAAAGTACAATTTTTTTACAAGCCAATTCTAAGCTCTGCAAAGACTCCGCAATTTATTACATATTTTAATTAAATGCTTTTTGATGGTGATTTTACAGAAAATTGCAGTTTTTGCAGAGCTTAGAATTGGTTTGTACAAATTTGTACATAATTGTACTTTCATCAGAACCATTTCTGCACAATTAGACAAAAATTTTAAAGTTTTTTTTTACTGCAATTTTTGTACTAAAATTTCACATTGCCAAATCTTGCACCAAGTACCATCCCAGACCCAAACACTTCTGTCACGAGAACACGATGCTAAAAACCCACCATCAATCGACCATGCCGTACATTTTACCTCATTTTCATGTCCCTCCAAATTGGCAACTATTTCAAATTCATATTCATTTTTTTGCTTCCAAATTATGATCGTAGTGTCAAAACTAGCAGTTGCGAGCTTTTTTCCACATGGGCTCCAGCTAACCCATCGGATTGTTCGGCTATGGCCATCAGACAAGCTCGCTCTACAAATCCACTTGTTAGAACCATCATCGGACCAAATTTTTATACTGTGATCGCCACCACATGATGCTAGTAGATTGCCTTTCGGATTCCAAGCCACACACCTTTATTCACAATGTTAAAAATGCAACCAAAACTTGGCTGGATAAATAAAATACCAAACCATGTCGTCATGTCCCGAAAGAGTGGTAAGCAATTTTAGCATTTTGTCTGCTAATTTAAAAAAAATTATCAAGATGACAGTTTAAAAATTTTATCACCAAATCACCTGAACAATTAAGTGAATTAATTATTATTAAAAATTAAAATTGAAATAAAAATTTTATTGACTTTTTTTTTATTAGTCTATTTTAAGAGTTAAACGTCCAGTTGTACCAGAATTGTTAATAACATCGTGCTGAGCCGTATGAGCTTCTTGAATTGGGTAAATTTTTCCCATCACAGGTTTGACTATTTTTTGCTTAATCAAAGCGTTCAAATGGCTGTACATTAGATTAAAATCATTCTGATCAGATGTAAACAAAGTAACTCCAGTGATTGAAGTTTCTTTTGCCATAAGAAATCTTGCATTAATTTCTATGTCCCCCCTATTCCCTACGACCATCACTCGGCCTTTTTTCCATCTCAAAATTTGTATATCATTCGCTAAATTAACATTAGCCAGCATTTCAATCACAAGCTCTAATCCTTCTGGATTTAGAGCTTTTATTTTGTCCATATAATGTTCCTCTCTGTGATTGAAAACATAATCTGCCCCTGTCGACTTAACCAGTGACATACCAGCATCAGTTCCAGCAGTGCCGATCACTTTCAACCCATGAGACTTGGCTAACTGAACACATGCAAGGCCTACACCTCCCGATGCACCATGTACCAAAACTGTTTCACCTGGTTTAGCCTGACCCCTTAATTTAAAAAAGGCATTTTAAAAGTGTCTCATAATTTTATTGGTTTTACTTCAAAAATAAGGCTCGATATGCCTTAAAAATAAAATTGGTTATCTATCTTTTAATTCTTATTAAAAATCATTTACTGTAAAATATGGAATGCCAAGTGCTGATCCTTCTTCGAATGAAAGAGAATCATCTAGTTTAAATGTGTACATTGGTTTGCTGACGGCATATTCGGCATAAGTACCACTATCTGAATTACATGTAAAAACACGGTCTCCGATCTAAAAATAATTTATAAGTAAAAATTTCATTTTGTTCAGAACATTATTAATTTCTCATTTAATGTTGACTTTAAATATTTATTAGGTTGGGATCTGAAAAAAAGAATTAAACTTTTTTCTAATAGAACAATTTAAAGCAAATAAAAAAATATGTCTTACGTTAGTCAACTGGAAGAAATTATTTGTTTCAAATAAAAAAAAATTGCTAATTCAAACAAAGAAGGATATGTTTATTTGATTTAAAAATTTTAATTCTATCAAAACTAGGACTAATTAATAAAGCGTACGAATAAAATATTTTTTTAATATTATTTTAAGAATTTTATTTTAATTAGAATTTCACTTTAAGTTAAATATTGACTGATATTTTTGAAGAAATTATATAAGAAATTAAAGAAGATTAAATTGAAGATTAAAAAAAGCTCTGTTTTTGCATGATTGCTTAAATCAAACTTAATATATAAAAATTATTTGAGATGTATTTGTCATTATAAAGGGATATTTTCCTAGACAAAATGTTACTTAATTCTAGAGACACCAAATAAATAATTTCCAAAATTCTTATGTCTCCAGAATAAACTTAAACAATTAATTTATTTTTATGTACTCAGAATAACTGATTAAAAAAGTTGAATAATTGTGTATTTTCAAATTACTTGCTTCTTGTTCAAAATTGTATTATTTAATTTAATCTCGAAAATTTAAATTTGATTAATTTTAATGGAAAATAACATTTTGACTGAATTTTAAAAATCTTTATGATTCGAATAAAATTAAAAAAATTAAAATGATATCTGCATTTTAAAAATTATTAATCACTATTTTTTGGCAATTAAAGTTTTTTTTGACCAGAAGCATTTTATTTGTTGAACAAAATTTTTAATAATCTCTTAATAATAGCTTTATCAAAAATTATAAATATTTGATTTTACGTTTACTAAAATTTAAATTAATAGTAAATAAAATGAACCATAAAGTGTTTAAAAAAAAGGTTTAAAATAATTCACCAATATTTGCTAATGGAACTAATATAAAATTTTAAAATAGGAAAAAAATATTGAGACTAATGAATTTTTCATTCATCTTTTTATCAAACAGAGTGATATCTTACTTAAAGCAAACATTAATTTTTAAAAATGTTATAATTGTTATATGTTTAATAATTTTTCTTGACCATAAATTAATAATCAAAAAAGATATCCAAATATTTTTAAAATTTTTTTAATTTAAATTTACCCTATGTATACAAATTTTAACACGTGCTTTAGCATTTTTTAACAAATCAATTTTCAATTTACTTTGAAATTATTAATGTTTTTTCCAATTTTGGTAACGACACCGGCTGAATCTCCACCGGGAGTGTATGGCAAATTAGGCTTTCGGCTGTGCGTGCCTGATCTAATGTACGTATCAACAGGATTTACTCCGGCTGCATACACTCGGATTTGAAGCTTTTGAATAATAAATATTAATTATATTCTGTGAACAAAAAGGTGCTAACCTGGTCGTCGTTTGGCTCAGGAATAGGGATGTTAGATTGAAATTTACACTCTTCAGGTCCTCCAAATTTTTCGACTAAAATTCCACGCATCATTTTACAAAAATCAAAAGAAGACTCTAAAATTTTATTTAAATAAATATCATAAATATAATACAAAATGTGCTAAAATAGTTATTGACTTGTTGAATTTTTGGATAGCAAAATTTCAAAGAATCGCATTGAAAAATTTCTGACGAGTCAAAGATATAAATTAATTAAAAAAAAAATTAATAATGCAAAGCTTGCGACTAGGTTCTAACGAGCCCACTAAATGTTAAGTAATGAAAATTAAAGATGAACACTTGGAAAATAATATTTTTTAAAATAAATTTTGCAAATTTTAGTTTCATTTTTGCATGAGAACATAATGCAAAAAGAATAAATAAAGAATTAAAGAAAAAAACATAATTTTGATAATATTGTCTTGTTGTTTTTTTTTACTAAATTTATTCCTGCTTTCAACGACACCTTTAGCTTTCTATTTTTATTTTTGAATTTTTTTAAATTTAAAATTTTCTTGTTAAATATACATTTTTTAGAATTTAAATTTTTTAGACCAAATCCTGACTTAAATTAAAATTAAAAAAAAATTAATTTTAGACAACAAATTGTCAAATATTCTTGGGATTTAATGTGACAACAATGATATCTGCTTTGAAACGTTTTGTAAATTCGGAATCATCATCGACCAGCAATGGTGGTTCCACCTCAAATGGTCACAACTCAAGCATACAAAACACTACTAATAAGATAACTCAAAATGCCATAGCTACAACCTCATTGATAAACAATGGGATGCAAATGATATCTCAATCGCTTCAGAAGAAATTTTCTCGAGGAGTTAATTACAACAGCAAGTTATCTTAAGGATTAAAATCAGACAGAGAAAAGTAATTCTGTTTTTTTAGTGAAAATTGTGATTCGTGGAGACTGCAATGTTGGTAAAACTTGTCTCTGGATGCGGCTTCAGGGTCAGCCATTTAAAGAGCTGTATGAAACCAGTGATGAGATTAAGGTGGCAAATATTCAATGGAACTTTAAAACAACAGATGATGTGGTCAAAGTTGAGGTTTGGGATGTGGTCGATAGATCAAAAAAAAAGCGCAATTTACTTCAGCAAAAAATTTCCAGTTCGAATACTCTCAAATTCGACCACTCATCTTCAGGTGAACCTCCAGTCGAAGCCTCCTTGGACGCAGAATTCATTGATGTATACAAAAATGCCAATGGATGCATTCTAGTCTATGATATCACCAAACAATGGACTTGGGATTACATTGAGAGAGAGTTACCAAAGATACCAAGTCATTTACCAGTGCTTGTTATTGGTAATCATAGAGATATGAATCATCATCGAACTGTTGATGAATCAAAATGCAAATACTTTTTGGAAAATTTAAATAGGTAGAGTTTTAAAATTTATTTTAATTGATAAAATTTTTTTTCTTTCAAATAACAAGATAGGTATCGAGTTAGCTAATTATCATGATAATATTTTTGTTGAACTTAAAAAAATTTAAATTAATTGAAGCTTGAAAGTTTAAAAAATATCAAAAAGGAAATTAAGCTTTCTAATTATTAATTTAGCATAAATGATTTATGGTATTTAAAAATCGATGATTTTTTTTTGATGGTAAGCAGTGAGAGTTAAACATTTTTAGATTTAATTTTTTTTATTAATAGAAGTTTTGCATAATTTCAAAGAATGAATTTTTAAGCAGCAAGTAAATTGAAAAAAATTTAAATATGCTCTCAAGTATTCAAAGGCTTAATTTGTATTTCAAAATCTCTTTTTACAATTTTTACAAAATAATTAATTTTATTTTGCAAAATCACTTGTTAGTCACCCCTAAATAGCATTTTAAATTTTCTAAAAGTCAACTTTTAATCATTCATTTATGCTAAGGATTTATTATTGAGATTGAGATTTGATTGACCTTTTTTCTAAGTCGAAATTTTGTTATAAATTCAATTTTGTCTTGAAATAATTTTCAAATGTTTATTTTCAATTTTGAAAAAAAGCAAAAGTTTAATTAGTAAATGAGAAAAGGAGATAATCGCCTTCCCTTTTTATCTAATATTGATGGATTGTTTTGATTTTTCTTATAATATTGAATTATAGAATACATTCAATTCAATCATAATTTGATTAAGAATATATGAAAAATACCTAAAAAATCGGCGAATTGCACTAAGTAAATAAAAATATTACATAAAAACTAAATTTTCACGCGTAAAATTAAAATTTTAAGTGATCTGTCATTTTTATGATGTTTAATTAAGATTGATGAATTATCAGAAATTTTAATGAATTGATTTTTAGAAGCCAAAAGTAAAGTATGAAATAATACCAAAAGTAATACCTAAATAAGTAAAAATATTATAAACTTAGTTTATTTATATTAAATTATATGGCTAAATTTTTCTTTATTTTTGTTATCTTTTGCAGCTTCTCTGACATTTACACAGCGTGTTCTTTCATAGATGAACTATTCTTCCTGGACAAAAACTAGAAACATTTAAAGTTTATTTTTACTTATTTAAATATTTAAGATATCACCTTTAATTTTTTTATTAATAAAACAAAAAATACCCAATCTAATTTTCAAAATTAATTTTTTTAAATTATTATAAAATTTTTGCACTAGCTTAAAAGCTAGACTTTTTGAGCAAAAACTAGACACTGCTTACCATCAACTAATTTCAAGAAAGCTCTTGAAATTCTTAACAAGATTTTAAAAATGGTGTAGAAAATACAATTTTCAAAAAAATCAAAATCTTGTAAAAAACTTATTTAATTTTAAATAAAAACAGAAAATTCCAAACTAACTGACATGTTAAACTTTTTGAAAATATTTTTTCTTTGTAGAATATGTGGGGTTCAGTGTTTTAGTTGGACCTGAAGATTGTATTTAACATTTTTTTTAATTTTTACAAAAAAGAAATCAACAAATAATTTAAACCAAATATACTTTTAGATGGTTATAACATCATTTTTTGACTAAAGAATAAACAAAAAAATTCCCAATTGGGAATTTTTTTGTTTTTTTGTTTTACAACTTCAACTAAAAAAAAAATTTATTAAGGGGTAGCCTTGGTTCGGCTGTGAGATATACAGAAACATCAATGAGAACTGGTTACGGTATGACTTATTTGTACAAATTCTTCAACATTCCGTTCCTTCAGCTCCAAGTAATTTTCAGATTTGTCAGATAGACAAAAAAATCCATTTTTTTTGTCAAAAAGCGTGAAAATCTAATGCAGCAACTTGAAATAAATGCCAAAGAAACCGACTTTATTTGTGAAGAGCTTCAAATGATTGAAGAAAATATTGAAGTCGACTATACCAATTTTATAGACACTCTTAACTCAAAACGTCGACAACAGCAGGAAGACAATGCCAAGGACGTGCTAAAAAACGCCATGAGCATCGAACAAGCTCGAAAGTTAGCCCAAGAAAAAGAGGCAGCAATGGCAGCTACTAAACAGCAAGCCGACTTACAATTAAGCGAGCCAAAAAAAGTCATTAACAATATCATCAATAAAATAAACACCAAAGTTCATGAAAATTTACTACAACCCCAGCAGGTCTCCATGTCCGTAACCATCGATCCTTCAAAAAAGAATTCTTCATCAAACCTAAACAAGTCTGATTCAATATCACCAATAAATTTAAACATAGAAGAGTTGGTTCATGATGACGACCTAAACAGGTTCTTGGAAGATCCGGTAAAAACCGAGGAAAAATTAGATAACAAAAAGCAAACAAAGTATGACGAAGATGAAGAAGAAGAAAGCAATAATCCAATGGTAGCTGCATTTAGGGAAGAAATTGACTCTTCAGATGAAGAAAGTGGAAAAATTAAAGTATCGACTCAAGTAAATGTGAGTGACAATGAGCCTGAAGAAACTGTTATTGACCAAAAAAATGAAAATATTTTTTCTAAGATGAGCAGTCATAACAGCAGTAGTTCAAACACAAGTTCTAATTTGGGCTCTAGTTTGATTCAAGTTAAAAATTCGTCCAATTTCGAGACAATTTCTTCGGCTACCTCTATTTCTTTGGTCAACTGTGATAGTACTAGTCAGACAAGTTATTCGATGCCAGTGCTAGAAAATCAAATGGCTGATATCAAATTTTCTAATGATGATTTTGAATTTTTGGAAAAAGTGTCTTCAGAACAAAAGCCTAAAGTGAGAAGCAAAAAATCGTCCAAGACCGAAGATGGTTCGGAAGAGTCCAAACTAAAATCCAAAAAAAAAAAGTCAAAGAACAAAGATTTAGATGGGTTGCTGGACCCAGTGGATGAAAAAAAAGAAAAGAAAAAATCCAAGAAAAAAGACTCGAAATTAATTAAGACGAAAATTTATCAAGATGAGGATGAGGAAGATAATTCAGTTAATGTGAATATAAAGAGAGATTTGGATTATGAAGAATTGTGATGTGAATTCTGATTTATAATTATTTTTTTTTTGTAATTTTAAACAGAATGTTTTTTTTTTGATACAAAAACTGTGCGTATTGTGTTAAAAATTTGAAAAATTGGAAGAGATTTTTTGAAACCAAAAAAAAAAACGAGGAGTTGATTTTTAACCAAAGCTAGTCTATTTCATAATTTAATTATTTTTGTTCAAAATTTTTATCTTTTATTTTATGATTAGAGTTTTTTTACAGCTGATCAAAAATATCCCGTTTGTCATTTAACAAATAAAATGAGAGTTTTAATAAACTTCATGCAAAATCAAGAATTTTTAAGCCATTAATAAATTGATTCATTTCAATATCAGTTAATTTTTAAATGAGAGGAATTTTCTTTGATCTTCACAGTAAACTGAATTTTAGCTGTCATCAAATTATATTTTTTTAACTTTTATATTTTAAATTATTTTTTAGGTTGTTTTTTAATTCAGAAATTTATTTTTAATGAATAAAAGCAGAGTTGGTCAAGTCAGAATTTAAATTTTTTTTTCAAGTCAAGTCAAAACTTTGACTTAAAATTTTTTAGAAAGTTAGACTTGGACTTTAATTTTTGTTATTTAAGCTTGAAATAGGGCGTCAAAATAACAAGTTGGAACGGCTAAAAACGGCAATTCATCATTCAGGATCACAGCCACATGATTTTTGCCGTTCCAGGTAAATATTGTGGCGGCCTACTAATTTAGAGCCCAAAATTTGGACTTCAAATAAATAATAATTTAAGTAAAAGTCCAAGCTTGACTTTGACCAACTCTGATAGACAGTTATAGAGAAACAAATTTAATAAAAAGTTCTGCTACAATCTAAGATTATTGAAAAATTTAGCGTAAATTTTCAACTTCTACGCTTATTAAAAAATTCTTAACTTCATTTTTCGCTAATATTTCAAATTTCAACAGAATTGCATTGATTTTAAAATTGAATTGTATTCGACTTTAATATTAACTTAAAAATTCACATACGCTTCTAAAAAAACAATTTCTTTCCTTATTTTAATCAATTTGGGATTCAATTTCATTTTTTATAAAGTCAAAATTTTTATGATTCCAATCTTTTCTAATAGTAAATCAAATTAACAGGTCTCCTACGTTATGTCATCAGCATCATCTTGCTCTTTGAGTGACCAACACTGGTCACTATTTGGTGACCAACGAAAAATGTGACCATAAATTAATCACATAAAAATGAGACTAAATAATCTATTGAATAAAAGTGTTCTCAAAATTATTTCATAAAATAAGCGAATTAAAATTTTTCCGGTACTCTCTAGAATTATATAATTTATAAATAAAATGTTGCAATTTTAAACCATGTAAAAGTTGTTAAGTAATTTTAACGAGAAGTTAGTTGTCTTAAGAGATGAAATTGAAGATTTTCTAGAAGATGTATTTGAAGAAGCTACCATTGCTGATTCCTGAATCTCTAGTTCTATTTCTAAGATCGTTGCTCAAGACAGTGATTGATCCGATGCCCAGTTAGAATTAACTGACAGTATTGATTCAGTGAGTGACAAAATGGTTAATGGTAAATTTAAATATTGCTAATGCAACAAAAAAAATTTGAGTTGATTGAAACAATGATAAGTGAACAAACAAACTACTCCGAAGATACAAGAGATTTTATCAAGAAAATTCAAGTGACAAAAAGAACCCTATTTTATGTGTAATAGGCGATTTATTATTTTTTTACTAAAATTACTAAAATAAAATTATTTTGCTAATTTTTAATAACTGATATTATTTTTATTAATTTTTTTAAATCGTATTAAAATTATTAAATAAGTATAATTTTGCTAAAAAAACTAAAATTCAAGGCTAATTGAAGTTTGAGATCAAGATCAAAATATAAATTGTAATATTGTTTTAGATAAAAGAGAAAAAATAAATTTTTTTAAAAGAAATTATTTGACATGTTAAGTTTATTTTCATATTTAAAATTTTAAAAAGTCCCTTTTTATTGAACTTTATTAGATTTAGATTTTTTAATTGATTTTAATGAAAACTTTCTTTTAAAGGCAAACAAATGTAATGTTTTAAAATTTATAATTATTTAAGTGGAAAAATGAAATTAATTTTGTTTGAATGAATGGATATAAAAGTTATGATAGCTTTTATATCCATTCAAATAATTTGAATTTGTGAGCTAAACCTGAATTATTGGAATTATTGTTTTTGTTAAATAAATTATATATTAATCATTTTGATGTTAATTTGATAATAAACCATTATTAGACATAACATGTCTAGTAATGTTTAGTATATATTTCTTAAAAATTATCAAAATCACTTGTCATATAATTATTAAAATTGGTCGCGATATGAATTAGTTGGTAATGTAATTATAAATTTGGTCACATTTTTTATTAAATCTTAAAAATTATTAAAATATTTATTACATATTTCCTTTTTCACCAAAAAGTTATGATTGGTGGTCACATAATGTGTGAGACCCAAAAAAACATTGAGATATAATCCGAATTTTTCAAAAGTCATAAAGTCAACGTCAACTAAAGTCATTGGACTTTACTCTTAGAATGTTTTTACTCTAAATAAGGAGCTTTAATACTGTAATTTTTCAAATAGATGTTTTATAAATTTCAAATACAAATTGAACAAAAATTCTTCATTTTATGATTTATTTAAATTAAATTTAATAAAAAATACTGCAACATACTTTGTTGCACCTTTTTTACCTGAAATAAAATTTTTATCTTCTTTTTTTATTAGTAAATCAAATCAATAATTTATCTTAATTTTATTGATTCGTTATTTTTTGTCATTTTTTAATAAATTAGAAAAATAATTTAGAAATTGACAAGACCCACAACGGGCCTTGTCAATTTCATGATCTGTTGATCACAAATTTTACTCGCAAAATTTATCTTGTAAATTTTATGAACAAAATAAGAAAATTAAAAAAAAATAGATCACAATTTTTACATTAAATTAGATCAAAAAATTTCAAATTTTTAATTATTAATTTCAAAATAATTTAAAAAAAATCAAAATTATTTTTTTTTGCTTCTTAAATTATATTTTAATTTTGTACAATTCAATTAACATTTGATCAAAGTCTCGGCATACGGTGACCACTCAGTTTGAGTGCTATTATCAATCAATAGTTGTTTTCATTATTTTTTAAAAAATCAACAAATATTTTTAATATAAGATTATTAATTAGATAAATCGAAATTAATTTTAATATACAAATCACAAGTTTTCAATTTGATTTTTAAGACAAACTAAAATGATCAAGTAAAAACAGTACATGCCAATTAATTAGCTGCCTAGATACGAAATTTAATTTTAAATTTAAACATTTAACAAAATTTATTAATTTATTTTAAAATATGGAACTATACCCGATATTTGATGAAAATTCTCAAATATCCAAGAATCTTTGGTATGCGGTGAGCGCAGTTGGTGAGTCGCCATTGATGCGAGTTGGACACACTATTGCTCATAAACGAACCAGTCAAGAATCCAAAGGTAAATTCTTCATTATAGGTGGTGCAAATCCATCCAATTCTTTCAACGATGCTTACATTCTGGACATGGATATTCTAAGCTGGGATAAATTTGATGAGGACAATGACAATTTTTCTAAAGGAAGATACGAGCACTCATGTTTAATGTTAGATAACTCGATTTTTATTTTTGCTGGATCAAACGAAGATGGATCCTTAAACGATATTTTAAAATTTGATACTGAAAATAATAAAATAGAAAAAATAGCTAATATTAGTCCGAATGTACCCTCGCCTAGGACAATTCATGTCGGAGCAAATATCAAAAATCAATTGCTAGTTTTTGGTGGAGGAGAATCCGGAAAAAAATCAGTTCAAGATCAAAAAATCTACATCTACAATGCGGCATTAAACAAATGGATTTCTCTGAATGGTAAAGGCCAGAATCCAGAACCTAGACAAGGTCATGTAATGATAGCTCAAAATGATTATAACTTATACATCCATGGTGGAGTAAATGAAGATGTTTTATATGATGATCTTTGGCATTTTGATCTAAAAGGAATGATTTGGACCAAGATTGATGGTAAACAACCTGCCCCGAAACCTCGAGCTGCTCACGGTGGAATAAGTGTAAATAACAATTTATATATTTTCGGAGGAATTGGTCCAACAGGCTTAGCTTTAGATGATTTATGGAAATATGATATAAGTAAATTTTATTCAAAAAATAAAAAGTTAAAAATCAAATCATTTATCTAAAAGCTGAAAGTCAATGGACAATGATTGAGATCAATGGTTACAAACCGCCGAGTCGTCTGGATTTTGCATATTGCAAAGCAACTTTTGGAGTTAAGCAAAATGATGAACTTGAAGAAGAAAAAAGCGAAGATCAAAATTTTTTGGTTGTCCATGGTGGAATGGATACTGAAGGAAATTTTTTCGATGATATATTTTTGATATCTTTGGAATAAATCGTGTTATTAAAAAAAAAACTATGTCTCAAAAATTTCTAGTCTTCTATTTTAAAGTTAAAAATTTAAATTTAAAGTAAAAATTTAAAGATAAATAACTTAGGGTGATGCTATTGTAAAATTATTAAGCATTTCTATACGTAGCTAATTAAAACCATTTTAGTGAATTTAAAATCTAATCTCGTATTTGTTTTTATTAAATATGGCTGTCTTCAAAAACGCAAATTCAGGTTAAATACCAAAAATATTAGATAAATAAAAAGTTACACTTAAACATCAATTCATCAGTTAAAAATCATTTTATTTTTATAATTGAAAATTTTTTATTAAAAAAAAACACAATTTATTTTTTTTCGATCCTTTGATTTTTCCCCTTTTAAAAATTAAAATAAAAGATTCATATGATTAATATTAATTTTTGAAGAATTATTGTTCTTTTGAGATCTTTTTATTTTTTCAAAAGTCCGAGAAAAGACTTTAATTTTTTTTTCAAAAAAAAAGTCCAAGTCCAGGCTTTAAAATTTTGAATACTGAAGAAGAAATTTATGCTAAAATTGCAAGAAAATTCTGTGAATGGAAAATCTATTGTATTAGACAACCCAAAAGTACATAAATTTTTTGATATTAAACCTTATCTGGCAAATTAAAAAAATTTTAAAGTCCGGACTTAAACTTTTTTTTGGGACTTTTAAACAACTCTGAATTCTAATGAAAATAACAAGAAATACTAAGCTTTAAAAAAATTTACCGTATTTCATTAAATATAAGAAAGTTCGGTCATCAAAGTATTTCTTTTATTCGAAAATTTTTCACTACCAAAATGTGACTCAATTAAAATAAATTAATAGCCATTTTTTTTTATTCTATTAAAAACAAGAAAAATGCATGTTTTACATGAGAGATAATTCATAAATTTTCTTTTAAACAAGACACATATTCTCTAGAAAAATAACTCAAATAAAGGAAAATTTTTGACTGAAATACAAGCAAGTTTCTTCTATTTGTGGTTCTTTCTATTTGAGGAAATACGGTAATACATAATAAAATCCAAATTGAATCCTTTTATTTGAGAAAAAAGAACCATAATAAAAGACTTGATAGTTGTTTAAATAAAAAGAACCCGTAAAATAAAATAAATTATTTTAAAAGTAATTTTATTTTTTCAAAAGTTTATTTTCGCTTTTATCCTTTAATGTTTATCGTTTTAATGATTTAATATTATCGTTATTTGTGTTAATTTTTAAAAATTTGTGTTATTTCTCTAAAAGATAGTAATATCCTTTTTATGGGACTCTTAACAAGTTCTGATAAACCTATTTAAAAGTAATCACAAATTTTCAGCATTATTGATTTAAAAATATTTTATTCAAAAATATAATCAAACTACAGCAAACATAAACAACATGTAACAAAAAATGTATAATTTTAATTGACCAAAATAGACATCGGTAGCGGCTTTGTGAATTTTCATACAAATATTCCGATATAAGAATACTTGATAAAATAATGGATTGCTTATTTTTCTCTAAGTTTTATGAGGTGAAGCAAACAGCTTTTTTTTGTTACTTAATTTGCAATCTTCTTTTTTAAATAAACCAACCTAAACATCTAAGTTGTTTCTATTTACTTTGATTCATCTGCTAAATGGTAATTTTAACATTTAAATAAAACAAATTTAAAATTGCAAAAAATTTATCTTAAAAAATAAATAAATATTTTATTTGATCATAAATATTTCCTCTTTCAAATTAAAATTAATTATTAATTGTTAAATTTAGTGGAACATACTTTGTTTAATAATGTTTCACCATCATATTTTGTAGAGTTCAATTTTTTTAACTTTAATAAATGAAAAATAGCTTCATTTTTGCAATTTTTGGAAGGTTTGAATGAAAATTCACAATGCCATCAATACCTTAGAGCTCGATTCCTGCGAAAATCCATCTGATTAACTCGTAAGTTTTTTTTAATAAAATAAGTAATTTTCTTTTATGTCTTTGTCTAAATAAAGGTACATTAAACAAAAATATTAAAAAGTTAACTGAATATTTAAATAATGAAAAAATTTCAAACAAATTGAGCAAAGCTTTATAAAGATATTTCTTGTTCTCATTTTCATTAGGTTTGGTGTAAATAACATATAATAAAAAATTTTCAACGCGTCTTGATTCTTTTTCAAGCTGAAAATGCAGCAAAATCCAGCAAATTGAGTAAGGTAAATTCAAAAGCACAAACCATTTAGACAAAACTACAATGAGAACACTCGCTTTTAACGATCGTTTTCTTTTTTTGAATGACGAAAGAACATTTTTACTTGAAGTTTTCGAGATTTTTTCTATTCCATTGCACTTGAAATTCTGATCTGTACGATTCGTAGATTTTTTTTGAATTTTTTTTGAATCTTTACCTAAATAACTTTTGATTTTCAGATAAAGACTAATTGATATGGCAGAAATAATCAAAATCGGAAGGAAAAGTGAAATAATTGTAGATGTAAAATAAGCTAAAGACTGATACCGAACAAATCTACGATTTACAGTACAAAATATTTTGTTAGTTTTAAAGTGATTTTCTATTTCATTGAAAAAAAGATTATTTAAATGGAGTAAAATTGCCATAAAAAATATTATGAAAATTAAAATTTTGTTAAATTTCAAATTTGACCATTTTGAGCGGACCATTGGAAAAAATAGTGAAATAGTTCGCTGTATTGAGACAAGAATGAGACAATATATTGACATGGTGCGATTTATATTCCTAAAAAATGGAATTAATTTACAGAATACTCTTGATTGATCGACAAAATTCAAAAAAAAATTTTTGGAATCGGTTAGATTTGTCCACGAAAGAAAGGTAAAATCAATATAATGTAACATCAAGACCAATAGATCATTAGCTGAAATAATTAAAAAATACATGCGCAGTATTTTAATTGCTTTTTTTGTAAAATAATTGCTTAAAAATATAATTATTGACATTATATTACCATACATTCCGATTAAGGTAATTATTGAAATAAAAATTACATTAAGCCATTTTGAAAGATTATAAAAGTTGTTTATCCAATCATCTAGATTGATGTTGTCTAGCATATCATCGGAAATACTGATATTATCCAGCTTGCTCAATATTAGATCCATTTCTGTAGAAGTATTTAGCTGAAAAAAACTTAGATCAATATCGAGACTTAAAAGATTCAATAATTGTTCATAAAGATCATTCATTTTGAGGTTTTATGATTTTTTATCTAAAGTTTAAAAATTTAGGTAGAAAATATTTAGTAAAAATATTAGGATTATTATTAAATGGGTATTAATATTGATTATTTGGGTGTCAAAAAATAATGATTTGTGCATTTTTTGACAAAATTGTTATAAAAGTCATAAAAATTGAGTACATAAAAATAAAGAAAAATTAGGTTTCAGAAAAATTAAAAAAGCATTAATAAAATCAAAAAATTCTTCAATTAAATTCAATTAAACTAATAAAAATTGATATCAAATGAATGCTTTCTTTGCTATAATCGGTCTTCTTCTATTTAGCTATCCATTGACTTCTTTAAATCTAATAGCCACATCAGTGGCATCTTGAAGTTTTGGATCAAAATAATCAGATCAAATAGTATTTTGTTTATAACTTTTGAATGGTTTTTGATTAAATATCTCTGAAAAATTTTTACTTATGCAAAAAACATGCTAAATATTAGAAAAGGCTCTGCAAAAACTCTACAATTAAATTGCACAGTAGAATTAATTAATTTTTAATGACGTGCATTTTCCTCCAAAATTGCGCAGTTTTTGCAGAGCCTTATCTAATATTTAGCATGTTTTTTCCATTAGTTACTATTTTGTAGAGAGATTTAATCAAAAATTATTCAAAAGTTACAAACAAAATACTATTTGATCTAATTTTTTTGAACCTAAACTTCAAGATGCCACATCAGTGTTATTTAAATATAATTCTATATTTTATTTTTTAATTCTTTTACATAAATTAATTTAAAAACAAAAAAAAATTAAATTTCGAGTCATTTACTTAAATATGGGGAAAATCTTTTGTCGAATAATAAAAATTAAAGTATAGAAATTAAATAAAAGAATATTTCTTTTTTTTAATATAGACAACATAAATTTTATTAGGATATCAAAATTATCCTTATAGAGTAAAAAAAAAAATAATCGCATGAAATTAAGTCATATTGTATTAAGAAAAACTTTCAAGAATAAAACACATCTTATTACACTAAAAAAACTCAAAATCGTTAACTTCCTCAAATTGATCTTATTTTTTATAAATATTTATTATTATTTTAATTTAATGAAGCCAGCATCAAGATTAATTAAAAATCGAAATAAATTTTAAATTTTACAATTTTTTTATTATACACTCATTTGATTGATTTATTTCTCATTAAAATGGATAACTAATTAACAATTTTATTTAACAATCATTTAATATTTTAAAAATTTAACTCATGTTTTTAAATCCTCAAATTGAATTTTCGCTTAAAACCCAATTTTGTTAATGAATACCCAACTACTTGCCAAAATATTTTTCTATCTTTTTGCAAAATTTGAATTACTAAACTTGAATTTAATGCTGAAAAATTAAATAAAACTTTTATTTATTTTTTTAATTTTTTAATCAAATTTTAAAAGTATCATTGTAAACGATCCTTTATTAGTTCGGAATTTGGCCTCTTTTTATTGTTTTTTTTATTTATGATGTAAATTTTTACTTTAGATTTTTTTAATATAAGTCGCGAAAGATTTTTTATTCTTAGTTAAATATATTGCCTTATTTTTATTTTCTATAATAATGTTTGTCTGCTTTTTATTCAGCGATTTTCTTATTTGAAATAATTCTAGTGTTGAAAAAGTAAACTTTCTGACATTTTAAACTTTTTTGAAGAGAAAAAATCGTAACATTTGAGAATTACTTTATTTCGACTCTTCTTGAAATAAAATAATTTTATTTGAAAAAAAATAGTTATCTTTTTTGATCAGCATTATTTATTAAAAAGTTGGTTAATTATCTAGATTATTAAGAAATTTAAATTTAAAACATGAACTCATAATTATTCAAGCTATGGATTAATAATGAAATTAAAATAAATAAAAAATACTTGTTTTTTTTTTAACATGCTAATTCTCCTTAAAAAACGTAAAATTCCATAGATTTGATTTATTATTTTATTTAAATATTTTTTATTTAAATTAATTAAAAATGATAAAAAATTTTATATTAAGTTTATATTACTCAAAGAATTCTAAAATATGATTTTAAAATAAAAAAAAGGAGAAAAATTATATTTTTCTACGATCATTATTCAGAGTTAAATATTCTCTTTAATATTGATCCTAAAAAAGTGTTATATTCTTTGAAGCAATTCTCCAAAGTTAATTTTTCATAATCAAAAAAAGTTTTAAGTGCTAGAAAGTTAGCTTGTTCTCTTTAGGTATTTTTAATTATTAAGATTTATAACTAGGAATATATAAATAGATATCTGGATATAAGTTCATTTTATTTTTTTTCAGTTGATAATTAAATTATAGAAATTAGTATAGCTTATTTGAAAAATTATTTGCTGGAAAAATTAATTATTTCAAGGAGAAATTAACAAAATTTCTTATAATCAGATTATTTTAGCTTTTATAAAAGCTTCACTAAATTGAGCTTTTTCTAATTAAAGCAAAAAAATAATTTTTGAAATTTTTTAAAAAAAATTTAGCTATTTCACAGTGTTTTTTGTTCTAAAAAAGAAAACAATAACAATCTAATGAACTAATAGTGCAATTAAACGACACTTTTGGAAAATTTAAATTTAAAAAGCAACTGAAAAAATTTCGAAAAAAATCTTCGACAAAAATAAAAAATGATTTGCTCTTTTAGTCACTTTTTCTTGTTGAATGTGATATCATATATTTTTCAGAAATAAATAGAAAGGATATGGGGTATTAATATTGGCTGAAGATATAATATATGCCTCAGACAATTTTTTTAATATATTCTTATAAATTTGAATGTGCTGATTTAGAATTTATGTAAATTAGTTCTTTCATGCTTTATAATCAGTCAAAATTTTAGCACATTTTAATTGGGAATCTTTCCTTTTAGTTCTATAAAAGTGATATGGATGCTTTTTTTTCCCTGGAAAAAATTTTCATTATCAAATTCATTATCAGATTTTCTATATCAAATTTCATTGAGGAATCCGAAAATTAAATCAATTTTTTGGTAACTTTTATAGTTTTATCAAAATAATCTAAATTAAACAAAATAAAGGTGTTTGTCTTTAAGAGTCTCTGGAGTAAAATATCCCCAACTCAAAAATTTTCAAAGATACTTTTTATTTTACATATTTTTTTTCTCTTAACAATATATTAAAAATTCTAAGACCGGAAAAATTCGCTTCACTCTTTTTGATGATCAAAATTTTAAAATTCTGAGAAAAACTTTGAAAACTTAACAGGAATTTAATTTCGTTATAGCAGTAGATTTTTCAGAGTACATGGACCTCTGTTGCATCGATAGAACAATTTTTTTATTAGAAAAAATAAATTTCGATTTGTACCGAATTTTACAAAAAAAGCTTTGTGAATTGATTTAATAAAATATAATAAAAAAAAATACAACATTTTGAATACAATAAAAAACTAATTTTTTCTATTAGCATTTAAAATTTTAATTCGAAAAATACGAATTTAAAAAATTTATCCTTAATATAAAAAGATTAAGAATAAAAGAATTTAAGAAATTTTAGTTCAATTTGATCAGTTGATTTTAAAAAATCAATCTTTGAGATCTTGAAAATTTGCCAATATCAATGATTAATTAAATATTTCAATAAGTTGGAAATTAAATAACTTTGTTAATTAAATACACTTTCCAATAAGGAAGAGTGAAAGGTAGCAATTTTTCTAAAACACTAAATATTCAATCGGTTACTACATATCAAAATTATCAAAAATTTTCACTTCATTATAATTTAAAATTAAATTTTAATTTTTAGGAATAAAAAAACCGAATTAATAAAAAATTAATTGTTTTCCTTAATTATTGGTGATGTGTTTAAAATCAAGTCTTGATAACGCATTAAATTAAGAATTTCAGAGTTTGATGTGGACGTTTGTTTGATGATTCGTGATACATGTAATGCTTTTAGACCTTGCGTTCTTAATTAAAAAATTTTTGCAGCGATGAGCGAGATGAACTGTGGTGCGTGGTCCAAAAGTGTGTTTTAGCTTGTGGTGCAGCATAATTGAACGAGGGAATTCAGTAAAAAAAGAGCGCTTGTCTGCGTTTTTTAATTAAAAGGGTGACTTTTTCATTCAGAAGTGCAATTTCATTTATTGACTCCGTATTTTAGAAAAATTTTAAAATATTAAAATATTGTATTTATGAAATTTACGTAAAATTACGCGTTTCCTTAATCACAAGAAATAAAATAAATTTTTTTGTTTCTTAAATCTTAAATTTTTAAAAATTCTTTTCCAATAGGGAATATGGTCGCTGGACCAAAGAGGTGATAATACGGCCCAGAGTGGTCAAGCTTGTGTTTATTTTGCCGGTCTCTGCAGCTCTCTTGTCAATATTTTCGATACCAAGTGTTTCTTAAATTTCAAAAATATTAAAAATCCGAATCACTAAGAATGCGGTTTATGATTTGAGACACTTAAAAAATAATAAATCAATTATTTTAGAAAAATTTTTATTAGCTTATTTTTATTATTTTTTAAGAAAATATTTGTGAATAATTTAGGAATTGGAATATTCGAAAGTTGTGATTACTTATAGGCCTCTTTTCGTTAATAAAATTTAGATTAAATATGGATTAAATAAAATTAATGAAAAAAGAAAATTTTTTTGGATTGTTTAAAAAAAAAATTTTTGTTCGAAAACACTACCCAAATGGTGTTTGGGAACTCTTATTTTTGAAAGATGTTTATTTAATTGTTTTCTGTACCGAGCTAGAGCTCCTTCAGAATAAGTTAAAAATTAAAAAAATAAAATAAAAATGAAATAAAATAAAATTAAATTAAAGTTAATAAAATAAGATAAAAAAAAAAAAAGAATTAAAAAAAAGTAAATAAGCTAAATAAATGAAAATTAAAAATATATAAAATTGGAAAAGATTGTTACATATGGCTCATGTTTAAATAGTTCAAGTTTCATGAAAAAAAGAAGAAATAGTAAGGTAGCAATTACACAATGGAGTTGGGTAGTCAATATATCTTGATTCGAAACCTTCTTTGTATTCCTTCACCAGTCTTACAACCAATGGAATAGAATGACTCAGTCCTGCCCCAACATATCTCTCACTCAATTCAAAAAGCCGATTCGAGACTGTTAGTAATTTTAGTTTATTAAAAGCCTCATGATGTACGATGTTGGAGGGAGTATCATATTTTAACTTAAGAATAGATCTGACTGCTGTATTCTGAATTGCTTGTAGTTTTTTGATATTATTTTCTGAAAATGAATTTAAGCAAGGAAAAGAATAGTCTAAAATTGATCCGACTAAAGATTTATATAGATTTCCTAGTGTGTTCTGATTAAGACCCCATTTTTTGTTTGACAATATCTTAATAATATTTAGCCTTTTATTGCAGCGCTCTTTAATTTCATCTACCAGTATATTAAAGTTTAATTTAGAATCAAATTTAATACCAAGAAACTTGATTTCTTTTTGTCTCTCTATTCTGTTTCCATAAATTTTTAAGTTAAGATTATCACTCTCTTTTTTGTACCTAGAAAAGACTAATGAACACGACTTTTCAACCGATATCTTCATTTTCCACTTAATAAGCCATTGTTCTAATTCGTTGAGGTATTTATTGATCTTATTTTCTAGGTTCCCTTTTTTGTTATAAATGAAGAATGTAACTAGATCATCTGCAAAAAGCAGAGAGTATTCATTATTTGTTTTGTTTCTTTTAGGGATGTCATTAATGTATATACTAAATAAAAGAGGACTAATTACTGAGCCTTGAGGAACACCTGCAGTTATTTGATATTCTTCGCTCAAATGGTCATTCACATTTACCTTAAATGTCCTAGAGTCTAAAAAGGATTTTATCCAGTTAGTCAAGTAATGAGGTGGATTTATTTTAATCAATTTAAAAAGTAAACCTTCATGCCAAACCCTATCAAAGGCTTTAGAAATATCAAAAAAAAGGCCGCAAACTCTTTTTTTTCTATTAAATGATTCCACAATTTTTTGAATTAAGAAGAAAAGATTATCTGCTGTTCGCCGGTGTTTCCTAAATCCAGATTGCTCCTGGATAAGGAGTGAATTTTGCTCTAAAAAATTGTATAATCTTGAATATACTATGCGTTCCAGTAGCTTTCCTAAACAACTCGTTATACTAATTGGTCTATAATTTAAAGGATCGTGTAAACTAGAGGCCTTTTTTTGAATCATAGTAATGTAAGATGTTTTCCACGCTTTCGGGACTCTACCTTCTCGAAGAGTTAAATTAAAAAGTTCTATGATTTCTATTAATGAATTTCTAGGTAAGTTTTTTAACATTAAATTATGAATTTGGTCAGGTCCTGATGCTGCTTCATTTTTTAATCTCTTTAAAGCCATAATTAATTCATTTAAGCAAATTTGATCATTAAAATTAGACTGGTTATAATTCCTAAAGAAAACAGAGTTAGAATTTAGTATTTCGATATCTTTCTCAGTATCAATTAAATCAGAATTAGGACTAAATATTGAAGATAAGAGTTCTCCAAAGCATTTTCCCTTTTCTTCATTAGTTTTGAATTCCCTTTCATTTAAAATCAATTTAGGAATTAAATTTGATCCTTTTTTTGTTCTAAATTTATTTATTTTTTTCCAAAAAGGTCTACTTGTCAGTGGGTTTTTTCCCATCTTCTCAATAAAATCAAACCAATTTTGATTCCAGAATTTTTTTTAAAGAGGCCTTTAACTCAGATGTAAGTTGATTAAATTTTTGCTTGAGCTTTTTACAGCGAGTTTTCTGGTAATTTCTTCTTACTTTCCTACGTTCTTTTATCAAATTAACAATGTTTGGCGGAAGACTCGTTTTGTAGATTTTCTGAGAAAGATATGGAATGCTTTTATGTGAAGCAGAAATAATTTTTTCTGTTATTTTATCATTTAGTTGATCTATTGTGAGGGAACTTTCAGTGACATTCACTATTTGAGAATTTAAAATCTCGCTGAATAATTGCCAGTTTGCTTTCTTATAGTTAAACCTTTTAGCTGCTGATTTATTTTCTAATTGATAGCCCACATAAATCGATGCTTCGATTGGGAAATGGTCACTAGTCATGTCTTGACTATTTAAGACACTAAAGTCGGTAATTTTGTCAATTAAAATATCAAATTCAATGATTTTTATACTTGTTTCAAAAGAGTGATTAGCTTAATTTCTTGATATTTTACCTATAATAATCAATTATTAAATAATTAAATCAAAATTTCTATTTTTAATTTGAGAAAAAATGACGTGAAAAAAAATGTGCAAATGGATCTATGCTTTAGTTAATTGCTTTTTGCCACTTGATTATTAAATCAGAAAATTATTAAAGCCTATTTAAAAAGTTATTTACTGTAAAAATAGTCTTTTCTGATGAGAAAATTAAGAAAGTTCTTTATAATAAGACTTAGTTGGCTTGTTTAAATTCTTAGTAGTATTGAACTACTAGTTTTTGCAGACTAAAGCAAATGGAATTTTTAGGATTTTTTTTCAAATGCCTAAGCAATTTCTTAGAGTTCATTTCTCTAAATAGAAAATAAAAACAATTAAATCAACTAATAATGCAATTATGTGACACTTTTTGAAAAAATGCGAATTGAAGTTTTAAAATCAACCGAAAAATAACTGCTAAAAATTAGAAAAAAAAGGTTCTTTCTTTCAATATGTTGTATTAAACGTGAAATTTGTCTGAAATAAACAATAATTTATAATTATTAAGTACATTACAAGGATTTTGGTAAATCAAGTTCACAAGAACTGACCAAACTGGTAAAAAAATTAGTATCTTTTTTTTTCCAGAACTAAAAAATTATTTATTTTAATGCAACAAAAGACTAATCATTTAAATCAAGCTTTCGCACCAAATTTGTATCAGATCACAGTCTTTTATTATAAATTAATTTTTCTTATTAATTCTTTAATTTTAAATTGGCAAAATGGGATCAATTTTCCAAATCCTTGGAAAGCCTTCCATCAAACTTAAACACTATCAACGTCGATGACCTATGCAAAATCATCACAAATAATATAGTAAAGGCCACTGAAAAGTTTGTTCCTACCTTTGGGTCAAAATTATATAAACATTCTTTTCCACCAGAAATTGTATCTTTAATAAAAGATAGGAGGAAAGCCAGACGCGAAAACATGAAAAATAATAACCCAATAGCCAAAAAATTATATAACAGGCTTACGGCAATATTAAGGATATTACCGCTGACTAAATACAAAAATAGTAAAAAATACCATTTTTTGCCAAAATATCGATCTATTGGTAATAAAATAGATTAAATTAATACACCATTTTTTAGATTAAACTGTGTGCTTTCAGAATATATACATATTAATAAGGTTATGTCTACTAGAACATGAGATATTTTAGCTCAAAGGTAGCTAAATTTTTTTATCTTTGAGGGGGTGGGATCAAAATTTTTTTTTTGACAACATTAAAAAATCATTTTTTCAAAATCAAATCAAGGTTTTCAAGTATGCAGATTAATATTTTAAAGTAGGTTTGCTGAAATTCAGATAGTGCTGTACTATCACTACGCGCGAACCTTAAATGATTCCAAGAGATTTCCAGTAGGAAAACAAGACACATTTTCCAGATAGAACTAATGCTCAAATTAAAGAGACCGGATTGTGCAGATTTAAAAATTAAATTAAAAATATATTTTTTTAATTATTTCATTTAAGTCCCACAATCTAAATTACCACAAAAGCCAAGAAATTTTAATGGTGTAAAATGAAACCATATGTGTCTGTAATTTGATTCAAAATCTAGATTTTGTGAAATTGGTATAAAAAACTGAGCAAAATTCTAGTATTTTTTTTCCTTTAAATTTATAAATGGTATATGCAAATTTTACAAGAAAAACATATGTAAAATTGCATACCAATGCACGCTATCCCCGATCTTTGACTAAAAAATTATATCTGGAAGTATTTCAAAAATAATTTTTTGGTCAGAACCAAATAAATGGTAGTTTTTTCTTATCATACCAGAATCCTTGGAGTATTTTTCGATTTTTATAGAAGCGAAATTTTTGAAGATTAGCCTAGGGCCACGATTTCGGACTTAGCCGGTAGACATGTTTATTTTCGATATTTTCAATTTAAGCTAAGTAAGGCTTACAAACTAAAAATTGAAAAAATTTGACTCATCCATTTAGCAGAATGAGTTAAAGGGGTGAGGACTAAAGGAGTTAATAGTATTAATCCAATTGCCCCATTTTTCAGCTTTGCCTCAAAAGTTAACTCAAATACCCCAAATTTCCCCTCTTTGCCCTTATTATTCAAGTATTTACCCTCCTATTTCATTCCTTTTACCTGTATTTTATTTTTCTGGCGTAATGGTGTTTGGGGCGACCCCATTAGCTCATCGTACTAAATTATATTGTAGAATAATATTTTTAAAATAACATTATTTATTTTGCTTTTTATTTAAAGAGCATAAAAGCTTATTTAACAATCCATACCCCAAATTATTATTAAATTATTCGGCCTTTTCAATGAGATACTTTTTTACTTATTCAACATTAAGAAATATTTCTTGCAATACCAGCAAAATCGTCTTGATCATTTGATTGATCACAAAAATACAATGTTATATTTAGAAGATTTAAATTTCGATAATTTTATATCTAGTAGTAGTAGAAGTAAAAATAACCTTAAGGCTGTGGCAGTTCTTTGCAATCACACCTTTGCAATCTAGGTGCAGTGAATTTTGCAGGGTTGCACCATTTGCCAAAATAAATTATATTTTAATAACAATTAATTAAGATTTTGTTTAAAAGCAAATTTAAACATTCGTTGTATTTGCTTCCCAACCAAAGTATAAAAACTACAAGAATCTAAATAAAATAACTAAAAATATATTTATTTTCTTTAAAATGAATAATAATTGAATTTAATTTTATGATGTAGATATAAATAGAAAAAATTATTTGTAAATTAAAATAATGAATTTCTTTTATTAAAAAAACTTGTGCAGTCTATTTTTATTTTTCACATTAAGAAAAAAATCTTTACTTTTCCGAATTAAACTATTTTTATTTATGTTATATTTTTATGTATAACATCGCCAAGCCTGGCGTAATTTTTTGAATAAACTAAATTAATATTAAATTAAATTAAATATTTTTTGTTTTTGTTAAAAGAATTAGTTTTTTTTTTCTTGTTACAGTAAAGTGTTTCTTTTAAAATGTATTCTTCTCTTTATTTATTATACATATATATCTTCTACTAATGGGCACTATTTAGAAATTAAAAATTTATTGTTTTGCATCTAATATCACACAACGAACAATTTAAAATATTTCGAAATACGATTTAGAAAAAATGAACCATTCGTCCAAAAGAAAAGGCAAATCCAAGCAAATTGCTTAGCTAAAATAAGATATCTATAAAAATATTCATAAGATATTATCAAAAAAATCCGAAAACCAAATTTTTTATTACATAATATCAAAATGATTTTGAATGAACAATTTCAAAATTAAAATTCTTCCAATTTATATTCAAGTTTTTAATGCGAAAAATAATTAGTAAAAAATAAATTATTCAAAATATAAAAAAATCAGTATTTTAAAGAATTTTTACACCACGAAGCTTCAAATTTTCAAATTATTAACATTTTGACTGTTTGAAGCAACTTTAGTTATCATTTTAAGCAACTTCTGAGATCCTCTGATATTTTTTTTACTTATTAATTTAATAAATATTTCAAAAATGTAATAAAAAGTTTTTTAAAATATAAAAATTTTTGTATCACTTAAATTTAAATACAAAAAAATTACAGATGTTTTAAAATTATATCATTCCCATGAACTTTTACTTGTCTTTTACTTGCTAGTGGCTAAACGCTTTACTTTAGATGCTTTCTCGCTTAAATCAGGTAAATTTTCTTTGTCCGAAATTCCCCGTTTATAACCCTGTTGAATTTCATTTTTTGACGACCGGCTAAAATTACTTGACAATGATGTTGTAGGCTTTTCTGAGGATGCAGTATATAGGGAATTCTTAAGATCTTCATCAGATGGTCTAAAATTCTTGAGCAATTCGTCGTTTGTTTTCGGATCATTGATTTCTTCAATGGTATTTTTTTCTTTTTGTTTCGGACTTTTACCTGTCTGAATGTACTCTTCATAGTCCTGATCATGGAACTGAATTGTTTCTCTTGTAATTTTGGAACAATAATCTCGATTTATTTCACACAAAGAGTCCGTATTTATCTTTAAATCATGAGTGTAAGTTAAACTTTGTTCAATTTTTTGGTTGAATAAATTATCGAATTCTCTTATTTCTTGCTGTAGTTTTTCCAATTGTTTATTAATATTAGTTTCGTTATCCTTAAATTTCGGATTTTATATAAATAAAAAAAAATTGGAATTTATTTTTTAAGATTACTTTGTAATTTGACTGTATTTTTTTACAAATCTTTTCAAATTGATCGCATTGAGAGCCCAAAGAATTAATGATCTCTTTGTGACTTTCTTCTTCAGTCTTTCAAATTAAAAAAGTTTGATAAATATTCAAATTTTGAATTTTGAAAATTTAAATAAAAGTTCTAAATGTTCCTTAAGATTCTTTTAATTTAAAAAAAAAAAGTATTTTCTTAAACATAAATTGTCGACAAACACTTAAGTAGAGGTAAAGGTAAAGTGATACTAGAATTATCAAGTTAGATTATTGATTTTTGTATCCTTATTTGGATTATTAAGTACTAACATTTTTTTAATTACTTAATTAATTTAATTAATTTGACAAGTGTTTGAATTTTATTTTATAAACTTACCTCTAAAAACAAACCTCTAAAACCTCTAAAAAACCTCATGTAACAATGCCATTTTTGTATTGAAAGAAACAACTCTTAACTACATCAATAAAGGCTCTGGATGTAGGATAGCATCTTTAGATGCAGAAAAGGCCTTTGACAAAATATGGCGTGATGGCTTATTCTATAAACTATTAAAGAGACTGCATACTTCCTACTGGGTATTGCTTAGGATTTATTATAACTCAGCACTAGCTGTTTTATCTCTTCCAAATAATCTAACAACAAAACCCTTTAAAATTTAAACTGCTGTAAAACAAGGAGCTATTTTATCTTCATTTCTTTTTAACATATATATTGATGATCTTATAATAGAATGCCTTAACAATGAGCTTGGAGCTCTTTATAAAAATCTTAATGTTTCTATCATTGTCTACGCAGATGATATAATCTTAATAAGCCCAGTTGACTCCCATCTACAAATGCTTTTGGATATTTGTGGGTCTTATGTGAATAAATGGAGAATAAAATTTAACCCTAATAAAACAAAAGTTGTTAACTTTGGCATTCAATTATTTAAGCCGGTATTTCACCTTAATGGATCCGAACTTAAAGAAGCAAATCAGTTAGAATTCTTAGGATTCATTATAGATTCTAATCTTGACCTTAACACACAGGCAGTTATAAATTTTAAAAAAGTTCAGAGCAGCTTTTTTGGAATTTCGTATCTTCTACCTAAAAATAGCCCTTCTTCTTCACCTAAATTCAAATCATTCATATACAAAACATATTGCTTATCTAAATTCACATATGGTCTTGAGGCTCTCACTCTTAATTCGACCACAAAGGATTCAATAAATAAATTACAAAACAATTTAATTAGACAAATGTTTGGTTTAAAAGCCTATTATCACATGTCACGAGTCTTAAAAGTACTGAAAGTATTCAACTTTGAACTTTATCTATTTTCAAAACTAACTTTTATTGATACAATTAAATATAATTATCTATCATCACAATTTTTAAAATATATGCTAAATGACTCCCCCTCTAATAAATCTTTTTCCTCTGACTTGGTACTTATTTCCAAGTACTTTAAAATTGAAACCTCAAAAATTACAGTAAATATAAACCAACTTAAAGAAAATCTTAAGATTGATTTGTATCTGATTTGTAATGATGGTTTATCTGATTCAATTTGGTTATGTCTTTGCAATTTAAAATTAAAACATTACAGAACTCTGTTAAATGAGCTAATTCAAAATAAAAGAAATTGATGAATTTTGGTCCAAATTATCTTGCTTTCTAACTTTCATGTCTTTTTCTATTTTCGAACTAATGTTCCTTTTTTATTTTTGTAATTTTATTTTTAGATATTAATTTTTCATTAAAAAAAAAAACACAAAAACACAAAAAAAAAAAATTTTTTTATTTTTATTTTATTTTTTTTTACTTTTCCTTAAAGGAGGTTAATTCAATTCAATAAATAAAAATAAATAAACTTATCTCTAGTTATTTCAACATTTTGATTTTAATTTTCTTTCGACTTGCTTATCCTATTTTTAATTTTTTTTTTATTTTATTTTATCTTATTTAACTTTATTTAATATATGTATTTTTTTATTCCAAATTTTTAACTAATGTTGTTGTTTTTTACATTCATATTACATATGTTTTCTCAATCCTCAAATCAAATAAATAAATTTTAATTTTTATAAATTTAATCTGAAATCTCCCGCAAAAGTGAAGTGAGTACCAACAGACCAATTCAATCTGTAATATGAAGCGAGACTTAATCATCAAAAAAAAAGGGTCTACCAAGTCCCCGCAAACAAAAAACTGTCACCCATAAAGAAAAAATTTTCATCCCAAAAATAATTTGACTAAGACAAAAGCTGCTCTCCACAAATTGAAAAACTTCTAAGCACAAATTTTTTCATATATTTTCAAAACTTTCAACAGAAAAAAGAAAAAAAAATTTAAAGAAACTTTTTTTAAAAATCTATTAAAACTGCCACTAAATATTGTAGATAATAAAATAATTTTTTTTTATATATAATTATATAAACACTATTTGAATAAATTATGTTACAAATTTATTAAATTTTTTATCACTACAAAAAAATTTGTGTTAACCAGTTATTTGGTTGAGTATGTAAAAATTATTGTTTTTGTGAATTCGTCACAAAAAAATCGTGTTTTTTAGTGATTTGTGTTAAAAAATTTTGGGTTTGTGCTGAAAAGTTTTTAGTTTGTGGGAACCATTTATATCTAAAAAAAAATATTATGTTTTATATAAAAATTTTGAGACTTGATATTTTTCACATGAATATTAAAAATAAAATACTACGGCACTATCACCACGAATCTACTTATTAACACTATCAGAACTTATACTTTTCTCATAAACTTTCGATTTGAATTTTATCCAGAACCTTATTTTATTGAGCTCAAAGATTCCGGATCAAGGTAAGTTGACAGAAAAATGGTGTTGGCTCACAGCCACCAAATAAAAAACAGAAATTTTGAACCACTCCAATGGCCACCAAGTAGATAGTCAATTAATTTTTTTTCTTTTTTCATTTTAGAACTATAAATTTTTCATGATTTTACCAGCTAGCTTCCTAGTGCCAAAATCTTAATTGCCGGAAAGTCTACGTATTTGGCTGTCAATAAATCCTGCTAAATTATTTTTGTTGGTCCAGTTCACCAGTTGACCGCCTATGCGGTTATCAACATTACAGTAAATTCGATTACTATTTTTTATAATTTAAAAAAATACTATTTTTATATGAAACTCATGTTATGTATCTCTTAAATATTTTCAATTAGTATAATCTTAATCTCAATAATTTTTTCTTTTTAATCAATCAAGATATAAATAATTAAAAATCCTACCATTTTAAATCCTTGGATAGAATTAGAAAAGTGTAGATTATAGACATCAAATTTTTCATTAAGACTTTTTGCCAAAAAATTCAACTAAAAAATAATAAAATTAATGATAGCTAAAAATTAAAATTAAAATTACCTCGATGAATTTTTTCGAATTGTTCTCTATTAAAGTCTTTATGGGCGCATTTATCTGGCTATCTAGCTCTGAGCTAAATTTTGTGTTTCTCTTTTGCTCACTTTCTTTTATCAAATCAACCAAATTATTGTAATTTTTGGTGCTATGTTCAGAATTTCTGCTCAACTGCTCGCATTCGGACCCGAATTTCTCCAATTTTGAATTCAAGCGTTGGCTCACCTTGCTTATCAACTCCTGGATAGAATTCATAGACTCGTTTATCTCATTTTTTAAGCTTTGTTTAAAACCAAACAATTCATTAATGTGACTTTTGTTTGACTCATTCGATTCATTCAAGCCAGCTAGACCAGATATTATCTTGGAGCTCGACTCATTGGTCTCTCTGATTTGGTCAGCCAAAAAATTGTTAATCATTTTGAAAAAATTCGACTCGAAACTGGCACAATCTTGGCTCAAAGTTTCTATGGACCCGTTCAATTTGCAGCATGTTTTTAAAAAACTTTCCTTATGTTCTTGGCAAAAGTCGGCCACATTGTCACAAACTTGACCAAAGTCTGAATGCTGAGTGTCAATTGTTTTTTTCAGATTATCAAAATTTTCCTTTAAAATGTTTTCGAGCTCTTTCTCGACAAAATATAGCTGTGACTGTGTCCACGCTTTGCTCTTTTTGTCTATCCAGTCCAATTGCTGCTGTTTCTGTTCATTTTTCTCATGGTTCAGCAGCTGAATTTCCTTAAGAAGCAAGCATAGCAAGCAATTTTTTTGCCTACTTGCCACCAGAATTTCGTGCTCTTTTACATTCAGTGTGGACACGTTTTGGTCGACAAAATGGGCGAACTCGTTCACCAAAGCCCTATTTTTGTTTTCCAAACCCTTGAATCTGTCAATTTTACAAAAGAGCTGAACATTGTCAGCCTCTAGTTCAGAGTTGCAGTGGACCAACTTTTTAGCCTGACTGGTCAATTTGTCTTCGGATGCCTTGCGCTCCGCGACCAAAAATCTCAATTCTTTGATCTGTTGTTCTAAGCTGTCAACGCGAACATTTGTCTTGCTCAAGGAGGTCTGCGTTTGGTGCAAATTCTCATTTTTTTCCTCCAATTCTTCCTGTAGTTTTTTCAGTTCTTCGTTTTTACAGTCTAATTGTTCACTATTTGCCGAAAATTTCTTTAAGTATTCACGCAATTCAAGCTTGAGCATTTTGGTATTGGACTCCATCTCTTGGTAAATTTCGGCCGGTAAATAAACACCATTTTTTTCTCTTGTAGCATTTAGCTCCCTCTTAAGTCTCTCAATTTCTTCATTATACTCTTTGATTAGTTGTTTTTTGACCAGCTTTTGATTGATTTCGGGCTTGTTTCGAATTGATTTGGCCTTGTGGGCATAGTCTAGAGTGCTGAGCGTTTCCTCTATATTGCAAAGAGCGGGACTAACTGTGGCAATTATGGTGGTTTTTGTTCTACCACCCAAGGAGTCCTGCAGTAGTCTGGTCAAATTGCTTTCCCGGTAGGGAATATGGTCGCTATGCTGTACCAAAGCGGTGATTACACGGCCCAGAGTGGTCAAGCTTTTGTTTATTTTGCCTGCTTCTGCAGCTCTCTTGCCAGTGGCACCAGATCTTTCAATATTTTCGCTACCAGCCAAGTCGACTAGATTCAATTTTCCCACTTTGATTATTTCTTCGCCCTCAATGGCTCGGTCTTTTATAAAAACTGTTATTGTAAAAATGGAATGAGACCTGCTCGATTGATTGTTCATTAGCGTGCTGGCTTTTTGACGCCGGTCAGCGCCTTTTTGTAGTATTTTAAATACTTGGTTTTTATTTTGTACATTGACTTCTTCCAATTTTGAGACAATGACGGAGCCTTTGCGGCCCGGGTCATCGAATATTTTGAGCCTTTCCTCTTTGTCTAAACTGGAATCACTGAGTAAATCGGTTAGTTCTTCGTTGTAGAGTTCCATGTAGCTTATTTTGACTGAGTATTCACAGTGAGGCATAGAGGAAAGCAGAGTGAAGAGATGCGATACCGAGCGAGGTATTATTCCGACATTGGGATCATTTTCCCAAGTGGAGTCATTTAATTGGGAATAGTCGCCTTCCATGGTAAAAGTCTTGCCAGTTCCTGTTTGGCCGTAGGCGAATATGGTGCAGTTGTAGCCTTCGAGGACTTCTTTGACCACTGGTCTGACTACTTGATTGTATACGTCGATTTGCTTTGATTCCATTCCGAATACCTTTGATTTAGGTTTTAAAATTTTTAATTATTTTGTTGTGAATTTTACCTTGTCAAAAGTGAATGTTTTGGTGCTTGAGATTGACGAGTTTCGGTCGATTGCCACAACTTCTCTGCGTCTCTCATTGCATTCAATTACACAATAGCTATTTGACTTTTTTTCTCGATCGCTCAAAGGCCTTTTTAAAATTTTAATTTAGAAAAATGGCTAATTAGTTTACATCTTACCGGCATCTTACAGCTACTTGAATATTCTGCGCAGACATTTTAAATTAAATTTATTTATTTGTATTGATAAAACTTTTAATATTTAAAAAAAAAGAAAAAAAAAATTTTTTTTAATTGTTTTTGTACAAAATTTTAAATGTCTTTGCGCAAATAATTTGTCTTCAAAATAATGGATTCCAAAATTTAAATGGATCAAAAAGTTAAATTTAAGCTGAATTAATGAATTCAATTTGATTTTTAATTATATCTGAGCAAAATAAATTTATCACTTTATAGTGTTTTTCAATCGATTGAACGAATTCAAAAATCGACTTATTTTTTACAACCCATCTTAAATTTTTAAAATTTATAAAAAGACGAAAAGAGTATAAAAATTCTATAAGAAACTTAAAATGAGTAAATTAGCATAGAAAAAAACTGCAAAAAATAAATTGGGTTCAACTTGTAACATTCCAATTGCTAAAAGAAGATATTTTTTGCTCTAAGTAAAACTAAAATAATAAATTTCTTAATTTTATTTAGTTAAAAGTTTTAATTTGTGTGAATTCTTTGGATTCACCCAATTTTGTAAATTAATACCATTTAGATAAATTATATAAATTATTAATTACTTTTATAAGTTATTAATTAAATACATTATTTTAAGTCACGGAAAAATACTGAAACAAGACCGAATAGAATTATCCATTATAAATTTAAAACTAAGTTTTTAGTAAGTTTTTTGCTTTTTACTTATTCACTTTTTTTAAGTATCTAATAGAATATTTATACTTTTTTCATCTTATTTTAAATTTTAAAAATTTAAGATGATTTGTAAAAAATTATTCGATTTTTGAATTCTATAAATCGATTGAACTCCATTGCAAACACTATGCAAACAATATTTATGATTTTAAAAAAAATTTTGATTTAAGTTAATGATAAATTTATTTTGCTCAGATATATTTAAAAATCAAATTGAATTCCTTAATTCAGCTTTACTAATTATTTAATTACAATTTTCAAATTTTAGACACCAGTTATTTGGAAGAAAAAATATTTTGCGCAGAGACCCTCTTTAATAAAAAAAATCAAAAAATTTTTTTTTACTTTGTTTTTAAAATATTAAAAAGTTTAATCAATAAAAATAAATAAATTTTATTTAAAATGTCTGGCTGTAAGATGCTGGTGAAAATTATACTACACTGAAATTAGATATTTTTCTAAATTAAAATTTAAAAAATACCCTTGAGTGATCGACGGGTATAATAACTTAATTAATGTAAACTTGAGTATTTATTTAATGTGTAATTGGGGTGACAAATTTTTAATAAGATATTTTTATTTTTAAAAAAAAAAATTTTCAAAGAAATCTTATCACTAACTAGTGAATCCGACTATAAATTTCTAAAGCGCTTATGGCTTAAAAATCAAATTCTGTTGTACTATGATTTTTTGTTTATTATGCTTTTTTTTGAGTCTTTTACTCTTTTGATCCAATACATTTCAGGTAACTTTTTATTCCTCTAAGCTAGAGGATTTAAAATAAATAATTATTAATTAATTTTATTTCTAACTAAAATTTAAAAAACATTCAAAAACAAAATTTTATTTATTAAAATTAAAATACCGACGCAAGCTTTAGGTAGATCAATAGAAGTCGAACGTACTCTTAAAAATTTAATTCATCAAACATCTATTATGACAAAAATGGTTAGCCTGAATATTTGGACAAACTAAATTAGCTAAGAGTTTAAAACCATATTTGTTTTTATTTTTCAGCTTTGATGTAAGACAAATCAAATGATAAAAATCAATTAACCGCTTAGACAAATGACAAGATGGATTATATATAAGAGAAGAAATATTAGACTACTAGTATTAGATAATAAAAATTTAAAAAAAATGAGTGAAAATTTTAATTTCTACAGTTTGTTTGGTCCTTGTGAACCTAAAAATCAGTTGGTTATTCAGACTAGCAGTGACTCCATTAACCAGCCTTTGAGCAATTCTACAAATTTAATCCAGCGTCCGACCAAAAGGCAAAGTTGCTACAATACCAAGTTGTTCGTGGGAAATCTTCCATTAAATACAACACTTTTGGAAATGTATCATTTGTTCAGCAAGTATGGTCGGGTGAACATGAATCTGAGTATTGTAAAAGAGGACAACTACGCGTTTATTCACTACTATGATGAAAATGAAGCTGAACGGGCTTGTGCAGCTTTAAATAATAGTCTATTTAAAAATCGCTATATCAGAGTCCAGTTTTCGACCAGTATGGGACATGTCAACAAAGCACGTTCTTTAAACACCATCAAAACTAAAATCTCACAATCTACAACAATTTCGGATTTCTGCTCTACCCAAACAAGTTTGTCGTCATCTCCATCTACTGATTTCCAACAAAATCCCCGCACTGTTTTCCAGAGCTTAAGTTATCATGATCTATCAACTGAACCTTTTAGATCAAATTTGTTATCTTATCAAACTGAAAAGTATTTTATGCTTCAGAATTACTTAAAACAAGTCCAAATGTATTCAAGTTCAGATTAAATAATCAATAACATTAGTAAAATTTAAAGGTAAGGTAATTAATCCGGTTTTATTTTTTTTTTAATTTTAATGTATTTTTATATTACTTTTTTTAAATAAATTACTTTTCAAAAAATCTTTGTTTTTATGTTCAAAAATATATATTTTAAAATCAAATTATTTACCTGATAAGTTAGTAATAAAAAATTGAGAACAAGATTTGATATTTTTTATATGGAAAAATAATTTCTTTGATAAAAGATTAACTTTTTTTTGAGCTTTTAAAAAAATGCTTTGTAAAATTCTGCAGAATTGACTAACAAAACTAAACGATATCTATTTAAAGGATTTAAATTATAAATTAGAATATTTAAAAAAAATTAAAGAAAAGTTTCCTTTATTAAGTAAATTATTTCCGCGAAAAATTCTGTAAAAGAATCACAATTTTTCGAAAACCTTACAAAGCTGAATTTCTGCTTGTTATCGTTTTAAAAATAGTTTATTCATTATTTAAAAAATTAAAGAAAAGCTTCAAATATTTAGTTATATTTAGTGCACTTATCATAATCTGGTGATCATAGTTTCAATTTTATCTATAATTTATAAAAAATAAATTATGAAAACTTTCTATGCACTCACTGTTAACCAGAACAGTTGGTACCGAACAATTATAATTTTAAATTAAGCTTTTCCAATTAAAAAAATTTAAATTTAAAAATTTTAACAAAAATTTTAGATTTAAAATCATTTATTTTTTTTAAGCTGACCGAAATAGCTTCCTTTATTTTAGTCACAAAATTCATGCATTATCTATTTTTTAAAAAGTAATATAAGATAGTTTTTTTTTCAAAGGCATCTAAAGTTAATTTTCACACTTAGTCTTTTGATAAAAAAGATTGACATTTTTAATTTAAGCTGATCTATCTCTTAGGTAAATTAAAAAATAAATATTGAAAATTAATTCTAGAACTTAAAAAATTGATCTTGCTGAGTAAATTAAGCTGAGTAAATTCAACATGTTTATAATTGAGCTAAAATAAGTCTAATAAGTTGCACCAATTTTAAATAATTTAAGATAAAATATGTTTTAGCTTTTATTCATTGCTATGCAAAATTTTCAAAATATTTGAAACATTTTTTGAACAAGAACATATTTTAGATCAAAAATGAATGTAATTTTAAAAAAAAATCATGGTCACATTGCCTCAACAACAAGCAACTTATTGCTCGAAATCAAATTGAATTTAAAATTTTTTTCTAAACATTACAGTTCAGCCAATAGCTCAAAAATTAATTTTGACTTTTCTAAAATTTTAGTTCTTAACAAAATTACTCGGTAATTTAGATAAAATCAAGATAATTCAAATTTTGTTCATTGTCTATTTAAGCTATGAATTCGAAAAGAAACGATACTTCAGTCTATCAGAGGAAAAACTCAAGCTAAAAGTAGAATTCTAGTTTTTTTTAAATTAAATTTTTAAATTTTTAAAGCTTCAAGAGCGAGGCTCGAACTACGACCGATTAATAGAGCACCACAACATTCATTACCGTTCACTAGAGCGCATACTGACTGCATTTAAGGAAAAGGGAATTGAAACAAGAGTAACGCAAAGATACAACTATTCTTATGATGACATCCACTGGGCCAATTGTATCTTCAGTGCTGGTGGCGACGGAACATTTTTGCTAGCCTCGGCTAAAATAAAATCTAATGACAAACCAGTTATTGGTATCAACACTGATATAAGTTAGTTTTGAAATTTAAAAATTTAATTCTAATTTTTTTTAATAATTTATTAAAAAGCTAGTTCGGAGGGGCATTTGTTGTTACCCAAGGACCAATCAGTAAATTTTTCTCAAACTCTAGCCAAGCTTTTAAATGGAAAATTCAGGTATGAATTGATTTTACGTAATTTTTGGGCTTCTTGAGGTTGATTCAAAGAGTTTATCTTTAGATATTAAAATTAATCTATAAATTAATTTTAATTAGTTCTAATTAAGGAATAAAATAATTTTTTTATTTAAAAAATATTTGTAGGAAAGATCGATCTTTTAATTTATTACTTTTTTCGAATTTAAAATTTGAAATTCGTTTTTAAAATTTAATTTTTATTTTAATGCTAGATACAAATTATTTTGAAATAAAAAATTTCAAAATAAACTCTACAAAAAAAAAGTTTATAAATTTAAATTTTAAACTCTATTCTAAAAAAATCGATTTTATCAATTGGTTGAGAAAATATTATTTTTAATTTTTTATTTTTTAAATCTACATAACATGTAAAGCATCTTACATTAAAATCATTTAAATAAATTAAAAGATTAATTATAATATCTAAAGATAAACTATTTGAATTTAAATTATTTAGTGAATTGATCATCAATTTCAAGATGACAATTTTTGCGATAAAACAATTATAAAATTTAAATAGCTGGCTTTACCGCGCGAGAATTCGGATTCATTTAGAAGGAGAAAATGTTGAAGATGAGCCTATTGAGTTGCATGACCAGGTCCTACAAAATTTAGAGCATAGGTATTTTTAATTAGAAATGAAAATAAAAAAAAGAAATACTTTTTTATTTAGATATATTGAGCACATGGAAGAAAACCGACAAACAAAATTAAAAAGAGAAGCTAAGAGTAAAAGAATTTTAATGATTTTTTGATTATTTTGGTTTAATTTAACTTTTTAGATTCCAAAAATCCAGAGTCAAAATTATTTCGAATACCTACGCTTGCTCTCAATGAAGTCTTTATTGGAGAAGCCTTAAGTGCTCGTGTTTCATATTACCTGATGTCTATAGATGATGGGCCTATGTTCAGACAAAAAAGTTCTGGTATCATCATATGCACTGGAACTGGTTCTACTTCTTGGTGCTACAATATTAATAAAATGAGTGTTCAATCGGTTAAAAGGATAATAAATTTAGGTAGATTTCAATTTTTTTTCCATCCAAAGAACTGAAAAGTAATTTCATGCAATTTTAAGTCAAGTCTAAAGTAAAGAACGGAGATAATGATATACCAGGAAATGATGATAAATTTGTCAACAATATTACACATGAATTCAATGACTCAATTGTATTTGAGCCTGATCAATTACGAATGGCTTACACAATTCGGGATCCAGTTATAAATAGTAAAAGTTTATTTTACTTATGAAATGATAAAACTTGAATATTTTCTTTGAATTGAAAATATTAATGGAATTTTTTTCTTTTCTTTTTCTAATTTTTTGTTCAATTTATCAAAAACTTGTTACTTGTTTTATCATTCATTAACCCGCCTAACAAATTTAATGAAATTAGATATTAAAATAGAAAATTTAAATATTTTAATTAACATTGATTTTAAGTTAAAGGTTTTTCGCTGAAATTCGCCTCTTTTTGTTCATTTAATTTTTCCTCAAATTTTTGCTAAAGTCAAAGTGATTATCATAAATCATAAATTTATACGTATTTATTTATTAATTATTTTAATTAAATAAAATCAATTATTTATTTATCATATTAATTATATTAAATTTTAAGAATTAATTAATTAAATACGATTGTTTTTTATATGATATTTATTTAAATTAAAAAAAGCGACTATCGAATTAAAATATCAAAAAAAGAATAAAGTTAATTGTTTTTTTTAGACATTCTTTTTTCTATTTATTAACTATATAATTACAATTTATTATTGACAGTAAGGAAACTATGTAGAATAATAATAAAGTACATACTGCAGCAATTCTTCCAAGACTGAAGAGCTTATTGTGAAAACTCTGTATCACTATTGTTGCTTTTTTAAAAGTCAATTTTATTTCGAAAGGTTTTTTTTCCTAATAATATTTTGAGTTTTAGCCTTTTTGTACTTTAGTGCTATTTTTATTGGAATTTGAATGTTCATTTAATGGAAAATTTTAATTATTAAATCGTTTACTTTTAAGAATTGCTTATATTCTTTAAATTTTCGGCTTTCATATTTATATCATCTTACGTTTTATAATTAAGAATTTTAACCAAAAAGATTTCTAATTTAAAATTACAAAATTATTTTTTTACATTAGGTGAAATAGAATGATTATTAAGAAAGTTTAAGCGAATAAAAAATAAAATAGAACATAATTCACAAAAATGTGAGAAAGATTTATTCACATAATATGTGAACTGTTTTCTTCAAGCAAACTAAATTCATCTTTATGGCCCTACCATTTAAAACGATAAATAATTTGTAAATAAAGAGCAATAAAAAAAACTTTAAAAAAAAAAATGGCAAAAAGAAAAGTTAAAGTTGGGAATAATTTTATTCTAAGACAAAAGTTTTAAAACTGTAATTTTAAAAAAGATTAAATTTTATTAAATTTAATTTCAAAAACTCAAATAAAATTTATTGGGTCGGTGATGATATTAATAAAAGTAAGCTTAAATAATTCTTGAAATTTTTTTATGAATTTATATAGATTTGTTAATTTTGCTTCATTTTTTTCTTTCTTTTTAAAAACCTTTTAATTTCAAGAATAAAAAATAAAAGTCAAATGACTTATCTTTGAAAACACACTCAACGCTACTTTAAAATTAAAATTTTATTTCAAATGGTTTTAATCTGGTCGAAACCATGTAAAAATTAATTTTTTAGAATTAAATTTGAATGTCATTATATGGTTTCGGTGAAGCCGTATACAGTTGTTTTTTAAATTTAAAAAAATTGTATCTTTTTTTAATCTTTCTATACAAAATGAAATTAACAATTTTGTAAAATAAAAAAATTACAAAAATTAAATATTTTATTTTAAAATAATTAAAGGAATTTTTACAAACGAAACAAACCGAGGCTTTGCCAAAAAGTAAATAAATTTTGAGATTGTTAAACTAAATAAATGATTAAAAAATTTAAAAAAATTAATAGATTAATTGTTCAATCTCGATGTTTTGATGCATGTTTAGTAATTGATGGAAGTCAATCATACCAGTTTAACGATGGCTCTAAAGCTGTGATGGAAACTCTGCCTGAAGATTCACTTAAAACAGTTATAGTCCACAGAGACTAGTGTTAATTAAATTTATTTTTATAATTTTTAAACTGAAAAAAGAATTCTTAAAAGTGTAAATATCATTTTTTAGAGAGCGTTTATTCTTTATTTGATTTTTATTTTTGTCAAACAAGCACAGGTTAACTAGTCGGTGTTTAGTTTAATGGTTAAGCCTATTGGCGACTTTATTATTCTTATTGAATCGTTGCCAATCAAGTCACATATCATATATATTGCACCCAAGCGATTAACAGTTTTAAAATTTTTGTGCTTTTTTATTAATAAATTATCAAAAAAAAGTCTCAGATTTATTTCTTTATATTTCTGACGGCGTAACAAGTCAATCAAGCTTTTGCGAGTGCTTATCAAAATGCGCCTAAACTTGCCCAGATTGGGAATAGAGAACCAAAAAGAAGACGAATTTTTGATTGAGAGAAGTCCAACTTGGACCAAACTTGATATGTCAGAGTCACTTAATCTGTAGTCTTGGATCAAAACTTCTGAATCAATTGTCAAGTGATTTTCAGGCAAGATTTTTTCCAGAAATTTATCTATCAGAGCTTTGTTTTTGCAGTTTTCTCTCACTTCGGTTTGTACGTATTCTTTGAATTTATCTGAAAAGCAAATTAAGGTCTCTTTGTCATTGTTGGATTCGAAATGGAACATGAATACTTTGGAATCAGTTCTAAGCGAGTCGATTTGCAGGTCAACTTGGGTGCGATTTTTGAACAAAGTGTACAATTGATGCAAATGAATTATTTCTGGAAGATTTTCGAACATGTTTTTTGGAAAAATGTTTTTTAAATAGTCCAATGCATACAGAACTGGATTTTCTACATGGTCGGCTATGTTTTTTTCAGATAATAGTTCCATGAGCTTTTGATAGTCTTTCTCCAACTTGATAATTTCTGGTTCATCGTTTGAAAATTTGGTTCTTTTGGCCAATGTAGAATCGCCAGTTGTTTGCTTTCGTTTGGACGACATTGTTAAATAAAAAGAACCAGAAAGTTTTTTTAAATCAAATTGAACTGGTTAAGTATTTTTGTATAGTAAATTTTATTATGATTAGTGAATAATTGACTAGACATGATTTTTTTCTTCTTAATTTTTAGAAGAAATCATTAAAGCCTTTTAAAAATGATTCAAATTCAAAAATTATGCATTATTAAATTTAAGCTTCCAATCTTTGGAAATATTTTCCTTAAATTATTTATAAATTAAAAAAAAAAGGACTTTTTTTTATTTGCGACACCAAACTAGCTAAAAGAAAATGATTTTCTGTGTCTTGTAATTCAAAAATTGTCTGTCATTTTGTGCAAATTTGAACAAATCTAATTTTATTTTCTTTAACAAATATTTTTTTGAATTAAACTTTATAAATACGAAAAATAAGGTAAATTAGCTTCGAATTTTTTTAAGAATCATGCATGTCCAGTCATATCATTGGTTAAAAAAATATGGTGCACCATTAAAGACCACAAGTTTTTTTTTATATTTTGCTGAATGTTTAAAGAATGTTTAAGCTTTGGTGTATTTTATTTTATGATCCAAGAGCATGTTATATTTTGCACAAAATGACAGACAATTTTCGAATCTAGACACTGAAAATCGTTTTTTCTTAAAATAAAATCATAAATAATTTAAGGAATATATTTCTTAAATGTGGTAAATTTAATGCATAATTTTTGAATTTGAATTGTTTATAAATCACTACAATTTTTATTTTTCCGTATTTTTTCACATTCTGATCACATAATTTTTTTGAATAATCGCCAGGTAATTAGAACCTGATTATATAAAAGTCACTGTCAATCTTTTAAATGCGTCATTTTGTAAAATGAGCAAATAATAAAATTTCTTTTTGACTTAGAAATAATTTTATTTTATTTTAACGTAATTGCTCGATTTTAGTGACATGTCACTATTTATTGAACACTTGTTTTTATTTTGACCTTTTTCGACAAATGCGACATGTCACTATAGTCAAAACAAAGGCTTAAAAATGATTTTTTAAGTAATTCAATTATTTTTTATTAGTTTTTGTCTGGATGACGAGAAAGTGTTTAACTATTAGGAAAATTTTTATTTTATTAATGAATTTTACGAAAGAATATAAAATCAAAATTTTAAATATTAAAGTAAAAAAAAGTTACTGTCTAAAGATCTTAAAATATCTTAATGTTATTTTAAGTTTGAACAATAAAATGAATTATTTTGTTTAAAAATCTTTGGCAAACAATTTCCACAGATCCAATTTTCGTATTTTTCACACTAAATCCAAGCATCTTTTTCGGAACTGGATGTAAAAAAAAATAGCATTTAAAACAATTTTTTGATTCCAGTACTATTTCAAAAACATTCGACTCTGATGGAGCTGGTGACTTTGGTTTAGCTGACGACTTGGATTGAGCTGATGATCTGGAAAAAGCATTCGACTTGGGTGGAGCTGGAGAGACCCTTTAAACTAATCCACCCATTTAATGTACAAAACGACAGTTTTTGTGGCCTTTTTTGTATATTAAAAGAATGGAGTATTATCAAAAAAATTAAAACATATGAAAATTGAACTACTACGTTTATCCTAAAATTTTATGTTAGTTGATTACTGCTAGAAATGAATGTGATTTAACTTATCATGTGTTTACATTAGAAATTTTAATCAATTAATCAAATAACCTTTTTATCTATAATACTCTATAAAGGTTTTCGTAATAAAAGGAAATCGTTAACTTCAAAGTAGAAGTTAACGATTAGAAAATCTTAATTGAAACTTTGATAAAAAAAAACGATAAATAAAATAGTCAAGAATGAATTTTTATATAGTTGAAATTTTGGTTTTGTTGAAATTGTATATATATGTTTAATATATTAACATACACCACGTTTTTTTTTCTATTTTACATTTTTGAAATAATTGCGTAATTATATTTCACAATTTAACATGCTTAAGTATTGAGTTTAAATTAAACAACGTAACTTCAAAATTTCAAAAAAGTTAAATAGAAAAAAAAACTTTCCATATGTTGTTAAATGTATTAAAAATAAACAAATCTATCAAAACAAAACTTTTTTAATCATAATTTACAATTTTAAAACGATATGTAAAATTTTTTCGACTATAGTGACACGTCGCATTAGTCGAAAAAGGTCAATATGAAAACCAGTGTTCGATACATAGTGACATGTCAGTATAGCCGAATACCCAACTATAGTGACATGTCACTAAAATCAAGCAATTACGTTATTTATTCAAAAAATTCATATTATGATCACCAAATCTATTGAATAATCACATAAATCATATAAAAGATATATTAATTGTCTAGTATGTGATTAATTCACCACATTACCAAATGGACTCTTATTTTAATTTCAGAGTATATTTATTAGACTAAAGTTAAATTTTTGTTTTGTTCAAAAAGATATTTCTTATTTTTAAAAAGTTTTTAAGGTTATAATTTTTTATAAACATATACTGTGCAAATTTTTAATTAATTTTTTATGAAAAAATAACAAAAATTTCAACATTCCTTACCTTTTCTCTTACAGTCATTGATAATTTCGATTAAAATATTTTAATTCTAAAATCTTCAATGCACTGCTATTTAATTTCACCAGCTCCTGGCATCTATCACCATTTAAATAATTATTTCATATTATCGAGGAGATTTATTATGAAGCAGAGTTGTTTTTAAGTCACAAGTCTTGAGTCAAGTCAAATTTTGACTTAAATATATGAACTTAAAAACAAGTCTGTTTTTGAGTCAAGGGTTAAAAATTAAAATAAAAATAAAAATTTTCAACTAGCATTAAAAAAAATTAAAAACAAAAAATTTCATTCCTATTCGATATTCAAAAAATAAAAAATATCAAAAAAGTTTCTACAATGCATTTTTTCTTTTGTAAAAAAAGCTTATCTTATAATAATATTAATTTTATAAATTTGAAGTATTAATTTCAACAAATTTGATGTTAAATTTTTTAATTTCTATAATGTTATCACTAGTTATAGAATTGACTTTCTTTAGATAAACCAGATAAAAATTTTCTTTTTCTAGATATAATGGACCAGTTTATTTTTCACTCTGATCCAAAATAATACAGAATGCATAAATGCAGTAAAATTTAAAATAAATCTAGCAATTTTCTAAACATATGAGTTTAACTAAAAAAAAAGCAAAAAATAGAGAATAATTCTAACATTTTTGAAACGTAAAAATTGTACTGAATCATGGATTCATTAGTCGCTGTTGAAAAGGAAATCGACAAAGCCTTAGATCTGTTTGAGAATTTTTACGATGGAGTCGACCAAGATATCAACCAGATCATTGATAATTTAGTCTCTACAATAAATGATTTGACCAAAAGTAATCTTAACTTTTTAAGTTTTAAAATGTTTCTAATTTTTAATTTTAAGTTGAAAGCGAGCAAACTTTTAAGCTGAGTGCCGATGACTCGATCAGCATGTGCAGAGAACAAGTCAGGGAATTGATCAAACACTATTCGGACAAGCACAAGGATCTTCATGCCAACATATCAAAAATTGGCAAAGTTATTGATAAAAATTTTGTTCCCGATTACGGAAATATGTCTCATTTAAACCTCATTGACACTGCTGAGAAAAAAATGCACCTCAATCAGGCAATATGCGAGCATCTGTTGCGCTCCGGTCACCTTGAAGTGTGTGATACCTTGGTAGACGAAGCCGGTCTAGTCCAGCAAATTGACGAAGATAAAAAAAGACCATTCATCCAAATGAACTTTATTTTAAGCAAACTAAAAGAAAAAGATGTCTACCCGGCTCTTGAGTAAAAAATATTTTTTTTTAAATAAATTTTTAAAATAAATTTTCAAAAAAATTAAAAAAAAAAGATGGTGTCAAATGAATAGTACAGAACTCAAGGCCATCCACTCTAATCTAGAATTTAAGCTTCATAGACTTAGATTTATTCAACTTGTTCAGCAGGGACCCAAAGCTCAACTTGAAGTTCTCAAATATTCGAGAAATTTCACTCAATTTGCCAATGAATGCTCCAAAGAAATCCAGCGATTAATGGGCTCATTGATTTATATGAGCTCTGGACTTGACAATTCGCCCTATAGCTCGTATCTTGGAGCCGAGCTGTGGGAAGAAATTGAGGAAGAGTTCATAAAAAATTCTTGTAAACTTATGGGTCTGCCTGTTGAATGTCCTCTGGATATTTGGTATATTAAAAGATTTTTTAAATTATTTAATTTTTCAATTTTTTTTTATTTAGTATTAATACTGGATGCAAAGCACTTCCAGCTCTTGTAAATATTGTTCAAGTAATGCAACAGACACAATGTGGCCACATTTTATCCAAAGATGAACTACCAGTAATTTGAAAAAAATTAAATTTAAAAAAAATTTACTATCTTTTTTTTAGATCGAAATAGAAATTGGACAAAATTACAGATTTCATTCGGTCTTTTCTTGTCCGATTTTGAGGCAACAAACCACTGATTTGAATCCACCTATGAGACTTGTCTGTGGACATGTTATTTCAAAAGATGCTCTCACAAAATTGAACAATTCCGGAAAGTAAGACTAGAAAAATATTTTTTTTTTTTATCTATTTTAAATTTTTTCTTAAAGAACTCGAATTAAGTGTCCTTATTGTCCTGTAGAGCAATCGCCAAGCGATGCGAAAAAAATGTTATTCTAAAATAAATCCGCAGTTGAACTTGCATTTTTGTCTGATTGTAAAAATTAATTTTGTTTTTTCTTTTTTTTTTTAAATGATAAACATGCACACCTTTCAATCGTTGAAAATAAAATATCCTAAAATTTCATTAAAAATGCAGAGTCATATGTCACAAAGGTAAAAATGTTATTTATTAGTGTTAAATAAAAATGTTTTTTTGTTTGGATTTTTAAAAATAAACTTTTAATTATTAAAACTTTTTGTATAAAGGTCTTAAAATACCTGAGAAAATATATTATATGACTTAAAAAAAATTTTATATGCTAATTAAGATTTTTTAAATGCCTACCAAGCAAACAGGAAAATTTTTGCTAACATTTTTCACTCTTGGAGTCGTTTATCTGTTAACAGTAACAATAATTTTGGTAATTTTCTAGTATTAAAAAACTAGATTTAATTAATTTTTATTTGAAATTAAATTTTTAAGCCCCTCTATTCCGAAAGTTTAGAAGAAATTTTTCCATCATTTTTTGTGCTGAGTTATTTAGCCGTAATTCCAATACTACTTTTGTTTCTAGTCGTATTTATTTCATATAGTATTCTTTCTTTTAATAATTTTAAATGATGTTTTTTTATATTATTTAAAAGGTACATTTATGATTTATATAAGAATCAAATACTTGAACAAAATAAAAAATGTAAGTATTTTTTTTCAGAATTTATTTTTTTTATTTCCTGAATTTTTTTATTATTTATTTCCATTCACACAGTATTTTGGTGAGTTTTAAGTAATTATATATATTTTTATTTATATTATATATATATCGGTATATTAGATCGGTATATCAGGTTTAGTAATTGGCATAGCAGATAAGGATTTAGCTGATATAATGTAGCCTTATAAACTACGTTCACACAGGTTCGCCTGTGTCACAGCTTTCAATACTACTACTACTACTACTATATATATATATATATAAATAAAAAAAATTAGTATTATTTGAATAATATCGTTAAATATTTTTAAAAAAAATTTTAAAGTGTGTTTTTCAGATCTAGAAATTAAATATTTAATTTTTTTTTAAATATATGAATTTTTAAATATTCGGGTCTCCCACGTTATGTGACCTATAGGTCACGAAAAATGTGACCAATTCAATATCGCTCATTTGGTGACCAACAGTGGTCATTTATTTGTGACCTGTGCAATAGGTGACCAATATTTTAACAAATAATTTAAGTTGATTCAATAAGTGACCAAGAGGTTAATTATGTGACCAATTAACTCATTATGTGACCACGTACATCATTATGTGACCAATAAAATTATTTATGTGACCAATAATATTATTTATGTGACCAATAAAATTATTTATGTGACCACTTAATTTTTAAAGGGACCAGAAAATTTAGAAAATGTTTATTAATTTTTATTGTTTCAATTTTTACTATTATTTAACCGTTTAAATTTTTTTCAATATTTTTAAGTTTTAAGTTCAAAAATCTAAAGTAATAAATATCTTAATTTTTATGTTTTCTACTTTTGTGTATCTTTATTCCTGCCTCACCATCCATATATTCTCCACATAATTCACATAAAATAGGATTCTTTTTGCCGCTTAATTTCTTCTTGATTACATCCTGAGTTTCTTTTGAACATTCAGGTATTTCGTTAGCCAATTTTTCATAAATTTGTGACTTGTTTTTAGCGCTAGCAGTAGCAATATTTAAATTGTCCATTTTGTCAATAACATCTAATTCAGACTCATCATCTGTGCCATCAATACCAACATCTAGTGGAATGGTCTTAGTAGTAGTACTAGAACTACAAGAAGCTTCAATTGTAACATCATTTAGATGATCAGCCACATTTTCATCATTAAAATCATCTTCATAATGTACATTGCCTGAAACAGAACCTGAATCAGAATTAGAACTTGAACTTTCGGATTCCGTATCGGAATAATCAGATGAAAATTCAACTTCTTCTTCCGGGTCACCATTTACTTCACGAATCAACTCCTCATACTCAGCACTTAAATTCGTTAATTAGTAATAATAATTAAAAGAAAAATAATTTTAATTTTTACCTTTGACCAGGTGAGTAAAATCGAGCAATTTCCTTTAATATCAAATTAAAACATTCTTTGCGATCACAGTTATTGTTGTACCGCCAAACAAACTCATCAATGTAGGATTGAATTTTCGAACGTTTTACAACCATGCATTTCCTTAAATTTATGCTTGCAAGCGTTCCACAAACTTTCAATCTTGTTGGTACACGTCCCAGTATTAGGGTCAACAAAGTTTAGACTGTGATTGACAGTCTGGTGTTTAAAATCTTTAAAATTTGATATTTTGTTGTAACTACTCCAACAATCAGAGTAGACAGTAGTTCCACGGTTACACTTTTCGTAAATAATGCTTAATAGTGTTAAGGCTTCTCTATCTTTTACGACTTGCAAATAACATTTTGGCAATTGATTATCAGTTTTTCGTTCAACAAGTCCAAAAACCCATACTTGTCCACGTCTAAGATCTTTTCCCTTCCAATGCTTTACTTTCGCGTAAAGCGACTCATCTATTTCCACAATCTTACCAAATCCTCCTAATACAATATTTTTTTTATCTAAACTTAACGTACAAATTTGCCGTAATTTTTCAAACAAACCAGCTACCATATTTTCACTAACATTGTCATCAAAATTCATTTTAATAATAGAACATGTTTTGACAATAGTCAGCTGAGCAGCCCAACATTTAATTAAACCTATAATAATATTTATTTTTTTTCTAAACAAAGAAAAAAATGAACCATCCCATATAGATTTATAGGTACCACACTTGTAGCCATTACAACGCCAACTCAAATGCTTATCAGATGATTTTTTTCCTCTTGTTCTGAATCTAAGTTCCATTTCTTTTTGAAACTTTGGACATTTAGTATTAGTACATACTTGTTTACCATACACGGCATCCAATTCACGCAACATATTAAATATTTTAAATTCTTTGGATTCTTTAATTTCTTTGTCCATTTTAAAATTTAACTTTTTTCCAAATAAACTTTTTTTGCAAATAAACAGCTTTTTTTCAAAATTGCAATTTCATTAAACAGTTTTTTTCAAAATTTCAAAAAATTATAATCTTTATTTGATAAACATGTAAAATTAATTGTCTGATTTATAAAATGTAATTCATTAGTTATTTTTTAGGTGACCGTTGTCCTTCATTAGGTGACCATTGTTCTTCATTAGGTGATCGTTGTCCTTCATTAGGTGACCATTGTTCTTCATTAGGTGACCGTTGTTCTTCATTAGGTGACCGTTGTTCTTCATTAGGTGACCGTTGTAATCATTTAGTGACCAAGTCCTATTTTATGTGACCATAAATTGGTCACCTATTGCACAGGTCACAAATAAATGACCACTGTTGGTCACCAAATGAGCGATATTGAATTGGTCACATTTTTCGTGACCTATAGGTCACATAACGTGGGAGACCCAAATATTCTTTTTTTTTAGTAATATACAGCCGTGAAATAAAATTAAATAATAATAGCAAAAATAATGTTCGGACCGAAAAAATGAAAGCTTGTGAAAGAAAATAAAAATTTATGAAAAATTATAAACGTAATCGTTCATTAACGTTTATAAACGCTCAGGAAAATATTGTGTGAATAATCATGACTATATGAAAAAGAATTATTTATTTATTTTCATTTAATTATTTACTGATTCTAAACTTTAAAATGCAAGATTCTGTTTAAACTAAAATTAATATTTTATTCTCTAAAGCATAACTAATATTATCTATTATATTAATATTTAAAATTGAGTTAAATTTTTTCCAGTATTGAGGTGATATTTCAAAGATCTTTCTAAAAATGATTAACAGATTGTCAAATCAAAGTTCAAATGTGATCACTAGGTTATGTAAAAATATCTTAAAAAAATGATCAAAATTGAGAAGCTTGAGAAGGATTGCTGATAATTAAGCCATAAAAAAATTCTCTAAAACTAGAACCCCCGAAAAAGATTTTAAAAAGGAATATTTTAAGTGTTGAGCAGGGCTTTTCAAAGCTTTTTAATTTGTCCAATTTTTACATAAATAAAATGTAATGTTTTTTTTTTAATAATCTTACTAACTTAAAAATTAGAAAAATTAAATATTTAATAAGCATGAATGAAAAAATTAATTTTGCTATTAAGCTATAAAGATATTTGAAAAAATCTTTCTTTTTTTAATGATTAAGAATTTTTAAATTGTTACAAAAATTTGCATATGACACATATTACATTTTTATGTTTTTTATGATGTATCTTTTAATTATTTAAAATATTTTAAATTTATATTATAAGATTCAAGGAATTCAAAGACATATTGAAAATGGGTATCTAAATACTCTATTGAAAATTAGAAGAAATCTTTCTACTTAAATGCTAAATAAATTAAAATTAACTTTAGCCTAATTGGTTTAGACCACACTCCTTTTTTTTTTAATTTATTTGTTTTTTCTAAATTCAAAACTATTAATTTATTTAATGAATCCGTACCCGGAGCGTGTCTCGCGCACCTTTATCAATTGAAACAAATTTATTCATATTTTCAGGTTTATAATTAATTTTAAAAAAAAAAAAAACATTTTTTAATAATATTAATTAATATAATGATTGACAAAAGAAAAAAAAATGAGTTTGAATCAGAATCTGTACTAAAAATATGGGAGAAATTCATATTTTGAGAGTCTAAAATTTATTAAAATATATTAAAATTATAATTTAAATCGCTTATAGCTTTAAATCACCAAACAGAACCATGCATTTTACTTTTAATGCTGTAAAAAAAATCTCATTAAATTTTAAATTGAAGCCGATTTTTTCTTTTATATATTTCAACATCTTAAATAAATTTTCTGATTTAATTATTAAAAAATTTATTAACTATATTAATATTTTTTTAAGGATTAAATCGTTGATTAGACCATTTATCAGCAACCAAATTTTATTAAATAACTATTTAACAAAAAAACCATTAGTTATTTTGTGCAAAAACTATTCAGACTTACAGACAAAAAATGAAATTGTTTCACAATCTCAAATTTCAGATCTTACCGCTACTAATCAGAACAAAGATTCAAATCTAAGCTTGGTAATAAACCAAGACTTTATAAAAATGCTCGAACAAAAACTAGACAACAAAAATTTCAAAACTCTACCATACAAGCAAGACGAATTCAATAGTCTAATATACAAACTAGAGAATCCGTTCCATTTATTTTATTTGTATGAAAAATATTCCAAAGAATTTAATTCTTTTAACTTGGTAAATGTGATTAAAAAGATGGCATTTTTTTCTCGAAATCAAAAATTGACTGAAAATGGATTATTTTTTATTCCAGAACAAATAAATAAAAGTTTGACGAAACATTTAATTAAAACAGCTCCCCAATTCGAATCGTTCCAATGTTTAACTGTTCTAGCAAAGCTTGTTCAACTTGGATACAAAATAAATGATTTCCCGATCAAAACAATGCTGCAAATGTTAAAATTTCATGTTAATGAATTTGATTTAGATGATTTGATTAGGTGCAAGGAATTTTTGCAAAGTCTAAGAAACAGTCCCGATGGAGGAGTTAACTCTAATGAATATGCTGAAAATTTGGAAAAAGCTTTGAATTTAGCAGCTCAAATTAAATACGAAGAACTCAAAAATGTAAAACAATCAATTAATTTACTCAAGAATTTTTCAAGCTCATTGTCAGATGCAAATTTTGAAAAAATTGTAACTTTCATTTATGAGAGGCTTATGCAAAAAGATGTATTTCATTCTATGGACCTGGTTGGCATTATGGCTGAGCGAAACTTTTTGCATCTGAAACTTTTTCTTAAACTAAAAAAAATTGTGACCAGACAAAATGTAAGCGATAGCGCCAAACTCAAGGATTTACACAGTTCTTTTTTAAAAATAAAATTCTACGATTCTGAAATTCAGGACTATTTCATTGAAAAACAAATCGAAAATGCTAAAAACTCTTGCATTGATGTGGAAGTTTTTAATCATCTCTTAGAGAGTTCGCTTTTTTTTGTTCACAAAAGTTTACCCTTGCTGGACTTCATTTGTGATTCTAAATTGTGCCATGAAAATAAATTTTCAGTATTTCATTATATTCTTTATTCAGCACAGACCGGTTATGAAAAGTAAGATTTTGAACTTTTTAAAAATTTTTTTTTTTTTATTACATTATTCAAAATATTTGGATTCAATCAGTCAATTTTTAACTTTTTCAAATTTGAAATAATTTATTTTCATCCTTAAGAAATTCAGTACACATATAAAAATTTGAAGAAAAAATTTTCTCTTTATGATAAATATTAGAGATAAAAAAAATTTATTAATAATCAATATGTTACATTTTTATCCTAAAATATATTTGATCATGTACCAAAAAAAATGAGACAAATAAAACACCAATTTGATTATTAATTTTTTTTATTTAAAAATACTTTCAAAAATTTTTGTTTGTAAGTTAAATTTAATATTAATCTTAATTACGGTCGTAAATAATGATAAAAATTAAATTTTATTTGGCAAATAATAATGACTAAAAATACTTATTCAAATTAACTAGAAATATTTTCAAATAAAGTCCTTAGCTTTCTTTTTCTACTTATGCTTAGTTGATATAGCGCAAATCTTTCATATCCAATGCTCAAAGCATTAAAATTGGCTAATAAGTTAAAAAATATTTGAATTAGTTTTACCAAAAACTCGCTTAAATTTTGAGTGGAACCACTCAATATGACTATTGGTACAGCGACCCACGATCTTTAAGTTCATACACTAAATTATAAAAAGATTTTTTGAATATTAAATTTAAAAAAGTCATTAGTATGATTTTTTGTAGATAAACTTTTTTTTGAGATATTTTTTACGACTTCAATTAAATTAGAGGGCAACTTGAAGTTTATGATCAATTTCTGATGCTCAAAATGATCAAATAAAGCTTTTAAATATTAAATAAATTAATCAACAATAACAATTATATTATTATATTATTTTATTATTATTATTATTATATTAACAATTTATTTAATTAAAAGTTAAATGCTATTAAATAAATTAATATTTATTAAATAGTATTTATGTAGAGATACATTGATTTAACATATTTTGTTAAATCCTAAGGTAAAATCTGCAAATGTCTGCAAAAAATTATCTACTCCACTATCCCACAAAGTATCATCATTTTGATGATGTGCACTCGGCAATAAGCATTTTGATATTGCAGAGTTTACTTTTTTATTTAGCGTAGAATGTTAAATCTAAAAATGTATCTTTGCATTAATTTTAATAAGAAATAACAATTTATTTCATATTTTAAACTTGATTTGATCTTTTTAATTACAAATTTCAAATTGCCAATTAGAGGATACCTAAACTACGAATAAACAATTTTTTTTTTGGATTTTTTTCATCGTAACTAATAAATATTTTTTTAATTGAAGTTTTCAAATTTAAGTGAATTTCACAGCATTTATTTTGTATATCTCTTTGTTAGATTTTCTATTTATTTTCATTTAAATTTTTATTTTGAATTATCATGCTATTTATCTATGATAAAATTAGAAACTTTTAAAATTGAAATTAATTTTTATCACTGAAATAAATTTACTTTTTAAAAATTTGCTTCATGAATTTATAATAATCTTTTATTAATAAACAACTTTTTCGATTTTAAAAAAACTCTTTTTCGCATAAAATTCTGATAAAAGAAATATTTCCAAAACATTAACAAAAAAAGAAAATTTTTTTCACCAAATTCTAAAATGCTTGATTTGGAATGTGAATCCAATATTTGTTTTATTAAAAGAATGAACATTCAAGTAATTGCTTGATAAAGATAAAGACCATAATATTTTATTATATTCATTGTTAAATTTCATACAATACTTCCAATACAAAACGAAAAAAAGAATTATTAATTTTGCTCTAATGGTCAAATACTTGATTTGCAAATAAAACAAAGTGAAGCAACTTTGGTTTCATTTACCGAGGCAGCCTTTAAAATCTGTGCGAATCTTGCAAAATTGCACAATAATAAAATGCAATTAATTTGCACAAATTTTTCAGACTTCAGCAGTATGTGAAACAAAAATTTTTTTCACTTTATTTCATCTACAGAACATATTTTTCTGATAATTAGAAGAAAATTTATAAAAAAATTTTCTTTTTGTAATGGAAGTTTCATATGAAATTTAAAATTGCCTGAAAAGAGAGAGCTTCTTCCGAATATCCGACGAAAAAAATATATAAAAAGAGCTCATAAAAATGGTACCCTTTTATAAAGCCATTAAGCCCATTGAAGTTGTTGTGGTAAATTTTATCGGTGGAATTTAATTAAAATAAACATGCTTTAAAAATGAGGCTTATTTTTAAAACATGTAAAGAAGTAAAGAATGATTTGAATCACATATTTTTAATATTTTTTTTATCAAAAGTATTAAATTGATTTTATTAATCAATTAGAATCTATTTAATTAAAAAAAATAATAATTTTAGTTTTTTAATTAAAGGATTACAAATGATTTGCAAGAACTTATTGAAAAATTTTTAGAAGAGAATCAGAGTGATGAAGCAAAAATTTCTTTGTTAAAAAGTCTTTGTTGGATAAATCAAATGTCTCAAGCCAATAAAGTTCTGTCATCAATACAAGTTCACCAAAACTTGAATGTAGTGGATAAGCTATTTTTACGTGACATTTTTAATTTGAATTCATTCAAAATTGATGAGATGTAAGGTTTAGTAAAATTTTATCAAACCAAATAAATTGAATTTTGATTTAGATTGCCAGTCAAAACAAAGTTAGAAGAGAAATTTGAAGAGACAGTGACAAATATGGAAAATTATGAAATCAGATGGTGTGGTGATAGTATAGAAACTGCTAGTTATTTCAAAAATTTTGAAATTTTCGATCGCAACTCGAATAAAAAGTATTAATTCTAATGATTATGGTGAAAATTGATGAAGACTTTATTTTTTACTTTTTAAGATGCGTGGTTCAATTCACTGGTTTAAATGAAAAATTCAGAAATATTGGAGATTACACCAACAGTTTTACATTTAAGAAAAATCATTTGATTAAATTGATTAAAAACGAAACTGAGAAAGGAAATTGTCGTTATTGGATTTTTGAAGCGAGGAAATATCAAAATCTTGGTCCAAATTTTCAAAACAAAGTGAAATATTATTTAGATGAAATTTTTCAAAAAATTGTTTAATTTAAATAAAATCTATTGTTTGACAGAATTCATTTTAAGGTTCTTTTTGTTAATTTTATTAAAAAAAGATCTTATTTATCTCCATTCTCTAACCATTGATTTCTACTAAGAAAGAGTAAATAAATCATTTTTTTTATTTGATTATTATTAAATGGGTATTTATATTAATTATTTGGGTGTAAAAATAAATAATTTTTGGGTATTTATTTTTTATCAAAATTATTAAAAAAGAAATAAAAGCTGGGTACATAAAAATTATTGTCGAGTATTATAAAAATGATTTTTGGGTATTATAAAAATGATTTTTGAGCATTATAAAAATTATTATTGAATTTTATAAAAATATTTATTGAATATTATAAAAATTATTAAAAAATTATTCTCTAATGAATTCTTTTTTTGCTAAGGTAGGTCTGCCTCTCTTTCTTTTTTGTCCGAATGGTCCTGATTTAGCTATTAATGAAGGACTGACTTCTTTTAATCTAATAGCCATACAACATGTTTGCATACATACTCTTTAAGAAAACTAGGACAAGTGCATTTAGCCTGTTCCCAATCTTGACAAGTCAAGATTGGGAACAGGCTAAATGCACTTGTCCTAGTTTTCTTAAAGAGTTCTGAATTTAAGGCTTAAATTCAGAATCAGTAATCTTATTAAAATCATCTGATCATCAAGTATCTTAATTTCTTTCGATTCTTTAGCCCATTGGTAAGAATTTGTCCACAAATTAAGGGAAATAGTTGGTTCTAAAATAAACTTTTTATAATTAATATGAGCTGTGGAATTTTTGATATTTTCATTTGAACTTACTTCTAATCCAAAAGGAAAACTCTATCTTTATCAATAGTTCCTACAATTAATATAGGGAATCTTTGCCAAAATAGCTTGTAAGTTGCATCAGCATGAAAATGAGTAGACATCGAATTATTATTTAATAATCTTTTTGATAAAATAAAAAGAGAAAATTTAGCATCGTTATAGCTGTATCTTATTTGGTGCATTTTGACCCTTCCTTTCCTATACTTTTTTCTACATTTCCGTCTCAACATCGTTATCCTCCTGACTGCTGTAATATTCTGGCACAAGCTTTTTTGTGTAACATGTTTATTAATTTATTTATTTAATAATTATTCTTTTCCTTGTTGTGCAATAATTTTAAATTTCTAATCATTAATATGAATATTTATATTGTTTTAATTTAAATAAGTAATCACTAAGATAATTTAATACTCTAAATGAATTTTTAAACACTCATTTGATTTTTTTTTGACCTCAAATATACATTTAAATACTTGATTATTTTAATTAACACTCATTCAATATTTTAAGCATTCAAATTATTTATCCAATACCCAAATTGATTTTTTGCTAAATACCCAATTATATTAATAAGTACCCATTTAAATACTAGCCATTTTTATATCACCACAATTTTTTATTTTTTAATCCTTAAAGCCAATTCTTCGACTTTCAAATTGAAGAAAAAAATCAAGAAAAAAATGTTTAAAAATCATTTTTCAATTTTTTGGTTCTGGTCAATTTTGTTTTGAAAATTATTTTTAAATTAAAAAAAAGAATAAGATGAATTGGGTTTAGCTAATCAAATAATGATTCCAGTCAAAAATATCCTATTAAAATCAATTCTTTTGAAAATTAAAAAAATATTTAAAATTTTAATTATTATTTTTTTTTACAATTAAAATGAATTTTTAATTTTACAACAATGTAACTGTGGAATATCACTAATTACTGACTCTCGAAAGTTTCAAGGTAATTTTTTTTTATTTTGTTATTACCTTTTAAATAAAAATGCTAAATTTTTTATTCCAAAAAATTCAAAAACCATTTAGAAAAGAAAAAAAAGATAAAATTCTTTAAATATATATTTGACAGAATTAGATTGGACAATTTAAATCGATACCATTAAATTGGAATAAAATACCGTAACTGTCAAGATTATATATATATAAAAAATTAATTAATTAATTAACACAAATTTTTTATCTTTGACCCTTTTTAATTGATGCAAAAATTATAAAATAAAAAAAAAATATAAAAACGAAAATAATGTTGTAATTGTTACCTTATCATTTTCTTTTATTTTTCATAATCTATCAACATTTGAGCATGTAAAACCTGTCATTACTTATTTAAATTTATCTTTTCAGATTTTTCTAATCTAATTTATTTCATTTTTATTTAATCTGCATTAGCTCGAATATTATTAAATATAAATATCAATAATAAATTTTAAAAATGTCTCATTCATTAAATTTTTGAAAAAATTAGTTTGTTGTATTCGCTTATATTTTTTGTTGATATCAAATTTTATTTTTGCTATCAAAAATATTATTATTATATTTTTTTATTGATATCTAATTTAAATTCAAAGATATCAAAAACAGGAAAATTGATATCATTAAAAAATATCAAGATTTTGAAAAAAAACATTGAAAAATTATTAGTAATTCAGAAGATATTAAGATTTTTTCTTTTCTTTATGCCGATGTTTTATTTATGGAACCAGGGAGTCTTTCTATTTTTTTAGAGCATTAACAATTGGAACTAAATTTTCTTTTTCATTTAAATCAGACTCAGAACTAGCATTTTGTATTTTTTCATTTTCATATATCTTAATATTTAAAAATACAGCGATTTTTATTTTCAATGGAACCAATCGTTTAACATGTTGTGAAAAAGTAAACTATAAAGAAAAAAAATTCCCACGGTCAATAAACTGAAGGTAGATGTTAACTTGAAAACAAAAATTCAGTATTTAATAAGTAAATAATTGTTCATTTGTCTTTATTTTACTTTCCAAAACCTTTTTTAAAATATTTTATTCTGAAATAGCTTCACCTCAGTAAGAAAATAAAAAAATAAATAATTTGGAGAATTTCTTAAACGAATTTAAAAAAGCTTTAAATTTAAGAATTTAATGTTAATATTAAAGGGAATACTTAATTCTGAAAATTGACCGATCAAAAATTTAAAACTTAATTAATAAAAAGCATTAAAAACTTTTTAACAGGCATTGTCGTAATTTTAGAATGTAAGATTATTTTGTTATTATTATGTAAAATTAAACCTTGTAAACTGCCGTATGGGGTTTTGGTGCAAAATAGTTGAGTAAATAAGTTAATATGTAATATTTAGATTTTTTATAAATTAATAAAATTTAACTCGGGATAATATCAATATTACTTATTTTATTAAGTTGGCTTTACAAAAAAAATCCTTAATTTTAGATTTGGATTTTACTATTCTGTTTTCAAAAATTATGAAAATTTAAAAAAAAGGAAAAACTTTTAATTCACATGGTATTCTCTAAAAAGATTAGTCACCTTCCTATTTTGTCATCCGGGCTTGGGACCGGCAAACGGCATAGTTATGACGGCGCCTTCCCCTAAAAAGCACGTGGGACATTCATCATAAACAGCGCCACTCATCCGAGTCATGGCATTGTGAATTTTCATACAAATCTTTTAAAAAATACAAAAATAAAATTGTTTTTCATTTATTTAATATGAAGAAATTTTGCTTTTTAAAATTTGATGATGAAACAACATGAAACAAAATATGTTTCATTAAAATTCAACAAAAAAAATTAATTTTAAATAACACAGGAAATATTAATGATCAGAAAAATATCATATTTGAGATCCATTTTTTTCTTCCCTCTATGATCTATTCTACGTTACGCTATAGCTACACTATAGTTACAGCTATCCAAAGAGGATCAGCTGTAAAACAATTTCTTGCTCTGATTAGATTCAATACTGGATGTTGGTCAAAGCCAGCGGCACCCTCATACGAAAAGACCAGGACAAAGACCCGTAGATCTATGTACCCGAAATACAGCTCTTCTTGGGACTCGTAGAAGACCACATTGTGTGGATGCCACCACCCTCCTCTTTTCTCGTCCTGGGCTTGGGATCTTACAACAAAAAAAACCTATTTATTTATTACAATTTTACAATTAGAAAATATATTCTCCTTTTAAAAATTCCCGATGTGGCCATGTTTCTTCGAAGTGAATACTTACTAACTTGCTAGCCATGTTTGTGTAAAGAAGCATTAATCGCGGGCAAAATCATTCAATATCTGTTACAGAAACAAAATGCATTCTTGCAATTAAATGATCATTCGGTCTTTATTACAAATTTTAAATCTAAGTAAAACAAATAGTTAGATAAAAAAAATCATTACTTTTTTCTTTCAGTCCATTTTTTTTTCTTTTTTACAATATTTAAAATATTTGGGTATTTGGTAATTCTTTTTATAATTTATTATTTTATTTTTAAAATTATTATTTCCATTATATATATATATTCATACAACTACTTGACTGCTGAAATTGCATTTCAGACTTCAACGTATATGTCACAATTAAATTTAGTTGATCGATAAGGATTGTATAGAAAACACCATTGATTTTTAATTTGGTTAGAACTTCTTTTATAATATATTGCTAAGGACTGTTTGTTCTGAAAAATCTTTCGGAAAATTCTTATTACAAAGATCATCAATCATGCGTGGGGAATTCGGTTGTGAAGGACCACATGGATCATGCATCATGCAGGACTTAACAGTTCTATAAAGGTTTGAAAACTTTGTTTTATCGGGGACTTCGGCTTTTACAATTTGATTAGCTTTATCTACATTTTTTATTTTGTCCTCGATGTGAAGAATGATCAAAATAAAAGCATGGGGAAGTCCTCTTTTTTGGAATTCGATAAAATATATATGTGCAAAAGCTCGTCCCAAAACATTATTTTTAAAAAGATCGTCTAAAAGCATTTTTCACTTCAATTTAAACACTCAAATTATAAGATCTGGGTGATCATTTTGAGTAAGCGACTTAAACAGTTCATTTTTTATCTCACCCAATTTGGATTACATGTCATTTTTATAAAAAGATCAGGTTTCGCATAAGCTCTCACCAACAACATTTCAACTTGATAAAGCTGATGCATGTGTCTTGAACTGCCTGAAAAAGATGATGGAAGTATTATCTTTTTCCCAGGAATCATTATTAAAAGAATCGAACATTCCCTGACATAATTCTGCTCGAATATTTTTTTTTTTAAGTAACAAATAGTTCAAACGACCAGCTTCAACCTTCCCTGCTAATTGCTCAACAATTTATTGATAAAAAAGATGATCAAATAGGTTTAGGGACGTATCTAAAATTTAAAAATACAGGATTAGATTATGAAATAACCTTATTCTTTCGTGTAGTCGGGAGATTATATTGCTTATTTTTATTCACATTTTTCTAAAGATTAATTTTCAGATTCAAAGTCGGATCCGCATGAATTCTTTTTCCAAATTGTATATAAACGTTAACGTAAGGATTGTCTTGCTCAAGAATAATTTGAAGCTCATTTAAAATATAAACATCAATCGGTGACTTGAAATTGTTTTTTCGGAAATTTGTTTGAAATTCTGGGTCGTATATTTGAGAAAAAGAAGATTGATTAACAATTGGATTATTGGAAGATTGATTGGGTAAACAGGCCTAAGATTGCTTTTAATTTGACAAACAGATCCTTGAATTTGACAAATATAAACACCACGTGTCGCTCTCAACAAGATTTCACGGGATCCATGAATTTCGACAAATTTTTTTTTTGGACAAAATATTTTCGACAAGTTAATTTTGAAAAATATAATTTAGAACATAATTAATTCGATTGAATTCGACTAAAAAACAATCAAGTATATTTTCGCTGTGTTCTTTTTCGACAAAAAATCATTCGACAAAATTCAAAAAATAATTGATAACTTGATAAGTCAATTTGAACAATTAAGCTTAGAACTAAATTTAATACGAACATCACGTAACAAAAAAAACTTTTTAAAATTAGAACAATCAAATACTGATAATCTTTATGTTCAATTATTTACTGGTCTAGTTAATAAGCGTAAAGCTAAGTATATAGTTTTATAAGAAAAACAAAACAGTTGTCTAATTAATTACAAATTTGAAGAAGTTTTGTCTTTTTTAAAATTTGTTTCTTACTTTACTGAATTTAAAAAAAATGAAATGTAAAAAAAATATAATGACTTTATTGATTTAATTGATTTTTCTTTTAAAAAATTTTTGTCTAAATTATTTTTGTCTAAGTTTTATCTTGTCGAGTTTATCATTTGTCGAAATTAACACTTTTTTTGTCCAAATTATCTTTGTCGAAATTATACTATACTAAATAAATTTGTCGAAAAATTGCATATTCAGATTTCACTGTAGTTGGTTTGAACGGAAGTAAATGATAAAATTTTATTGTGCATTCTAATAGATTTACGAAAATTCTGAGCTTGCTGTGAATATTAAGTTAGAAATTTTCTCAAAAATTCCGGTAATGGATTTTGTTGTGGAAGTTCAACCACTCCTTTACTACAGCAGATTCCAATAAGTGGAGACTTAAATGTACAAGTTGATTTTTATTCGATCCATATAAAGGTCTAACAATTGGGACAAATGACGGTCCTTTTAGGTAAAATTAAGGAACCATTCAATTCGTATTTAGGATCAGAATTAATATATTTTCCAAAAATAAATTTTTGGTCATAAATTTTTCTGGCAATCAAATATGTGTTTGATTCAGTGAACTATATATAACTTAAAAATGAATAGTGAAATAAATAATCATTAATTTAAGAATAAAATAATTAATTAATAGTTAGGATAATGATAAAATCAAATAAAATCAAAATAAAATCTTAATAAAAAGAGAACCTTGATATATCTTCGTTAGGTAAAATTTATAAGGTTGATGACATGTGTTCATTAATAAAATCTTTATCAACTTCCTAAAATATATTTTTAAATTGAAATACAATTTTTTTTTTCAATTAGTAAAAAATAATTTCTTACATTAAAATTGGAATGTTTAGAATTTGAACGACATGATTTATTCGAAATTCGCTGATGAGTTTTACTGCCACATTTTAAAAAAGATATTTTACTTTGATTAATTGATAACTGAAATGTTTAGAAAATATAGTTTAAGGAAAGAATTAAATGGAATTACATTTATTGGTGGTGGAAAATTATTAGAAGAATGATTAATTTCTGGTGTAAAGCACTCATTGTTTTTTAAATAATTTTTTACCAGGTTATCGCGGTAAAATTTCCTTTTTAAAGAATTTTTATTTTATATTTCAAGTTTAATTTTTTATATTTACATCATTTATTAAAGAGGATTTTGGGGTATATTGCTCATTCTCTATTGTGAATAATTCAGATTTAGTTGTTTTCGGTGTAAAAGAAGTATGATGATAATTGGTGGTTGAAAAATAGACGTGGATAGATCAATTCTTTTTATTGAGATAATTTGCAGATTGAATAAATTCTCGTCTTTGTGTAATATTAACTAAGTCTTTTTCTTTATTTTAAAATCGGAATTTTTTTAAAGGTTGTGGTGGAAAAGCTTCCTATAATTATATTTCTAGTTTATTTTTTTTGAATGTACATCATTTATTAAAATGGATTTTGTGGTACATTGCTCATTTCCTATTGTGAATAATTTAGATTTAATTTTTTTTGGCATTTTATCTGGAATTCAAAACCGATATTTATTTAATAAAAAAAATTAAAGAATTATTAAAAAAGTAAAGTAGAAAATTTATTCTTAATCGTCATTATCATTATTGATGTTGTAGTTAAATATTTCAAGATTTGAAGAATTGAGATTCGTTTTTCCTAATTTTGACAAATCTAAATTAGCAATATCTTATTCATCTGATTCTTCGACTGAGTAAATTTTGTTCAAATCCTTGTCTAACACAAAACCGAATTTTGCTTTGCTAAATTCATTATGAAGAGGCCGTATATCCGAATGGTTTGTGTGTTAGTCATGCAAGAAGAGGATTGAAGGTTCAAAACCCTCTAAGAGTGAAAAAATCTTCAAAATATCTCTGCAGTACGGGACGAATGTTTAACCCCCTATCATCAAAAAAATAGGGGTAACAGTTTTCGACTGGGTAATAGCGGTTTAAATGACCAACTCGATGCAGTTTTTTTGGTTTTTGTTTTTTTTCTATAACTAACAAACTAATTGGAATAATTTAGATTTTTTTAGATTCAGATGAAAAACAAAAAAATATAAGCACAATATGATGAAAATATGATGAAAATTTAAAAAATCAAATAATAAAATAATAAATGTTATTAAAATTTTTATTTTCTTTTGAAAAAAAAGTCACTTTTATTCCCAAAGTTTCACAAATCTAGACATTCCTGAAAGTACTGAAAAGTGAGATAGTTCAGAACATTACTTCACTTGACGATCTTTGCGTTTGGTGTAGAGATAATGAGGGTACCCCAGATGATCCAAATGTAATGTTTTGTCCAATGATTCAAATCGATCGTGACCGTGGAATAATAACAGCTTTGCGTATATTCCTGACTACAATGAAGTTGTTATCTCAAGAAGAAGAAGATGGTAAGTTTTAAATTTAATTTAAAGTTTCTCTAATATAAGATTAATTTTCAAATTTAATTTAAAATTGTAGCAACCGATTTACAAAAAATGGAGCAGAAGCGATACGCTTAACTTTTTATACTTGAAAAACGAATAATAATGTGTTGGACTCATGTCAAGCGAAATGTTCATATAAGATTTTGTCGTAATAAACATTATAATCATATCAAGAATGATATAGACAGCCTACAACTTTCAATTACAGAATTAATATTTGAAAGCGCAACTAAACTTTTTATCAAAAAATAGACTGAATTAGACAATGATTATTCTACATATTTTGAGACTAAATGGATAAATTCTTCGGTGAATGATTGGTTTGATGGTAGATCACAAAGAATTCCAATAACAAACAATGCACTTGAATCCGACAACAAAGATATTTAATATTTGTTCGAGAGAAAGTCTATGCCCTTATCTGACTTTCTTAAGAATTTAAACGACGCTGTTCTTTAATTATGGTCGTTTCAACATAATGACATCCGTTCAGATCTAAAAGTCTTTTTAAAAGAGCCCAATGTAGCTTTAGACGACTTCAAAAGAGGTTTTGCATGGGAGATATTAGGACTTAAAATTGTAAAGCAAAAATTTGGTGGTAAAACTTTTTTTCGTTCAACGCACACCGAAGGCAACCCAAGCATCCACATCAACGCAACGTCAACATCGACTCAGGCACCCAAATCAACACAACCAGAAAAGAGAAGGCGAGGAAGACCTCGAAAAAAAATGTGGGGAAAGTAGAAAACACAGTACAGGAAGTAAATACATTCTAACCAATAGATAAAAAACGCTGTTAGAATTATATTCAGATGTTAAATCAATGTGAGTGGAACAGCTTTCAACATTTTGTAGAAACTTTCCAAGAATTACGTAATATTCGTCTAAATGACGACAATTGGCGAGCACATGTACTTGTCCATCGTGGTTTAAACATTACATGTCCAAGCACATCATAGGAATGATCTAGTTGACCTGGTATTACCTATTCAACAATCCAAAATACCCAAATACCCTCTCTACTTGAATCTTTGCCTTTAAAAATAATTAAGAAAAATTAAGAAAATTAAAATTAATTTATAAACCTATAATTTTTAATATTTTTTATAATTTATAAAATTAATTCAAGTATTTGACTTTGGGAAACATAGATTCATCTGTTTCGCAAAATTTACCTACTCTGCCCAACTTTAAATTTTTTTTAATTATTTTTTCTTCTATCTTATTTTTCAATTTTTATTTATCAATTGAATTATTATTTTTTTTTTTAAATATTATCATTTTTAGTTTTTTTCTAAAAAGATGAAAAAATATCAAAATAAGTGAACTAATAGTTCTCGAAACCTGAGAACAAGAATTGTTCCAGCAATAGATGAATCATAGTTCACTTAACCGACTAGACCCGGAAAACTTTGCTTTTTTCTTTACCAATTTTGGTTTTAGAGAAAATTGACGTTCGTTTGATGCATTTTAACAAAAACAAAAACTCATATTATAAAAAATGAAAAACATAGTCAAACCCATAGTCAAAATTTATAAAAAAAATATAGTTTTTCACGCTTGCAATATTAACTTAAAATTATTTTTTTACTAGAAACTGAAAAAAATAAAAAAAAATATTGATGGATTAAAATTAGAGCTGCCAAATACTGACAATTTTGATAAAAGTTTTGTTGTTAAAATTTTCAACCAAGAAAAATACTTAATTAATAAAATAAAATACTCCTAAATTCTATAAATCATAAAAGTTGACTAACCCCAAATATTTTTGCTTAAAAAGGAGTTTAAAAAACCCACGGTTTATGTTTATTTATTTGTGACACACAATTATTATAAATTTAAATTAGAACAATAAAGGCATTTGTAAAATTTAATTTCAATCTGTAGGAAAACATATATTTTTAAAAATATCCTTTAAAAAATATTATAACTCTTGTGGTGTCGCAACCACACGAGCTAAACTAATTCAGCAAAATTAAGAAGACAAACAAAAATTAATTTACAATATTTACATATATATATAACTTTATAGTTTCACAATGTCATCCTCAGTAGAATCTCAAATATATACATTTGCTAAGTTCTAAACTACTTTAAATCTTTAGCGTCTCTTTTTTATCTTTTGACTTAATCTTTTAGACTTTGAAAATTTCTTGTATGTAAACAAATTTTAATCGCCGGCATAGAACTGCCGTTTTCTACACTTATTATTTTAGAGATAATAAATATTTAACTAAACTATATTATACATAATCAACCCACAACGCAAAGGACAAGACGTCACAACTCTGAATAAAATTTGAATTTTGAAAGATGGCTGTTGAAATTTTTCAAGAAACCTTTTCAAAAGCAAAAAAAAGTGAATCCAAAATATTTTCATTTTCAACACTATCTGAAAAATTAAATTTTTTAACTCCAAATAAAAAATCGAAGAGTGAAGTTTTATATAGCATGAACGACGAGGACATGATCAACAGTTTATATGATGCTATAATTCGTAACTTGTGTACCAATCCCACTATAATTCAAAATCCAAATTTTGATTTATCCAATTTAAGCTATTTTTATCAGTTGACTCATGAAAATGTTATTTCTGAAACAAAACTCGCTCAATGCTTTTATTTGCTTCATGGAAGTAAAGCCGATTATACCAAACTAAGTCCTGAAATTGGAATTAAAGAGCTCAATTTTCTATTAATTCAATTTTCATCTATTAATACAACAACAAGTGTTCACAAAATAGAAATCTTCAATGAGCTATCAAATATATTTTTGACAGTGGTTAAAAATGACAAAATAACAAGTATAATTTGGCAAACTTTAGAAGAAATCGCCTCAATTCCAAATATTTTTTTTGATTTTTCAAAAATTAAGCTGATATTCTTTGATTGTATAATTAAAGATCTTTATGGATTTTCGGGCAAAAATCGTCTGTACATAAACACTACACCTATTAAAGAATTTTTTAATTACAATCTAAATCAATCCAAAAAAAATATTTTAATTAAATTAAACTTTTTAAGTTTAGTACTGCACGAAATCGGTCATATTTTATTGAGATTTAAGCTAAATGATTTAAATATTTCAAGTCCTTTCTTGAGCCAAATTAAAGATAATCATGAAAATGTGAAAAAGAATGTTTGTGAGACTGGTCAAGAAGTTGAAAAAAAATTCTTTAAAGATTGTATAGATTGGTTCTCATCAGTACACAATATCAATGAAGAATACTGTGAAGAGTATCTCAAGTTAATTTTAAATAATCAATTTGTTCAATTTGACGCCAAACAGGCTCGAGTTTTTACTGTTAAAGAAGATGTTTTGCAAAAAATGTCATTTAGCTATAGACTTCGCAAAAGATTTTATCGATTTTAAATAAAAACATTAAAATTCAGTAAAAAAAATACGATTTTGATATTATTTATATTAAATTTTTAATATTATTTATTAAAAATTTTGTGTGAAATATTCTTTATAATAAAATATATAACATTTTAAATATCAAGTATTTTTTCTCAATAATCTCTAAATTTAGTATTAATTATTTCCTTTTAACTTAAGAAAACTAAAAGTTTTTTCAAAGACCGAATTTGAACGATAAAAAATTTGCATCATTTGATACGCTTTTCAGGTTTTAAGGCTAAAAATATTTAGGAATTAAATGGCTCCGATTTTCATTCAATTTTGTTAGATTTGTCATTATAAAGACAACTAAAGCAAGTTCAATTCTGTCCAGTAGAACAAAATTTAAAAAATTAAAAATTTTTTAAATTTATTTTTTTTAATTCAAAATTGATAAATTTATAAAAAACTTAAATAAGAGAATATATCCCTGGTTTCCTGATGAACATGTCTCTGGTTTCATGCGCATTTAGCTACCATATAAGTTTTTCTCATAAAACTTCTCCGCAAGCATGCTTGCTGTAGCTTTTTACTTATAATTATCAAGAGCTTTAACTGGTTTGCATTTAAAAATTGCCCTCATTTACTTTCTTAACGAAAAAACCATATAAGTTGATTTTTCAACAACTTTAAGAGCTCATTTATTCTAATTCCCCAAAAATATCAAAAATAAAAACATTCCAAATAAAGACTAGCAAAAGCATTATTTAGTTTTTGTTCATTATTCCCCTTTGCTTTAAAGTCATAACAACTTTCTACTTTTGAGGTGTACTCATATTTCACATTCCGCTTTTTTTCAACCAGAACATTCTAAAAATGAATGTAGAAGAAATTTAAAATTTATAATCTGAATTATTATTTATTAAATAAATTATTTATGTAAAACTGGAAATACTTTAAAGTTGAAATGTTTAAAATAACAAAACTCTACCACTATCATGATAAATATCTATTTCATAAAACAATTATCTACATTTGAATGAAAAATCTTTTGAATAATATTTTTATCTTAATACAAAAATGATTTGTCATATATTTATATTATCTCCTTTTTTAATTAAATTGACTACTTAAAAAATTTTATCTCCTAACGAAAAACTATGCTTTAAATAATTTTGTTAGAATTTATTTATTCGTTTATTTCAAAAGATCGTTTTAATTGAAAAAGACTCTCTCATGTAATAAAATTAATACTTTTTTTGAAAAAAATAAAAATAAAAAAAAAGAAATTAAGTGGGAAAATTATGCTTTAATTTTAACTTTTTGTTTATATCAAAGACCTGAATGCTAATAAAATCAGTTTTAAATATAATAATTTTGTCAGTTTTTTTTCAATTCAATAATTTTATTTTGATTAAAAGTTTAAAATTTTTAATTTTTGGAAAAATTAGTCTAAATTTTTAATGATTTACTTAAAACCACTCAATATGCTGTTTAAAGCTAAACAAAAATAACACTGCAGCCAATTCAGCAATCTTAAAATTCTATTCACAATATTGAAAGTTGTTTCAATTTTTCTATAATTTCTTAAAATCCTTTAAGAATACTAAATAGAGCCAAATTTTTTAAGTTATGTTTAAACTTGGATATTTTGAACGCAATAAATTCATTAAAGTAGTGTCATCAATAATCAACACTAAAAAGACCAGTGTTTTTTTATTAGGCCCATTTAATAAAATTTAAAGTCTGAAAATTTTTTGAGACCATAATAAATACTTTCAAAGCATCTATTTTAAAATTGGTCTATAAATTTTGATATTTTTTCAGTGTTAATCCTTGGTAATTATAAATATATTAAAAATTATTTACTATTAATGTTAGATTAAATTTTTTATTAAAAAAAAAGTATAATGATAAATAATATTTCTTGATAACTTGGGTAATCAAAATATTCTATATTAAAAAATGAATTACATTCAAATAGTTCCATGATCTTTATTAAAAAACCACTCACTAATTAATCCTGCACAAAAATTATTAAGTAAAGATAACTATTTATTGAACTGGAATAAAAAATAAAATTGAATTTGACTAAACTTCAATTGGTGTTCAAGCATTCTGGGAATTTTCTAATTTTTGATCCTTTTGTTTTTTCTTTTCAAATTTTTCATAGAACAAAATTATCAATAGGACAATGCCACTAATACAGATACCAATTCCAATTATATGAAATGAAATGGCGTAGCCACCAGTATAGTCGACAATTACCCCCAAGACAGGAGGACCAGTAAAGCTAGCTAAACCCTGACAAAAAAACATCAAACCATAAGCATTCACAAAATCGTTATATCCAACTATATTGACGCAAACGATCGGTACCAAGACGTCAGACACACTTATCAGTGCTCCCACAAGATTCATTAACACCATTGTGATCCAATAATTGGTTATGAAAAACGGTATGGCCCCGCAGCATATACCGCACAGAATAAGACTAAAAGAATACAAAATAATCGGGTTTATCTTCTTCGAATCTCCAATAAATCCATAAATAACTTTGAACAAAAAAAAATTAATTATTTTCTCAAAATTTTCTAATAAATATTTTTACTTGAACTAAATACAGAAACAATGCCAACAGCTACGGTAATTGTGCCAGCTTGTGATTGACTCGAGCCATTCTCAATCATGTACGAGTTTATAAAATAAAATGGCGACTCATAAAAAAAACTCAATATAAAATTACAAAATGCGAAAATTGAAAATTTAAAAAGTTTAAACAATTTTAAATTTTCAGCTATTGTGTAATAAATAAACTTTAGTGACCGTCTAACAGGTTTAATCAAATATTTATAAGAATAACTTCCATATTTGGTCCTGGTCAAGCAATTGTCACACTCATCTTCATCTTCGGACTGTGACTCATCGGACGAGCTTTCGTCCTCCTCTTCATCTTTTCTAATAAAGCCTGATTCGCGTCGATTACCTTTGTTCGGATTGAACAAAATGATGCTGCCAGCATTTAAAATTTTACTGCCCGAAACAGCATTCAAATTTTCCAATTTGTCCAATTTTTTGCCAGAAGTTTTGATTGTAAGGACAGGGGCCTTGGGATCCGAGCTGTTCAAATTTGACTTTTTTATAATCACCACTTGTCTCTTGACCAAATTGGGACATGATAAACTAACTGCATTAGTGGGAGCATTGACTGTGAGAGCACCAGCACCATGGGGCCTAAGCACCATAATTCTCATGTTTAAATTAAGCAAACTTTTGTAATAGTAAACATTGCGAAAATGAATGGGAAATCGGTAGGAATTTTGAAAAAGATTTGGCACATGATAGACATTTTTTGACCGGGCAACAGTGTTATTTTGACCAGTGGGACTTACTTTAATGTAATGAAGTGGACAATGTGGTAAGTGATGCGACGGCTTTTCCAGTATAGAATTCAAATTGTTGGCTTTGTTTTTACAACTGCATTTGGCAATAAAATATTTTTTGTTGGCAATTTTTTGACCATGTTTGGCAATGAACGCTTGGTTCAGAGTGACACTCTTTGGCTTATCCACCATTTCGCTATGAACTGTTTCTTTTGGCTTGTTAAATTTGTTCTTTAAATAAGAAATTACTTTGTTGGTATTTTGTGGACTGTTTTTATCAATGGATGGTTTGGAGCCAAGCTTTTTGTCTGTATTTTCTTTGACTGAAGTTTTATCTTCGGGGTAAAGGGACAAGTAGAGCGTGTTTTGAGATCCGGACAGAATTAAATTTGATCCACAGTTGTCAAAATCATCAGCATCCACAACCACGTACTCATCATCTTGTTTTTCGTGTGACAAAAATTGGTCTTCTGGCTCAAAATCGTCCAAATCCGAGTCCAAATCAGTTGGCACCGAGCTGTTCGGCTTCATTGCGTTTGTTTCCGATCTGGAATTTCTGAAATCCAGTGAGTGGCATCGGCTCAGTGAGCTCGAATCGGCCTGACATGACATCAACTTTTTGACAGGTCGAATTTGGTCCAAAATTTGATTGCTTTTTAGACTGAGCTCGCTAGCCTGGTAGTTGTCCTCAATGTCCAAGTATTTGTTCCGCTCGTATAGACACGACTCGGACATGAAGCCAAAATTTTTCTCTACCTTAAAATTAATAAAATTTGCGGACTTGAGCATTTTTTTGAAAACTCTGGGGCTCTTGTTGGTCTCAGTGTAAATATTTTTCTCTTCCATTTCTCTTGCTTCATGGACATGTGGGCTGTGGGCGCTGTTCGCTTGGCTTTCGTCATCGGACTCCGAATCTTCACTCTCACTCTCATCGTCCTCTTCGAGCTCCCATTTAAGGGGTCTGAACAACAGGGCACAGACCACAATGTTCAGCAAAATTCCGCCTAGGATCAAAAAACAGCCCGATCGGCCGTAGACCTCGTTTAGCTTGATTATAATCAGAGAAAAAATAGATTGACCCAGAGAGCCACCACTGATGGTGAGGCCGGCAGCAAAAGACGGCTTTTCTTCAAAATAGTACGTGACCACTACCACTGAGCTGACCAGGACTAGGGAAGAGCCGAAACCTGTGACGCCACCCATTAAAAAGCCCAATAGCCAAAAGTCATCGACATAGGCACTTCCGATCATGCCCAAGCTGGCTATGAGGCCGCCGAACACTGCTGTTTTTCGACAGCCAAATTCGTTGGTCAATGCGCTTGAGATTGGACCGGTGAGTTCTTGCAGGGCCGATATCAGTCCACCAATAAAAGCCACTTTGGTTCTGGACCAGCCCAGGTCTGTCTCCATATTTTCGAAGAATATTCCAAAGCATCCGCTCAAAAGCGATGCCAGCATGTAGGCAAAAAATGAGGCGGCCAACACCACTAGGCTAAAATTACAACTAAATACTGATTTGACGGATAGGCTGCCTGATGACGAGCTTTTGTCCTTGGGTATGTTGATGTTGTCCGCTTTTTCCATTATTTGAACTTTTTTGGTCATTTTTTCTAGGGATTTTGATGGTTCGATCATTTTGGCAGCTCTAGTTACTTGTTATGGTTTGTTTTGAGCTTAAAGTAGCTGATCGAGATGGCTTTTTGCTTTGCCAGATTAGACCGATTTACTATTGAACTATACTTTCTGGTCAGGAAAAAATTGAACAAATCAATTAGATTTAATTGATTTTTAAGTGATAAATTTAACAAGTTTTGGTTTTTGGTTATGAAATGTGGTTCATGAAAAACCAACATCTAGGTCCTGGTGATGGCTGTCAACTTTAGCTAAAATAATTTTAAATGGAAGTTGTTTAACTGTTGATTTTTTTCTAAATTTTTGTTGGAGGAAAAAAATCTAATCTGAAAAAAAATTAAAGCGAAATTTTAAAATTTTTTTAAATTCAATTTTCAATAAATTTCGGTTAGTTAACAATTTTAGATAATTTTTAGGCGCTCTGTAACCTTAGTAACATTATTTTGTTATTGGAATCAAACAAAAGCCTTTAAATTTTGGTCTATAAAAAAATCGAATTAATAAAAATATATCTTTGCTTTTTGAAATTAATTTGAATCTCATTTAGTGCTAAGGTAGCAATTAATTAGTGTGTCTTTGGCTACGGAAACGCAATAACGCCTTTTTAACAAATCAAGAAAAAAAAACTTAGACTGATGATTTAAATTAAATTTTATTTTGAATTTTTTTAATCTCACTGAAATTCATCCTTTAAGAATACCTTTGGGACACGTGTTAGAGTTAGAGCTTGGTGTGATCACAAAATGTCAAGCAAAGTCTTGAAATGCAAACAGATACAAATCTAAATGTGATATGTGATTTTTGTTATCCATTTTTTGATGATGCAAGATAAAATTTTAAATGACGCTTAAAAATTTCAACTCAGAAGCTTGGCTGGCATTAGAATCAAGTTCCTTAAAAAAAATGAAAAATAATTTTTCTATTCTAGAAATAAATTATAGAAAAAAATTATGCTTGAAAAACAAATTTGAAATTTTTATTACGATGTTTGTATTATTAAATTCCAGATGATTAGCATTTGCGTAATATTCTGAGACACTTGTAAAGACTGCATTCAAAAATCTCATTTAGCTAAATTTCTTAAATTTTAAGTAATAATATCACATTTTTTAAGCAATAAGCAAATACTTAAATTGAAGTTTAAAAACGCTTTAATCTTGATCAGATTAATTTTTTCTTAAACGATCAATTCTTTAGTTAACAGCTGATTCAGCATTTTTTAAACTTACATAAATACTTAAATACATTATAAAGCCATTAAAAATTTAAATTCGAAAGGCATTAAAAAATAAACTAAGATCTTTGAAAAAATTTTGTTCGAAATTAATTTCAACATTATTTAATTACAATTTAAATTAATTTATTTTAAAGGATAGCATTATTTAATAAAAAAGAGCTTAAAAATTTTAAAAAAAAATTTGAATTTTAATTATTTGAATATAAAATTTTAACGTATTGAAAATAAAAAGAATATATTAAAAATTTGAGTGGTAAATTTTTTGTTTTTTAAAATTAATTATATGACAAGTTTTTCAAATCTTATATTCTATTTTACTCTCACTAAAGCAAAATAATTAAAAACACTTAGTGAATAGAAAAATTAATTGAAAAAATATTTTATACCTAAATTTTGCTTTAAATGACCATATTCTATCTTTATCAACATAAATGCATCTTTTTTTATACTCTTAATTATTAACTAAAATAAGAAAAACATGAAAAATAAAATTATTTAATGAATTTACTTATCTTTTATTTTGAAAAGTTTGAATAACAGAAAATTTTATTCAAAAAATAAAATGAAAATGTCAAAATTTTAACATTATATAAATATTTTTTTACTCACAACAAAATCATGTTTTAGGCAATAAAAATATAAAGTATAAAATTTTATGATAATTGGCAAAGTTCAATTAAAAAAAATCCTGATCAAAAAATAAATTAAATTTTTTCTTATTGATTCACTAATGAATTATTTTAATTAATTTAATATTTTTTGAAAACATAAAATTTTAATTAAAAATATATTTTATTTTAATCTTAATTCATAAAGAGAGAACATAAATTAAATAATATAAATTTTACGGATTATTTAGGAAAAATGTAATTTATAATATTCAGTTTTCAAGAAATGAAAAACTTAATTTTTCAATTTAACGACGCAATTTCCTTGGTTTAATTAGGAAGTAATTTCAGACCGAAATGTATAAATTAAAACAAAAATAAAATTTGAAATTAGCTTAGTGTATTAGAGCACCTGATATCCGAAAGCAGATATTTCTGTAATTGAGGTGACATTATTAAGTAATCTAAAATAACTATCGATTTTTATAATATTGGGTTTCAAAAATTACGTCAATGCAATAACATTGATTCATAAATCTTTATATGGAAGATAAACATTTTCTACATGCTAAATAATTGGAAAAATTTAACAGAAGCCTTTAATGCAGCAATATTATGTTTCAGCGTCGGAAAAAAAAGTTGCTTTTAATTTTTCTAAACTGTTTATTAGACTAAAAGTTATGCGTATAAATGTATTTCTTCCATATAAAAGAGTCTGATCATTTGTACAAGAAATTATCAAAAATTTATTTAAAACAACTATTTAGTATTAAGAATTTTTAGTCGAAAAATATGAAAATTATTGATTTACTCCTTAAAATTAATTTATCATTTAAAATTTTGGCAAAATGTTATTTATTGTACATTTTTATATTTTTACATTTTTACATTTTTGAGAGAAGAAAATAAAATCTCAAAATCAAAAAATCTAAAAAAATTTTCATTCAAGAAAAGTAATCATAAATTCGCAATTAATTAAAAGGGATTTTCAAAAAATTATCCTTGGTTTTTACATTTAAATTTTTCTAAAACTCCTTTTTAAGTAATTGCGAATTTATTATTACTTTTCTTGAATGAAAATTTTTTTAGATTTTTTGATTTTGAGATTTTTTTTTCTTCTCTCAAAAATGTAAAAATGTAAAAATATAAAAATGTACAATAAATAACATTCTGCCAAAATTTTCACTTATTGATATTTAATATATTTAAATTAAATAATATTTCTAATTTTAACCTGAAAAGTCAAGCTTACTTGTTAAGCAAAATAAAATTCTTGATCAGACTTAAAATTTGACGAAAGTATTTTAAATACACAATTTAATTTAATTTCAGAAATAGGAATTTATAAGGTTTTAAAGATGCACATTGATTTTCTAAAAGTGTTCATTTAATATAATTTGATCAGAAACTAAACTTTGCTTGTGAGAGTCATACTTTGCAAATAAAACTATTTTTTTCGAAAAACCATTTGAATATTTTACACTTATTTATTTAAAAAAATGTTAATTTTAAATTAAAATAAATTTTTTTATCGGCAGAATAATTTTAGAATCGATTTTTGATGCCTTTTTTTCCACATGTTCTTTATATTTTCAATACGAGTTAAGTCTTCTTAGGACTCTTATGCAGGTTCAAAATGTCTTTTATTTTGATGAGAAAAATTGCCTTTTTTGTTTTTTTATCATTCTAATTAATTTTTCGATTCTTGAATTTTTAAATAAATAAAAAATTCAATTACAGCAATAGAAGGCAAATTGAAGTTTGAGATCAAGATCAAAAGATCAAATATAAATTGTAATATTGTTTTTAATAATAGAGAAAAAATAAATTTTTTCCAAAGCAATTACTTGACACGTTTTGATCTGAAACTTCCATTTGCCCAATAGAAAAGGTTGGATTTGGGTTTAGATATTTCTCACTGGTAATTAACAGCCATATTTCTAATCCAGCTTTGACTTTGCTATATCATACGCTTCAACCACTGATGAATGTAGGCTGTTCCACCACTTAAATTAGCTTGTAAAGCTGATTGTTACGATTTTCAAATGTATTTTTTTTAAGTCCAAGCATTTTATTTTCTTTATTGACACTTGTTTTCACATAATACTTCCATTTCATTACCAACTTCACGGATATTCCTTGATTCTTTTTCATGATATCCAAAATCCATTACCTTGGTTTTAATTCCATACATCAGTCATCAAGTCAACTTAATTTTAAATGGTATTTAAAGAAATTTTAGAGAAATTTGAAGAGTTATTTAGAGGTTATTGTACATCTTTCTCTAAAAATTCTTCAAAATTTCTTCAATTAAGATCAATAAACCGTAGATATTTGTCCCTTCTCTAAAATATATCATCATTTTCTATAATAAATTATTCACTAAAGACTTTTAAAAGAGTCTTTAAAGCAACTAATCAACAGAGCCAAGTAGCTATTAATGAAATCTAATAAAATAATTTTATTCTATCTAAATTTAATTTTATTAAAAAATTTTAACAATGGATAAAATAATTTTTCACTAAATATTATTTTATTTTGTTACAGCCAAAAATTGGCATCGAATCTAAAATTACTAATTTTTTAGATAAGGTTTAGTTCTGGCCGTACTCATGATCGTTCATATTTAGGTGATCATTTAATTTGGCGAGCAGAATTTTTGATCGCAAAGTGGACCGGTCATTTGATTGTAAAAACCATTCACCAAATAAGCCGGTAAGGTCTGCTCGCGGCCAACACTATTTTAAAGAGTTTTTTCGATGAACGATGGAAAGTTCCTAGTGAAATAGTGAAGAAAATATTTTAAAGTATTCCAAAATGCATTGCTCAGTGTATCGAAACCAAGGACCGACTTTTTAAATTAAAAAAAAAATTCCATTTAACTGTAAAGCAAAAAATAAATCTTTAAAAAAATAAATTGTTTAATTTTTCTTGCATAAATTTTTTTATTTTATTTATTTATTTGATTTAATATTACAATTCACGCCACATAGGCGATTTAAAAAAAAAAGAAAAAGTTACATAAAAAAAAAAAGACATACAAAATAATAAATATTATCTTAGACCTAACCAAGGTTAATTAAAATATATTAGATTGAAGTTTTATGGTCAAATTTTAATCATCAAGTTCATGAATAATTAATCAAAAATATCTGAAAATTAACCATTGAATGTACAACTTTATCTTTTTATTGAGCAAAAGTTGATAGAATTTTATCTTTTTATGGGTTTGTTTATAGTTCAGCATGGTTTGATAAATAACTAAATTTGTTTTTGAATTTTATTTTATCGAATTTATTCATTTTGAAAATCATGCTGAACTAAAAATTAGTGAAAATCTTGGAAACCTTTACTAAATGAAATCAAACGGTAATATTTTGATTTATTTAAATAAATGAGAGAAGACTTCAAGCTGTCCTGAATGGATAAAATTAACTTGTGATTTAATAGTTGATAAATAATAAAAAATGAACCAATACATGAAAAATTATCTTTTAGTTTAATTTTCCTACATGTTTTCTTCCAGAGTTGTGCAAAACAAAAATTTACTTCGAGATTTTCAAAAGTTAAAGTTATAGTCAACTTTGCACATCTCTGAGAGCAATCATGTTACCTATTTTTTTAAATCAGCAGAAAAATAAAGAAGAAATTTGGAAATTTTTTTGAAGCAAATTTTCTTGTCCTAATAATGAACGTTATACCATTTATATTGATAATAAAATTAGAATATTGAATTTTTTCTTTTTTTATCTATGTTTAAGTTTTTTTAATTATTCTTTAATTTTTGTAAGTTTTATTTTAATAAAGTTGATTGTTCTAAATATTTTGGGTTCCTTATATCAATGAGATCGATTGAATTAACCAAAAAATGGAAAAACTCGCTCAAAAAAATGTGCCTTTTACTTTTTGATTTTAACTTATTATATCAACTCAATACTTTTTGATATTTTGCGAGTTTCTCAACTTCTGCTTCTGCCACTTCGTTCTTTGTTGAAAACAGGAGACTACATTTTTATTTGAAATATGTTGAGTTTGTAGATAAATATCCTAGATCTAGTAGTTATCAAAGCAGGTAAAAACACCATTTTTTGAATAAAATTAATAAATTTAAGAAATTTTCACTAAATAAAATTAAAAAACTTGAGTTGAAAAATATTTTTTTTTGAGTCTGAATCGAATATTTGTAACTGTTCTGTTTTAATTCTCGACATAAACTTTAATTTGAATATTTATCATACTTACGAATATTTGGCAATATGTTTTGACGGTATCCAAATGTTAAAAATCTTCCAAACATTTTTTTTGAAAGGACTCTTTGAATTTTTATTGTAATTATAAAAACAAACTTGTCTCTGATTCTTTTAAAATTACCAAAATTTTAATCTTACTAAAAAAGAAAGAGTTGTGAAGTTCCTTTATATTTGAATAAAAATTCAGCTAAATTAGAATAACTTCTTTAATAGAAGAAATAAATAACTTCTGAAAAATACTACATTTCTATCAACCACATTAATTTTTGAATATGTTTTATTTTAATTAAAATAGAAATTTTAGGATTCAAATTGAATAAAAATTTTTTAATTAAAATGGGATTTATTTTTGGAAATCGTACTCTTTTATATAGACTATTGAAATTTTTTTTGATTCTATAAACTTTATTCAAAATTTCTTTTGATTGTAGATAGTTAACATTAACAAAAAATCCAGCACAAAACAAATTCCTTACCTTTTTTGATAAGCTTTAATATAGTTTACTTAAAACAAAATTATTCCTAAAACGCTAGCTGAAAAGAAGGCACTGCGCCGTTTGGAGCTGTTCAGAAGAACTTTCTCTCTAAATTATCTTTTAGATAGATAAATTAACAATACGAACCTTTTAACCAGATACGACTTTAATCGATGAGCTCTGACAGGAAAAGAAAAAATTAGGCCAGTCTGCACTACGATATGCAAATTACATTTTTTGGATAATCGCTTAGAATGAAATGAGACAAATCTAACTATTACATAAATTTTGCTTAATTGAAAAGAATTAAATATTTTTTTTATTTCTCTTTATCTTATTCAATATTTTTTTAATTTTTTCAGTAATTTTTTCCAATCACTAGACTGTAAATAATGACTTTGATTTATTCTGAACGGCCTGTAATTTTCTTCAAATTATTTAATTTAATAATAAAATAATAACCCAATAAATCGAATATATGATTTTTAATTGAATGAATTTTCAATTTGTCCTGGTTTTTTTGATATAAGATGCTAGAGAAGGTGACAAGTCTTAATCTATACATGAATGGGCTTATCAATTTATTTTATTTATTTAAAAAATAATTTAGGGACTGACCCCAGGGCACGTCCGAATGGTTCAAGACCTTCGTTTGAGCATGCATTAAAAAGGAAAATTGATATAAATTTAGATGACCGAATAAAATTGAAAAAAAAATAAAAACATGAAAATAGTGATTAAATTAGTTTAAAAGCGAATTCACACTAAAAAAAATCAGATAAAAAGTCAGAATGGCTCTATCAAGATTCTTAAGATTACTAAAAGATAGAAAATCCAAGCAAGGGAAATTTTTTTTTAAAGCAAGGGAATCAAAGGTAATCTTTGAGTCGTTAATTTTTAAATACTTCAATTCGATTGTCGATTAGATCAAAATTGAGTCAACTTATTTTTTAAACCACGAGTAATTAATGATTTCAAGCATTTTACTCATTAAGATTAAAAAAAGATAAAAATATTTTTTTTAATAAAAATTATCAATAAAATAAAAGTAATGATTAAATAAAATATAAAAATAAAATAAATGAATTAAAATAAAGCATGAAAATATACTTGGTTTTAACAGGAAAATAAAAGTTAATAGACTGGCAAAAATAGAAAAAAAAATACTAGATAGATTGAAAAGAGTAATACAAATACGAATAAGATATATAATATTTTTTTAAAATTATTTTATTTTATTGATCTGAAAGAGCTTTAGCTCGGCACAGATTAACAAATAAATAAAATAGGTAGTCGGCTATTTAAAACTTTTGTTTAGAAGGCTTTTAGAATAAATCTAAAACCCGTTTAAAAAAAATTTTTTTAAGAAGTTGGTTTAAAATTAAAACCAGCTATGGAAACCAGTTAAAAAAAAAAACATTTTTTTTGAAAGATCACGCACAATATTTTTTTTTAACTAAAAGAAACTTGTCTTTTATGTGGGTCCAAATAATTATTTTAACATGCACGATTGACATCGGTCATGTGTTTTGTAGGAAAAATTTAGACTAATAATTTCGAAAAACGAAAATTTCTTGAAAAAATTTTATTACGTAGCTAGCACACGTGATCCAAAAAATATTGGCTTGAATAATATTTATTTTATGTCATATTATTTGTTTATTTTAAGTTAAAAATCACAAAAAGCTCCTTCAGATAAAAAAATAATAAAAATAAAAAATCAAGACAAATTAAAATAAAAAAATGTAAACTTTACATTTCTTAAATTTTCTGAGAAAATTTTTATTTTTTTATTTGTATTTTTATGTTTAATTTTTCCTAAAAAATATTTTGAAAAACAGGAATTAGTTCCCTTACATTAAAATAATAAGCTATTTAATTAAAAAAAATGAAAAAATATCTTTGTTTTATTTTAAATATTCCTAATTTTGGTGGTGCTAAAATCTGAGCTCGCTTAAATAAAATAATACACTTATTAAAATAACATCTTATGACTCAAGTAATTACTTGAAAAAAATTGTATAAAATCTAAATTAAGAATATTTGTTGAAATTTTCGAATTTTTTTGGATTAATTCATCAGAAAAAATTTAATCATTTTTTTATAAAAAAATATTTTAAGTAAAATTAAAGTTAAATTGAGGATTTATGTTCTCATTATATTTTTTGTAATCAAAGTAAAATAAAAACTAAACTTCTTAATTTATTAAATTGAATTTTATAAGCAGATTTTTAATAAATCTTAATAAAAAAAATTAGACACGGATCCTGAAACCAACTCTCAAAGTTTTAAAACGAGCTTCTTGTGAAAAAAAATCTAATCCCCCTAAAAATAAAAACTCAATTTTCGCTTTTTTCAAATAAACCTTAATCTAATTTAACAAAAATTGACTTAAATTATCTAATTTTGAATAGCCGAAGATAATTTTTCAATTAAACTAATCGGGTTAGCCAATACCCAATTTAAAAACCAATTGTACACAAGATCAATGATATTGAACATATTTTTTTTACTCAAAATAAAGAAAAACGCTGCTAGACCCTTACGGTTAATTCGATTCGGTAAGAAATAATTAAATTTAATTGAAAAATAGAAAACATCTCTGTAGCAATTGTAAATTATTAACAATTAAGTGGCATGAAAAACCGCGATTGGGAAAAACAAGTTTGAACAGTAAATTTCAAATTAAATGATATCAGGTGTTGAAATTTCGAGCATTTGGAACAAAACCGGAAATTCTCATCACAAATTGTGAATGGTGCAACTTTTTTGTTTCCAATTAAGTGTTTATAGCTTTATTTTTTTATGATTTAAAATCTACTGCAACATGTCAGCTTTCAATTTGATATCAATATAAAAGAAGAAAAAAATGACCACTACAAATCATTCTACAGCTGAAAAAAAACTGTAAACTTAAGCAAACATTGATCACATTTTACCAACAAAATTTTCTCAATTATCATTTATTGACACATTTCAAAGTTTCTTTGTTACCTGAGAAAATCAGCTTTCACAAAGCTGTAGTCGCTACAATTTCAATCATTTTTTTAACTATAAATAAAAATTAAATTTTTTAGAATTTATTAATAAAAAATTAAATTTGGAATAAATAAGAAATGGCATCCAAGTGCGCTTCGAAAACTTTGTTTGTGGGAAACTTGCACGCTTCTCTCGAGGAAAACGACCTGTTGGAAATATTCAAGCCATTTGGCAGAATTATAGAGTGCTGCAAAAGATGGTGCCACTATGGCTTTATTCAGTTTGCCACCGAGGACGAGGCCAAATTGGCATTCAGCAATTTAAATGGTTCCAAGGTCAGAGGCCGACCCATGAGGATCGAGTTTCAGCGAAAAAAGATCAGAAATATCCAAGCGCTGATAGAGGCCGAAGTCGGATCAAAAACAAAGAGCCAGCACGGCTTCGACTCTTTTTCCTACTTCAGCCTTGGTTCAAACAATGAAAACCTGAACCCTAGACTGGCTGAGGACGATGACTACCTGGACTTGGCAGAGATCGAAAAATGCTTGACCAAAGTTTTTGACGAGCTGCTGATCGATGACAATAAGCATCGGGAAAACCAAGTGCTCAAATCAATTACCAATGTTGACCAAAATTCCCGGTGTGACAAAAATAATAACAAAAATTCTGGAGCCATGTGCGAAAGCTGGAGCATTGGGTCATCTTGTTCGTCGCCACGCAGCCAGCGAGAGGACACTGCCTCGCCGGCAATCAGACTGTTCCGCTCCATCAACTCGTCCAACACAATCTATGTCCAGCCTACTGATATCATTATTCCATTGAATGAAGGCGACTACACTGAGTACAAGCTGTTTCCGTCAGGAGACAAAAGCTTTGACTGCAGCCAGCACCCATTGAGCACCATATTGAAAAATTGGAACAACACTGCGAATGAATCGAACGAATTGTATAGTCCGCCGATTTCACCCGCTTCCTCAGATGCGTCTTGTTCGAACTCGTCCAGCCTGGTCAGCTCTCCAAGATGCCAATCTCCCAGATATTTATTCAAATGAACAAAAGCTCCTCAACACAACCCCAACCACACTCAACATACAAAAACAAAGCACTTCCATTTTAATTAGTTTTAAAATTTTTTAATGAAATTAGAAAATTTAAAATTAGAGAAGAAAAATTTCAAGTCTATACCGTAAAATATTTAAATTTTTTTTAGTGTAAATTTTTGACGCATTGCGTCCTTGGCCGCAAATGGTCGTAATTGAATTGAGTTTTTTTTTCTTTTACAGATTTTTTATTTTTTAAAATTTTTAAATCATCAATTTGTATTAAGTAATTAAAACTGCATGTTTAATACTGAACATGATGGCGTCTGATGGTGAATTTTGTTTTTGCTAAGCTTTTAAAATTTTTTAAACTTCTCGCTCTCACACATACACACACTTTGTTTCTCTCTTTCTCTCAGATTTTCTTGTTATTTTTTTTTTGTTAAATCAAATTTAAAATTTTGTGGTTATATAGTTAATTTTTTGGATTTAATTTTTCAATGTTTTTACATTTTCTTAATGGTTTTCGATTTAAATTTATAAAATAAATTTTCAAAACTACACTCTAATTTAACTGGCTTTATTTAAATTTTGGTCAAAAAATTTTATCTTTTCTTTTTTGTTTTATTTTTTAAAGAATTTTGATTGCAAATTATGCAATAGACGAGGATTAGAGAACTAGACTATAAAATTGAGACCAAAGAAGCCCTGAGCATAGAAATGAATGTAAATATTCAAAACCAAAATCCGTTGTTGACCAAACTGAGCGCAAATACTGTGTCCAACTCGAATGGCTCGAGCAATTCGAGCGCTACGCCACGCTACGCGCTCAGCATCAACAACAATGTAGCGAATATAAACAATGCTTTGCTGCGTAATGCACAATTAAGTCCCAAGAGCAAGATAAGCTTAGCCCAGTCGGCTAATCAGCACAACAATCTGTTCAATTCCATTTCAAATATTCAAAATTATTCCATGAACATTCAGTCACAATTGAACTATAGCGCATCGTTGAATCTAAAGAACCAGTCTCATCAGCATCAACATCAACAACAACAGCAGCAAAATTCTAGCCTATTGACCGCAGCCAGTGTTTTGGCAAACAATAACATAAATGCTCACTTGTACCAATCTGTACAAACCACTTGTAATCTGAACAATACTCTTTTTGTGGGAAATTTGCACGCTTCGTTGCAAGAGATTGATTTGATACAAGTATTTCGTCCATTTGGTCGCATAGTTGAATGCTGTAAAAAGTGGCTACATTTTGGTTTTGTCAAGTTTACGACCGAAGAAGAAGCATGTCATGCTTATGTTACCTTAAACGGATTCCGTCTCAAAGGTCGTCCTATGAGACTCGAATTCCAAAATCGAACCAAAAAAGTAAAGCCTAAACTTCCATCCTTTTCTCCAACCATCCAACATAACTTTTTCCTTTTTTTTCAGGCAAGAATCAAGGCCATTCTGGCACAGGCCGCACTCCAGGCTGCCAATGGCTCCACCTGCAATACAGACCTACTCTCTATGAGTAACGTGAACATTGCAAACATGAATGGCATACAAATGGCATACTCCAGCTATCCAGACGATCGTCAACAATCAATGTACCAGAACGCTGCCATGAGATCAGAAGCCAAGGAAAGCTCTTTTTTTAACTCGGACCAGCTGATCAAATTCGCGTCCACTTCCGACAACCCGGAGCCCAAAAATGTTCAGTTCGAGCTCAACTTTGACCTTGCCGAGAGCAACAACTACTACGACCTGAACAGCTTGGACATGTACTCGGCAAGCTTGTTTGATGCCAGAGTTGACACCAAGCTAGCTGATGAGATGCAGCATAGCGACAAGCGGGGTCAGAGCGATGACTTTTTGCTTGGTCTGTTGAAGCGTCAGCACTCGCCGTCCTCTGCCCAAGAGGCCTTGTCGCTCTCCTCGGACTCGGGCTGCCGGTCCAACTCGTTTCTGAACGACGAGGACTCGGCCATCACTTCCATTCAGTCGTCGGTGCGCACTGTGACCAAGTCAAAGGCAAAGGGAAAAAAACTGGAAGAAGTTACTTTGTCTGAACACTTGGAATTCACGTGCTCCAAAAGCTCGCCGATCAAAGAAGAGAAAGAAGAGTTTTCGAAGCTTGCTGATGAAGAGATCAATGACGAAGAGGATGACGATGACTGCAGCAGTGATTGTGACACCAGCGATGACGCCAGCGACATCCCGAGCGAGGCCGATGGCGACTCGGACTGTCTCAATGATCTGGACCTGCTGGACGAGAATTTTCTAAATGGAAGCGATTTTGAGTGCGATGAGGAGGCCAAGTATTTCAATCAAGTGATGGAAAAAGATGGTTCCATTATTAGGAAAAAATTGGACAATGGTATTTACAAAAGTGTGAATGCCACCCATTCGCTCTATATAGAGCCCCATGATGTGCTAAAACAAGTGGATATGGACGAATTCGACGAGTACAGTCTGTTCCCCACTGATCCAACTCAACCTTTGTTTGACTCGTTGGTGCTCATCAAAAAACTTTGCTGTGTTTGAAAACAAATTGACCCATTATCCAAATAACCAAATTTTCCAAAGGATCCAATCCAAAAGAGACTTAAATTTTTTCTACTTTTTTTTTTATATTTTCTACAAGCAAATTATTGAACTACTAAGTGTTTTATTCCACTGATGATGAGAAATTTTGTATTTTCTACAAGCGCTAGCCACAGGGTATAATATTTTCTTTTTTTTATACAATTTGTTGGTTATGTATCCATGTGGCGTTTATTTTATTTTTTTTGCTAAAAAAAAAAAAAAAACACTCAATTTGGTTTTGTTGACAATTTGTGGCAAAATTTTCTTTATTTTCAATTTTTTACGAAATTTTCATTGGAAAAAATATAGTCTTTTTCTACTCGATTGTATTACCTTTTTAATGGTATACAGAATTATTGATTCATATGACTACCTGTTGCATTATGGCCTGAGTATGGACGCTTAATATTCTTGGCTTATGACTAAATTTAGAGGCAAATTTTTATTTATTTCAATTTTTTATTTTTCTATTTACAATTGCAATAAACTAATTTCAATTTTTGTACCAAATTATTTTGAAATTTTTTGCCTGTCCAATTTTTCTGCACAATTGTTTCAATTCTTTTCAAATGTGACCAATTTTCCGAGACTAGACAGCACACAAATTCAAACGAACAAGCAACCAATTTCGTAACTTAAGGTAAATGTAACCTTTAAGAGACTTAGTTTTTTTTTATTTTCCATCTGAAATTTGTTAAATTTTTGATACATGTTCACTTAGTATAACATTTCAGACGTCTTTTTCCGACGACTTTTTCTATCTTATATCAATGCGGCCTCTGAATAGAGACAAAGATATAAAATTTTTGCTTTTCTTTATTTTTTTATTCATCTCAAGTTGAGTTGCAGAAAATAATTATTGATATATCTATTAATTCAATTGTAATTTAATAATTTAAAATAAAATTTTGTAAAATTAATTTTCAATTTTTATAAAAAATATGACAATTTATTATATTATTAGCAGGATACTAAAAGTTCTTTTTTTATGGTTGCATACAAATAGTAACAAAGAATTTGACTTTAAAAGTTGAAAAATCTTTATTCCTTTTAGAACTAATTTAGATTTTCATTAATATTTCTCGGAGAAATATTAATTGAAATTCATTTAGACTGATGGAATTTGACAAATTCTATTTTTTAATGAATTAAAATGTAAATATTTTTGATGCACTTTTTTAAATTTTTTCAAAAAAGTCAAGATTTGATTTTGACTTGTTTAGGGTCTCTTAGTTCCAAAAAGGAATTTTGGATGTATTTTCAATCGGATATATAGAAGACAATCTTCAATTAAAACATAAAGCAACTAAATCGTAAGTGATCCTGATAAGATTTCAGTTATTGTGAATAAAAATTTTCAAAAAAATAAAATTTTAATCCTTCTTAGGATTTGGATAAAATCGGTTATATTGTTGTTAAAGGTATTTTTACAAGATTTAATAATCGACTGAAATAAATTTGTCGATTTAATAATCGACTAAAAAAAATAAGTCGATTTAAAATTAGTCGATTATTGAATCGATTATTGATAATCGATTGCTAACACTATTTTGGAAAGAGTTTAACATAGTTTTAGTGTCCTAACTTAAAAAGAACTTCGCTTCTTTAATTAGAAATTTAAATTAATAATTGATTTAATTTTTTAAATTAAAAAATTGCTGAAATTTAGTCTAAAAAACAAATTTATGCACAAAAGTTCGAAGTGTTTTTTAGGCTGTTTTGTCACCAAAAATCGTCCAATTATGATGTTGTTTCCCCAATGATTGTTAGATATTTAATATTAAAATTTAAATGGAAAATTTTTTTAAAATAAATTGTTTCTGACTTTTTATGTAAACATTTAACCGTAAACTCTTGACCACTTCTCTTGGAACAATGTCAAAATTTTGGTTTATTCCATATAGAACTAATACCATCGAAGCCATGTTATAAAATTTTTTTATTTTTTTTAGAATAAACCTTGATTCCTATCTTTAAACTAAGAGTAAGCGTAAAAATTTACTTACTAGAATAATTTCAAATTTCTTCTGGGAAAAACTTAAAAAATTGTGGAGTTAAATTCGAAATCTGAACAAATTAAATATTAACCTTTATTCTAATTTTTTCTTTTTTCTAAGAGTAAAAGTAAGAATAAAAAATTTGATTTGATAGCCTAAAAAACTTTATAAAAACATTTATTTATTATTTTGCCTTATCATATCGAGTTTTGGCAAAAATGGTAAAATTAGTAATTTTACCATTTTTGTCCTGAGATAGCCTTTTTCTACCACGTTTCTTTGGTGTTAATTGATTTTGCTGTACAAGAATTACATTAGTTGTTTCTTTATTTGAACTAGTTGCCATATTGGAAGTTATTGTAATTTGATATTTAGCTTGGTTGGTCTGAAGGTTTTATTCCCTAAGAAGGTTTCGATTAGTTGATTGTTGTCTTTTTTTGTTTAGTCAAAAAAACAATTTTACTGTTCCGCAATATAACTTGAAAATAGATAAAATAGATAAAAAATAGACCCAAGAATATATGTTACACCAGTGTCTATTCAAACCGGAAAAACATATAAAATTTATTTTTTTTTTATTATTATAATTCATATTTTTTTCTCTCATTATAAGCTAAATTTGGAAAATTTATTATATGTTTTTTCTCTTTTTTATATTTTTTTCTACCTTACCCATAAATTATTTTAAAAGACAAAAGCATTTAAACTGTAAATGAAATTATATTAAATCTGGTTAAAAAATTCAGATTTTCTTATTAAGTTTTAATAAGTTTTCCTTTTTATTAAAGATTTCAAGGTTTTTAAGCATAAAATAAATAATTAAGAAAATATTTTCCTGTTGCCATGAAAATGAAATTTTTGCTTGAACATTTAAAAGTAATTTAAAAAGCAAAACAATAAGAAAGAATATTTAAAAAAAAAATGGAAATTTTTGTGAACAGCGATTGTGAAAAAAAAGAAGTCAAGATAAATGTAAATCCTGAAGATACAGTTGTCAGCCTCCAATACAAGCTTTCTGAGATATTCAATATTCCAGTCAATTGTCAAGCATTGGTCATGAATGGACAGTTAATAGATGATTCTAAAAATTTGAAAGAATCAGGAGTTCAAAATGGAGCAAAAATCGAAGTCAGTTTTTATAGGTAAAAACGTTTCAAATTATATTATTAAATTTCTATTTATGAAATAAAATATTAAAATAAACGATTTATAAAAAAATTTGCTTTTATTTAAAACCTTAATGTTACAAACTTCGGTTTTTTTTATTGCTTAAAGGTTTTTAAGAGATTTCAGTATGGTAAGGGATTCTCATGGAAGATGGCTAGGCTACATAATAAAAATAGTTATATTAAATAAAAAATTATTAAATTTCAGAACTAGTGGTGTAATTCAGAGTTGTTTAAAAGTCCCAAAAAAAAGTCCAAATCCGGACTTTAAATTTAAAAAAAAAAAGTACAAGTCCAGACTTTTTTTTTAAGTTTGCTAGATCAGGCTTAATATCCAAAAATTTATATACTTTTGGGTTGTCTAATGCAATAGATTTGCCATTCACAGAATTTTCTTGCAATTTTAGCATAAATGTCTTCACAATATTCGGACTTTTGAAAAAAAAAAGTCCGGACTTGGACTTGACTTGAGACTTGTGACTTTTAAACAACTCTGGTGTAATTAAATAGCATTCGGCAAAGATACATCAGGAGATCTAAGGAGAAGTTTAGCTTCATTTAGATGAGTTTTGTTGGCGATATAATTTATTGATGAGTCGAAGGGAACTTTCTTAGCAGTTCTAGAAGAAATTGTTTGACAAGACGTAGAAATAATGACAATTTAACGAGTCTATAAACATAGCACTGAAGATGATAAAGAAGGGATCCCTTCATGCACATTGATGTGTGTTATTTCGACAAGCATGATTTGTACACAGTAAATTTGGCAAAAAAGATTCGAAGGAAATAAATTTCGACAAGTTAATTTTTGACATGAAATAATTAAGCATGAAAAATAAATTATACAATCTCAATTAATCATGAAAAAGCCTAATATAATTAATTAAGAATTTTTTAAAATAATCCTTTGTTTTATTTAAATTAAAAAAATTAATTAATTCAATCGTTTTTCTTTTTTTAACAAATTCTTATTAAAAGAAGCAGATAAAAAAATCGCTGGTACTGCATCATAAGTACCACCAAGTTATTAATTTTATATCCATAGCTAAAATCCACAATTAAAAAATAACTTTAGATTCCAATTGTTTCCTTTAAATTTCGTTAAAATTTTGGGTAATAAGCAGAGTTTTTTAAAAGTCACAAGTCGCAAGTCTCAAGTCAAGTCCAAGTCCGGACTTTTTTTTTTCAAAAGTCCGAGTCCAAAGACTTTAATTTTTTTTAAAAAGTTCAAGTCCGGACTTTTTTTTTTAAGTTAAGTCAAAACTTTGACTTTAACTGCTCACCATTTTGACTTTATACTTTGACTTTTGACCAACACTGCAACTTACACTTACATAAAAATAAAAATCCGAACTTTTTTTGAATCATGCTTGTTTTTAAGTAACACATTTAATTCAAAGTAATGACTTAAATTTATTTTTTAAGTCAACATTAATATTTTAGCTATGGATTTTTTTCGTTACAAGTGGTAATTATGGAGGCCAATCAAGTGTTGGACTTTTTTTTTTTTTAATATTTTTAAGTCCGGACTAGGACTTTTTTTTGAAACTTTTAAACAATTCTGCTATTCACGTTATTATCCGAATTTAGTGACATGCAAGAAAAAATGAGCATTGATTTTAAAAAGAGCAATGTTCAATTTATATGTCATGTCTTAAAAAAGAAATAAGTTAACTTTTTTAAAAAAATACGTCCGGTTTTAATGACTTTCGGATTTAAAACATAGTTAAATTTCCATTTCTAAAAGATTTTCATAAATGCTGAAACTATTTTTAATAATTTTTAAATTTATTCAAATTTAATTACATGTCATTAATAATAAATTTTTATTTTTTTCAAAAACAGTCCTCAATTTTGAATAACATTTCACTAAAATAGAGTACTCTATTCTAAAGACATGTCAATAAAGCTAATACCAAAAGATTTTAGAAAAATTTGCAATTTGAAATTGAATTCTTTAATTAAAATCAAAATAATCTACAAACAAATTAAGTATGATACTCTAGTAAAGCATTAAAAACTGGATCTTATAATGGAACAAAGTATTTTTTTTCAAAAATAAAGAGACGTGGATTTTATTTTTACTTTATTGATTTTTATTTAATTGATTAAAGTAAAATATACAATAAATAATATGTAAGAATAAATTTGCAGCTTTTTCCAGATAATTATTTTAAAAAAGTTTTAATAAAAATTTTTTAAATTATTAATGAAAATGTTTATTTTAGAATATGTTGAAATAAAAAATTTTAATTCAAGGAACCATGCATCGATGGTTACAAGAGAGCTAATTAAAAATTGTTCATTACGTTACATCATTTTCACGAATAGAATTGTAAACGACTTGAACCCTTTATCAAAAATCTTGGTGAAGCAAATTTCTTGAACTTTTTTTTTCTAATATTGGTTTGATGAATAGGTAATAATACAGATACAGGTTTAATATCAAAGAACTAGCATAGCCTTACGGTTTAATTTGACCTTTTTAGAGTGACAGTTACTTTTTACTACTGCTATTTAGTACATTCAATAAAATATTAAAGAAAATTTAAGTTTTAAATTTTAAAAGTACAAATATTATCTCAATAAAAAAATAAAAATAATTGAATCACAAAAGTTAGAGTAAAAAAAAAATTGATGAATAGCTTGCTGAATTTTCATTTATTGACATTAGTCGGACATCATAAATCCATTCAAGATATGAATTAACTCTGGTATAGATTCTTTAATTAGTATAAAATAATATTTTATTTTAAAGCTTAATTCTTTAAGCAAACCCGACTGTTATATTATTCCAAAATACTCCACGCGATGTGATGCCGACAACAACTTGCTTATTATCTTTAGTTTTCATAAAAATTGGTCCTCCGGAATCGCCTTTCATTGTGTCATCGCCATCTATCAAATCACCTAAAAATATTTTAGACTCAATTGATATCATCAATAAAAATGATCACGCATTCAGTGATCAAAGATCTAATTTTTATCAATATTTATTAATTATTTTATTAATATTAATATTTAAAAAATAAATACAGTGGTGATTTGACACTGGGGTTTTTACCGTTTTTTACATAAAATTACCACTTTTTACGTAAATTTTCCTAATTTTACGGAATTTTACTATGATTTTCGAAAAAACTGGTAAAATCAAAAGGGCCAAAGAATAAAGCCAATTTTCAAGCAATTTCTTAGAATTTTTGGAAATTTAAAAAATCAGCATGTTAAGCTTGTAACCATGCAAATTTTACAAGGTTACATGCTTAACCTATTTCTCACTTTTGACGACCGGAAATAATAGACTAAAAAAATTCTTTCACGTCTTTCCACTATTTTATTACCAAACTTGCTAATTACAATCAAATGTTCTACTTAAAATTATTTTTTACTTTTATCAATTTTTAAAAAATAAAGAAATATTTTTTTCTGAATATCATTTTCATAACACTTTTAATCAGCTAACAATTGAAATAATCCTAGCATGAAAATATTTGGGGATTGTTGTTTTAGCATACCGATAAAACTTTTAAACATACTAACCAATTTTTTCAGCATACCCATTTTTCATCCCAGCATACTTGCATTATTAACATACCAAATACCTTAATAATATTCTTAAAACTGATTAACATACTTATGGTAAAATTTTAAATCCTTCCTCAGTCAAGCCTGAAATTTCCGGAATTCGAATTTCCCTTTACTTACATATGAAATTATTTCTATTATTCGACATTAATTTATTAATTAAACTATTCTGCAATCATGACAAATTAAAAAGATACAGTTGGTGTTGATAATATATTATCAATTGACGACAAGGAAGTTTTATCTAAATAATGAATATCTCTAGTCAAAAGACTATAAATAAATTAAGAGAAATCATAAAATAGACATTTGACATGTGAAAGATAAACTTTTTAAAACAAATTATAAAAATTTGATTTTCTTAATATGCAATTTTTTTTGGTGATTTTCACTAAAAAAATGGTTTTATAAATAATACAATTTTGTAAAATATTCTGATGTCCGACATTTTTAAATTTTTGTTCAATTCCGGATTATTAAGTTTCTAGCATTTTCATTAATCCGACATTAAATTGTCGAACCTAAGCGAACTTAAAAGAGAATTGTTTGTATTTACTTAATTTGACTAAAATTTTATATTTTTTTTCTAATGTTAATATATAAAATCGATTTTTTTATTTCAAAAGTTAAGTATGTTAAACAGTTTTTTGATTGCTTTTAAAAGGCAGGCATGTTTTTCAGCAATAAGTATGTTAAAAAGTATAGTATGCTGGAATGAAAAATGGGTATGCTGAAAAGCTTGGCTAGTATGTTAAAATGCTTTGATAGTATGTTGGTCAAGTAGACCCAAATATTTGTTCATAAATTTTTTGACCCATCATATCAAAAAATGGCCATTCTTGTGATGATCACAAAATTAATAGATTTATTGCCATGAATATCACCCAATATATGAATTTATTTTTTAATTACCTATACAAAATTCATTATTAGTAATCGATCCACAATACTTTTCATCAATAATTTTGAGTCTAACATTTTTAAGAATATTCGAAGAGACCGAGCTATCCAAACTAATCGCGCCCCATCCAAGAGCCCATACGACCGCATCAGGTACAAAATTTACTTCTAAATTAAGAGGAATACATGCAGGCTGAATTTTGCTGTTAAATAAAGCTTTTTTCTCTAATTTAATAACTGAAATATCATTTATTAAAGTAATTGGATCGAAATCAGGATGCTTTTAGTTAACAAAAAAATATAAAACTAAATAAAAGTCTAAAAAGCCTATTTTACCAATTTGAATGATTCTAAATTATAAATATTTTCGGGTTTAATAGCGGATTTATCATGCAGACCAAGATAAATCTTGTACATTGCATTTAGATCCTTATGATATTTATTGGGTTTTACTTGAACCTTTGTTCCATCTGACAAGGTTACTGATGTTTTGAAGCAATGAGCAGCACTCAAAAGCTTATCATCCTCAATCAGGGTTGCTCCACATTCACCTCTTACTGTTCTCGTTGTGACAAAATTGTTTGTTGTGAGAGAAAATTTATACTCAAATACTAGTAAGGCTACTGATGGCCAGCTATTAGGAAAAGCATTTTTTCCTCCCTGAATCCGCATATTCGGCTCATTGAAAGTTTTACCGCATTCTAAAAAATTAAATTATTTTTATTTAGTATGTTTAAAATTTAAATTTTACGGGATATATCCAGTTGTGCAAAAATTTTAGCCACTGCTAAAAAAATTAGTATATAAAAAATTTCCACTAGTGAAATTGAGCATTTGCAATTAAAATTCATTGCAGCATAAAATTAGCTTATAAAATACCTGTTGAAATTTTTTTAACTAATGTATTTTCAAAAAATTTAGATTCTTTTAATTGATGCGCATGATTTTTTTAAATTAATAAATAGAAAAATATGCTTTAAACTTGTACATTGTGTATAAAATTTAACTATATACAAAAACAATTAATTTAATTAAATTATAAATATGATAAAAATTTCTAAAATTTCATAAAATTTTTTTTTCAATTTTATTCTCTGGTTGATCTGTCTCTTTAATTAGTTTATATTAGTGCTGAAATTAAGCATTTTTTTAACCAGTATTTTAACATTTAGATAAAAAAATATTTTAAAAAACAAAATTTGAACACCAAAAAAATTTACAATTAAAAAAATTAACCAAAAAAGTGGGTAATACTAGCCTTACTCAAACTAAAACTAGTTAGTTAAGTTTAAAATATAATAAATTCAATCAAAACATCTTGAATCAAAGTAAAAACTTCAATTATAATTCATTTCGTAGTTTTCGTAATAAAATTATTTATGAGATAGAGTTTATTTTATTTAATCAAAAAATATAAATTTAATAATTAATAATAACATAATTGACAAGGCCTAATCGTCCAATTCTTCTTTATAAACTTCAATCACACTCCGCATTATAATTAAGTCATCTTTTATATTATCACTTCTTTTATTTTCATAACTTTTTTTATATTCAATTCCTCTCAATTTAAACAAAATTTCCAATCTTTTTTTCTTTAATTACAATTTTGATAAATGATGCATGGCGAAAATTTCATAAAATTACTCTCAAAAGTCGATTTTAATTTGGCATTGTGAGATTTCATAAGGAAATTCCAATACAAAAACTATAATATTTTACTAATTTGGTTTAAATAGTTAAAAACTTATTCTGTAGATGAAAAAAAGTGAAACAACTCCTCACCTACTGTGGAAGTTTACAAATTTGCACCCTATCTTAACACTCAAAGGCCCAATTTTTTTTATTACGTTAAGGACCAAAGGGGTCCGAAAAACCCCTAAAATAAGATTTGCTTTTTAGAGAAAATAAACTAGATTATTTATTCAAATTATGTTAAAAAATGTTACAGATTGCAAAAATAAATTTCTTTTATCATTTTTGTTTTACTTTCAAAAAAAATTATGTCTAGATTTAAGTAAAAACCTAAAAGTATTTATAAAAAAAATTTGATAAAAATTCAAGAAAATACTGATGAAACAATTGAATACTGAAAACAATTATTACAAATCGATTTGAAAACCTTCTCCACTAGACAAGGACCACATGTAAATTGTTTGCATTTGTCACAATTAAAGTTCGATTTGTTTCCATTACATAAACTAATTTGACACTATTTTTTTGCAGATGAATCAAACTCAGTGCTTGCTAAGCACTTTCTAGAAGCAACTGGAGTAATTGGAGTTGTAGACTGTTCACTTTTATTTACCATTTCCAGTAATTCATCGGCCAATGATTTCAAATACATTCCACGCGAAATCTTACTTCTGTTACAAGTTTTATACAAGATCCAGCTGTTTATTCCGACTAAATTTAAAATATTGTAATTTATCTTTTTTTTAAGACTTGTCTCTTCTCCATCTTTCAATCTTATCTATATCATTCCATTTTTCGAAGTTTTGTCTATGTTAGTTTCTTCAGTTTCTTCTTCGCCTTCATTTTCTTCATTATCAGAGTCTTTATCTGAATCATATTCAGCATTAGGCTGTTTTGTTGTTTCCATTTCATCTTCAAATCATTATCAAAGTCATCATTATCCTCATAATCATTATCATCATCATAAGAGGCTACTGATTGGGTATCATCCGCATTTCTAAGAAGTTCAAGGGCTTGTAAGGCAGCTTTTCGTCGAGACATGGTTCATAAAATAGTAATTTATAAAAGGAATTATTTAATTTAAGTAGATTTTGAAATTTAAAGCATAAAAAGCTTAGTCTTCAATTTATTTTACAGAAAAAAAGACAATATTTCTGTTGGGTTCAAAAACCCCTCTTGGGCCTTAACGTATATATTTTTTTTTGCTGAAAAATAAAAAGATTTCAAAACAAAAATGAATTAATTATAATATTTTTTTGATTTTAGATTTGATGAAAAAAAAAATTGTCAAAAATGATTAAATATATTGAGCAAAGAGCAAAATAAGCATCAAAAAGGGTCTTTAAGACCTCTTGGTCCTTTGAGTGTTAAAGTATAAAAATAAAACTCAATTAATTTGCACATATTTTGCAAACATAAGTTGTTTCTCCTAGCCTTAGATTTACTTCAATCGAATAATAAAAATGGTTTTCTAAAGATTATAAAATCGATCCATGACATTCGGACATATTAATTAATTTTTTTTAATTTGATCATTTCTTAGGGATTACAAACAACAGTATTTGGATGCTAAATAATAATTTAAAAAAATAATATTAAATTTATAATCTATAACAAATTTGGTAAAATTTAAAATCCTAAAAACATTAATCATTAAATCTAAGTTTATTTTTTAGCCCACTTGAATAAAATTGAAAATGTCTCTTACTAGAGAAAATGATTTAATTTCATAGATTAAACTGTTACCGAAAATGCTATGAACACCCAAATAAACACTGTTCATTGACTGGTAGGTTGGATAAAAAATATTTGGTTTTACTTTAAAATTTAATCCATTAGATAATAACAAAGTAGTGATAGAACAATGAGCCGCAGTTAGAATTGAGTCTTTATTTAAAACTGTTACACCGCATCTTACTTGAATGGGTTGTGTTAAGGCAAACTCCGTATAGTCAAATATTAAAAGTACCATGGATGGCCAGCTATTTGACACCGCTTCAGTACCACCAACTATCCGAATATTTTGGACTGCATTTGATATTCAGCATTCTTATTTTAAAAAAAAATTAAATAAGTTTTTAAATAAATTTAATTAAAAAACCATCACAGAATGGAGGAGTCCCTCCATTTGAGCAATTTTGACACAAACAATACTGAAATAAAATTCAATTGAAAAAAGAACCCAAAACATGATTTTTATCTACAAAAGATTTCTTAGCTCTGCAAAAACTCTTCAATTTATTGCATATTTTGATCAAATATTTTATGACGATGTGCATTATACAGAAAATTACGAAGTTTTCGCAGAGCTTTTAATTTGTAAGTATAAATTTTCCAATATTGTATTGTTTTAATGAACCATTTTTCATTTACGTAAATTACGTTCGTGAAATTACGTAAATTTACGTTCGTGAAATTACGTAAATTTACGTTCGTGAAATTACGTAAATTTACGTTCGTGAAATTACGTAAATTTACGTTCGTGAAATTACGTAAATTTACGCAATTTTTCGATATTTAATGTAAATTTTACAAAAGATTGTCTGTCCTACATAAAAATGTTAGTATCATAATGGCATATATAAAAAACAGCATCATTAAGAGCGGATATATCAATAAAAACCGTGTTTGGCTTTGAAAGCATGCTTTTTGTTATATTAGGTTGTTTAATAAGTTTTTTAGTTTTTTTCGAGACTTTATTTATTCATTAAACAATAAAATAAAAAACTATTAGACACTAAAATAACTTCCTTGGCTAGAAATACACATCCCTCATCTTTCTGGCAGCATTTTGATCCCTTGCTCGTAAAAGCTGGCTGGTTTTGAGATGAAATATTGACAGATGTCTTTTTTGATTGCTTCCAAGTCTGAGTGACTTTTTTCACTGAGGAAGTGCAACATGGATCGAAATAAATGGTAATCAAAAGGAGCCAAGTCTGGCGAATAAGCTGGGTGAAATAAGGCTTCCTCGCCTCGATTCTTTATCGGGTTCCGAGTCGTTTTTGCAACATGTGGCCTAGCGTTATCATGTAAAAGAATCAATTTTCGCTCTCCTTCAGCTCTGTGTGGCCGTTTTTACAAGTGCGAACTGTCAGAGCGTTATCTCCATATACCAAACAAATTGATTTGGTAGCCTGCGTCGCATTTTTTCTTTCGTTAAACATGAATAACATGCAATGGCGAATATGCATTTTTTTATCATACATTTTTAATAATTTAATTTTTTAAAAATTTAGAAAGCAAGTATATTATCTTAAATCAAATTTTTTTAACACTCAAAAACCGGATGATTTTTTTCGACCCTTTTTAGGTACTTCTTTTGCTTGTTGTTCCAAAAATTTAGTCTTTTTTGAAATTTTTTTTTCTCCATAAAAGCTAAAATCAAAAAAATATCATAAATAATTAATTTTGATTACAAAAAAATTTTATTTTCATGCTAAAAAAAAAGTATACGTTAAACCCGGAGAGGGGTTTTTTGACTCTCCATAAATAGTCTTTTTTTTGTAAAATAAACTAAGAACACTGCTAATTATGCTTTTAACTTCTAACCCTACTTAATCCTAAGAAAAAATAATAATGTTTTGAACCATGTTTCGATGAAAAACTTTTAAACTTCTTAGTAATGCGGATGGTACCTAATCTGAAGTCTCTGATGATAATTATAATGATTATGAGGATAATGATGACTTTGATAATGATTTTGAAGAAGAAATGGAAACATCAAATCAACCATATATACTTAATATGACTCAGATGAAGACTCAGCTAATAAATAACCTGAATAAGAAGAAACTGATAATGAAAAAAATTCGAAAAAGGGGACTGTATGGGTCAGATTGGATGACGGAGAAGAGACATGTCTCAGAGAAAAGATAAATTTTTAATGAGAAAGTTAAGCCAATAAGCTGTGCTAAAATCAAGAAATTACTACAAAAAGCGGTTGACAATATAGTCTACTTCTGTAAAAAATGGGGTTTTAAAATAAATAAGTCAAAAACATGCTATTCAGTCTTCACATCAGCAGTACAGAGAAGAAACTACCACAGCAAGTACTAAATAAAATTAAAAATTGAAAACCAAGAAACTGCTCTCGAACCTACCCAAACTTTTCTTGGCATTAAGCTTTATCCAAAGCTAAAATACAATTCTCATTTCAACGAAATTATTAAAAAAAGTCTCGCCGAAAGTTAACATCCTTCGAAGAATTAAATTAAATTAAAGGATTTAAATAAAGAAAGTCATCAGGACTCTTTACAAATCCTTAATCAGGTACGTTTTTTTGACTATTTTTTTATCATTCTGCAATGTCAAAGAATCAAAAAAGACCTTCAGATCTTCCAGAACAAAATACTCAGGATTATAAAATTTTTCCCACTTAAAACTAGTATAGACTCAATCCACAAGTCCTTAAAAATCGAAAAAATCGATGACAAAGCAAATGCCCTATTTATTAAATTTTTACAATCAAGATGTGATCACGAATTACTGCCAATTAAATAATTGATTTTACTGCAAACCAAGAGACAGCGATCCATGCCATATTTCAAACTCCTTTAGATACTTTATTTTAAACAACTTCAAAATATGATTTAAATTGCTACCGTAAACGCTTGCAGACTACTCCAGGGCTTAACCTCATTTTCCGGATTTATTCCACTGGAATAGTTCCCATCGACACCATGTTAAAACATTTTTTTTTAATTTTATGGAATTGTGATAGATTTTTTGATTTATTCTAAGATTAAAACCCAATATTGAGTTTTTTTCCTGGCTTATTTCTGAGTTTTTTTTTTTTTTTTTCAAAAACTGGAATTAATTAGAAAAGAATAAAAAAAATATTTAATTTCGATATATTCCATATTTAAAAATGTAAATTGAGTTTTATTCCAGGATTCAAAGTGGAAAAAAAAATTTCAACTAAAAAAATGAAAATTAAGTTTTGAAATAATTGTAAAAAAAAAAAAACAAATTTGCAATTTTATTTGCTTATAAATTACATCATCAAATTTTTCATTTTTTCTGATCTCATTGTTATTTCGAATTAAATTTCAAAGCTTAAAATGATTGTTGATGAAACTTTTGACGTAGAATCAACTGGTGTTGAGCCAAACAATACAGTTAATGTGCCAATTAATGTGCCTACTCAAACTCCAAATTTTGGACATTCAAAAAAAAGAAAAAAATACTCTTTAACAACTAAACAAGAAATGATTGAACAAGTTGATGCAACTAAAAATCAAAGTGAAGTCGCACGAATTAATGGTATCGACCGAAGACTAATTTGCGAATGGTATAAGCAGAAAGATGTAATTTCAAAAACAAAATTTAAAAGAAGAAAAACTCGTATATTAGCTAAAAAAGATTTGGCAAAATATCCGGAAATGGAAAATGAGCTTCTAGCCTGGTTTGACTTGGAGAGATTAAACAAGAGATCTGTAAGTGGATTAGATATTAAACATAAAGCTCTAGAAATTCATCAACGTATTTACTCGAACATTTTAGCACAGAACCCGTTTCAAGCTAGTGATGGATGGCTTTATGGCTGGCTGGAAAGAAATAACAAAACTTACCGAAGGGTAACAACGACTGGAAGGGATCTTCCCAATAATTATATGCAAATTATTGCTGATTTTTTAACCAAATCAATTGAAGTATTAAGAAAAACAAACTGGAATCGTTCAAAAATCTTTAATATGGATGAGACGTCTATCTATCTAGACTGTCCATCTAGATATACATTTACAGACAAGGGGTTTTTTTTTTTTTTTTGTATTTATTTTCATTCACTTAATCTTCCTAACAAGGGGCTGAAAAGAGGGCTAAAGCCACTCGGAACTGCCCTGGATTTCACATCCAAATTATTTATTTTAAAAAAAGCTATGCTAAACATAAAAAAATGAGACCGAACTGTCAGAATTTTTCATTTTTTTTGACTCGCCATGATAAATTTATATTGAATTGTACCAATTGTCACCCTAAAGCTGTAGATCATAAACTTTCCTTTACAAAAGGAGATACATCAGCTTTTATTAGTGTTGGTAACCGTACAAACGGCCATTGAAGCGGCCAAAATTTTTTTTGACCGTGAACAAGACCGCCTAGACGGACGGTTATAATGGCGGACGGCCACTTTGGCGGCCCAAATTTTTGGCCGCGAAGATGGCCGGCCAAATCATAGACGCTGAAATTTGCGATCAGACCATATCCTGAAAAGTTAAAGATTTGCCAAAAGTTTTATTTTATGAGAAAATGCCAAATTTAAAAAAAAAAAAATTTTTCTTGAAAAGGCCAAATTTTTGAAATTTTTTTTCTTTAAGATTTCATGAAAAAATATTAGAGATTTAAATGTAGTATTTGAAAATTTTTTGTTTCGCCATATTAGAATCATGAAAGAACATCAAAATCTTTTTCAATGAAATTTTTTGCCGCTGATTTTATCTGGCAGCCAGAGTGGCCGCCCGTTTAAGGGTTGGCCGTACATTTGGCCGTCCGTCTTTAATTTGGCCGGCCATTTTCGCGGTCCAAATTTTTGGCCGCCGGCCTGGCCGCCAAAGTGGCCGTCCGTTTTGAGTTTGGCTGTACATTTGGCCGTCCGTCTGAGATTTGGCCGGCCAACTTCGCGGTCCAAATTTTTTGCCGCCGGCCTAGTCGCCAAATTGGCCGCCTTATTTTGGCCGCGTCTGGACCGGCCAGGCTTGGCCGCCGCCCAACACTAGCTTTTATCGGTATTTATTATGCAAGAGTTGTTTTATGCCAAAATGTAACTCTCAAAGCCATGTGTTCAAGAATTTATAAAGCTCGATTTTTTTTCATTACGGAATAAATGGGGGACCAAATGTAACTTACATTTGGTCCTTGTGTAGGGGAGATGGTTTTTAAATCGTTCTGTAAAAATTGTTAAGAACCAGTAATACGAATTTAAAAAAAAATTTTAGCAATAATTTTTTTCCTGTATTTATATCAAATTTTAAAAATAGACAATTTTTTTTGAATCAAAACAAAATTAATAAAAAAACATTTATTTTTGCATTCAGTATATTTTCTTACATATTTTGAGTAATCATGGTAATTTATGCAACCTAAAAAGCATATTATATTAAAAGGGTTTTTTGGACCCCTTCAGTAATTAACGTATAAAAAAATCCGGTTTTTGAGTGTTAAATCATTTATGAAGCAACTCTTGCTCTTTCAAATGATGTATAACATTGCATAAAAAAGTTTAATCTTGAATGAAATATTTTCATTTAAAAATCGACGAAAAAACTTGATAGAATAATGAAATTCTTTAACTCTACAAAAATAAAATAATATTTTAAATTTTTATTTTTAAAAAAAAAAAATTAATTTAAAACAAAAAGAAATCAAGGGACAATGTACTAACAAAAAAAAATTTACAAACAATAAAAAACACTCGAAGCAACAACACTAACAAAATAATAATCCATTAAAATAAAAAATGAGAGAAAAAAAAATCCAAAACTAAAATAATACCAAACGGAATTGAAAAGAATAAAAAAAAAAAAGATAGAGTAAAAAAAATTCAAGCCGAATTAACAGTAGACAAAATGAGAGTTGAAAAATCAATTTTAGACTGAAGATTCTTCCAGAACAACTCTTCAACCAGCTTGCTATTCGTGTACTTTCTCACCTCCGAGTACAACATGACCAATCGGCCAAACCGGGGCAATGCAGGACAATTCAACTTGCTATAATTGCACAGCGACATAAAACTGTCCTCTTGCAGCTGATCAACCTTTATCTTTCCGTCCAACTTGCCTTCGCTCTTGAACAACGAAATCGACTTCAACAAATAGTACTCCATGGGGTCAACTTTTTCCAGAGCGAACTTCTGCATCAAGCCAATAAATCCGCGCATCAGCTGCTTAGTGTGCTCGTTGTGTTCACTCTGAGCCAAACAATCCAGCTCGTTCATGAACGACTTGGTCTCGGCCATTTGCAGAATGAACAGCTCGTTCAAATTCTCAGCCAGCAATTGAGTTTGATCGTGAGCGGGCAAGGTCACAAACGAGCGCAGGGTCTTGGCCCAGCGGAGCGCCGACAGCAAGATTTTGGACGTGGAGTCGATCAAATGTTCGGTCGTGGGCTCACTCTTCACCCAGTTCATGATGTGGGCCAGTGACGCGCTCGACTGCACCTTGCTCTTCTCCGCCGCCAAATCCTCCTCTCTCGGCTCAGAGTCCGATTTGGCGTCGTCGTCCACCGAAATGCTCTCGTTACGCGCGTCATCGCACGTGTTGTAGCCGCTGGTGTTGTCGGACGCGTTCAAAAACGGAATTGAAGTGTTCACAGCGGGCACATGGTCCTGGTAGATTTGTTTGAGAGCGAGCTGATTTTTGATTGAGGCGGCGAGCAGGTTGTTGGCAAAGTTGGACTGGAAGGCGACGGCAGCGGCCATGGCCGACGAGTAGGCCGGGTAGGGGTCGGACGAAAAGGCCGGCTGCGCGTCCGCTCGGATGCTCTTGGCCGGAACGGCGTACGGCGAGTATCTGGGCGTGTAGAAGCCCGGCTGCGCCATGTAGTGTTTGCTTGGCTGAGCGGTGGTGAGCGGTGAGGCCGACGAGCGATCACGTTTTGCTTGGTGTGATCGCGGAGGACGCTGATGCTGCACGGCTTAAATTAGAAAAAAAAAACTTTAAACACTTGTCTGCTAAAGTATTGTCTTTGTCGAGCTAGAGTAAATATTTGTCTAACGTGTGCCAGGAAAATAGCACGCAAAGTTGAAAATTTTTGAGTTTTTTTTTTTTGCTGCGGCATCAGGATTGAAATTTTCTTAAATAATTAATGGAAATAAATCAAAAAATTGAATGATTGACACTTATTTTTGTATTGGAACTTGAAATTAATTTACAGAGCAACAATAACAACTAGGCAAACAAATTTGTTGTTCAAATATTGGAATTAAATGAGCACCCGCTTTTTACTCTTTTTTTTTTTTCTAGTTTTAAGCGGAGAGAAAACACGATAAACAAATAGAAGTTTGAAGAAAAAAAAATGTGAATTGAGCATTTGTTAAATTTTGAAGAAGCGAAAATTGAAACTCTTTAACCAAAAGCCCCCAGAAATTTAATTGCTTGGCAAATAAATTAATCGATGCTCATCAGAGAACACAATTTGAAAATTTCTAAGACTTCTGACACTTAATGAGAATGATGCCGATTTGGATTGGAAAATAAAAATTTTGTTTATTTTAAGCTGTCTTTTGGTTTTTTGTTTGTTTGAATTGGAAAATTTTTTTTTTTTAAATAAATTAAAAATTAGAATTTATTTTAGAATTTATTTGATTTTTGACTTTGAAAAAATTTGTCAAGTCAAGTGCAACCAAAAAATAAAAAAAATTTAAATTAATCTAATCCTTATGTCTTATGATTTTTTTTTATTAGTCATTTTTTAGCATTAACCATTAAATCTTTCGAAGATGTCAATTAAATATTTTAATTCAATTAAATTATTTAATTTTTCTTGATCATAATAAAATAATTAATATTCAAAAATAAAATTTAACGACTAAGTTTCTTACAACTTGTTAATCCTCATAAAAAAATCAAAAAACTCAAAGCCTAGTTTAATTTTAAAAGAATTATTAATATTTTTTACACTTTTTTTCGTTTTTTAATTTTATTTTTTGATTCACTAATAGTTCATTTGTACATGACTTTTTTTTGTTGACATCCTCTGCAATAATTATTAAGTCTTACACAATTAATTAAATTTTATCATAGCATCTAAAAAACCAACCGGTTAAATAATTTTCTAAATAAATAAAAACGAAATCATTTTTTCTCTAAACATCACTTTAAAAAAAATTTTTGTTTTATAAGACCCTAAATATTCACAGCAAAAATTGTCAACTGATGCCAAGTAAAAGCATTCAAACTCATCGACCAAATATGTTCCTCACACATTTTATTAAATAGTTTAAATAAGCTAAAAAGTGCTCGAAGATTTTGATATATTTGAAATATTTTTCATTTAAACTCTGAAAATTAAATTAAAAAATTTCAATTAATTTTAATTGAAGAATATTAGTTAATAGTCTTTCAAAAGAAAATTTAAACTTTTGAAGCTTAAAACTTAAACTTTTTTTAAATACAAGCCCTTTGAGATGAAAACGAAATTAAGAAAAAAATTATATCACTTGAGAAGTGGAAATTTTGTTGATAAACTTTTTAAAAAAAAATTCTTTTAAACCCTTTAAGATTAAAATCAAATTAAATTTAATTGAAGAATTTTGGTTGATAGTCTTTCAGAAAAAAATTTAAACCCTTTGATTAAAAATTATGAAAAAATTTATATCACTTAAGAAGTGGAATTTTTTTTTGATAAACTTTGAAAAAAAAAAATTCTTTTAAACTCATTAAGATGAAAATGAAATTAAATAAATTAAATTGTATTTAATTGAAGAATTTTGGTTGATAGTCTTTCAGAAAAAAATTTAAACCCTTTGATATGAAAATAAAACTAAGAAAAAAACTATATCACTTGAGAAGTGGAAATTTATGTTTTTATATATATGTAATATTTTTGTTGGTAAACTTTAAAAAAAATATTTTCTTTTAAACTTTTTAAGATGAAAATGAAATATAATAAATTAAATTAATTTTAACTGAAGAATTTTGACTGAATGGTCTTTCAGAAGAAATTTTTTTCCATTTTAAACCCTTTGATATGAAAATAAAATTATGAAAAAAATTTATATCACTTGATAAGTAGAAATTTTTTTGATAAACTTTAAAAAAAAATTCTTTTAAACCCTTTAAGATGATAATGAAATTTAAAAAAAAATCTGTGATCCCAAAGAAGACATTTGTCAGACATTACTCACCATCTCTGTTCATTTTAACTTCCAAACACTTTCTGAGTCGACACGCTTGACACTGATTCCTGCGACTGACATCAATGAAACAATTATTGTTCTCTTTGCACACATACTCCATGTTGCCTCTGATACTTCTCTTAAAAAAGCCCCTGCATCCGTCACAGCTCAAGACACCATAGTGCTTTCCACTGGCTCTGTCGCCGCACACACTGCAATAGTTGACCGGCTTGCCGCCTTTGTTCTGAGCAAAGAATTCGGGCCGGTTCTCCTGGCTGCGTGCGCCCTGTCTAAACTGGAACATGTTGGGGCTGGCGAACAGCTGGGCCGGGTACACTAGACCTGCGCACACGTTGTACGCGTTCTCATTGCCGCTTTGACGGTTCAGCGGGGTCGAGTGCTTGACCACTTGTTCGTCTGTGTTCAGATCGGGAGTGGACGATCTGGACACGTTGGGCGACTCGGAGCCGCTCGACGTCAGTGTCTGGTTGATGGGGAGGCCGGCGAGCGGCGACTCGCAACGCTCCGGGCACACTTCTACTTTATATTCGTACATGCTGTAATAATTCTAACAAAAAACACAAAAATTTAAATATAGAGATAAAAATTTTTGATCGCCTGACTTAAATAGTTGAAAAAAATTTTTTTTATTTTGACAATCTTTTTTCTAAAAAGTGGCTGGGGGGAGCCCAATCGAAATTGAGTTTTAATTAACTGCTAGTTCGATTGGATGCATTCGATTAGCATTTTTCCCATTGGCTCACAGCTAATTGATAAGGTTTTGAATTACTGCTAACAAATTCCAATAGCGATTTTTAATTGAGCTCCAGTCTCTATGGAGCACTTTTTAATTGTTTTTGTTGTGGAAAAAACAAAACTGTTGTGAAAAGAGATAATGTTAGCCAAGAATTTATACAAGTCAGCCAGCGGCTAGAGTTGCTTTGCTTGGCCAATAAAAAGCCTCAATTGACTTAAAAGAATTCTTTTTTTTACAGGTAAGATTTACGTAATAGATAATTTGTCGTCTAGTGCTGTAACTGTGAATGTAAACATAAGTATTATTGTTCTTTTCAAGTTAATCGCTCTTGCTCAATTGTACTAAGTGTGGTTTATTGAAACAACAAGAAAGGAGAGAGAAAGAGAGAGAGAGGGAAGAAAAAATATTCGTATTTTTCACAGCTTCAGTTCTCTTTATTTTTGTAAAGTCAAGTGAGTGTTACGCAAAACTGGCTCTTGCTGGTGTTAAGAAGAGATAAAAATATTTGATACAAATTGGGTTAGAGACGAGCAATGTATTGTTGTCACTTAAAGAAAGGTATTAAACAAAATATTTTTATCCAGATTTAGCAGATAATCTTCATTCTTGTAAAAACAATAAACACAAGTGGAGTTATCTCTTGATCAAACATTGGTCTTTAGCGGAAAATGTTCTCTTGCTTCATGAGAACCGACACACACACTCACTCTCAGACACATATTGCATGGTCATCTAAGCCCAGTTAATAACAAACTTAATCTTGGTGTTGTTCATTTTTTTTTTATCTCTATATCGGATGACAAAAAAAATTTTTTGCTGGATTATTTTTTTGTTGGTTTTTCTTTTTTATTGTATTTATAGTTTTTTTTTTTAAATAAATTTTTTTTCAAAAATTTTAATTTTATTTTTTGGGAAGTAAACAGTTAAATATTAAATTTTCATATGAAAATTAGACGTGGTCAGGGCCTAGGTTTAGGCGTCTGAGTATGTTGTAGATTGGAGAACTACTAGTTAAAATTAAAATTAATAATTAAACTATATTTTACTTTTTAAATTTTTAATTTTAATACATCACCAGAATTGGCGCAAAATGAAATAAAAAAAATTAAACTAAAAATTAATTAAAATCTTTTATTTAATTTTCCATATGATAATTTGATTATTCATATGACTGGTAAATATGCATCCTTTCAGAAACAGAGCCCGTAATGTCGAATGACTTGTAACTAAATCATTCAAGCGGAGGATCAAAGGTTCAAAAACGACTCAGGGAAAAAAAATATCTTTAAAATATCTGTGTACTGGAAAAGGAAATAAATGCCTCCCCTATTATCTTCAAGGATATAAAAATGGGCAGCTTATCATTTTTTATTAGTATTTTAGAAGCTAACGGCTATTCAAAAAAAAGAATGTTCAAAAGTTATACAAGTAAAAAATATATGGTCTTATTAAGCAAATTTTACCAAATTTTGTACATATAATTAATAGAATTCGAAAAATAAATAGGAGAACTAAATAATCTAGTAGTTTCGTGGGTTATTAATTAATTATTTATCCAAAAGATGGTTTAAAAATAATGATTAAAAAATTTACACTTGAAAATAAGAATAAAATAAATATAAAAAAAATTAATAAGATTTATAATACTTTTAAGTTTTCTTGTTTTTTTAAACACACAAAAATAAAGTTAATTGAATCAATCAATCCTTGGTTTTCACACCTTACCATGTCTTGGACCTTTTTGATTGAGTCTTTTCGGCTACAACTTTCTTTAACTACTATTTGCAAAGTTTCTTGGGTTATTAGCATGAAGAAGCCACCTTGGAACACTTTAACACCTTTCTTCTAAATTTATCTAGATACATGTTTGTTTAATTCACTACCAATTCTCAAAACTTAATTCAAATTTATTTAACTTTTTTTTTGAGTAAATTTTTTTTTCCGATTTCAAAATTAAATCATGCGAATGAAAGGAAAGACTAAGTATCCGTTCTAAGACTCTGTCTAAATTAATAAATAAATTAAATATATGTTTAATACTTTATTATAAAGAACGATAACAAATCAATTAAAATAAGCCCCTATTCATTTTTTATTTCCTATGGTCCAAAAGTTGTTGGAAAAATTCACTTGAATTTTACTTTTTTGAATAAGTTTAAAATATTGAGTATCTATTTACTTTTTGTCATCTCTTCCGAAAGGAAAGTATAATTTATTTGAAATTTTTACTTTGATTTTACAAAAAAACATGTTCTAAAAACTATTTTTTACTTGGCAAACTTTTGAACACTAATAATAAGAGCTAAAAATTGGAGAACATTATCACCAATTTGTTGATAAATGAAGCAAAAAATTTATAACAGTGTAGTAAAAGCAATACTGATACACGGAAGCGAATGTGGCGGTATATATGAGACTAGTGTTGAAAATCTAATATTGTATTTGATTTAATGCTTAAATATTTTTTAATTAAAATTTAATAATATTTGTAAATAAAAATTTCAGTTTTATAAAAATTGAATATATCTTAGATTAAAGTTAGCAGTTGAATTTGAACAGAAAATAATACTAATTTGAAGATTTGTATAAAAAGAAAATAAATATTAATAAAAAATTTGATCGAAAATATATCATTGGCCTTGTTAGATTTCGAAATCGTAAAAAAAATTGGAATTTTTTCTTTATTTGCCCTGCAAAAATCAAAAGAATGTTTTTCTTACAAGGTTCTTCCAATTTATAAAATATTTAGAATATAAAACCGTTTTTAAATTTATTTAATTCATGATACTAAAAATTAGGAGCCTGCATCTTTTCTCATTATCTGAGAGCAATTAAATTAAGTAAAACGGTAAAATGGAGATATGATTATTTTTTTCCCTATAGCTAAAAAGTATTAATTTTTGAACAAACTAAAAAAAAAATATTTTCAAAAAACTTATTTAATTAATAGATCCATATAATTAAATCTTTAAATTAAACTTTTTCAACCAAACTTGAAAATAATTTTTGAATTTTCTTAAAATTAATTTTTTTATTATATTATGAACAAATATACATTCCCTGAATTCAGTTTAAATATCCCATACTTGAAAAAAAAACTTAAAGAGTTAATAGAGAATAAAAGATATAAAACAGTTCATTAGCAAATTGGTTAATTTTATTAACAGTTAATAACAAAATTTTAAAAACAATTAAACTTTTTCAATTTAAAACTTCAATTATTTATGTTCAAAGAAAAAATAGATGTAATAAATTTTCTCTTGATCCCATAGCTAGTAAAATCAATGCCTACAAAATAAATTAAATAATTTTCTAAAACAAAATAATACCTTTTTTACTTTAGATTTTTTTATTTAATTGTTTTACCAAATTTTACGAAAAACTAAAAAATGGTTTGTATAAAAATTGAAAAAGTCATGAAAAGATTGATAAAATTGCTAAAATTTAAATAATATCTAACTTATCATTTGACTTAATTGCGATAAAGATCACCTTCCTCATAAAATCAGTAAAAAGCTAAGATTTAAAATTTTATTAAAAAAATTTAATCAATTAGTTTCTGGAAGAAACATGATCCAAGCAAAGAAATTTTTAAATCAGTATTTTTCAAAAATTCGTAAACCAATACTATTGACTATCGATTTTATTCTTGAAAAATAGATTCTTAAATACACTCGACGTAGTCTTTACTTTCAATAAAAATTTCAAACATTAAAAAAACTAGAAAATCAATTAAAAAAGTTAAATTGATTTTATATAAAATTTGGTTGCCGTCAAAAACACTCATAAATTAAATGAATCCTAAAAATATTTTGTTCTTGTTCTATTTGTTGGATCTGGCTCTTTTGAACAAAGAATAGCTCAAAAATTAATATTCTAATTTAAAATATCTACAATCCTTGAATTATCACGTTAACTTTAGATCTATATAGAACATACCATGGTCGATTTTTTGTTCAGTAAATATAAGACTAAAAGATTTTTTTTGTAAATAAAAAAATTTTAAACTTCAAAACAACCTTTTTCAACATTTAATTAATATTTAAAAAAAGATTTATTTATCAATCACATTGATCAAATATTACATTAATTTAGAGACATTTTTTGTCAATTTTAAGTTTTCCAAAAAAAAAGATGCAAATCAGTAGGAATCAATTTTATTTTTAATTAAAAAATTACAGAACAGTTTAATATTTCAATACCCACATCGTAATGGGTGGTTTGGAATTTAATGACTTAGAGATTTTCAGCTTGCATGACATGCTTTTAGCCATGAGACTAGATAAACAAAATAGAAATTTATTGTTGCTTAGCTGGATTGGATGATAATTAATTACAGCATCAATGCCACAAGATAATTTGGTTGGACACAAAATTTACTAATTGCATAATAATTAATCTGATAATTGCATTAAAATAGTTTTGAGTACTTAGAAAAAAAAATGAACAATTTGACGGCTTAACCTTTTTCAAGTGGTACAAATAAACATTAATTTGAATTATTGTTGCATAACCCTATTCATCTTATCCGAATAGTTTATGGAAAATTGTTCACAGTTTGAACCGTAATGTTTTTTGTACTTTATTAAAACTGCTAAAATTATGTTCTTTATGAAATAAATAAGTCAGAAAAAGGTGAACAATTTTATCATGCGAAAACCTTCTTTTGGTTGAAATCACAAACATCAAAGTAAAAAATTCCAAGTAGTTTAAAATTTTTATTTCATTAATTTGTTTGCAAATATATTTCTAAAATGGCATTTATTTTAAATCTCAGTTAATTTTATTAAATTAATAAAAATATATGATATTTATTCATCTTTCTTGTATTATGTTTAATTTTTTTTCAAATAAATCAGGTTTAAAATGTTCTTTTTTTAATTTAATTTTAATTTTTATGCATGAATTTTTTCTTATAAGTTTAAATCGCACTGATAGGGTTTATAAATTATCATAAAACTATTTTCTGCACGTTGAAATAAGAAAATTAACTAATAGAATAATTTATAGTCTTTTGCTAAAAAAATTAAACTTAATTTAATTTACTTATTATAATTACACTTCTACCATTGGTTGTTATAACAAATTGTTATTTGCTTTTAGAAATACAAGATTAAATTAGTATAAATTTTTAAAAAGCATTAATACCAATATCACAAAATTTTTCATTATACTCTCCCAATTATTAAGATTAAACATAAAAATTAAAGTCTCATTCTTTGAATATTTAATCTAAAATTAAAACAATTAAATTATGTAAAAAAAAAGAAAATCTATTTTGATAATTTAATTTGTTAAACATAATTGTAAATTAAAAATTATTTAGTTTTTATATTTTTGACTCAAATATAGTTGAATTAAATAAACGCAGATCAATTGAAACCAATCTATTAAATTTCTTCCTTAAGCAAGATATACCCATATTGAACAAAAAAATTCCAAATATTGAAAAGATAAATAACTTTTGCTTCCTGAAATAAAATTGTTAAATTGTAAATTTAGTTAAGTTAAAGATTAAAAAAATAAAAATATTATAAATTATAATACACTATGATGATGTAAAATTTGATTTCAAAAACTCTCTGATATTAAATAATAAAATAATTGTTTATTAATTCTTTTATTTTCTATTTTTTCCTTTAGTTTTCTTCTTTTTTCTGTAAATTTATTCTATATTTATTTAATGATTAAAAATTTTGTGTATTTACTTATAAAATTCATAAAAAATATAAATTAAATTAAGATGAAATTTTTACTAAATTAAATTATTATGATTTTCAATTTTTAGACTCTGAGGAAGGCTTCATATAGCCGAAACCGGTCAGTTTATAATTAAATAAAAAACTTGAAATAAATTTTTATCAAACAAAAAATTATTTTTATTGTCTATTTTTTATAAAAAATTATAATAATAATAATAAAAATTAAAGTAACACCAGATCTAAAAGGAATTTTTAACTTAATGAACTTTTAATTTATTAATTATTATTGTTTAAAATTTAGTTAAAGAGGGTAAGTTCCTCTGGGCATCTCTCGAACTCGTGTCTTCTTTTCAGCCAGCATGTTAGGAATATTTTTTATAAATTTAACTAAATTATAGCTTATCAAAAACGGCGCGGAATCTGCTTTGTGTTGGATTAGGCCTTATGGACAAATAATCGTTGATTTCCTTTGCGATTAATTCATGTCAAGCTCTTGTTTTCATGAATTTTACAAAAAGTTGGTTTGATCTATCGTCAAGTTTTTAACGTTTTGTGGATTGTTTTAATGTTTATTTTTAGAGGAACAAATTTTAATATTCTCAATATCTTGTTTTGCATCTTTTGTAAATTAAGCTTTATTCTTTCTGTTCCTGAATATAAAATAGTAAAACAATAGTCGAACAAAGAGCGGATCAGCGATTTATAAAGGTTTAAATTGATTTTAAGATTGACTCCATCTAAAGCTTTTGTTTCGTAATTTATTGAACTTGTATTTCTTATTATTTTTTATTAAGGACCCTTTTTTTGATTATATCCTAAAATGAAACACTTAAATTTAGAATGCCAAACAAAAATCGGTCCAAAATTTAAATAAGCGCATTTTTTCTAAGTAACAAAATTAAAGTCCTATTATTAAACGCTTCAACTTTCAATTTTACAAATTTCAACAGTAATATTTTCTGTTACAATTGGTATGTTCTATTGTGTTTTATAAAAATTTTAAATACAATTTTTAAAATGCATTGAAAATGTGCGATGGTTGAGATATATTTTATTTTAGAAATATTTGGAGAAATTTTTGCAATGTCGCTCTATTCAAATTAAATATAGTGTTTCAAACATAGATTATTTAGTTTTAGATGATTTTTTATGAAATTTTAATTCTAATAAATCATTAATTTATTCAAATTGATTAAAAATTTAGCTCTAATTGTTAAAATACTCATATTAAAATTATACAATATAATTTTTAGATATTTCTTAAATTTCAAAAAAATGGCTAATGGCTTTAATTTGAAAAACCTCAATTTTGATCTCCCGATCACATTGCTTTTACAAAATCTCGAGTTCAAATATCCAAATGATTTATAATTCTCTGATTAATTTGACATCGGTTCGATTCGATTCCCAATATTCCTTTAATCGCAACTTAAATTTCATGAATTATATTTAATCAATTAAATTTTAAAATTTTAAGATAAATTGTGATTGAAATTAATTTAATAAGAAAAAGATAACATATTCATTAAATATTTTATAAATTGAACTTTAATTAAACAATTTTTGCTTCTTTAAAGCATTGAGTATTAAATTAAATCAAATCAACTTAAATATAAAAAAAAAGCTTTTAGCTAGTTAAATTATCGCCTTTTTCATCAAACAAAAGATCAAAAATTTTATTTAGAATTATTAATTATCGATTTTTGTTTTTCAAATTTTAGCCATTTTTCAATTTTTTGAAAATTAAGAAATATCTAAAAATTATATTGTGTAATTTTTAATCTGAGTATTTAACAATTAGAGCTAAATTTTTAACTAGTTTAAAAAAATAAATGATTTATTAGAATTAAATTTCTAAAAAAATAAAAAATTTCTTAAAAAATCATCTAAAACTAAATAATCTATGTTTGAAACACTTTATTTAATTTCAATAGAGTGACATTGCAAAATTTTCTCCAAATATTTCTAAAATAAAATATATCTCAACCATTGCACATTTTCAATGCATTTTCAAAATTGTATTTAAAATATTTATAAAACACAATAGAACATACCAATTACAAATACAAATAATTTAAGGTTAACCATATCAAAAGATTATTTTTTATTTTTTTGTGTTCTGTTCAAAACATGTTCTGTAAATTGAAGCAATTGATACATCCTTTATACTATCAATATAATCTGCAAAACTCTGCAATAAATCAGCAAAATTCGGAAAATTGTGAATTTGGGATATTATATTATATTATGAATTCAGCTCAACTATTAGTTGCGGTACAAGGGATAAATCAGTTGCAGCAATTTACAGAACATGTTTTGATCGCTCCGCTCTGGTGTTTTTTATATTTTGTTGATGCTTTTTGTACTAAAATTAACAATGTTATGAATTTTGCAGAATTTTGCAGAATCAGTATGGTACAAAGGATGTATCAGTTGCTAATTTACACAGATCATGTTTTGGTCCGTCAGAACTTAAGTTTTCTCATTTTAATATTTTGTTTTTGTACCAAAATTCACAATACCTCATTTATTTATTAGCTTATATTTAACAGCGTAGCTAATTTAATTATATTCGTAGCTAAAAAAATAAAAAAAATAGATAATAAAAATAGAATAAGTTGACAAATTAATTATTTCGTAGCTAAAAAAATTATTTCGTAGTTAAAAAAAAAAAAAATTGTAATAGAAAGTAAATTAGATGTTTGCATTTTTATTTATTTTTGATGGACGGCCTCTTTTTTTTGGAGCCACTTTTGAGTTTATTCTTGCAATAGTTATTGACGAAGTCGGTTGAATGAGCAATCTATTGTTAACATTGTTCTCTTGTTGCTGTGAAATAGGTTCCATTTAATTATCATGTTGTTGTTCATCGATCGTTGAAATTTGATGTTCAAGATTGATACTTTGTAAAGCTGGGTTCGTTGGTCCAGTTGATTTTCTAATCACTAATGCCATATTTGCTTGTTTTCGTCATCCTCTCTTTGAATTGCATTCTATATTTAAATCAATAGATGGAAATTTACATAAGCCAAGATTGTAAGCAACACCAATGACGAACATAACTTCGATTAGCCTTCCTTAATTTTTTGTTAGGCCTTTCTTCGATTTCAGAATCGTTATCGGTGTAGTCATCTCTATTGTTGATAGGTCTTAAAATTGATGTCGAAGAGGATTCTGTATCACTCATTTTAAAAAATTACTAATCAGTATTCAATACTTATCAGTAACTCATCAAATATTCAACATTTATATAGAAAAAAAAAATAACAGAATTCTAAATTTTTATAACAGAAATCCACTACTACTAGCAGCGAAAAAGTTGAGAGATTCAAATATTTTCAAATCTGTTTATCTTAGTCCAGATTTGACTGAAACCGAAAGAGCTTTAGACTATGAATTGAGAAAACAAAGAAATGAAGCAAATAATGGTCTTTCACAAGACTCGCCCTTTCGATATGGCATCCGTGGAAATCAGATCGTCAAATTCAAGAAGCAATAATCGTTCATCAGAAGCGCCATCACGTGTAGATAGTCTCGAATCTTTAAAATTTATGTATTTAAATGCTACTTCTTTGGACAATAAACTAGATGAATTCAGTGTTGTTATTGAAACACATAGCCCACAAATTATAGCAGTTAGTGAGACTTGGTTCATGAGCATCTCAATTACGAACGTTAAAGGATACAATTTGTACAGAAAGGACAGAAGTGATGGACGCAGAGGCGGTTGTGTTTGTCTCTACATTGATGAAAAAATCGACTCATTTGAATTAAATGATGCAGGTTTTAATTTAAGTAAAATAGAACAAATTTGGGTTGTAGTTAATTTTAACTGTGAAAAAATTTTAGTTGGCTGTCTTTATAGGCCAAACGATTTTGTTGATATGAACGATTTCGATTTAGTCTTCAAACAAGCTAAAGACTATGTGGACGAGAGAGGTTATAAGGATCTTCTAATAATGGGTGACTTTAACTTTCCATCAATCATCTGGTCAAATGGCTGTGTCTCAAAAATCTTAAACGAAAATGACTCGAACACAAATTCAGAGAGACACTAAGCGATACTTTTATATATCAGCATGTAAATATCTCAACTTTTCAAATGTCAAACGAAAAAGCTGTCAACACTTTGGATTTGATTTTCACGACTCAGCCGGGCAGTGTGTATGCAATCGATACAAAATTTGTTCTTGGCAACATTAATAAAGGACATCTGGTCATCTTTTTCAATTTTGTTCTCAAAAACAAGGTTAGTAAGGAATCATATACCTGTAAAAAATTTATTTATAATAAATCTGACTTTGGAAAAATTTCTCATTTTCTATCAAATATTAATTGGGTGGACCTATTTGAGAATTTAAATATTCAGGAAATGTACAATGAGTTAATTTTCTATGTCAGCGAAGCTAGTAATCGATTCATTCCAGTGACAGATGGCTCTAAAAAGAAAAGTATCTCAAAACCTTGGATAAAAAATGAACTCAAGGTCTTAATTAGAGATAAAAAGAATCTTAGATATAGGAACTGTGCATCTAACTGGAAGGATATGAATCTATATAGTGATTACAAGCGTATCTGTAAATTAGTCTCATCAGAAATAAAAAGAGCCAGACTAACTTATGAACTAAATTTAGTTGAAAAAGCTAAGAAGAATCCAAAAATATTGTACAAATACCTAAATGATCAACAAGTAGTCAAAGAATCTATCAAAGCATTAAAAAAGTAAAGAAATGAATTAACGCAAGAACCGAAAGAGATATCAAATCTTCTTAATAAATGTTTTCAAGATGTTTTTGTTATTGAACAAGATGATGAGCTTCCTCCTTTTGAAGTTGAATTTAATGAAAACTGGTCAGAATATATTGACATTGAGCCAAATGACATTAGTTATGAAATGGTATTCAAAAAATTACAAGACCTGAATCAAAATAAATAATGTGGTGTAGACAAGCTTCATCCGTTATTGCTAAAAAACTGTGCAGAAGCCTTTACTGTTCCTTTAACTTTGATTTTCAGAGAATCATTATCGAATAGTCAGCTTCCAATTCAATTCAGATCAGCAAATATTACTCCATTGTATAAAAAAGGTGATAAATCAACGGCAAGCAATTATCGTCCTGTGTCTTTAACTTCAACTCCTTGCAAAATTATGGAAAGCATAATAAGAACCAAAATGGAAGACTATCTTTATAAGAATAATATTATATCTAAAGAACAGCATGGATTTGTTAAGAAAAAGTGATGTACATCTAATCTTCTAGAAACACTAGATTTCATCTCAATAAGTCTAGACAAAAGTATTCCTGTTGATGTGATTCTGCTAGATTTTGCGAAAGCATTTGATACTGTTCCGCACAGACGACTAAAAGCTAAATTGAAAGCGTATGGGTTTGATGGTCTGACACTAAAATGGATTGAAGCTTTCTTGAAAAATAGAAGACAACGAGTTATTCAAGGTGAAATTTTGTCGGATTGGGTTGAGATTTTTAGCGGTGTACCACAAGGGTCAGTGATTGGTCCACTATTGTTCGTTTTGTATATCAATGATCTACCTAAAGGAATAGAGAATGCTGTGAAATTTTATGCAGATGATACTAAAATTTTCTCGCAAACGGTATTAGAAATAAGCGCCGCGAAACTACAATCAGATTTAGATTTAATTTTCAAGTGGACTCAAGATTGGCTACTTCTCTTCAACACATCAAAATGTATGGTTATGCATTATGGTCATAAAAACAAAGAATTTCCTTATTTTATCAACGGTAAGCAGTTAGCAACGTCAGAAACCGAAAGAGATCTTGGAGTTATTTTCAATACAAATCTTAAATGGAAAAATCAAGTGATAGAGGCTACAAACAAAGCAAATCAAATGTTAGGTCGCATCAGGAAGTCATTCGCTCGTTTTGATTGTAAGTTATTAAGATCTTTGTATTTAACTTTTGTTCGTCCTCTTTTGGAATTTGCGGTGCCTGTATGGTCTACAATTCTTAAGTCTGACTGTGAGAATGTTGAAAGGATTCAACACAGAGCTACGAAATTTGTTTCGTCAATTAGAAACAAACCGTATGAAAGCAGATTGAAGGCTTTGAACATTCCAAATCTGGTGGAAAGAAGAAAAAGAGGTGATCTAATTCAATTATACAAGTTCATGCATGGAAAAGAATCGGTTGAAAAAAGCAACAATTTTAATGTCACAAAAAACCAAGGAAGAGGTCACTGCCTCAAATATCACAAAGAAATATCGAGGCTCCAACATAGAGATAATTTTTTTTTCAACAGAACCGCTAACATATGGAACTCGCTGCCAAATGAATTAGTTGAAGCCCCCAATGTTAACAGCTTTAAAGCAGGCATTGATTGCTGGATGAGCAGCAATCAATCACATCAGCTGTCTTAGTGTGCCTTATCAGCACACTCGCTAGCTAGCCAGCTACAGTCAAAACTACTACTACTACTACTACTAAAAAATAATTTAAATTAGAATAAAACTCATCAATTTTCTCTAATTTACATCTGCTACAAAATTAATTTTTTAGCTACTAATTAATTAATCTGGCTACAAAAAAATCAATTTAGCTACTAATTAATTAAATTTATCTTTTTTTATTTAGCTTCTTTTTTATTTTTAAATTAGCTACGCTGTTAAATATAAGCCTTTATTTATTTATTAAATTGTTTTTAATTTAATTATTAAGTGATTCCAAAATTCCTTCATTTTTTTATTTTATTTGATCAAATGAAAAAAATAAAAAGATTATTTTTTAATTTGATTTGGATAGTATCAAAAAAATATTTTAATTTTTTTTACAATGCATTTCAGCTAGGAGATTTCTGCCAAGATGTGATTAATAAATATCTTTTAAATATCTATTAATTTATTTAAACCATTTTATTTCTGAAAAAAAATTTTGGATATGAAATTCAAGCAAGTTCCAAGCGACTTTAGTCCTCTTTTCCGCCCACTGTATGGAAAAATTTTAACATTTCAAAATTAAATACAAAAATAACATAATTAAATAAAGTTAATATAAACATTGATCATAATAAAATAAAAGCCATTATGATTTGCTTCAAAAGGTTATTCGATGGTACACAAATCGAATGTGTAAGCGAAATCATATACTTGGAAGCAACATCAGTGCAGCGATGGAAACACAAAAAAATATCACATTTTTTTTTGCACTCTTTGCTCTAGTTAGGCTATTCTGGTGCCCATTAAGGTGGATGGGACCCATTATTGTATTCAGTTTTTGATTAAACAATTTTCTATTTTCAAATTTGGTTTTGTGAAAATCACTACAAAATGATAAAAAGAACAGAAAATAAAGTAAAAAATTATAATAACTTTTTCTTTTGAAGGTTTAAACTTAATTCTGTAAATGCAACATAGTGCAACATTCAAAGTTGCATTAAATATCAAAGTCTGCTAAATTTGCAGAGTTAATCAGAAATTAAATTTGAATATAATCGATCGGAGTGCAATTTGCAGAGATTTTGAACATCATTGGCAGACTTTTACAGTTGATGCAACTTTGAATGTTGCACCATGCTGCATTCACAGAATTAATTTTAAACTTTAAGAAAAAAAGTTATTTAATTTTCTTTCACTTTGTTCGGTTCTTTTTTACTGAACTGTACAAAACCTTCAACTTTTAACTTGAATATTTTAGAGATTTAAAATAAATAATTTAAATTATTTTAGGTAAAAAAGGTGCAACAAAGTTTGTTGCGCTATGTTGCAGTATTTTTTCTAATATTTTTTATTAACTTTAATTTAATCCTGAACAGAATTGTACCGAAATGACTGGTTATTTAAGTCAAAAGATTTAAACTATTTAAATCGGTAATTTCATAAAGCCTTAAGTTATCTACAGACTTAGTATATAGAATGTAATGTTCTAAATTTTCTGTTTTCAATTTAAAACTTATATAAAAATTTTATTACACACTATCACATCCTAATCAGTCAGACGCACCACAAGTATTTCTGTAATAAATTTTTATTTTTTTAATAATAAGTTTTAAAAATTTTTGATCATAATCAATTAATTAAGCTTCGAAAAAAAATTTTTGTTTATTATTTTATTAGCTAGCTCGAAAATATAAATACTTAATAAATTAAAATAGCTATTCAGATAAATTTAGGCCCGTATTTATTTTGAATCAAATTTTATGAATCATATTATTGAATAAGAATTTATTTGATTTTACAAAAATTCAAAAAATAAATCCTAATTAAATCTTTTGAAATGCATTCTTGATTTGATACCCAACAAAGGCCCACCATGGTAAATAGTCTGAGTACTTTTAACAGGCGGACTGGTATCACTTTCGATAGGATTACCAGTATTTGGATTTGCGCTAATGTATGGATAAAAACTACTTGTGATTGCCAATCGAATTCGATGGCCTGGCTGAAATGTGTGACCCATCTCATGCATTTTGATTGTTAAATTGTACATTTTATCTTTTTCTAGCAAAACTTCCTTATCGAAGCCCTCTCTGTATCGAGTTCTCATTTGATTAGCACCCATCGAGCTTAGTTTAATTGAGCGTCCATCTGGCTGAACATCCATGAGATAAGCAACAAAATCCGTGTCCCTTACATTCGAAGAAAAAGTAAGCTCCAAATTTACTTGGCCTAAAATTGTTATGGGCTTTTCAATCACATCACTTGTGAAGACCAAAAAATCGGATCGATTTAGATAAAAATTCAAATCGATCGGCTCGAAAATTCTACTGTTAACATCACTTCTAACTGGTTCATTTGGATCATAATCAAAGCTGTCTTCTCCAAAGTCTGGTTCATCAAAACTTAGCTTTCCATCTCCATACAAGCTATTTGCTCCTCTAAGGCTGCTTAGATATAAATACAAATCTTCATAATCATCTCGAATTAAAAAGGAACCATGCACCCATTTATTCGATCCAGTGATGTATAGTCTGCTCTTGTTCCAATTTGGACGAGTTTTGTTCTTGAGGCACCAGTCAAAAAACTCTCTGGTCATATTCAAACCTGGCAAATGGACATTTTCATCCAAAATAATATCTCCTATTTTTGCAGCTGGTTTTCCTGTCTTAAAATCATAGCCACCGTCAGCTGCGTTGTCATGCGTATAAGGACCGATTATTATGAAATGATCATTCTTATTAGGTGAGTACAAATTTGCCTCTCTAAATCTCATAACAGTGCCGTACAAGGTTCCATCATACCAGCCAGTAAAAGCCAAACTTGGCACATTAATTTTTGAGTATTCCTCTGGTTTGATAATGATTTTCTGCCAGAAAGAATCCAAGGTTGGATGTTGCAGGAATTTTCTAAAAAGAGGTAAAACTCTGCCTGTTGCAAATTCGTCCAAAGTATTCAGAGGTTTGTACTTTAGCCATTCAGAGGGATCTTCATTGATCCAGCTCATGGAATTGTTCCTCAATTTGGCTATTTTACCGATCCAATAAAGGCACCATTCAATTGAAAGAGCATTTTCATAAGGAGGATGTTCCAGTGGTCTGCCAAAAGTTGCACTTGGAGTTATACATTTTAAGCTAGGTGGTTGTTGGGCAGCTATAAACCATTGATTAGTACCGGAGTAAGAATGACCTATCATACCAATCTGGCTATTGCACCAGCTTTGTTTGCTGATCCATTCAATTAAATCGTAGCCATCTTCTCCTTCTTTTGCAAAAAATTCAAATTCACCTTCAGAGTCTCCGGAACCACGGCTGTCTGCAATCACAAAAATATAGCCTCGTGAGAACCAATATTCAGCCTCAGGCCGAAATTCCATTACAAATTTTCTACCATAAGGAGTTATTTTTAAAATTACAGGATATTTTCCTTTATTGACGGAATAGAAATCTACAGCCAGTTTGACCCCATCTCTCATCGAAGCATAATCGGTTTCGAACTGAAAACAGGCTTTGAAAAAAATAGAGATGAGTAAAAAATTTAAATAAATCATAATTTTAATTTTTAATTTTCATAATTTTAATATTTAATTTTTTTCAGTTAATACCAAAAATGAAGCATTTTAATAGCTATTTTTTTTATTTAAATTAATTTACTGAAATTTATTTTTGATTTAACTTTTAAAATACGATTCTTATTCAAATAAAGGTTTTTTTCTATGAATATTTTATCTTTAAATGCTAAATCAATAAAATGAATTTTAAAATAAATGAAATTTTAACACTATCTAATTTTTAGAAATGTTAAGTTTTTTTAGTCCTAATACTAAATTAGGAGTGAATTAATTTAAATTAAAAAAATTAATAAATTTAAGATAAAGCCTAATCGAATTAATAATATATCGAATGTATTATCTATCCAAAAAAAATGAGATAAATGGTTCTCCATAATTGTAAAACTGTTCACCACAAACCAAAAACTTTTTAACACAAATCACTTCAAAACACATTTTTTTGTGCCGAATTCAAAAAAAAGATAATTTTTACATTATTTAATATAATTATCTTTCAGTTCAATGAGAATTTTGTTAAGAACGAAAATTTTGGCTTTAGCTTTCTTTTGGTTTTTAATTTTTTGCCTCTGCATGAAACCTATTGGTTTTTTCGGATTCTTTTAGTACTTTAATCGTGACTTTTTGTTCGTGACTCTATTAAAAGGTAGTCAGACCTATCCGACAAAGTCACTTCCGACAAGTCACTTCCGACAAGTCATTTCCGACAAATCACGATCCGACAATGCTTTTTCCGACAAAATAATTTCCGACAAGTCACTTCCGACAAGTCACTTCCGAAAAGTGACTTCCGAAAATTTTTTATTTAAAAATTAATTAAAAAGGTATATAAAGTCATTCTCTTTTAAGTAATGTCATTTAAAAATTGTCCAAAAAATAGTAAATAAATAAATAAATAAAATAAATAAAATAAATAATAGTATTGTCAATAAATTTATTTCATAATTGATATGTCTCAAAGTCAAGATGGTACTTTTTTTGAGTTTAAAACCACTAAAGGGAAACTTTGTATTGGTTACTTAGGTGAAAAGTATCGATTTAAATATGAATCGAAGATAACAGGATATAAATCTTGGATTTGTTGTGAAAACGAATCTTCTGGTTGCCTAGCAACCATAAAAACATATGAAAACACTATCAACCAAACAACCAAATACCCATTTTGGTCACCAAATAGGCAATGAAAATTGCATCAGAGCCGCTTTTATATCTTCTAATATAAAGGAATCAGCATCCAATTCTCGTATTGCTCCATCGACAATTGTAAATACAGAAACTCGTGGACTTCCATTAGAAATATTGTCTCTAATGCCGACCGACAGCGCACTGACAAGAACAATCAATAGAAATCGGAAAAAGAATTCCATTTATACCACGGATCCCGAGCTTTTAATTGATCTACGGATCCCGCAAGATTTAAAATTTACAGCACGTGGACACCGATTTCTTTTGTGGGATTCTCATGATGACGAACAAGAAGAAGAGACCCGTATCATTATCTTTGCCACAGACAAAAGTCTTCAAGAACTATCGGAATCGCTGGACTGGTTTGCAGATGGTACTTTTAGGACAGCTCCACTTTTATTCACCCAATCCTGGAATATTCATGCCATAACTACTAATAAATCTTTTCCATTAGTTTTTTGCTTACTAGAAGACAAGTCAGAGCTATCATATACCAGGGTTTACGAAAAACTTTTAGAAATTAAACCAGATCTTAAACCAAGGACGATTATGACTGATTTTGAAAAAGGTGCAATGAATGCTGGACGTTCGGTTTTCACACAATCAAATATAAAAGCGTGTTTATTTCATCTTACGCAAAATATATGGAAGCATATTCAGTTACTTGGTCTCTCTAGTCTATATAAAGCTCCAGAGTAAAATGAAGAATCAACTCAACAATTCAATGATGACTGCAAAAAGCATATGAAATATTTGTTTGCCATTGCTTTTGTACCAGTGAACGACGTAGTCAATGTTTTTGAATTAATCGAGAAAGATATCCCTTCCGAATTAGACCCACTATATGACTATTTTGAGACCAACTACATCGGAGAAGTTGTTCCTCAGGAAGGCGCAGGTCGTCGACGGAGAAAAAAGGACCGTAAAGAACCATTATTTGCAATCAATGTCTGGAACATGTACGACAATGTTCTATCCGATTCATCGAGAACTATTAATTGCTTAGAAGCTTGGCATCGTGTTTTCAATAAGAGAGTAGCAATTTCTCACCCTCAAACATCAGTTTTTATTCAGCATTTGGTTGAAGTACAAGATAAAGTGGAACGTGATCTAAATCACATCGATAATGGCGTACCGAACACCAAAAGAAAGAATCAACGCATTCGTGATCAAAGAATCAAACGAATAGTCGAAAAATACAACGATTCCGATCACATTCAATATCTTAATTGCTAAACATATCATTTAGTTTTGAATCTTCCCTGAACTTTGTACAAAAATATTAACTTAAATAATCGTTTACCTTAATAGAAATTGAAATTTTTTTTAGATATTCGATGTACAAAATTTTAATAATTTAAAAATGTCAAAATAAAAAATATCTAATTGAAAATCATCAATAAATTTTAATTGATTTTTACATTAAAGGCTGTTAAGTTATTTTTGCAAATAGTATTATATAAACGATTTAAAAAACTCTTTTTAAGTCTAAAGCTAAAATTGGTCCGTTTTTCTGACGCCTCATTATTATCTTCGTTCCTTGGTCCATCGCAATTTATTTTTCAGAATTTTTTAATTAGTTTTCAATAATAAAACAAATGTTCACGTAATTAACCTGTAAATAAATAAATTTATTCGTTTACCTGTAGTTAGTTTTATTTATTTTCACGCAAAGGCAAAAAAATTAAAAAAATAATGATTAAAAATTATAACACTTTTCCATCAAAGAATTGAAGTTTATTAAACAACTTTTGACTAAAAGAGAATACAAAATAGACTAATAGAGAATTTACTTAACAAGAGTAACAAAGAGATCCTATCTGCTGCAAGTGACTACTCTAAACGAAGTGTCTACACTAATCTAATTCAAAATGACTCTAAATTAAAGCCGTCAAAAATCTCCCAGAAAATGAATAGTGTTTACACTAGACGCAATAAGCTTAGAATTACTTTGTTTAACTCCCAATCTCTCTTGCCAAAGCTAGAACAAATAAATGATTTTATTGTTAGTAAGGAATAAGATATCTTGTGTATTAATGAATCGTGGCTAACTAACAAAAAACAAACTAACAAAAGTATGAATTTGCAACTACGAAACTCTACGACTTGATCGTAAAGATGGTTATGGTGGTGTGTGGATTTTTATTCACAAAAATCTCAGCTATCACCAAATTACCTTAGACACCAATGAAGAAATTTTTATCATTAAAATCACGGAACAGCTACCTAACCGAGAAGACCTCTTCTTAATCAACCTCTACAAAAAACCAGGAGACAGAGAAATTGATCCCAAACTGCTTATGAGATTAGCTCAACTTGGTGAAAATGTTCTTTTAGTTGGTGATCTAAATGCCCACAATAGCCTTTGGTTTAGTAAAAAAGTGAATAAAACAGGAGTTCAAATTGAGCAACTGCTAACTGATTATGACTTTAGCCTGTTGAACGACAACACGACAACATATCAGCCAAATCATAAACCTGACTACAAGGCAATACTCGATCTTGCTATAGCTTCTGGACCACTCTCAAGTAAGTTTATCTCGTTTGAAGTGTCTGACTATAAAAACAGTGATCACTTCCCAATTATTGTGGAATTGAAATCCAAAAACATGATTAAATTAGGCTTTGTAGAAAAAAAAATTAAATTCTTCGATAGAAGCGCATTTGAGCAAAAAGCTATCTTGAACTGTGCAAAATCAGTTAACTTTCAAGTCAAGCAACCGGCTGACATTGACTCATTGGCAGACTCGGTATCTGTAGCAATCAACGATGCATATCAGTCAGCTACTCGAACCAAAACTATCAGAATAAAAGAAGGAGCATTTTATATCCTTCCTGAATTCATTCTTAAGTTAATCAAACACAAAGAGACACGTGAGTCGAGACATAAAAAGGAATTTAACATGCTGACTAACAAGATAAAATTTGAAATACGCAAACATCATGCTCAAAATTGGCGGAAATTTTGTAATGATCTCAATTCTTACAACGAATCAGACGCTAAGCTCTGGAGAAAGCTTGGACAAATTGACAACAATTATCAAACTAAACCCAATTAAATCCCAAAAATTAACCATAACGGTGAGCAGGTAAACGATACTAAAATAATCTGTGAATTGTTTGCAGGAAACCTAGAGGACATATTCTCTGAGAAGTCACTTCCTTAACATGACCAGGATTTTCAAAACCGTGTGTGTGAGAAGCGAAGCTCATTTTTTAAGAAGAACGTTACTATGATTGATCCTGTCACACCGGATGAGATATCTGGAATAATCAAAAGAATTAAAGAAAATGGTGCGCCAGGGCAAGACAAAATCTCCAACAAACTGCTTAAAATTCTCCCAAATGTTATATTCTGATCTTTACCCGCCTTTTTAATGCTTCGATGTCTTTTTCCCACATTCCAACTAAATGGAAGAATGCTATTGTGACAATGATCCCAAAACCAATGAAAGACTCAACAAACCTAAATAACTACCGACCGATTAGCCTCTTGAATACATTATCAAAAATTTTGCAAAAAGTCATCCAGTTTGGACTAAATAAATGGCTAATTGAAAAAAATATCATCTCTGAATATCAGTGTGGCTTCAAACGTTCTAGACAAACAAGGGATCAGATCCTTCGAATCTTGCAATACGGTTTTGCAGCCTTTAATCGAAATAAAAAAATGGGGGCAATCTTTTTTGACATTGAGAAGGCCTTTGATAAAGTCTGGCACCCAGGTCTCCTCTATAAAATTGAAAAGCTTTATATTCCTGACTATCTCGGTAAGTTGATAGAGAACTACTTAGATAATAGAAGCTTTGATGTCAAGATAGCTGACTTGAAGTCTACCAAGAGACTAATTTACACTGGAGCCCCTTAAGGGAGTGTTTTAGGTCCAACCTTATTTAACAAATATTTTAATGAAATATCAGGCTTGCTTAGCGAAGTTGATAAAGCAAATTTTGCAGATGACTTGACCATCTGGCACTGTTCTGAAATCTCAAAATATATCTGTGCTAAATTAAAGAGAAGTCTTGACAAAATTTTCAAATGGATGTGCAAATGGCGACTCAGTGTCAGCACAGCAAAAACTGCTTGTATTTTATTTAATAAAAAATCTAGAAACATCAGTCATGAACTTAATTTTAATTATGGTAGGAAGAAAATTACCCATGAAAAAAACCCGAAATTTCTAGGGGTAACACTTGATCCTGGACTAAGGCTAAACCAATATGCTAAAATTATAAAGGAAAGAGCAACTCGTCGGCTCAACTTAATCAAATCAATAAGTGGTAAAAACTTGGGAGCTTCCAGTAGAACAAAAATTACTACATTTAAAAGATTAATCAGGCCGGTAATAAAAAATGTCCTATTTGCAACTTTAACGATGTCCATGTCGAACCAGAAAACCTTGGAAACAATCCAGAGAAAGGCTATTAGATATGCTTTTAACCGTGCAAGAGACGAACCGGCAGCTTCACTATACAGTTTAATCGATATCGACCCTGTGGTTAAAAGATCTTGCTATCTGACTAATAGATATCTGTCTAAAGCCATCAGAACAAAAAACTTAATTTAGAAATGAGCTAAAAAAATACAATCTCGCACATGACTTACAAGAAGGTCCACTGTCTAAAGCAAATGTTAGACAAACTATTTTTGGCATAATCAGAAAAAACAAAGAAATGAGCTGTATGAAATTCTTTGAAAACGATGGAAATAATAATCTCTTTGTTGATCCTTAGGAATATATTCTAGTTGAAAAAGAAGGATTTATAGATTTTTCATTTGGAAACGAATCTAATTGACCTGCTTCGGGTTCAAAGGGATCATAGTCCCGCAGTTCCCTAGTGACCTAGTCACTATAACCATAAATCATCATCATCATCATATTCGTCATATTATATGCATAAATCTGAGGACGTTGCAATATTTAATAATGATGCAGCGGATCGTGATGATGACCAAATGGATTCGCCAAGTGATATTAGTGAAATATCTCCTGTAACTGAATCAACACCACTTTTAATATTGAAACCAACAATTAATTTATCGGATAAAAATTTCGCCAAAGATGTCCCAAAACGCGGTTCCTCAACTTAAAAACAACGAAAAAGAAAAGCCAACTGTCAAGCAATTACAACTCAAAAGTCAAAGTAAATAAAAGCAAGAACTTCGAATAATGTTCAACTTTCTGAGTTTATGGGTTCAATTTTATTAAAAAATTCGGATGAAATCATTCAGCAAATACTCGAAAATAAAAAACTGGTTGATGAAGAGCATGTGAAAGTTGATCAAAATTCAATACCGAAATCGATACTCGAAACTGGGTATATAGATTCAAATGTTATAAAAAAAAATAAATTGATTTAATTTTTTACTTCAGATGGTTTCACCATGTAAGAGAGTATTCTAGAATTATTTTTAAAAAACTTGTAACTTATCATGTAATTCAAAATCAATTTCTTGCACTGAATGTAATTTACATTATCATTTGAAATGTGTTAAAAGAACTTATGTTCGATTAAAAAAAATTTGGAAATGTAAATACTATTCTAATTGATTAATCTTTTTCTAATATATTTTTATCAATTAATTTTAAATCTCCTTTTTGAATTTTTATTTTTTGCTTCTTTTTTAGCGTGAAAATCAATTATTTTCTTATGACATTTACACGTGTCTTACGTGAATTTCTTATTATTTATGTTCAGATAATTTACGTGAAAATAAATAAATCCATTTTTTTTAATTCATTATTTAAAAAAAAATTAAACTGAAATTATTTTTTTAACAAAATTTTTTAACAAGTTATTAATATTTTTAGTTATGAAATTTGTAAAATCAAAGCAAAAATACCTAAGAAGCTCAGATTTTAGTGAAAATCTTTGGTTAGGTTCTCCTTGTAATTACTAAAATTAATTTGTTTTTCCGATTATCTCAATTTTGTGAACATATTTTCTTAAAAGATTTGCATATCAATATTTGATCTTTTCCTTTTGATTTTATTTTACTTTCCAATTTATTTTTAAATACTCTGAGTTCATTACCATTAATCTTCAATTTTCTGAGCTTCCAAATATCGTAGTATGGTGACATGATCAGACTATAAATATAACTTGTTACTTTAAAAGAAAAGAGATTTCGGTTGTTATCTTCTAAACTTATTTTAAATAAAGTGTTTAAATAAAAACTTAGCTTATTATTCAGACTTTAGGCCTGTAGTACATTGGTGGCAGCGGTTAAGCTATTAGATTGTTTTCTAAAATAAAACGTGCTATCAAGTGCTTTGAATAGTTGATTTAAGTGTTAAGCCAAGGTTTAGTGTTTGAGATGGTTGGTAAAGCTAAATTTTTCAATAGAGAAAGGAAAATATTAATGAAATTAGGAAACAACAAAGTGTTTGAATGCAAATAACATAAGCTAAAAGAGTTTGATATTGGCAAACCTAAGCTTAAGAGCCCCTTCGGATTTTTATTTGGATACAAATGCGGGTATATGGCTAGCAAGATTTGATAATTACCTAGCATTAAATTAAATTTTTGGAGACAGAGATAAGATAAATGTGTGAGAATCTTTTTTGGACGACACAACGTTTAAATTAGTCGATAGTTTGATAAATGAACAGTCATATGATGAAGTTAAAATAAAATTCAGAGCTTTTTTTAGTAGACCAGAATCTTCTGCACATGTTAAGGGAACGCTAAACTAAGGGTACCAGATATTTATCTGCGAGGCCAATTCCTAGCATAATTCCATGACAGAGAAATAGCTGTAAGATTAGCTGTATTGGATCGCGAAAACTTTGAGATGTTGGTAATCAGAAAAAGAGAACACGAAGGTTTACCTTTTGAATTAAGTGTGATTAGAGAGCGAAGCAGAAATATGTTTAATCAAGAAACAAGAAGACAGAAAACGGAAAGAAAAATCAGAAATTTAATTACACCAAAGTGAGAACCGAATATAACGTTTCAAAACCAGAATAAACATTATGGAAATTCAAAAAATCAAGTTGAGAAAATAAGGAATGCCTATGAAAATTGTTTGGTTAATGCTCACTTGTCAATATGTCAAACTTTTCAAAATTGTTAAATAATTTAAACGATGGAACCTATAATAATTCAACAAGAAGGAATTTTATGACAAACTACCCAACAATTAGATGTTTTTTTTGTAATCAGGATGGACATATTAAAAGAAAATGTCCTAATGGTAATATAAACATATACTATCATTTCTATATATATCAGGCTATGATCAGGGACGACCGAAAAGTGATTTTTTCCTCAAAAGTTGAGAAAGTTGCTGAAATAATTTTTGTTTTTTAAAATAAAATTGTGGAAGTACGGTTTAAATAAAGTTCTTTTAATATTAAGAATTTTTTAATAATTTAGTAATTAAGTTTCTTAGTTCAAAAATTAATTACATATTTTTTAAAAACCACGTTAAATTTTTGTGTTCTAAAAAGAGTCATTTTCAAGAAAAAAAATTATATAAAAAAAATACTAATAAAACTATTTTAAGTATAAAAAAGAGCCATTTAAAATTCTAATGGCAAAATATCATCATCAATATTCGCGCTTTGATCCATCGGTTCTTGACAACCATTACTTTTAATTTTAAATTAAAAAAAATTCGTTACAAAAAGAGTTTAACCAGACATTTTTTGTCGATTATCAGACAAAATTTTTTTGTATTTCGATAACGCTCGTTCCAAGTCAGCAGTTGATGATGGCATATGGAAATTCCAGCTTGAATATTCAAAAATTTTTGGTAGTCTTGTTTTATTTTGAATCCACCATTTTTCTGAACTAAACCGTTCGGAATCAACATTTTCAAATTCGGAAATCAAGTTAATGAAAACGCGCCATTTACTTGCTATACCGTTATATATATATCGAATGGAATTTTGTGTTCAAAAAGATTTATGCTAAAAAATTTTATTTGCCTTGGATCTAAAATTTAAGATGCTTTGAATAGTCCCATTCTTTGCTTCCATTGAATGCTATTGGACCATACACGGCTTCTTTGAGAATTAGTGCTAATGAAGTGAAACTATAAGTTTTTGTGGCAGTGGATCTACAACATGGTTTCTTAATTGGTCTTCACTATATGGGGAAAGTACTAGGAACTTGTGAACAATTGGCCAGAGTAATCTACACCCGAAAATGTTGAAGTTACTCTGGCCAATTGTTAAAAAAAGAATTTAAAAAAAGATAAGCAAACTAGAAAGGTTAAAAAAAGAAATATTTTTCGATTAAGGAAAATAAGAAATCTAAAAATCTCCAAATATGCAATTTATTTTTTATAGGTTGGTTTTTTAAAATAATCTTTAAATTTTTTGCATTTTGAAGAAATATCTTAGCTAGATCTGTGTCAAATTTGAAAAGTTAACAAGAAGACAATAAATCTGAGTATGGTAAATTGTCTGTAGTTTTCTGAATCAGAGAATACAGCATCAAGAAAATCAACAAAAATTCATTAAGATTAATTGAAGTTAAACAAGTTAAAGAAAAATTCAGCCACCTAAATTCAAAAATTAAAGAACTAAAATCAGATAAGTCAATTATTAGTAATTGGTTGTTTTTTTTAAGTAATGAAACAAATTAAATTAATGATGAAATTAATAAATACAAATACGAATTTAAAATCATATGATGACAAACTCGCAAAAGAATTATATGAACTAATTATTAACTTGTTGGCTGATTTCTAAAATCCTTTAAATCAATTTAATCGAGAGACATGAAAATAATAATTTTAAAGTCTCTAATCAGAGCTAAAAAAATTCAATGCATAACCTTATTTTGCAATTTTTATTTTTCACTGGGACAATGGAAGCAGCCCAATCTTAATTGCTTGTTTCTATAATTTAAGTCTCCACAAGTTCATCTAAAAGTTTTTAAATTTCTATTTTTAAGTGATGAGAAATTCTTCTGTCTGATTCTCGTATTGATTCACTTCCTTGTGTGTTGATCTGATGCAACGTTAGATTGCAAAAGCCAAGTTTTTTCACTGATTCAGCAAACATTTCCTTAATCATTGATTTAGCTTATCTTTTCAACTAAAAATAAATCCATCTTTTTTTGTTCTTCTTGAGAAAATTCAACTCGATTTACTACTGTGTTTTTTCTGTAATTTACTACTTTTTTCCCCACCAAAACTTTAAATTTCTTTAAGTTAATCCCAAGATCCTAGTACTTTCCCCATATAGTGAAGACCAATTAAGAAACCATGTTGTAGATCCACTGCCACAAAAACTTATAGTTTCACTTCATTAGCACTAATTCTCAAAGAAGCCGTGTATGGTCCAATAGCATTCAATGGAAGCAAAGAATGGGACTATTCAAAGCATCTTAAATTTTAGATCCAAGGCAAATAAAATTTTTTAGCATAAATCTTTTTGAACACAAAATTCCATTCGATATATATATAACGGTATAGCAAGTAAATGGCGCGTTTTCATTAACTTGATTTCCGAATTTGAAAATGTTGATTCCGAACGGTTTAGTTCAGAAAAATGGTGGATTCAAAATAAAACAAGACTACCAAAAATTTTTGAATATTCAAGCTGGAATTTCCATATGCCATCATCAACTGCTGACTTGGAACGAGCGTTATCGAAATACAAAAAAATTTTGTCTGATAATCGACAAAAAATGTCTGGTTAAACTCTTTTTGTAACGAATTTTTTTTAATTTAAAATTAAAAGTAATGGTTGTCAAGAACCGATGGATCAAAGCGCGAATATTGATGATGATATTTTGCCATTAGAATTTTAAATGGCTCTTTTTTATACTTAAAATAGTTTTATTAGTATTTTTTTTATATAATTTTTTTTCTTGAAAATGACTCTTTTTAGAACACAAAAATTTAACGTGGTTTTTAAAAAATATGTAATTAATTTTTGAACTAAGAAACTTAATTACTAAATTATTAAAAAATTCTTAATATTAAAAGAACTTTATTTAAACCGTACTTCCACAATTTTATTTTAAAAAACAAAAATTATTTCAGCAACTTTCTCAACTTTTGAGGAAAAAATCACTTTTCGGTCGTCCCTGATCATAGCCTGATATATATAGAAATGATAGTATATGTTTATATTACCATTAGGACATTTTCTTTTAATATGTCCATCCTGATTACAAAAAAAACATCTAATTGTTGGGTAGTTTGTCATAAAATTCCTTCTTGTTGAATTATTATAGGTTCCATCGTTTAAATTATTTAACAATTTTGAAAAGTTTGACATATTGACAAGTGAGCATTAACCAAACAATTTTCATAGGCATTCCTTATTTTCTCAACTTGATTTTTTGAATTTCCATAATGTTTATTCTGGTTTTGAAACGTTATATTCGGTTCTCACTTTGGTGTAATTAAATTTCTGATTTTTCTTTCCGTTTTCTGTCTTCTTGTTTCTTGATTAAACATATTTCTGCTTCGCTCTCTAATCACACTTAATTCAAAAGGTAAACCTTCGTGTTCTCTTTTTCTGATTACCAACATCTCAAAGTTTTCGCGATCCAATACAGCTAATCTTACAGCTATTTCTCTGTCATGGAATTATGCTAGGAATTGGCCTCGCAGATAAATATCTGGTACCCTTAGTTTAGCGTTCCCTTAACATGTGCAGAAGATTCTGGTCTACTAAAAAAAGCTCTGAATTTTATTTTAACTTCATCATATGACTGTTCATTTATCAAACTATCGACTAATTTAAACGTTGTGTCGTCCAAAAAAGATTCTCACACATTTATCTTATCTCTGTCTCCAAAAATTTAATTTAATGCTAGGTAATTATCAAATCTTGCTAGCCATATACCCGCATTTGTATCCAAATAAAAATCCGAAGGGGCTCTTAAGCTTAGGTTTGCCAATATCAAACTCTTTTAGCTTATGTTATTTGCATTCAAACACTTTGTTGTTTCCTAATTTCATTAATATTTTCCTTTCTCTATTGAAAAATTTAGCTTTACCAACCATCTCAAACACTAAACCTTGGCTTAACACTTAAATCAACTATTCAAAGCACTTGATAGCACGTTTTATTTTAGAAAACAATCTAATAGCTTAACCGCTGCCACCAATGTACTACAGGCCTAAAGTCTGAATAATAAGCTAAGTTTTTATTTAAACACTTTATTTAAAATAAGTTTAGAAGATAACAACCGAAATCTCTTTTCTTTTAAAGTAACAAGTTATATTTATAGTCTGATCATGTCACCATACTACGATATTTGGAAGCTCAGAAAATTGAAGATTAATGGTAATGAACTCAGAGTATTTAAAAATAAATTGGAAAGTAAAATAAAATCAAAAGGAAAAGATCAAATATTGATATGCAAATCTTTTAAGAAAATATGTTCACAAAATTGAGATAATCGGAAAAACAAATTAATTTTAGTAATTACAAGGAGAACCTAACCAAAGATTTTCACTAAAATCTGAGCTTCTTAGGTATTTTTGCTTTGATTTTACAAATTTCATAACTAAAAATATTAATAACTTGTTAAAAAATTTTGTTAAAAAAATAATTTCAGTTTAATTTTTTTTTAAATAATGAATTAAAAAAAATGGATTTATTTATTTTCACGTAAATTATCTGAACATAAATAATAAGAAATTCACGTAAGACACGTGTAAATGTCATAAGAAAATAATTGATTTTCACGCTAAAAAAGAAGCAAAAAATAAAAATTCAAAAAGGAGATTTAAAATTAATTGATAAAAATATATTAGAAAAAGATTAATCAATTAGAATAGTATTTACATTTCCAAATTTTTTTTAATCGAACATAAGTTCTTTTAACACATTTCAAATGATAATGTAAATTACATTCAGTGCAAGAAATTGATTTTGAATTACATGATAAGTTACAAGTTTTTTAAAAATAATTCTAGAATACTCTCTTACATGGTGAAACCATCTGAAGTAAAAAATTAAATCAATTTATTTTTTTTTATAACATTTGAATCTATATACCCAGTTTCGAGTATCGATTTCGGTATTGAATTTTGATCAACTTTCACATGCTCTTCATCAACCAGTTTTTTATTTTCGAGTATTTGCTGAATGATTTCATCCGAATTTTTTAATAAAATTGAACCCATAAACTCAGAAAGTTGAACATTATTCGAAGTTCTTGCTTTTATTTACTTTGACTTTTGAGTTGTAATTGCTTGACAGTTGGCTTTTCTTTTTCGTTGTTTTTAAGTTGAGGAACCGCGTTTTGGGACATCTTTGGCGAAATTTTTATCCGATAAATTAATTGTTGGTTTCAATATTAAAAGTGGTGTTGATTCAGTTACAGGAGATATTTCACTAATATCACTTGGCGAATCCATTTGGTCATCATCACGATCCGCTGCATCATTATTAAATATTGCAACGTCCTCAGATTTATGCATATAATATGACGAATATGATGATGATGATGATTTATGGTTATAGTGACTAGGTCACTAGGGAACTGCGGGACTATGATCCCTTTGAACCCGAAGCAGGTCAATTAGATTCGTTTCCAAATGAAAAATCTATAAATCCTTCTTTTTCAACTAGAATATATTCCTAAGGATCAACAAAGAGATTATCATTTCCATCGTTTTCAAAGAATTTCATACAGCTCATTTCTTTGTTTTTTCTGATTATGCCAAAAATAGTTTGTCTAACATTTGCTTTAGACAGTGGACCTTCTTGTAAGTCATGTGCGAGATTGTATTTTTTTAGCTCATTTCTAAATTAAGTTTTTTGTTCTGATGGCTTTAGACAGATATCTATTAGTCAGATAGCAAGATCTTTTAACCACAGGGTCGATATCGATTAAACTGTATAGTGAAGCTGCCGGTTCGTCTCTTGCACGGTTAAAAGCATATCTAATAGCCTTTCTCTGGATTGTTTCCAAGGTTTTCTGGTTCGACATGGACATCGTTAAAGTTGCAAATAGGACATTTTTTATTACCGGCCTGATTAATCTTTTAAATGTAGTAATTTTTGTTCTACTGGAAGCTCCCAAGTTTTTACCACTTATTGATTTGATTAAGTTGAGCCGACGAGTTGCTCTTTCCTTTATAATTTTAGCATATTGGTTTAGCCTTAGTCCAGGATCAAGTGTTACCCCTAGAAATTTCGGGTTTTTTTCATGGGTAATTTTCTTCCTACCATAATTAAAATTAAGTTCATGACTGATGTTTCTAGATTTTTTATTAAATAAAATACAAGCAGTTTTTGCTGTGCTGACACTGAGTCGCCATTTGCACATCCATTTGAAAATTTTGTCAAGACTTCTCTTTAATTTAGCACAGATATATTTTGAGATTTCAGAACAGTGCCAGATGGTCAAGTCATCTGCAAAATTTGCTTTATCAACTTCGCTAAGCAAGCCTGATATTTCATTAAAATATTTGTTAAATAAGGTTGGACCTAAAACACTCCCTTAAGGGGCTCCAGTGTAAATTAGTCTCTTGGTAGACTTCAAGTCAGCTATCTTGACATCAAAGCTTCTATTATCTAAGTAGTTCTCTATCAACTTACCGAGATAGTCAGGAATATAAAGCTTTTCAATTTTATAGAGGAGACCTGGGTGCCAGACTTTATCAAAGGCCTTCTCAATGTCAAAAAAGATTGCCCCCATTTTTTTATTTCGATTAAAGGCTGCAAAACCGTATTGCAAGATTCGAAGGATCTGATCCCTTGTTTGTCTAGAACGTTTGAAGCCACACTGATATTCAGAGATGATATTTTTTTCAATTAGCCATTTATTTAGTCCAAACTGGATGACTTTTTGCAAAATTTTTGATAATGTATTCAAGAGGCTAATCGGTCGGTAGTTATTTAGGTTTGTTGAGTCTTTCATTGGTTTTGGGATCATTGTCACAATAGCATTCTTCCATTTAGTTGGAATGTGGGAAAAAGACATCGAAGCATTAAAAAGGCGGGTAAAGATCAGAATATAACATTTGGGAGAATTTTAAGCAGTTTGTTGGAGATTTTGTCTTGCCCTGGCGCACCATTTTCTTTAATTCTTTTGATTATTCCAGATATCTCATCCGGTGTGACAGGATCAATCATAGTAACGTTCTTCTTAAAAAATGAGCTTCGCTTCTCACACACACGGTTTTGAAAATCCTGGTCATGTTAAGGAAGTGACTTCTCAGAGAATATGTCCTCTAGGTTTCCTGCAAACAATTCACAGATTATTTTAGTATCGTTTACCTGCTCACCGTTATGGTTAATTTTTGGGATTTAATTGGGTTTAGTTTGATAATTGTTGTCAATTTGTCCAAGCTTTCTCCAGAGCTTAGCGTCTGATTCGTTGTAAGAATTGAGATCATTACAAAATTTCCGCCAATTTTGAGCATGATGTTTGCGTATTTCAAATTTTATCTTGTTAGTCAGCATGTTAAATTCCTTTTTATGTCTCGACTCACGTGTCTTATGGTAAAGCTTTTTTGTCTTACGTTTTTGTTTGATTAACTTTAGAATGAATTCAGGAAGGATATAAAATGCTCCTTCTTTTATTCTGATAGTTTTGGTTCGAGTAGCTGACTGATATGCATCGTTGATTGCTACAGATACCGAGTCTGCCAATGAGTCAATGTCAGCCGGTTGCTTGACTTGAAAGTTAACTGATTTTGCACAGTTCAAGATAGCTTTTTGCTCAAATGCGCTTCTATCGAAGAATTTAATTTTTTTTTCTACAAAGCCTAATTTAATCATGTTTTTGGATTTCAATTCCACAATAATTGGGAAGTGATCACTGTTTTTATAGTCAGACACTTCAAACGAGATAAACTTACTTGAGAGTGGTCCAGAAGCTATAGCAAGATCGAGTATTGCCTTGTAGTCAGGTTTATGATTTGGCTGATATGTTGTCGTGTTGTCGTTCAACAGGCTAAAGTCATAATCAGTTAGCAGTTGCTCAATTTGAACTCCTGTTTTATTCACTTTTTTACTAAACCAAAGGCTATTGTGGGCATTTAGATCACCAACTAAAAGAACATTTTCACCAAGTTGAGCTAATCTCATAAGCAGTTTGGGATCAATTTCTCTGTCTCCTGGTTTTTTGTAGAGGTTGATTAAGAAGAGGTCTTCTCGGTTAGGTAGCTGTTCCGTGATTTTAATGATAAAAATTTCTTCATTGGTGTCTAAGGTAATTTGGTGATAGCTGAGATTTTTGTGAATAAAAATCCACACACCACCATAACCATCTTTACGATCAAGTCGTAGAGTTTCGTAGTTGCAAATTCATACTTTTGTTAGTTTGTTTTTTGTTAGTTAGCCACGATTCATTAATACACAAGATATCTTATTCCTTACTAACAATAAAATCATTTATTTGTTCTAGCTTTGGCAAGAGAGATTGGGAGTTAAACAAAGTAATTCTAAGCTTATTGCGTCTAGTGTAAACACTATTCATTTTCTGGGAGATTTTTGACGGCTTTAATTTAGAGTCATTTTGAATTAGATTAGTGTAGACACTTCGTTTAGAGTAGTCACTTGCAGCAGATAGGATCTCTTTGTTACTCTTGTTAAGTAAATTCTCTATTAGTCTATTTTGTATTCTCTTTTAGTCAAAAGTTGTTTAATAAACTTCAATTCTTTGATGGAAAAGTGTTATAATTTTTAATCATTATTTTTTTAATTTTTTTGCCTTTGCGTGAAAATAAATAAAACTAACTACAGGTAAACGAATAAATTTATTTATTTACAGGTTAATTACGTGAACATTTGTTTTATTATTGAAAACTAATTAAAAAATTCTGAAAAATAAATTGCGATGGACCAAGGAACGAAGATAATAATGAGGCGTCAGAAAAACGGACCAATTTTAGCTTCAGACTTAAAAAGAGTTTTTTAAATCGTTTATATAATACTATTTGCAAAAATAACTTAACAGCCTTTAATGTAAAAATCAATTAAAATTTATTGATGATTTTCAATTAGATATTTTTTATTTTGACATTTTTAAATTATTAAAATTTTGTACATCGAATATCTAAAAAAAAATTTCAATTTCTATTAAGGTAAACGATTATTTAAGTTAATATTTTTGTACAAAGTTCAGGGAAGATTCAAAACTAAATGATATGTTTAGCCTTTTAAAAATATTTTTGCTTTGTAAAATAACTAGGAAATTTTTAGAATTTGGGGGTCTGTGTTTTATTAGAACCCTAAAATAAAATAAAAATCAAAAGAAACGCTAAAAAATCTGATGATCATTCATATTCGTGCAAATAAAACGAATGAATCAATTGTTTTAGAAATTAAGAACCGAGATTTGAATAGTTTTATAGAAGAATTGGAAGCATCATTAACTTAATCACCTTCATCAGCTGATGAAATTTATACCTGACTATATGGTGTTTTAAACTTTTATTAAGTGTATTGAATATAACAAAAAGTGAATTGAAGTTTCAAAAATATTAAAATTAATGATCTTAATACTTAAAAAAAGAATTTTGATAATTAAGTTTGAGAAAGAATGGTTGCTGCTTCCTCGGCCAAATTAGTCATAATTAGAGAACTTGATACCGAAATACAAGGGTACAAAATTAGAAAAAAAAGCAGCCAATTTAAAAAAAAATTAATAATCAAAAATATTCAAAGAATTAATTCAAGTCAGGTGATTGTGTTGAATTGATAAAAAGATTTAAAAAGCGTCAATGACTTAAAATTTGTTAAAAATAAAAAAAAAATTTATTTTTTGTTTTAATTTTACATTCTGATGGCAAAATATCATCATCAATATTCTCGCTTTGATCCATCGGTTCTTGACAACCATTACTTTTGATTTTAAATTAAAAAAAATTCGTTACAAAAAGAGTTTAACCATACATTTTTTGTCGATTATCAGACAAAATTTTTTTGTATTTCGATAACGCTCGTTCCAAGTCAGCAGTTGATGATGGCATATTGCTTTTTAAATCTTTTTATCAATTCAACACAATCACCTGACTTGAATTAATTCTTTGAATATTTTTGATTATTAATTTTTTTTTAAATTGGCTGCTTTTTTTTCTAATTTTGTACCCTTGTATTTCGGTATCAAGTTCTCTAATTATGACCAATTTGGCCGAGGAAGCAGCAACCATTCTTTCTCAAACTGACTCAAAGTGAGGACATTTTTGCCTTATTCTATAATCGAGCAAAAAAATCAATCTTTTCTGTCATTTATTGATTGATAAACAAATTGATGTAAGCAAATAAAGCTCTCTTTTTATTTTTAAATTTCTTATTAGCATAATAATTTCAGGAAAACAATTTAAAAATTGCAACTTGCAAGTTTTCAAATAAATTCGTTGGTACTTTTTGGTCGTAGTACCATTTGGCCGTTGGAAGTTGTTGGTATTTAGGGTTTGGGGTTGTTGGTAGTTGCTGATTGGACGTTGACCAACAACCAATTACCAACAACTTCCAACGGCCAAAAAGTACTACGACCAAAAAGTACCAACGACTATAAATACCAACTACTTACAACTAGTTTCAATTTATTTTTTATTTATTTATAAAATAAATTTTTATATTTTAATTAAATTTTTTTTTTTTTTAAATAAATTTTTTTTTTAATTTTTTTAATCTTAAATAAATTTTTTTTTTTTTTTTTTTTTTAAATAAAATTTTTTTTTTTTTTTTTTTAAATAAAATTTTTTTTTTTTGTTTTTTTTTTTATTTAAATAAAATTTTTTTTTGTTTTTTTTTTAATTTTTAAATAAATTTTTTTTTTTTTTTTTTCATACTAAAAAAAAAAAATTAAAGTCAAGTCATCTGACTTGTAAAAAAAAAAAGATAAAAGTCAAGTCAAATGACTTGACTTTAAAACAGCTGCTAGTAAAAGGTAAATATCTTGGCAAGTAGGGATCATATGAAAAAAAGCTCTTCATTAGTTTGTGCGTATTGAGTAGATCTATCTACTGATATACAATATTAGATATATTCACCTGCCAACGAAGCTCGGCTCTCTTTTTTGTGAAAAAAAAGGTATAAAAGTATAAAAAAAACAGGTAAATTAAGAATATTTTTATTTTTAAATCAAGAATAATAAAATTTAAAGCATTTAAAATCAGAAAATAAAAAAAATATATAAAAATCGGAGTATTTTTGGGAGAAAAAAGGGTTTTTAATGTTGCTATGCATCAAAAAACGCCTTTTTTCAAAGTTAAATAACTTTTTACCTGAAATAGGTAAAAACATAAAAAAACCACCAAACATGGGTTATCATACATGGGGAACACGAATATGTAAAAAAATTTAGAATCCCAGAGTAGTGACGTAGTTTTGCCTTAAATGCACCTTAACTAGAAACATAAACGGCAAATAAATTTCTATATTGATTTCAATTTCACTAAAGAACAGTCAGTATGATATCTGTGGCAACAACTTTTAAAATGTTTTATCTTTTACAATTTTAATTAAGTTATTGAATGATCAGGTGATTTTTAAAGGTATCATACCTTTAAAGTAAATCTTTTCAAATTAAATATATTCATAGACTTTAAATTTTTAGATTTTTTTTTATTTGATTCGTTTCTTGAAGGAAAGAGTCATAATTTTTTAGATTGGTCAATATCAATTTTTTCGAGGAACGAGCAAGCCGTGACGAGCTTTGTAATGGCTAATGTGCGAATAAAAAAAAGGGGGACGATATTTTTGAAAATAAAAATAAAGAAAAAATTATTTGAAATTATCCAAATTAAAATAATTAACATTTCAAATTCGATCTTTTTTATAAAATTTTACAAACACATTAGACTTTAATTTAATAAATTAGATTTTTTTCCTTTAATAAGAACTACGCTTTTATTATAAAGGCGTAGTTTTATTGAAATTAGCGGTAAGGAAAATTACCTTACCGTAAGGTAACCTTAAAAAGGCTTTTTAAGGTTCCTACTCAAACACTGACCCCATTTTTTTGGCAAAGAAAAAATTTTTTTAAAAGTTCTAATATGTAACTTAGTTTGAATTTTTCTCTTTTTTTGAAAATTAAAATTAAAATTTTTAATTTTGAAGAAAATTGAAAATTTTTATTATTTTTAAAAACCTGACATCCTACTGACCACCCAATTTTATACGACTGATCCCCAACTGACTCACATTTTCCTTGGAGAGAATTTAACGAGCTTTCCAGAAATATGCTTGGTTTTTCTCTTAAAATTATAAGTTATTTTAAAAGGGAAAATATTTAAAAGAAAAAGTACGAAGAAAAATTTTTAGTGGCAATAAACATTTTGAACAAACAAACTAAAAGCAAAGCTCCTTTTGTTTTCCCTCAATAAAAATGGCTTATATTTTTTGTAGTAGAAAAAGTATTTTTTTTTAGAAAAAACATTTTTCGTAGTAGAAAAAATGAATTTATTAAAAATATTTTTTTTAGTAGAAAAAATATTTTTGATTGAAGAAAAAATAATTTTCCTAATAGAAAAAAATTTTCATCACCTTTATCGATTAAGAAAACTATCACTTAATACTAATTGACAAATAACTTATTAATACTTACTTAATAACTTTAATTAAATGTAAAATGAGTGTAAAAAAGCATTAAAACAGTAAAAAATAGTATCAATAAAACTTAATAAAAAAAAAGATTCAGAATCTGACTCGTCATCAACTTCAATTGTTCAACGATCAGCTGTCAACAATCTAGACGAAACGGACAATGAAAGCGAGGACATTATTCCAACAAAAAAGCCAGGAGCGAAGCTAAAGTGAATGATTATTACAAAAAATAAAAGAGTCTCGATGAAACTAAAAATGAACTTATCGATGATGTCAAGTGGAGTACAAAAGAAATATATATGACGGATATTGGCGAAAAATGTTTCTTTAAGTGGATAAATGTTAAAATCGTTTATATATATAAACGCGGAAAACCTAGAAAAAACTAACATTTTTTTTCCTATTTTCCCAAGTATTTTTTCTACATTTAAAAATATTTTTTCTATAAAAATAAAATATTTTTTCTACTCAGTAGAAAAAAAAAAGTTTACGAAAATAAAAATTCTATAAAAAAAAATATTTTTTCTACTACAAAAAATATAAGCCGATTAAGTTTTGAATAAATTTTTTATCCTCGAGATTTTCATAAATCAGTTTTGATGCTGATGCTTTGATCAAAAGACTGCAATCGGTAAAACCCTGAAATCAAAATAAATAAAAAATATTGATGACAAAAATTCTTGAATCACCCATAAGAATTTAATTTGCTCGATTCTTTTCGATCTTTTTTAAATAATTAAAAAATCAAATTTAGCACGTTAAATTTATTTATACAGAAAGAAAAGAAAAAAATAAATCAAACAGTAAAATACATAAATAATCAATCAATATTAATTAACTAATAATTTAAAAATTTAATTTAAATTTAATTTTAACAACAACAGCATGTACAATAGCCGCCTGCGGTTATACATTTATTTTTTATTCCATTCTTATTTACAAACATTAAAAGAACAAGCATAAAAAATAAACCATTGATTCGACTACCACACGCCAATACACTACACATCAGCTTGGCGCTACACCACCAAGCTAAATTAAAATCAAATGAAAAAACTAAATTTAAATTAAATTCTAAATAAATTTGTTAGATGAAAAAAAATTTGAAAAAATCGAAGCAAAGCCATTTGAAGTGATTGAAAATTTAGAGCTGTATTTTACACGCGACTCATGGCCAATCTAGTATGGAGCTGGTCTCGAGTAATTATTGTTGCTTCTGTTCGAGTGATAGCCTCGACCCTGATTGCGGTCGCCTCTATCACTTTGTCTATCATAACTTCTCTCATTTCTCTCATTATTATTGCGTCTGTCATTGAACCTGTTTCCTCCGCCACGTTCTCCTCTGTGCTCTCCTCTGAAACCACCTCCACCGCCCCGGTGGCCTTTGTTGAATGTGCCAAAGTTGTTCTTTCGCGTGGCCAGCTGAATCTTGACAACACAGCCAAGTATTTCTTTGTTGTCAAACCAGTTGATGGCCGCAGTTGCCGCCTCCTCATCATCATATGTCACTGTGGCTTCGCCCTTGCCTTCGCCAGTTGCTTTGTCCTTGTAGATCCATATTTTGGAGTTGTTCGTCTTTTTGTCTATTTTGATGACGCCAATTGATCCAAAGCTTTGCTCCAGCTCGGGCACGGTCACCGTTTTGGGCAGATTTTGGATGAATATTGTGTCACGCTGGGTTATTATGTCTCCCGGTTGGCTTTCGGTCAAATTTTTGTTCCTGTAGCCTAGAGGGAAAAAAAAGAGGTAATTAGCTAGTGGGAAGTGGTGGTGGCTTTTTTATTTTAAAAAATGGTAAAATAGTTTTTGGCCTTAGTATTACAAAATAAATTTACCAGAATTGGAATTATTATTATATCGATTATTACTATAGTTATTATTAGAGTTATTATTATAAGAGTTTTGCTGTTGATATGCCCCTTGTTGCTGATTTTGTCCACTGTAAATTTAAAAATTCATTTGCATTTAGGATTTATTGTTAGAGAGTTTAAATTTAAAAAATAAATCCTCAAACTACAAAGCTTACGTCATGTTTTGTTTAATAGGTGAAATTTAAAAAAAAAAAGAATTTTTATACCGATACAATTCAATTTTGAGGCTAAAAATAATTAATATTTTTAACAGTTTATTATCAAAAATACCTAAGACGAATGATTTGATCACTGCTTAGTGACGAGCATTTTTAGTTTAAGATTTATGCAAAATTTTCTCTCTCTGAATTCATAAAATATTTAATTAAATTTAAAATTCTGTTTACCTCTTAGTGTTGGACTCGTCGTTACTACTAGCTTGGTTATTATAGCTACTTGCTTGATTATGATAGCCACTTGATTGATTCTGGTAGCCACTTGATTGATTCTGGTAGCCACTTGGACGATTATCTGAGTTCAATTCTAAAATGAAAAAAAAAATTATGTTTTTTTTGAAAAAAAATATTTTTTTTATTTGAAAATAATTATTTTTTATTGGAAAAAAAATTTATTTTTTCAAGCCATAAAAATTTTTTTTTTCATGTCCAATCTCAAGTAATTTTAATGTCACACGGACTGAATGACAAGGACAAAAAATGTGCATACCTTGTTGATACTGGGTGATAAGTCCATTGGGATCAGACATGCCGTACAAGATGTAGTTTTGCAAAAATTTGTCATAGGCGTTTTCTTCGGTCATTGTTGGAAATAATCTAAATAGCAGATGATCAGCTATAATTTATAGCATAGAACGGTCGGTTGTATGTTTATTAGATATTTTTAATTTCACAATAATATTTAATTTGCGCAAAAATAAAATAGAATGAGAAAAAAAATAGCTATTTTTATTTGTGGCGTATCAAACATGGTGAATATTTTGGGCTGAGTTAGATTCTGTGTATACGCCAAATAAAAAACTTCATTGGTGTGAATATATTATGATTTTTGAAAGAAAATTTTTGTGTGCAATTGTGTTTAGTTTTAAAGGTTGATGCTGATAAAATGTCTTAATCTAAAGAAATTTATTATTTTCAACATTTAAGTGTAAAAATTTCCAAAAATTTATTGAACATGTTGACACAGCTAAAAAACTAACTAACATAGAATCAGAGTAGTGTTGTGTTGGGAACCGTACAAACGGCCATTGATGCGGCCAAAATTTTTTTTGACCGTGAACAAGACCGCCTAGACTAACGGTTATAATTGCGGACCTCTTTGGCGGCCAGGCCGGCGGACAAAAATTTGGACCGCGAAGTTGGCCGGCAAAATCATATACGCTGAAATTTGCGATCAGACCATATCCTGAAAAGTTAAAGATTTGCCAAAAGTTTTATATTATAAGAAAATGCCAAATTATTAGAAAAAAATAATTCTTCTTGAAATTTTCGAAATTTTTTTTTCTTTAAAAATTTAGGAAAAAATAATAGAGATTTAAATGTAATATTTGAAAATTTTTTGTTTCTCCATATTAGAAACTTGAAAGAACATCAAAATATTTTTCACTGAAATTTTTTTCCGCTGATCTTGTCTGGCGGCCAAAGTGGCCGTACATTTGACCGTCCGTCTACAATTTGGCCGGCAAACTTCGCGGTCCAAATTTTTGGCCGCCGGTCTGACCGCCAAATTGGCCGCCCTATTTTGGCCGCGTCTGGACCGGACAGATTTAGTGTTGGCCGCCGCCCAACACTTAGTCTTAGCTTAGCCAGAAGTATGCTCAGTTTTTAAGAAGTAAGTAGACGCTTTAAGGTAAAAAAAGAAAATAGACGCATCTACCTTCGATTTTTGAAAAAACAAGTAGACGCTTCTACCTTGTAAAAATAAAGGAAATTAAATTAAAATCAAAAATACAAATCTCTTATTTTTAATTTGTTTTGGTACAAGTTTCGAATAGAGATCAATATATTTTTTTTTTTTTTTAAACGTTTATTAAATTTTTTTTTAAATGGCTCTGAGTAATAAAACTCCTTCCGCCATTGGAATTGAAAGTAAATTAAGAGTAGTTAAAAAAAAAAAAAAGCAACAACAAGAATTTAAAAAAAAAATGCACTGCGTGATTACAGTTTTTTTGTTATAAAGAAAAATTTAAAGTCCACTTTCATTGATTCATAGCTTGTTTTCATCCCAGATACTGCAAAGTGGCGTTTTTTGTTTACAGCTCCTTGAACTGTTAACGAATGCACCAACATAGTCCTCAATGAGATTAAGAACTAGTTTGTTTTTAAATGTAACACATTTTCTAATATATTTTGTAAAGAGGTTTTTAAGACGGATTTCTATTTTGTCAAGTTTTATGCCTTCAAAGAATTGATCTAAGAGATTTGTTGGGGTGTCATTAGGAAATTTATATATTGATTTTATTGAGACATTTTGAATGGTTTGGATACGGGAAAAATTTGTAGCTGAGATTAGGATAGGAGTAAAAAAACTATAATCAATGATTGAACCGATAAGGGACTTGTATATTGTAACTAGAGTATGAGGGTTTAATTTCCATGATTTATGGGACAACACTTTTAAAATATTAATACGATCAGCACATCGAGAACGAACAAAATTTACATGAGCATTAAAGCATAAACTTTCATCAAAAGTTATTCCTAAAAAAACAGGATTTTTATCATAAGGAATGGTTTTCTTAAAAATTTTAATATTTAAATGTTGATTTTTAGAAGAGTTCCCAGAGAATATAGTATAGCTACATTTTTCAGGGGCCATCTTCATTTTCCATTTTATAAGCCATTTTTCAATTTTTTTAAGGTAATTATTTATTGTATTGGGAATATTTCCATATTTTTTAAAGATAAAAAAAGATACAAGGTCATCCGCAAAAAGAAGAGAATAGTTCTTATTTTTTGAATTTACTTTAGGAATGTCGTTTATAAAGATGGTAAAGAGTAATGGACTAATAACAGCACCCTGAGGAACACCTGTAAAAATACAACCCTGATTAGAACAAAAATTATTTACACTTACAAAAAATTTCCTATTTTGTAAAAAATGCTTAACCCACTCAAGGATATAGAGAGGAACTTTAAGCAGGGACATTTTATATAGGATACCGTTATGCCAGGTTTTATCAAAAGCTTGGGAGATATCAAAAAAAAGAGAACAAACCTTTTTTTTCCTATTAAGAGATTCAGAGATTTTTTGAGTCATAAAAATAAGGTTATCTGTTGTACGTCTTCGAGAACGAAAACCAGATTGTTCGGCACAGATCAGGTTATTTTCTTCAAGGAATTTGTAAAGCCTATTCCGAACTATTCGCTCTAAGAGTTTACCAAGACAGCTGGTGACACTAATTGGACGATATTTTAATGGGTCGTTTGAAACTTTCTTTTTTGGAATCATGGTTATTTTTGAGACTTTCCATTCTAAAGAGATCAATATTAGCTAGAATTCTTAATTTGGAGCTCTTTTTTCAGCTATTATTATTTATTTGTTTTATATGTGCCGAACTAAAGCTCCTTCAGATTAAAAAAAAAATAAGAGAAAAAATAATTTATTATTATTAGAATTAAAGTTATTAATTTTTTTTCGCTTTTTATATGAATAAAATTTTTTTTTGCAATTAAGTCCAAGAACGAGTAGAGGCGTTACACATAATATAGCCAGTAGACGCGTCTACCCGCGTTTCAATGGTGAGCTCATACCTGCTTAACTCTTTTAGCTTAGCCTGCTAAATTTTAGCCGACCAAAATCTTTTACTATAGCTTTTACTTTTACTAAAGTCCAAGTGGGTGAGAGACTCAAAAAAATGATTAAATCTAAGTCCAGACTTTAAAAAAAAGTACTTGGAAAAACTTGGACTTTTGAAATAAAAAGTCCGGCCTTAGACTTGACTCGAGACTTCTGACTTTTTAACAACTCTACATAAAATTTAGAATTTAAAAAATTTAAGGCCGGTAATGAATATTTTTGCCCAAATGCCTGTAATAAATAGAATTATTTGATTTTTTTACCGTAACCTCGTGTTAACGACTCTAAGAGTAAAGCCCAAATTCAACCTTTTTCTTTTAGAGTTAATTAAATAGTTTCTATGTTATAACAATTAAAATTTAATTAGCTAGAAAATGGTTTTTACTAAAACACGGGCCACCCCTTAGAGACCCCTTAGAAAAGGAATAATTTAATAAACTCTGGTAAAGTATTTTTTAGGACAAAATTATATGCTCTTTCACACACAATCGAGACCTATGCCTTGGGACTTTTAGTTTTTGCTGCACAGATCTTTGAAATAATAAGAATGTGAAAACTTCAAGAGAGGAACTTTGGTTCAAATTTTTCCGATAATCCGAAATTACAGATTTTTGGCATTTAAACGGTTGTGCAGTCCGAAGAAAAGATCCTAGGACTTAAGTCTCGATTATACGTGAAAGAGCATATAATTTTGTTCTAGAAAACACTTTACAACAGTTTATTAAATTGTTCCTTCGGTCTCTAAGGAGTGATCCGTGTTTTAGCAATAACCTAGAAAATACCCTAAATATGGGATATTTTCCAAAAATAAGGCCTAAAGTTAACTCTTACTCTAGCCCAAAAATTTTTTTTTACTCTCAGAAAAAAATTAAAATTAAAAAAAATGTAGAGTTAATTTCGAAATAGTTAAAAATTGTAATAGTTTTGTTTTTAGAGTAAACGTTAAAGTTGGGCTTTACTTTTAGAAATACAGTAAAAATTCGGTTTAAGAGAACAAAAAAAATTTTTGTTGTCTCTTATACCGATAATTCTCCTAAATAGATAATGTCTGTTGACCGAAAAAGTGTCTTATCTGGGAAATTAAAAGATAGGATTTTTTGTGATAATATTTTATTTAAAAAAGGCAAATTTATCATTCAAATTATAAAAAAGTAAAAAAAAATTTAATTAAAATCAAGTCGTCTTGGAACAATTGAAATTAAACTAGTTGATATTACTGAAGTCGATTGAACTTGATTTGGCTTGAAGAAATTTTTGATCGGACTTTGTTTTGCGTTCACGAAAAGATTTTCTTTATTCACTGTTGCTGTTGTTTTGATGCTAGAGAACATTTCTTGATCGATCGGAATGTTGTTCTTGATGCAAAATTTTTTCAGCTCATCACACATTGTAATTGCTGACGAATTTGAAATTACTGGCTCAGGTTCAGTTACCGTGAAGTATTCTTCCTCGGGCTCTTCATTTTCACTGTCAGATTGAGTTGATTCAAAAGTCGATTGTACAATCTCTTCATCATTCATTAGTTGATAACCGTAGCTTAATTGTTTTCGTTTTTCCAAATTCTGTACACCGTTGATATGCCAATATTAAAATCACCAGCTACTTTTTCGTGACTAAAGCCGAGTCTAATTTTTTTTATTATTTCTTCTTTCTGAAGAAAGTCTAACCTGTTGCGTTTTGGAGAATCAGATGCTGTTTCAGCAACTGGTTTAGCGTTTTTTCTAAGGTGTTTGACACGATACATTTTTTCTTTTATTTTTTTGAAATTTTATTTGTTTCAAAAGCTCAATCAATTTCATTTTATAGGATAGTGATCAAGGATTTTTGGTTCCTTTGATTAAAGAGACAGGATGTTGTTTAGAAGGTAAAGTTAAATTACAAACAAATAAGATGAAATGATTTGATAATTTTTATGTCAAATTTTTTATCAATTTTTTATTATACCGGAAGTAAATTTCGTAATTAAAAGCCGACAAAAAAAAATAGAAAAAAGACAAAAATCTTGTCATTATTATTTTTCAAAATTCTCTTATATCGATATTCTCTTAAACAGATACTTCTTATACCGAATATTTACTGTATTCCATATTTAGGGTATTTTCTAGCTAATTAAATTTTAATTGCTAATAACATAGAAACTATGTAATTAACTCTAAAAGAAAAAAGGAAGTTGGATTGGGCCTTTACTCTTATCTTTAGAATCGTTAACACGAGGTTACGGTAGTTTTTTTCGTTATTTTAGCCCTGATATAATTTATGATATAAAAAATACCACCCTATTAAAAATGTTGTTAAAAAGAGCTTGTAATTAATTTGTTTAAGAAAAAAACTCTAAACTTTGGCCATATATACTGTACATTTATTAAAAAACACGAAGCAGAACTGACTCTGCGTTAGAATATTTAGAACAGCTTAATTCTAAAAAGAAGATATTATTAAACTTAACAAAACAGTTGATGATGTAGCCAGACATTTAGACCCAAATTTGCGGAGTTGTTTAAAAGTCACGAGTTTTAAGTAAAGTCCAAGTCCGGACATTAAATAATTTTTTTTATAGTAAAGTAGAAGAAGTAACGGATTGTCCGCTGTAAATCGAAAACTTTTTTTTTATAAATTTCAAGGTTAATCTAAAGGGTTATGCCTCAAGCTACTGATTAACACTTCATTTAATTAACTTCATTAATAAAAAAAAAATATTAAAAAATATATAAAATTATTAAGCTTCAAGAAGACAAAATGTATTACGTGACAAAAATGACATCATCGGTAATCTAAATAAACTTTTTTTTGAATTTTTCTTTTCTTTTATTTATTTATCAGGCTAATTAATTTGTCCAAAAACTAGGCAGAATCATGCTGCAAAATAACCCTAAAAATGACACCGTAGTAATTTGAGTGTAAAACTTTTTTTTTTTAATTGTTTATTAATTATTTAAATAGACTTTGAGTAATGAAACTCCTTTAGCTATTGTTCATTTATAAAAAGAAAGTAAAACAGATATAAGGTATTACAAAATTGGGTACACAATATTTAAAAAACATATAGTAAAATGAGAATATTAAGAAAGGGAAGCTTCTAGACAATTGAAAGATTTGGCTGTTGCAAGTCACTCCCGTGGAAATTCATGGACAAAAATTGCTAAGAGAGACTTTTTTTCATATTCTCTTGAGCTCTCAACAAAAACATCCTCATATCGAGAATTAAACGAAGCAAACAGCGAGTTAAATAGGAGAGAGATTTATTTGGATAGTGAGGATGATTTTTATTTTATTTTTAGAAAGGTTATTTATTTAAAGTATGCATTTTAAAAGCAATAAAAGTTCCAAAGCAATTATTGATTAATGTATTATTTTAATATTGTAAAAAAATAAATCAATTTATAATTATATAAAACTACATCTAAAAAATATTTTTTCTTTCAATTGAAAAATAATGTCAACTATGACTTCAAAATGAAGCATCTCAATTCTTAAAATAACCAATTTTGAGACTCATTCATTGTGTCATTAAACAAGAAAAGCTTATTTCGATAGAAGCTGAGAAAATTTGTATTATAAAAGCAGAAGTTATCAAAAGTAAAGGTCTCTAAGTTCAAGTCAAAATGATGAAAATTTAAATTATGCTGAATAAGGTTTGAATAAATCTGATTTTTAAGTGCAAATAATTGAAGTCGAATCGATTCAAAAATTTTTGATTATTTAGTCCATTTAGAAATTTTAGATTTTTCTATTTTAATCCTTTGATTAATTTAGAAGTTAAAAATTTAAATTAAAGATCATTTAAAAGAATTAAATTTATTGTTTATAAAATCAATTTTAAAATAATTATTTAAAAAAATGAGAAATTCGAAAAAATAATATTCAAAAAGCTAATAAAATGAAATTCAACGTTAAACATTCAAAATCCACAAAATTAATATAATATCCAAAATAGAAAAAAGATTTAATTATTATTAATTTAAAATTTAAATTCGGTCAAAATTCTGTCTCGCTTTTGAGCCTTGAATATTTTGCAATAAGTGATTGTGTGTGCATTTTCGCCTGATTGGCCACAAGCTGGACAAATATACTCTTTCAGCAAGGGACAAGTGACTCGGCCTTGAATATTCTTGATTGAATGAGATTTGTATATGTGTTCAGGCTCTCCATTTGTTTTACAGAATGTACACATTATTTGCTTGCTTGGATTCTTTTGCAAAATACGAGCACTTTTGGTAGCATATTTTGCCAAATCAAATTTAATCATTTCGGATGGTTTCATCCTAGATTGACTGCTTGTGATGAAATTTTCTTGAGATGAAAAACTGCTTGATGTTGTAGATGAAGACAGAGTTGAGTCAACTGAAGAATTTGGTGACACTGAACAAGAACTGTTCGTATTTCTTATTTGGTTAGCAATAAAAAGATGCTTGCTTGTGATGATCGAGTCAACAAATTGCTGTAATCCAGAGACCAAACAATTGCTGCTGTTGTTGCTAATGTTAATGTATTCCATTGTTTATTTTTTTTTAATTTTGTAAAGTTAATTAAATTAATTGATGATTATATCAAATTTTTCTGCTTGAAACCTCAGAAATTGACAGGTTTAAATACTCAGACAATTAATTAGAATATATAACTAGGTGTCAATTTTGTACACTCTTTAGTCTCTGAATCAAAGAAATAAAGAAGCGCACCTTTGAGTGCAGGAAATTCAATGTTTTGTTTCGGTTGAAACAAATGCACTTTTTAGCATGTTTTCATTTTTTAAATTAAATTTTTTATTGATTTAATAAAAAATTGAATTCGATTAAAATTACTTATTTTAAAATGTTATATTGATCTTTTGAATATTTAACAAATAATGAATAATCCTTAATATTTATTAGAAACATAAAAATTTATTGAAAATTTTTGATTATTTTAAATACACAATCTTAAAATCTTGAAACTTTCTAAAAAAAGTTAATTTCAAATGTTCATAGTAAAAGATGATTTTAATTTCAATTTTCAATTTTAATTGGCTTTAATTTAAATGAGTTTTTTATTGTGGATGAAAATCATTAGGATTCAGAATCTATTAAAAAATTTTGGACATATGAAGGAACTTTTTGAAAAGAAGAAGTAAAAAATTTATTAATGAAGAAAAAATTTTTGTTTAAATCTATCAACAATATGACTAATGATGTTATAAATGCCTATTTTAAGTTTATATATTTAAAGTTTAGAGGAAAGCAGTAAAATTACTGCGCTTATTTATTTCCCTGCAAATAATCTTTTTCTTTTGCAATAAGACTTAAATAAACATTTATCTAAAAGCATCTTAATTTAGTCAGATAAAATTAAAAATTGTCCTTCATTAAATTTTATTTTGATCAATTAGTTGAGATGAGCGAATGTTATTATTGTTTGGAAATTAAACATAATATAAGAGAATTTTTAGAAAATTTATCAATGTAACTGTTAGCAACAATTAAATGTTGTAAGGAATGTTTAAGAATAGTTTTGAAAATGAGTTAACCCTTGTCCATCGGGTCAAAAATGACAACATTCCCTTAAAGACTGAAATGGGTCAAATTTGACCCTTTCGTGTCTCTAACGTAGATAAAAAATTAAATTGTTTTCATTGATCGACCTATGTTTTTATTTATTTGACGGATAAGCCTCATGACTGTTGAAAATAGATCAAAAGCTCAGCACCAACTATGTGAAAGAGCTTTTTAAGTAATTCTTTGAAAACTGAAAATTTCTTTTAAGAATGAACTGTAAAAACATGCACTAACTTTCAAAGTCAGCTTATGAATTGCAAAAATTCTGCAAAATTCATCCCAAGTAATATGAAAAGTTAAGCAGACAAAGTTATTTGATAATACTATCTATGGTGTAAAATTCTAAATTCAGAGAATTTATTTTGGAATAAATTGAAATAAAATAGATAAAAATACTTTCATTTTTTTACGTTTTTTTTCTTTTTTTTCACGATTTTTAATCTCCAAAAATAATTCTTTACGTAATTTTCTTAAAATTTGGTAGATTTGAGTTTTGATTCTTTGAAAATTCAAAATATTTTTTTTTGGGAAATTTTATTAAAATACGTAAATAATAGCCTTTTTGTGGCCTTTTTGTGGCCTTTTTGTTTTATTATTTATTACGTAAAAAATGGTAAATTTACGTAAATATACTTAAAATAACGTAATTTTTCCTAAAGACTATGTATCGTAGCAGCTTCTTTTATTTCTGAGTAACCTTTATTTTTTATGGACCATTAAAATCGATACCAAAAAACTTGAATAGAATACTCGAATATTTTAATTTTTCCTCAAAATTTTAAATAGAATTCCTCAATAATCAAGAATAAACATAAAATATTATTTAACACCAAATTAAATTAAAAAACACTTCCAATTATTTGTAGTATTTATTGATTTTTTTACACTTATTAGATTCAAATTATACTTTTTGTTAAAAATTGAATCCAATATGAAGAAAAAAACCCAAATTGATTATCTTTGACACTTAATAATTGAATTTTATTTAATAAATGTAATTTTGGAAATATAAAAATCATATTTTTCTTAATGAAATAAACTTACTTATTCGGCACTAAGCAGTTTATACTCTATTTAAATTAAAAAAAAGAAATTCTTCTTAATAGATATTTTATTTAATTTGGTTTTTTGGCCTAAAGAAAATTACAATATATAAGGAAAAAGTTAGGAAAATAAAGAACAAAAATTAATAAAAAGAAATAAGTTATAATAAGACATGTGCTAGAATTTCAAAATGTTTTTTTATAATAAACAAAACACGCATATGTAATATTTAAAAAAAAAAACTGTTCTCTAAGTGAGAAAATGATGTTAAATTAAAGAACTATGAATTAAAGAACTACAACATACCTCTCACTTTTGAGATAGTTCCATCCCTGAAAATACTAATTATTATTATTATTATATTTTATTTATTTGAGGGAAACCCTCAGGCTACTCAGAATGGAACAAAGTCCTTCTTTTTAGCCTAACGATTATTAAAAATTGAAAATACTAATTAATTTAGCTTAAATACAACAACCGAGAATTTAAGTATATTAAATTTTATAAATCATAATTTAGTTTTGTTATTATCAATTTGCTCGGCCCAATCTTTTTTCTACTGAACTTTCTTACGCAGCTATTCGTTCTGTGTTTATAGCAGTAAAATTTCTTCCTTTGATTCCTCAAGCTCGCTTTCAAACCTTGGCTTGTCGCTTTTGAGAGACTAAACTTGGTCGGAGTATTCTCTCTCTCTCCTCCCTCAAACGCGATGTCGTTTTGAGGTTCAGATTTACTATATACCGGTTGTTGTAAATTTGAACTTCTTTTTTGAGTTTCTTTTTTGAGCTCTCTTGATGAATCATCACTTTCTTCTGTATTTGTTACTGCTACTTCGTCTCTTGATTTTTCTTATTTTATTTTTAAATTGTATGCCTTGCTCAGTGAGGTCGATTTCGTTGGGAAATTATTTCTTCAGAATTGGAATCTTGCAATACTGTCGTTTTTGTTAAAATTTTGAAAGAGGATAAAACCAACATAAGTGCCCCTTTCCACGTATTCGTCTTTGGATGTAGGGTATCCCAGTTGGAAAAAAATTGATGTGATGTCGAGTAAACTTGATGCATTTTATGATTTGATATTAATGCTAGAGTCTCAAATGCATTGATGTCTCATCAAACTATTGTTTATGGGTACATTAATGTTGCATCAATAATTAATGTAATTCAGTTTAAAAGTAAAATGAATGATTTAAATTTAAAAAAGGAAGTTTAGTATTAAAACTCTCTTTATTGAACAAAAAAAATCGATTTTTGATTTTTTTATTTTTATGCTTTGATAAGTTGCTGCTATTTTATGACTTAAAGACATTTACTCTTTTATTTTATTCAAATAACTTCCTGCCACATCGGCGGAATTGGTAAAAATTGTGTCTTCGACATTTTCCAGGACCACTCCTTCACCATGTTCATTTACTAATTTGTATTCTTGTAAATTGGAAGTCTACTTAGAACATCTGTAGTTGGTGTAGTTATATCGATTCTTATTCTTGGTTTTCTGCCAAACATCATCTCAAATGGAGTTTGATTTGCTGTTGAATGAACGAAAGTGTTGTATGCAAAAGATTATTTTTTGAAAGTCAATGTCCCATGTTGTTTGCTCAAGGTCAAAATGAGCTTAAGTAATTGTTTTGAAAGCCCGAACGCCTTTTTCACTTAGGCCATCACATTGAGGGTGAAATGGAGTAATTTTCAAACGCCTTATGTCTAAAAATCATAAACAAGATCACTTAATTTTGATTGAAAACATTTAGATCCATCAGACAAATCTGCTTCTGTTTTACCAGACAACTCTGCTTCTGTTTTACAGTACTCACATGCCCATTCGTCTATTACGTTACCTGCTGCTGTTATTGCTTTAGCATCGTTTGTAGGACATAAAAGCATAAGTTAAGTGAAATGATCTGCAATAATTTGTGAATATTTGTTCCCTCGACTAGTGGTTCTAAAAGGGCCAGCAAAATCAATCAGTTGTAATTTATTTATTCAGGGGGAATGGTGTCAAGTAAAGTAATTCTGCTTTTAACGTTCGTTTTTTTACTCTTTGTCTTTTGGTATGCGTCACAATGTTTTACAAAATTTTTAATTTTTTCCTTTAAAAATGGTCTATAAAACCTGTCAATAACTTTTTCTGTTGTTTTGTGCCAACCAAGATCGGCATTAAAAACCGAAGAATGGACATGTTCTATTACTTCTGAGACTTCTGTGAAATAATTTTTTCCTTTTCACTTGTGTCGGTTTCTAATGAGACAGTTTATTCCTCTTTTTCATTTACTATTGCTACCAAATTGTCTAAGTAGTCATTATGAGGCTCAGCCACTTCATTTTCATCTGGGAATCTTGACAGCATATCAGCTGATGCAACATACGAAGCTACCAGCAACATAATCTTTTCCTGCTTGATAGGTTTTTTCAATTAAATATTGGTTCAGTCTGAGAAACAAGCGTTCGAGTTTAGGATGTGTGTTCTTTTTATTCAAAATCCAAGTAAGCGGTTGGTGATCGGTCTTAACGGTGAAAAAATTTTCCGTTTAAGTGTTGATGAAAGTATTTGATCGACATAACTACTGCTAACAGTAATTTCTCAGTTGTTTAATATTTTTCTAGGCTTTTGTATAGCTTCTAGAGAAATAAGCGATTGGGTATGCTAAATTTTCAATAACTTGTTCTAAAACGGCGCAATAGCCGTATTCGCATACGCCAGTTGAGAGAGAAAATTGTTCGTGAAAAATTGGAAGTGCTAAAACTAAATTACTACAAAGAGTCTCTCTGACATCAATGAAGCTCTTTGTTTCTCAAGCCATTTCAAAGGTACTTTTTTACCGTCCACTGTACCGTTCTTCTCTCTTCATTTTAATGGTACTTCTTTGATATTTATCATGTCATAAAGCGGTTTAGTCAATTTCGAATAATGCTTGATAAATCTTCAATAGTGATTGGCAACTCCGGGCCAAGATTGGAGTTCTCTGATATTGGCTTGTCGAGTTCTATTTTCTTGACACTTAGCTCGATTAAGTTTTGGTCTAATTCGATTTTTTGATATAGTATTACCAAATAGTTCGACTTCTTCTACCACTGATAAACATTTTTCAAAGGAAAATTTTAGGTTTATTTACTTTAGTGAGTCGATAACTTCCTTTACTACTTCTAAATGCCAATCAATACCCTATTTAGAAGAGTTGGTAAAAATAATTGTGTCGTTTTAATAGACACTTAGCATATTATTAACAATAACTTTATCTAAAACTCTTTCAAAAAATCTTTGGAACGAGCCTGGTGCCGATTTAATGCCTAATGGCATTGAGAAATATTCAAATATTCCAAATTCGCAGATAAATGTTGTAACCTCAGTCTATTCAGTTGCGTTTGGAATATGGTGATAGGCGGCTTACCTATTTAGGTGAAAGTGTCTACCTCAGCTAGCTTGTTGTACAAGTCTTGGATTGACGGCAAAAGATAATTATCATCCTTAACTTGTTTAAGGCTTTGTAGTCGACAATTATTCGGATTGAACCGTCAGGTTTGTGAAAGACATGTTTAGGTGAACACTATCAACGTTCTCATCAAAATGAAACTTGAGTTGGTAATCTTTCAGTTTTCCTATCTTTGTACTGAAAAGGTTCATGTATTTTGTTTTCAAAAGGTCATAATCTTCGATCGATTTGACATAATGAACTAGACCAAGATTCACAGCTGTTTTGTAAACTCTGCATCAACCATCTTGAAACTACTCGTGACAGTGACATCAAACCCACAGACCAATGGTAACGGATCCTTAGATTATGAGGCAAAAATCCTTCTATTCAATAAGAGTTAAGATTATGTCATCAAGTAGATGACATAATCTTAACGAAATTTTTTATTTTTTCAAACTGTCTCTCATCCAATATGTTTATTGTAGAACCTGTATCCACGATAAACTTAATTGGAATTTTTTTTAAGAGTAACTCTGTCGTTGGTAGGCAACCCTCTCCATCAACCGTGAACAACCACTCATTCTTACTCGCTTCTTAACTTTTTTGCCTTAGACTGTTAGCTTTACCATCAACCTTCTTTCTTTCCATATTATTTGGACACTTCTTTGCAAAATGACCCAAAGAACCACACTTGTTGCAAGTCTTGGATTTTGTCGGACAATCACCCGAGTGGGGAAACTTAAACCCACACTTAAAACACTTTCTAAAGCCATCATTTCTGTGTAAAAAATTTGACTTGTTCTCGACCAAGTTAACTGTGAGGCCGTTGAAGTCTTTTTCAAATCTTTAATTTTGTTGTTTGCCACCTCTCTTGAGGGTCCCCAATCTTACAGATCATCCAGTTTCAAACCTTCCTTTGACACCAAAACTTTGCTTATAATGTCTTTATTATTACTCCCTTCAACGATTTGGCTACTAATCTTGGTCTCAATATCATGGAATCCACAATACTTGGCTAAGTTACGGAGTCTTGTGGCAAAAGATGCAATGGCTTCACCCTCCTCTTGCCTTACCTGCCTAAAGGTGTGACGCTCATAATAGGTATTTCTTCTAGGATTAAAGTGATTTTGAAGCTTTCTCTTCATAGCTTGGTAGTCATCAATCACTTCATCTTCAACCTCTCTCTCAACTCTATTAATTTCAGTCTTTCTCTTGATCGCAACATTTTTCTCCATCGTCTCATAGATTCTCATAACCTCAACACCAGCGTGATGATGCAAAGCAGTCTTTCTTCCATCCTCTTCTACCACATTTATCCATTTCAAGTAATTGTCCAGGCCTATGACCAACTCATAACATTTTGGATCTATTGCAGTGTCTTCCATATCACACTTAAAGCTACAATAAAAACTACTGACAGCACTCATTTCGAATTTTTCCTCGTCGCCAGATATAGTATCACTAACTCAAACAAAACTTTTCTTTTTTTGTAATTTTTTTATTTATTAACGAAGCTCATAAAATAATAAAAAACGATTTGCTTAAATATGCAGCTGAGACTTTAGTTGCTGAGTAAAATGCTTGAAGAAGACTGTGTTTGAGCTTGAACAGGCTTAGCGTGCTTTTCAAACATCAAACATTGCAGTTTGAGTAATAAATTCATCTACACCACAGTACTTAATTTGGTTAAGAATCGATCAAAATTTTATAAAATAAAAATTTAATTAAAAACAAAAATTTTTTTTTCTTTTAACTTTTATATGATTTTGAATTCTCGTCAAATTCTCTTTTAGATTAAAAAAAATATCAATTTTGCGTTTGAATTAAAAAAGTAATGGAGGATTTTTCCGATCAGTGATCGATTTTACTACTTTTAGCTAATTATACAACTACTCTCACAATGAGTCAAATAATGTTTAGTTTTCCCTGGTACTTCACGCAAGTGAAAGAATCTGAAGCAAAACCTCAACATTGAGTAAAAACAAAAAAAAAAATTCCCCTTTAACTTAGATTAATTTTAAAGTTATTTATGAAAGCAAAAATGTTCAAAATTTTTTTTTTAAATCAAAGGAATGAAAATTTTAAATGAAAATAAAAAAACATCATTTTATTACATGAATAATTTCGCTCAAATTTTTCTAAGTAATTACATTTCAATTTTATTCTTGTAATTTTAAATGGTTGAGACGGTATTTCTACTAAGGTTTAATACACACTTCAATTAATTAACTTCATTAATAAAAAAAAATATATTAAATTATTAAGCTTCAAGATGACAAAATGTATTACGTGAAAAAAATGACATCATCGGTAATCTAAATAATCTTTTTTTTGAATTTTTCTTTTCTTTTATTTATTTATCAGGCTAATTAATTTATCCAAAAACTAGGCAGAATCATGCTGCAAAATAACCCTAAAAATGACACCGTAGTAATTTGAGTGTAAAAATTTTTTTTTTAATTGTTTATTTATTATTTAAATAGACTTTGAGTAATGAAACTCCTTTAGCTATTGTTCATTTATAAAAAGAAAGTAAAATTGATATAAGGTATTACAAAATTGGGTACACAATATTTAAAAAACATATAGTAAAATGAGAATATTAAGAAAGGGAAGCTTCTAGACAATTGAAAGATTTGGCTGTTGTAAGTCACTCCCGTGGAAATTCATGGACAAAAATTGCTAAGAGAGACTTTTTTTCAGATTCTCTTGAGCTCTCAACATCAACATCCTCATATCGAGAATTAAACGAAGAAAACAGCGAGTTAAATAGGAGAGAGATTTATTTGGAAAGTGAGGATGATTTTTTTTATTTTTAGAAAGGTTATTTATTTAAAGTATGCATTTTAAAAGCAATAAAAGTTCCAAAGCAATTATTGATTAATGTATTATTTTAATATTGTAAAAAAATAAATCAATTTATAATTATATAAAACTACATCTAAAAAATATTTTTTCTTTCAATTGAAAAATAATGTCAACTATGACTTCAAAATGAAGCATCTCAATTCTTAAAATAACCAATTATGAGACTCATTCATTGTGTCATTAAACAAGAAAATTTTTTAATTCTATCTGACTAAATTAAGATGCTTTTAGATAAATGTTTATTTAAGTCTTATTGCAAAAGAAAAAGATTATTTGCAGGGAAATAAATAAGCGCAGTAATTTTACTGCTTTCCTCTAAACTTTAAATATATAAACTTAAAATAGGCATTTATAACATCATTAGTCATATTGTTGATAGATTTAAACAAAAATTTTTTCTTCATTAATAAATTTTTTACTTCTTCTTTTCAAAAAGTTCCTTCATATGTCCAAAAATTTTTAATAGATTCTGAATCCTAATGATTTTCATCCACAATAAAAAACTCATTTAAATTAAAGCCAACTAAAATTGAAATTAAAATCAGCTTTTACTATGAACATTTGAAATTAACTTTTTTTAGAAAGTTTCAAGATTTATAACTGTAACAGCCATCGACCATTTTTGACGCTTAGCGTAATTTATCTGAAACCAAGAAGTTTGTCGATGCGATTCTTGAAAATATTTGTATCGCTTATACTTCGAGTCGCTGCGTCAAGTGTGTTCCAGTTTCCGGCGATTCGGTTGGTGAAAAAGTTATGCCTGGCTCCACAATTTCTTACAAGCTGACGTTCAATTGCCATTTGACCCTTTCTTGTGCGCCCTGCAGGACTGTCCAAACCATTTGAGGCGATTGTTTGATTGCCATGTATAAGCTCAACTCGATCATGGCCATGGTGGATCTTTTGGAGCTGGATTAGATCACTACGTATACGTCTTTCTTCAAGTGTAATCCAACCCAGAGCCTCTCTTCTTTCTAGAAATGGCTTTGATTTAAGTTCAGGAACCAGTTTTGAAAATTTCCTCTGAACTCGCTCAAGTAAATCAATATCTCCACGTCGATATGGATTCCAAGCGCTCACTGCAAACTCAAGATGCGGTCTAACAAATGACTTGAAAAGCAGATTTACCAGGTGACGAGAAAAGAAGGTAAATGTATTCTTGATTCTACATGCTACCGTCATGGCCCTTGCTGCTGCTCGCTTGGCCTGTTCTCCCGACTTGAGGTCACTTGTAATGATTATTCCCAAATCCCGCTCTCTGGTTGTTTTTGCAAGGCTCTGACCACTCATTTTGTATTCGAAGCATTTGTTGTCTGCTCCGAGATGCATGACTACGCATTTATCTTTATTGAAGCCCATTTGCCAAAGTTTTGACCATTCAACCAGATTGTCGAGATCCTTTTGAAGCTTTCTGGTGTCATCGGCACATATTACAGAGTCCATAAGTTTTGTGTCGTCAGCGTAAAGCTTACTGATTGAGTGACATACATCAGGCAAGTCATTGACGTAAATAACGAAAAGAAGTGGACCAAGAACAGAACCTTGAGGTACCCCACTTGTGACTGGCTTCCACTCAGACATGACATTTCCAATTACAACTCGCTGTTTTCGACCAATGAGGAAAGAGCGAATCCAGTCGATTATAACAGTCGGGATTCCATACGCCTCCAACTTGACAATGAGTAGCTCATGCGAAACTTTGTCGAACGCTTTGGCAAAGTCAAGGTAAATGACGTCCGAAGGAAACCTACGGCTCATGGAATCAGTTAAGAAGTCGATGGTTTCAAGTAAATTTGTTACACAGGACTTGTTAGCGACAAACCATGTTGCTTACTCGACAGTAGGTTTTTGTCGACCAATTGCGCTAAAATATAGTCTTTGATCAGTGACTCAAGAACTTTACATGGAACTGAAGTGAGCGAAACTGGACGATAATTACCAACATTCGTTCTACTCCCTTGTTTATAGATTGGTGAGACGTTTGCCTCTTTCCATTCCTTAGGAAGAACAGACTGGGTTAAAGATTGCTCGTATATGACAGCCAATGGTCCGGCTAAAGATTCTGCACACATTTTCAGGGCATGTGTAGCAATCTGGTCGATTCCGTCTGTCTTGTCACTACATAGTTTTTTAAGCTTGATGAGTACTTTTTCGGGTGTCACAATGTCTTTAACACTGAAAGCTGGATCAGGCTCTGACCTAGCCAAAAAGATCTCCTTAGCGTGTTTGATTTTTGAAGAAGAGGTCGGTTCATCAAAAACTGAGTGAAAAAATTCATTAAATGTGTTACATATGCTTGCTTTTTCCGTAACGAAAAGTCCATTTCTTTCCATTATCGCTGCAATGGTCTCACTTGTAGAAAATCTGCGATTCATGTATGAGTATAATTTTTTTGGGTTTTCTTTCGATTCCTGGGCCAATTTGAATTCAAAATCGATGATTCTTTGTTTGACTACATACTTGACATTCTTACATATATTTTTGTATTTCACGTCTAATAACAAGTTGTTTTTATTGACGCGCTTTGCGATAAAGAGACGCCTTTTTCGTCGAACAAGGGAAGCAATCTCTAAATTCCACCATGGCGGCTTCTGGCATCCTTTTGGTGGCTTCTTTCTTTGAACGAACATTTGAGATGCTAAACCAAAAATTTCCAGAAAGGTCTTGTAGCATTCCTGGACGCATTTTGTCTCGAGGGCGGACTTCCAATCGAAATTGCCGAGGTACAAAGTCATTGATAAATAATTTCTCTTTCTCCAATTGAAAATTCTACTATCGAATGTATTTGTCTTTGCTGTCTTTGTAATCATCTGAAATCGCAAGCTACAATGGCTCCTTGATGCATTACTCACTAATGGAGGGCCGATTTCTACTTCAGAAACTTGATTTGGATTACTGACTAGAATTAGGTCAAGGAGACTTATCGGTTGACCATCATTCATGAAAGTATTCCCATTTACAATTTGCACTAAGCTTGAACTGCTGATAGCATCACTAACAATTGCACTTTGGGACGACACGTTGACAAGGACTGGAGAACCATTTTCATCCAATTCGATTTCTGACATATTAAAATCTCCCATTACAACGACTGCCGAGAATGATTTGCTTTGTACTAGTCGTGATGCAGCTTCTAGTGATTTTGCAAAGCTGTGGTCAGTTTTAATGATAAAATCTTTGTCGACTAGCTGTGGTGGTTGTCTATAGACACAACCAACTAAAAGAGGGAGATCTGCTTTAAGCTTGATTCCTACCCAAACTTGCTCGCAGTCAGTGCCCAAGAGGTCACTGTCAGATGTTTCAAAGCCAAAAATGTCATCACGAACATAAATACAAACACCTCCACCTTTGCTGCTAGAGTGACGGTCTGATCTGAATATCTTGTATCCGCTCAGCTCAGTGACTGAGCTTTCATTAAACCAAGTTTCACTAATACCAATTATGCTTGGTAGAGAACTAGATGCGCAGGATTGTAGGAGATGCATCTTGTTATTGAGACTTGTGGCGTTGGTTTAGTAAAAATCAAAATCAAACTTACCTGTAGTTTTTGTCGTATTTGTTGATTGAGATAAAGGTGAAGTTGACATACATGAAATCGAAGTGTCTGACGAGCTGTACGAGAAAGATGAGATTGAGGTGTTACTTGAAATATCTGGACTTGAATTATTGAGTAGAGCCTTGTTCATCGACATGGTAGTGAATTGATCAGTTCTAGGAATCTCGATCGTTAAAATGGCATTAAATGGTGTCTGTTTCTCTGAATCATATGAGGCGATGATCCCTTTTGTTTGAGCCATTTTTTGCTATAAGCGATCGACATTAGACAAAACTAGTTTTAATTCTCCCTTTCGTATTCCCCAGAATCGTTTCTTTCCGTCATCACATGTCTTGAATTTGAGAGATCTATTATTTATTGTAGTCGTTTCAGGCAACTCATTGTTTTTGCGGTCGCGTTCCTGTCGAAGCTTGCGAAAGGCTATTCGTTCGCTTGGCGTGAGGTCCTCGTTTACATAAACGTCCTTGTACTCATTATTCTGACGCAATGCTCTGTATTTTCGAAGCATTTCCATTTTTGATTCTATGGATTCCATCTCGACTACAACGAGGACTGGCTCCTTTCTCACTGCGGAAGAGCTGTCAGGTCGTCGACTTATTCTCCTTGCTTTCTTCACTCTAGTACCTGCAATTTCAATATGTGTGGCCAGCTTCTTAACAAAATCAGCTTCTCCATCAGTCTCAATCTTTTCAGCCGGAATTGCTATGATAATGTTATTAATTCGTTCCTCTTTTTTTTTAATTTCGGTTGAAATGGTCGCCATTATCGCCACTGAATTTTCATCTTTGTGCGCCATTCCAGATGTGATCTTAGACCAGTCGAGCGTTGTGGATGATGCCGGCATTACTGGTCTTCTTTCGAGTGTCTCGACTCGCGATCTTAGCTCAGCGATTTCAGATTTTAGAGCGTTAATGCTCTCATTTTTCTCAGTTACGCACTTGCGGTATGCTCCATCAAGCGATCTTATGACAGCAATCAAGTCCACTTCCTTGGCGTGAGGATTTCGCGTTCTGCAAGCGGGCTTGGTTGTTCCAAACTTACCACAAAGGGTGTCAATAAGAAAAACCCATTCGTCCGAATTTGAAACCGGATCGGTAAGTTCCATCTCAGAAAGCGAATTTGAAATTAAAATTTATAATTTATTCTAATTTTTTCTTTTTTGAAAAATGGTATCGATTTTAATGGTCCATAAAAAATAAAGGTTACTCAGAAATAAAAGAAGCTGCTACGATACATAGTCTTTAGGAAAAATTACGTTATTTTAAGTATATTTACGTAAATTTACCATTTTTTACGTAATAAATAATAAAACAAAAAGGCCACAAAAAGGCCATTATTTACGTATTTCAATAAAATTTCCCAAAAAAAAATATTTTGAATTTTCAAAGAATCAAAACTCAAATCTACCAAATTTTAAGAAAATTACGTAAAGAATTATTTTTGGAGATTAAAAATCGTGAAAAAAAAGAAAAAAAACGTAAAAAAATGAAAGTATTTTTATCTATTTTATTTCAATTTATTCCAAAATAAATTCTCTGAATTTAGAATTTTACACCATAGATAGTATTATCAAATAACTTTGTCTGCTTAACTTTTCATATTACTTGGGATGAATTTTGCAGAATTTTTGCAATTCATAAGCTGACTTTGAAAGTTAGTGCATGTTTTTACAGTTCATTCTTAAAAGAAATTTTCAGTTTTCAAAGAATTACTTAAAAAGCTCTTTCACATAGTTGGTGCTGAGCTTTTGATCTATTTTCAACAGTCATGAGGCTTATCCGTCAAATAAATAAAAACATAGGTCGATCAATGAAAACAATTTAATTTTTTATCTACGTTAGAGACACGAAAGGGTCAAATTTGACCCATTTCAGTCTTTAAGGGAATGTTGTCATTTTTGACCCGATGGACAAGGGTTAACTCATTTTCAAAACTATTCTTAAACATTCCTTACAACATTTAATTGTTGCTAACAGTTACATTGATAAATTTTCTAAAAATTCTCTTACATTATGTTTAATTTCCAAACAATAATAACATTCGCTCATCTCAACTAATTGATCAAAATAAAATTTAATGAAGGACAATTTTTAATTTTATCTGACTAAATTAAGATGCTTTTAGATAAATGTTTATTTAAGTCTTATTGCAAAAGAAAAAGATTGTTTGCAGGAAAATAAATAAGCGCAGTAATTTTACTGCTTTCCTCTAAACTTTAAATATATAAACTTAAAATAGGCATTTATAACATCATTAGTCATATTGTTGATAGATTTAAACAAAAATTTTTTCTTCATTAATAAATTTTTTACTTCTTCTTTTCAAAAAGTTCCTTCGTATGTCCAAAAATTTTTAGTAGATTCTGAATCCTAATGATATTCATCCACAATAAAAAAACTCATTTAAATTAAAGCCAATTAAAATTGAAAATTGAAATTAAAATCAGCTTTTACTATGAACATTTGAAATTAACTTTTTTTAGAAAGTTTCAAGATTTTAAGATTGTGTATTTAAAATAATCAAAAATTTTCAATAAATTTTTATGTTTCTAATAAATATTAAGGATTATTCATTATTTGTTAAATATTCAAAAGATCAATATAACATTTTAAAATAAGTAATTTTAATCGAATTCAATTTTTTATTAAATCAATAAAAAATTTAATTTAAAAAATGAAAACATGCTAAAAAGTGCATTTGTTTCAACCGAAACAAAACATTGAATTTCCTGTACTCAAAGGTGCGCTTCTTTATTTCTTTGATTCAGAGACTAAAGAGTGTACAAAATTGACACCTAGTTATCTATTCTAATTAATTCTTATTAAAAATATTGAAAGGAGGATGCTTATCATTGATTACTGAAAAGTCCAACTCGTTGATTATTCTTTCTAATATTATCCCGTTTTCATTTTCCCCTACGCAGCCTATTTGCTTTGTTCTAGCGTTTAGATCACCACCTAAAATGTAGTTTCTACATGTTTTATTAACTGTTTTAAAAAACTCAAAGTTCAGAAGCACATTGGGTGGATTTTAAAGACTAAATACAAACAATTCATTATTCTTTCCTAAGTTCATTTTTATACAAAGGAGTTCGGAATTGAATTCCTCGTAAGAAAAATCTTGTATAAATTCGATTCCTTCTTTAATTAAAATAGCAACTCCTCCTCCGTACTTGTTGTGTGGTTTTGTTAAGAACTGATAATTTTGAAAATCAAGATAAATATTTGCCTCACTCAAATCTATCTTTAATTCATTGAGCAAAACAATGTCGGGACATTTTTGAGCTAAAAAATTGTCTAAGAGGTGAACCCTACTAGGTAAATGAAGACAATTCCAGTGTGTAATTACTAACCTTGTTTTAATAAGAGGTTTTGTTCTAAAAATTGATTTATTTGTCTTCTTGTTCATTCTAAATCTTCTTCAAAGCTGTTTTGACTGGAAGTTTGCTGAACAACTTCACTGGATGATTGATCTACTTGACTTGTACATTCAGTTGTTGAACTGTTTGAATCAGACTCGAAGGTGTTGTCATTTTCATTTTCTAAGACAACTAATGGCTTCTTTGATTCGTTTTCTGTGAATTCTTTTTCATTTGGATCAGATTCGGAAAATCTCTTGATTTGATTTTTTGTTTGGAAAAAAGCTTCAGTCTCATTCTGATCAATTGAGAGGACATTGACAGGTCTCTGACTTATTGGTAGAAGATCGTTTAAACGGCTCACCAAACTGTCTTCTAACACTGAAGTTTTGAGGTCTTGAGGACTAATTTGTGACATTACGTCATTGAGATTTGATGGCTGATATCCAGGCGTTTTTGGCATCATATTTTCATCATTGTCTTTTTGGTCAGCTTCAATTATTGATTGGGTTTCTTCTTGGTCAATGTAAAGATCATTGTAGTCAATCTTTTTCCTCTCAAGCGACTTTAGCTTTTCAGCAATGGAGCATTTTTGTGTTAAGTGTCCTTTCTGATGACACTTTTCGCATAGTTTTTCTTTGACAGGGCATTTCGCTATGTTGTGCCCTTCTTCATCACAAAAATAGCATTTCTGCTTTTGTCCAACAATTGACACAAGACACTTTAAACCATACATTATTGTAGGGCCTGACAAGCTTCCAATAATGTTCTCAACTTCTTTTGGAAATGATATTCTTACTCTTCTGACACCATTTTTCCTCTCCGGTCTATCTTTATATTTTTTTTCAGTGATGCTTTCAATCTTAAGACCATCAATCCGAACAGCGTTAAAAAAAGTTTCAAGTCTATGATTCTCGAAATCAGAGGGCAAAAAGTGAAATCGAAAAGTACAATACCTTCTGAGATCCGGGACTTTATTTGCATCTTCAAGCCTGAAATTGGTTCCATTAATATTGATTTCACGATCGAAGATTTGGGGAACATTTAAAGCAGCATTAAACTCGATTATCCATACTTTGTTTGAAGAAAAATTGTAGACAGATGTGATCGCATCATTTTCCACCTGGTTTAGTACGATATCCAGTGCACCAAATAAGACCTTATGGCTAATCGGTTTGTCTAACCTCTTCAGATTTAGCTTGACCGAATTTTTAAATATCCACCGTTGGTTTTGGTTTGTTTTGTTGAGCGACATTGCCAACACACAACTTTCAACGGTTTTTTAACACGTGATGACGCTATTAATTAAATTTGATTTTTCAAACTTGCTAAGCCAAACGACAATTTTGAGGGTTTTTTTTTCTTTTTTTTTTTTTTTTTTTTTTTTTTACAGACGAAGTAGCAGTAACAAATACAGAAGAAAGTGATGATTCATCAAGAGAGCTCAAAAAAGAAACTCAAAAAAGAAGTTCATATTTACAACAACCGGTATATAGTAAATCTGAACCTCAAAACGACATCGCGTTTGAGGGAGGAGAGAGAGAGAATACTCCGACCAAGTTTAGTCTCTCAAAAGCGACAAGCCAAGGTTTGAAAGCGAGCTTGAGGAATCAAAGGAAGAAATTTTACTGCTATAAACACAGAACGAATAGCTGCGTAAGAAAGTTCAGTAGAAAAAAGATTGGGCCGAGCAAATTGATAATAACAAAACTAAATTATGATTTATAAAATTTAATATACTTAAATTCTCGGTTGTTGTATTTAAGCTAAATTAATTAGTATTTTCAATTTTTAATAATCGTTAGGCTAAAAAGAAGGACTTTGTTCCATTCTGAGTAGCCTGAGGGTTTCCCTCAAATAAATAAAATATAATAATAATAATAATTAGTATTTTCAGGGATGGAACTATCTCAAAAGTGAGAGGTATGTTGTAGTTCTTTAATTCATAGTTCTTTAATTTAACATCATTTTCTCACTTAGAGAACAGTTTTTTTTTTTAAATATTACATATGCGTGTTTTGTTTATTATAAAAAAACATTTTGAAATTCTAGCACATGTCTTATTATAACTTATTTCTTTTTATTAATTTTTGTTCTTTATTTTCCTAACTTTTTCCTTATATATTGTAATTTTCTTTAGGCCAAAAAACCAAATTAAATAAAATATCTATTAAGAAGAATTTCTTTTTTTTAATTTAAATAGAGTATAAACTGCTTAGTGCCGAATAAGTAAGTTTATTTCATTAAGAAAAATATGATTTTTATATTTCCAAAATTACATTTATTAAATAAAATTCAATTATTAAGTGTCAAAGATAATCAATTTGGGTTTTTTTCTTCATATTGGATTCAATTTTTAACAAAAAGTATAATTTGAATCTAATAAGTGTAAAAAAATCAATAAATACTACAAATAATTGGAAGTGTTTTTTAATTTAATTTGGTGTTAAATAATATTTTATGTTTATTCTTGATTATTGAGGAATTCTATTTAAAATTTTGAGGAAAAATTAAAATATTCGAGTATTCTATTCAAGTTTTTTGGTATCGATTTTAATGGTCCATAAAAAATAAAGGTTACTCAGAAATAAAAGAAGCTGCTACGATACATAGTCTTTAGGAAAAATTACGTTATTTTAAGTATATTTACGTAAATTTACCATTTTTTACGTAATAAATAATAAAACAAAAAGGCCACAAAAAGGCCACAAAAAGGCTATTATTTACGTATTTTAATAAAATTTCCCAAAAAAAAATATTTTGAATTTTCAAAGAATCAAAACTCAAATCTACCAAATTTTAAGAAAATTACGTAAAGAATTATTTTTGGAGATTAAAAATCGTGAAAAAAAAGAAAAAAAACGTAAAAAAATGAAAGTATTTTTATCTATTTTATTTCAATTTATTCCAAAATAAATTCTCTGAATTTAGAATTTTACACCATAGATAGTATTATCAAATAACTTTGTCTGCTTAACTTTTCATATTACTTGGGATGAATTTTGCAGAATTTTTGCAATTCATAAGCTGACTTTGAAAGTTAGTGCATGTTTTTACAGTTCATTCTTAAAAGAAATTTTCAGTTTTCAAAGAATTACTTAAAAAGCTCTTTCACATAGTTGGTGCTGAGCTTTTGATCTATTTTCAACAGTCATGAGGCTTATCCGTCAAATAAATAAAAACATAGGTCGATCAATGAAAACAATTTAATTTTTTATCTACGTTAGAGACACGAAAGGGTCAAATTTGACCCATTTCAGTCTTTAAGGGAATGTTGTCATTTTTGACCCGATGGACAAGGGTTAACTCATTTTCAAAACTATTCTTAAACATTCCTTACAACATTTAATTGTTGCTAACAGTTACATTGATAAATTTTCTAAAAATTCTCTTATATTATGTTTAATTTCCAAACAATAATAACATTCGCTCATCTCAACTAATTGATCAAAATAAAATTTAATGAAGGACAATTTTTAATTTTATCTGACTAAATTAAGATGCTTTTAGATAAATGTTTATTTAAGTCTTATTGCAAAAGAAAAAGATTATTTGCAGGGAAATAAATAAGCGCAGTAATTTTACTGCTTTCCTCTAAACTTTAAATATATAAACTTAAAATAGGCATTTATAACATCATTAGTCATATTGTTGATAGATTTAAACAAAAATTTTTTCTTCATTAATAAATTTTTTACTTCTTCTTTTCAAAAAGTTCCTTCATATGTCCAAAATTTTTTAATAGATTCTGAATCCTAATGATTTTCATCCACAATAAAAAACTCATTTAAATTAAAGCCAATTAAAATTGAAAATTGAAATTAAAATCATCTTTTACTATGAACATTTGAAATTAACTTTTTTTAGAAAGTTTCAAGATTTTAAGATTGTGTATTTAAAATAATCAAAAATTTTCAATAAATTTTTATGTTTCTAATAAATATTAAGGATTATTCATTATTTGTTAAATATTCAAAAGATCAATATAACATTTTAAAATAAGTAATTTTAATCGAATTCAATTTTTTATTAAATCAATAAAAAATTTAATTTAAAAAATGAAAACATGCTAAAAAGTGCATTTGTTTCAACCGAAACAAAACATTGAATTTCCTGCACTCAAAGGTGCGCTTCTTTATTTCTTTGATTCAGAGACTAAAGAGTGTACAAAATTGACACCTAGTTATCTATTCTAATTAATTGTCTGAGTATTTAAACCTGTCAATTTCTGAGGTTTCAAGCAGAAAAATTTGATATAATCATCAATTAATTTAATTAACTTTACAAAATTAAAAAAAAATAAACAATGGAATACATTAACAATAGCAACAACAGCAGCAATTGTTTGGTCTCTGGATTACAGCAATTTGTTGACTCGATCATCACAAGCAAGCATCTTTTTATTGCTAACCAAATAAGAAATACGAACAGTTCTTGTTCAGTGTCACCAAATTCTTCAGTTGACTCAACTCTGTCTTCATCTACAACATCAAGCAGTTTTTCATCTCAAGAAAATTTCATCACAAGCAGTCAATCTAGGATGAAACCATCCGAAATGATTAAATTTGATTTGGCAAAATATGCTACCAAAAGTGCTCGTATTTTGCAAAAGAATCCAAGCAAGCAAATAATGTGTACATTCTGTAAAACAAATGGAGAGCCTGAACACATATACAAATCTCATTCAATCAAGAATATTCAAGGCCGAGTCACTTGTCCCTTGCTGAAAGAGTATATTTGTCCAGCTTGTGGCCAATCAGGCGAAAATGCACACACAATCACTTATTGCAAAATATTCAAGGCTCAAAAGCGAGACACAATTTTGACCGAATTTAAATTTTAAATTAATAATAATTAAATCTTTTTTCTATTTTGGATATTATATTAATTTTGTGGATTTTGAATGTTTAACGTTGAATTTCATTTTATTAGCTTTTTGAATATTATTTTTTCGAATTTCTCATTTTTTTAAATAATTATTTTAAAATTGATTTTATAAACAATAAATTTAATTCTTTTAAATGATCTTTAATTTAAATTTTAAAGTTTTTAATTAATCAAAGAATTAAAACAGAAAAATCTGACAAGTCTAAATGGACTTAATCATCAAAATTTTTGAATTGATTCGACTTACTCAGAAATGCATTTTTAAATCAGATTAATTCAAACCTTATTCATCACTAATTTAAATTTTCACCATTCTGTCTTGATACTTTGAAACTTTGCTTTCCACTACATCTTTTTTGTGAATAACATTCTACTCAGCTTCTATTGAAATATTTTTTTTTCTTGTTTATTGACACTACCCTTTGGCTATTTTAAGAATTGAAATTATTGATCTTGTAGTCAGTTTAAAGATCAATAATTTTATGACACAATTTTATAAAAAAATTATAAATAGATAGTCTTTTTTATAGAAATTTGAAAATCAAATTAGTAAATTGATCAGATAAATTTTTATATTTATATTTGATAGCCCCTTTTAAGCTAAAAGAAACTTTTTCTCACTTCTCTTTAAAAGTAGAACAATCAGAAACAAATGTTAATAAGTAACCTAAATAAAATATATAAAAATTCTTTGAAATAATTTTTTTTATTGCATTTAATTTTGTTCTTACTCCTAATTCAAAGAATCCCAATCGTGAAAAAATTCACAGAATTTCACAAAATATACCGTATAGCTTAAGATTAAAATCTAATTTTTATTTGATTTTCAAATTTTAATTTCAACAAAAAATCTTGAAATGATTAAAACCTTACATAGTTGAAAGTGATTTCGAAAATTTAAAATTTAAATAACTAAAAAAGTCCTATGCATAAAAGCTATTTAAATTTTTAATTTTTAATTTTGTGCTTTGTTCCAAAATTCACTATTCCAAGACTTTCTAAAATATCAAAAAACCTCAAATGATTAGTTAGTTTAAATTTGTTCACTTTCGAATCATCTTTGTGAGTTGAATGAGGTTTTCTTAATCAGGACAGCATAATTCTCTTTCACTGGGTTCCAGACTTTCAGATAAATATAAAAAATATTTAAAAAAAAATGATTCTTACTATCACATCGAGTTTAATGTGACTTTACATAATCTAATTTATTTATCGATCTGAACAGAATTGGCAATGTGAATTTTTAGAACAAAAATTACAGTAAAAAAAAGTAAAAAGTTTATATTTTTTTCAAATTGTGCAAAAATGGCTCTGATAAATGTACAATTATGTACAAGTTTTTTAAATTTTAAGTCAAAGGGTTTACCATTTTCGGGATATCCAAGTTTTAAGTTAAAAATAATTCTAAGTCTGAAAAAAGCTTTAAACTAAACGTATAAAAAACAATGTAATAATAAAAACTTTTGAAGAGTTTTTCAAGAATTTCAGTTCTGAAAATCTTACCATAGGTAAAATTCAAGGTTAATTTTCTGAAAATTTATTTTTAATAGATTGGCTTAACACTTTTTTTAGGCATGTAATTTTTTAAAACAAAAATTAAATTTTTTTTTCTAGAAAAAAAGGCTTGCTGTGTATACTTAATTAGCTCACGCCAATTTTAAAATTTTCGAAATTATTCCTAAATTTTAAATAGGAATTTAAATAAAAACTGTTGTGTAATCGAAATTACTTAATAATGGCTGCTATGCTAAAAGCTTCTTACCTGAAAAAGTTATTTAATTAAGAGTTGCTAAAAAATGTGATCCATTCTCTAAAATTTTAATATAAAATAATTAATCGAAGCATCAGCAGCTTTTATAATTTTAAAAAATGTATTTCGCCGATAAAACAAAGCACAATTGGTTTATCGTTGCTCTAATATTGAGCAACATTTTGATCTATGTGACCATGCTGAGTTTTAATATTTTAGCATCCTTTCCAATTAACAGCACAACAAGTAATTAGAAATTTTCTTTTTTTTTTAATAGTTTTTCTCTATAATTTTTTTTCAATTCAAAAGAAATATTTCCAACTGATGTCGGAGGAATATCAAATGATTACTTCATTGAAGTGACCCCAGCATCTTGGGTTTTTTCAACTGTATGGACAATAATTTTTGTCTGGAACGCCTTGTGGCTAATCTACGCTTTTATAAACATATTTCGTCGTCTTAAAGACAACACTCTATTTTATAGAAAATTTGATTTTTTAAATTTTGGAGTGTTCATTGCTTTTATAGTGAACAATTTGTCTATTATTGCATGGTTGTTTCTATGGTCAAACAAATTCATTGGAGTAAGTTAAATAAAAATTATTTTTTAAATTTTTAATAAAGTTTTCTTTAAAAGTGGGCTCTTCTTTTGATAGTTTTCTGTGTTATTCCTTTGAATGTAGCCTTGTTCATATTTTACCGAAAGCTTGACGAATGCAAAGAAGATTTAAAAGAACACAAAATGTTTGTTGACTTAGTTTTTATACGAATTCTGCCCCAAAATGGTTTGGCCACATTCGCAACATGGTTGACTTTGGCAACAAATTTGAACTTTGCAACTTTTCTAGCCTATGAATGCGGAGCAGAACAAGACGTTGCCTCAACATTGATTCTTTTTATTATCTTGACAATTGCAGTGGTTTATTTTGTAGTTGAAAATTTTATTTGGCAAAGATATTTATTGTACAATTTTTCTCCTTGGTTTGTGATAAATTTTGCACTTCTTGGAAGTGTCATTAAGAACTATGATGCTTCAAATCCATCAAGAAACAATATAATTACCATTATTCTACTTATTATTACGTTTTTTCTAGCTATTGGAAAGATAGTATTGTTTATTTTGTACAAAACTGCATGCAGAAGATTCGCAAATAAGAAGGTTTTTCACATAAATCAAACTCAAGATATTTCTAAAGAAGATGCATAGAATCCAATGAATTTTTAATTTTTTTTTAATTTTTTTTTAATTTTTAATTTTGATTATTTTATTTATTAATTTAATTTTGCAAAAACTTCTAGATGCATAGAATGAATTTTTATTATTATTTTGACTGATTTTCTTTTGTTCAATGTTTTAAGTAAAATAACAAAATATTTGTGAATACACGTTGGATTACTAACTCAATCCAGCTTTTTCGTTATAATACAAAACAATTGGAAGAGATAAAGAATCATGCTTATGTTCGGCTAAAAAATTAAGTATAAGTTTTTAAAAAAATAGGTACGCAATTTGGCAATAACTCTTAATAAAAACTTTCAAATGCAATGAAATTTTTATTTTCTTTTTAAAGTTAAAATTTTCATTTAGCTTTAATTTTTTCATCAATAAAAATTTAATCAATTTTTTTTAAATTAGCTTTTACAAAGCTGCACTGAAAAATTTTTTGTTCCTTGGCTTCTTTTTACCATTTTTTTTCATAGATAAAAACATAGTTGTTTAAAAGTCCCAAAAAAAAGTCCAAGTCCAGACTTTTTTTTTAATTTGCTAGATCAGGCTTAATATCAAAAAATTTATATACTTTTGGGTTGTCTAATGCAATAGATTTGCCATTCACAGAATTTTCTTGCAATTTTAGCATCAATTTCTTCATTAGTATTCAAAATTTTAAAGCCTGGACTTGGACTTTTGAATGAAAATTAAAAAAAAAAGTCCGGACTTGGACTTTTTTTTTTGAAAAAAAAAATTTTAAAGTCTTTGGTCGTACTTAAAAATAAAAACAAGTTGTTTTAACTAAAAAAAAGGTCTAATAAAAACATTTTTTTGAAAACAAAAAACTAATAAAATAAATAATAAATTTACATTCATTCTTCACGATTCAGTTAAATTCAATATAAATTTTTTTTATAATAGTTTAAATTTATTAGTAATAATTTAACGAAAAATTTTCATTATTAAAGCAAACTAATTATCTAAAATCAGTAAGACTTCAAATCGAGCATTATATTTTTGCTAGTTATGCGAACACTTTTGAATAAAATTTATAAATGCATAATTTGAAATATCTAAAACTCAAAGAATATGCTTAGTGATTATTAATCAAAATTATTAATGAAATCCCTAATTTCAAAGGTATTCACTTTTTAATTTTACGAGACCTTTATCGCAAACAATATTTAAAACTGGGTCTTTTTCCTCTTTATTTGTTTATACTTGGTCTATCTATTATTTTAATTAAAAATACCACTTTAAGAAGATTATCAAGATAATTATTTTTTATTTGTCTAAAATTAGTTCTTAACTCCTAAAAAAAAAAAGATCTTTGAATAAATGCCTTTAAAAAATGACTAATAACAAGCTCGATTCTGCTTCGGATAATGCCATCAAATGTGTTGTAATTGGTGATGGTACCGTTGGAAGTAAAATCTACTCAAATCATTTAAATAAGTAATAATTTTGTTTTTTTTTTTTCAGAGACATGTTTGCTATTGACTTATTCAACTAATAAATTTCCCACAGATTATGTTCCAACAGTGTTTGACAATTATGCTGTTGATCTTTTAATCGGTGATAAAAATTACACTCTAGCACTATTTGACACGGGTAAATATAAAGCTTAAAAAAATAAATGATTGAAATTAGATAATAAAATTTTTAGCTGGGCAAGAGGGTTTTGACCAACTAAGACCCATTGCATACCCTCAAACTGACGTATTCTTGGCATGCTTTTCAGTCGTTCTTCCAAGTTCAATACAAAACATTCAGAGACAATGGGTTCAAGAAATTCGAAAATACTGTCCACATACTCCTTTTATACTAGTAATTAATATTTTTTAACTATTTTTACAAGGCTTTAATTTTGGACAAACTAAATTACAAAAATTATAAATTAGCAATTTCAGATCTAAGATTGAAAAACGAATTAAAAAATTTTATTTTAAATTCTTTTGCAAAACAAAAATTTTATTGTCGGAGCCTGAAGATATTCTTAGTTTTTTTGGAACATTAACAACAAAATATAGAATATTCACTATTTTTTATTTTTAATATGGCAAGATTTTGTCTTTAATTTTATTTCTGATGGCTTGTTTTGATTCTGGTGATGGTAGATAAAAAATTTTGAAATGAGGAATTTTCGTTTATTCTTTCTTTTAACGAGACATTTTTATCAAATGAAACTAGAGTTAGAAGGTATTCATCAAGAATTTTCTCAAATAAAATTTTTCCTTTTCAAATTAAAATTGATGATTTGAAAATATGATACAGACTCGTTACTTTTATTTTGTCATTTTTTTTTTCAATTTAAAAAATCGAAAATAATAGTACGTAAAATAAAAATTATTTTAAGTAAAAAATTTTATTTGAGAATTAATTTATTCTTAAATTGAGAAATAAATATAATTTTTTAAAAGCTGTCAGATAAAAACATATCAGCTTGAAAACTTTTTATTTGGTAAAATTCTTAATCAATACCTTTCTTATTCTTACTTCATTAGTCTTATTCTTCTTTATTTGATAAAAATAATAATAATAATAATAATAAAAAGCTACAGCAGACTAACTGCGGAGCAATACAATAAGTAGCCTCGCTATGGTAGCTGTCTGGTTTTAAAATTATACAAAAAATTCGATAAAATTAAAAAACATTGAATACTTTTGTAAATTATATTCACAAAAATTATTTAAATTTCAAAAATGCCAAAGATTAGAAGTTGAATTAAATGAAATAAAATAATTTGCTTAGAAATTGATTTTTTTAAGATTTAATATCATATATACTTTAATTTTGATGAGTGATATGTGTAGAAATGTCCTTAATTTTTTTTTATCTTATATGAAATATTAGTAATTTTATATTAAATAATGAAATTAATTTTTCTATTTTAATTTTTGGAGAAAATAAAAGAATATTTCTGCTAATTTTAACTTTAAATTTTTAATTAAAAAAAAATTAAAAGTCTTTTTCTTGCCCTTGTAATTAAAACAATCCGAAATTTAAATCTAAATGAAAAACTAGTTTCCATATATAAAATATTCCATTTTTTAGCAAGATGCATTGGATTAAAATCTTAAATCAATATTTTTTTTATAATTTCAAACTTCTTTGATTTATTTTTTGGAAAAAATTGCTTAAAGTTTATTTTTATTATATAAATTAGAGATAAGGAATAAGTTTTGGATGTCATGTTTTGACAACAAAAAATCTGCTTTCTACACCCAAAAAAAAGATTATCACAACCGATGTTGTAAAACAAGTGAAAAAGCTCGGTAGACCGAGAAAAGTAAATAAAGATGAGGACGAGTTAGTTGAGGATGTAATAGATGTTGAGATGGAGTTGAAAGTGCCAAAGAGAACAAGCGAGGTATATCAAAAAAATTGAAAACAAAAAAGAGAGGAAGACCTCCAAAATCTAAAAAATAGTTTAAAAATTAAAAATACTGAAAAAATTAAATAATAGACTTATTTTTTTGAGTGTAAAAATCATTTTTTATTTGATTTATAAATAAATTTATTTAAATAAATTATTTATTATTATTAATAAACTTATATTATTTTGGGTCTTGTTGCTTATTTGGCCAATTGGCCAGGGCAATTAACTTTTTGTCAATTAGTGACCAATTAACCTGCATAATTGGCCGTCAATTTTTTTAACTGGCCAGCTTTTTTTTTAACTAGCCACAAAAAATGACAACGATTAAAATAAAAAATTGTAACTTAAATTTAAAATTGTATATAATGTTCTAATCGTTTGAACAAAGTGATGATGAATTTGATGTAGAAGAAGTAGATAGGAATAAAACTGAAATACCTTTGTATGTGTCCGGTGAAGTAGTCGAAATTTTTTTTTTAAGTCAAGTCATGAATTAAATTTTTTTTTTTCAAGTCAATAAATATATTTAATTATCTTAAATTTTTATTTTTTTATGATCTTTTAACCTCTTTTTTTTCAGCGTGGCAGTCCAAAATTCTGGCTGCCGAGCTGAACGGCTAAATGACCGCCCGCCACAATGTTGACCGTATCTTTGACTGCCTGCTTTTTTTTTACCGTTTTTTTACACGGTCCAAAATTTTGACCGTCAAGCTGACCGGCTTTACTAAGCCTTTTTCTAAAAAAAAAATTTTAAGTCATTGACTTGACTTAAGACTTGTGATTTAAAAACAACTCTGGGTAATTGTAAGCTTAATTCCTATCAAATAGCATCAAGTCATTTCAGAAGTTGTTGAGTCAAAAAAGAGTGGAGGACAAAAAAGGAGAGGAAGACCAAGAAAAAAGACACAAAAACCGATCAAGATAATTTTTTTTTTTATTAAAATAATAGTTAGGGGAGGACCTCGTGCAGTTTGATTGATTAATTCATAAAGAGTATAACTTGAGGAAAAGAAAAAATCAGATGATTATATTTGTAATTGGCCATAATTTTTATTGATTGGACATGAATTTTGTTAATTGGACAGGAATTTTTTTAATTTTTTAAATAAATTTTTTTTGGTCACTAATTGACAAAAGGTTAATTGGCCATATAAGCAACAAGACCTTTTTTTGACCAGATTTTTTGTTGTCAAAAGGTTTTTACCATAAGTTTTTCATAACTGAAATTTTGGATAGACCGGTTTGAATTTTTGAGCCGGCTTTGAAAACAAAACCTATTCTTTCCAAAACCGTTTTCAAACCGGTTTTACGGAAATGTTCTACCAGCTTTTCCAAAGCTAATTTTTAAAATTATTTTTAGTAAAATAAATTTAAAAAATTAGAATCTTAACCTTAAAATTCAAATTTGTCTTTTTAATGTTAAATAAATGATTTTAAATTTAAAGGTTGGAACCAAAATTGATCTAAGAGACAACAAAGATGAAATAGAAAAATTGGCCAAGAAAAAAGAAAGACCGATTTCTTATGAAGAAGGAGTTCGATACGCAAAAAAACTTAAGGCTGATAAATATGTTGAATGCTCTGCATTAACCCAAGTTGGACTTAAAGATGTTTTTGACGAAGCAATTATTACGGTATTAAATAAAAGCAAACCTAAGAAGAAACCATGTGTCATTCTATAAATTTGATCAGCATTCTCTCAAAAATTTTTTTAATGCTTGAAAACCATATAAAGTGTACATATTTATTCAAAGAAATTAGATCTTAATTTAACAATTTTCAATTATTCAATTTTTTTAGAAAAAAATTTTAAGTGCTTTTTAAATAAACTTTTTTACCTAAAAGCTATTTGAAATAATTAAAGTATTCAATTAGAAAATAAATATGTGAAATTAAAAGCTAAATTTAGTCATAATCTTTTATTATTAACAAAGTATTACAAAATGTGGACCGTGAATTTTTCTGGTCATTCTTTTGGAGACTCTTGTGATTTGGCCATATTTTTTATCTCTTGGTCTATTCTTTCTTTCGCTCGGTAAATCTTTTTAAAAAGTAATGCCACTTTATTTGACACATTTTAATATTTGAGTTAGATTACTTTTGACTGCAAGTAAAATGAGCCTCCCTTTGTTTTATCATTTAATTCGAAAAGTCGTTTGTAGCTTTCTTCAATTTCTTTTGGACTGTCTAATTTTGACAGATTTAAAATTTGTTTTGCTTCCTAAAATTAAATAAATATTAAATTAAAAAAATAAATAAATAACCAGAATAAAATTTACTTCGATGCTTATTCCGGTTATTCGGTTTGTTTGTGTTGTCTCTGCGCTTTGACCACGAGCGGATTGTGCTGTCTTGGCATCTATAGTAAAAAATTACTAAAATTATTTGCAAAAAAATGCTAAAAATTACGCTGAAATTCATTTCTCAGCGCTTTTGTGAACGCCCGTCCAACAACTTGTGCTCCCAAAATGATAACTCTTACCAAATGCTGTGCCTAAATTATAACTTTATCTAAATGTTATGATTTTGATCACAATTTAAAGAAATTTACCATTTTTTTTAAATGAAAATTTGATTTTGACTTGGGCTAATTTTCTTAAATCGCAAAAATTGCCTGATTAAATTAAAAAATTGCAATATTAGATCACTGTAAATAGAGTTACTAGAATTTTCATTCTAGAAACTAAAATTTCAATTTTCAAAATGCATTATTATCCAAACAAAATTTCAGATTTTTTAAATTTTTTTTAGAGGATGACTAAATTGACACAACATTATTCTTATTACATTATTTCTGCATCTTTGAAAAAAAACATTATTTTTATTGTAATGATATTTACTGTGTCAGACGTCTCAAAAATTGCCAAAGTATCTCAAAAGCCTATAAGTGTTGTGCACTGGAATATTAGAAAATATTTTCATAATAAAAGTTATCTAATAATATATTTTATTTTTATTATTTGACCGTGTCTTGCCCACTTTATGGTAATTTAAGACATATGGATATCAATTTCTATTTTAATTTTTACAATTTATTTATTAATATTTATTTTTCGAAATATAAAGACTAAAAAAAGTTAAAGATAACGTAGTAGTGGTTGCTTCTAGCTACTCAGGGAGGCTTCCTAAAACTGGAGGACACAAGATAGCTAAAACTAGACTCCTACCAGCATCAGAAATGATTTAGTTAATAATATCCTTACACCCTTTGCTGATCACCCGAATTATTCTAAGATCCATAGGTGGGAATTCGGTCACTGAGTGAGGCTTAAAGTCAAACATTAAAAAAAAATAAACTCGCTAAATGAGAAAGTCATACAAAAATGCTTTTTTTCTGGGAAACTCGAATAAAAAAGTCTCAAATCCGGGAATATCAAACAAAACTGGGGTAAATTCAAACAAAAATTGATAAAATTTTTCAAAATTTGTATAAAAGAAAAGTACAAATTTTATAAACAGAACTACTATGACATGATTATTTTACGTAAATTTACATTCAAAAATTTAGGAAAAATTACCTTAATTATTTTAGATAAAAAATGCTAAAAAATTGAAAAAATGAATACTTAAGGTGAAATTATAAATAGAATAATAAGAAAAACATTTGCTTTTTTGATCTTTTTTGAATTTACTGTAAAATTAGTAAATTTACGAAAAATCATCATGGCGAAAAAATACTGAAATAATTATAAAAAAAAATATTTTTATAAATCGCCGTCAATTTATTGAAATTAAGTATATTACAATTTTACTTTAATTTTAATTAACATCTTTGTTTTTTTTTTAATCGAAAAATTTATAGCTGATTATGATCTGTTTTCTTCCTTTTTTTCTCTTTTAAAATTTTCATGTTTTAAATTTTTTGTTCTTTTTTAAAAGAATACAAATAATTAGTGGAAAACAAAAAAAACTTTATTGAATTTTATATTTTTTTTGACTTTCAAAGATTTTTGTTTGAAATTATCAGTTTGGTTATTTTGAATTATCAATTTTGTTCGTCAATAAGGTTTTATCGTTTTTCACTCATTATTTGTATTCTTTTAAATAGGAACAAAAAATTAAAAACATGATAATTCTAAGGTAGAAAAAAAGGATTAAAACAGATCATAAAAAGCTTTAAATTTTTCGATTTAAAAAATTTTATTTTGTGGGACTTTTTTTCTGGTTTTGAGACCCGTCTCGAAGATAGGACCCATCGCTGACTTCTCCGTTTTAAATCAGGTCATAAAAGCGCCAAAATTATGTCTGAATTCCATATACCAGGTGATCAATGACTATAATTGGTAAACACAATTATAGGTATTCCAAACTGGATTTCAAGCAAGCCTTTTTCAATATAAACTAACACCCCCAAATCTAAATTTATAAGCATCTTCGGTTATGGGGGGTAAGTATTACCAATTCACCAGGATGCCCTTCGGTCTGTGCTAAGCATCAAATGTCCAGCAGAATTTGCTCAACTGCGTCCTAAAATTTATTAAGAAATATACCCAGTACACTTACAGGCACCTGGACGACCTCATCATTGCACATCCAGAAAAACACAAACTCCAAGCGCTTCTGGAAGTAATCAGGGCAAAATTTAAGCTGACAGGATGAGTGCTATGCATTTTTTATTTTTAACCGGGTTTATATAGTATTGCACAAAAATTTAGACGCACTAGTTTTTTTCATATATTTAATTAGTAAGACTTAAAAAAATAAAATTTTGTTTATTATTTATTTATTAATTTGTTTATTCGTTTACTGTACCAAGCTTAAGATACTTCAGAATAAAAATAAAAATTAAATTAAGTTAAATAAAAATTAAAATCAAAAAATGAAAATAAAAATAAGAATAAGAATTAAGTTTAAAAGAGTAAAATAAACTTGAATTAAAAAGAGATATATTGAAATATGGTGAAGCTTGCAACACGTGTTTACAAAGTATAAAAAATCTAATAAAAAAAACGATTTCTTATAAAACAAACTTTCTCCTTCAAATTGATATAAAATACACGATAATTCAATTCTACATGATAATTTTAATTTATTCTTTTTACTTTATTTTTTCATAGTTTTTTATTTTATCTTCTTCTTTTTCTTTTTTTTTTAATTGTAAAATTCCTTATATTATACTACTCCTTTTGGAGGTTCATTTTCATTAAAATAAATTCAATTTTAAATTTAGCTGAAAAATTGAAATTAAATCAAGGCCATAGAATCGTCAATCAAAAATTTTTACACTAAAGTATAGACGGCACATCATTACATCATTGCTTTTTCTTTTTTTTAAATCGCTAAAAGTTCTAAGATACCCATTAGAGTATAAAATTCGAGTGATTAACTAGTACAAGAATGGACATAGTATCAATGAATGTTCAAGAAATTTTGAAATTAAAAGAAGCATAGTTATCCGCTGGATTAAGTGTATTTTAGATTAGATTAGAATTGATTTTTTAAAATTTTTCATCATTTTAACCTTTGAATTTCGATTTTTTATAATATTTCATAATTTTTATACCCGCACCTAAATACGAAACTCATATTTTTGTAATTAAAAAAATAATTAAAATTATTTATATTATTTTAAAATTGTTTTAATTTTTACCCCAGCTCTTAAAACCAAAACCTAAATTTAGCGTTTTCGTAGATTTTATTTTTTAACGCTGCTTTTGAATCTGATTTTTGGGTATAAACCCTGGGTCTATTTTTGATTTTTGGTTATAAACGATGCACTTAAACCCGAATACCAGGTTTAAAGACATGGTCTCCTTATTAATATCATTATAACATGGGTTAGATGGTAGTCGGCGCATGGTTTAAAACCTGATATTCGGGTTTAAGGGCACGCATCTCACTGCAAGGGTATACGGTACTATAAAAATGTTCCGCTTCTTCATTCTTGAAAATCAAGAAGTTTATTTGAAGAGAATAATGATTTGAGTATAAATATTTATTATCTTATCTTTAAGTTAGTATCTTATCTTTAAACTTTAGACTTTATTTTTACAACTAAAAAAAAACTTAATGATCAAAATAGATAAAATAGGTTCTAATCAAAATAAGGAAACAATATTCGCAGATAAAAAGATATCCAATTTCTTCTAATTCTATTTATTGAAATTTTGCATTTTTTTTTCAAATCTTTATTAAAATTTTGTTTTAATCAGTTATCTTTTTTAATGAATTAAAAGTTTAAATAAAAAAAAATTATTACTATTTATTCATATTTATAATCTTTAATTATTTTTGAGCTTTTATTTGTTACATTTTGGAATTCAAAAACCCAAGCCCATTTAAGATCACCATCAAGTCTAATTTTAGATGCATCGATCACAACTTGATCATTGACAATGGTCCATTCTATTTTATTATCATATCCTAGTAGTTTAATATCATCAAATTTTGATTCATTGAAAGCTGAAAGTTTTACACTTTCACTAGGCCATTTCAACAAAAATCCAAAAACCGATTCATTCTTGCTAGTGTACCAAACATTTGGATTAGTTGTATCATTCTGATGCAACCAAGGCTTTGATTTGTAGATACCATTCCCATTTACCGACAGCCATTTGCCCATTTGCCTAAGTCTTTCTTCGTAAATGGGAGCAATAATACCCTCTTTAGTCGGACCAACATTTATCAAAACATTTCCCCCACAACTTAAAAAAAAAGCATTAAATTATTTTATTATTTTTTTTCTTCTTTTTTTTGCACCTGATTGTTTCTATCAAAGTGACTAGAATTTCTTCAATAGACATAAAGTCTTGTAACTTTGCATTTCTTCTGTAGCCCCACGAACTTTTGTCAATTGTAAAACAGTTTTCCCACTTATGATTTACCAATTTTCCAGGATTATAGCGATCATCACATGTATAAAAGCCTCCATGCTTGCAAGCAACTCCATTATTTCCCCATCTTAAAACAAGTTTTTTTCAATTTTCTAGAAAAAAAAAATGATTCTATTGACAAGAAATTTGTTTAACACTTTTTTAGTTTTGAACGGCAATATTTATGAATAAACCAAAAATTTCCTTGATTTTTTCAAGGTTTTAGATTACGAATTTAAGTCGAAAAGGCAGGTTACCCATACCATAAAATTAGCCGATAATTTTAGCTATTTTAAATAAAAAACAGCTTCAAAAATGGATATTTTTTGGATATTATAAAATGGAATTCTACAGTAAATTACACGAAGATCAATATTCATCTAATCTTTTATTTAGGATGATTTTAGGGAAGATAAAAAATATTTCTTCACTTTCGTATTCCTTGGATACAACAATGCAAAAAGTTGATTGTCATGATCCAAGCAACCTTTTTTCTTTTTTTATTCATGATTTTTGGCCGAATAAAAGAATCCACAACTGAATATGATATTCAGAAAAAAGCTCAATTTTTGGTAAAAATTATATTCTTGAAGAAAAATTAGATGAACATCGATCTAACAGTAATTTTGGCTGTAGACTTCAAGAAAGTATCCAATTTTACGCCCTATATTCTCTTTTTTTATAAATTTTTTTAAAATTTCACCTTACTACATACTCATGTATCATGGTTAAAATAGACTTCATTTTTGAATTACACTTTTTCAATTTACCTATTTTAATTTTCTTTATAATAATAATAATAATATTTATTTCAAAAAACACTACTTGGGTGATGAAGTTAAAAAAAATCAAGTTAGAAAAAAAAATTTGAAAAGTTAAATAGGAAAAAAGTAATTTCATTTTGTTTTTTTTGTTTTTAATTTTCTTTAATATTACATTTTAACCTATTTTACTTTTATTTTTACTTTAAATTTTTATTTTAATAATAAAAATAATACAAGCTACACCAAGCAAGCTTGCGGAGGCGGCCTACTAGGAGGTCGCCTATGGTAGCACATTGCGCTATAAATTACAGGAATTACAGAAATATAAGTACTTATAAGTTCTTAGAGTCAACTTTATTTTATTTTTTCTTGATTGTAGATTTTTTTTTTTACCTGAGGAACACAGATAAAACAAATAAATAATGAATTATAGGACTTACTCTAGACAATAAAAATATTTATATTTAAACTAAAAAAATATTAAGAAAAATATCTAAACTGAATAAATGTCCTTGTTAATTTTTATGCGTTGCTCACAATTTTAACAAAATTTTTATAGTTTATAGGCTATTTTCTGAGGACTCAAAAAGTTAAGAGAAATACATTTTTTATAATTTCTAGTTAATAAAAATACGCTAAAGTATTTTATTATCTTTAATTATAACTATTTAAAAAACGAAAATATAAGTAAAATAAGCAAAATTAAGAAATTTTAATTAAAATTTATAAATTTTAAAACTTTAAAGTTGATTGTCAATAGATAAAAAATTAAAAAAAATTTAAACCTGTCGTTAGTCACTACGGTGTCCTTTACTTTGCTTTCATTGTACAGCCAGGCTAGAAACTGAGTTGAATTCCAATAATAATCTGGTCCAGAGTCTCCGTCCGACCATATTATTTCAGGAGAATAATTTTCAACAAGCTCATATAGTTCTGGCATTGACTTCATCTTAATCAAATTCAAAATAATCTTGAAAGGTTAAAAATTATAAAATCGTACCCTAACAAAGTCTTGGGTAGTGTAATTTTTTCTGGCATCGTTTAAATGAATTGGATTAAACCATTCGAACAATGAATGATACAGACCAAATTTTAGATTAGTCCTGTTTCTGATTGATTTCGCAAGCTCACCAACCAAGTCTCGTTTAGAGCCAACTTCTCCGGAATTCCAATTAAAAGAAGTTTTAGAAGGCCATAGACAATAACCTTCATGATGCTTTGATGTTAAAACAATGTGTCTAGATTTTTAAATAAATTTTTCATTTAAGTTATTTGGCTAATTCACTTGGCACCAGATGCTTGAAAAATGTCAGCCCAATAGTCTGGATCAAAGAATTCAGCTGTAAACATTGACGCAAAATTGGTGTACTGAAAATTTGGTGGATAATTTTTTTCCATGTAGTTCACAACATCAGGCTCTTTAGAACCTTGCCAATACCACCAAAGCCATTCAGATCTAAAAGCTGGAACAGAAAAAACTCCCCAATGTATAAAAATTCCTATTTTTGACTCATCGTACCATTTGGGCAATTCTCTTTTGTCTAATGATTCCCATGTTGGTAAATATTGACTAAAAGAAGTCTTTAATAAAATTATTAAAAATAAAAAAATCGCAATTTTCATTCTAATAAATGTAAATCAGCTGAAATAATTTTTATTTTAAGTAAAAAATCACATGATTTAAGAAAATTAAAATTTTTTAAACTTAAAATTAGTTTATGTAGATATGCTTTCTTATTATCAAAAATATTTTGGTCATTTATGATAAATCAATTTTTTTAGCTTTCTGAATGAAATTGTTCTATATATTTAATTTTTTGTCTTAAAAAAAATTATTTATTGAATTTTTCTAACGAAATTTAAGTTTAAAAATAAAATTAAAGACTTGTGGAAGTAGATCACCTGACTTGAACAATGTTTCGAAAATTTTTTCTACCATTAAAAGTCTTAGTAATTGGTGATTTTATGAGAAGGTAGATATCAATTTTTTAAAGACATATTTTTTGATCTTCTCGAATAAAAAAATAAATATTCCTGAATTAATACATCTCTGTAGAAATGAGCCTTTTGAGTTTTAAAATTGATCAAAATCTGAACTTTTCAAAATTGTAGTATCTCATTAGTTGTAAATAAAAAATTATCAAGTATTAAGAGTCTTTTATATTTGTCAACTTCTGTGAAAATGCAGATTTTAAGATATTTGTTTTTCCTTATTTTGATTATTGCTCCAATCTCGTGTGGTACTTTTCAAAAGAGGCAATTATTAACTAGCTAAAAGTTATTATTTTTCGATATTTAAATTATTTAAGAAATATAATTTATGGAATAATGAGAACCTGATTGAACCAGCATCAAAAACAGCAAATGATGAAAAACATTTGGATTTTTTTTTTATACAAGACTGAATAGCTTTGTGATCAAGAGATAAATGCTTAAGTTTGGAATATTGAAGCATTAAATATTAAATAATACTAGAGAACTCATTTTATTGTAAATAATGTGGAAAATAAAAAAGGTTTTACTTTATAGTAAGGAATTTATAAATTTTTTTTTTAAGTATCCAATGTTTTTTTTTAGATAATTTTTATAAATATTTTTACATCATGTATAAATATATTTTTATGAAGTATTTGCCTGCTTGTTTTTGTATTCAAAGTACATTCCTTATAGTTAAAGTTTTTCTGAATTGAAACGATATAATTGAAAAAATTTCACAGTCCTGAAAAATATAGCATGCCAAATATTTGACTTATCATTTAATTAAGTTTCTTAAATTTAACTCGGTAAGAAAAAAGCCCTAAAAAATGAATAAAAATAATAAAAATAATATAATAAAAGCTCAGGATGACGAACATTTTTAAAGAGAAAGAGAAGGTAGCAATTATAAATGGAAATTAATTTTTGTTAATCTTTAATCGAACATAATAGCTTGCCTTTATTTTTTATTACCAAATAATCTTTAAAATTTTTGCATTAAATTTTCAGAGATGAATCTTCTCAAAAAATATTAACCTTTATTATTAAAAAAAAAATCCTCATATAAAAAAAAGAAAAAAATCAAATAAAATAAAAGATTTAAAATAGCAAAATAAGCTATTGTAACACATCATGAACCCCAGGCACTTTCTCTCTCTATATATATATATATTTTGTAACGACCAAGTAAAAGTCAAAGTCTGTATAATTAAATTTTTTGAAAAAATATTGTAGTACAGGCCGAGTGTGTGCATGATAAGCTTAGTATTTAGTTAAACACTTTATTTTTAGTAAAGAAATAACAACAAACTCTTTTAAAATAACAAGTAATATTTATAGTCTGATCAAGTCACCATACTACATTCCTCCCTCTTTAGAATGAAATGTACTCAATTTTCGTAAAATATTCAAAAAAATGACAATCTTCAGAACAATACAAAATGTTAACTTAATTTATCTCATATTTTTTTTCAAAAACGAATTAAAAATAAAATCAAAAATTTCAAAATCATTATAAAGTTTCAATTTTACATTTTTCAAAAATAATTTTGGTTGTTTTTTTTTTCTTTAATATCCATTTTTCATTTCAAAGTTTGTTTCTCCCTTCATCTTCTTCTTCAACCGATTTGCTCCCTATGGCATCCTAATTTTCAACAATGTCCTGTTCTCCGTTCTGCAGGTGTGGCATACCAATCTTCCCTCTTTAGTAAACATGTGACAACACTTGGAGAAAATTAGCAAGTCCTCCACATTCGAGATGTACAAACTGGACATGCCATACAGTTGTGATTAGGACCAATTACTCCCTTGCATAGTCTGCAATTTTCTTGGGGGGACCATGCATCCATCAATATATTGCGCGAACTCGTCTTATGTTAATCCCGTTTTGCAACGCAGGAAACTAAAAATAGGGACAACTGTCGGGCGACAAGTCAGAAGGTGTTGAGCTTCTTCTATTTTCTTTATTTCCTCCCCACAGTTTTCGCATGTTTTTTTTTGGAGATGAAAAAATTTCGGAAATAATATTTTACTATTTATTTTTATTTACTTTTATTTATTCCATAATATTTTACGAGCAAAATATTATGTCCAGTTTGTTTAAAATTTTATTCGAATTTTTTTAATCTAATCAATTAAAAAAGTTTAAATAAATAGAGTTTAAATTAAAAAAAAATTAAAAAAAATAAGAATCTTTTTTCAAAAGTTTAAAAACCAAACCATGTTCATTTCCACTTCTTCGTTACAAAAGGTACACTTTTTGTCGCTGACCAAAATTTCTGGGGCGAACTTCCTTATCAATTGATTAAACAATTCCATTTCCGCTCCACTTCCTTTAAACAATCTTTTCCACCATGACCAGGCTACCATTTTATTTGCCCCATCTTTAGTCCCATGCCAACCACTTGATGACCATCCTAACGCGCTATATTGGACTTCGTGCCCCATTAATTCTTCCTTCTCCAGCATAATTGCTACCATTGTATACACAATTTCATATATTTTAAAAAACTTTCCAGCAATTGTTCACCATATTGCCATGTTTTCTTCTTTAATGTATTTCTTAAAGCTTTCCGCAGGTACCATTTACAAAGTTGGTTCCATTTTTTTTTGTCTTTAGACTATATTTTTTTTTTTGTTTTTAAATTATTTAAATTGACATCAGTTGGTAACCCTCAACTCCAATAAGCTTAATCTACTTATTTTTTTTTTCTTAACAAAAGATAAATAAGTAACTTTCAACTTTTTTAGCTTAAACATTATTATTAATTTTTTTTTGTACATGTATTTTTATAACTTTAAATCATATTTCTTTATTTTCAATGTGCTTACTAAGCTTTGAAAATTTCATTTTCGCTTTTCTTAATTGCTTTTCTACTTGGATAATTACCAGTGCTAGAGGACTTCCTCGGTATCCCTCGTTTCTTCTTTTATGTTACGAATCGGAAGAATCACTGCCACGCTCTCAAACTCTGCAGGCTGATTGTATTCTGAGTGACTTATGTCTTCAGAATGGGGTCAAACCGGCATGACTTGAGACGTCGGCGAAATGTTTTCTGGGATGTGATGGTAATTCTCTGCATTGCATGAAGGGGGATGCGTAGAAGCCTAGTTGTTTTCACAAAATTCTTCATTTATTGTAACAATTCAGCTTTTCCAACCATTTCAAATACTTTACTTTTGACTTACCACTAAAATCACTATTCAGCACACTTGATACCACGTTTTATTTTTATTTTAGAAATCAATCTAATAGCTTAACCGCTGCCACCAATGTAGTACAGGCCGAGTGTGTGAATGATAAGCTTATTATTTAGCTAAACAATTTATTTAAAATAAGTTTAGAAAATTACAACAAAATCTTTTGAAATAACAAGTAATATTTAAAGTCTGATCACGTCATCATACTACAATATTTAAAAATTTATTTTTAATAAATTGTTTAGATTCTGTCCACCAAAATTGAGACGGATTTTCAGACCGCCCGTTTATATTAAAACGGTTATTAAACGGGCTAACAACCTCAAGTAACCGCCCGTAAATTGGACCGGTAAGCTCTGTCCGCATCCAACACTAATTTGATTTATGAAAAATAATAATAATAATAATATATATAAGCTACAGCAAGACTAGCTTGCGGAGGTGGCCTACTACCTATGGTAGCTCCTTGCACATTGCACATAAAAATTACTGCAAAAAGAAAAAACTGTTTAAATTTTTAGGTCAAAATAGGAGTTTAGATCACAGATAGAAAATGCTTTAAAAAGAAACTTTTTGTAAATAAATTTTCCTGTTCATGATTGTTGACTGGACATGAAGGCATCGTATCGGTTCTTGAACTTGTTGACCGAGTCGGCGTCTATGACTGTAGCTGGCAGGGCGTTCCACTCGTTGACTATCCTAAAAAAATTAAATAAAAAACTTATTTAAAAAAAAATATTCTAAACGATTAGCAAAGAATTATTAAATTTATCAAGGGAGAAATAGTTAATTTTAATAATTAAAAAAAATTAATAATAATGCTTTATTATCAAATATAAATGGCTAAAATCTAATTTAAATTTTAACAAATTTTTTAATTATTGTTAAAAAATTTTTTTACCAATATTCATTTAGATGAAATTTATGATATTTTGTTGAAAAAAAATTGCTCTGCTCCGAAAAAATGCTCTTAACTAATCTCTCACATTAAAATATATAAATATATTAGCTTTATTTATATGTCAACAATTAATATGAAGATTTTGAGTAGTTAAAAAATAATTTTTGTCCTATAGTTGTATAATTATTTGTTTGCTTATAAGTATTATTAATTTATATGACCACGTCACTAATTATATGAACCGCATAATAATAACTCTATTTTTAAAGTTCTAATTTTCTAATTAAATTAATTAAGTTAATTTTTAGGTAAATTTTTCAGATTTATTTTTATTAAAATATTATATTCGAACCTAATTTTCATTCGAAAGACTACTTTTTAAATAAAATATTTGATAATTTTTCTTTTAATTTTATATTTTTATTTATTTTTAGATAAATTTTCATGAGGGTTTGAACGAAGGGCTTGACCATTCGGACGTGCCCTGGTGTCTACTGGGGTAAAAATTCAAAGTAACACAAATAGGTTCGAAGGTTCTTATTTTTTTAGAAAACAATTTTAAGCTAATACTTTTATCTTGAAAAAGATCTAAGTATTCGAATTAATATTGATTATAATTGTATTTTTGATAATGCATATGATTTTTATTTGAAAAAAAATTCACAAAAATCAAAATTTTATTGATAATTGATTAATAAAACGTTAAAATGGTGGAAAATAAATTATTATTTGACTCTCAATCAGCCAAACAATGAAATAAAGTCAAAAACTAAATCAAGAAAAAATAACACCCAATTTTAATTTGTTAAAAAGGTGAAATATTGATTAGAAATCGTCATGATCGCTGATTGTTTCACTTGATTTAGTTTGGTTGTCATATGAAACATATTTAATCGTGTGAGATCGATCATTCATAATCAATGACTAAGAAAAAAAAATATATTATTTTTTTAAAAAAACAACAAATTACCATATTTTCTTCCCTCGCAGGAGGGTCCTTTAAAAATAGCATCAATGGTGCGTAGGCTAATCCAATTAATGCCACCATAAAGAGCATAGCTCTAAATCCAAATGCCGACACAATTAAACCACTGAAAGCTGGACCTTTTTTTTTAAATTATTTATTTTTTTTAAATATAAAAAAATTAAATGATGTCGGAACTTTTTTCATTTATTGTGATTCTTTAGAAAAATTTAATTTTAGTATAGATGATTTTTTTTTTTTAATTTTAATTTTATTTTAAAAGTTTAAGATCTTTTTTATTTCGAAATTCATTTCATTCATTCATTCTTCTTCATTTTTTCTAACGTTTCGAAAAAAAGTTTTATTTGAAAATTATAAAAATGGAAGATTTATAATGACTGTAAAGCTATGAATGTTCAATTATAATAAACACTATTAGATTTTACCCAAAATATTTTATCAGCTTATTTAATTTAACGAATTGATTTTGAAGAACACAACACACTTGTCGGTTGAATTATTTTGAAAAAAAGTGAAGGATTTCGGCTTTGACTTAGTCTTTACATGAAGAAAATACTGAATGGGAACTGATAGTTATTATTTTTTTTTTATTTTTTGTAAGAATTTTTAAAAATTTATATACAAATAAATTATAAAAATTATATATAAATATAAATTATAAAAAAATTAATAAATTATTTTTGACCCTAAATATAAAGTTTATGATCTTAAATGACTCTTTTCTAGGCATCTTGAAGCTGATGATCAATTCAAAATATCATTTCAATTCAAAATATCATTTCAATTCAAAAAGTTTATCCTTAGATAAATTTAATTTTTCTATAATCTTTGATTTAATTTAAATAATTCTAATGTAACATGCTTTACATGCAATGTAGATTTAAAAAATAAAAAAAATTGAAAAAACATTTTCTCAATCCATAGATAAAATCGATTTTAAATTTAGTTAACTGATTTTTTGTAAAGTTTATTTGAGATTTTTTATTTCAAAGTATTTGTGTTTAGCATTCACAATTAAATTAAAAAAGAAATTCAAATAAAAAATTCCAAATAAGTAATAAAATGAAAATAAAACTTTACAAAAAATCAGTTAACTAAATTTAAAATCGATTTTATCAATGGATTGAAAAAATGTTTTTTCAATTTTTTTTATTTTTTAAATCTACATTGCATGTTAAGCATGTTACATTAGAATTATTTAAATTAAATCAAAGATTAAGTTTAATATCTAAGGATAAACTTTTTGAATTGAAATGATATTTTGAATTGATCATCAACTTCAAGATGCCCTTTTCTAACCAATTCCTTTTTACAATCTTATAAAGCATAGAAACAATCTAATTTTCAAAAAGAATATTTTCTTAAAAATTCTTGAATCTTACCTAATAATAAAAGATGCTTATAGGATCAGGTACCGAACTTATCCAAGGATTGATTCTTATTTAAGATCATATATCACATTGGAAGAATAAGATTTTTTAAGAATTCTTATAAGACACTTAAAAAAGATTCTTATTTTTTTTAATATTAAGAAACTTTTAAGATTAAGTAATGATTTTTTTCTAGAATTTATTAAGAATATGAAAATATTTCTTGTTCAAAATATTTAAAGATAATAAATTAAGATATTACTAAGTTCTCTTTTATAAGAAAAAGTTTTATTTCTTGATAAAGATATTATAGTAAATCCCATAATCGGAATTAAAAAAATAAAAATAAGAATTTTTTCAAATTCTTAAATAAGAATCTAATAAATATCTTAATATTTAAGATTGTATTAAGAATTAAATTAAAAGCTTTTAAAAAACTTATTATTTTCTTGTGTTATTCTTAAGTCACCAAAATTTTAAGTCCGGAATTTGACTTGACTTAAGACCAGAGTTGTTTAAAAGTCACAAGTCACAAGTCTCAAGTCAAGTTCAAGTCCATGACTTTTTTTTTTCAAAAGTCCAAGTCAAAGACTTTATTAGTTTTTTTAAAGTCCAGACTTGGACTTATTTTTAATGACTTGAATTTTAATTTGGACTTTTAAACTCCTCTGACTTTAAAAAAAAAACTTAAAAACTTCTAATTAGGAATGGATTTTTTTAACATTTTCAAAGAGTCATCAAATTTTTAGTCGCAACAAAAGTGCATCCTAAGCTGTCGAAAATATTTCCCTCAAAGACATGTATAATATCAATAAACCACATTTATTTTTTTTTAAGTATTAAAAAGTTTTAAATTTACTCAATCTTATCTAAGAAAATGTAGAAAATACCTATAGCAAAGCCAAGACAAAATGCTACATCAGCAATGGCATAAACACTACCATACACAGAAGAGTGCCTAATATCCACCAAATAGCCCATTTGAGGCATCATGGTAGCATCAACCATTCCAATGGCCAAGCCCAATGCACCATTTGGTATGATCAAGCCATAAATACTGGTTGCCAAAGGTACGAGAACTAGAGCAATACTGATCACTATCAAACCTATCATAGCACAAAGCCATCGCCCGAATCTGTTCGCAATTCTCCCAAATAGATTTGTCCCAATAAGATATGAAATGCTTGCAGGCAAAAAAGCGGCACCTAGTTGCCAATTCTCTGAATGCATTGTGTTTATCATCCAAATTGGTAAAGACGGTTCCATCATGGCTATTCCCATATTACCGAAAGAAATAGCTCCAGCTGCTATTAGAATGTATGGATCTGAAATCAACTGACGTAATGGGGCTCCTTCCATCTGTTCCTTTTTAACACTCGGCTGAAGAATTAATAATTGTAGTACTTATTTAAAAGTTAAGAATAAAAATTTAAATTTTTTTTTTTATTTTTTACTGCCATCGATTATTCCAAGACTTGCTAGAATTAAAAATGGTGCTTCTTTTCCAAAAAATTCATAAATCACTCCACCAAAAGGCGGACCAACTTGAATTAATTATTTTAAATTCTTGAAAATAAACTTAAAATAAATTACCCAGAACACCCATCGCCAGACCTCCTAAAGCAATTCCCATAGCTTTTCCTCGTTCCTCATCGTCTGGATAGCAGTCCGCAAGCATTCCTAGGCCTATTTATTTAAATGAGTTTTGAAAATGAAAATTTATATGCTTAGAATTCATTTAAACTGGTGATTTGACACGAAAATCCGAACAAGTTTTTTAACTATACTGCAAAATTTTAAAAGTGGAAAATCAAGAATATACGAAAATATTTGGAAAAATAGGCATTTTACGCTTTTTTTTTAATTATAGAAAAAATTAAAAATTAAATTTGAAAACTCTTATTTTTTTAAATTTAATTGTAAATATTTTCGTTTGTAATAAATAAACTTTTTTACCAGAATTTACGGTATTGTGAATCTCAAATACAAATTGAACAAAAATTCTTCATTTAATAATAAATTAAAATTAAAGTTAATAAAAAATATCAGACAAAATACTGCAACATATTGCAAAATACTTTGTCGCACCTTTTTTTCCTAAAATAATTTTTCTCGTGTAATAAATGACAAAGAATAAAGAATCAATAAAATTTAAATAGATTATAGTTTAGATTTACTAAAAAAAAAGAAAAAAAATAAATTTTAGGTAAAAAAAGTGCACCAAAGTATGTTGCACTATGTTGCAGTATTTTTTCTAGTATTAACTTTAATTTTAATTTATTAAAAAATGAAGAATTTTTGTTCAATTTTTATTTGAAATTCACAATACAGGAATTTAAATTTTTAACCCTAAAAAAAAATTTTAGGAAAATCTACCCAATCTTACGTAAAAAATTATTAACTAAAAGAAAATATTAGGAAAAAAGATCAAAATTAAGCAAAAAGTACGATTTTTCAAAAATTTTAGGTATATTATTGTTTTTTCACTTTTAAAATTTTACGGTGTTCTACGTGAATTATTAATTTGGTTAAATCTTTGTTTTAAATCACCAATGTGTTTACCTGCCACGCTTGAACAAGCAGATCCCATTCCTTGCACAGCTCTGGCAATGAATAATAATGCATAACTTTGACTAAATGCAAAAGCTAGCAAAAGATAAAAATTAAATTAAAATTAAAATAACTAAAATTTTTACTGATAGTTGATAAAAACATGATTATAAAACCCGCGAACATTGGAATACTGTAGCCTATTCTGTAAAAATTTAAAAATTGATTACATATTAAAAGTTTTCAGAGAATTTTTCTACTTGTTAGTCAAAGGCCCAATAAATGGGTTGACCATTAATTGTACTATAGGTTTAGAAGCAAACATTAGTCCGACTTTAGTATTAAGTTTGTTCATTTGAACTTTTTTCCAGTTTTCAGCAATTATGTTCGCCTTTTCTTCTTCTTCCAATTTCTGCATATTCCTTTCCTTCTCAATTTGCTTCTCAAATCCACCTATTGAATTGAAAATTTAAAAAATAATAAAAATATTTTTTTTTGAATAATACTTAAATTTGGCAGAGTGGTAAAGCGATTGTTGTACTCTTCATCGCCGATAAAGGTAATGTTTCTCATTCGAAGAAGAGTCTGTATTTCGACAGTTTCATTTGGATGGTCTAATGCGAATAGATATTCGGGAACAATTGGAACTTAATTTCAATTATTCAGAATGATATATCTTATTGTCTTTATTGACTTACCAACTGTAGTTAGCAGCATATTGTCAAAAAATAACGCAATGAAAACCACAAGAAGTACCAATTTTCTCGAGTTTCTACATCGATATATTAATCCAGATAAACTACAGAACATTTTCTTTTGGTCTTTTGCAATATTTTCATTCAAATTTGGTATACTATTTCCGTTTACTGAATAAATTCTTTCGCTATTGTTAACACCTTCATGCATAACAATCTAAGAACTTGATAAAAATAGCTTTCAAATAAAATTTTTAATTTAGTTTTAACTGGAAATTAATTTTTTTTTCCATATTCATTTTAACTGAAAAAGGGAGGCCTAGTCCCTTTTAAATTTTTAGATTTGGAGCCATGATCAACCCTCAGTCCCCTTTCTCTGGTTATGCCGCTGCTGTGATACAGTAATAGAAAAAGTATCATAAAATAATCTTATAATAAAGATTAATTGATATTTAATTTTTCAATAATCAGCAAAACTAATTATTTTTTCATCTTTTTATTTTAACTTTTATGATAAACAACGACTCTTTGAATGAATTTGATAAAAAAATAAATTTCATTATTAAAAATTTCCTAAATAAATAAGTAGAAAACAAAATAATTATTTAAAAAAAAAAAGGTTTAATTTATTTAGTAAAAAACCTAAAGAAATGTTTTTGTTGTTGTAGGGGATATCAAAAAATTTAATTTTAATTTTATTTGATGATTTTTAAATCTGTTGGTTAAATGAATTCGAAAATTTGAAAATTATTTATCGTTATAAATAAGCTACTTAGCTTTAGATGTTTATCTTTAACATTTTTACAAATTTCAATCTGCTTGTTCAGAAAAGTCTGGAATAATTTTAATCATAAGATGAAGAGACTAAATAAGTAATCAACAAAAAATTTCAAATTTAGGTAAATGATCTAATGAAATAATTTTTATTTAATTATTATTCTATACATATATTGAAATTAGGAAAAAAATTCTGTTTACTTAAATCCGCTTGGAATAATTTGAAAAAAGATTAGAATGTAATAAATTGAGATTCTGATTTCTAAAAAATATATTAAAAATAAGTTTTTAATTAAACCTATCAATTCGGTGGTCAATTTTAGAATTTTCTCTAAAATTTTATTGCTACTGGTGATCAGGTATAGCCAAAAGTTGCAATTGCAGTTAATCACAAAATTTGATAAATTTACCATTTTTCGAAAATATTGCAATTTTTGCAAATTTTTTGATAAATTAATCGATTGATGAATTTTTATATATTTTATTTATTTATTTAACAATGGATCATTTTGATATAGATATTGCTCCAATTGAAGACGTTTATGACAAAGACAAATACAATTTTGTTTTTAGCCTCCTGCTAAATTTTAAAAAGAAATTAGCTTCTTAATAATTTAATAATTAATAAAATTTAAAATAGACATTTAAAATATAAATTTATTGATTTTTATAAATTTGGCTAAATTTTTGCAAATTTTGAAATTATTATCAATAGTTTTATCGTAAAATTTGCAATTAAACTCGCAAAAAACTTGAATTTTTTGGTCATCTATGTTGATGATGCAATACTTTTAGTTTTTTTTTACTCACTAATATTTATCAGTTTTATCGATCTATCTTCCATTTTTTCTTAAGAATTCTTTTGACCACCATTTGAGTCTAGGAAGATTACAAAATTCCTTAATCATATCTTAGCATCAGACTCCAACAGTACTGGTGAAAAATTAAATAAATTATCTACTAAATTGGCCCAAGGTCTGAAAATATTACTTTTTTTCAAGATCAGGTCTATTCCACTTAAAATAAAATAACTTTTTCAAATATGAGCTAGCCATAAAGTTAAATTATTTTTTAGCTTGATTAAAAAGTATCAAAAATCTAAAATCAATTAAATTTTTTTGCAAATATTGAATTAAAAAACTTAAAATCAAAAACTAATTCGGATATTTATTTAAAAAATGGATAATTGATTGAAATGATTTTCCTCGATTCTTTACAATTTTAGCTATTATTTTTTCATTTTTTCCTAAAATAAGATTTCTTCAAAAAAATTAGCTTTTAATTGGCTTCAAAAGCATTTTAAAAAAGTCTTTGAAATCAAATCAGGAAAATGACAAGATGAGAAGGGAAATAAATAAGAGACATCGAAACCAAAGTCATAAAAAAAAATTAAGTTTTGAGTCTTAAAGTTCCAATTAGCATATCACTGAAACGGATAGTAACATAGCTTTGGCTTAAGCGAAAATATTCTAAGGTTTCCTTTAAAATAAGCCTTATCACTAAAACCATATCTCAAGATTTTGATTTCTTTTTTTAAACAAAACTAATTATGATAATTAAAGCATCATCAATGACACCAACACAGAAAGTTAGACAAGATCTTAAGTTACAATTAAGCATATTTCACTGCCTTCATTTTTTTCACTGATACCATTTAATCATATTCATCCATATTTATTAAAAAAATTACATGACTTCATAGATTTCTAATTTGTTTTCGAAGCCTGATAGAACAATATGAATCATAAAAGGACACAAAAAAATGAAGAAATTTATCAATCAGCAATCTTCGCTTGAGATGATCCATTAGCGGGTTTTATGGCATTTTGCAATGCTTAACGTCAGCTGCACGCTCATTACTACTTCGAATAGAATCCATATAAAATTTATGACTTTGATATTTAATTGTATAATGAAATCTTAAATTTCCGGCTTTGGGACTCAAATAAATGTTTGCTTAAAATTATTCTTTTAATTAATAGCAGAAGGCATCATGCATTTAATCTTTATTTTTCTTTAAATTCATTTACGACTCTTGATATTGACATGGAGGAAAATAAAGTTATTTGAATAAATAAATTTGGAGATTAGTCATGATGAAATAAGTACTTTAAATTCCAATTTTATTTTGATTATAAAACAATTTATTTTAACTCGAAATAAATTTTTTTTTATTTGACAATTTAATTAGTCAATGAAGTCTTTTTCAGATTTTTGAAAATAAAATTTTATCATCGATTTTAGACTTGATGTGCAGAAATTAAAATTTGAAATTCAAAAATGCCCATTAAAACTTTAAAAAATATTTCGTTTATTTTTGTAAAATTTTTTTTTCAAACTTTCTTTTTATTTTAAATTTGCTTGGATATTTTTTAAAAACACAATTTCATTATATTTTCAAATTTAGAGATTGACATTTTTTTTTACATTTGAATATAATTATCTGTTTAAATTTGTTTAAAGACAATTCTGAAATCAAATTCGGCATTAAAAATATTTTCATGAATAAATTTCACACTAAAAAATTTTTTAATGCAATATCTTAAAGTGAATTTTTTTATTGTTTAAAAAATATAAATTCACATTTATTCTGTAAAGTGCACTTTTTTATGTTAAGTCTGGAATTAAATATAGATTTATTGCAGAAAATAATTCATTCAATTACAATTTTTTTTTATTTATCTCTCTGAAAATGTGAAGCGCATTTTAATCTTTCTCTGGAATATTCTTGACTCTATTTTGACCAGGCACTTCAAGTGAAACTTTTATTAAAATATTAATAATAATTGCAAGCTATTATGAATTCCGGTTTCCAGAACTACATGGAATGTGGGATACACATGATAGCTCTTTGCTCTTAGCGATTCAAAGTTAATCTTGTCCAACTTGTTCTTAAACTTTTTCACAGTTTTAGAGTGAACAATCTCTGCTGGTAACCTGTCCCATAAGCTTATCACACTGTTGGTATAGAAATTGAATCTCTGGTTGTGATTTCTTCCTACTTTTCTTTATAATAGGAATTCATGTCAATACGAGCACCGTATTTTAAGGGTTTTGGGACATTAAACCAATTTACTGAAAGCATCTTATCAATTTGCACTGCAAAATAAGCTCTTCTCTCACTATTCTTTCTTCAAATGATGTCCAATTGAACTTTGCTAATCGTTCTTCATAATTAAGGCCTTTCACTTCTTGCACCAATCTAGTTGCTCTCCTTTGGACAGATTCCAACATTTCAATCAGACTTGTGTATTAAAGTCAGTAAAAAAAAGTCTTAACAAGTCAACAACAAGTCAAAGTATGTCTTGGAGTTGAAAATATATTTTTTTAAAATAACAAGTCTTGACTTGCTACAAAAAATTAAAATAAACAAGTCAAGATTTATACTCATTTTAAGAACAGAATTAAAATATATACAAAAAAATTATATTATTTATTTATTTAATAATATAATTTAATTAAATAATTTTATTATTCACGAAAAAATAAAATTATTGGTTTAAATTTCTTTTTCAATATAAATATTAAACATCATTTTTTAAACAATTCACATAATTGTCATATTCTTTTTAAGTGAATTTTAATAAAAAAAAATTAATTTAAAAAGAATAAAAAAATATTTGAAAAATAAAAAAATCAAGATATAAAAAAAATTATGACTTGTTTTTTTTTAAATTTTTGAAACAAGTCAAAGTATTGACTTGTATTTTTTTGAATTTTTGAAACAAGCCAAAGTCCTGACTTGCAATTTCATACCATAACTACTAAATACGTTCAGCTCTTTTAAATTCACTTAGCAAATTTTATATTTCATATTTTTATTTTTTTGTCTTATAAACATTGTTCGTAAAATTTTTTCAAAGATTTACGAATATGTCAAATTAATTTTAAACAGAATGAATACTGTAGGTCACTTGTTGAATTAGGTGACCATAAAAATGACAATTAAATATGTTCACAAAAATTTATCAAAATAAAAAGTTTTTTTTGGGGAAAAAAAAAATAACTCATTGTATTTTTGGGTTATATAATTAAATTAATTTTTTCCATTTCAATTTTTTCTATATTTTGGTCACATAATTAGAGACCAGTCTTGATCACATGATTCAGTTTGTTTTAATGGTCACATCAATTAATAGACTTTAAAATACATATTTTTTTTTATAAAGATTAAAATTCAAATAAAATTTTTTTAAAAAAAATTTAATTGTCGTTAAAATTCTTAAAATTTAAAATTTACTAAAATTGACTCCTTTGTTTAAGTATTTTTACCGGGTATAAAAAAATTTTTTTTTTAAATATAGATAAAATTCCGAAAATTCATATATTTAGTTGTTCTTCCAGGTTAAAAATACTAAAACATGGGTGATACGGTACTAAACGCAGTTTTTAAAACTTCATTTTAGCTGGGTTTAAGTGCAGCATTTAAAAACAAGGTAATACTGGCAGCTAAAATAAAATTTCCTAATTGTTTTGTCTTTGATTAGTATGAAATTTGCGAATCAAAAATTTTTTAGTCTCTTGGGAATTTCAAGTTAAAAAAATGAAAAAATTTAAATTTTAAAAGAGTTAGTAATATTTTTAACAAAGGCAAAATATTTCTAAAAATATCGATAAAGATCAAAAACAAACTAAAATAAAAAAATCAGAGTTGATTTTCTAAAGCTTTAAAATTCAAATTGAAATTTGGTCCAGACGATAGAACCTTTTGTTGAATGGTTTTTTTGAAAATATTTGACTTAATTCTGTTGCGTATTTTGGTTTCTTCAAGTTTTTGTTTAAGCTTTTTTTGCTGAACTTCTGGTAATTTCTGGTACTTTTTCTTCGTTTGCTCAACAATTTCTTGCGATGACATTACATGTCGGTTTTTGGTAAACATTGCTTTGTCTATAGTGAAGTAATTAATTTTCTTTTCTTTGTCTTCACTGGCTTCATTTTGTCGTTGCCTAATATTTTTGATATTATTGGAAAATTTTGCATTCAATTGTTCCAATGTATCAATTTTAAGTTCTTTTGCCACTTGGCGTCTAGCGGCTTTAATTTTTATTTCTTTGACTCTATTTCGAGAATTTTTCAAGAAATCGTATTTGTAAATCTGAAAAGCTTCTTGTAAACCAAATTTTTTTTCAAAAGCTTCCTCATTTTTGTTCTCAAGTTTAACTTCAAAAATTTCAGGCTTTTTTTCTTTGACAGCGACTGGTTTTGGAGCTGGAACTGCCAGTTTAACAGGCTGTATTGGACAAAACCAAGAGGAAATTTTGGCTCTATCATGAGAAAACTTCTCATTTCTTTCTGAACTTGATTCTGAAGACTCAATTCCTGATTCTTGATGAGCTTGGTTGTGTTCATCATCATTTTCTGATTCTTCTTCAATGAAAGATTCGTTGTCTGATGTCTGATTTTCTATTTGTGATTGTGAAGCTTCATTTAGACTTCTGTCCAAATTATTTTCTATATCAATTTTATCATTTTTTTCTGCTTCTTGGTCGTCGGTAAAATTTTTTTTATCAATATAAGTTTGGTATGTGTTCGCGTACATTGAGTCATTAGGGTCCATTTTTAAAATTTTCTGAAGTGTATCTATTTGAATTTTTTCCAATTTGACTAATTTTTCTAATTCTTTGATTCTTTTTTCGTGTTTTTTCTTTTGCAGTTCTATCAATTTTTTCGATATGAAATTTTGATTTTTGTTTTTTTCCATTTCTTGGCAAAAATTTTCATTATTTTCATCATTATTACATTGCTCAGGTTCTATGCTTTCGATAATGACTTTAGTTGGATTTTTAACGAAATTCTCCAGTTTCTTTTTCAGGTGTTTTTCTGATGATTTTTTCTTTTTTTCATTTGTAGGCGTATTTTTCTCTTCCGTGTAGTCTGAGTGAAACCTTAAAAAAATTTAAAATTCAATAAAATCCTGTACATCGATTCGTTCCTAAAAAAGCTTTATTAAAAAAAAAAATTCGTTCCAAAAAAAAAATTATTTGAATATTGAAAATTCAATATTCAAATAATTTTTTTAGTAAAATTGAATCTTAATTTTACTTCAAATTAAAACTAATCGGTTAATTTCTTTTTCTCCTCAGTTCATAGTTTTATTTTATATGTTTAGAGATTTACAATAATGATTAAAAATAAAATCATATAAAAACTATTAAAAAATTAATCTTCTATTAAAAGCTTTGATCATTATAGAATTTTAGTTTTTATAGAATTAATTAAGAAAACAAAAGCCAATAATTTGAAAAAAAATGTAAATATATGAATTCAGTAACTTTAGATTTTTATGTTGCTACAAAATGTTTATTTTTCTAATTAACTCTTATCCATCCAAATTTTTTTTTGAAGCTTATTTTCATTTTCTTACGAAGAAGAATTTATGGAATAAAATGGCAAATTTTTTTAAAGGTTCTAAAAAAAATTGTTTGAACAATAAATCGGATTAAAAGAAAATAAAAAGTCAGTTTAACTTATAAAAATAGTCAACTATTTAGATCACTTCTTAAAAAAAAGGCACCTGGATTATTTGAAGTACATTTTACCTAATATGTTATTATTATATTAAGCACAGTAAAACACCAATTTGAAAATTTATGTAAAATATGCCAATTTAAAACACTTGTTTTAATTTCAAATGAATATTTTTAAATTAACTTATAAAAGTTATACCGTATCCGCTTGATTAAAACTCTAAGAGTTAAATTAGAATTCCTTAATTATACTATTGGAGTTAAGACCATACCCAACATGTTAAAACAATTTTTTTTAATAAAAATAGAGTTAAGGCCATAATCATATTTTTATCTCGTAATAAAGGCTAAAGTTAGGCTTTACTCCAGGAGTAAAGATTAAATAATAACGGACTTTATTAAAAAATTTTGAAGTTAATTTTGAAAATCATTAAATCCAAATTTGACTTTTATTCTAGTATTACAATTAAAACTTAGACTTTATTCTATCAAGAAAAAACTGAAGCTTTAGCATAAGTATTGAAATAAAAAATTTCATAATTCATTTTCTAAAAACTATTAAGCTAAAAAGGTCTAAATTTTTACAAAATGATAGCTGATGAAGTTGAAGATATTATGGGATTTGATACTGTTGACCAGGACGATGAAAATTTGGAAGAAGTGCTAAACTATAATCATAATGATGATGTTAATGAGGAAATATCATCGCCAAGAGACAGTCTACTACTTACTCAAATACCATCATTTCAACCAGTCATGGTTTTAGATTCAGTTATTCAAGAAACCGGATCAGTTGGTTCAATAAATGGCGGAGGAGGCATATTATATGTTCAACCATCTACGAGTGGTATTACCGTATTATCAAATAATTCTATATCAAATTCTAGTGTGACACCATATCCTAATTTTGTACATCCAACAAGCAGTGCTTCTACGATAGCTTTTGTTCCGCAAAACCAAAGTAATTTAAATCATAACACTCCAGTAACTAGTAATGATGCTCAAAGAAACAAGCAATTAATTGGTCGTTTTGTTCTAAATGAACTAGCCATGAATACACAATTGAATAACGTTCAATATATAAACAAAAAAAATAAAGAGAAAAAATCAGCTCCTAAGTCAAACTCGACTGGAAATGATGGGGTAACTGGTAAAAAAAGAGGAAGAAAATGTTTGCCAAGAGATGAAAATGGAAATATAATACGAAATTAATATTTTTTTTATTTTTTGATATCGAAATTTTTTATCTTTTAATTATAGCTTAGATCCGAACTTTTTTTTTAATACTAGAATATAAGTCAAATTTCAATATAAATTTAAATAAAATCAAATTTAATAAAGTACGTTATTATTCAATCTTTACTCCTGGAGTAAAGCCTAACTTTAGCCTTTATTACGAGATAAAAATATGATTATGGCCTTAACTCTATTTTTATTAAAAAAAATTGTTTTAACATGTTGGGTATGGTCTTAACTCCAATAGTATAATTAAGGAATTCTAATTTAACTCTTAGAGTTTTAATCAAGCGGATACGGTATTATTTTTCGGATAAATCAAAACTTGAAATATAAATTTCGGGTATCCAGTGTTTTTTACGAGATTTTTAGAATAATTATTCTTTAATTTAAGAAATTTAAATTTATTTTATAAAAATATAATATCTATTTAATGATGAATTAATTTTTTTTTGCGTCCGCATTACGCACCCATGATTACTAGACTGGCATTTTGGATAAAAATTATTTTATATAATATTCATTACTAAAACTAAACATAAGATTATTTTATTACTTTTGGAAAATTCAATACTTTTTCAATTTTAGGGCAAAGTAAAATTTTTGATCAAATTTCATTTTTCAAATTTGATCAAGACTTTTCGAATGCCTTATTAAATTTCAATGTATTTTTTACAAATTACAATCCTTTTTAGAAATAAAGCTTTGAAATTTAAAAAAAATAAAAAATCTGCGATTAATTTTAATAACGCATTTTAAAATGTTCTGATCAAATTTGAAAAACGAAATTTGAGGAAAAATTTTACTTTATCTTTTTTAGATTAAAAATAATTTTAATTTTGCTTCAAACGATACTTTAAATTTTATTTTATTTTTTAGAGATTCAATTTTTAAATTTGTTTTACAATTTTATTTCAGTTATTAACCCAAAACTTAAAAGTAAGCAATAATCTAAAATAATAAATATTATATTTTTTTTGAATGAGATTTTATATTTAAATGTGATAGTTGAAAAAAGTCTGACATAGAATTTTTGTGAAATTCATACATATGAACCAGGAAAAAATTGAAATAATTCTTGCTTAAAGGTTTCAGATTTGTTTTACAATCAAAAATAATATTAAAAAAAATTACATCTGCCAATGTTAAATGAAAGTTCTTCTTAATTACTCACTATTTAATAGAATGACAATTTAATTAATTTAAAGAGTTAGCATGGGATTAAAAAGAGGCTATTTTTAGTTATTCTACTTACAGAACAAGTTATAGATTATTGCAGCAAAATATTTATCATCTTTTACTTGTTAATATTGAATTTTATTTGTTTATATTTTTGCTTTTTTAACTAACAGAAAGTATTATTAAAATATCCCAGTTAAATATTTAAAAAAATAATTCTTTATTTTAATTAATTCTCTTTTTTAAACTAAGTAATTCAATATTTCTATACGGCTCAAACTTGATTTAGAATAATTAAAATAAAATTACAGGATAATTACATGGTTTTGAATAAAATTTTAGATTTAAAATAACTTTTTCTATATAAACACCTTTTTGATTTAAAAAAAAATCCTTTTCATATAAAAACCTGTTTTTAACATGAGAATTATTTCCAATATTATGATAAATTTTTTTCGCCAAATTTTGAAATGCTTGATTTGGTAAGTGAATCCAATAATAGTTTTGTTTAAAAAAATGAGCTTTCAAACAATAAAGCAATAGCTATATAAAGATAAATACCAAAAAGAAATAAAAAGGCGTCAAATATTTTGAAGGTAAAAAGTCATTAAGAGATATTTTTTGGATTTTTTTTCAGACTTAAAAAAAAATATTCTTATATTTATTTTTATATTGAAAAAGTCTTTTATATTTTAAAGTATTTTTGTCTTAACAAAATCGTTTTATATGCTAAAATTTATTTTATAAAGATATAAGTAAATTTATAACGGTGAAGCCAAATAAGTGATAAAAAAGTATAGACCTTTAACTAATGAGAATTTTTTTTTAATTTTTAAGAAATATTTGTTTACCTTTGGTAAAAATCATTTAAATCGCTAGGAACACAAGATAGATCACCTTCAAGCTCGAATTCATGTCTTAACTTTTTGACTAATTCATGCACTGGAACATCTCTTAGAGGCAAATAAGGCACTGAGTTAGACATATTGCTCGGTCCAATGGTAGAAGTTGACTCGTTTAAATTTTTTTCAGAATAACCATTATTTTCAGCCGGAATTTCCCAACAAACCGTCTCCGGATTTAGCTCTAAATCAACAATTTGAGACCTTAAATCTTCTTTTAAATTTTTTTTTATTAATTTTTTCAGCTTTTTGTCCATTTGTTTCAATTGATTTTCATCCAAAGACTCATCTTTTATCGGCTCGGGCACATTTATTTTGACATCTTTTTTCTTTCGAGTGTAAATGCCCTCTTTGCCAATCTCAACGCCCGGTCTAGAGCCGTACACTTCCGACGGAAAGACAGGACCCTTTGCATAATCCGAGTACAAATGCTCAGACTCGATTGTTTCATTAAGAATTGAATTTTCCTTTAGCTCTTCAGTGTTCTTTTTTATTTTGAACGAGTACAAATTCATGAAATTATTGTCAAATTTGACTTCGGGCTTTTGCCTAGAGTTGGTATCAGCAAACTTTTTGCTCTCGTCTATTTGAACATTTATGTTCGAGAGGTATTTTTTGGTCAAAGGAGAAACGCATTCTTTTCGATGACTGTTACTTTGGTAGTAGAGAAGATCCGGGTCATTTTCAAAGGCAGACTTAGCTGTGTCTCGCTTTACTGGTGTAGATTCCAATTTTTGATCATGCCTAAAGCTATGTGCCGAGTTGAGGCCATAGCGGAAGTCTGAATAGCGCTGTATGTCCCATTGGTAGTCCGAGTTGAAGTTTTTATTTGATTCTTTCAAGTAGTTGCGGCACGAATCGAAAGAATCGTAAACTACCTCAACAGGCTTTCGGTATCTGGGCGAATTTTTGCACAGAGAATAAAAATCTTCTCTAAACTTGTATTTTTCATAGGCATTCAATTCTCCATTAATACTTGGTTCAACAAAAGCCCTGGACTGATTTATGTCTCTGTTAACATCGTAGGCAAAATCTATTGATTCACACTTTTGAACTGAGGGAAATTCAGCAAATTCCGATGCATTTCTGAACTCGGATTTTTCTCTTAGTTGATCACAGGGCTCTTCTACAGAGTGAAGCAGTTCTGATTTATCTTTCTCCATATTGAGAGAGGGAAGATCTTGGTAGCTGGTGTTGGTCGATGAACTGCGAGAATTTTCTTCCAAAAACATGTTCATTTCGTTCTCCTTCAACTCCATATTTTCCTCATTTTGCTCTATTAATTCTGAGTTTTCCAGCCCATTTTTATCAAAATCCTAAAGGAAAAGAAAAGTTTTATTGGAATTCCTTACGGAAAATGGCATACTCACGTTAGACAGGTTCTTAAACTCGCTGACAACATCTGAAACTGTGTTGTTATTTTCCATTTTTGCTTTTTTAAAAAGAAACCTCAAATTTAAATTTAATTTAAAAAAAAATTCAAATCGTCTGCTTTTACAAGTCTAATGCAAGTCCGTAGAAATATTTAGAGCAATCGAATAATTTTGTTGCTAGGGTCACTAGAATTTTTTTTTAATTGCTATCCATCTTAATTAAAGGCAAATATTTTAAGATTTCAAAAAAATAAATTGTGACTTTGGAGTAATAGAAAAAATGACTGCAAATAATTTAGATATTTAGGCTTGGTAAAATAATTTTAAAATAATAATTTTTTTTTCAAATAATAATCTCTAGAATATTATTTCGAAATAAATAAGTATAATAAGTATCTTTTTTGGAGCCTTGATATTCAAGATGGGCTTATTAACATTTTAAATGCGTTGTCATTGGAAACTGTTGAATTTATAGATTTTTGAAGAAAAAAATCTTATTTAAATGAAAATTTCTGAGCAATAATTGAAGAAAAATGTACACGAATGCCTATTCAATACCTTTAAAAGGAAGCATTTCGGCCAAATCTGACAATTTGTCAGTGTTGGTCCGAGACTCGACGCATTACTATGCCGTAATCGGAAGCTATGCAGTCTATTTGGTACTTTTAAAATTTTTAATTTCTGGGACTTGATTTATTTTTATTCAAAAAGACTATAATGAAAGGCGACAAAGCTGTTAAAGAGCTCAGTATAAAGCCATCTTTGGGCGAAAAAAAAGTACCATTTCAACTATACGATGCTAAGTTTGTCACTCTTAAAGAAAGAGCTGTTCTAGTTATTTTATCAAATAAAAATATATTTGTAATTTTTTTACTTAAAAAATTAAATTATTAAAATGTGCTAATATTGATTTAGTTTTATGATGACGAAGGGTCAACTATGTTGTATTGTTATTTGTTAAAAGATGATGCGACAAATCCGTGTTCAGTTACTGGTTTTAGTCCGAATTTAGTAACTGTTGGTACTTCACTGGGCTCAGTTTTGCTCTTTGAAGTTCCCAGCAAAGGAGACAAGATCTTGTTTATTACTGAAATAAAAGAAAAATCTATACAAGGAAGTGTAACTTCTATCACAGTTGATAAAAAAGGACACGTTCTATGTGTAGGTGATTCGACTGGAAATTGTTCAGTATTTGATTGTCACGACAATCAAAATTTAAAATTTAAAAATTCCTTCAATGAAAGCCAAAAGTAATAATTTTATAACTAGAGCTATTTAACCCTTAAAATACCAGAAATAATACCAAGAAAATTTTTTTTTAATTTACTGGTTTTAAAAATACTTTTAAGATAGAATTTAAATCAAAGTTATTTTTTGGTCAAGTTTCAATTTTATTTCCTTTCATTTCAAGACAGCCTAAAATCGTTTTACCTTTATTATATCCTTATAGAACGACAATAACAAGGCCCCGTACCGTACCGAATAAACCGCACAGATTTTTTTGTTTTTTTTTATTATTTTTATTTATATATTTCAATTATCATAAATATGTAGTTAAAAAAAGAAGAAATTGTTATGTAAATTCAAATAATAGTTTAATAATTAGTTTAATAACTGTATGTTAAATTGTTTAATTTAATTATTTTATTTAACATCTTTTATTTTTTCTAAAAATTAAAAAACAAAAAAATACAATAAACAATACAAAAAGAATTTTTATAAAAAAAAGGATGATAAATAAAATAATTACATTAAACAATTTAACATATAATATCAAAACTTTAATTTGAATTTAACAATTTTTATTTATTTATTTTCTATTTTTTCATCAAAATATTTATGGCAATTCAAATAAATAATTAAATATAATAAGAATGAAAAAAAAATTTGTTCAATACGGTCGGTACGTTCAGTATGCATGATACACATGGCACCGCTTATGGTTCAGTTTTCGGTGGCGACCATTAGGCTCGTGTCGTTTTTAAAATACTCACTGTACATAACCTTTCAACTTACGACTTTTAATAAATCTAATTTTAATTATAAAACTTTAAAATTAAAATGTTAGTTTCATTTTTTTTCCTATAGTTTTTTGAATTGATTTTTTAAATGATTTTATTAATCTATTATTAATTTTAGATTCACATTAAAATTTATCTTTTAAATTCATCTTTTTTATCCTCTGTATTTTTTTTTGGTTTTTTAGAAATGATTTTCAAATTGAAATAAATTAAGTCTTCAACTTTATTAAATTTTTAATAAGTATTTAAAGGGTTAAACTAAAAATTTTACTTTTATGTATAAAATGTATTTTAAAAGACCAGTGACATGTCTATGCATTTGGAAAGATTATCTTGTTGCTTCCTATAGTCATGGAGTAATCTCAATTTTCGACTTATATCAAGGTTTTAATTTTAAATTTTTTGCTTTTTGTACATTTTTTGTTTTTTGTATATTTTTTTTTTCAAGATTGTCATTTACTAGATATATTCGCTCATGCAAGATACATTAATTCACTAGATGTTTTCCAAGATCGTTTGGTTTCAAGTGGAGAAGATTGTTATTTCCGAGTATGGCAGCTTAATGAAATAAACAAGATGATCAAGGTTTTATAGAAAAAAAAAATTTATTTATGGAATTTTTATTTTTAATCGATTTTAGGTGAATCATTTGTATTCAGGTTTGGTTACCGACACCCTTATAACATCAGCCAAATTTAATAATAATGCAAACGAAATATGCATTTCTTCATATGACAACATGGAAATTTTTGTCTATGAGGCTAAATGAAATGTGCAGACCAGATTTTTTGAGAATTTTATGATCTTATTTATTCAGGAATTAAATGTGTTATTTATTGACAATAAATTAATAAAATTTAAAAAAAAATTTTCAAACAAATTCAGAAATGAAATTACGTAAAAACGTTAATCTAATTTTGGTCTCACTTTTAAAATTACTTAATTTTACAATTTTATTACAATTTTTTGAGATCCTTGAGATCTTTTTGAAAATATCTCAATCTAACAAAATATTTTATGATCTTAAATAATGACCAATTTCTATGACGCTAATGTCACGAAAATCAGCATACTAAGAATTGGTCTTAAAGATTGTCTGAAAGTAAAAGTTTCCAATTAATAAATGAACGCGAAAACTAAAAAAATGATAAATTAAATACTGTGAATATTTGTTTTTTGTGAGCTAGAATCCATAAAATTAGGAAATTGTTACAAATTCTGGATATGATCAATTTTATTGTTCTTTTCCTAATTTAAATTCATTTTTAGAAATTATTATAAAAGGAGTACAAGTCATTCAAAATTCAGCAGTTTGGTCTAAATAATTATGTTCCAAAAAATCAATTTCTTGTAAAATAAATTTATTTTCACCTGAAAAATTTATTTATTTATTTATTTGTATATCTGTACCGAGCTAAAGCTCCTTCAGATAAATAAAAAAAATAAAAATTAAAATAAAGTTAAATAAAATAAAATAAAAATAAAAAATAGGAAAAAAACAAAGTAAAAATAATAAAAGTTAAAAAGTAGATAAATATTAAAATTAAATAATTGAAATTAGATAAATTTTGATAGAGAGTAACAGAGTACATTTTTTTAAATATTTGATGATTCAGGAAAAAAAGAAGAAATAGTAAGGTAGCAATTACACAATGGAGTCGGGTATTCAACATACCTTGATGAGTATCATATTTTAGTTTAAGTATAAAACGAGTTGCTGAGTTTTGTAAGACTTGAATTTTTTTTGTTTGTCTCCGAAAATGAATTCAGACACGGAAAAGAGTAATCAATTATAGATCCGATTAAAGATTTATATAGGTTGCCTAGTGTGTAATAATTAAGACCCCATTTTTTGTTTATTAAGATTAAAATGACAATATTTTTATTAAGTTCAACCGTGAACTACAATGCTGTTTTATTTCATCAACCATTGGGGTAAAGGTTAATTTTGAATCAAATTTTATACCTAAACTTGATTTCCTTTTGACTCTCAATTTTATTTTCATATATTTTTAAATTTAAGTCAATATTTTCCTTATTATATTTAGTGAAGACAATGTAACAAGACTTTTCAACAGATATTTTCATCTTCCACTTGAAGAGCCATTTTTCTAGTTCGTCTAAGTATTTGTTTATCTCATTTTCTAGATTTCCTTTTTTCTTTAAAAATATAAAATGTGACCAAGTCATCAGCAAAGAGAAGAGAGTATTCACTATTTGTTTTATTTCTTTTAGGAATATCATTGATAAAAATGCTAAAAAGTAATGGACTAATTACCGAGCCTTGAGGAACACCTGCAGTAATATGGTATTCATCACTCATGTGACCATTTACAAAAATGTATTAGGTAAGAGGGAAGGTTCATTTTTATTAGTTTATAAATAAGACCATCATTCCAAACCCTATCGAAAGCTTTGGAGATATCAAAAAATAGGGAACAAACTTTCTTCTTTCTATTGAATGATTCTACAATTTTTTGAATAAGGAAGAAAAGATTATCAGCGGTTCGTCGATTTTTTCTAAAACCTGATTGCTCCTGAATTAGTAATGAGTTTTGCTCTAAATAACTATATAATCTTGAGTAGACGATACGTTCTAAAAGTTTTCCTAGACAGCTTGTCATACTGATTGGTCGGTAGTTAGCCGGGTCTTGTGTTAAATTTGACTTTTTAGGTATCATAGTAATGTTAGCAGATTTCCATGCATTCGGTATTTTACTTTCTCTTAGACTTAAACTAAAAAGATACATAATGTCTTTTAGAATATTTTGAGGTATATTTTTTAACATAAGGTTATGAATTTGGTCTGGTCCCGAAGATTCTTCCTCTTTTAGCCTTTTTATCGCTGATGTAATCTCTTTAGTGCTAACAGGCTCGTCAAATTTGCATTGATTTTCCTTATTAAAAAACTCAAGATTAAAATCAATTATTTCTCTATCTTTTTGGGGATTAATTAGATCATTATTCGGACTAAAAGTTTTTTTGAGAAATTCACCAAAGAAGGTAGCCTTTTCTTCATCAGTTCTAATTTCGTTATTATTAGAGATCAAGGTATTCTATTGATATTCAAATGATTTAAATTTCTAATGGTTTAAAGAAAAAAATAATTTTTGTAAATTTTAAACTAGTTCGATGAAGCATGAAAAATTCATCTTTTAAAGATATATAATATTAAAAAATTAATTTTTTAAGGTGCAACTTTTATCAAATTTACAAATCTTTCATTGAATTCAAAAATAATAGATTTGTAAATTAAAATCAAATAACTTTTTACTATAAACTCAATACAGTTTTTTAATTTAAAATAAAGAAGGTTTTTAATTTTAATTTTTACTATTTTAGGGTGTTTTTCGAATCATTAAAAAATTATGATTTGAATACTTTATTTAATTGAATAAATTACAAATATTTAAAAAAAAACATTGAATTATTGAATTGGAGAACAAATAAATTTTCCATTTTTTTATTTAAAATAAAAATTTTATTTTTAAATTATTGATTATACTCAAAAGATTATTAAATTTTTTTTCCTCGTTGCCACATCATTATTTACTAAGTGAATTTTCAGAAGACTAATTTCAACATAAATTGAATATTATTTTCCTTTTATTTTAAAATAAAACTAATTTAACTAAAAAATGAATCTTAAATAAAATATGATAATTTTCATTTAAGTTATAATATTTTGTTTAGATCATAAAAGAGTCTAGTTTAAAGGAAAATATTTGCGTTACAACGAATGATAGTCATTAATGAGCCCAATTCGCTTAAACCAAAAGTCAATATTCAGGCTTTTGATTCTCTTAATTTTTTGCCTCATTCTGAAATTTATTACCGAATATTTATACCAAAAAAATCAACCTTCTCTCGATTATGACTATTCAAAACGAGAGTTTATTCTAAACTTACCGAAAGGATATTTTGAAATTTTGCCGCAAAATAGACACTTTAGCAACGACTTTTATGTTGTAGATACTGAGCCGATTAATTTAAAATACTGGACCAAATTTCAAATCAAAAGTATAAAATTAAAATATTCGAAAATTTTTTTGCAAGACTGGGTGCCTTTTTTACAAGAGGCTATTTACCTGGGTATTAACACAATCGAAATCGAGATAGTATGGAATGTGCATGAAAAGATCAATGGATCTCTCGATTTCAAGTCATATAATTTAGAGCTTGAAGAGCTAGTCAAACTAATTAAGGCATTTAGACTATTTTTGATAGTTCGCATTGATCCGTTCTTGCCATGTTCAGATTATGACATGGGAGGCCTGCCAAATTGGTTGCTGGCCGACTCTCTTTCTGAGAAGGATGCTTCATTTCTAAGCCTACAAAACAAGAGATTTATTCAAACATATCAGAGGTTTTTGGACACAGTTCTGAATATTTTGGCAAAGTATCAATTTACGAACAAAGGACCAATACTTGGTTTTCTAATTCAATACTATGAAAAAACTGGACCAAATTCTTACAAGCAGTTTTATGATAGCAATTATAAAAAGTTTATTATTGATCGGTTTCAGGCTCATGGCATTGTTGAAATTATTCTTAAATCGGTCAGTTTATGTGAATATAATCGGTTATCTATTAAGAATTTCAAGAAATTTTGCGATCCAAATTTATTTTTATATTTTCCATTGGACTACAAGTTTAAAATGAAGAATGATTCATACCATGATTGTACAGGTATCGTATAAATTTTTATAGAAATTGAAAAAAAATAGTTTATTTTTTAAAATATTTAATTATTTAAAGAAAAAAATAATTAGCCTAATAAGCAATAAAATTGATAAAGATATATCGACATAAAGAAATTAAAGTTAAGATAAAGAAAATTGAGTTTTAGCTATTTTTTTTTTAATTTATTTATTTATTTATTTCAATGAACGCCTTTAAGGCGATGTAAAAAAAATTAAAAATTAAAAATAAGTATAAAGATAAAATAAGACAAAAATAAGTGTTTGAGTAAAGATTTGAAAAAGATTTCATTTTATATTTCAATAATTATCTAATTATTGATTTTGGTCAAAAGATTGATATGCGCTTTATTATAAGCCTTCGACTAAAATGATGGACTCTTCATATTTAATTAAATAATTACAAAATTTTGATCAAAAATTAGTTTTTTCAAATATCTAATTTAATTCCAAGCTTTTTTTTTAACTTTAAAGTCTATGCAAAACGGAGCAAAAAAATTTAATTTTTAGTGTCTTCCGCAATTTATTTTACATACAGAAAGAATATTGATCTACAAGGAAAAATGATTTTAGATTTCAAACTTTTTTTGGACATAAAACAAGAAATTTTTATTTTTTTCACGATGATTTTGATATTTTAAAAATTTTCGTCTCTAGTGGATAGTGTTATCAGTTGATCACAAAAAATGTTATCTAAGTCCTCATTGCCGAAAATTTTTTTATTTTCAATTTAGATTATTCAATTAAAAAAAAAAAAGAAAATTATTACTGCAATGTTTTGAAAAATTATAATTTGTGATCAAAACAATACTTTTTTGATCAAATCGAAAATTTTGTTACCGTTTGAAATATATTGTTATCAAGGTTGATTACCAAATTTAATGATAACATTAAATGTGAGCAAATTGATAGCATAGTCGGCAATGAGGATTTTGATAAAATTTTGTGATCAACTGATAACACTATCAACTAGTCCCAAATTTTAATGAAGACTATTATTTAAATATTTTAAACTTTTTTAATCTTTTAATTGTAATAAACCTTTTGAAATGGTGTATATTAAACTCGAAAAATATTTAGTTACTGAATAAAATTTATAAAAGGTTTTGATAAGACTCTTATGATCATGTAAAAAATTGTTTAAAAATATATATGATTGGTGCTATGAATTAAATAAAAATTGATTTGTTTTATTATTTCAATTTAGTAAAACTTGTATCTAAATTATTCGATATCAAAATTACGCCTAGTTTTCAGTTTAAGCATAATAAATAAAATGAATTATTTTTTTGTAAAATTTTTTAGATTTAATTCAGATATGGTAGAAAAAACTAAAAAAATTTAATTCGACAGATTGTTTGAATGTTAAAAAAAATGCATTTTATTAATAAAATAAGTGCAGAACTATTTTTTGATTAACTAATTAAAATGAATTGAATTTTTCATTAATTTATAATTTTTAAACTTTAACATTTTAATTAAAAAAAAAATTACATAAAAAAAGTTGTGAAAAAATTTCGCTTTGAAAATTAAAACATTAAAAATTTAAAAAAATTCGATGCATCTAAAATATTAAATCGGAAAAGATGTTATACATTTACAAAACTGATATTTACAGTTTGTTTGATTTTTGATTATCTAAATTAATTAAAAGGAAATTTTTATTAAAACTTTTGAATTTAAGTTTACTTTACAGAGAAATTAGAAATAATTTTTTTTTATTTCTTTCATCATTTTTTTTTGAAATTTTTATTTAATTTAGGCATAAATCTATAGCTGGATATTTGTTTTACTTTACCGTAAACCCTTGCGAGATGGGATAACTTTTGAATCTAAGGTTACAGTGCACGCATAAGTGACCATCGAACCCATGTTAAAATAAAATATCCTATATCAAAGATATCGATTTCCACTTAATGAGTTAGAAATCAATGTATTCTCAAAATCTTTATTGCGAACACATCACAGTAACAACACCAATAGCAACAGCACATTCATCGGAGCCACTTTCATTAAGGAAAAGTTATGGTAAAGCAAAGTCAGGAATCAAGTAAAACATGGGATAAAAAACAGAAAAAAGAGAATTTAATGGCTTTAAAAAATAACTTCTTAATTTGAAAACTAATTTTATTAGTTTTTTTTATCTATTTTTAATTCAAAAGTTATCCCACGCACTATCTCAAAAGGGTTTTAGGTATATTTAGTAAATATACCTAAAACCCTGAAATCTAAAATCTGAAATTACCTGAAATCAATTGTTATTTTTAAAACTTTTAAAAATAACAATTGATTTAAATATATATATTTAAAAAAATCTTATTCGGAAAAATGTTTAGAATTAGGCATCGTTCATAAAAAATTCAACATTGTCTGTCATAAAAACTAAAAAATATTATTTTTAAGATTTGAACTCTCAACTAAAGGATTTGGAATATTTTTTGACGAATGAGAAAATAAAATTTCGGTCGAATTTAAAAGAGCTATTGATTACAAAAAAATCCTTCGGAATTAAGAAGTTTTTTTGTTACACAAATTTTGGCTTCGAAGCTGATTCAAATGACCAATACTTGTTAGAAAGCCAAAATTGTTTATTAGATCAGATTGGAGCCCGAACTGAAAAATTTGATGTAGCCTTCCAAATTTTGAATAACAAACAAGAACTACCAGTCAAAAAAAATTACTCCAATTTTGTAAATTTAAGAAATTATAAATTTTTATCAGATAATTCTAAAATTTACAACATATCAATTAGTCATGTTTTACCTTTTAAAAATTTTGTTGACAAACTTCCAGCACCAACTGATATAGTATCAAAAAAAGAGGAACTTTTTATAGAATACTTGGGGATAACTTATAATTTGCGGTCAACTGGCTACGGGTACATGTTTTACAGACTAAAAGCCAATTTAAAACCAGGCTCTAAAATAATCATAAAACCAAATTTAATTAAAGACTATGCCTCAATTAAATGTGACTATGAAAATAATATTATTACACTAGAACCTGAAAAATATAATCAAACATTGACTTTTAAATTAAATCGAGAATGTAACGAAATTCAAATTTTGGTCGAAATTTTAAAAAGATCAAGTGCTGTGAACTCTAAATGGAGCGAACATAGGAACAATCGTAAAGGTTTACTGGCAAAAGATGCCATTTTATTAAAAAGATCAGATAAAAATATCTATGAAATTGGAAATACACAGTGGAAAATAAATTTGTTAGATTTTCTTCCAAAATTTTTCAATCGCATTACTTTTGGTTCAAGTTATCTTACTTACGAACAATTCTCAAAAAGTAAACTTAAACAATTAGATAGCCCCATAGTCTTATATGCAAAGTTATACATACAAAAATCTTCAAAAAACGAATTTGTGTATTTAATTGTTAAAAATTTAAATAGAGGTGTAGTTTTTTTCAATGGTTTTAACTTGGCTAGATATTCTGACGAAAATAAAGTGAATGCTTTATTTGTGCCTAAAAATATACTAAATAATGGATCAAATGAAATTTTAATTTTTGATCTACATGGTATTCAAGTTGATCATAATCCGGAGATATTTATTACCAAAGAACTTGTATTTATTTGATTATAATTTTTTTTAGTATTTTGTTATAATAAATTTAATTTTTTTAAATAAAATGTTATCCAAAAAAAATCGATATTAATTTTTGTTCATTGGCTTTGACCGTATTTACTTTGGAGGAATAAAAATGGCTTCATTTACTTGAAAAGCTTTTATTTTATTAGTAAATGGTTATTAGACAAAAAATAAATTTTGTGGAAGTTTCTAGAATGAAAAATTAAAAAAACTATAAAAATGCTTGCAACCTTTGAATGATGCAAGCATTAACCAACTTCATGTCATATCAATGAACCAGTTATAAAAGAATACTCAGAAATTTTCTTATTAAAAGAAAAAGTGGTAAGCTTATTACCTATTTCTAAAGGTCTTTAGCTAGTTTTGTAAATGCAACATAGTGCAACATTCATTGTTGCATCAACTGTCAAAGTCTGCTAATGATGTGCAAAATCTCTGCAAAATGCACTGCAATAGAATATATTGAAATTTAATTTCTGCTAAATTTGTAGAGCTTAGCAGATTTTGACAGTTGATGCAACTATTAATGTTGCACCATTCTGAATTCACAGAACTAATGTTAAACATAAAGAAAAAATTCATTTAATTTTTTATCATTTTGTTCTATTCTAAGTTTTATTTCGATTTAAAAAAGTTTTTAATTCATAAAATAAAATAAAAATATGAATAAAATAAAACTTTTGATTTTATATTAAAAAATAATAAAAATAATATAAACTCCATTCCCTCTGACTCAGTTTTTAATCAAAATTTCTATAATATTTGCTAAAAACTCTTAATTCTTCCAGTAAAACAGCCTTTTCTTCACTTTGACCACCTTATTCTTATTATAATTTTAAAATGAATATAACAATAATCTATACAGAATGTGTTCTATATTTTATTAGTCTCTGTTATATGTCCTTTTATTCTGCATTATTTATGAATCTATATAAATTTGTCTATTTTTTTTAAGTATGTCTATATAAAAAAAGTAGTCTCTTAAAAAATTGGTAATTTTAGATTGGGATTAAAGTATTGTGATTTCTAAAATTAAACAAAAAACTAAAAATAAATTATAATTTAAAAATAGATTATAAAGCATCTTTGACATGGATTTAATTGTGAAAAATATTTTACATAGTAAAAGCTTATATCATTTTCAACTTTTTCGTTCTATGAGACTATATGATAAATTAAAATATTTTAATAACAGGACTTGGAATAATTGATTTGAATAACAGGACTTGGACTTGACTTAAGACTTGTGACTTTAACCAACTCGTCTTTTTAATGAACTTTATTTTTTTTAGTGTTTTTTTGGTAATCTGTAAATTTATGTCAAATGATTCTAATGTCAAAAATTTAATGTCAGAAAAAAATAATGCCAAAATATTTTATTGTCAAAAATGTTTTTTTGAAAATGTTTAGCTTTTTGTTCATTTGCTGATTTTTAAATTTTTTAATTGAAAATATATTAATCGTTTAGACGTCAAAAATAGTAATTTAATATTAATAATCAGAATCAGAACAAAATTATTGATAATTAACTTACTATGCAAAAAATCACTTTGCAAATATTATCTACTTACAATTTTTAAAGAATTGTATATAGTTGATCAAAAGATTTTATTACTTATTGTCATCCTGATATTCACAGCAAATGCCAACAAAACTTAGAAAAAAGCATGCTTTCCATGAAAATTAAAAAATCGATTATGAATGTCAATTCTTAATTTTAATTTTTAAATTGCTTATTATGCATTTTATTTACATTGAAAATAAATTAAACAATATTATTTTAAACTGAAAATTATATATAGCAGCTTTGGTGATCATGATTTTCATCTTTAATACCGTAAAATTCCATTTTTTGAGGCACACAATCATGTTTACTGGCCTTAATAAATAAATATTTTCGGTTTAATTATCTTCGGCGAAAAAAAATTTGGAAGATTTTTAAGAAAAAATAAAAGAAATTTTTAAATATATTTAAAAATGTACGATAACCTCTAAAAGAACTCTTCAAATTTCTTCAATTGTCGTTTTTTAAAATGAAAAAAATTATTTTAGGTAAAAAAGATGCAACAAAGTATGTTGCACTATGTTGCAGTATTTCTTCTAATATTTTATATTAACTTTAATTTTAATTAATCGAAAGAGGAAGAATTTTTGTTCAATTTGTATTTAAAATTCACAATACCATCAAAAAGAAAATTTAATTAAAAAATTTGAAGATTTCAAAAGCCATTGGGAAATTTTTTTTATCAAAAAAAAATCTAGAAAATAAGTTGTTTTTTATTAGAAAACTTAATTTAATTAAAAATTCACTAACAGGAGAACTGAAAAGAGGGATATTGCCGCTCGAAACTGTCCTGTAGTCCAACTACAAAATTATTTTTAAGATAGATAAAATCGAATTTTACAAGAAAATTGAAAAAAATCAAATATTTTCATATCACCTTTTTTAGAGCTAATTGCCCAGTGCGTTTTTAAAATGCCAGCCAAGCTTGTTTTAAATCTACTGGATGCATTTTTTAAGCTATCAAAACACAGATTGTATAACACCTTCTTATAATTGTAAAAAAAATTCAAGGTTTCGAAACTTTTTTTTAACTCTTAAATATTCTTTTTTTTTTAATAATGAGAATTTCCAGGAATGCTACAAATGTACTTGAAACCTGGATCTAAAAGTGATATGTATATAGCTTAAATTAATTCCCCCTTCCTTTGGTTAAAAACAGCTAAGTATTTTATTTTAAAATGGTTTACATTTGAATTTTTTAAATGAAGCATAATTTCTTTATTTTTTTTCAATCTTCTTGATACTTAGCATAAATTTGAGAACTAACAAAATAATATTGAATTTAAAGTTAGACAATTATTTTTGATAAAATAAATAATTGAGTTCTGCCTCACGAGTGTTCAATTTATTAATTTTCAATTATAAACTTATAAATTAAAACTAATCTGAAGCATTTTTTTTTGTTTTTGGATTAAAACATTACTTGTGAAATTTAAAAAATAGTTTTCAATTTTTTTTCATTTTATTATTTTTAGCTTAAAAATTTATTATAAAATAGAATATATTTATTAACAATTTTCATTATATTCGTTTTTTGGTAATTTCTTCAATTTGAAACCATCTTTATTTTCATGAATTGATACCCAGCTTAAAATATTATAAAAAAAATAACCAAAAAAAAGATGAAAAAAAGCTTATTTTCAATAATGGAAAATCTTGAAGGCAAGAATTTGAAATTAAATCAATTATCAAAAATAGAGTTGAGACAAAAAACAGACAAAAAAACAATAACAATAAAATAACTGCATTTGGCTTAGAGATTATTCAAGCGTAAATGTGGCGGCCTCTTTTGAATGACCGGTGAAGGCTGTGAACGATTTATCAAAATACCATTGGAGTTAATAGCCGGTGTTTGTATCCTAAGGCCAACTGGAGGATACTGAAAATTCGGCAGTCGATTTTCGAAGTTTGATGCAACCGGTTGCTGGCCTGGCCGAGTGTTCATCGGTATGGGGTTGAATGTGTCAAAAGAAATGTCTTTGTAAAACGATTCGTCCTCGTCATCTAAAAACTCAGTCATTAAATTTTCTTTTAAATTTTAAATTTTTAATTAGCTAAGCTAGTTAAGTTTTAAGCAAAAAGTACCATTAAAATGGGGATTTATGTTTTTGACATTTGAGAGTTGATTCAGGTTGGAAGATGCAGATTTATGGCTGGCATTCAAATAAATGTTGTTCGCTTGGACTGAAGATGGAGCGCTTGTCACATCCATTGCACTACTGGTACTATTCAAATGTAAGTGACTGAATTTGCTTATTTCTGCACTAGCACCATTAAGCTTCAAATTATTGTTGATTCCATTGATCAGGTCAGCTGTCTTATCCACTCGGCTGAAGTCTATTCCCTCTAGTGTGTCATCATTACTTCGATCTGTATCAGAATAAAATTTTAATTAATTTTTTTTTCAAAATATTTTTTTAAATATTCACCATTTTCCATGAACATGTTCATATTACTATTTACCAACGAATTTTGATGGTGTTGCTTAAAGCTAAACCTGAAATTAAAATTCAATTTAAATGTCTGATAAATTAAAATTAACTAGGTAACTATGTGTTAAGAATTAAATCAGATTTTTTTAAAAGTCACAAGTCTCAAATCCATACTTTTTTCTTCAAAAGTCCGAGCCAAAGACTTTTATTTTTTTTTTTTTTAAGTCCGGACCTTGCCTTTGACTGTGCCAATACAATAACTACCTGGAAAGGTAAAAAATTCATGTTATTCGGACTTTTTTTTTAAAAGTAAAAGTCCAACTTTTAAAAAAAATTAAATAAAAAAGTTTTTAAAGACTTGGTGTTTATTTTGGGACTTTTAAACAACTCTGGATTAAATTAAAACATAAGAATTCTTCAAAAAAAATGGCAAGATTTTTAATTTTAAGAAAAAATTTTACCTTATTGATCATATTTTATTGAATTAAAATAAAATATCAAAATTAATATTAATTTGAAAACTTTCTCAATTAAATTAAATTTTTTTACCGTAAACTCGTGACCATTACTCTTAGAACTATGTCAAAATTTGGATTTATTCCATACGGAACTAATACCATCGAAACCATGTTATAAAACTTTTTTATTTTTTTTTAAAATAAACCTTGACGTCTGACTTTAAACTAAGAGTAAGCGCAAAAATTTGATTTTATTCTTAGAATAATTTCGAATTTATTTTGTAAAAAGCTTAAAAAATTGTAGAGCTAAATTCGAAATTAAAAAAAATTAAAAATTAAACTTTATTCTAATTTTTGTAATTATTCTAAGAGTTAAAGTTTAATTCGATTAAAAGTAAAAATTAAAATTAAATTTAAAATTAAAAAATTCGATTTAATAGCCAAAAAAAACTTTATAAAAACATTTATTTTTTAGTTTGCCTAATAATTTTACGATTTTCGTCACGGGGTAGCCTTTTTCTCCCACGTTTCTTTGTTGTTAAAACATTAAAAATTATAATGAAAAAAAAATTTTTTTAATAAAAGTTTTTAAAAAATTTCTGGAAAAAGCTCCCTATTGATATAAAAGTTAAAATTTTATTTTGTTCAAGGTAAAAAATGTTCTCTTACTAAAAAAATTTTGCCAATTATTTTGCTTAAAATTTTCCTTGTCTCAAGCATTCTGAGCAATCTAAAGCAAATGACATGATAAAAGATCTAAGCGATTATAGCTAAAAATGATCAAATTTTTGTTAATATTTTATTAGAAAAATATTAAGTTAAATTAATTAAACAAAAACTCAATTTTTTGGCTCGAATTTCACAATAATTGGACACGGAACCAAACAAATGAGCTTTTGAAAATGAAATTTTTTTGCTTTAAATGAAAACATTTTTAGAGCTTGACAAAGTTTAAACAAAAAATTAGTAAAATTATTCAAAAAAAAAATGGTTAAATATTCTTACGCCATTGAAATTTGCGGAGATGGCACTTTTCGCGGAGATCGTATTTCCTTATTTTTAGTCCAAGAATCTGAATACAACTCGTTTAGAACAGATGGCGCGACGTATGTAAATCCCTGAATTAAAATTTATAAATAAATTTTTTTTAAATTTTTCTTTTACTTTAGAAAAAACTCACCAGAAAAACTTGGTTAAGGCTTTCGCTTAGATTAGAATCTACAGGCGAATCTATGGGCGCCTGTTTGGTAAATTTAGAATCGAATTGACTCACGTCATCTTCACTTTTTAAAGTGGGCCTGTACGGTGGTTCATAAGTGCGGTTATACACCTGTTCCCAGCAGTATTTGGCAAAAAATGGATGATTCTATTTTTACTCAATAAAATTTCGAAAAAATCTCTAAATTTTAATTTACTTTTATTGATACGGCATCATCAATATAGCCTAGTCTTTGGTTGGGCTTTTTTTTCAGCATCTAAATAAATTCATACTATTTTTTTTCCATATAAATCTTGAATTTCAGCAAAATACTTTTTTAATTAAATCTTTGGCTTCATTAGTTAGATATGGCGGAATCAACAGTTTTCCATTGATTATTTTATCTATTGTTTTTTTTCTATTTTCGGCAGTAAAAGGAGGCTAAAAATCAAATTTAATTTAAAATCTATTTGGAACATTTTTTAGGTCTACAGATCCAGTGAGCATGTCAAACATGAGAGCTCCAAAAGACCACCAGTCAACCGATTTATCGTGACCGAGTCTGAGCAAGATTTCCGGTGCCATGTATTCAATGGTGCCGCAGAAAGTGTGTGTTTGAGCGCCTTCGAAAATCGACTCTTTGCACAGGCCGAAATCTGTGAGCTTTATGTGACCATTGGCGTCTAGAAGTATATTTTCGGGCTTCAGGTCCCGGTAGATTATTCCCTCCGAATGCAGGTGCTCCAGAGCGAGCAGAATTTCTGTCAAGTAAAAGCTGGCCATGTCTTCCATGAAAATGCCCTCGCGCTCCAACTGCATGAACAGCTCCCCTCCGCTCAGATACTCCAATATCAAGTACAATTTACCATCTGTTTGAAACGCGTAGATCAAGTCAACCACAAACGGGTTCTTGACACATTCGAGGATGTTGCGCTCGGCTTTTGTGTGAGCAGTATCTTTTGCGTTGCGGGCGATAGTGGCCTTTTTGAGCACTTTCATGGCATACAATTTGTGTTTATCAGCACCAGTGCGTTTTTTTACCTGAAAAACTTTGCCATAGCCCCCTTTGCCAAGCACTTTGAGCAAATCGAAGTCAACTGGGCCCACTTTGACGCCCGGATTCACTGTGTTCTCATTTATGTTCAGCTCTTCTTTTATTTCGTCTTGACCTGACTCATTGAAAACTTGATTTCTAGTCTCATACGTGATATTGTCATCATCGCTTTCTATGTCAGCTTGGTCATTTGCTCCACATTCCAGCGGAAATGTTAAATTATCTAGATCCGTGCTCATATTTTAACTTCAAGAACGTCTAATCAAGTCCAATATCATCTAAAAAAAGCACACAATTGAAGTCCTTGCCAATCTCGGGATTCTTTGGGTCTAGAGTACTAAAAACTCAAGTTAAATTATCTAACTTATTAAATGCTGAGCAAAACCGATCTAAACAGTTGCAGTGGTATCCTAGGTAAATTCTGTTTTCAAAAAAATTATTTTTTTTTTTAAATTTGTCCAAACTTTTGTCTTTATTTAAAAAAAAAAAAGCAAATTATTTTTAAAAATAATAATGAATAGAAAAACTCACAAAACAAAAGCTCTAAGAGGAATTATTAGAGAAAAAATTGGAAAATGTTGTTCTCATAGACATGCAGATTGTAAGCATTGAATCAAGTCAAAATAAATATGGTGTAGAAACTTATTGCCAATGCACAACAAGATATGGTTTTTAATTTATTTTGAACGAAATGAATTGAATCAAGAAAGCAAAGTAGAAAAGAAAGAGTTGAATTTTTTTACATAATTTAAATCTTACTTTTGTAATGAAACAAAAAAAAATTATTGCGATGAATTATAATATGGTTTTGATGAAAAATACGAATCAAAAACGAGACCAAGTTGATAAAAAAAGTTACGAGAAATTTCATAATTTTGAAATTTTCTTTTTAAATTATATAATTTTAAATGGAGAAACAAAATGAACAAAAATATTTGAAGCCGGGTGCAAATAAAAGCTAGCATTTAGGCCTCTAGCGAATATTTTAGCTTTGATTACATAACTTACGACTCGAAACAGAATCTTATCATAAAATGATACTCGATCAAAATAGATAAACATTTGTTTAAATATAGGAAAATATTTAATTGAATTAAATTTTGATCAACTTTCGCATCAATTGGCACCAAGATATGCCGCCGAGTCGATCTTCTTTTACCTTGTTTTTTTCTAAACAAAAATTAAATTATTGATTATAGAATATCAAATGATGAAACTTGATGCTCGTTTCTATTGCTTAAATTTTCTTATTTTATTAGCCCTTTTTCAACTAAATATTTTGTTAGCTAAATAAATTATAACTTGATCTCTCTTTATCTAGCTAACTTAACTAGAATTTTATTATGAATAAGCTATTAATTTTTTTATATTTTTTGTGGAATTGCTTGTTCAGTAAATTTTTAATAATTTTTAGCATTTGGTTAGAATTATCTAATGTCTATACAATATTCAGCATCAGCAAAAGTGGATCCTGGATCTTGTCTCTTCTTGATCAGACACCGTCATGATGATAAATCAAAAGTTAATCATCACAAAAATTCAAATTTTTACCTCAAATTTTTAGTAGAATATTTTCTTAAGACAGCTGTTTTATAAAAAAAAAGATGGAATTCTTTATTTAGTTTTTTTTCTAAAGATTTTAAATCATCTAGATTGGTGAACTACTGGAGTCGATTTCTCGACCAAGGTTAAAACAACTATTTTCGAAATTTTTTTTTATTCATTTTTAATAGGCCATAGAACATTAAAAAACGGATTCTTGTCAATCAAAATATTGCAGATCAGATTTGATTGTTTAAATTAAAAAAACATTCTGATAAAATTTTCATTTAAATAGTAAAATGATATACAGTAAAATATTTTGTTCAATTGTATTATATTTATCGTTTTGAGTGAAAAGATAATAAAAGATAATAATTAAACTAAAATTTTTTAAATAAGATAAAATCAAATGTGTATTTTTATTAATCAAGTTTATCTTGCTAAACTAGATTTTTAACTGAAAAAGATTGTTTGATTAGTATTTGAAGACAATTTAAGATTATATTATTTGAGCACAAATTTTATAAAATTTAAAAAAAATATCTAAAAATACTTTGATAAATCGTTTGGAAAAAACTTGTTCTGAAAACTTGCCTCATAAGAGATTATTCCATTCAAAAGTTTAAATTGTCCAAAAATTCAGAAAAGATATAACTAGAACACTGGTTAAAAATTTTACTCCAACATAGCCATCAACAAGAAGATATTTAAAAACTAAAGAATTTAATTTTATTTAGTTAAAATTTATTTTTGAAAGTATAAAATCAAAATATTAAATTAAATTTCAAATTTGAAATTATATTGAATTTCTTAGAAAATATGCGTACAAAATAACATTCCAGAACAAAATAACAATCTCCAAAAATTTGAAAACTCCATTTCGAATTATGAAAAATAATTGGGTTCATTTTTAAACTAAATTAAATAGAAGTCAAAGTATTTTATCCAAAAAAAAAGCTACATGGTAAGTATCGTTTATAGAATTTTGCATCGTTTAAAAATTATAGTTTTTTTTTCCTATTTTGAAAATGCTTTTTTGCCGAGACAGCAAATATAAATTAAAATTAAATAAAAGTTGATTAATTTTATTTTTAGATAACTCTTTACAAGTGAAGCATCTTTTTATTCAGTCAGTGTAAAAATTAATAATTAATGTTATTATCGCTTAGCTATAATTTTTTCTGAAAGTAAAATTAATTATTATAACACCACTTATTATACAAAGCAAAAATATTTTGATAAGTTTTAACATATCATTTAATTTGGAATTTTGTATATTTTTTGAAAATTAAATTAGTTTTGTAACAAGATTTTTGTTTTTCTTGAAAATTGATTTTTTCATATTTTGAATAACCTGACTCGCAACTTACCCCCATTTTTTTTTTTTGAGAATTTCAAGAGCTTTCCAAAAATTTGTCAAGTTTTTTTCCAGGAAGAATAGTTCATCTTTTGAAGAAAATGCTAGGTAGATGACAAAATAAAAGGAATAATTAGCAAAAATCTATTAGAAAAATGATTTAAGTTAATTTTAATTTTACTTATTTAAATATTTAAGATATCGTCTCTAATTTTGTTCATTAATTTGTTGTAGGCTTACTTGCCTATCAGAATTCATTGAAAATAGTGAAAACAAAGTTTTGTGTTTAAAGCTCTTTAATATAACTCTAAAGCTCCGCACAAATATACCAAATAAAATCTTCTTTTTATATACATACTTTGGTATTATATCTCTAAGCCACCAATTACAGTAGTTAATATAAATAATAACTAGGGAATCATAACTAAGAAGTGTAAAGTTAGCTACGAAATAACAAGTTCATTTAGCCGCTAACACACTCCCCCTTGTTATAAAAACCCATAAAGTCATTATTTAAACAAAAGCTATCAAATATTTCAATTAAAATTAATTCTTTTAAATTATTTAATTTTTTTTAATTATCTCAAAATCTGGGCAAAAGGAAAATAATTATATTTTTAGATTTTTAGATTATTTTTGCAATTATTCAGAAAAAAAAACAACTCTACCAAATTAATTTTTAATCAAAATTAAAAATTATAATTTTATAAAATATTGCACAAAAAATCTAAAAATATGAAAATGGAGAAATGACCATTTTTTTACATTTTGCCAAAATCTGTACTTCATGGACAAAAACTAGATCCATTTTGGAAAGCTCTTATTTTTTCTGCAAAAAGAATAGGGGTAAGGTTTTTCAAAATAAAAAAAAATTCAATTTTCAAGAAAAATAAAAATCTTGGAACAAAACTAATTTAATTTTCAAAAGGTACACAAAATTCCAATCTAAATGATATGTTAAAACTTATCAAAATATTTTTGCTCTGTAAAATAAGAGGGTTTCAGGGAATTTTCAAAATTTGGGAGTCAGCGTTTTGGTAGGAACCAAATAATCTATGAACTTTTTTTCAAAAATTTTAAACCCAACTTTTTGAAAACATCAATATATTTGGTTATTGCTAAAACACGGACCTCCAGTTTTTAAATAAAACACGGACCCATACTTATCTCCCCCATTAATACTATGCCATTTATCCCCCACCAATTTTCTAGTACTAAATTTTATCAGCTTTTACGCAAGACAAAAATCTAAGCTCTAGCACATTTGGTTCGCCCTTCATTTTGATTTTAAATCAAAAAATCTTTATTCAAATCTACGGACCCATACTTATCTCCCCCATTAATACTATGCCATTTATCACCCACCATTTTTCTAGTACTAAATTTTATCAGCTTTTACGCAAGACTAAAATCTAAGCTCTAGCACATTTGGTTCGCCCTTCATTTTGATTTTAAATCAAAAAATCTTTATTCAAATCTACGGACCCATACTTATCTCCCCCATTAATACTATGCCATTTATCACCCACCATTTTTCTAGTACTAAATTTTATCAGCTTTTACGCAAGACTAAAATCTAAGCTCTAGCACATTTGGTTCGCCCTTCATTTTGATTTTAAATCAAAAAATCTTTATTCAAATCTACGGACCCATACTTATCTCCCCCATTAATACTATGCCATTTATCACCCACCAATTTTCTAGTACTAAATTTTATCAGCTTTTACGCAAGACAAAAACCATGCGTCTTAAATTTTATATTTTTAAGATTATGTTTTTACATTTGAAATAAAACTTAAAAAATAAATTTAATAGAATTTTTAACTGAAAATTTTTGTAAAATGGCAGAATTGGAAAGTTATAATTTAGATCTTCTTGGTATGGTAGCAAGTTCATTAACATTTTGTAATGAGAATTATACTGTAGATGATTTTTCGTCACATTGTTATTCACAATTTAAAAGTTTTGGCTAAAGTAAAAATAACACAAAGGTAATTGATCCTTAATCTAATAATTTCTTTCTTTTAGTTTTTTTTACTAGGAACGAAAATGTTTTTTTGATCAAACAATTGATAAATTTAGAACAATGAATTTCGAGGAAATAAGAGCATTTTTTTGTAAAGAAAGAGACTTGTTTGCGAATTTTGATATGGTTAATTATAGATTGGTCACATATGGTTAGATTTTTATTATATTTTATTTATTTCTACCTTTTTTTAATTTATTTAGCAGTAATAAAAATTATCTACAAATTTTACAAAATTTTAAATAAACATTTAATAATAAATCTATTTTGAAATTTACCGCTTTTTAAATTAATTAGAAAGAGTTTTTGAGAAACCAATTTTCTATTCTTAAAAAATTTATTAAAACTATTGAATGAATTTAAAAAATAAATAAATAAAAAAAAGCTAACATAAGTGTTGTCTTTTTAAAATTTTTAGAATTGCTTTGGCAACAATAATTTAGTAAAATAATATTATTTTTTTTAAGAGAAAAGATATCCTGTTTGTAGTTCCAGTAAAATTTTACTAAGACGCATCAATTTGGATCAGCATTTAGTCCCCTTAAAAGTTCTTGCCGATGGTAATTGTCTTTTTAGAGCGGTGTCTTTGTTTTTGTATGGAAATGATTCGTTTCACTTAGAGTTAAGAGTTAGATGTATACTTGAGATGGCTCTTAATACCGACAAATACATGGATAATCGTTCTCTTTTGGCACAACTTAAAACTAAGCAAAATTCAAAAAATTCAGATAGATTTATTGAATGGATTAGTCTTTTTTGTGAGACCAAATTTAAAATACAAAGATAAGCTAAATAGGTATTATACGACCAATGATATAGAGGGATTTAACAATTCAATAAAAGAAAGAATCCCAAAATAAAAAAATAATCTGACTGAGATATTCAGCTTTTTTGAAGAGATGGCAAATGGTCAAATAAACTCATCTAAATTAGCAATGATTCAATCTGGTGACCATGAAGTTTCAAAGTTGTACAAAAAATCCGAAATTAAAGCAAATGTATGGAGTATGTTAGGACAAACGCAACAAGAAAGAAAGTAAGAGAAATTTTTGAAAAAATGGCCTGAAATGGAGAAAAAAAACACAGAAAAAAATGTCACTTCAATTTATAAGTTAGAAAATTAAAATATTAATATTTAAAAATTTAAAATTAAAAACAAAATAAATTTTTTAAAACTCTCTTTATGTGATTCAGAATTAAATGAAGGACAAACCGAAAATGCTAGAGCTTAGATTTTAGTCTTGCGTAATAGCTGATAAAATTTAGTACAAGAAAAATGGTGGGTGATAAATGGCATAGTATTAATGGGGGAGATAAGTATGGGTCCGTAGATTTGAATAAAGATTTTTTGATTTAAAATCAAAATGAAGGGCGAACCAAATGTGCTAGAGCTTAGATTTTAGTCTTGCGTAAAAGCTGATAAAATTTAGTACTAGAAAAATGGTGGGTGATAAATGGCATAGTATTAATGGGGGAGATAAGTATGGGTCCGTAGATTTGAATAAAGATTTTTTGATTTAAAATCAAAATGAAGGGCGAACCAAATGTGCTAGAGCTTAGATTTTAGTCTTGCGTAAAAGCTGATAAAATTTAGTACTAGAAAAATGGTGGGTGATAAATGGCATAGTATTAATGGGGGAGATAAGTATGGGTCCGTAGATTTGAATAAAGATTTTTTGATTTAAAATCAAAATGAAGGGCGAACCAAATGTGCTAGAGCTTAGATTTTAGTCTTGCGTAAAAGCTGATAAAATTTAGTACTAGAAAAATGGTGTGGGATAAATGGCATAGTATTAATGGGGGAGATAAGTATGGGTCCGTGTTTTATTTAAAAACTGGAGGTCCTTGTTTTAGCAATAACCATATATTTAAGTTTATACATTTTTTCTTGTATTAAAGAAAAGAATGAATAATTTTAACTTCTCTTTGTGGATACTGCGACCGATTTGATGAAAAAAAGAACGCTTAATTCAATCTAAATGACTAAATAAATTTTTTCTAATTTTTTTTCTTTGAATTGAACTTGAACAAAATTTTAATTTTAAAGCTATTAATTCAACCTTGACCATGAAGAAATTGTAGCAAAAATTTTAATTTTTAAAGACAAAATAAAAGTCTGTATTAATATTTACACATTAAAAAAATAATAATTGTGAATTAGCATAAAAAATTCTATGTGACGATGAGCCATTTTTAATTTTTGAAGAGTTTTCTGTAATTTGGAAAAATCGGAAAATTATATTCGATATATCTTCTAAAAAAATAAAGAATAACAAAAATGGCCGGAGGAAAAGCAGGCAAAAGTGGAAAAACCAAAAATAAGGCTATCTCGAGATCTGCACGAGCTGGTCTACAATTTCCAGTTGGTCGTATGCATCGTCTGCTGAAAGCACGAACAACTAGTCATGGACGAGTCGGAGCTACAGCGGCAGTCTATACAGCAGCTATTTTAGAATATTTGACAGCAGAGGTTCTTGAATTAGCTGGAAACGCGAGCAAAGATTTGAAAGTAAAAAGAATAAATCCTAGGCATTTACAGTTAGCAATTCGGGGCGATGAAGAATTAGACCTTCTAATAAAAGCAACAATAGCTGGTGGTGGTGTAATTCCTCACATTCATAAAGCTCTTGTAGCTGGAACACCACAGCCAGGTCAGAAACCTCAAAAAATTTAAAATGTAAATTTTCATTAAAAGCAAATTTGTATAAAATGTGTTTAAAGTTTTCTTTTGGTTACCATTACAAAATTTAATGTTGAATCTGTAGTTTTTAATAATTATCAATAAAGTCTCATAGAATTTTTAATTATTTTTTAAATCTTGAACCTTTTCAATTGCAGATGAAAACAAAACTGATGCAATAAAATATGTCTATGACAAATTTCTTTAAAAACAAAATTAACAATGCTCTAGATATTTTACTAAAATAAAAATTACGATTCCGATTAAGAAATTTTAAACGAGCGATAAAATTATCATGCTACAAAAACAGTAAGAAATGCCTAATAAAAATAGCAAATATTACCACTAATTTAATAAAACGACCACAAATTAAATTTTCAATCACAAATTCAGTTTTTTTCCACTTATCTAGTTCAATAATTTTTATTTTAAACCATATTTTGATTAAAATAACCATAAATTTAATAAAAATTCAGAGTTGCTTAAAAGTCACAAGTCCAAGTCACGACTTTTTTTTTTGAAAAGTCCGACCAAAGACTTTAAATTTTTTTTTTCAAAAAAAAAGTCCAAGCCAGGACTTTAAAATTTTGAATACTGAAGAAGAAATTTATGCTTAAATTGCAAGAAAATTCTGTGAATGGCAAATCTATTGCATTAGACAACCCAAAAGTATTTAAATTTTTTGATATTAAGCCTGATCTAGCAAATTAAAAAAAAAAAATTTGAAAAAAAATATTTTAAGTCCCGACTTGGACTTTTTTTTAATGACTTCGACTTTTTTTTGGGACTTTTAAACAACTCTGTAAAAATTATCAAAAGAATTTTTAAAAATTACAAAATAACGAAATAACTTTTTTTTTAATTGCATCCCGGAAAAAAAAGAACGCTAAAAAACGCTTAAAGAACCCCGTTCTTCATCAGCGTTTTTCACGCCGCCGAACGGCGTTTTTTGAGCGTTTTTTTATTTTACAAAAATAATTTTTTTTAAAACAGAGCTTTAAGATTTAAATTTCTTTTGTTAAAATAATATAAAAAAAAGATTTGACACGTTTTTTTGATCAATTTAAATTAATAGAACTTTTTCGGCTTCGCAAATTAGTTTATTTTAATATTTTTTATAAAAATATATAAAATATAAATACTTTATATAAGCTGTCACATTATAATCATTTATGGTGATTCAGTTGGAAATTCTAAATCTTTAGCTGAATCTTTTTAACTGCATTAAACATATTTTAATCGCATGAGAAATGAAAAAAATGTTTTTAGATAATTTTGAACTTCCTAAGGGTCACGGCTGTTTAATTATAATTTAAATTAAAAAAAATTAAAAATTTTTTTTCTATCGATAAGAATATTTTTTTTTTTCGATAAGAAAAGATATATCGAAAAAATCGAGCAAATACATTAATTCATTTTTTTCATATTCTTACTATTTAAAAATCAAATGTGGTAAAAAAAAGTAAAACTTACAAAATTTTTTTTCTTTAGATAATAAACAAAGAAAAAAAACAAAAAATTTTAAAAAAATGTCAAAATTTCGTTTTTTTTCGGACATTTTGGTTTTTACTTTTTTTACTATATTTTACGAAAAATATAGTAAATTTACGTAAAATACGGTAAATTTACTAAATTTTACTTTGATAATTTTAAGTAAATTTACGTAAATTTTCGTAAATTTACGATATTTTACGTAAAATATATTAAAAAAAAGTAAAATACAGATATCGTAATAACACTGTATGATCTACACAAGTTATTAGAAAGCTTAAATAAAAAAGTCGAAAAAATGAAGGAAAATATTCGGATATATCAAGAAATGCAAAATTTGTGACACCCAAATAAAATAATAATTATTTTTTTTATTTGAATAAATGTAAGCAATAATTTTTTTATTATGTAATTTTCAAAAATTCTTTTGATAATTTTTTTAAAATTTATTGTTATTGTAATCAAAATATTGTTTAAAATAAAAATTATTGATAATATAACTAGATTAGTGGAAAAAAACTGAATTTGTGAATGAAAATTTAATTTGTGGCTGTTTTATTAAATAAGTGTTATAATTTACTATTTTTGTGGTTACAGTTTACTATGATCCTTTTTAAACATACAGTGCTGATTGGGACTGTATTAATTCAGCAAGATAAATTTTGGCAAAATTAAAATTAGCAAAAGTTTAGCTCAGCAGAGTTTCATTTAAGCAAAATAAATATGGCTGTTGATAATTTAATTGATCAATTTAAAAATCTGAATTTAAATAATGGATATGTAAGCACTTCATAGAGAGGATTCCCTCATTTATGCTCAAAAGGTGGTTTTTTCTTTTGCGTTTTATAGTGAATCAAATAACATCATTAGTTGGCGTTGTATAGAACCTTACTGCAAGTCCAAATGCACCACCTTAGTAAAACTATTGGCTTGAATTATACGATCAACTACATCAACTCATATAAATTTTTCTTGGATATTGGAAAATGGATTTTTGATTTTTTTTTCTATCAAAATGTAATGAAATTTTAAATATATTTATGCAAATTAACGCTTAATTAGTGATGAAAAATAAAAATATTAATGTTTAAATAATTTTTTTCAAGGTAAAAATTTTCTAATTAAACCTTGCTAAACTGATTGATTCCCGCTCTGATTTTATACTAAGGTTTTTTTGTAATTTTGCGTAACTTTTCGAAAAATTAAAATATAGTCTAAAAATGTCATTTTAAAAAAAAACGAAATTTTTGAAATTTAACCTTTTATTTTACATATATAATTTTTCGAAAATTTACGTAAAATTACTAAAAACCCTAGTATCAAATCGGCACTGTATTCTATTTTAAGCAATTTATTTACTTAAATAATTACTTAATCTGGTTTCCGAGACATTTAGTATAGGGCCGGGTCCATTATTTTCATCCGAAGAATAGTTCTACTGTTAATATTAAAATTTAATGTTTCTAAAAAATCAATTGAAAATAATAATGTTAAATTTAATTTAACATCCTCTCTTCCTTCAGTTTGAAAAACTTCATAGAAAAAATTTTTTTTTGACAGATTATGTCCATAGGAAGATTAAGAAGAAATAAATAATGTGAACCTAAAAAACAACAACATAAAACGTTTAATTTTGAATCTAAAAAAGTGAACTAAAACATTAAGTCAAATATTATTATTTAAATAAAGAAAACAAAACATAAAAAACAAGGGTCTAGTGGAAAATGTGAACAATTGTTCACAAAAAAATGTGACCATGAGTATCAAGTCCAAAATGTGAACATTTTGTTCACATAATCTCTGGTCACATATTTGGTGACCATAAGCTGGTCACATAAATAAAAATGTTCACCAAATTTTAGATTAATAAAACGCGTATAATATATTTTAATAACTAAAATATGTAATCAAATAACTAAAATACTGAATTTGGAACTAAATAAAAACATTTTATTTTATTTTTGTAATTAATGTCAATTACGTTTAAATTAATCACTTTTCTAATTTGTTAATACATAATTGATTGAAATGAAACTTTTATACAACAAAAAAAAACAAAAATTAAATATTAATTAATCTGATAATGTTCAATAAAAATTTCCGCTTTTTATCTTTCTTGCTTCTTTTATCAAATTAACTCTTCACCATTTATATACAAATGTAACCTTATCCCTAACTCTTATTTTTACCTAACTCACTACATTTCAAAAAAAAAAAAAATAAATAAAAGCTGTAACACATGTAACAATCTATTCCAAATCATGTCTTCTGAAATTTCATTTATTTAGCTTATTTTACTTTTTTTTTAATTTTTATCTCATTTTATTAACTTTAATTTTATTTTTTTTTTTTTTTTTTTTTTAATTTATTCTGAAGGAGCTCTAGCTCGGTACAGAAAACAAATAAATAATAAATAAATAAAAATCCCATAAATCCAAAATTAAAAAAAATGTCCTTAATCGAAGAAATCCCCAATAACATTTCTCAAGATCAGGTTTTTGAACCTAATTCAAAGAGAAAAACTAGAGGAAAAGGTAAAACTTATTTTCCTTTCTGTAGTTTTCTTTCTTTGGAGAATGCTAAAGAATGCCTAGATCGAGAATTTGAAGGAAATAACTGGACTATAAAAAGAGCGACCGAAACATTGCAAGCAGATGTAATATGGTATCAATGTACAAAATGTACTATTCGACTTAAAATTGTCCCCTATTTGGAAAGCAACGACGCAGTCATGATAGAAATGACTAAAGAGAATCATGAGCACAGTGATTGGGAGTCACGTAAAACATACTCAGTAATTAGAGAACCAGCAAGAAGCAAGATTATAGAATACGAGAAAATGAGTAAGTATTTTTGTAAAAACAAGTTTTTTTAAATTTTCATTAATGATTGCTTTTAAGATATAAAGCCAGCTACAATCATCGACATGTTACAAGAAGAAAGAATCGAGTGTCCGAGCATTGGCCAACTTAATAACTTTTTATCAAATTTGAGACGTAATCAGCATGGATCCAAAAGCATGACAATGAGTGAATTGGTCGATTTTGTTACCCCAAGATTACAAATGCCCTTAGATGTTGACCAACCGTTCATAGCAGGATATGAATATGACGCTCCAAACATCGAAAAAAGATGGTTTAGATTCAGTCGAAAATGTTGAAGGAGTCGATTAAGTAAGTATTTTAAATTTTTTTAAAAATAAGCGCGGAAGACCAGCCGGATCAAAAAACAAAAAAAAAATAAATTAAGTATTTTTTTTGTATTTAAAAAATATATTTTGATTATATTTTTATTTTTTTGTTCTAATTAGTTAATTTGTGTTACTTTTTTCTAAAAAATAATATTAAATAAATAAATTTGTTCTAAATTCAGTATTATAGTTTTTTTTTTGCATAAAATAAACACAGGTAATAATTATATGCCTTAATAAAATAATAATTAAATAATTTAAAAAAGACAAAAATTTAAAAACACTATTTTATAATGCTTAGATAAATTTTAACTCTTATTCTTTTACACTATGATTAAGATTAATTTAATTTTTTTTCATAAATTATGAAATTTTTTAAAAATAATTTTTTAAAAATAATTTTTTAAAATAACTTTTTAAATTCTACTTTTTTTTCTTTTTTTTTATACTTGTCCATGGGACTTTAATTTTTAATAAATAAATAAAAAAAGGAATTGGAATTTATCTTTTTTTTTTATTTAAATTTAAAATTAAACTTTTATTCGAAAATTAATGTTCACAAAAAATAAAAACTGGACTCGAAAAATTTTTTTATTTTTTTATTTATCTATTTTGGTCACCAAATATGTGACCAGAGATTATGTGAACAAAATGTTCACATTTTGGACTTGATACTCATGGTCACATTTTTTTGTGAAAAATTGTTCACATTTTACACTAGACCCAAAAACAAAAATGAGATGATAGCTGCAATGGATTTATGTGAGTAAAATTAATTCAGAGGTCGAACTTGATTTTTTTTCTTTAATTTTAAATCAAAATGACACTTTTCTAATGTTCTAACTTACTTTTTTACTTACTTGACCTTTTTTTTTTTTAATTTAAAAAAAAAAAATTTATTTGTTTTGTGACAGTCTAAAAAAAAAATTAAAAATGTTTGAATCATTTTTTATGTGTCCCTTAATTTTGGACCCTTAAATAAATTTAGCATCGCTTGTTGTCTAGGCGCACTGAGTACCACTTTTTGTCTATTCCAATATGGTTTTAATTATTTACATTACTACCTTTGGGTCTTTCTATTTAATCGATTCGATTCTATACCAAAGGTTATCGATTCACAAAAAAGTTTTAATTATTTTTGAATTAAACACAATGCGTATTTTAATTCAAAATTTTTAAGGGTCTGCTAGAGTATGAGATCACCTAATATGTGATGAATATTGATCACTTAACTAAACTAAAGAAATAACCAAATTTTTTTTCTGATCATATAACCAAGGAGACCGATTTTTAAATATAGATAGTAAAAAAAAAATCTAAAGCAAACAATAGTAGTAAAACCTTAGAAAATATTTTTTATTCAATTAGATTGTCCAAAAATTAAAAAAATCAGGCTTATTTTTAAGTCACAAGCTTTAATCTAACTTATCAAAAGATATGACTTGGGCTTAAATCTATTTTCTAATCATGGCTGTTTTTAAGCATAAATTAATCAACCCTTTCGAAGCGACGAAGTTACTTTAGCGGCGATTTGATACTTAATATATTTCGGATACTTCGAAGAGGATACTTAATATTAAATATTATTCATGCACCAAAAAATCTCAAACGATATATTAGTTAGAAAATTCATGATCTACTTATTTAAGGAATTTTTTATTTATAAAAATAACTTATCACTTATTAATAAAATTTTATTTTTCTATTATATTTTGCTTCAAGAATTTTTAAAGCTGGAAAAAAAAATCGAAATATTAAAGATATTAAATCTTATTACACTTTTCATTCAGTAAATACAAATGTAAATTTTCGGTTTTTAAATTCTTTAATTGACTTAAAAAGAATTGGATCTTTTTTATTTTTTTAAAGACTAGTGAAAAAATCCGATATTTTCACTTTTCTTCAAAAAAACAATTAATTTTTTTCTTTTAGGACACATTTATAAAAAAAATAATAGCTTTATTCAAGTATTATTAATGAATTTGAATCAATGCATAATCCTAAGATTAACTAAAAATATCGATAAAGAAAATTTTTCGAAACAAAGTCTTTATTTAATCCTTTTTAAGAACAAAAATCAAATATTCGACAAATAATTGATTATTTCTTTGTATTTAAATGGCTAGATTTTTCTCAAACCTGTTATTTTTTAAAAATTTATCTTTTATCTTCTAATATACATTTAGTCTGTAAAAAATGCAATTTTTTAACTTAATTTTTCGATAGGTTTGAGTGAAGAACTCAGATCTAAGGGGGAAAAAATGAAAAATTCATCTTTTATTCTTCACAAATATTCAAATTTTAACTACTGCGAAAAAGATGTGACTATTATTAATTTCTAGTTTCCTAAATTATTATTATTAAACCTAAAATTACACAATTTTTTTTAACAATTGGTAACATTTTAAACTTATAAAATTGTTTTTTTTTTACATTTTTTGTTTTGATTAAAATAAATTTGTTAAGCAAATTTTAGAGTTGAAGAATTAATATCTTACTGTAGATAGCCTATCGAAAATTTTTTTTGAAAAAATCTACTAAATTAATATTTTAAAACTGTTATTTAAGAAATTTTTTACTATCAAATTGGATTTACCACAACTTAATACGTAGAATACCACAAACACAAGCTATAATTAATTTCAAAGTTGATAAGTTAATTTTTAATCATTAAAGAATAAGTTTAAAAATATTTTTTGGTTCAAAATTATAATTCATTATATAAATTAATTAAATTCAATAATCTAATCTACCATTTCTGAAACACAGCAACCCAAAGGTAAGTCCAAGACCATTCATAAAGTACCATTTTTTTCATTGACAACTTGTTTTTTATTTTTTCTTTGAATAAAAATATGAAAATTTTAAATTCTTTGATTTTAATTCCATTTCGAATTATTTTATTTTAAATCATTTGTCTTTTTTTATTAGAGTAACATTATCATTATTTTTTCTTTATAAAACACGACTGTAATTGCTCAAAATAAATTGAGGATTTGTAAAATATAAGCATTTTGAATTTGATTAGTATTAAGAGTCAAAAAATTTTCTATAAAATAAATAAAATTAGATATTTCGTTTTATAGAGCATGAAGTGCAATCGATCTTAAAACCTTTAAAATTTTTTTCATGGTAAAGATTGGAAAAAATGAGAAATTTGAAATAAAATTATTTATGAATTTATTAATTTCGATTAAAATTTTAAATTTTCTAATATTCAAACTTTATATTGAATCGTCGGTAATTTTTTCTTTCTTCAGATTTAAAAAATAAACTCAATTATACTTTAAGAATGAAAACAAATGAGTTAAAGCTTGTTTTTTTAGATACCTTGCAAAAATTTATAAAAAATAAACTTTAAGAATTTAACAAATAAAATTCGAATAAATCAGTATTAAATTTACAAGAGTAAATTTCAAATTCTATATTTCATTTCATATAACTTTTTAGTTTAGTTATGATTTAAAATAGTTATATTTTTTTCAATAAAATTATTGCATTTTATTTTTTTTTTTTTTTGGCTTATAATTTAAGTTATCGGAATTCTTTTAAGTGATATTTTCTTCAGATATATTAATTTGATTTTCTAACTCCAAAGCAATATTCTTTATTAATAAAATAAGAATTTTTCTAGTTTTTTAACAGCTTAAGGTTTATTTTTAACAAAAAAAATAATAAATTTATGATTAATCATCAATAATCCTGGCTATAAACTTAAAAAATCTTTTTTTATTTGAGATAAAACAACTGAAGATAGTGAATTAGGCGAAGTAACTTTATCATCTAAAATTGACATGTCAAAAATGGAAAAACCAACAATCAAAAAATCCTCTGAATCGTTTAGACACAAAAGCCTGATTGGAAAATTCCAGAATTTGTTAAAATCAACATATAATAAAAAAATTCAAAATACAAAAAGCGATAAGAACCATTTAGACCCGAAGTCAAATGAAAAATCTAACAAAAAATCAAATGCTCCCGCTGAAAATCAAAATTTAAACACCAAAGAGCCAAAATCAACTGAAAAAATTACTGCCATTAACAACGTAATGAATTATAGATTTTAGAAACTGATTTTAATAAAGTAATTTTTTTAGAGCTCGGATGATTTTTTGCTTGAAAATGACACATTATACAAACAATACATCCCAAATCAAAACCAATCTAATTATGTATCCAATTCTGTGCAAGTTTTGAATGAAATACAGTCGAATCTACAATCAAACTTTGCCAATCGAGAATCAGTTTATTACCAATCGATTGATAACTCTAATGAATACTTTTTAGAGCAGAAAAAGATACTAAGGGAAAAACAGAAGAAGATTCTTGAACAGCAGCAAAAATATTATCAAGAAAACGATAGACATCCAAGATGTGTTGCCAGAAATTCAAGCATTTTTCAACAGTATCGACCACTTGTGGAAGCAAATGAAAAAATTCGTCTCTCAGCCCCGTTCAACGCCTCAACTCAATCCAATTTAGTTTCAGATTTAATTCGGGAACAAGATTTTACTCACAAATACTTTCCTGAAACAGCTTCGACTACTTCATCCATAGTGTCCACATCTTCAGCGTACACGACATCGTCGGTCGCATCCGAACAACAAAATCAACAACTCCTAAGCTCGCAATATGAATATCAAAATTTTAGTCACATTGCAAATATTACAGAAGTTTAATTAGCTGTAAATAAAAATGATATTGAATAATTTTTTCTCTATTTTTATTAGTTTTTTTTTTTAAATAAAAGTTTTAACATGATAGTTGATAGATTTTTGCTCGATCTCCAAAATTGTTTCTTTTTGTATACTTTTATAAATCAATTATGTTATCTTAAAAAATAAATTATTTCAAAAAAAATAAAATACTTTTAATTTTGTCCTTAAGAATATTCGTAAAAACTACGATGCGTAAAAAGATTAAGAATATTTAATTATTGATGAACCATCTGAACACTCTCAAAATAACATCTTTTAAAAACAAAAAAAAGCTACAAAAAATTTTTGCATAAGTAAGGTTCCGGCAATGCAAAACGTCTACACTTTCTTAGGATTCGATTTTTGACCTCAAATTTGTAATCTGCATATATAAAAACCCCAGAATGCCAATTATTAGGGGGGGAAGATAAAAAAATTTTATCCGCTACAGGGGCTCAAAGAGGTTTTTAATTGTACTGCATCTTGAACTGGGATTACCAACTAAAATCCAGAAATCACTGGTGGACAGGTTTAGCCAAGAGGAACTTCAGCAAAGGTAATTATGAGCAGATTACCCAAATCATGTCATCCCTGTTTCCCTTGGACAATGACCCAAATGTAGCGTTCACTTCACTACTGGACAAATATCAACAGGCACCGGAAAACAGCATTCCTATCATCGAACCTTGCTCAATAAGAAATCTAAGACCGAATTGGCTAAACAAGGAGATCACACATGGCAAAAATTAAGTTTGGACTATTCTGTCGAATTAGAGCGGGTAACTTGTGTGATACCAGCCCGTATAGCCGAATGGTTTGTGTGTTAGTCATGCAAGCAGAGGATCGAGGGTTCGAAACCCGCTGAGGGTGAAAAAATCTTCAAAATATCTCTGCAGTACGGGACGAATGTTTAAACCCCTTTCATCATAAAAAATAGGGGTACCGGTTTCGACTGGGTAATAATAGCGGTGTAGATGACCAACTCGATGCAGCTACCTCTGTGTCAGGTCGGAGCCGTAGCTCAAAAAGGTACAGGAAAAGGAGATGAGCGCCTCCCCATTATCCACTAGGATAGAAAGGGACATATTATTAACTTGTGTGATAGCGTCAGGGAGGAGTATAAGAAGGTCTGCAAAGATATGAAAATAGCTGTCAGGATAGCGCGCCTCAACTTTGAATCCAACCTTGCCTCAGAGTGTAAAATTGAACCCAAGCTACTATACAGCTACATCAACAATCAGAAAATCTGCAAGGAATCAATTAGAATGATGAAAGATCCTAATGGCACGATCACAACAGTAACCGAATCCGTAAATAATATTCTGAATGATCAGTTCTGCATGGTTTTCAATACTCTATCAGAACCAATCCGAGTTGACTCGAGATCAAGACATTACAACATAAGAGTCCAATGCTGCTCCTGCTCACCAAGGAGCAACATGGTTTTGTACAAAACAAGTCTTGTATCACGAATCTCCTGAAGACTATGGATACGATAACGGATGCCTTTAACAATGGCCATCAGACCTTAGTTGTCTTTTTAGATTTTCAGAAGGCCTTCGATAAAGTATGTCACGAATCACTCCATTTCAAGCCGAAGCAACTGGGCTTCTGCCAAGAACTAAGGAACTGGATAAGAAGTTATCTAAGAAGTAGGAAGCAAAAAGTTGTGATTGGTGACAGCTACTCGGAATGGAAACCTGTAACCAGTGGAGTCCCTAAGGGGAGCGTCCTCGGACCTCTCCTCTTCGTCATCTTCATAAATAACTTATCGGGGTGATTAAAAATAACGTTGACCTTGAGCTTGTCCAGAAAGACACTAGACGCCCTTGTCGACTGGGCAAATGAATGGCGCATGTTGTTCAACTCGGATAAATACAAAGTCATGGAAATAAGTAAGAGAAGCTATACTAGACCACAACTCACCATGGAAAATATAGATTCTTCAGACAGAAACGTCCTGGAATATACTGAAGTGGAACGTGACCTTGGCATTATGTTATCCTCCAACTTGAAATCGGAGAACCAGATATCCAATGCGGTGTCAAAAGCAACAAGTGCACTTAGTATCCTTAGAAAAATATTCAAAGGCTTGGAAAACCTCTTTGAGCCCCTGTAGCGGATAAAATTTTTTTATCTTCCCCCCCTAATAATTGGCATTCTGGGGTTTTTATATATGCAGATTACAAATTTGAGGTCAAAAATCGAATCCTAAGAAAGTGTAGACGTTTTGCATTGCCGGAACCTTACTTATGCAAAAATTTTTTGTAGCTTTTTTTTGTTTTTAAAAGATGTTATTTTGAGAGTGTTCAGATGGTTCATCAATAATTAAATATTCTTAATCTTTTTACGCATCGTAGTTTTTACGAATATTCTTAAGGACAAAATTAAAAGTATTTTATTTTTTTTGAAATAATTTATTTTTTAAGATAACATAATTGATTTATAAAAGTATACAAAAAGAAACAATTTTGGAGATCGAGCAAAAATCTATCAACTATCATGTTAAAACTTTTATTTAAAAAAAAAAACTAATAAAAATAGAGAAAAAATTATTCAATATCATTTTTATTTACAGCTAATTAAACTTCTGTAATATTTGCAATGTGACTAAAATTTTGATATTCATATTGCGAGCTTAGGAGTTGTTGATTTTGTTGTTCGGATGCGACCGACGATGTCGTGTACGCTGAAGATGTGGACACTATGGATGAAGTAGTCGAAGCTGTTTCAGGAAAGTATTTGTGAGTAAAATCTTGTTCCCGAATTAAATCTGAAACTAAATTGGATTGAGTTGAGGCGTTGAACGGGGCTGAGAGACGAATTTTTTCATTTGCTTCCACAAGTGGTCGATACTGTTGAAAAATGCTTGAATTTCTGGCAACACATCTTGGATGTCTATCGTTTTCTTGATAATATTTTTGCTGCTGTTCAAGAATCTTCTTCTGTTTTTCCCTTAGTATCTTTTTCTGCTCTAAAAAGTATTCATTAGAGTTATCAATCGATTGGTAATAAACTGATTCTCGATTGGCAAAGTTTGATTGTAGATTCGACTGTATTTCATTCAAAACTTGCACAGAATTGGATACATAATTAGATTGGTTTTGATTTGGGATGTATTGTTTGTATAATGTGTCATTTTCAAGCAAAAAATCATCCGAGCTCTAAAAAAATTACTTTATTAAAATCAGTTTCTAAAATCTATAATTCATTACGTTGTTAATGGCAGTAATTTTTTCAGTTGATTTTGGCTCTTTGGTGTTTAAATTTTGATTTTCAGCGGGAGCATTTGATTTTTTGTTAGATTTTTCATTTGACTTCGGGTCTAAATGGTTCTTATCGCTTTTTGTATTTTGAATTTTTTTATTATATGTTGATTTTAACAAATTCTGGAATTTTCCAATCAGGCTTTTGTGTCTAAACGATTCAGAGGATTTTTTGATTGTTGGTTTTTCCATTTTTGACATGTCAATTTTAGATGATAAAGTTACTTCGCCTAATTCACTATCTTCAGTTGTTTTATCTCAAATAAAAAAAGATTTTTTAAGTTTATAGCCAGGATTATTGATGATTAATCATAAATTTATTATTTTTTTTGTTAAAAATAAACCTTAAGCTGTTAAAAAACTAGAAAAATTCTTATTTTATTAATAAAGAATATTGCTTTGGAGTTAGAAAATCAAATTAATATATCTGAAGAAAATATCACTTAAAAGAATTCCGATAACTTAAATTATAAGCCAAAAAAAAAAAAAATAAAATGCAATAATTTTATTGAAAAAAATATAACTATTTTAAATCATAACTAAACTAAAAAGTTATATGAAATGAAATATAGAATTTGAAATTTACTCTTGTAAATTTAATACTGATTTATTCGAATTTTATTTGTTAAATTCTTAAAGTTTATTTTTTATAAATTTTTGCAAGGTATCTAAAAAAACAAGCTTTAACTCATTTGTTTTCATTCTTAAAGTATAATTGAGTTTATTTTTTAAATCTGAAGAAAGAAAAAATTACCGACGATTCAATATAAAGTTTGAATATTAGAAAATTTAAAATTTTAATCGAAATTAATAAATTCATAAATAATTTTATTTCAAATTTCTCATTTTTTCCAATCTTTACCATGAAAAAAATTTTAAAGGTTTTAAGATCGATTGCACTTCATGCTCTATAAAACGAAATATCTAATTTTATTTATTTTATAGAAAATTTTTTGACTCTTAATACTAATCAAATTCAAAATGCTTATATTTTACAAATCCTCAATTTATTTTGAGCAATTACAGTCGTGTTTTATAAAGAAAAAATAATGATAATGTTACTCTAATAAAAAAAGACAAATGATTTAAAATAAAATAATTCGAAATGGAATTAAAATCAAAGAATTTAAAATTTTCATATTTTTATTCAAAGAAAAAATAAAAAACAAGTTGTCAATGAAAAAAATGGTACTTTATGAATGGTCTTGGACTTACCTTTGGGTTGCTGTGTTTCAGAAATGGTAGATTAGATTATTGAATTTAATTAATTTATATAATGAATTATAATTTTGAACCAAAAAATATTTTTAAACTTATTCTTTAATGATTAAAAATTAACTTATCAACTTTGAAATTAATTATAGCTTGTGTTTGTGGTATTCTATGTATTAAGTTGTGGTAAATCCAATTTGATAGTAAAAAATTTCTTAAATAACAGTTTTAAAATATTAATTTAGTAGATTTTTTCAAAAAAAATTTTCGATAGGCTATCTACAGTAAGATATTAATTCTTCAACTCTAAAATTTGCTTAACAAATTTATTTTAATCAAAACAAAAAATGTAAAAAAAAAAACAATTTTATAAGTTTAAAATGTTACCAATTGTTAAAAAAAATTGTGTAATTTTAGGTTTAATAATAATAATTTAGGAAACTAGAAATTAATAATAGTCACATCTTTTTCGCAGTAGTTAAAATTTGAATATTTGTGAAGAATAAAAGATGAATTTTTCATTTTTTCCCCCTTAGATCTGAGTTCTTCACTCAAACCTATCGAAAAATTAAGTTAAAAAATTGCATTTTTTACAGACTAAATGTATATTAGAAGATAAAAGATAAATTTTTAAAAAATAACAGGTTTGAGAAAAATCTAGCCATTTAAATACAAAGAAATAATCAATTATTTGTCGAATATTTGATTTTTGTTCTTAAAAAGGATTAAATAAAGACTTTGTTTCGAAAAATTTTCTTTATCGATATTTTTAGTTAATCTTAGGATTATGCATTGATTCAAATTCATTAATAATACTTGAATAAAGCTATTATTTTTTTTATAAATGTGTCCTAAAAGAAAAAAATTAATTGTTTTTTTGAAGAAAAGTGAAAATATCGGATTTTTTCACTAGTCTTTAAAAAAATAAAAAAGATCCAATTCTTTTTAAGTCAATTAAAGAATTTAAAAACCGAAAATTTACATTTGTATTTACTGAATGAAAAGTGTAATAAGATTTAATATCTTTAATATTTCGATTTTTTTTTCCAGCTTTAAAAATTCTTGAAGCAAAATATAATAGAAAAATAAAATTTTATTAATAAGTGATAAGTTATTTTTATAAATAAAAAATTCCTTAAATAAGTAGATCATGAATTTTCTAACTAATATATCGTTTGAGATTTTTTGGTGCAGAAGAATTTGAATTCAAATCGAAGAATCCATTAAAATTAAGAAAATTGGTGAATGTTTCCAAGCTTTTAGCAAAAAAATAAAAAAATATATTCATTAATCTATTTTATTCTTTAAATTTGTATTTACTAGATAATTCTCTAATTAACTAAGCTGATAAGGATTGATTGAAATATTTTGAAAAATCTAAATGAGCATCTTTTGAGAGAGCATCATTTATTAAAATAAAAATAAACATGGTTAATCTTGAAAAATCCCAAAATACAATGACTAAATTTGATTTTAGTGTATATATGATTTTATCTAAATATTATTCTATGAAATTTTAAAAAATTTAAACCTTTTTTTAAAATTGTAAAAAATAACGGTTATTATAGTCGAGCAACAATAAACAAGAAAAGGATTCTTGATAAGATTTTAATTGAATCTTATAATATTATTTACAAAAAAGGTTCTAAAAGTATAAATATAAGTATAAGATTGTTTAGTTTTCTGAAGAAAATATTAACGGTATACATTGATATCAAGATTTCAACAAGTAAAATTTTTTATCTTTAATTTTTTATTTTATGTAATCAAAAAATAAAAATTTAAGTCAAAAAGTTAAACGCTTTACAAAATTGAAATTTAAGATAATATTTAGATAAAATACTTAAAGTACAGGCAAAATTTTTTCAATATTATTAAACTTAAATTAATGTGTTAATATTTAATATTTGAAAAATAAAATCATCTAATAAAAACGTTGTATCCATGATAATTTAAAATTAATGATAGGACAATCTTAATTATTATCATTTTTTAAGCTTTTAAATCTTTTAAAACTGGTTAAAATGACTCCAATGGTATTTTAAGTGTTTAAAATAGGCTTTCAATTTTTTCATCAAAAAATGTACCATTTAAAACAAAAAACATTTATGTCTTATAAAAAATCATCTGTTAGTTAGGTTCAATTAATCACTTTAAGATATATATTAATGTACAAAATGTTGTTTTTTAAATTCTAATTTATATATTTTTCGTACCAGTCTTTTGCCTTTGTTTTCCTACCGCACTTTTTTTCGAAACCTATTTTAAACCTATTTTAAAAGCTATAACAGATTTGTATAAATTTATTCTTAAGTTTTTTATTTTAATGCAGCATTAATAATAGAGATTCTGTCATAAAAATAAAAATTAATTTTTTTGAATATTTTAATTATTCGATAAAAAAAAATACTTAAATCTAATTTTTGACGTGGCATTATTTATTAGAAGAATTTAAAATTGACTTGAAAAATATGGTAAATATTTTAAAAATTAAAAATCGAGTCGAAATAAAAAATTTTCTAAGAAATAATGCCCCGTCAAAAATCAAATTTTAGTTTTTTTTTTTTAATCGAATTATAAAAATATTCATTTCTAATTTTTTTTTTCGGCTTAATTTGCGATCCTGCATCAAATTCATAACTCAAAAAAAAAATTTTTTTTATTTTTATGACAGAATCTCTATTATTAATGCTGCATTAAAATAAAAAACTTTACTTTAAACTTGCTCCAAGACTCGAAATACAACTTTGACGAATGAGGTTTAAGTTAAGAATGTTTTAACATGGGCGAGATGGTATTTATTGCCTGCGCCAAAGATGTATTTTGGGTTCTGAGGCTGCAATATCGAACGAGGAAATACGGCAGAAAAAATTATTTTTTTTTGGTGACAAAAAAATAAAATAGTTAGAAAAATAAATTATTCCCTAAAAAACATATTTCCTAAAAGATGTAAAATTTTTATAAAAAAAAAAATTTAATTACCCAATTTTTCCCTTGATTTATCAATAGCGGTGAGAAAGCTTCTATTCTTTGGATTCAGTCTATTCATATTTGATTTTTCGCTATCAATATCTTCAACTTGACTCGAAGTCAAATCATTTCTACAAGAGTTAAGAGCCTCTATTTTGCTATTATTCAAACACTTATTTTCAAAAAGCCTTTTGTTATACTGACAAATTGGTATCGATTCCATGGATGCTGATTTTACATTCTGCGGCACAAGATATTCGTTTTGACTTGGATTTAGCAATTTAGCCGGACGCCCAAGTGTCTGGCATGAATTATTTTGACTCTGAATTATTTGCAAAGTATTTGATCTTTTCGGATTGTGGTCATTTAGAGATTGATTTCTTAGATGTTTTCCAAAAGTGGCATAACCATTTGTTATGTCGCCAGCCTTGGCGCGCTTTTCGGACACACTGCGCCTGCTCGGTGCATCCCGATTAAACCGTGAAAACTGTTCCGCATCGCCATACTCGTCCGATTTTCTGTTCGCATGTTTGTTCGGCTTGAGTGCGCTTTTGACAGGCGACAGCGATTCATCTCGCTTGGCCGACTTAGTCTGGAAATTTATCTTTCTCGACACTGTAATCTCAACCAGACCTGGCTCTATCTCCCGGCGCAAACCATCTTTTAGAATATTCATAGCTTCCTCATTTGATTTACCAAGCAAAGAACATCCATTTATGTTTATTATTTGATCATTGAGTCTCACTCGACCATCTCTGCTTGCAGCTCCACCATCTATCACCGCTTTCACATAAACTCCCAAATCGACCAGATTTTCCGATTCTTCAAGACGCTTGGTCTTGCCTTTCACACTTATTCCCAAACTGTCACATGCCACTTTTATTTTAAATGTAAACTTTTGTCTCTTTGGATTCTGGTCCTTGGTACTGAGAGAATTGTCCAATTTTTGCTCTGTCACTTTGTCCGAGCTGCTCTCGCACTCTGGGTTCGTGTCACTGTCCAACATTTGTCTAGAGACCACTATGTCAACCGTGTCACCCAAATTGGTGTCTCTCAGAATGCTGACCGCTTCATGCAGCGTTTTCTGAGTCATGTCAATGTTGTTCACTTCAAGCAGGCGATCTCCGCGCTGCAAACGACCATCTTTGAGCGCTGCGCCAACAGGAAGAATATTTTTTATGTAAATTGGACTGAATTCGCCCGGATTACAGTAATCCCTTGCTGACAATTTAAACCCCAGACCCTCAGCACCCTTGACAAGCTTGACACTTATTTTTGTGCCCATTTTTTTGGTGTTCAAAGCGCCCAAATTGATCGAATTTGACTTGAAGTTGTTGTCTTTGTTGCCAGACTGGTCTTCTTTTTGCTCATGGTTTTGATTGCCGCCCTCGAAATTAAAGTTGTTTGCTGGTCGAAAAATTTTGAATTCCAAGAGTCCATTTTGGGTCAAACTCGACTGATTTATGGCTTCGCGCAGAATATCCTGACACTTAACAAAGCCAAGTCCGATCAAATTTTTTCTATTTATTTCTATCAAGCGGTCGCCGACCTGAAGTCGACCATCGCGGTGAACTCGACCACTGGGCTCGATCCGCTGTATTATCAGACCCATGTCTCTAATTGAAAATTTAAATTTTTTTGTCCTTTTTTTATTTAAAATAGATAAATATGCTACCTTTGGCTAATGGAGTCAAATGTGGGAATCACATGAATGCCAAGCGGACCTGGTGTTTGATTGGTGTTTAAGAGAGTTATTGTGTACATGTTGCTTTCATTGCCAATAAGAGACCCGCTGGACCAAAGGCCACTCTCGTTTTTGACAATAGATTGACGATTTGAGTTCACTCTTGCAAATGACTTGCTATCTATTGAGTTTTGTGCTGCTTTTTTTTTTATTTAAATGAATATTTGTTTATTGAAAATTAAGATAAATTAATTACTAATATCATTTTGAAAATTATCGATCGGTTTTGGTTCGTTTGACTGATTGCGGAATTGGGACTGAGTTGAGGAAAATGAAGATTTTGTTGAAATTGAGTCAGACATGCTTTAAATAGTATATATAATCAACTTTTTTGAACGAATTTTCACTTAAAATTAAAATTTTGATAAAGTTTGTACATAATTTAATCCGACAATGAAATTTGAAACAGTTGAAAATTTACTAATTGTCTTTGAATACTAAAATAAAATAGAAAATAATGTTAAGTCCGATAAGATTTGATTTCATTTTTTTTTAATTAAAAAAAATTTATTACGTTTTTTTTTAATTTTTAAAATATTTTGAATTATGATCAAATCGTAAAATGCGCTTATTTTATTTGATTTATGAACAATTTAAAACAGAATTAAATAGTTGAATTTAAATTATATAAAAAATAAATTTAGAATGCTTATTCCTCAAAAAAACCACCCTAATAAATTATTTTACTTAATCATTACTTTTAGTCTACTTTTTTGTTTGACTGTAATTGTTCTATGGAATATTTTTGTTTTGCGTCTTAATGCCATATTTTCTTTACAGAGACTTTTATTTGAATAAAAAAACATTGCCAAGTTCATTGAATTTTTTCCTCTAAACAAAAGCTAATAATTTTCTCTTGTGCACCAGTTTAACTTTATAAATGCACACTTTTTTCTAACTTAAGAAATTTTTAAATATTATAAATTTTTCAAACCTTTAATTATGAAATTTTCAGCTATCTTAAGTGTTGATTTTTTTTCTTAAGTTATGCTAAAAATATACACTCAAAAGTAGCAGTAAAAAATATCTTACTCAATTTAAAATTTTTTTAAAAACGAAATTGTTTATTCAGGATTAAATTTTAAACTACTAGTTGTAAAAGATTTTATCCTTTAATTATAAATAAATTTGAGGATAAAGACACTATTCGGTTTGAGTAAATTAAAAATATTTAAATTAAAAATTTATCAGACAAGAGACCATAATTATGGAGATAATAATTTAGAATATAAATTGTAGAGAACTCATTAGATTCATTATTACTGTTCATTAACAACTCGAATATTTACATTTTGATAACTATTCAATAATCAATTTAAGGCTCGGATAGAAATTAAATATCAAAAAAAGAAATAACAAGTAATAAAATAAATCCAAGAGATTTACATCAAGTAAAATAATGGCTTTTAAGTCATTTTAAACTTTGAATAAATAAAAAAAAATATACTTGGATGACATTTTATAATTTATTTGCTTAAATAAAAATCTTATTTAATCTATGAAAAATTAAAATCAATTTATGAAAAAAGTTTTATTTTAGTCTTAACGTGAATTCGATTGCAAATCAAAACCAATTTTGAGAAATTTATAGTTCACAACTTTATTAATATATGTAATATTTAGGTCTTAATTAACAATCTTTTTTTTTTGGAGAAAATTAACAAATATTTTTTCTTGAAAAAAAATTTTGTTCAAAAATTTAGCTTTTAAAGAAGAAAAATTCCTTTTTTAAATAATTAATTTAAATTTCTTAATTTGTTTTAATGTAAAAATAAAATTGGTCTTTATCAATCAAGTTGCAATTTTTTGAGTATTAATTATTTCCATTTTTTCATTCTAATCAAATCTAATTTAGAAAAAAAAAACTGAAAATGAAATTTTGTTTATTTGATAATTTGAAACAGCTAATTTTACAATTATATTCTATTTTTTTTATTTAATGGATCAATTTAAAAAAATAAATAAAATTTGAATTTTAGATGTTTTTCATAAAAATAAATATTTTTTATATATTTTCAATTTTAGTAACACTTCACTTAAACGTTTTTTGAGTATTAGTAGAAGTTTGAGGTAATGAATGAAAAAGATTATATGGTTATATGGCGATCCAAGAACAATTTTGTTTAAATTGATATCAAAATGGTCATTTAATCCAAGAGTAGCATTTTCACGTGAGATTTTCCAATATACAGATAACAACATCATCATCATTAAACAGTTAAAAGTCTTTTGCAATGCTCGATTTACAGTGCTGCTACGATACGATGTTTTTACGTAATTTTACGTAAAGTTACGTTAATTTACGTAAAAATAGGAAATTCTATGAAAATTTGCGTAAAATTACGAAAATTTACGTAAAATTATGTAAATTTACGTAATTTTACTGAAAATTCCGTAATGCTTAAAAGAGCCAAAAAATGGCCGTTTTTGCGTTATAAATGGTAATTTTTTTTCAAATTTGATTTTGAAAATTTGGAGCAATTTTTAAGAACAAAAAAAATTACGTAAATTTTCGTAAAATTATGTAAAAACACCGTATCGTGGCAGCACTATATTATTTATTTTCTTTAATAATTTTTATTTAAAAATAAATTTTGAAAACAAAAAACTCTTTGACCTTTAAAAAATAAAGTATACAGCAATGTTAGATCATTAAAAATGTGTTTAATGTGTTTTAAAAATAATGTCATAAAGCAAATAATAGATGGACAGATAGCTATCAAATATTTGGCAAGTTTTATTTTTACTCTTTCAAAAAAACTTATTTTCTGAAATAGAATTCTAAAATGTTTCAAAAAATTTTGCGCTTTTTTAAAGTGTTTAATTTTTTTTATTAACAGATGCTAATTTTTAGAATATAAATCTTTAAGGTCTTTGGGCATCTATTAGCAAGCAATTCGATTCCTTTCTTGTAAAATTCATAGTTTTTGAGAAAAATAAAACTAGGCCTCCAGCTTCTACTTGGTCTTGTTTAGTAAGGTACTTTTCTCTAAGAAAGTGAGCCATAGAACTGATAAAATAATAACCAAAGGAAGAACGATCTGAAATATATGCTGAATGAAGGAAAAGTACAATCACATCCAGTTCTTCAATTTTTTCAATTGTTTTAGGCGTTTTAGAGGGTCTTGAAAAAATAAATCAATTTTTTTTTTACCAATTTTGAGTATTAGTGTTGAAGCGAAAGCTATTACCCTTTGAATATTCCAGCAGACTCTCAACATTGCCATTTTATCAAAGCATTCTCTTCGAGATGAATCCAACCACCGATTCCTTTTATCAAAATTTAGATCCATTTTCATCAGAAGTAATGATCCATCATATATGATTAAATTGTTTTCTACAAATTTTGATGCGTTGTTGCATATATAAAGGTATCAAATTTTTTGAAGAAACTAAACAGTGTTTGATTGCCTAATTAATAAACTAAAGGTAACGAGATATGATGTATTAAGATCATTTGATAATTTGCGAATACTAAGCTTGGTGCGATAGAGCGTTTTGATCGAAGCTAACTAGTCTTCAAGATTATTTATTATTATTCTAGTGAATAAATAATTATTTTTCTGCGAATATAAAAACCTACCTGAAAACCAATTTTTTAATGGGGCAAAAAAAAATTTTTTTTGGCTACCTCCTTCCAAAGATTAGTTCCAAAATTGTTAGTTGTATCCTTTAAGGTTTTGAAAAAACTCAGGACTTAGTAAACATATTTAAATATTATCATACAAACTGTTGAAACTCTTTGATTAAGCGTCAAAATGATGTATACACTTATTTATAAAGATTTTTTTACCTTTAATATTAACCGAAAACAAAATATTTTTTGGAAGTTTTCTCTATTTTTAGATCTCGTCCTTGGTTAACTTCCTAACTCTGATTTTTTTTTTGGATGAAAGCTAAAAAAAATCCGGACAAATCGTTGAGCTCACTTTTTTTTTATTTTTATTTTTAAGCCCATAAATTTTGACCAAAAAATTTAAATTTATAAAAAACTGAGAATAACACCTGTAGAATAAAAATGGCAATAAAAAATGGCACAAAAGTTTAGTTTAATTTGCTATAAAAGTGGACAAGTCCTTTCCCAATTTTTTCCCAATTTAAAATCAGGCTGGTTCTAGCTAAAAATTATATCATAAAGTTGAATTTTTGGGAAGCTGCTAGCAAAAAATGTACGAAACCATCAGATTTGTACAACTTTGTAAAAATTAACCAAAATTTGCCAAAAGCTGAAGTCGTAAGGCGATTCACAGGTCTTGGATACAAAAAACGTTCTGTTTATCGCTGGCTAGATGTTATAGAGAAAGATAAAACTTTCACGAGAAAAAAAGGAAGTGGTAACGTGCTAAAATTGCGACGAAACTAATGGTTGCTAAACTTAGAGCCTATGACAATCAAAAATCGGGTCAACCTGTCAACATGTCTACCTTGGAGAGTGTATTAAGAAACCACTTGAACCAATGATTAAAGAATATTATCAGGATGGCATTTATGTATTTTGGCCCGACTTAACATCATCTCAATATGCAAATATGGTACAAAATTATATGTTAGATAAAAATATAAGGTATGTTGCCAAATAAGTGAATCCAGCAAACGTACCAAAAGCACAACAAATCGAAGATTTTTGGAGAAATTTGAAAGCTAAAGTTTATGAGGCTGATTGGAAGGCCAAAAATCTAAAGCAACTCGAAAACAAAATTCGCATTTGTCTGAGCATGGACCCAAAGGTTGTACAAGACCATACCAACCAAGATTGTTCGCTCTAGGCTCCATATCATCATGGAGTTCAATACCTTAACTGATATCATTTTTTCAAAATAGCAGGTTATAATTTAAAAAATAAATGTAAAGCCTTTTTTAAATAAAAAATTTTTTATGATAAAATTAATTTTGTGCCATTTTTTATTCTACACCCGTTATATAGCAAGACGCATCATTCAAGTATCATCGCATCAAGAGAAAATGAAAACCTTGAAGATATGTAAAACTCTACTTTATTTTTTTAAGACAGGTAGAACGAAACTTAAAGAAAGATAAAAGAACATAAATAAAGAAACACTTTATCTAATAAAAAAACATAAATTTGCAATATCAAATCGTTTTTTTCACAAAAAACAATGAAAGTTTTAAAGCTAAAAATAATTGATTTGAAATTATTATATTAATTTTTTCATTTGACTTTTATTGTAAACCTTTTAAACCTATTTCATATTAAACAGTTATCAAAGAAAGAAGTTATCTATTTTCTCTGTGATTTAAATGTTAACAAAGATCTAAAAAACTTGCAGGTGTTTATTCAAAAATCTTTTTGAACTTTTTTAATTTCTAATTTTTCTTATGATGAGAAAAAATTTCAAAAAAAAAATTGAGATATTATGCAATTTTATTAATAAAAAAATGGTTTAAAAAATTTCTAGGCATTCTATTGTTGAGGACAATTATTTATTAAAATAATATGAGAAATTTTAGACTTATAATTTAAATGAAAAATCGAGCATATAAAATGTTTTAAGTTCAAACTTTAGCTTTTTGAACAAAAGTTTTAACTATATCCAGAAAAAGTCTTATTTTTTGATAAGTTTATTAATTCTAATCTACTTTTTTATTTAAATAAAAATAGGTGAACGAAATAAAAATCTACCGTTGAGAACCAGCCTTATTTTTCTAACATTATTTTTCATGATATTAAATCCGGATAATTCTTTCCTTTTTTAAAAATTTTAATTTTTGACCTAATATTTTTTGTTCCATTTGCTTTTCTCCGTTATTTAAAATTAGACTCGTTCTTGATTCTTATATTTAGAACTTTGTTTTTTCATTCAAGTCCACTTTCTGATAATCTTTGACTAACCAAAAGAGCACAAGATTTTAGTGCTATTTGATTTGAATTATCTTTTCCTGCAAGATTGTTTTTATAAGGGTATTATACTATTTTTTTTACAAACTACATACTAGTTTATCTTTTCCATTTGAATTCATGATGCTATTTTGATTGATCAATGACTTCTATAAAAAAATATTTAAATTTGAATTTAGGATAAACACTATGTTATCAATATTCATTTGATATAGATCTTTTCTTATTTATTTATTTTTTCATAATTTTAAAAACACCTTAAAATTTTTAATGTTTTTTATTATATTTTTTAGCTTTGTTTATTTGATTTCTAGAAAATTAATAAATAAATTAATAAATTGAATTTAAATTCACAACTCCAAAAAATAACCAAAACAAAACTATCAAAAATCTGAAATAATCTAATTTTTTGAACTTTGACTTTAAAACATCAAACATTTTTTTACAGTAAAAATTAGCATATATTTGAATATTTATAAACCTTTTAATTTTTGTAGCCAATATTCAAATTAGTTAATAATGAATTCTATTGCACAAGTTCAACAAACAATTAAGGTTTTTGAAAAATTTATTTTAGAATAAGCTTTGAATTCGTTGATTTATTTTTTCACTAAAAATAATTAAGTTTTTGAAAAATTATAAAGCTTTTTTTTGATGTAACCTTATAAAATTCAGGATATGAGTGATTTTAAATACTTAATGATATTAATTTGTTGAGCAAGGAAAAAATTAAGAGACAGGAAAAAATCTAAAAAATAAAGTATAATCAAGATATTTATCTTTATTTGCTAAAAATCTATTTCATAATTTCTGTATATTTGTAGCTTTATTTGTAAACAAGAAGAAATACTAAATAAATACTGTAGAAGCGATTGGAAAAGGTCATATCTGAAAGGAACAATTACAAATATTTACTCAAACACAAGCTGAAGTTTTAAGCGTTATCATGACAGTATTACGCTCTTAGTAAATATTCAGAAATTAATTCAAGAGAATTTTTATTTTCACATACTAAATGAACAATTTTATGATGCCTTTTTATGATAACCGTCAATCAAATTTTAAGTTTGCTTAAAATTCCTTAAAAATTTTTTTAAAATAATTCTAAGTTATCGAAACCTTTTCACCATTGTTTAAAGCTTGGTACATAAATTTAAAAAAAAAACAAAAAATAAGAAAAAATAGAATTTTTTTATTTAAAGTAGAATATATAATAAATAAAAGTATTTATAATTAATGGTTTAATTTTTGGTATTTATTGATTTCTAATCTTTAAAATTCCAAGTAAGAGCTTCTTAAAAGTGTAAACAGTTTAAGTAAAAATTTTAATAAAAAAATTTGTTAATATTACGATTAAGTAATTGAAATATTAAATCAATTTGAGAACACTTGGGCTCATTACGTTCTAAATCGAATTCGAAACTTGAATCAATTAATCAAACATCCAATATATAGATAAATCTATTGGAAATATTGATTAATTGAAAATATTTTGGTTAGTTGGAATTTAATTAAACCCCCTAAAATAAAATCAAAACTCTTTATTCTCTTGTTTACAACATTATACTTGGTTTATCATTAAGTAATCATTAAAGATAAAATATTATTATAAATATATTTTCTTTTAATTTTTTTTTCTATTTAAATTCGTTTAGTTCTTTGAGGCTTTATTATTTTTGAATAAAGATAAAAAGTGCCTAGAGAAAAAAATCTTTTGCTCTTCTTTTCAACATATTTTGTTTTAAAATTTCCGAATATCCGAGTTTTATAGTTCAAATTTTCATCGATTCCAAAAATTTCGGTTATTTTTATTTTATTTTTCTCATTATTTATAAAAAAAAATAAAAGTTTCTCAATCAATTTAAGAATGCTTTTTTAATTCAATCGATTATAACTAATATTTATTTATGGGAATGAAATAATACAAGTGTTACAGAATTCAATTTAAAAAGATTAAACAATTAAAAGATAGAGATTATTTGCAAAGTAAAAAAGTAAATAAACTTCGAATCCAGAAATTTCATTTAGATACAAAATAACTAAAAAATAAATTTTATTTGTTTTTCAAAAGCTATTCTATTTGAATTTAAATTATTTCTTTCGTTTTTTCATAATAAAATTCGCTGAATTTAAGTCATTAATTTTTGTTCAGATTTGAAATTTTAGAGAATCAGAGACCAAAAAACCTTTATTACCAGAAGCAAATTAAAATTTTAATTCTGAGTATTTTTTTTTTGCGAATTTTGTATTTAATTTAAAAGGTTATATGATATTGTTTTATGTAATAGTTTATATGCATCCAGAAAAGTGTCTAATGATATACAAAAAATTTAAAGACTAATTAAATTTAGTTTGAAAAAAAATTGCAATGTTTTAAGAAAATAATTAATTTTAACTTGTATTCTAAAGCAATTAAGATTATTTTAATGAAGCTAGCTGTTTTTGAAATCTTCTAAACGAATGTTAAAAAATTTATCTATTCAAATTAGTTTTTTTAATTTCTAACACAAATTGCTTTTAAGATTATGCAACTTGTTTTTGTTAGATTTTTATTTAAAACTAAACAAATTTGTTTTTCGAAAATTGTGAATTTAAACTTTTTATTTAATTTCTTTTTTCAACCTTAAATTAAAGCTAATCTAAAACTTATTAAATAGCTTGTTAAATTTTTTTTTGATAATATTTTTCCTTAAGATGCTAAGACAAGTGTGCTGCTTACTAAACTCTAACAAGCTTCAGAACCATGTCATCCGAGTACCTCAGGCCACTTAACTATTTTTCAAATTTTATTTTTATTCTTAAATTCAATGGCACCTACACTTTTTCTTAATACTTTAAAAGCGTCACCTTCAGATTGTGTTTAAGTCTTAAAGTTCACTTAAGTCATTAAGGTGCAAGTTTTTCTTTAATTACACCATTTATTTAAATTTTATGTGGTAAGATTTTAAGTTATCAAGACTGTTTTAAATCATTCACAAAAATAAGAAAAGACAGGGGACCTTGAAAGATCCCTCGAATTGAATTTTAATTTTACAGGTTTAGACATTTTACTGACAATACTATCAATACTATTTATACTATTTGAGCTCTATTTTGAAAATAGTTAGGAATAAGACCTAAAGAAGAATTATCAAAACCGAAAAGAAAAAATTTTAAGAATGATAAATTTTAGAGTTTAACACAATAAGATTTTCTATTGTCAATTTTCAAACAAAAAAAATTATTTTTTTAGCTTTAATATCATTTAAAAAAAAATTTATTTAGAAAAAATTAAAATTTTACAAAATTTATTAATTGAGTTGTTAAATTTCGGGTAGAAAAAAAATGGTATTTTAGATTCCAATATTCAAGTTTAATTTTGATGTATTTAAAATCAGATATATACATGGCACCCGTTGTTTTTAATATTTACACGCTTTCTATAAATCATGATCTTATCAGATTATTTGAAACGATAGATTTAGTTAACTAAATCAATAGGTATTATCAGCAAGAATTATTCTCATGCTAATCACACTCATCAATAATGAGCTAAAGAAAACAATTTTGATCCGACCTGGCGGGGAAGTTTTCCAAATCAGCTCTAAAAACAAACCACAGTTATTCTGTATTTTTCTTGAATTTCATCACATGTATTCCACTTTAAAATCTGGTTCCAGAGGCTGAATTGTAATTTTGCTTTAGATGGCTTCTGATCGAGCACGATTAAAATTCATCGACCCCAATTTTTTTAATTGCGCGGACTAGTTTTGAATTCTTTCTTGGTTAAGGAAATAATTTAATTTCGATTTTTGTTTTAGATAAGGCAAAAATGTCTGTTAAAGCTTAGTGTTATTTTTTTTTAGGCGGAATAATTGGAAAAATATTTTCGAACTAAAAATGGAATGTTTATTCAATTAGGAAATTTTTCTGTTGTTGTTCTGTTATGTGTTTTTCTTGGTTTAAGCTCTTTTAATTCTCCCCTCAAATTTAAAAGTTTTTTTTGTTATCAACTTCCATGGTTTCAACCGTTCAAAAAGAAGCCTTTTATTTTCATTGAAAAATTAATCAGGTGCCATTTCTATCATTTTCTACAATGATTTTTTTTATTTTAAATGAAGTCTAAAGTAAAAAATGCAAATAAAGTGAACTGTCCGAAAAATATTCATTAATGCTAAAAAATTTCTTAGAATTGTTTTTATTTGTTTTTTTCTCTAATTCCAAGTGAACCGAGATAATTTTTTCTGGACTAAAAAAATATTAATTATTTGCTTAATTAAAATTTTATTAAAAAAAATTGAAAGTGAGCGATTTTTATGAATGATTAATTTTATGGATAGTTTTAATGACATCTCGTGAACAATCGTCCCTAGAGGAACCAGCGTATAATCTATTTTTCAATCAATACTTAAATTAGCAACCAAAGGAATTAGATTTAATCTTATGAACACTTTAGATTAGTTAAAAACGGATTAATTATAAGATAAACGTGGTGCGTCCTGTCAAAATCAAATCCGAAATTCCTCTTCTGATTACTCTGATCCACGCGATCTAATTTTTTCGCTAGGAATCAAAAATCTACAATGATCAGAAAAATAAAATAATACCATATGAAAATTTCGGCTATATTAAAAAAATAGATAAATTTAAGATTATTTTAAGTGTCTTTGAATTTTTGACTCAGAATTAAAATCGCTTAGATTTAGATCTTTTTAATTTGATTGCAATTTTTTTTTTGATATTAAAATTTATTACCTCCCAAAATTATTCAAAGGATGTTTATTTTCATGTTTTATTACCAGTCGGTTATTCATTGAAGATAACTGTTAACACATTTAGTGATTTTATCTATTTTTGTTAAAGCCCAAAAAACAAGCGCTCATGATTTATGTTGTGGATGAGACTTAAAATAAAAGTTGTTTAAAAAGTAATTCAAATTTGTCAAGGGTCCAGTTGACACTGCCATTATTTGTTAAAAAATTAAGTCTAAGAATGAGTAAAAGTAATGCAAAAAATTCGATCACTGACCTTAATATTGGACTCAAGATTGTCATTGAAGCTTATCCTTAAGGAATTTTAAAATAATTGAAATTAATTTTAACTGTTTTAGTTTTGAATAGCTGCTCTTGAGATATCTGTAGACCTATTCAATTAAAGCAAGTACTTTCAAATGGTTAAAAGCTAATTTTTCGAAGTAAATATTTTTTTTTGTAAAGAAAAAATTTAAGAAGATTTGATTTTTGAATAGAATCCTTAGCTAAAATTTAATCCTTAGATGACTAATACGCATTATTTATTGCAAGAAAAAGAATGCAAAAAATTATGTAAATGACAGAGACTTGAAAAAAATACATTATTCTAAATTGTTTTTTTTAACAAGATTTTTTTTAGGTATTCGTAAATTTTATTCAAAGATAAAATCAGTTTTAGAACAGATAGAGATTTGCCTACAGCTTTTAATAGACAGGTCCTGCCAAGATTTCAATTAGAAAAAATATTCTAAATAATTCAAATTATTCATTAAGAATATTTATAATTAAAATAAACACATTTTAGTTTGGTGTCGGTCAAGGCGAAGAACCACTTTTCGTTAAATTTGACTGGATTTTTACATAGTTAGAAATAAGAATGCTGGATCGGGAGTCTTACCCTAAAAAATTTTTATATTAAATTACAAAAACATTTTTTAACAAAAGAAAATTAAGAATACAAAAAGTTAGCAAAAAAATTTTAATTTTTTTAGTAAAAAATAATTTTATTTTTTTTAGTAAGAAATAATATTAATTTTTTAGATAATGCAACGCAAAAATTTGTCAATTTGAAAACAATGAGGCAAATATGGAAGTAATTTTACATTTTAAATTTAATTTGATTTTTATTTTTTTAATTTATTTAAATTTGTCAGTAAAAACATTATAGTTAATCTATTGATCCGGTTTTCTTATTTTACTTAAGTTTAAATTTCTGGTTAATTTTTCAGGAATATTTGTTGGTCGTTTTGACCATAGACTTTTTTATAAAAAAAATCTGTCAAATAAGCAAAATTAATTAAAAATTAAAAAATTATTTAAAATCATTCATTGTTAAGTAATTTTTAAAGTGACTATTTTTTTTTTCATCAGATAAATTTGCTAAAAATTTTAATTTTGCATTATTAAACAGTATTTAAAAAAAATGAATCAAAATTTGTCTTTTTTTTGATAGATTTTAAGAAATTTTTTAAATGTCTGAATTTAAAAGAAAAATCAATTAAAAAAAATCGAATAAATGATGCTTTATTAAGTTGAATAGAAAAAACTATATAGAAGAAATTCTCTTTTGCTTAGTTGGCGTTCGATTTGTATGTCAGTTGATGTTTATGTTTTCATTAAAATGAGTGTATGTTTAATCCTTTGAAAAACACGTACATTGTTTTTACTATTTTGGTTTTGAATTAAATTAGACTAGGTTAGAACCAGGCCGGGTTTTGTCCAGGTCAAATATTGTTTATCCGCATTAATGAAGTTACGGTAATGAGGAACGCGGTGCGGAACGTCACTTTACGCCCAGTCGTTAGTGTCAACGCCTTGTTTTATTAATTCTTGATTGTACATGTTGACTTAAGGCATTGGGTTTCGTTCAAAACCGATGCTCTCATTTCTTCACTCAAAACTTGATATCTCTCAAATCCCGTTCTCTTATCAAATAAAAAACTAATTATTTTTTTAGATGAAAAAAACATGACGATTCGACGTTCATTAGCTATTTCATTTCATAAGATTTGCCAAGAAATTTTGGCTTAGAAATTAAATGAGCATTTTAATTAAACAAATCATTAAATTACCAAAACATTAACTTCTGAAATTCTTTTTTTTTTCAATTGAACGCTACAATGAAAGTTACAATTTGCTTCGACCATGTTAAAATTATAGTGCCGTGTGGTAATCAAACAAATGAGGACGATAAAATAAATAACAATAATTTGAAAGTGAGTGACGTGATTGAAAATGCCATACTGCGGTACAAAAAAGCAACTGGAAAAGTAATTTTTTTTCTTTCATTTTAATAAAATAATAAAAATTTCTGGTCCAAAAATGAGGTTAAAATCTTGTGCTTGTCAGACTCTAAAAATAAAATTTTTACTTCTAGGTAATAGAATAAATGTGACTTTTGGTGATAAAATTTTCAATTGTTAATTTTTTTTTTGACTACTAGAAAAAGTTGTAAAATTTTTTGAGAAATTTTGTAAAAACTTCAAAAATAAAATTCTTTTTATTTAATTTTAGTTTTAAAAAAATCAACTTTTTAAGTATTTAAAAAAAAAATCTTTAGAGCTTTGATTTGAAAAGTGCGAAGGAAAATTCAGAAAAAATTGATTTTAGATTTATCTTATGGGTCTTTAATGAATTAAAATAGTGTCTTAATAATTAGTGTTTAAAGATCTATTCGCATTAATTTAAGTGTTTCTTTTTTTAAAGATTTTTAAACTCTTTTTATATTCTCTCAACTATGAAAGAAGAAAATTTTTGATAATTCATTTTTCTAAAACTGTCTCTCAAAGGAACTCTTTGAATATTCTAGATAAAATATTTTTGAATAAAAAAAATATTTTGATGTAACACTAAAATGACCGGCGGGTTTTTTAGACCCAGTTATTAAAATATTAAATTTCAACATCTTCTGAATGTAACAGCATAATTAAAATTGAATATTTTATTTTGTGAATTTTTACGTTACCTATTGTAAATATAAAAAAAACATTATTCAAACCCATTTTTTAAATTTTATTGGGCTTTCTAGTGTTAAGAAATCAAAATTTTTATTTTAAACGAAATAAATTGGCTTTTGGCACATTACTAAAGAATTTTTTGAAAAAACTTTTTTCAGTTTGTTATTTATGAAAGTATTTTAAAAAAAATTTTAGAAGATCGACGGACCTGGTATTTACATAGATCGCTGAATTTAAATTCAAAATACTTTCTATTTTTTTTTTAATTAATTTTTTGAAAAAAAATATCACCGAAACAGCTCCTATACAGGGTCTATTTCAAAAAAGTTAACATTAATTTCTGAACAATCATCAAGATAACATGGTTAAAAATTTTACAAACATTTTATTTACTAATTATGTAACTAAAACAATAAAAATAAAAATCATAAAATTTTAATTTAATATTTATTTTTTTCTATGTTGATTATGTTATTTTCGAAATTTTTTTTTAAACATTGACAATGATCACTTTAAAAACTAGACAGTTTATTTGGTTATTTAGAAAGAGGTTTTTAAAATGTGAAAATTTAAAAATAATGTGACTAAAACAAGATTTACTTTTTATCATATTTGCATATTTGTTTTGTTTTAATGTTTACAAAACTATAACCTTTTAGTCACATTTTTGAGGCAGGCCAAAATTTTAGCTCAGCTTAAAAAAGTTTGCTCGTGTTTTTACACAAACAAAAAAATTCCCAAATATCTTTAAATTAAAAAACCATTAGTCACGGCTATTTTTTTTAACAATTGTACTAATTTAGTTTCTAAAAAGATTAAAGCTAAGCTTTAAATCTATTTCATGATTAAAATAGTCAGATAAAATAAACTTTTACGGTTTTTAAACATGATTCAAATCAAATATTTTGGTCAAAGGTTACACAAATTCTGATTTTTGAATGATATTTGATGCGAATGCCTTAAATTTTTGGCCTTGTAATCGATAGAGCAAAGCCGCTTGGTATTTAAAGGCGTGAAAGATAAATTAGATTTAAACTGGAATTTTTCTCACTAGTTGCATCTTAAACTTTTGATTGAAATCCAAATCGATTCGTAAAGCAATAGATATTTTGCCTAATGGTCATAATTTAAAGCCTGCTCAAATCGATCTAGATAAGAGATCATTTGAAGAATAAAAATTGATATTTGGCGCCATAAGTTTATTTTAAAATAATCAATGTTTGAGAAAATTTTCAATTCTATTCTCTTAAGTATCAATCACCTGGAATCTTATGGTAGAATATTTTCAATCAAATTTTGACGTGTTCAAAATTTGTATAGTGGATAAATCAAACTTTCAGACTCGCTCTCTATGATTAGAAAATTAATTTAACTAGACTTGTATCAAAATTTTTTTTCCACAAATTTATATTTTTTTCAGCCAGCAGAGTTAAATATTTGGTTTAATAATAAATCCAATATTTATTGTACCATTATAATTTCTTTTTTCTTTATTTTTTTTTGATATTCGATAGTCTTCAGTCGAATTTTAATTACTCAAGTTTCTGTTAGTTTAACTTGAAAATTTTCAAATAACTTGGCCAATTTAATCTAAATAGAACTAATGATTGTCCATTTGACTGAAGTCAAATTTAATTTTGCAAAAAATTGGGTTTTATTTTGTACGGCAAAAATGTATTATTTAAATAAATATTTTAAATTTTAGTTAAATCATGGCTTTGATAAATATATATGTAAAGTAAATACAATTTTTTTAAATTAAATTATAAATTTTCTTTTCTGTCAAACTTTGAAAATAATTTAGTTTTTGCCTCCCATAGTTTAGAGCTAAATTTTCAAATTATATTAAAGTTATAACAATTCCAGTTTTTTTTTGTTGTTGTTTTATTATGTATAATCAATTTTGTTTATTTCGTGATGCATTTATTTTTTTCAAGGAGTAAAATTTAAATACTGTACCTTAGGCATATTCCGATTCGATTTTTTCTTTTTAAATTTCTTTATTGAAAAAGATTAATTATTTCTAAAAAATGAAAAAGATGTTTAATCAAGTATTATAATTAATTGCTTAAGTGGGATATCATTCAGGCCATATTCAATATTTATTTTATAAAAGCCTATCTATTTTTGTCTCAAAAATGTTCATGGATGTTGCCTTTGTAACTTTGCTTTCAAGATTATCCCAATTGATTATGGTTAAATCCTTAAGTTGAATCTAGATGTAAATTTTTAATTTTTTCCTTTTTCAATCTTTATCTGTTGGTCCACGTTCTTTTTACACCAGCGACATTTGCCAATGAACTCTTGTTCAAGTTAACATGGTCATGACCATTGAGTAACTAAAAAATTTGTGTTAAATTCTCTCTCTTCCTTCTCATTGTAATTTTTGATCTCTTTATTTTTTTTGTATACTTCGAGAACTCAGAAATAGTGTCGATATTCTTTATTTTTTTCTTTATATGGGCTCTATGCCTAAATAGCAAACTCCAAATGGAGCCAGACTAGACTCTTGCACATTTTACAAATAATATTTGCACAGTGAACAAACAAACAATTTTAAAAAAGTCATATAATTCTATTTTCACTTAACATCATTTGACACTTTTACACTTAGACCTCTTTGTTCATTTGTGAACATCCATGCTATCTGGAATAAGATATTCACAATTTGGATTTTTCCTTCCTATGTGGATTATTTCACATTTCTCGTAATTTAGTTTTATTGACCAAATTTTACACCAATTGACAAGCTTATCAAATTTTGATAAGTTTGTTGGATCAAAGTCTTCAATGGAGCAAAATACTAATGCTTGAGTCCGCAATCGCCTAAACAAACACACAAAATCTACAATTTCTTCTTTTTTTCTTTTTATTTTTTGTTTTTATTTTTTCTAAAAAATTCTAATTTCTATTTTATAACAATTTTTTATATCATATTCAAATATTGACTGTAAATAGATTAAATTTTAATTCAAATTTCCATGTAAAAATTTTAATAATTATTGTATTCGTTTTTAAAATTATGCTCAATTAAAATTAAATTACATTAAAATTTAATTTTTTAAATTTTCAAACAATAAAGAATTTATTTATTTATAAAGTCTTCAAAATCAGCAAGATAAGTGCGCAGTATTTTTTACTATTTTAAATAAAATGCCAAATTTTTAACTCTTTATAGACATTTGTCAAGCATTTAAATCTAGTGTAAATTATTTTACACTTTTCGGAAATAATTTGCCGTAAACTCTTACCTGCTACTCTGGGAAATGAGGCCAGCTTAACGATCATTTTCATGATATTTTTCAGTTATTTCCATTCAAACCATGTCATTCTAATTTTTTTAAATCAAAACTAAAATTTTGGCTTATCTGCTTATTTTATTTAGATGTAAAAATGTCCAATATTCGATTTTATTCTAGCTAATAATTAAACTTAATCTTTTAAAAATTTATTTTAAAAATTAAATTAATAATTATGAGAAAAGCTATTTTTTAAATTTTTTTCTAGAATAAAGTCGAACATAGGACATTATTATTTTTATTTATTTTCAATTTAAACCAATACTGGAGATGATATAAATTCGGAGTTGTTTAAAAGTCCCAAGTCACTAAATTTAAGTCTAAGTCCAGGCTATGAATTTTTTTAGTCCGGACTTTTTTTTGTAAAACAACTCTGTATGAATTTGAAAATATGTAAATTACTAAGAAAATATATTAATATAAGTCATAATAAAGAAAAAATAAATTTAAAAGGCACATGTGATAAAAAAATTCAAATATTAAGCTATATTTAAGTTTTTTTCTTAAAAAAACTAAAAAATTGAAATTACATGATTTAGAAGACAATAGCTCCAAAATAAATTAACTTGAAGCTGTTCATATTACTAAAAGTAGTAGATAAGAGCTTACGGTATATATTTGAAAAAAATATAATAAAAAAAATCGAATTTAAATATGAATGGGACTGATAATCATATTTTAGCAGACTTCAGGTACGCAGAAAAAAATCAGCGTTTCTGAACCATTATTAATACAACTGGGTAATCTAAATATTAAAGGTTAATCCAAAATTAAATTATTTATTTTGTTAAGATTTAAAAAAAAAATATCAAAAATTGTATTTTTTAAAATTGCGTAATTTTTAAAATTAGCAATTTACAGTAGATATGACCGGCTAATAAAATGGGTTGTACTTTATATTAGCACCTAAAAATAAAAATATTTACAAGTATTTTGTTTTAAATTTACTTTGGCCTTGTTATGTCATTATAAACAAATAATTTGTCTAAAAATTTTTTAATAATGGGCTTAATATTTCCTAGGTGTCAAAAAAAAATGAAGTTTGATTGAAACAAATTTGAATTAAATGAATTGACTATTAATCTTAAATTAAAGATCAATTTTTATTTCGATTCAAATATTAAGTTTAAGTTATCTTTATATTCAATAAAGGTTAATAAAATATTCTGCTTAGACCAAGTAAAATTAAAATTAAGTTTAAATATTTAAATGTCAACACGTAAATTGAATTAAGTTTTGTTTTTTTTGTTTTTTCTAGTGTTCGTTTTTTAAATGGAACGCTTAAAAGCAGACGTACAAACTCTATTTTGATTTATTCAGACTCTATCTTTACGAATTTTGACCTAAAAAATTAATTTTTTTTCTAATTAAATTTAGCCCAATACTTGTGTGATTAAAGTACTTAATTTGCAAACAATACGTGACGGTGGTATTCTGGACCCTGACGATTACATACGAGACGTAGTTGAAGACAAAGAACTGGTAGCTTTTTTTCTTTTCCCATGCAATTAAAGCCAATTATTTTTATGTTCTATTTAAAAATATTTTATTTAAAAGTTATCAGCAATTTATGAAGAATATCAAAACGAAGTTTTAATTTCGTCCAAAAAGCCTATTTTGAACCAACTTAGCAAAAATCCAACCAATATGACCATTGAAGTAAACTGCCACGTACCCAATAGCTTGGAAAACAGTAGTGGTAGTAACGGAAGCAATGTCGGTAGCGCACAGTGCGTGAGCAAACATTTTAAGACCCCTTTTGCTAACCAGATCACCAATCAATTGGATAACTATTGCTACATTAAGCGAAATCAGGTTTTAGTTCCCAAGATTGACGTGAACAAATCCAACAATCCAAGTGAGTATTTTTTGGCTCTTGAATCTTTAATCAAGTATGAATTCTTAGAAATTTTTTTTAGCCGATAACAAAGATTCAAATTTTCTTAATTCAATAGCTTAGATAAACAATGATAAGTTTTTGAAGTCATTTTTAAAAAAGATACATCGGTCTGATAGTTAATATATTTTCTCTCTTCTATTTTGTTTCTTTTTTATCAAGAACTATTTTTAGCTTGAAATAAAGAAAAAATATTTATAGAAATTCCACTAATTAAATAAAATTAAAATTCGCTTTATCAGTGAAAAAATAATTCAAAATCAAGCTTTAAATTGGGTTAAGCAAATTTTCTTATTTATCGTTTTCATTGTTTCTAATCAAAAACTGACAAGCTAAATAAGAAATTGAGTATATATTTTATATTTGTGAAAAATAGTTATTTTCTCATAATTTTCCTCAATGCTACCTATCGACCAAGTGTATTGATCTCAAGTCATATAAAATTCAATTTTTTCCAGAGACTAAAAGTAAACAAAAAAAAATAAGATTTATTCCCAATATTACGCTTTTTTTTAAATAAGACCATAATTTGGACACATATTAAAATAAATTAAAAATATGTAATTCATTTTTTTAATAGGAAAATAATGAGTACAAATAATTAAAAAAAAATTTACTCTAAAAATTGGTAAATTTTTTTTAATATTTTTTAATATTAATAATTTATTTTTATATATTTGAATAGAGAAAAAAAATTAAATTTTTTTAAAAATCTCCGACAAGGGCTGAGTGATCCGGGAAGGATAAAAATGAGTGAATTTTTTTCTCAAAACGCTTGGCTTAATTTTAAAGCAGACTTAACAAAATAACCAAAATTTAAATGAGAAAATAAATTAGTCATTGTATCCATCATTTAAAAATCGCATTAGCTTCGGTATGAAAATTGAATTATTTACGGTAATTTAGCATACAAAACTAATATTATACAAAAAAAAAAGAGGCGGGCTAATTGCTATTTACCTGAACAAAAGTTTTTTCATCTAAATTACCTGGTCAATAATGAGATAAAACGCGTCCATTAAGACTCGGTCTGGCCACTCACTAAAATCTCTTTGCCCACAAAAATTCATACCTTTGTATTTGTAAAACGCATAAATATTTTATATTTTCTTCCTTGTACTATTTTGCTAAGAATACAGAGCTTGGTCCAACTCACTCGTATACTAGACTTGAAATTTAAAAATTTCAATTTTTTTTTCAAATTATAATATTTTTTGTCATTCATATTTCATTTTTTTTTCTATTTTTAAAAAAAAGGTAATTTAAGAGTGAAGAGCGGCAGCGAATCATGTATATATAATAATATTTTGAAAACAAACGCGCCCAACTTATCGCTCATAACAGTGAACACGTCTAATTTGCACCAGACCAGTACCAAAAACATGCCAGATACGGAGACAAACTACTTCAGCCGAGCCAGCTCCAATCGCCAATCGATTGTAAAAAACGAAAATAACCTATGGGCCAACTCGGTCCATGCCGATGACTATGCCGAAATTTTAAACATTAGCCTAAGCAATGACAACAGTCCAGCACATCCGCCCAGGCCCCTTGGGATACATGTGATTCCCTCTCATGATTCAAATACTCAAAAGTAAGTAGACTTTTAGACCATTACATTGCTTACTCTTCAGGGATAATTAGAGATTTTTGGCATTTGCAGATGGTAATTTAACGCCAGCTATTTTAGCTTGATAATGATGCAATTTTTAAAATGGCTGAAATTAATTTTAATCAATTTTAGTTAATCGAGCGTGAGTGGCACAGTTAGGTGAATTGGAAAATTTTTTTTATTTTATCATCATTCAAAATTTTGTTTATCTTTTAAAATTTCTTTTTTACATTTTCTTAAATAAAATGTAAATATTGTCTCTATGTTGTTAAACTAAGAGTTAAAATTAATCTTTTGACATTTTTAGTTAGCATTTTAGCCTTAAGTGTAAGCTCGATGCAACATTTTTTTATATTTAAACAAAATGCAAACAAAATTAGCAATTTTAGAAGAAAATTTTGATAATTTTTAGAATACAAAATTGTGGTTTAGATTCTTAGAAATTTCAATATTTGGACTTAGACTTGACTCTTAACTAATTTAGTCATCCTAAAATCTAAAAAATATGTTATTTTTAAAAAAGGTAAACTAGGATAATTAATAATCGATGTTAAATTAAGTTAAGATTTTTTTTATTTGAGTGGTAATATTTTTTAAATTAAAATTTTAATAAAAATGAGCTTGAGTTAATAATAAAAGATAAAATCTATTTTATGAAATAAGAAAAATAGCATAAAAAAATCACAAAAAACAGACAATTACTGAATATTTTGATAATGAATAAACAATTTTTATCGAAAAAAAAAATGTTAAATTTTTATAAAAAATATCAATGCGGAAAATTTCTAGGATTTCTAGTATTATTTAATTGATCGATATTAGCTTTAATTAATAAGGTATTCTTTTAATATTTATATTTTACTTTTGTGAGTAAAAAATCTAAAATTTTAATAAATTTAAAAAAAATAATTTTTTCTGGTAAATTTTGCTGTTAAAGGAAAGGTTCCAGACTTTTTAGCTCAATTTTTCTTTGTAAGATAAATATAATCAGTCTTTATATGGAGAATTTATTTTTTTCGTTATTCTAGCTATGTTAAGTTCTTAGTAAAAAAAATTTTTAGTTCCTTTAAAAAATAAGCTAAAATTTACATCTTTTATTTTTTTATACGTGTAAGAAATCTTAAATTAATAAAAAATTAAAATCAAATCTATAAATTTGATTATAAAGTATATTATCCAAAAAAGAATATTTTCAATATCATATTTAGATCACAAGAAAATTTAAGAATATTAGTTTTAAATAAAAATACAACTGAATAAGTTTCGCTACTTTTGTTTCTACGTTTGGACCAATTTTTACCCTCGTTGTTTTGTGAACAATATTTTCACATATTTAGAATAATGTCATTTTCTAATCAAAATTGACCACAAAATGATAAATTTTTATATAATCCCTTTTAATATACTATATGTATTTGATATTTAATTTTAAACTTTATTAAAAAAAAAATCAAAATACTTAAAATTAGTTAAAATTTGTGAGAGATTGTTTTTCAAAAAAAGTTTAACTACTATTTGATATTAATAAAAAAATGAATAAGATTATAGTCCATCATAATTTGTGAATGAATGTTCACTTTTAGATAAAAATTACATTTCACACGGTTGATTTTTTTAATGTTCAAAACAAAATTAAATTTTGAGAATCTTTTAAAATTTTTTTTATCATAATTAAATCTTAAATATATTAAAGATCAAGGGTTTAAATATTCGAGAGATATTTATAAATTAAAAGCTTAATGATCCCTAGTCTATAAAAATTGGATTAAAATTTTTTAAGAAGATTGGATTTTCAATTCGTTCATTTTTTTAACTTAAAATTCTGAAATTAATTAAAATTTTTGTGAAATCAATAATTTAATTGAATAAAAAATTGAAAGCTTCTCAAAAAACAAAATTGTATTAGGAATCCACTAAATTTAATCAAATTTTGGTAAATTAGCAAATGCATTGGTAGATTAAATTTTAAAAATGGATAGGATATAATTCAGATTTTTTTTATTTGATAAAAACTGGAAACATCTAATTTAAAGATAAAAATAAAAAATTTATAAAATATTTACAAATAAACTTAAATTCTTTTGTCGACAAATTGAAGCTCATGATCAAATGTAAATTTCGAATAAAAATTAAATTTTTTTTTTAAAAAAAGATATTTTTATCAAAATTTTTATTATTATCTATTCTATTAAACATAATTTTTTTAATCTTTGACTAGAAAAATAATTTTAAATTTTTATCTGATGCAAGAATTAGTCATTAATCAATATTTTTAAATTCTAATTCAAAATTTAATTTTGTTTCGCTGTAATATATTTTAAATAAAATTTAAAAAAAATTTAAAGCATCTGTCTGATCCATATTTTGGATATCTCAATGTAGATTTGAAATTTGTCTTTGAAGTTTTCAAATAAAGATTTAAAAAGAATCAATTAAAGATCAATTTGAAAAAAAATGTTAGTTTTTTTAATTTAAGATATTAAATATTTGGTCTAAAAAATGAAATTAAAAGAGTTTATGTCAAATCTTTAATAATTTTGCTGAATGTAGGCAACTTTAAAAAGTTACTTTTTAACATAATTAAATTAAATATATCTTATTAGTTGAAATTAAATTAATAAAAAATATTTTAGCAATAAATTTTCCAAAGAAACTTTAATTTTTAATTATAAATAGAGAAATTTAGTTCGAGTACCACAAATTTGGAATAAAATACCCCAAATTTTTTATTTTTCCCCCGAATATTAAATAAATTTCCCAATTTTTAAGTTTATTCATAAAAAATTGTGTAACACTAAATTAAATAGAAATCCACTATTTTTAACTTATTGACAATTTTTCTTAAAGAATGATAGCAATTTTAAGGAAAAGCACCTAAATTTTGTAATAAAAATAAGTAATGTTCCACTTTATGTTTTATCCAAAATTTATGAAGCAAGTAAATTTACATTTAACAATTTAACTGACTCAAAAGACGCCAAAACTCGTAAAGTAAAATCAGACGTAAAATCTGTTAAATCTTTGATTTTTACTTTTAAAAATTTAAGTAAATTTGCTTTATTTTTCGTAAATTTTGGAGAAATAAAGGAACATGACTGTATTATTATTGCAAAATTTAGGTACTTTTTCTTAAATTTGTTATCATTTTTTAATAAAAAGTTCTATTGTTCAAGAAAAAGTTTAAAAAGTTATAAATAGTGGATTTCTATTTAATTTAGTGTTAAACAATTTTTTTTTTGTGTATAAACTTAATTATTGGGGAATTTATTTAATATTTGGCGGAAAAAATAAAAAATTATGTGTATTTCATTCAAAATTTGTGGTACTCGAACTAAATTTCTCTATTAATAATTAAGAATAAAAGTTTCTTTGGAAAATTTATTGTTAAAAATATTTTTATTAATTTAATTTCAACTAATCAAATATATATTTTATCTAATTATGTGAAAAAGTAACTTTTTAAAGTTGCCTGCATTCAGCAAAATAATTAAAGAAATGACATAAAAAATTTAAAAATTTGGGGTATTTTATTGAAATTTTGCGGTATCGATTTTAATCGTCCTTATAAATAAAGTTGTGAAAAAAAATTTTCTAATTAAAATATTCTCATTAATTTAAACAAATAAAAATCTCAAAAAATAATGTCCAAAATCGATTAGTTTACTTAAAATAAAAAGTTATGTAAAACTGTACCATAATTTTCAGATTTTTGGATCACACCGAGCTCTTTAAATTCGATTTAGAACAAATACTCTTTGATCATTTATTTGATAGCCGAACAAACATCGATGCCCAGTCGAAACCATTACTAAGTCTAATTCAAATTTACTTTGGACTTAGCATGATACAAACAAAGTAATAATTCGGCTTGTATCCAAACTTAGACCACCATTAGAGCTTTCCTAAACCGCTTCTTAACACCGCTTTCACATTCACTGCTGACTTTAGATGGTGCTAATTTTTTGTCTTTAGGGACTCGGGCTTGATCATTCAGCAAATAGAGCCGAACGGGCGAGTGCACAAAGACGGTCGACTTCAAGTCGGAGACCGCATAATCGAAATAAACGGCAACAATTTGGTCGACACAGACTTTACTCAGTGTCAAGAGATGCTGCGCGAAGCAATTGTAGCCTCAAATGCCGACTGCCGCCTTCTCGAGCTCAAAGTAGCTCGTTTGAAGCCCAACGAGCAAACTTCAGAGGACAAAGAAAACACAAATGAGATCAAAAATTTTAGTTCCACATCGACCAATTTAAATGTGATGAACACAAAAAAATTAGGCAAAAAAATCACAGTACAATTGACCAAAGGTCCACAGGGTCTCGGTTTCAAACTAGCTGCCAGAGACAATTGTACTCCTGGAGAGTACAGTCCAATCTACATAAAAAACATACTTCCCAAAGGGGCTGCGGTCACCGATGGTCGCTTGCAAAGGGGTGACCGTCTTTTGGGAGTAAACCAAATAGACATGACCCAAAAGACTCTTCACGAGGCTGTGAACATTCTGCGCAACACCAAGCTGGGCGACTGTGTCGAAATAGTGGTATCACGCCAAGTAATGCCAATGGTCAATTACGGCCTGCCCAGAGAGCTCAATGAGCCGAATGGAGAGGAAACAAAAGGCGATGACAAATCGTCGCCCAAGCGAGAACTTCTAACTTATGAAATTGCGCTCAATGACACTGGCTCAGCTGGTCTTGGAGTTAGTGTCAAAGGCAAAACAAAGCGTTTAGAGGACTCGGAAAACTCTGTAGATTTGGGAATTTTTGTCAAGACTGTGATTAATGGCGGTGCTGCTAGCAAAGATGGAAGGCTGAAGCCAAACGACCAATTGATTAATATAAATGGGTTTTCGCTGCTTGGCAAATCGAATGAAGAAGCTATGCTCATACTTAGAGAGGCCATGCAGGTCGAGAGCAGACCTGGTCACATTGAACTTACTGTTTCTAGAAAAATAAAATCCGAGGCCAAAAATGATGATGAGTGTAGACAGTTTGTAAAAATAATTTCGCACAACAACCGTAAAATGGAAGATGTGGAAGAGGACAGGGTTCCAAGATTCAACCGAGATGCTCCTAATAGACGAAGTATGTCCGAGAAACGGCTTAAGCTGGGCCCTGTTCCCGCCAATTTTCAGACAAGGCGAAACCAGTCCATAGACCCAAAACGCTCACAGACAATTCAAGGAATTTCGTCTATTGCCAACAGCAATTTTTCACCACAACAAAACTCGGTTGATTCAGACGAGAGCAAAATTCCGAGTAAGTGTTTTTATTTTTTTTTATTTTAGAATTATATTACTTGGCAAAATAAATTTTTTTTTTAATTTTTTTTATATGCAAATTCAGTAAAATTTTTTAATAGTTAAAAAAAACGAATTTGAGAAAAAAACAACTCAAAATATTTAGATTGGATTAATTTTTTTTAATTAAAATTGATTCGTTAGTTAAAGAGCTTGAAATAAATTATTGATATTGGAGTCTTGTTTAAACTTGAATTTTTGTTACTTTCATTCCAAACTTTTTTCTAGAAAAAATTTTATGAAATTTGAAAAAAAGTATTTTTTTTTTCATTCGGAAAAATTACTGAAACATTAACTTTGAATTTATTAATAAAGATTTTTTAAAACTATTAATAATTACAAATCATGAAAAAATAAATAATTAAATAGAAAATACAAAGGGTTAAAAGTGAACAAGAAAAAGAAAAATAAAAGAAAGAAGAATTCATTTCAAGTAGAATTAAAAAAGTTGTTTCATCAAAAATTTGCATTTAGGACTTTATTTATTTTTTGAGCTTTACTTTAATCAAATTTCAAAAATTGAGTAATTTAATTCAATACATATTTTTTAATGATTATAAATTTTTTTTAAAAATTAAAATTAAATTAAATTAAAATTTCTAATCTTAATTTAAATAAATTTTATAATTCGATCTTTTTATTTTTTAGGTCAAAATCCAATAAAAATAATTCCTACTTATTTAATTCAGTCTGAATAAATTCGGATCGCTTTAATTTTTTTCTGAAAAAATTTTTAAATTGTTTTTGATTGATTCTCTATTACTTTTGATGTAAGCTTTCAGAATCTTTCAAAAAAAGAATTCTTTTTCAAAATCCTTTGTTGGAACTGATACATTTTACAGAGAAAAGTGAAAAAATAAAAAAAAAAAGCTTTTCCAGTTTTAAATTCTATGCTATTCTTTTATTCTAAGTCTCACGATTTCTTTATTATTCAAAATCAAAATTTTTTGTTCAATTTAAAAACCTAATTTCAAAAGAATGCAAAAATTAAAAAATAATAGTATTAAAAATTCTCATACTATTTAACAGAATTTTTATTTTTTGAAATCAGTGAATTTTTTTGCCTTAATTTTAAAATTTAAAAAGTTTTAGAAAAATTTAATTTTTTTGAAAAATGAAGTATTAAAAACTAATCTTAATATTAGATAAAATTTTCTTTTACATACTTAGATGGGATCAAGGGACTTTTTTTTTTTTTGTCATTATTTATTTCTAATTTAACCCTTCTTATTTACTATTTAAGAAAAATGTTAAAAAATTTCCAAAATTTAGACTTAAATCAATTGTAAACCCTATTAGACTAATTTTCTTACATCATATACATCTTTACTTCCTAAGTTGATCATGAAAAAGTAAAGTATTTTGTTAAATTAATGATAAATTCTTAAACTATATCAATGTTTAACTATTTTAATTACTTTTTTTCAAATCAAGATTTTAGATTTTTGATTCATTTTTTTGATTATTATTATTATTACTATTATGATTATTTTTAACAATAAAAAATTAAAAATAGAGCTAAATTTTTTGAGATTCTATCAAGAATGTTTATTATTTTTTAGTTTTCAACTACTTTGCCTTGTAAAACTTCTGAATATAATATATGAGATCTTACTTTAAAATAATTTGAAAGACTTAAGAATTTCTAGAACACTTATTAAACTAGATTCTTATTTGGTTCAATTTATTCTTTAGTTCATAGTTTAATGGCAATAATAAATAATGGTTCAAGTCTATGTATAAGACTGTCCATAAAAGTCTATTCTCTTTTATGACTTTTTCTAATTAAGCAAGAAAACGTAAATATAATGGTTTTTGTTTGGTAAATTAAAAATATAAAATTATTAAAATGTTTCAGGGCAAAATATTTTTTCTAATTTCTCATTATTTTCGAAAAAAATGATTACTTATTTTTAAGATTAATCCTCAAAATATGGACTTGAAATTTTCTAAAATAACAACATTGTCGATTGGTAAATGTAAATAAAGAAAAAAATTCAAAGTTTTGTAAATTATATGATTTTAGTTTTTGATAAATTCAAAAAAAGTAAAAAAAACTATATTTTTTGTTGACTTAATAAGAATAATTCATTTGTTATGTTTTTTAATAGAAGAAAAACTTCCTCTTGATTTTATGCTTTTTTATTTAAAAAAGGATCATCTGAAAAAATAGTTAATTTTTAAAAAATTATCATAGGAACTTAATTCACTTCTTATAATTGTCATTAAAAAAAATTTTTTTACTGAATTTGTAAAATTTTCTCTTAAATTTGGTCGTAAGCTTTAAAGGCATCCATTAAACTTTAATTTCCAGGATCAACAACATGCTCAGCATCGATATCATCCATGAGTAACTACACGTTTAATTCAAGTCATGAGACCGAGGCTCGACCTATTGAGCCAAAAATAAAAAAAAACTTTTGCATGCCCATAACTTGTAAGAGTTCGAGACTAAGGTACAAAAAGCCATTGGAACGTCGGCCGAGGTCTAGTACTTCGTCGACCCAGTCCATTTCGCTTACTTTGTCCGACTCGTCGGGCTCTCTATCGCCCGAAAATCGCCACCAATTTATCGAGTCGCTTACTTACTCTAAACTAAAGCCCATTGAATACATAGCCGAAGATTTCAGTGATTTTAGCAGGCGATCAAGTGATCAGGACGAGAACGGCTCCAACAAACCTCCAAAGCCAAAGTCCTGCTTTAATATTAAACTTTTGAAAAATTCATATGGTTAGATACCTTTTTAGTCTTTTTAGTGTGCCCTAGGTTGTGTTTTTTTATTGCCTGGTTTTACATCCCCATGATTTTTTGCCTATTGTTTTATAAACTAAAAAAAAATTAAATATTTAATTTTTTTATCAATCAAAGAGCAAAATTTGGTAGTCCAAGACCAAATGGAGGATACAACTCCATATTATACCCAAGTGAAAGCCAGAAAGTCAACGTCAATGGAATCAATACCTCAAAATGTGCCTGAGACAAAGTTCAAGTCGCAGAAGCCAGTAGTTAACATTCACAATAAATTTGGCACTGTCAGTGGAGCTAGTGTGCAGAACAGACCATCAGTGCTGCCAAAAGAATCCGAAAAGAGTGCAGATGGTGGCGTCAATCGATTCCGCGCTGTCAACAGAAGCTTCAGAACTGCAGTTGACAAATCTCTGGATGTGCCTGCCCAGTCAAATGGTAAAATATTTAAAAAATAATTTTTCATTCCCAATTTTCATTCAACACAGTTGCCAGACAGCCTGAAGGATTTGTTAAGCGATTAATTCATAGTTTTAACATGCTTGAATCGAATTATCCGGGCCGAAAGGCTTCGGTACTTGATCACAAGCGAGAGGGTATTTTTTTTCCAAGATTTTAAGATAATACGCTCAAATAACCAAATTAATAGAAAACTAGATTTTTTAATAAAAATTTTTATTAATTTTTTTTTTTAGAAATTCAGAATGAAATTGACGGACCAAAAAAAATAGAAAATCGAAAGCTAGTCGAAAGCGTGAAGAGCAAGGATACCAAGAGCTTGATCGGAAAGTTTCAGAATTTGTTCAAATCCAATTCGGCTAAAAAAAGTTCCACTGAAGACGTAAATCAGACTTCAAATGGAAAACAGGCTGTCGAATTGGTAAATTTTCACAAAATTGATTCGAACCCAAGGCTGGTTCAGACTGTTAAGTCCTTACCAAACCAAAACAATACAAATCCGCCCAACGATGTATGTTCTATTTTTATTTTTTTGTATCATTAGCACCAATATTATAAAATTCTCACATATTTTTTTTAACTAACGTTAATTCACAAATCATATTTTGAAACTTCGACAAAAAATTTTGGACTAATTTTAAAAAGTTTTAATTTATAGTTAATCATGTTTATTTCATTGAAAGATATAGTTTAAATTTGAATTTAGATGACATAGGTGGATTTAAAAACGAATTTTCTTTTACTTTCGAAATATTTATATTTTTTTTTATTATTTAAAAAAAGTTTTAATAAGGCAAATTCAAAATCAGATAAAAAAATTATTAAAAATAGAAGCACAAAATCCAAGATGTCTTGCAGATCGTTTCCGCAAGCATATTTTGCAGTAGCTTTTATTTAATTTTTTATTCTCACTAGTAAAAAAATTTTTTTGGCTAATTAGATAAAATATCATTGACTTAACTTGATTTTCTCATATGATAAATAATTTTTTGTGATTGATTGCCTGCGCCAAATATTTAATCACGAGATTTGAGACTGGAATATTCAATTTCAGATATATAGAAAAACAAAATAAAAATAAAAATTTTTGTTAAAAAAAACAATAAAATTGTAAATATTTTAGAATGCGAATATTTTTTACAAAGATAAAATTTGTTACTCTAAATTGTACATTCAATGCATCAATTAAATCTAAAATTTGCTTGAATTTTTATAATTTTTCGCAGCTTTTTGCGGTGGTGAAGTTTGGAGCAAAAAAAATTTAAAGCAAAATTTTTAAAAAATTTTAAAAAAAATTTATAATTTTGAAAAATTTTTAGCATACAAATCAAAAAAAGTTTTATCAAATCAGAAAAAATTCAAAAAACTTTACAATTAAATATATTTATATTGTATTATAATATTATAATTCTTATAATATATTACAATTGTAATTTGTATTTTTGTGTTTCCTTTTCAACTTGCCTATGAGGCTTAAATTTTTTTTTTTTTTTTTAAATAAATAAATATTTAGCAACAGTTTTTGCTGCAAACATAACCGCCGCAGATTTTCCACATTTTGTATAAAATTTCAAAATATTATCATTTATTTTTTCTTTGAAAATGTTTAAAATAAGTTTAAAAAAAAGTTTTTATTAAGATTTTTCATACGAATTAACAGAAACTTGACAATTTCTTAGTAACCTTCTTGACAAAAAAAATAAATAAATCAAAATTATTTAACTTTGGTCCAAAAAAACATGAAATTGTCGACACCAAAAATTTTTTAAATTCCTTAACCTTGAATTGATTTTTAAATTTTTTTAATTTTTTATAGACACGTTTTTAATTTTTTTGTAAAATCGATCAGGTAAATTATTGTACACTTTCACTAAGGCTTGAAAATTTTAAACCGCTTTTAATATTTGTGTGTGTGGTATCCGTTTACCAAAATTTCCGCATTCACTAATACTCTAGTTCCTATCCAAACGGTACCCATGCCTTTACATGTTATAAATGTTACTAATACCGATTGTCCACTAACAAACTTTTAATCAACTACCCCAAGTTGGTTAGATCACACGATTATGCTTTGTGAACGCGTTTTTTTTAATACAACTTGTTAAATTTTTTTTTTTCTAGGCTGATGTTATCATTGATAACGATACAATGTACACTCAGTATAGACCTGACTCTGCCAAGACAATGAAGCCCACTCAGAGCCAGATAATGCACAAGCCATTCTTTGCCAACCGTGACTCACTTTTTTACCATTCAACAGACAACCATCGGATGACTTACAGTCAACGGCAACAACATTTCATAACTGAACAGCAAAGAATGCTGCGACAACAGCAGAAAAAGTTCATGGAACAGCAAGAAAAACTGAAAGAAATTGAAGAGACAAATTGTTTTTTGCACAAACCAAAAGAAATACGAAATTATGAAGATTTTAGACAAAAAAAAAGCGGGTTTATTCATCACTCGATTCCATTTAATGGTTCGAACCAAGTTAGACCAGTTGCCGAGTTATTCAATGAAGTGGCAAATCAGTTCGATCGGATGAATGTGAACCAAATGTCGACAAAATCTCAGCCACCAATTTCAGCTAATTATCAAAGAGACTTAATTATAACTAATAAAAATTCTTTTGTGAACAATGAAATTCCGTTGTCTGGCTCATCTGCTATGTCTTCATCGTCAGCATCGTCCAGCTCGTCCACGTCGGTATCGGATCGATTTTGCAATCAACATTCTATGCTTATTCAGCCTCATCCAGCTCAAGTTTGAAAATTTTAAATGTAAAAATTTTAACAAATTTTAAAATTTAAATTTTGCTTTTTCATTTTAAAAAAAAAATTAATTAGAAAAACTGATAACTTTTGGTTTTAGAGTTGTTTTTATTTTCAGCTGTTAACGAGTTGAGTTTTTTTTTTTAATTTTCTAATTATGTTGATTGTTTTTTCTTAATTTTTTTAATAATGTATTTTATATTTAATATTAAACCTGTAAATAAATTTTAAATAAAACAGAAATATTTTTCTTATTTTTGAATAACCAGATCACATGGGGCCAAAGTTTAATTCTGAAAATTTTACAAAAGTTAATCAAAATCATCTAAAATTACCGAAAAAATCGAATCTTTTTTGTTAATTAGAAATATTAAATAAATATTAAATAAAAATTATAATATAAGTCGAGTTTTTAAATAGGAGTCAAAAAAGCACTGACCAATGCCACTGACTGCAAAAAAGAAAGTTGCATTTAAGATTACTCTTTAGACGTACCGGATGAATGGAGGGAAGCGAACATTTTCCCATTGTACAAGAAAGGGAGTGAACTCGTGGCGTCAAATTACAGAGCAGCTTCCTTGACATCAGTATTTTGTAAGGTAATGGAAGGAATAGCTAGAGATTGGACAAAAGCACATGTAAACATGTACAGTTTGAACTCTAATAGACAGCATGGTTTTTTCAACTTAGGGCGTGTGTAACTAACCTTTTGGAATGTCAGCATAAGGTGTCGATGAGCGTGGGTAATAATAAGTGGGTAGATGTACTATACACGGACTTTGAGAAGGCTTTTGATAAGGTTTCACATAGGAAACTACTCATCAAGTAAAGAGCTTATGGAATTTGTGGTAAACTGCTCGACTGGATTAAGGCATTCTTGAGCTATAGAAGGCAAAAGGTGGTTATGGGCACGTCGGAGTCAAGGTGGAAAAATATTACAAGTGGTGTGCCTCAAGGATCAGTATTAGGTCCCTTACTTTTCGTGGTATATATCAATGACTTGCCAGACAAAATAAATAACATAATGGAGATGTACGCTGATGATAGTAAGGTGATTTGAGAGGGGGATGAAATGTCACAATCAGAATTACAAGCAGATATAAATGAAAAAGATAATTGGTGCAAGAAGTGGTCAATGTCCTTATACAATAAGAAATGCAAAATCATGCATTACAGGAAGAAGAACCCAAGAAACAAATATTACATTCAACATGGGGAAGAAAAAGTATGGTTGCAGGAATCGGAGGTTGAGAAAGATCTCGGTATCAAGGTTTCAAATGATGGGAAGCATAGTAAACAAATAGAAGCGGTGGTATCTAAAGCTAACAGTGCTTTAGGTATGAGAATGAGGAAAACTTTCAAATTTTTTAATAAAGAGTTTTTTAAAAAGCTGTACCCAGCTTTCGTCAGAACGCATTTAGAATTCGCTTCGGCGGTATGAAATTCTAAGACTAGTAAAGAATCCAGAAAAGGGCAACTAAGATGGCAATAGAATTAAGGGGATTAGAGTACGAAGAAAGACATAGGGAGCTTGGTTTAACAGACCTGGAAACAAGAAGGAAAAGAGGGGACTTTTTAAATACCGTATTTCCTCACTTAATGTCCCCTGGAAACTAAAGGAAACACGTCTTAATATCCCTTGGATTATTCTATGAAACTCAATATTTTTTTAATTTCTAATTTCCTTGGGAAATTATCTGAAATATGGTAAAAATATTAATGTAAAATGTTTGCAAAAAATAAAAAATTTCGCATAATTTCTCATGGAAATTAAAAGGTGTTTCATTTAATTGCCCATAGGACATTAAGTGAGGAATAAAAATAAGTTAAGGAAAGGGCTCGAGAGAGTAGATTTGGATATCAGAGAGAATGAGGGATTAAGTAAGGGGACAAGTAGTGAGACACACTAGTCAAATAACAAGGGAGGACAATGAGGGATAAGTTCTTACTTAACTGAACAACTACAACTTGGAACCTTTTACCCTCGGAAATAGCAGGGACTGATACGGTCAATCAGTTTAAGGCCAAACTTGTTTAAACATGAAGTCGGAGACTTGGAGAAGATCTGTTTACAGAATCTGATACTGAGGAACTTTGACTTAATGCAACTTAGGTTGCAAGCTGATAAAGTGCAGTATTATGAACTGCACTCACATTTATGTGTTACAGCTCACACTATTACTACTACTACTACTAGATTACCGTATACCCTTGCAAAGAGGCCCAAGGACTAAAGCCCAAAATTCGGGTTTTGTCCCTAAGGCTACGTACCATTGATTCCATGTTAAAGAAACCCTTCATCGAGCATGTTCTTTTTAACTAAATCAGAAAATCATAAATTTGGCTTTTAATGTCTAGTTAAAAAACGAAAATAATAAGTTAAAATCCAAAATTTAAAAAAAAATGCAGCTTTTTAGTATAAATCAAGAAAAAACTTAAAATTTATTTTCAGATTTTATAGTAGGAATGAAAATTTAGTTTATGAAGGAATAAAATTAATTTTAAGAAATTATTTAAATAATTACTTTTTGATAAAAATTAAAAACCATAATTTTTAATGTATCAATAAAATTTGAAATTTATTTTTATTAATTAGAGCATTTGCTTTATTTATTAAATATTATATGAAAAAAACAAGCTAACTAACAATAAGCTTTTTCTAGAGAAACAGCATCCGGATATAAATTACCCATTTATATAACAGTACCACCTACAAATAAATTAATCTTAATAAATTTTTTATTTTACAAATCAAAAATATCTTAAATTAAGTCCAAAACGATTCGAGATTGTTTAAATTTTAAATAAATTAGTAGAAAAAAGATAATTTGCTGTTTGCGTTTAATAATTTGCTGTGTCGGCGAAATTTGAATTCAAACTCTTGTGATGACGATGATGGTCCACATTAAATAGATGATTGTCTTGATGATAGCTCAGATAAGAAGATTGTTCCTAATCTGTTGTTAAGAATGTAATAATGACGATAATTAAGTCGTTGGTGGTGATAAATCATCCAAAAATAGTAAACAATATTTTTTCTTAATTATTCAATTTTGGTATATTTTTTCAAAATTTTTGTATCAAACTTTTGTTTTAGAAAAATTCATGCAACTTAACAGTCAATGCTGATTTTTTTTTTCATCACTTTAAGGACTACGTGGATGCAATTTAATATTTATTTATTTAATTTTGAATAAATCTTCTTTAAGGAGAAGTTAAAATTTAAAAATTATTTAATAAGCAAAAATTAAAAAAAGTAATCTAAAGTGCTAGAAAATCCAGGAGCTTTTAAAACAATTTTTAATCTAATAACTTGGATAAAATCATGTTGTAAAGAATTAAAAAAAATAATTTTGTTTTGTAATGTTCAAAAAAGTATTGCTAAAATCTAGCGCTTATAATATATTAAAAAAACAAAAATAATATTTTCTAGAACAAAAATACTGATGTTAGTGTCAATTATTTTTTGTTAGTACAATTAAATTAAATAATGTCAAGTTTGATTGAGTTTGTAACTATTTTATTTCTTTGATAGCTAATTTGATCTAATTGAGACAAATATACATCTAAAAAAACGTAATTTATTTAATTAATTAATAGTCTGTTCTCGACTAAGTAAGTTTTTATTCACCTAACAATTCTCTTTTATTAAATTTTATTTTAAGAACTTTGTCATATCAAAGAATTAGCAATGAACATTCCACTTGAAAGAAAGCGTCGTCCAGGTCGCCCGAAAGCTACAACCAATGCCTTAACTCATCAGCCAAATGAAACTCAAAATGTAAATGATTTGGGTATCAGCGTATATGAAGAATCAGATTAGGACGATCCACCTGTACAAGAGCCAATAACAAAAAAAAGAGACCTCAATCGTTACTTCACAGCTCCAAGTTAAAAAAAAAACGCGGTAGACCAGTTGGATCAAAAAAACAAAAAAAAAGTAAATTGAATATTATTTTTGTCTATGTTTAATTATTTTAGTTTTAATTTGATATAAATTGTATTACTTTTTTTATTTATGTACCTTTTTTATTATAATAGAAATAAAAAAAATACATTTGTTCCTTAGTTCAGTAATTTTGTTTTTTATTTCAATATTAATAACATAATTAATAATTAAATGCCAAAATCTAGTGTCCAAAATATTCATTTTGCTCGATTTAAAGTTTTGTACCAAAATTCAAACGCAGAAAATTTTAAGTCAAAATTTTTAACTGATGATTTAAGAATAAAAGCATTAATTTTATTAAATGTAAAAGCGATTTAATATTTTTAAATTAGCTTGTGACATAAGTTTGCATCAATAAAATTAGACTTTATAGAGTTGAATTATCTATATGCAGCTTAATTGAATTTTTTATACCATTTTTTGTAATTAGATGATATTTAAATTTTTCTTAAAGTTTCTTCACGTTTAAGAATATTACTTAATTGTAAAATACTTGGAAATTAGCATCATATCAGACAAAAAATATTTATTTTAGGAAGTGAAATTGCACTTTTTTTTTAATTTGAGACAATAAATAATTAAATTCAAATGTGTCTCTGATTGATAGTTAAAATTAAATAATTTTAAATCTATTTGATGTGTATATTTTTAGATAAAATAAGCTATATCACTAATATATTCAAAACATATTTTTTAAAAAAGGTTCTTTTATTTATCTAGAAAAATCATGTCTATTTTTAAATTATAAATTTCAATTTAATGAAAAAATTAAAAATACAAGTAACAGAATCTTTTTTCTTAGATTTTTCATTAAATTTTTGGACAACTCGTTCAATTTAATTTAAAATTAACTACTAGAAAGTTAATGTCATTTAAAAAATTTCAAAAGCTTGCTCACATATCTTCCGTGGCGAGGTTTGGTCTACATTATTTTTTTCCTTACAATGAGAAATATTGAAAAAAATTTAACTTATCTATATAATTAGCTAATTTATTTTACAAAAAAATCACAATCTATTTTCGGCCTTAACTTATTTTTTTTGCATAAAAATAAAAATATTTTCAAAAAAACTTGATTAATGCTTTTTTTAAGTTTCTTAATTGTATGGAAAAACAAAATTTTCAAAAATAATTAAAATTTACAGAGAAAATTGCAAAAATGAAATATAGAAAAAGGCATCTATTGACTTTGAGTGTGGAATCGTACTCGATTTACAAAAATTTCTTTAAAATTATATTTTAATAAATAAATTAAATTTTAACAATTAAGGAATAAACTTTTTTAACAAAATAAATTACAACAAAATTTATCCAAAATTAAAATCATTGATTAAATTAGATCGTTTCATGCATTGTTCAGAAGCTGTCGGTCGATTTATTCGATTTTTTTCTATTTCTAAGTCAATTTTTTCGCTTGGGGTGTCTCTTAAGTACCTGGCTAATTTGCACAATTTATTCTCGGATTTTTCTTTAGATACCAACCCGTGGAAAAATTGCTTATTTTCTTCATAGTCTAAAGCTTTTTTAGCTGTTTCAATCAGCTTTTCTCTTGACATTTGGGCTAAAGTTTCTCTGGTAAAATTATGACTTCGCTTGAACCAAATATACTTTTCATATTCGCTTTTGTCCGACTCAATTTTTTTCAAATGTTTTACCAAATCGTCCACCGACTTGTAGTCATAAATATTTATAAATGAATTTTTGGGCAAAAATTTTAAATAATTTGGTTTATTATTTTTTCCGGCAACAATTGGAATCGAACCACTGGCAACTACGTGCACTAGCTTTTCAGTGACATAGTCTTCGCAGTTCGAGTTTTCAATGGCCACAACAAATTTGTAATAAGAATACAACTCTATATTTCCTTTCATGTGTTCACTGGGATGAGAAAATTTATTTTTTAAGCAGCCTCCATACGAGTCCAGAGATATTTTATTCATCAATGTTTCCATAAATTTTTCTCGGCCATTAAAAGCAGCACAATTTGAGACCACCCAGACAATTGGACTTTGGGTCTCTTTTAGTTCAAATTCAACTTTTGGACCGGACAAAAGATCAATCAGATGAGTTTGTACGTCAAAGTAGGTGGCTGGTTCTGGGAAAGAAAGGTCTAAATTATACCACATGCGAAAGTCTGCATTGGACCAGCTCTCTCCGCCAAAGGAATGAACCTGAAAATTAATTAAATAAAATAGTTTTGTTTGGATATTTTTTTCATTTTATTTTTTTACTTCTGACTCCATTGTGTAGACCATAAAAGACTGTCTTTTTTTTGAGTCTTTGGCATATTGTATTTTTTCTGGCGCGTTCATGTGAAAATAAAAAATATCAATACTATTTATGTCTTCGATTGTATCTGTAATTTTGACCTCTAAATTATTTGAACATTTGACTAGCGGTTGGTCTATTGTACCAAATCCTCCTCCATCATAGGCCACAAAACGAACTGGGCTGAATATTTTGGTAGAGGCGGAAAAATTTTGTTGCCTAATATGTACATCATTTGGCTCAATTGTATTTAATTTTGCCAATTTTGTCCGGTTGTTTAAGTGCACTAAATCAACGAAATTTAAACTAAAATAACCGAGAAAAAACATAAAAAATCCGAACACAAACAATTTTAAATTTCTATCAAATATTCGCATTGTAAAAGCGTTCTAGCGTTTCATTCCGAGTTGCATTCTAAAGCTGAAAAAAATTTTCCTATTTGGGAATTTAGAGTTAATTTTTTATTAAAAAAAAATGTGAATTAAATACTAAGAAAACAACTTGTGTAATGAATTGAATTCTTCTATGGGTGTCTTAAGCCTTGGGGTTTCTAAAAGCGGATTAATTATACAAATAGAAAAACAGTTAAATGGGAAAAATAGATTAACAATTTGTGTACATTTTTTATTATTAAATTTAAAAACGAAATTGAATATTTTAGCAAAGATTGTTGGGAAAAAGAACGCCTTTGTTTTAGTAAGTATTAATTATGTTTTGAACCCTAAAAGGCTCTATTAAATTTTTAAGACATATCTAAATAAAAAAATTTCAAAAATAATTTTGAAAAAAATCCTGTGAAAATTTTTCTCTTCTAAATAAAAAATTCAAATTTTATTTTTTTTTAAATAACGATTACTTAACATATTTAAATACTCTAGAAAATATTTTATGTATGAAGACACGTTTTGTTTTCTCCAAACTAATAAAGGAAAAATTAAAAATTTATTATCTGATAAAATATTCGCAGGCTCTGTTAGTTTACTTGAGGCATTTCGTTATCAAAATTAGCCGCCTTTTTCTCAAAATAAGTAACTCTTACCATCCATCTGTCTTTATTTTTATCAAACCCATTTTAACTAGAGACCTAGAGCTAAATTAGAAAAAAAAATAATAAAACAATACTCAGTAATTAGCTTTTAAAATACTCTATAAGCTCTCGTACGTCAAATGATTAATTACCTAATTGAATAAATTTAGAAAATATAAAATAAATTTTAATTTAAACTTTAAACACTTGAATTGCTCATTTAAATAAAATAAAAAATAAATAAAATAAAATTCTTAACAAAATCTTGAAAATCGTAAGATTAATTATAAAAATTTTATTTGATAAAATTTTTGGCGCTCAATTTTTACTCAAAATTCAAGCATGGTTGATCATAAAAATTAACAAATTTTTACATCTTGGCGTTTGATCACTTAAGAAAAAGTTTTTAAAAAATAATAAATTTCTAAGCTACCTATTAAAAAGCATTAAATAAAACTCGTTATTATCCTAAATTTGGTCTTGCTTTAAATTTAGTTCTTTTGTGGATAGATTGGAAAGCTTAGCTCAAATGACATAAACCACAATAACTTTAATTAAGTCCGAACAAAACTATCTCAAAATAATTACTATTTTAATTAAACAATAATTTAAATTTAGGACTAAATTTCTTTCTTCTGATCAAATTTTTCAAAGCGTCAGCTTAAGCCAAAGTTTACTAACTCGCATACCACGATATCATATTTAAAAAAATTATACTTAATTTTATGCATAAGCTACAACTATCTTTGTATTATAAATAGTAAAAAATATTTTCTTCAAAAATCGATTAGTTCTCTTGATTATGACTATGACGAAATTAAACGAGGGGTTTTGAGAAAAGACAAATATCAGCTAAAATAATGAGATAATAAAAAGCAAACAATTTAAGATGAGGGTTCAATTATTCACTGATATAAATAATTTATAACCAAGTCATGCTTACCAAGCAAATCGAACACCGAGGAGCTGTTCGGCACGAACTTTTTCAATCTTTCAGTTTTGATAAAGTGAAACACGTTCTAAAAAACCAGCTCACCTTAATTATTCTAGCTGAATAATGCATTTATTTGAGATTAATATTAACAAGCTAAATTCACTTATTGGAGAAGCTCTCACGTTCGAAATTTTTTTTTTTTACTGATTGTCAGATTTTAATTTTTGAAAAATATTTTTTTTAAATAAATTTTATTTTTAATAATCATTATCGAGCCCTGACTGAAAAAAACTAAAATTAAATTAAAATAAAAGTCTTTAAAAATTCAAAAATAGGAAATGTAAAAAAATTAAAAAAGCTCTAAAATGCTTCTAGTAGAATAATTGTAGTCCCGATATTGATGAAAATTTTAAGTGAATTTTAAATCGAGACCGGAATTATTGAGGTGAATTGACGCTAATTTAAATCATGAATAAACAAGAGAGCTATGGCAATACTCTATTTTAATAGAATAAATTCGAAACTAATTCACCTCATTTGAAAAAAAAACCTATTCAACAATAAGGCCAAATATTTGCTATTCATAAATTCTGTGACACATAAAAATACCACGGGACGTATTTTTATAGCAGAATTGATATGAAAATAAAAATTTTTTTAATATCGTATTTCTCTTCTCAACACGTTACCTTTAAATTTTAATCCGATGAACTATGCTAGAAAAGTAAATATTTTTTTTACCGGATTAAAAAGTTTCTAGGCATATGTATCACGTTTCCATGACAGAAAGCCTTTTTTTAAATAGCCAAAAAGATGATGATAAAATTTATGGGTAAAATTTCTTATCATGAAAAAAAAAATTATATTATTTACTTTTTATTATCGACAATATTGATAAAGCTTAAATCACACTATTGAATTCGTAGCCGATATCAAAGTTTATCTGACATTTGGAGCAAATTTTAAGATAAACGGCTATTTTATTTTAAACTTTTTAATTAAATTTTATTATCAATATAAATAGAAATTTTTAAATAAAAAGAATCAATAAATTTTCAAATATAATTAATTGCTTGCATGACCAATAACTAATGTACTTAATCTAGCCTATTTTTTTTTGGATTAATGTTTTAAATGAATTTTGACTGAGTTCTCAAATTTAAACAATTATTAGAAATGAGCTTTCTGAGCTTAGACAAAAAAATTAAAAGAAAAATTAAATAGTTTAATTTTGAAGTTGAATATTTAGATAATATTTAAACTTTGAATAATTTTAAAATCATTTTTTACTTAAAGCGCTATTCAAATTTTACTTAATTATTGATACTGGCTTTAAAGATTTAATCTTTATTCTAATTTTTAATCACTTAAATGAGATTGATTATTTTTGTTAATTAAATGTGAAAAATATTTTAGAGGCAGTATCGCTAGGGAACTTCCTAACGACTCTTTGTCTTTTTTCAACTCCTGAAGAGAAGTGTTAAAATTTATTTTTAGCTTCAAATTATCGCCTCATTTACATTAATACATAAATTTGAATATTAAACTATAAGATTTCATTTAACGACGAAAATAATTTTTTTATTAAAAATTTAAATTGTTTTTCCCTTTTAGTCTTTAAAAAAAGAATATGAAATTAAAAAAATATTTCTTAACAAAAAATTTTTTTTGTCATTTTAGTATCAAATTTTTTAAAAATCAATATTTTTAATATTTTTCATTTGAGTAATTTTTAAAATTAATTAAAACTGCTTTTAACAATCTCAGTAAAGTCGCAATAATCAAAATATCAATTGTAATATCTAAAATTTGTTCACCTGAAGAATTAATAATTGAGTTATTAGAAGTAAAAACTTAAAATATAAAAGTTAATCTTGTATTAGTGGAAAAATTCTCTTTATACGTCTTCAGCCACTGTTGACTTATGATCCATTGTAGATATTAGTATTTAGACTTTCTTGGATAAATTACTCCAATTTAAATGACCTTTCATTTATATTATGGCTCTGCCTTTACAATCGATCTTTTTTTGATACTTTTTTTTTTCCTGTTTTCTTAATTTTCCCAAGATTAAGCATACCATTTATTGGTGCCATGAAATTAATGATCGAAAAAATTTTAAGCTCAATTAATCCAAGTAAAATTATTATTTTTTAATGAATCTCTGACTCTTTAATTTACCCTTGATCCAATATTTCATAGAATAAAAATTTTAATTGAATGTCGAGTCCTTATTTAATTTCTAAAGTATTAATGGTTTATAATTTCAGTAATTATAACGATAAAATAACTTAAAAATTCTTAATGTCTGATTTTTAGTTGAAATTCAAACGTGATTTATATTTTAAAAAATACCGTCCAATTCTTCAACTTTTTGATTCAACTAATCTTTAAAATAAATATTTTTTTATAGATGAAATCGTAAGCAAAGCCGATTAAATCTTCAAAACAAAGTCAAAATTGTCAGCTCTATTTCCTTTTGTTTTTATAGTTCCTTTTAATAAACTAGCTTCATCTAAAAATTGCTCTAATTTTCTAAGATATTTAAGTGATCGAAAATTTACTAAAAATTAATTAAATTTTAAATGAGAAAATAATGATTATATTTTTTAAAGAGATCTTGCTAGATTAAAATAAAATTCTTTTCTCATGCGATATTATTATCAGAGAATTTCTATTTAGTTTAATTAAATTTGACCATTAGTTTATTGATTTCTTAAAGGAGCATTTAGATCCGAATCATGCAATTTTAAATAGTGATATAATTTGATGTATCTAATCAACCCAAAAATAAAATATTCTTTCTTGATTTTTAAAAACACAAATTATATTCAATGAATGATAGAGATGGTTAACATCATGGCGTTAAAAAAGCCCTAGGAAGCAAGCTCAAAATAAAAAGGCTACGAGTTGTTATACAAACGATATTTAAATTGTTTCACGTGTTGGCTAAGCGTTATAAAAATAGCCTGATATAATCATTTTCATTCCAAAAGATGAATATCTAAAGAATGGCTTCAGTAGTAAATCGAAATTTGCTCATTTAAGATTTAACATATCCTAACAAGATAAACAATAGATAAATGTTAAAAAAAACTTGCAAAAATGGATTGAATATAATTTACAAAGCTCAAGGTATTTTTTAACTTAACATCAAAACTCAACATCTGATGCAAATGTAATCAAAAAATGTTAAATAATGCAAAGTAATTTTTCATCCATACTTTCTTGTTGATGATATTAAAATAGATTTTTATCAGTATGATCTAACTAATGATCAGAATACATTACCTTACTTCTTTTCATTTAACTTTATGATCTTAATATTTATTTTTATATTTCGGATAGGATAAATTTATTTTCTTTTGAGAACCTATAAATTACCGAAATTTTAAGAATTTAAGATTTTAAGCATTAGTCAAATAAATTAGATAATTATTCAAATATTTTAAAGACTAAAAGTTTATTGCAGCAAAATGAATTTTTTTTCAAGAAAATATTTTATCATATTTACAATTTTCCAATTTCGCATATCAATTAATCTTATTTCCAACACAGTTTTAAATCCTTGATGATCAAATATTTTGATTTAAAAAAAAAAAAAATTTAGTTATAAAATACATAGAATCAGAAGAATTTGAAAATAATGAAAAATATGATTAAAAATCTTATTTAAACTTTAAATTATTTTTATACATGACTTTGATTTATCACTTAAAAAAATTGTTTTTTTCTTCATCAGAATTTAAAATAAAAGTATAATAAATTTTAACAAAAACATCTACAAAGAACAAACTAAAGTTCAAAATAAATACTTGAAAATTAAAAATATAATCAAAAGTAAAAAAGCAGTTGTGTTTCATCTTAAAAACATAATACGATTTATGTTTTATTTTAACGCTTATACGCTTATTAGTTTATTTTCTTCTTTAGGCCTTGTTTTTAATAAAATTAATTATTAAATTTAAAAAAAAATAAAATCCTATTGATAATTTACAAAGAATAAAATCAAATTAGAATTTAATTTTTGCATATTTTTATATTTACCATGAAAATATTTTTGGAAAATTTATATCCAAATGATTTTTTTCAAATCGATAGTTAGCTGATTTCAAGTCATAAAACCGTTCAAGAGAGTTTAGGGATAAATTTCACAAAAATATTTATTTAAACTAAAATATAGAAAAAATACATATTAATTTTGGATGATGCTTGCAATTTAATTATTATTTAGTCTTAAATTTTCTTCTTTTGATTTTTTTCAAATATTTGATTTAAAATTAAATTAATTTGAAAAAAGAAATTCTTTTTTAGAAAAGAATTCAATTGTTTTATAATTTTCTCAAGATTTATAAATTAAAGACTTTAAAACATGAAGATTGTTTAAGAGCAAATTTTATGCTTGAACGTCTGATTTGATCTTTTATTCTTAGAAGAAATATACATCTTTAACAGTATTAATATATACAGGCAATTAAGCACATTTTAAGCAACTGAAAATATTGGACTCTTTAAATCTGGACATCATTTTTGAGACCAGTAAATGCACTTTTAGAATATATGGCCTTCATAAATTATACATTAACAAAAAAGAAATAGATTTCTAAATTGGCGAGAGTATGCACCTGAGTTATAAAGAAATGCAAACTGAAGAGTAAATCAATTAAAAAATTGAATTTTCATGCTTTTAAGAAAGAAATTAATTTTTTAATTCAAAAGTTAACATCACAGTCAAAACTTTGCAGAACCATAATAGTAATGATTATTTATTATTAATTGAATTAGCCTCCTTTAAGGGGAAGTAAATTTAAAAGGAATTTTGAAAAAGAAAAAAAAATAGTTAATATTTATAAAAAAAAAAATATAGAATAAAAAAAGAGACACTTAGCATTTACAAATAAAAATCTTATATAAGAAGAAAAGGAATTAAGAAAAAAAGAAAGAATAATAAAATTAGCAAAAATGGAGATAGAAATACCATCTCTTAATATGATTACTATTTGAGCTTTATTTATCTGATTGAATTGATAAAATATTCAAGTATACTTGAATATTTTAAGACTGTTTCAGAGGTATACCTCTGAAATTGAATTTTTTTAAAGCTTTCTATATCATTTGTTGTTAAATACCTTGAGATCATATCTGGGAAATTTATAAACTTGGCTTTAAAACACGCTTTAAAACACGCTTTAAAACACCTGGCTTTAAAAATTTTTGATTTAGTGACTAAATCAAAAATTTTTAGTGCTTTATATTTCCCAAACCAATCACCAAATTATTCTTCCTTTTTGGTCCAAAAAAATTAAGTTCCTCGAAAAAATATCATATATTACAATCGCAAATTTTCTCAATTATTATGAAATCATTTGATATTCTCGAAAACTGTATTTCCTGGAGAAAAGCTAGGCTCATTTTTAGAAAGCTCGTTAAATTCTCTTTAGGGAAAAAGGGGGCCAGTTGGATGTCAGTCGTATAAAATTGGGGGTCAGTAGGGGTCAGGTTTTTAAAAATATAAAAATATTCAATTTTCACAAAAAATAAAAATTTTTGAGAAAAACTAGTTTAATTTAAAAAAGAGAGATAAATTCCAACATTCCTTATGTTCATTTTTAAGAACTACAAAGAATATTTTTATATGAAATCTTGTCAAATTTTTTAACTTACGTATTTAATGATACAAAAAATTAACAAAAACCAAAAGTATACTTGAATTATTTTTTGGAACAAGAAACAACTAAGTTTGATCAAGTTCAAAAATTCTCGAAAAAAATTCTTTCAATTCTTTCATTCATTTAGTAACATCGTCCATCTTAACATCTTTACTTGACATTGGAAATGATATTTCTGGCTCAATTTTGTCAATTAAGTCTATAAGTGTTTTGTAAATTTATTGTTAGACTTGATTGTCATTTTGAAATTAATAATATCACAACGTTTATCCAAAATTAAAAAAGATTAATCATTAAATTGTTAATTTTATTATTTATTCATTCGTGAATCCCTAATTTAATATTAACTCCAAGTTAACAATTCGATTTTAGCTATGGCTATTTATAAAAAAAGTTATTTCTTATTCATGAGGCTTTATACCTAATTAGAAAAATAACCCACTAAGCAAACTTAAAAATTTATGTTTAAAGATCTGTTAAACCTTAGAAATTTACATACAAAATTTTTTAATTATTTCGGATTTCGAAAAAAGGATTTTAAAATGAGATGACAAAAATTTATCCATAAAATTCTTTAGATTTTACAAAAATTATACAAAAAAATAAAAAATTTATCAGTTTCTAATTAATTTTTTTGAAAAAATAATTAAAATACATAATTGCTATTTTTTTAAAATTAGATATTAATAAAAACTTGGAATATTTTTTAAGTCTAATTGGGCAAAGTTGCCTCTTTGATATACAAATTAGTATAAGAATTTAAAAAACAAGTTCTAGTTTTTTGAATACCAGAGAATTGAATACTTTTAAATATTGTAGTTGTCATCAAAATTTTAAAGGTAAATTTAAATTAAGAAAAAACTATTATATATTATTATTGATTTTGGAAGCTTAATTTAAAGAAAAATGATTTTTTTAATTTCATTAGTAATAATGCATTAAGTATAGCATTAGAAAAATCGAAATCAATCATTTTACATTTATTCTAAACGAGCTTTAATAAAAAAATTTAAAAATTAAAATTCCAAGCATAGAAGATTAATCAAAATAAATGACTTAGTAGTTTAAATAAATGCAGAAAAATATTTTAATTTATGTCAAAATTTTTTTGTGAAGACTGTCGATTCTTAGAATAAAGTTATATTTAGTCTGATTTTTATGTAAAAGTTAATTCTAATGAAAAATAATTTATTTTATTTAATTAGCTTGAGTTTCGATTTTGTCAATTTGTTAATCAGTAAAATTTTAATTTTGACACTGTTACTTTATTTAGACCAGGCTGAGAAAAAAATGCAAAAAGATTTAACCTTTATTAAGGTTGCCAAAATACAAAGAATTTTAAATTTTATTTTTTTTTAAATATTTGTTTCCATGGATTTAAAAATGACGATTTATCGGCATGCAAGTATAAGACAGTAGCTTTTTTTCTCATCGCCTAAACGATAAAATTGTGTCATCTTGAATTAAAAAATAACGATTATGTTTTTTTTTTTTTTAATTCTAGGTAATAAGGGTTTTTATAATAAATTTTATTTTTCGGTTTTTTTTTTAGTCAACAAATTTTTTCTTACTGCATTCATAATTATTTTATGAAAATTTTAAAGCCCTCAAATCGGTATATTTTCTTGTAGATCCAAGCGAGAGTTAATCGAAAGAAAAAAATTCCTATGCTATGACAATCGAGCATTTAAATGAAATTATTTAATCGAAAAAATAAAAATTTTCTTCTTTCTCTTCTATTCCTGGTTGGTTTGGTCTATTTATATTTAAACTTTAATCAATCGCTAAATGTAAGTAGTCCTCTGGGCCAAAATAATATTGTGGATGCAAAAAAACAGATAGCTAGTGAATTCGAGTACAAAAAAAAAGAAATACCAAAGTCAGAAATCGAAAATGAGACTAAGCGTTTTTACGCCATCGATGGAAGTGGCATGGGTTCAGTGAACAAGGAAGTAATAAAGTGTTCCAAAAATTTAGAAGTAGAAATAATCGGAATGCACAAAGATTATCATAAAGCAGACTTTTCCTATTTTTTAAACACGGTGCCATCACGGGAAAACATAAACGCATTCAACAAAGGAAATAAGACTCATTATTACATGGTTTTCGCCATGGAGTCCGAGCCACACTCGGGCGGAGGCGAGACCTGGATCAATGCCGACTTCAAGATGTGGTACAGCTTGGACTCTTCGTTCCCTGAGCCTGCTACTTACTTTGACCTCAAACTGTACCTGCCCGATCTTTTGGCTAAGCCCAAAGTTGAATTTGAAAACAAAGAAAAAAATCCTTTGGTATGGGTGCTATCAAATTGTGCTGCTTACAATGGAAGAGAAAAATTCATCTCAAAATTAATGAAAAAAATAAACATAGATTCGTATGGCTTTTGTTTAAGAAATAAAGATTCACATTCAAGTGTTAGAATGCTAGGAAACATTGAATTGTATTCCAAATATAAATTTGTCATAGCCATTGAAAACTCGAACTGTGAAGACTACGTGACCGAAAAGTTGGTGCACGCCGTTGCCAGTGGTTCGATTCCAATTGTTGCCGGAAAAAATAATAAACCAAACTATTCAAAATTTTTGCCCAGAAATTCATTTATAAATATTTATGATTACAAGTCGGTGGACGATTTGGTAAGTCACTTGAAAAGAATTGAGTCAGACAAAAGCGAATATGAAAAGTATATTTGGTTTAGGCGAAATCATAATTTGACCAGAGAAAATTTGAGCAGACTTTCGTTAGAAGAGATAGTATCGGCAATGAAGAGTGTGATAAGTTATGAAGATAATAGGAAATTTTTTGATGGTCTCGTGGCACGAGAAAAATCTGAAAACAAATTATGTAAAATAGCAAAATATCTCAAGAATACGTCACCGGACGAAATTCAAAGAGAAATTAAAGAAAAACGCGCTGCTAGACCAAATACTCAAGAAGCTTGTCTACCTCATGGAAATTTGGGAAATTATTTAAATTGAATTAATTGGGTTTTACATCACTACTTCTATTCCATTCCTAATTTGGTAACCGAGTGCTATCTTTTTTCTGATTTACAATAAATACTTAAATACTTAAAATTGTTTATTTTAATTTGGAAATTTGGTTTTTTCCCATTTAAAAGCAAAAACAAATCACACAATAGAGTAAAGTAAAATTTATGATCAAATTGCAAAATTTCTCAAAATGTTTTAAATGCGTAATTAATTGCACTGCAGATTTTAAAATTTTTTAAGCTTCAAAAAACATATTTTTAAATTTGAAAAAAGAGGATAGCGGCTTGTAATTTTGAAAACGATAAAATTACGCATTTAAAATATTTTGAGCATATTTGAAATTTTTAAATTTGATCATAAACTTTACTATGCTAAAAATAGTTCATTTTAAGATAATAATACTAATTTGTTCCATACAGCAGGATAGTATGAAAGATCGCTTATCTTTTTTTTTTGATACTTTTTTAACTCTCAAAGGACGGAGGGCTTTTTTCAACCATTTTTGCTAACGTAATTACTCGAGTTTTATGACATGTCATAAATAAAATAAAGACATGTCTTTATATATCGAACAGTGGTTGAAAATTTCGATTTATGACATGTCATAAAACTCGAAAATACCCCTAAAAATCAATTTTTACTAAAAAATAGTAACCGTAATAGTGACAGGTCACAAAACAGGAATAGTCTCTAATTGAAGTGTATTAATTGCATTGGTTATCAAAGCTGGTCTCTTCAGAGAACTACAAAATTCAAAATAAAAATTCTAGGACCAACAATTATATTATTCTATTGACTAATCGAGAAGAAAATAGGGGGGTTTCGGATTTGTGTGAAAGACGTGTATAATGTGTAATATGTGTAATGATCCCAGATCCATTTTTGTAATGTTTGATCCCAAAAAGGGTTCATGGGGATAGTCCACCCGACTTTGATCTTTCTTGAATGATTGGCGTGAAACTTAACCATAACAAACTATTCATAAATATTTATTTTCTTTATCTGTTTTAATTATTCAATTGTTCAATTAAGAATAGGACAAAAGAAAGCTAATTCATATGATCATTTTAAAAATCTCATTTTATGATAGACAAACTTTTTATTGGATCCGATAACTAGGATGATTATTCATTCTAAAATTCTAAAAAAAATGATAAAAGTCCGAAACCAGTCGAATATTCATATGAAGTCATTAGTTTGGATTCATAGAAATGTTTTAGATGTAAATTTTCTTTTAGATCAAGTAAATATCAAGACTCTTGGCTATCATGCCAAAGTTGTGACAATTGGGTCTGTGATAATTGTTGGCCAAAGGGTTTGAGACCTAATCAATCTTTCTATTGTATAAATTTTTAATAGTTTAGTCTTAACGAATCGTTCAAATATTTTTTTTACCCGGACATAGCTTTTTTAGACAATAATAATATTAATATTAAATATAAAACTAATCAAATTTTAATAATTTCTTTTATCATTGGTCTTTCAAGAATTTACATAAAGAAAAAACCTTATATTTTCTTGTTTTGTGACATGTCACTATTACGGTTACTATTTTTTAGTAAAAATTGATTTTTAGGGGTATTTTCGAGTTTTATGACATGTCATAAATCGAAATTTTCAATCACTCTTCAAGACATGTCACTATTTTAGGATATCCTACAATAATGACATGTCATAAAACTCGAGTAATTACGTTATTTATTATCTTTGCTTTTTGCTCAATAAATTTAAACATTTTATACAATTTTTTTTTCGATTAAATCTAGAATCAAAAAAAAATATAAAAATTAAACAAAAATTCTTCCTTTTTTGGTAAATTAAAATTTAAGAAAATAAATGTATTAAAAAAATACTGCAATAAAATGCAACATACTTTGTTGCACCTTTTTTATCTAAAATGATTTTTCTAAGTTTAAAATTAAGCAATAAAAATAAGGTTTGAAATGATTATTGATTTTATTTTAGGTAAAAAAGGTGCAACAAAGTATGTTGCTCTTAAATGCAGTACTTTTTTAATACATTTTATTACCTTTAATCTTAATTTACCAAAAAAGGAAGAATTTTTGTTCATTTTGTTTATGAAATTCACATTACCTTTGATCTTCTACGCAATTGTTCCTCATTCATAACCGGTTCCACTATTACCCCCTTTTTTTTGAGACCTTATTCTGGGGTTAAAATAAAATGCATAGATTTTTCACTGAATCGCTGAATTTAGATTCAAAAAAATTGTTTCCAGTTATATATATTCAGTATTTTCCAATACTTGTTTTACTCAAATTTCATAAATATTTTTTTGTTGGGATACGTTTTTCTTTATTTATTATGTAAATTTATAAACTCAACAAAATCAGATACATTTTTTTAAAAAATTTCAAAAAATGTTTTAAAATTTAAAATTTTTTGTATTAAAACTTAAAAACTGAATCAAAGAATGGGTAAGGTAGAATTTAAAAATTTACTTCAATATATGGATTATAAACTAAAATATACAAGACGTAAATAACCTTATTCTAAGTAAATTTCAGTGAAATGATAAAATGACCAAACAAGGCTTCAAATGATTAATTTACTAAAATTTATGAAAAATCACAAATTTTAACACTAGAATCAAATTCTCAAATCTTCTTTTCTTTTAAACAGATTTTTCAAATAAAGTAATCTTTTTTTAATTATGTAAATTTTATATTTTCATTAAAAAAAGTTGTTACTCTGTAAAATAAATGTTTTTGGATTAAATTAAAAAGAAATAATGCTTGGTGCTTCTAGAGCTAAAAATAAAAATAAAAAAATTTATCATAAATATTTTTTAATAAATTAATTATCAATTATTTTATTATTAATTTTTCTGTAATTGGTAAAATGAAAGAATAATGATTCATTCTTTACTATTGAGTTTCATACAAAATAGATTATTAGAAAATAAATAGACTTTTTACAGATTTAACAAATTTAACTTTATTCACAGTTTCAGAAAATTAAAGTTTTATTTTTAAACAAAGAAATAAATAGAAAAGTTGTTTAATATTTAATTTTACCCCTTTTTCTTTAATATTCTATTCGCACTTTATTTATTTGATGCATTTATCTCTTTCTCTATCTTGTTTTTTTTTTTAAATATGTTAACTTTAAATAAAAAGTAGTCACTTTCTTTTTAATTCAATTTAGATTAAAAAATTTAAATTTAAATGAAATGAAATTTAGACTACTAGACTACAATCTTATAAAGGTTCAGATGAAGAAGAATAAATTATGGGTTATTATATTAGATTATTATATAGTAAAAATTTTATCAGCCAAGATACAAGATTAAGTTTATTTTAATTGTCTTTGAATACATTTGTTGAAGTTGCAGAAATAACAGAGTCTGGTAGCTCATTCCAAATGGATGCTCTGTCAGTAAATAAGTTCTCTCTGCATTTTGACAAACAGAGTTGCTTCATGAGTCAAGGCTTTTTACGTAGATTTGTCGATGTGTGGTAACTTCAAGTTTCAAGGTTAATCAACAGGCTAGTGCCCTTATCTATTGAATAGACTAGTTAACTCTTCATTTATTTCAATTAAAATAAAAATTCATTAGAATACAATATATCAAAATGTTTAATATAAAAAATTAAAAAAAAAAAAATTATTCAAAAAATAAATGAGTCAAGGCTTTTTACGTAGATTTGTCGATGTGTGGCCACTTGTGAGATTTTGTCTTAGATCTGCAGAGCCGATTAGCAGAACAATGCTTTTTTGCCTTTGCTTTTGGATAGACTAATTGCATCTTCTCTGGTTTTGTGAAGTTCAATAAAAAAGAACAGAACAAAGTTTAAAAAAATTAAATAACTTTTTTTCTAAAAAATCAAAATTAATTATGTGAACGCAGCATGGTGCAACATTCAAAGTTGCATCAACTGTAAAAGTCTGCTAATAATGATGTGCAAAATCTCTGCAAATTGCACTACGCTCGATTATATTGAAATTTAATTTCTGTTAACTCTGCAAATTTAGCAGACCTTGATATTTGATGCAACTTTGAATGTTGCATTTGCAGAATTAAATTTAAACCTTTAGAAAAAAAATGTTCAATTTTATTACATATTTTTCTGTTCTTTTTATCATTTTTGACCTTTTATTTTATTTATTTGAAAAATAATTTAGGAGTTGGACTCCAGGGCAGTTTCGAGCGGTTTAATCCCTCTTTTCAGCCCTCTTATTAGTAAATTTTTTATTAGAAAAGTTAGGGTGTTTTTGATTAAAAATCTTCAAATACGCTTCCCAATGGTGTTTGGAACCTGTTTAAGGCTTCGGCGGTCTTGTTTTTTTTTTTTAATTTAATTTCTGTTAACTCTGCAAATTTAGCAGACCTTGATATTTGATGCAACTTTGAATTTTGCATTTGCAGAATTAAATTTAAATCTTTAGAAAAAAAGTGTTCAATTTTATAACATATTTTTCTGTTCTTTTTATCATTTTGTACTGAATTTCACAAAATCGTCTAATCTTCTACTACTACTTTTAAGCGTAGGTATACAAATTTTCGCTTTTCTGTAGAAAAAGTTGAGATTTCTGAGACAAGCCACTAGTTTTTGCTCAACGATGAACTTTTTTTAGCCTAGCTTTGACTTTCTTTCGAAAGGATTCCAGATTGCTGATGTACAGTATTCAAGATGAGGTCTTATAAGCGCTGTGTAGAGTTTTCTAAAATAATCTTGTGCATTTGCCGTCTGAATTACCTTGTCAATTTCAAGGTATGTTAATTTCATTTCATCTGAGCTTTCTGTCTATCTTTAGATCCCTCTCTATTATTTATTTATTTATTTATTTTTTATTTATTAATTGAATTAGCCTCCTTTAAGGAGAAGTAAAAGTAAAAAGTTATTAAAAGTTATAAAAATTTATAAAAAAAATCTATTTATCATAAAAAGAAAGATTAAGAGATAAAAATATATGTCTATTATGTCATTAATACTTTAAATTTTTTTAATAATAATTAGCCTTTGAGCATCTTTTTATTTTGCATTGTAATACCTTCATCATTTTTTAAAAGTTTACCACAAGTTATCAAAAATTGGACATGAAACTGGGTTATCGAATTTACGAAATAGGCAAAAGAACGACCCATCAAAAATAGTCTTTTACGTTTTACATCTGCTACATACGATGTCATTAATTGATTTTAGGATTTTTGGTACGTTTCCTATTCTTAAAAACCATTAACTTATTTTTCATTTTACAATTTTCCTTCGAACAAGATTGATTAGTAAAGTTTTTTTATGAAAATTTTTTTAACTAGACTTAAAAATTTGGTGACTATCTTTTTAAACGACCCGAATTTTGTTATTTTATTTATTTGTTTTCTGTACCGAGCTAGAGCTCGAAATTTCCATATAAAACGATAGGGTAAAAAAAAATTTTAGAATAAATTTTATCGATTAGTTAGTTATATCGGAATTAAGCTATAAAGAGGTTCATTTTATCAAAGGAATAAGCAATCTTTTTCCTTTATAAAAAATCGGTTTCTGGATTCTTATTCATAATATAGAGGATTTCGTTATATGACGGCTCGTTTTACAGAGGATCGGCCGTTTCAAGATTAGGGAAAAAATATGGTAGTTGCTGGATTCTTTTTTTTTGAATATTGGTGTGATATTGACTTTCTTTCAAATGGCTAGAACAACATCTCCATTGCAAAGTTGTATGAAAGATCCAAATTAAAGTCCAAATCAGGACTTCAAAAAAAAAATTTCAAGTCCCGACTTGGACTTTTCTTGAGACTTGTGACTTTTAAACAACTCTGATTCATTGTACCACTCGATAAAAAGTAATGACAGAATGGATGTAGGAGTTTGCTGAATACCTTTAGGACTCTAGAGTGAACCAAATCAAATTCAATTTATTTGTACATATCTAGATCCGAGAATAATTCAATGATTTATGAAAACCAAAGACAGCATATGGATCCATATCAGAATGGTTTGTGTATTTCATAAGAGAATTTCAATGAGTTACTTTTTGTCTCATTCCTTAAACCGTTGAAAAAGATTAGTTCAGATAGTTTGCAATATCTACTTCATTTACCATTTTATCTTATTAAAGTTATATACCGCTATTTACCGTATTAAAGTTACTTAGTTCAAAATAAAATTAACAAAAAAGCTTGATAATTTTTATTATTATTTATTATGTACTGCACCTCATAGACAATGTTCATATGGAGTTTTTTGTGCAATTTAAAAAAAAATAAAACACCAATAGCAGTTGTAAAAGTTTTTGATTGGATAAAATAATTTCTATTTTAATTTTAATTGGTCATTTTTCAATAAATTATGTTAATTATTTGCTGCATTTTTTTTATCCAATAAAAATATTTTAGGCCAAAAAAAATATTGCACTGTTTTAATGAAAAAAATTTCATATGTATATGATAGATATTTTAATGATAAACAGCGTAGACTTAAAATAAATTGTTGCAAAAAAGCTTACATAATAAAATCGCTTACGAATAGCTTATAGAACAACATCTGCTAACATCAAGTCACATCAATTGATTTATGAGTTTTTTGATAATTTTAAAAAGAAAACAACAACTGACAGAAAACAAAAAGACTCTATTAAAAGTAGGTCTAGTACATTTAAAAAAGCCAGCTTATAATGTCCTAGTTGAACGAATTCGAACTATAGTTTATCAATATTCCAAAGATAGGTTTTATCAATTTTACTTGATAAACGTTCATAATAAAGAAAAAAAATTTTAGAGAATTTTTATTTTTGAGAAAAAAATAGAGATAATTAAGTGTCGAAATTATAGAGAAAAAAATTATTTGAGAAAAAAAAATATATTACAGAAAGGTAAATCAGAGAATTTTTATTTTAGAGAAAAAAAGTAGCGACAAAAATTAATCAATTAACAAATTATCAAAGCCACGAATAAATATTTCTAAATTGTTTTTAAGATAATCCAAAACTTGTCTTTGTATCTTTTCTTCTTTTTTTTTAACCTTTTTACCGAAGTCGATTTATTATTTGTGAATTAAAATGATTCATCTGGCTTAAATTTTTCTCTCTTTTGAATATTCTCCTCTATTATGATAGTTCACCATTTTACTCATTTTACTTATTTAAATTTGATTGAAAGACATAAATCAAAATTCAATAATTTAATTATCAGACGTTTTGATTGATTAAACTGTAAAAATATTTACCAATAATAATTCTTGAAGAATTATTATTGGTAAATATTTTTATTATTTTTATTATTATTTATTCATAAAATTACGCCAGATTCGGCGATGTAAAAAATAACATAAAATTGAATACAAAGGAAGGTAGTTATGTACTGTTTGTTTATATTTTGTAGATATTTTTAAGTTAAGCTTTTTTCTATTGTTAATTGCTTTAATTAGATAAGCTAATTCAAATAAGCTATTTTAAAACATTTATTATGAAACATACTATTTTGATTCGCTCCTGTCCAATAGTCGCTGAGAAGCGTTGGGTCCGATTTGCATTGTACAGCGATTTTCTTTTCGTTTCAAAATGTTATTTTATTTGTAGCTAAGTTCAGCTTTAATTTTCCCCTGAACAGTTAAGTTTTTTTTTTTAGTTTCAAGGTTAATTTACAGACACTGTCCATCAAAGACCAATTTAAACTTAATTTATTCAAATTTAAATTTAATACATTTAAAAAAAAATAAAATTAAAATTTAGTTAGATTGAATATAAAAATGAAAAGATAAATAAATTGTCGAAATATTTTACTATAATTAAATTAAGATCTTTTATTGATTCAACTCGAGTAAATATATCCAAATGCTTTTTCTACTTTGATTGTTTTTGACATTGGTTCGATTAGATTCCCACCATTCCTTAAATTATAATAAAACATAGAAAAAATAGCAAGATAGAAATTTCACAAGGCTCTAAGTCAACAGTCTTTTTTCTTATACGGATTTTGAAAACAAGATAAATTAATAATAAATAAATGATTCAATTGTTTTTTAAAACTTGCTTTTGAAGATGAGAATGATGACGACTCTAAGTCAATTCGAGTCAGACGTCAAATCGATATTTGGTTTGTTGATAGGGTCAGATATTAACCCACTGATTTGCCTGATGAAGCATCTGTCATCGATCAAGAGCGAGAAAGTAAAAAATCTAATTTTTCTGATGACGAGACACTTGCAATCACTGATTCTTCACTCTGTATTTTTGCTTTTTGATAAGATAGATTTATTTATAAATTTAAAAAACAACTTAGAACTAGAACTAAAGAAACTTAGAACACTTAACTAGAATCTATAAAACACTAATAAACGCTTTGTTCACAAAAATGAAAATTTTTTATTTTTATTATTAATCACAAAAAAAAACATTGATCAAATTTTTTTGACTTCATATTGTGTTATCATAGATTTGGTGACAAATCTTGTTTTCCGAACCTGCGCCATTAAAATGATCACATTTTAGACAAGACCCATTTTCTTTAGCGTGTTGAAATAATTGTACCAAATGTACATGACGCATTTCTGATTAGATTTATCTTTTAATAAGTTTTATAATATATATAAATATTTCTAATCAATTTTTTTGAAATAGAAAAATAATTTTATGAGCAATTTTTTGTCCTAGTCAAGAATTCATTTTATTCAATCATCTTCATTAAAGACTGAATGGTTATCCGAAAAAAAAATTAGATTCAAATTCGTTACTAGAACATCAAGGTCAAATTATAGTAAGACTGAACCTTAACACCAATAAAATGAAGAATTTTAAAAAGGTATCGTTAAAAGCTTGCTGTAAATTCACTAAAAATATCAAATATATTCTTATATTTATTAATTATTAAATAGCTTTTTTAAGTGTTAAAAAGCTAAGTAAATATTATTTAAGCTGAATTAAAAATTAAAATGCATCAAAAAACATTTGTCCTTAACTTATTTACATTGTAAAATAGCATAGACGCATTACATTTTAATATTTTTATATTTTGTGCGAAATTTTCTTTTTAATTTTGATAAATAAATAATTTGGAAAAGTTTTCTTTTAAATTTAATTTCAAATTTTAAATTTTGAAAAATTTTCAGAAATATTGCACTAAAATCAAAGAAATATGAAAATGTAACAATCTAAATTTATAAGCATTTAGCCTTATTTGAAGTATAGTACCGCAAAATTAATATCAGAATGCTATTTTCAAAATCAGCTTTTAAAAATATAATTTCTATTGTCAAAAAATAATTCTTAAAAATATCCCAAAAAGTATAATACTAGATTATATCAATAAATACGAATTGCTATACAGATTTTGGTTTCTAATTTTATTTTTTTTAGAATTTCTGTTTTTATCAGATTTTCAAATAAAATCACAAAAATATTAAATATTTCTATTAAATTTTGTGAAAATTGAAAGCACAACATTTAAGGTATTGTAATTTTTTTTGTTAAAAACGGAAAATAATATATAAAACAATTGGTGACATGAATAATTTTAAAATTTTGCATCACCAACTAATCATTTTATTTCCGTTTAAAATAGGTAGGATTAAATGATTTACGTCAATTGAAAAAAAAATATTGACAAAAATAACTTAATTGAAAGGAAAAAGGACCAAAAAAAATTATTTGTTTTGAATTTTGTCAAAACTAAACTTTTATTTTTCATGCTTTAGGTATTTAAAAAAGTGAAATATCGTATCTACAAAAATAATAAAAGAAAGTTGATTTACATTAGTAGCAAAGGATTTTTTATAGTAAATTAACATAAACAAATTTAACTCGTAATTTTAGATTTTAATTTTTTTCTTCTTACTTTTATTTGCTTTAAATCATAATTTCCTGGCAAAAAATGGAAGTTAAAAGCAACTTTTAATAATAAAAAAACTCTTAAGCTTAAAAAAATTGATTTAAATCATTCAATTATTCAAATGGCTTGAGATAATTAGAAATATTTGTAGATAAATTGAAAACAAAGAAAAAAAAATTATTTTCAAAAATTAAAAAATTTTTGATGACGCTTTGATAGAAGATTGAAGCAAAATATTTTATAATTTATTTTGATCAAATAAAAATTAAGAGATCTCATTACATTTATAAAAATAATTAAATTATAAAATATAAACCTGAAGTTGTATACTTTAACAATCTAAAAGAAAACTAAAATTTATTTTACAAATTTTGACAAATTTATTCATCTTTTTTATTTTCGTTCTGGGCTTTACAAATTTTTGAATCTTGTTTATCTTCGTTTGAATGTTTCGTTTGTTTTTCCATTAAATTATCATCTGACAGCAAACCGTTTGCAATATCATTTTCCTTCCCATCCAATTTCTCAGTTTTAACATTTTCTAAATCGAATTGCTTATTATGCTTGACTTCAAAATGCTTGTTTTTACAGAAATGCGAGCAAAATTTCGTTTGACTGCATTTGGAACAAGTCTCAACGCCTCGGCGTCCACAGTTCCAACATTTCTAGATAATTTAAGATAGTCAACTTGTTCATCAATTATTTAGATTCTCACCTCTGAAGCTTCTTCGTCCTGATTTGATTCCTTTAAATGACCATCGCATTTTTCATCTTTGCTTAACTGTTCAGAGGTTCGCTGATCATTTTTAGAACTTATTACCTCATCTTTAATTTAATCCAAAATGAATTTATAAATTTAATTTTTTAAAATTAATAAAAATTCATACTGGATTTTTTAATGCTTTCGTTGGTATTCACTTGTCCATTTGTTAGTTCTGTTACACGCTTTAGCTCATTTTCATAGAATTCTTTTTGTTTTTTTAACTTTTGGGCTTTGGACTGAACGTTGTCGAGAATTTTCTGAGTCTTTTCGACCATTTCAAATATTGAATTAAGCATCTTTAACAAAAAAATTAAAAAATGTTTTTTTTTTAAAAATAAATTATCAAACTTACAGAATCAATATTTTTAAAGTCAATGTTCACCGCATCCATATTCAAAGCTTCATTAAAATCTTGTTCAAATTCTTTCATATCTAAAGAAAAAAAAGGTTTCCTTTTATTAGACAACAAACTATCAACTTGATAAATTAAACAAAAAATAATTACAATTATTGAAGTTTTTGTCTTTTCCTCTTAAAAAATGGTCCTCGTGTTTCGATGAGTTTTTTCCATTCATTTGGTTCGGCATCAATAGGCCTCCTTGATTACTGATGTTGTTGGTCGGATTAATGTGCAATTGACCTAGGTGGGAATTGGCCGGATTGAATGGTGAGCTCGCCGATCCATTAGTGGAATGATGATATTGGTTTTCTCGGTTCGGGTACATAGAGTTAGGCACTGGGTAGAAATTTTTAGGAGATGCTGGACTAGGAATGTGAGAATTCATAAAATTGGGTAAATGATTTACAAATGGTTGCTTTGGAAGATTTGGTACTGGATAGTGAACACCTGGTGGTGGTTGAATGGGAAATTGAGGATTGTGTTGGTGAGGTGGCGATGGTCTTGGCCGAATCGGTGGCGGAGCTGGTAGCCCCTGATTTTGCACTGGTCCGGACAAATGAGAATTGGGTGACGAAATGTATAAAAGTGGTAGATTTTGGGCCATTTTTTTATTTGGTGGCGGAGCGAGTGTTTCATTGTCAGGCGATTTTCTTTTGTATTTATTATTTAAAGTGTCTGAATAATGTGTTGGACTTGGATTATTTTGAGGTGAGCATTCTTTTGTAAAAAAAAAATTTAATTTTTTAAAATTTTTTCTAAAACCCAAAGAAGTTAATTAATTATACGAGAGAGTTTTTTAAAAGTCACAAAGTCTCAAGTCAAGTCCAAGTTCTGAATTTTTATTTTTTTTCATTCAAAAGTCCAAGTCCAGGCTTTAAAATTTTGAATACTGAAGAAGAAATTTATGCTAAAATTGCAAGAAAATTCTGTGAATGGCAAATCTATTGCATTAGACAACCCAAAAGTATATAAATTTTTCGATATTAAGCCTGATCTAGCAAATTAAAAAGAAAAAATCCGGCCTTGGACTTTTTTTGGGACTTTTAAACAACTCTGATACAATCTACTTATTTATAGTCAATTTAAAATTGTGGAAAAAAAATAAAATTTTAAAAATTCTATCACAGTTTTAATTAAAAAAAATATTATTAATTATTAATTAAGTTAAAAATCTACATTTTTAATAATTTTAAAGAAAATTTTTTTTACCACTGAACAAATAATTTTCTACACTTTGATTTAAATAGTCCGATGCATTCAATTTAGATAGCCGCGTAAAATTTAATAATTCATACTGAAGCAGTGGCAAGTTGGCTCTGAGGAACGGTATTACGAAAGGTCTCAATGGAAAATTAGTCGCTTCCTGTAATTTCGAGTGAAATTCTTCGATTGAAATTATAGAATTCTGAAAAAAAAATTTATTTAATAAAAAAAAATCATTTATTTACCAAGTTTAACTTACCACTAAATTTAGAACTAAACCGCGAACTCTATCCCCGGTTTCAGGTGAAATATCTACCGCAAATTGTTGCAGAGTGGTCAAAAATCGTTTTAGTTTGCTAAGTTGTTTGGCACCAAAGCTTCCGGGTGGTGAGTGCAATGACGGCATATTTGAGTGGAGTGGAGGAGGCATTTTCATGTGAAATGTTGGTTCGGTCGAGCTTTTGCTCATTAAATGAGAATATTGGTAAGGTGAATGGGTTCTGTACAAATTTTCTCTGTGTTTTTGATCCGAGGTGCTTGCTTTTATTGTGCTTTTGTCTTTGGGTTTCGAGTCGACTTTTTCGTAAGGTGCTTGCGACTTTAGATTTAAATGTTGCTGAAAAATGTAATGACCTAGGTTAAGATAAAATAAAATGTCATTTAAAATCTTGATTGTAAATGTTAAATTAAGCTTTTAAAATTTTAATTAAACAAATAAATCTAAAACTTAAGCTTGATGATTTAATGTAGCATAGCAATTAAAAAAAACACATTTAAATATAGCTTGAAAAATTATTTACACATATTTTTATCATTTAAAGTATCTAGAATTTTTTTCGATTGATGGCTATTATTTAGAAAATTATGACCACTTGGCACTTTTGTATTATTGTCATCATTTGACTGTTTGGCACTCGGCATGTCTATTTTTTTTTCATTTATATTTTTGTGATGCAAAGAACTAGATCCGCTAGAGTGGCAAATTCTTTCAGAAGAATTTTCACCTTTTTCTAAATGAGAAACCCTTAATGGCTTGTGACTCATGGAATTCCCATTATAGAATTTACTTAATTCATTTAGACTATTGCCAAGCATTTGTTAAATCTAAATTTAGTTTATTAAATTAGAATTGGAGACAAAACACTTTTTGGTTTTTAACATTTGGTAAATTAGAAATTTTTAGCAACCAAAATTTTTTCTAAATCTTTTTTGTCTAGTGAAATGAGAATTTAAAGGTGATTTTATTTTTTAGTAAAAAATTAACAAAAAAAAAATTTAGACCCTAATTTAAAAACCATTATAATATCAGATTCGCGAAAAAACAGTTCCTTTTAATTTCGAATAAAATTTTATATTGAAAATAATTTTTGAATTTTTTTTTAAATTCTAATCTCAATACAATTAGATAACTAGATCTAATAGTTAAGTGTCGACGTAGAGCGATAATATTTAGATTTGAAAAAATCTGATCTTAAGTAAAAATTATCTCAAAAGTTTTATGATTTATAAGAGCAGATTTTTTCGGCTTTGATAAGAACCATTTGTCTTTGTGATACACGAGTTGCTTAAAATTAATTTAAATATTAAAAAAAAAATTAAATGAACGGTTATCTTAATGCAGCATAATTAAATAAATAACATATTCTATTAAATTAATCTGAAAAAAAAATGCAAAATCTGTCTTGAAACATATTGATTGAATTGAAAGAGTGTTACCAAATTAAATTTGAAATTTTTTTTATTTAAATAATTCGGCATTTAAAAATAGACTCAAACATATGACGAATTCAAAAGATTATTAGGCACAAGTGTGTGCCAGTCTTCTCAGCTTTGCCGATACTACACCAAAAAAACAAATATCAATGTGTATGAGAAAAAGAAAATATTTTTTCAATCTTAAGTTGAATTCGGTATTTTGGCAAAAACGTAATTTAATTGATACAGTTGAGACACTAATGCAAAATATCTAAAATTAATTCCATGTGTTTATATTTTTTTAATTTAGTCGAGCAGATAAGCATTTAAATTATGCCATTTTGGACTCAGCGCAAAAATAGTTGTGCTTTTGTTTAATTATACTACCTACCAAAAATATGTTTATAATGCACGCGCAAGCATTATTTGACCAGATTTTTTATATAACAAATTTCTCAAAAAAATAATTCTAGTATTCTAAACGCTGATGCTAAGTGGTCTTATCTGTAAATTTTGCCAGTCTAATTAGTCGTGATGTGAACCATATTTAACTTATTTTTTAAGTCATGCAGCTCATATAATTAATTTAATAAAAAAAATGATCATTAAAAAAACTAATTTGAACCATTTTTGAAAAAACGAAACATTATGAAAAATATACTCTTCATTTAGAATTTTTCTAAGCTTGTTTTTTGAGTTAAAAAAAAAGTTTCTCTAAAAATGCCACTTAATAAAAAATCTCGATTGCTGCTTAGAAAAACATTTTGAAAATCTTTCTTTTCTAAATATGAATAAAAATCTAAATAATTAAACATTAAAATGAAACAGGTATACTTTTAAATAAATATTTAGTTGAAAATTTAAATTTTTAATAGAATTAATTCAATTTTAACTCGATATAGAATATTTATTTGGCTTTATTTAATCGCTTTTTGGTCTAAAGTTCCGCACTTAACTAAAAAAAACATATAAATATTAATAAGTATAAACAAATATAGAATTGAAATTTGATATCATGACAATGTTGTCAAATAGAAACGAAAAAAATTTTTTTTTAAATCTTTTATTTATTTAATTATCTTTGTTGGTAGGTTGTTTTTCTTTACGTGGCGACATGAAACCAAGCGTAGTCTACCTTTTGATTTAATTTTTAAATATCATTTTCATTTTAAATGAGCTTTTCCCAAGATTCTAAACACCACTATTTGATGATTTTTATCTAAATTTCTGAACTTTAAGGGATTAATATTTATTGATAAATCTAACAAATTTTTTAGATCAATATGCCGAAAAATACGAAAAAAAAAACGATAAAATCTATGAATTCATCACATTTCATTTTTGAAAATGAATACTTTTTATTAAAAAAATAAAAATTCATTTTAAATGGGTTTATGTTCGGAATCACCAGAAATATGTAATTGATTTACGGGCTAAAAAAATATCCCCGAGCCCTCACTTGTAGGTTGTCATAAATAAGAAAATCCCTTGTAAAAACATGTGGCATGTGCAGTTTATTTTGTATTGTAGTTTTGTTTGATTTTTTGACACTTCGAAATTTTTTTAATTTAATAATCAAAGAAAACAAATAACAGTGTTATTAATTCGGCATTTTTTTGGCTTTAGGATTATTTTAATTAGCTCATGTCAATTGTTTGTTGATAATTTAAAATTCAAAAAATTAACTAAAAAAACTTTTTAAAATCTAAATCACGAATTTGAATTAAAAATATTTTATGAATATTTTAAATTATCAGCCTTAGAACTTTTTTTATCAGCGTGTTTTTTTTTTAATTAAAATTTTGATCAATACTAAAGTTTTTATTTTGAGAAACATTGAATATTTCTAATCAAAAAATGACTCTCTTTTAATTTAAAATTAAAATAATCTTTCAAAATTATTTTTTATCAATACCGATTTTAATTTTTTGATAATATTTAAAGCACATATTTTTATATGCAAATGAATAAAAGATGACGTGTTAATAGATCAAATTTGCTTAATGTATGAATTAAAAATATATTTATCAATTTAAAAAAATTTAGTTAACTTTTTTATTCATTAAATCTTTTTAAGAGAAAAAATAATAGATATACTTTAAATACTTGCATACTTGCCCGGGACAATGGTGAAGTAAATTGGTATATGACCTGTTCCTTAAACATGGTTTAACTCCAGTTTTTTATTCTATTTCATTTGATTAGAACCATTGAACTTATGAAAAAATTATCTCAGATCTTATTTTTATCAATTTTTACTAAATGTCCAGTGTTTTTTTTAGTTTATATTATCTAATGGGATTAAATTATTAAGTTTTATTTAATTGATCATTTTTATATGCATGGAACTAAAATTTAATAATTTATAATAATAATATGTTTTAAACCAAGAGTTTATGGATGATGTCGAGGATGATGAAGCTGAAAATGTAGGGGTTGTGAAGTTCATTTCAATTCGATCGTTTCAATTCAGAAAAATTTGAATAACTTTTTTACAGTAAGGAATAATTTAGTTCTGTAAAATGCTTAATGTTTAAGCAAATTTGCTTAATCCGAAAATATATGTCTGCAAAAACTCTGCAATGTACTTGCACAGTTGATTTGAATACTTTATAATGGCGTGCAAAATGCAGAAAACTGCAGAGTATTTTGCAGACCTTTTTTACTGTATTAAGCACATTTGCTTATATTTAAGCATTTTAAAGAACTAAATTATCTCTTTTAGTTAAAAAGTTATTCAAGTTTTTCTGAATTGAAAAGATCGAATTGAAACGAACTTCACAACCCCGAAAATGTAAATCAATTACATTCAGATGAACAAATCTTTATATTGGTAAATTTAAAGAAGAATCCGATGAAATATATGATATTGACACTTATTATTATTTAAAAATTTTTCTTTTATCTCTCATTTTTTAAAAATTTCTTCTATAATTTCAGAAATCAAATATTTTAATCCCGGTCTAAAATTACTTAATGTTATTTTATTAGACGGCTAAATATTATAAATGATTTTGTTTATACCTTGGGTCAGATTAAAAATTCTGATGATCTAAAAATAAAATTTAAAAAATATTTTTTCACTTATTACCCTACTTATTTTTCGCTAGAACCTTAAGAGGCTGAATGCAAAAATTGATATTATATTGATATTACTTGAATAGGTTTTTTAGTAACTGGTTTAAGTTAACTTTCTAAATCTTCAAAATTTTTTTTATTTTTGTCAAAAAATTAGGAGTTTTGTTTTTGAGTAAAAATCGAAAGTAATTTAAATTAATGCAAAAAACCACAATTATCAGTTGTATAATGTGCATTGAAGAGTCTTACTTAAGATTTAACAATGTTTATTTATCCTAAAAAATTATCTTTTCATTGTTTGTCGCTAGGTAGAACAATTTATTTAATTATTTAAAATTGATTCAATCGTTTTGATCCTTAAAATTTTAAATTAAACTTAATATAATAAGAATAATTTTTTGAATAAAATTTTTAAAAATAAATCAGACGAACTCGATTAAACAAAATTAGTAATTCTAAATTCTAACCTAGAGAGTAAAATAAATATAATACCGAAAAATACACTTTCGAATGACATTTGATTATAAATGATCCGAATATATTGATAAACAAAAATATATAAATAAAATATATTAAATTTTAAGCATCAATTAGATAATCCTCTAGGGAAAAACACTTAATTTCATTTATTAGTTATCTATCAAAATAAACTACGATTTCAGAATGAATAATAAAATAAGTTTAACAAAAAATTTTGACCAGACATTGGAGATATCAGTAAAAAATGTAGCTACGGATAATCGGGGTGCAAAATGCACATTATTTTGTCAAATTAAAAGATTTTTTAACAATTATTATGGTTCAATAATCTTTTTAGTTCTTTTATTTCTACTAATAGTCAATATGTTTCAATACTGTTCTATAGCAGGTGATCTCGAACAAATTAAATTAAAAAATCGGGTTCTGGAAGAGTTTTTAGAGCAAATAACACAAAAAAACATATTTCTGAACGAAAATTTTTTATTTTTATTAAATCAAGTAAAATTTTTCAATAATACCCAAAATATTACTAAAGATTTATTTCTTATAATCACAATTTCTAGAGAAAAATGCAATCAGAGAGTAAGAAAAGTAAATATAAAAGAAAAATTCGATCGATCGCTTTATTTTTTTTACCAAACTAAAAAAACATATAAATCTATTTTGAAAAATTTATTATAACTGAAACTGTTAATATTTATTTTAAATTTTTTGTTTAGTAATTCAAATAAATGAATCTTTAGTTCAATAGTATCCAATTTAAATGAAATTTAATAATTTTTTAACCTAGAAACGCTCTATTAGAAATAAATCAAGCAGCTTAAAATTCACAGGTATTCAGCCATGTGTTTGTCCTGATGGACACAAAGGAAAAAAGGGAGAACCGGGATATAATGGTCTACCAGTAATACTAATAGTAATTTAATATTTTTTATTTTAATAATATTCTTTCCAAGGGTCCTGTTGGCTTGACTGGATATAAAGGATCAAAAGTCTGAGTTAAATATTTTTTTTTCCTTTTTAAAAATTTTTATGAAGGGGGATCAAGGAATAAAAGGCGATAAAGGCGGACAGGGACAGACTGGTGTTCAGGGAACTAAGGTAATTGATAAATTAATAGAAAAAGATCTAAATATTGTTGATTAAGGGTGAAAAAGGAGAAGCAGTTATTATTAAGCAAGAAAATGGTATAATTGGTCCACGTGGCTTGCCAGGTATCCCCGGAACTAAAGGTGAAAAAGGACAATCGGGATTTTTGTCCTTAAAAATGGTAACAGGAAATAATTCAATGAGTCAATTAAATTTTTATTTTATAGAGCGAAGATGGCTCTTGTGATTGTTTTAATGAATCTAATGTAATCAATTAATTTTATTATTTTCTAAAAGTAATCTATTTATTTTTGAGGGAGCCAGAGAAGCAATTGATTTATCAGAAATCAAAAATTTGATAGTGATAAAAGTAAATTTTGAAATAAAAAAATAAATTAATCTTTAATGGAATTCTCTAAGGGACAATGCATAGTAAAGAATGTTTCGAATAAAAGTTTTTTTTCTCATTTATTTTTTTCAAGATACTTCAAAAAAACAATTGCGGATCAAGTTTACCAGGTCCTCCGGGGCCAAAAGGAGAAAAGGTTTAATCAAAATCAATTAGTTTTTTAGTCTTTTTTATTTATTAAACTAAAGGGTGAATCTGGACTTGACGGAATTAAAGGATCCAAAGGTGAGAGAGGAAGGCCCGGTCGAAAAGGTGAAAAAGGTACAAGAGGGTATGATGGCTTAGATGCACCTTCATTAATGGCTTCCAATATTCATCAGTCTTGAATTTAGCACTAAAGTCTCAATATTTGTTCAACGTGTTAGAGATTCGTTTAAAATTTGCTTCAGATGACGAAAATTAGATAATGTTTTTTTTTGATTTATCAATATTTACCAAAGCAACCATTTATACACGACAAAATCGATATTAATGGAACTTATTAATAAATTAAATTAAATTTTTCACAATTTTTTTACCATTTTCATTTTTTAATTGTTGATTTTAAAATGTTTGAAATAAAATTCTAAATATTAATGAGATTGTCAAATTTTGTAAATATTTCAAATATCATTTGTTCAACACGAAGTTTAAATTGAAAGTTATCGAAAATTCCATCAAACTTATTAGGTGTCTAGTTTCTGAAATTTTGCTAAAATGTCAAACTCATCGCAATATTATAATTTGCTTTTTGGATTAGGCTCTAACTTGTCAAGGAAAAATTTTTACTTATACCTTATAACTAGGTTTTTTGGAGACAAAAACAAACCATAAATAGAACATGACCGAAAAGTTAACTGCCATAGTTTCAAGTGCTTCTGCTGGTAAATTCAAGAGATATCTCCCAGCTTTCAAATATTTTATTTGCTTGTTTGTCTTAGAATCAATTTTTTATCAAAATTTGCTAAATTAATTTAAACTTTTAATAATTAATTTACTTTGTTTTTTTTAATAACAGGAAAAAAATTTCTAAAAAGTTATAACCAAAAAAGTCAACCGATTGATCAAATTGAGAAAAATAACAAAAACCGAGGTTTTCCGTATAAACAAAAAGAATTTTTCAACGAAAATATTCTTAAACGCTTTAGTATGATAAATAAAAAGCGCGGCAAACAACTGAATTTTAGTCCGTACATTGTGGATCCTAGTTTACCAGTGGTAAGTGAAATTTTTTCCAATAAAAATGTCAAAATTTATATTTAAAAAGTTATAAAATCATAATAAATTATAGAGACGTGTCTATTTTGTGAATTTAAATTAACTGGTCTCGGTATTAGCAAAAAGAATAAAATTTTATATCTCATCAACATTTTTTTTTATGGTCTTATCTAATAAAAATTTATTCAAAAGTCTCTAGAATAGAAAATTTTATTTTATTATATTCTAAAAGAAAATTCAAAATTTTGAATTTACAGTTATTATTTGGATACCAGAAAAATATTTCCCGGATGCATAAATCAAACAAATACGCTTTTGGAAAAACCTATCGAACCAGACCTAAAATTCCTCCAAAATATAATTTTAAAAAGCAACTGTTCAAAAATATTTTGAAATTTTTTTAAAATTTAATAAAAAATCTATATTTTAGAGACTAGAAACTTTTAAATAAAAGTTATTTAACTTTAATAACCAGTCAATCAAGATTTTGGACAAAAATAAAAAATTACTTTCTAAAATTGAATTTTTTTATTTAATTTCTAAAACAAAATGATCGTAAAATTTTCAAACAAAAAATGTGCTCATTTAAAAATGTTTTTTATTTAAAAAAAAAAATTCGAAATTTATTTTTTAATAATTTAATTTTTTTTTAACAAAATCTAATCAGAATATTATGTTATGACTCAACTATTTTGATATATTTATATATTATAAGCTCATTTGAACTTAGTTATAATATAATATTTGATAAATTTTAATTAAAAATTAATTCATACCTAGCCGGATATAAATGAAAGATTTGTTGATGCATGTGAAAACGGTGACTATCCGACTGTAACAAAAATTTTGGAATCAATCAAAGATTTCAACATTGATGTGACTGACAATCTCGGTCGAAGTGCGCTAAGATTAGCGGTTGAAAATGAGCATCTCGAAGTAAAGATTAAAATGTTAATATAATAATGAAATAAAATTTTTTAAAAGGTGGTTCAAGCTTTACTAAGTAAATCAGATAGTCCAAAGATGAGAGAAGCTCTGCTACTGGCTATATATTTGGGCCATACTCAAATAGCAGAGTCGATTCTCCGTCATCCAAAGTTTAAGGTGTTGAATGAGAAAAAATTTGTAAATGGCGACACAGATTCATTTTGGCAAACTCCAAGCTCTGATGATGCTCAGTTTCCACCCGACATTACTCCACTAATTCTAGCAGCTCAATACAATCGAATTGAAATAGTACAAATATTGTTAATAAATGGCGATCGAATTACTAAGCCTCATGACTTTCACTGTAAATGCACCGAGTGTCAAAATCGATTCAAATTTGATTCATTAAGACATGCCCAATCGCGGCTCAATGCTTATAGAGGCCTTGCCAGCGAGTCCTATATTTCCCTTGCCAGCATGGATCCTATTTTAACTTCATTTGAACTTGGTCATGAGCTAAAGATGCTAAGTGCCAAAGAAAAATATTTCAAGGTAAAAATTTTGAAAGCTTTCAATTTTTTATTAATTAATTATTTTATAGAATGAATATCTTCAGTTGTCAGAAAATTTGAGTATTTTTGTCTGTAAATTATTAAGTAACGTGAGAGGTAGAGATGAATTGGAAATTGTTTTGAATAAATCTGGAAAAGAAACGGAGGAAAAATATGAACGTCTTGCAAGATTAGACTTGGCTTTAAAATATGAAGAAAAGCCGGTAAATTTAATTTTATTTTTAATAATTTTTAGAAAAAATTTCACTTATGATCCTTTTAGATAACATCAAAAAAGTGAAAATTTTTCTTCGTTTATCAAATATATGATATGATGCTAAGATAGAAGAAGATTTTGAAATTGTTTAAAAAATTAAAAAAATTGATAAATGCTCTTATAATTTAGAAGATTATAAATTTTGAATAAATGCAAAGTATACTCATTTTTAAGGACTTCATAAGCAATTCTAAAATAAATTTGACTCATTGATAATCAAAATTTTTGATATCGAAGTTAGAGATAAGTTTCAAATTTTAAAAAATTAATTAATTTGAATAATAAAATTTAATTTTTTACTAACTACAAAATTTTTTTAAATAAAATTAAAAATTCAAATAATATTTAAATTAATTGTGTATTTTTATTTCTAAAAGAAGGTCAATTATTTAGAAAACACAACAATAATTATTATTTTTATTATCTAATTAACTGACTTAAATATTTAAAAAAAATTTAAAAATAAATGAAGAAAAATTCAAATAATTTATTAAAATTACAATTTTCCAAATCGATCTCATTGTTAATTGAAAAAATAATATATATCAAATAGTGAACAGATTTTTAAATCATTGAGTTCTTTACTTAAAATTGTTTTTTATAATTTTGTATTTAATAATTATTACATATCATGTCCCAAATGTTTAAAATTTTGAAGAAAAGTTTCCTTATGTCTGAATAATTTATTTTTCTTAGATATACATTATTTAACTCATCAATGTATTCAAAGTAATGGTACCTCTTCAACGTTTAATCCAATAAATGTGCTTGTATCTCTTAATTATTAGATAATTTAAATTTTTTTAAACAAAATCTAATCAGTATATTATGTTTTGACTCAAGTATATTGATATATTTATATATAATAAGCTTATTTAAACTAAATTATAATAAAATATTTGTTAAATTTTAATTAAAAATTAATTCATATCTAGCTGGATATAAATGAAAGATTTGTTGATGCATGTGAAAACGGTGACTACCCGACTGTAACAAAAATTTTGGAACCAATAGAGTTGTCAGGACACTTATATCTCTTATAATAGTTACTGAGGTACAAAGTTACTTTGTTTAGCAAAATATTACTTGTTTGTTCAAAAGACGAAAGCTTAAATTTTTATAAATTTTACAATAGGCTTAACCCATAAAACTTCAAGAAGAAACGTGTTACTTACATATAAGCCAATGTTATGCTTTATTAAACTATCTTGTGTTACATCATATTCTTTTTATTTATATGACACATTCCTACTTAATAGTTTAAAAAGATCTAAATTTAACTTTTATTTAAATCTGCAAATGCATAAGCTTAAATCTTTAAGTTCTCATTTCGATTGCACCAATTAGTCAGAGTTCAACAATTTTTTTCCTTAATATCATTAAAACATTTAAAAAATATAATATCATACGCATTTTACTTTATTATCTAATTTTTTCGTTTAATGAAATAAATAAATAAAGGGCAAATAGATATAAAATTAACTTTCATTTTTCTAAGAAGCCTAAATTGGTCCTTTAAATTGATTATATATTAAGTCAAGTAAATAGCTGATGCATCCAGTATTTGGGGCTGTGAAATTCGTTTCAATTCGATCATTCCAATTCAAAATAGCTTGAATAACTTTAGTACTAAAAGAGATAATTTATTTATGCAAAATTGCTTAACTTTAAGCAGTTTTGCAGTAAAATAAGCCTGAAAATTACTCAGCAAATTTCTGCATTTTGCATGCCATTAAAAACTATTCTAATCAACTGTGCAATTACTTTGCAGAGTTTTTGCAGACATAAGTTTACAGATATTTAACATTAAATATTTTACAGAACTAAATTATTCTGTAAAGTAGAAAAATTATTAAAGTTTTTCTGATTTGAAAAGATCGAATTGAAATGTACTTCACAACCCCCAGTATTTCAACTAGATGCAGCTTCTAATGATATTCTGTAATATAATCTGAACCGAAAGGCTCCTGGTTAGAATAATTAGCCCAGAACAGTCCAAGGTTATTTTATTTACTTTCCAGAACCAGTAAAAAAAGTAAGCATATAGAACTTGGTTATAATTGAGTAAAATTTCAGCCTGATATCCTAACATGTTTTATTTTTTCTTCGAAGTTTTAAAAAAAAATTTAAAAAACATATTAAAAATAAAGAAAAATAAAGTCGTGTATTTTATTGCATTTAATTTTATTTTGATTTAAATTCATTTTTTTTAAGAAAAAAAATGAATAAAATAAATAAAAACAACTAGAAATAAAACTAGAAATTTTTAGGTAATCTTGAGTTATGAGCCAGTAGTTAAGCAAGGTCAGACTTCAACATGATCATAGATTTTTATTAGATTTGCTATAAAAATTTAAAGGCAGGTAAAAGGCGATCATTGAAGTTCCAATTAGGCTTTAATTTTAAGAAAATTTATTTAATTGTTTTTTTACAATTTAAACATATTTTTTAAGTTTGTCGCTCATTCCAATTGTCAACAAAAACTAGTCGAGATATGGTATTCTGGCATCCGAAAAGTTTCGAAAATGAACAAACTGGTAGTTCTATTATTGATTGTGTTTTTTATTTTCATTCTCCCATTTAATATAATAATTTACATATTTGCTCCTCAATCCAAAGTATTTAACTAATTGATTAAAATAACTTTTTTTAAAAAAATTAATTTAGTTTGGCAAATTTATGTACCAGCCATGCATTAAGTTTCTATCCCACACAATAGCATATTTGCTTTTTATTACACTTTTAATAATATCTAGTGTACAATTTTCCGTTGAGCAAAAGAACACCATTAAATTATCACAACATTTGACGGACAATTTTTTCAAGAACTACTCTACATACATGTCCAAAAGTGACCTAAAATACAAATTTGATTTTGAAAACATTGATTTTTCAATCCGAAGAGATTTTCCAAGTTTGATTGACATCACAATAACAATCTTTATTGTTGGTTTTTTTTGGCAAGAAGTCAAGCATGTGTTTTACTATGGCATTCGTGACTATCTTCGTTCCTGGAATAACATGGTGAACTCTCTCATGAACGTTTTGTACATTTCTTCATTTGGATTAAAGTATTATACCATGTATACTGCCAGTATTAACAAGAAAAAGATTCTGGAGAAAGAATTTTGGGATAAGGCAGTGGGCCTTAATGGGTCCAGTATTGATGAGCAGAAAAAAATTTATGATACAATTTATTGGTTGAATAATGGTAAATTAAGAAATTTTCTTTAAAATAAATTAATTTTTAAAAACTAGATCGATATTATTGGGTTTCATTCGATCCGATTAACATGGCAGAAGGCTTGTTTGCTGTGGCCAATTTGTTCAGCTTTTCTAAAATATGCTTCTTATTGCCTGCGAATCAACAACTTGGACCACTTCAGATATCACTAGGAAACATGATTTCAGTATTTTTTACTTAAAAATATTTTATATTTTTAATAATAGTAAAAAATTTCTCAAGGATATAGTCAAATTTGTTACAATTTTTGTAATAATATTTATCGCATTTATGTTCGCTATTAACAATTTATATTGGTATTACCAAAAACCAATTAGAGAACAAAGTCAAGTATTCATTAGCAATAAGTCAGTAGATATAAAAGCTGAAGAAAGTTTTGGAACGTGAGTTTTTTTTTACTTTATCAAGGTTGTTAAAAAAATTATTTTAAAATTTTTAATGAGAAAAATTCAAATTCAAATAATGAAAACGAAAATTGAAAAAAGATTGAAAACTTAATTTTTAACAGACCATATATGAAGGACCATAGTAAACTATAACCACAAAAATAGTAAATTATACCATTTAACTAATGAAACAAACACAAATTAAATTTTCAATCACATTCATTCATTCAATTCTTTTCCACTAATCTAGTTAAATTACCAATATTTTTTATTTTAAACCATATTTTGGTTGCTATAACCATATATTTAATAAAATAATATCAAAAAAAGTTAAAAAAATAACAAAATAAAATTACTGTTGCTTAAATTTATTCAACCAGAGTTGTTTTAAAGTCATAAAGTCAAAGTCATTATACTTTACTTGAAATTTTTGTTTTAAAAAGTCTTGAAATTTATGTAGACGCCTAAATAACTACATGGAACGGAAAAAAAAATTAAAATATTAGTTTTGAATTAAAACTTGCTTGAAACTGACTCATTTTTGAATGATGATAAAATAAACAATTTTGAATAATCGTTATTAAGATTGAATATTTTTAATCCTCTAAAATTTATTATTTTAGGTGATAAAAAATTGATTAAAATGATAGAAGATTGGGAAATGCCAAGAAATATAAAATTTGTGACACAAATGAAAAAAATATGTTTTTTTTTTAATAAATGCAAATAAAGTATTTTTATTTTGTTATTTTTTATACTTCTTTTGATATTATTTTATTAAATATATGATTATAGCAATCAAAATATGGTTTAAAATAGAAATTATTGGTAATATAAATAGATTAGTAGAAAAGAACTGAATGTGTGATTAAAAATTTAATTTGTGGTTGTGTTATTAAATTAGTGGTAAAATTTACTAATTTTATGGTATTTCTTACAATTTTTGTGGTTTGTTAATATTTTCGCTCATATATGAATGTATAATAAAAAATTTTAATTTTTAATTTAGAATTTGGCGCACTTTCTTAACAATGTTTTGGTCCTTATTTGGTCTTGGTGAACAGGATAGTGTTGAACTTTTGCCTTACAAGAATGATCTGACAGAATTTTTTGGAACATTCTTATTTGGATGCTATCATATATCAAGTATAATTGTTCTGTTAAATATGCTGGTTGCTAGCATGACTCAGTCTTATGAAAAAATTTTAGTAAGTATTCTTTAGAAATAACCGCCTTTTTTTCACTATTTTAATTTAGCGCGAATCAGATATTGAATGGAAATTTGCACGATCCAAATTATACATGGAATATATCAAGGACGGAGGAACTTTACCAGTCCCCATCAACATAATTCCGACTCCAAAAGCAATTTTTTACATGTTTAAAAAATTGACGGTCATTTGTTTGAGAAAAAAAGAAAAAGCTAAAAATGAAAGAAACAATTTATCTGATCAATTCCATTTGGTATTTAACATCAACCATAGCGTAGTTATTTACCAATCTTCATATTGTCTAAATAACTAATATTTACAAAACATTATTTGCTTAAAGATACAAGAAATATAAAAATCTATTAAATTGACGAATTGTTATTTAAGGATCTTTGTTTAGATTAATTTTATTATAGGTAGCTATTTGTAGGGTTTTGTAACCAAAGAATTTTATTATTCTCTGAAAGTCTTAATTAATTCATAAGTCTTTGAAATTTTTATAGATATTGGGGTAATAGGATGAAAATAGTAAAATGATGTTTAATATCAGGTTTATTAGATTTAAATCCGACCGTAACAGCCTTCAGTAAATTTTAGTCCCTCTTCAAAAACAATTTTAAATTAATTAATTCGATTTACACTTATATTATGATTTAATAAAAATAAAAGATACATCTTGTATTCTTTTTTTGTAAAATGTTACAAATTTTAAATCAGGAAATAATAAATTCAAATTCTGATAATAAAAAGATAAAGTTCACGAAATTCAAAACTTTAGTGCTATCTGAATTTCACATTTTTGACTCAAAATTCGTAATCTACGCCCTCGAAAACCCCAAAATAAAAATTTTTTTGAAGGGGGCAAAAAAAAAAATTTTTACACCCAGGGTTCCAAAGATAGCAAACCCTTTAAAAAGTTGTTGTTCTTTTAGACTCAAAATCTCAAAGATAAAACTTAAAAATACTAAAAAAGTATATATATTCTGAAAGAGCATAAAATTCTCTACATGCTAATGTAATTTAGAAAAAATGATTAAGGGTGTGGCGGTTTTGGTTGGCTAAAAAAAGGAAAAAAATGTGATTTTTCTGGTTTAAATCGTATCTCCTCCGAGGGATCAATTATGAACCGATTTTTTTTTTTTTTTAATCTAGACAAAATTCTGAACAAATCTATGGTTTTACTTTTTTATTTTTTTGCTTTATTTTTCTTAAAAAATCTCTTTAAATCATGTGATTTTTAACAAATTTTTCAAATTTGAATTCTTTTATTAGAATTTTTTGATTAAACTAAAGAATTCGATATTTTTAGGTGATCAACTACTGTTTTTTTAGATTTTCCTGAAAAATATGCTTTTAGGACTTGACCGTATGTCGCACCATTATTGTAACCTACTTAACACCGCTTAAATCGTCTAATTAATTTTTTTGAAAGCTCAGAACCCAAATACTTTTCTTTTGCTTCGGCTAAAAGCTCCATCATTCTTGGATACGTCTGATTTGTACTTGCTCTAATATGCTTGAGTCAAAAATGTGAAATTCAGATAGCACTAAAGTTTTGAATTTCGTGAACTTTAACCTTTTTCTTAAATATTATTTTTTAAATTTCAAATTTGTTCAAAATCTTTAAAAAAAAAACCTTAATTAGATCTTTCAATATTTTAATAAAATGTATGATTTTGAAAATGAAAACAAGGAAATTATTCTTAATTCTCCTTGTAATTAAGTATTTCAATTAATTCAAAAAAAAATTATTCAAATTTTAACTTACGGACTTAAAATTAATAAAATAGTAATTCTATTTCTAACAATAATAATATAATTCGGTATAAAAGTTTAATTTTTTTTAAAGATTCAACGAATAAAATTAAGAATTAAAAAAATGTTATTAGTTTTTTTAACATAAATTTTTTTCTCAATAATTTCCAAAAAAAATATAAATTATTAAATTTAAAATTTAAACTTATGCAAAAGCATCACAAATTAGAAATTTTAAAGTTAAATTTTAATATTCTTAAGTAAGTCATTTTAAGCAGCTTTTAGAGAAATTTTTTGACTCAAACTAATTTTTATATTAAATATTTCAAGTATCTTTAAGCACTAATAAAAAAGAACAATTTTTTAAATAATTTAATTTTTCTTAAAGGACATTAGAAACAATTCATTTCGTAAAACATCAGTTAATGAAGAACTAACTTATATAGTAAAATTTTTTTTATTAGAATTTGCATCATTAACTCTTTTAATTTCATGGAGAAAAGTCTTTGAAAGATTATTATGAAAGAAAAGTTATTTGCTAATCTTATTTTTATTAAAAGTTAAAAAAAATAATTTAAATTATCATAAATTTACGAACAAAGTATGAAATTAAAAGAACCAAAAAGAACCATCAATTAAATTAATTCAATTAAATTTTGATTTACTTAGAAAGTAATGCAAAGAATTGTAAAGCGATTCCTGTTGCATAAACAACGTGAATCAGATGAAATAGGAGAGACGGACCTGGAAGAACTAAAACAAGACTTACAAATGTCTCGCTATGAAACGCTTAATGATCTCAAAAGAATAAGGGACGAAAATTATCGACTAATGGTATACCTTAGCCAAGGAATTTTGCTTATTGGCGAAGAATTATTTAAAGATCCTAAGTCAGAAAATGCAGTTCGATTTAGAGATCTTAAAAATGCTGAATTAGAATACCAGGAAGCTTTGGACGATTTTGATAAAAAAGAAAATCAAATCAGATCGTTTAATCATAGATTCAAATCGGACTCAATAGATTCTGGTCTACAAAGTATTCGAGATTTAACGAGTATGATGCATTCGAATTGTCAGATTTCTTCACTAGATAAAAAAACAAAAAGTATAGAAAGTTTAAGTTCTTCAGACACTTTATCAGAAAATAGCAATGATCAAAAAATTGAAAGTATACACTTAAATGAATCTCCTAAATTTGAAATAAATGATGATGTTGATTCTTCAGACTTGGCGAGCATTGATTTAAGATTAAATGAAGAGTCGATTGATTATCAAAAAATCAAAAATAACAACCTACATGTCATCAATGAAGAAGACGAAATTTCCACGGATTCCGTTTCGCGAAAGGAATAGACATGAATTATATATTTAGTTAAATGAATAAAACAATAAAACTGCTTATTTAAATTTTTAATAAAAAAGAATTAAATAATACACTGTTCATTTAATAAATATGATATGAAAATTTTAAATTTTGAAATTTTCTAAAAATAATTAGATAATAATTCATTGCCAATATGATATCATAATAATTGTATTTTTCAATACTAGCGGATAATTGGGAGGCGCTCATCTCCTTTTCCAGTACCTTTTTGAGCAATGGCTCTCATCTGACATAGAGGTCATTTCATCGAATTGACCATCTACACCGCAATAATTACCCAGTCGAAACAAGTCCCGCTTTTTTAATGAAAGGATTTTAACCATGCGTCCCATACTGAAGAGATATTTTTAAGATTTTTTTCTCTCTTAAACTTAAATATCATGAAAAATGCTGAAATTTTTTATTTATCTGAAGTGTAATGTATGCTGATCGAACTTTCATTTTTTAATTATCAATAGAATTTTAAAAAATGTAATTTATGTAATAAAAATTGAATAATTATTAACTATAATAATTAAATTGTATTTTTTTTTTGATTATTTAGATTCAATGGAATTAAAATATTTTCAAAAATGATGTAATTTATTGACAAAAAATAACCTTACCAATACTTAGTTTCTCTGGTTATTTTTACTTAGATTAAATGGTTCTTTTCTTTAGCACTTTTTGGTGCTTTTTTGTTCTTCTAGGTTCTTTATGGTACTTTTTCAATTAAAAGTCCCTTGAAACTAAGATTCTTTGGTTCATTTAACTAAGATAAAATGGTTTGTTATGTTTCTTAAAAGTTCTTTTTGGATATTTAAATTTCTTCATTTAGTTTGTTTAAGGTAATTTTAAGGTATTTAAAATGCTTTTATTACATCCTTTTTTTAAAAAAGAACCTGTTAGAACCATTAGGTTCTTTTCTCATTGTTTAAGTATGAAAAAGTAAATTTAGGACTCTTAAGACTCGTAAGAAAAAATTTAGGACTCTTATAAAAATATATTGTAGAATTCATGATATAATTTCAAATTAGCTCAAAATTTTTTAAATGCGTAATTGATTGCACTTCAGATTTTAGAATTTTTTAAACTTCATTAACCATATTTTAAATCTAAAATAAGGAGATAGCCGCGTGTTATCTTTCAAATGATGAAATTACGCATTAAAAATATTTTGAGCATATTTTATATCTTTAATTTTGATCACAAATTTTACTTAGCTGAAAAAAATTCTTTTTTTATTTAATTATTTGTTTAGTGTATCGAGCTAGAGCTGCTTCAGTTATTTTTATTCTGAGTTCTAAAATTCTCAATTCCTTTTTAAGTCCTTTCCAATATAATTTAAATATGATAATGATTTTCTTAAAAATCCAAATTAAAACTTAAATTAATTATTCTAATATGCTGAAAAAATATTTTTAGCTCTTGTGTATTACATAATAATTAATAAATAATACAATAATTGTTTATATATGATTAAAAGAAAGTATCTATTTTTCGATCAGATTTTTAATTTAAAAGAAAATCGATTATAATATAAGACGTATTTTTTGATATCAGCAGTTTTTTCTCTTTTTATAGCAAATATTAAGAAAAATTTTAAAATGATTACGTTTTTAAAATAACGAGATAGAGATTCGATCAAACAGCTTTTGATTGTTGAAATTTAGGGTAATTTGTTTTAAACTCAATATGAAAGATCGTTTTACATTCGTAAAAAAAATAGAAATTATGTTTTATTTTCACAAAAGAAGTGGCAAAAGATAGTTTAAAGAAAAAAATCTCAAATAAAATTCATCACATATTTGATAAAAATCCTTTAACTGTTTTGAGCTACTTTATATCCTTTCCATTTTTTTAAGTAAAAAATATTGAACTATCTTTTATTTTTTTCTTTATGTTTTATACAGATAATTTTTACAAAATTACTAACTGTGATACTTTCTCAACCGTGATACCATGTACCATGTACCTCAATGTAGGCACCTAAAATTTAAAATTGTTTAACCTTGTTCGCTATTTTAGCAAAATTATTATTTTCAAATCTAGATTTATCCACTTAGTTCAAGTCAGGTGGAAAATCCAGCTAAAATCCTATTACAGAATAAATTTAAATTTTAACAATTTACTGATAAAGTATTTTCATAAAGATTAATATACAAAAAAGGCTGTTGTATGGGCTAAATGATTAGTTAGAATTGAACCTTTTTTAAACAATCGAAGACAGAGTGATATTTAAAAAAGTTAATTCATCCATTAATCCTGAAAAAAATTACGAAAAAAATGTCTGCTTTTTGGCAGTTTTTGGTAACGTAAATTAACGTAAAATTACTTGAATTGACGTAAAACCAAAAAGTGATAAAAAGTTGATATTTGTTCTTTATTTTCGGAAAAATGAATCTAAAAATTTATCTTTGTCAAATTTGAATGAAAATATAAAATAACTTTTTTTGAGTCATTTTTCAAAAATAGGAAAAATAATTCCTATTAAAAAATTAATTAAAAGGAAAAAAATGCTTCCATTGATTTTGTTAAAATTCCTAAAGCTAATTCAATTTTCAAAATGGTAGTTTTATCGACCATCATTTTATGCAACATTTTTTCAAATTCAAATTCAAAATGTTGGGCATTTTCACTTTTGTATTTTAGGCTTCAAATTCTACAGTAAAATTTAAAACAAACATGTTCTCGTTGTCTTCCTTTCTTCTTCCTTACTTGATACTCTTCCCTTCTGGGACCAATGTGATAAAGTTTATCTTTACTTCAAGATTAAAAATTACAACTTCTTCAAATGAAATAGCACGTGAATTAAAGGTAAAATTATGTAAAATCCAAGTGTCATAGTATTTAGGTCTTAAGAAAAAATAAGTATTTAAATTAAAATCTTTTAATAAAGTTAAAAAAAAAATCTTTTTTTTTTAATTAATAAAATTTATTTATTCAACTTTGTGCTTTAAGAATTTAGCTTAGAATATTTTTTTAATAAGAATATACTTAAAATTTGGCTTAACAAGCAAAAAATTTGTTTTTAAATAAAAATCTTTTGAAGAATTCAAATTCTAAATTTTTCTAGACATAATTGAGTTTTTGACATTAATTTTTTTTAGAAAATCTTTATTTCATCGATAAAAGAAAATGAGTAAGCGATTTAAATAACTTTTCTAATCTAAAAGTTTTATTTAGAATATTTTAAAAGAAAAAAAAATAAATTTGAAACAAATTTTAAATTAATTAAACAAGATTTTAAAAATTAAAGAATTAATTGAAATCGATTGAGTAAATTCCTTTTGGACGTTTACCCAAATAAAGTTCTATTTAGCTTATTTATCGTATCTGATCTTTATTTTGATGTCAGAATATTCCATTGAGTTATGAAATTCTGATGATTGATTTTTTTATACAAGCTTAGGCGTCAACAGCCTGGAAGCTGTACTTTGGTCGGCGACAGATACCAATTGCATATGACAAAAAGCCGATTACACTGATTACCAAACATGTAGCTAAAATTACAAAATTTTAAGTTAGAAAAAATAAAAACAAATATTTTAAACTGAACCTGCTATGATGTACAATACAGCAGGCCAAGCAGCAAAAAATCCACCGGTAAAATCGTCATTTGGATCTTGTCTAGCAAATCCATCTCGGTTCAAGGCTGCTAACTCTTCTTTTCCAATCGAGACATCTTCATTGCCTAAGACGCAGTTTGTAACAAAAAACAAAACAACTAAACTTGATCCTAAGAGTAGATTCATATTTTTTCAATTTTAAAATTCTAAATTTTGAAATTTTTATACTAGCTCGGTATAAGGTAATAATGAGTTCTAGAAGAAAAAATTGTATGTTTATAAGACGAGTCACCAAGCGATCTTAAATTTCGGTACATGCGCATATTTTAGCTATTAAAAAAAGCGTTGTGAATTTTAATTTTGCATATTAAATCAATAAATTATAATCCACTATTTGCATAAGACTAACTTGAGTCGCAGCACTTTTGGCGCAAAATGATTTTATGCGAATTTAATTTAGACCTATACATGATTCATACATATTATATTATTATGCATATTTGAAGTCAAAATTTTTTATTATAATCACGCAAAATAAAGGCATAAAGAACAAGCAAACAAAAAAACTTCGCAATTTGAAGATCTCTCTATGCCAAATATTTTGCTATTTAAAGCCGTACCTCTTGCTCAAGAACAAAAATATTTTTTTCATAAAATTTACTCTTTAATGAAAAACTCTAGGAGGACCGCTCATAATTCAAGCATAATTTTATTTCGTATTTTTAAATGCTTTTTCTATTTTCTATCTCAACTATAACATATGATCTGTATTGATTTTCGTCAATCTAGTCTAGCTTGCCAATATAAAAGACGAAATTTTATTTTTTATTTTTCATAGAAATCAAGCCTAATTTAGACCAAAATGAAGTTCAGATTCCGCGAAGAAAACACCTTGGGTAAGAAGGAGCACAGACTTGGGAGACCAATAAAGACTAAATTTTTTTTTAAAAATAGAGCAAAGAAAGAGCGAAGCTGAAAAAATTCGAACCAAATATCCAGACCGAATTCCGGTCGTGGTCGAACGAGTGCCCAACTCACAAATACCTGAAATTGACAAGAGAAAATTTCTGGTGCCAAATGATATATCAGTGGCGCAGTTCATGTGGATTATACGCAAACGAATCCAGTTGCCGTCTGAAAAGGCTATTTTTCTATTTGTAAATAAGACTATACCTCAATCATCATCGACCATGGGACAAATTTACACTAACTTTAAAGATGAGGACGGCTTTTTGTACATTGCCTACAGTGGCGAGAACACTTTTGGCTTCTAGGAAACAAGTACAAACACTCTCTTTCTCAATTGAACAAGAGCAAGATTTTCATGATTTATTTTGGACATTGATGTTATTTCACATATTTAATGTTTCTATATATGTAAATAAAAAAAATCAAAAAAAAATGTTAAAAAAATTTTAAACTCCTAAAAATATTTAGTTGTTTAGTTGACATTTTTGTTCTCTTGATGGGAATTTCTTAATCTTAATAGACAGCAGATAACTCAAAATTTATCAATAAAGAATTTTTTTAAATTGATCAGCTTTTTTTTTTTTAAGTGACCAAAAAGTAAAAAATTTAAAAGTGCTCATTTTTGGTAGATTTAGTTAAAATTTTTTTTCTTTTGATCAGTATCTATTTGAGTAAACAAGTTTTTTTTGTTAATTTTTTGTCGAATGAAGTCACGTGTAACGCCATTGATCGGCTAGATAAACAGATCTTCATTTTTTATCTAGATCATGACACAAAAATTGTGAAATCATCGACAACAAAAGAGTTTTTGAATTAAAATTTTTCTAATTATATTTCGAAATCTTTTTGTAAAAAAAAAACTCGGTAGGAAAAAAGTTAACTAACTTTTTAATATTTAAACGGTTTTTAAACTTAAATTTTTTATAATTTCTTTCATTCTTTCAAATTTTTTAGGGTCAATATTAAAATGCAATGTGTTACTCTGATAATTGACAGTACAAAAATAAAATGCTTAATTAAAAAAAAGACAGAAAACTACAAAAATGAACATTCTTTTCTTTTTATGAATCGTTCAACACAAAAATTTTTATTTAATTTTATAACTTAGCTTTAATAATAATTTTCAATTTAAGTTTTGAATTTATATTCTGAAAATATATTCTAAATAATTTTAAAAATTCAGATTTTTTAATATTAAAAGTTAATTAATTTAAAAAATGTCAAAATTATAGAACTGAAAAATATTGCAAGTATCTAATAGAGTAGATAAAAGAGCTTAAATAAATTAATGATTCATATTCGTTAATTTTTAAATTCATTTTAAATATTTTTACTTATTATGGGTCTTTTTATACCGCATACTATTACATAATCTAATTGATATAGAAAGTAAATTATTTTCTTTGAATTCAAATTTTATTACAGTTAATAGTTAAACATTCTTTGGTATATTTAATAAATACTGCTACCGTTGTGGTTAATCTCATAAAAGCAATGGTAGGAAATGTTTCCCATTTAAATGTTCTAACATTCTTTAAAACTTCTTTAAAATTGCTTTACGATTTTTGATAAATAACATGATTATAATATTAATCATATTTTGATGCAAATGTAAAATTTTAAGACAAAATAATTCAATAATTTAAAATAGACTTTCAATAGAATTTTAGAACCTTAAATTTCATAATATAATTCAAAAATTAATACTATCAGCGATGAACATTTAAATTTTTTAGACTTTTTAAATGTTAAAATGATCTTTTAAAACGTTGACTTGTGTTTGACCCAAAAAATTAGATTTTTATTTTTATTTTAATAAAAATGTTATCGAACTTTACAGAGTTCTTGAATTTATAATTAATTTTTCACAAATCCTTATTTTATAAAATTCGAATAAAATTTTTTGAAATCAATAAGAGATGATCGTTTAAAATATATGACGGCCACTGCAAATACTTAAGTTAAGATTCTTTTAGATTTTCTGTGCTTTTATTAACTCTTAATTAATTTTGAATTAATTCATTAATTTGTATTAATTAACTAAATTCACTTATATTATTTAAAGGTTTAGATATTATGTTCTAATCTAAAATCTTAATTTTCAATAGAAGGATAAATCTGCAAGGATCAATATGGATTGTTATTTAGATTTTTAAAATTGTTAAACTATAAATGAAAATTCAAAATTTATAAAATTTCATGTTTTTAAATTTTTTATCACGTAAGAAATTTTTGATTAAATCTAAGTTTTGAATTTTCACTTAGAATTTCTAGGAATTAGTTAAAAATTGCAATAACATTAACTTGATGTTATTTCAGTTTTGCTCGCAAAATATTTTGATCCAATATTTTCGAACCTAATCATATTTTTACCATATTGAATCTCATATTTTAAAACACTAAGCATCTGCTTTTTCTAGACATTATTAGAAATCTGAAATAAAATATTTCAAAAAAGCAAAATTTTCGTCAATATGCATTATAGTTAGTCTAAAATTCAATAAAATTAAATAAAAAAAAAATTTAAAATGAATAAGCTTTAACAATATATTATCAATAAATAAATGTCGCAGCATAATTTAAACAAAAAGGAATATCGAATCATAGACATTTTAGAACATTTTTGATTATATAAAAGATATATATAAATATTGAAACAATATTAAATTTTGGATGTTCAAGTTTAGATTCTTGACTTTTCAAATGTTTTTTAAAACTTTAAATTATTTAAATTTTTTAATTTAATCAATTTAATATTAAGAAGGCTTTATAAGAAAAAAATAAGTTCAAATATCCAAATAACATTAAAATACAATTAAGTTTTTTCAATTAAATATTCAAATTTTTTTTTGTTTTTAAAATGTTCACATATCCTGCAAGGAATACTCGTTGAGTCCCCATGCCAAACTTATATGACATCTACAAAGCAAATTAGTATTTAGAAGTGATTTTTTAATCATTTTAGAATTTAAAATATATTTATTTACCATGGCTGCAATTAATAATTCCAAAATTTTTAAATAGACCTGTCTAAAAAAATTTGACGAAAGATGATAAATAAATAATTTCAAAATTAAGAGAACTCAATGAGTAACCAAGTAATGTCATACCACTATTCATTTGTTAAATAAGCTAAGTTAGATCAGAGAAAATTTAATTATTGCTAATTCTATTTGTCAATAATTTTTTTTTTTTAATAAGACATATTAAGTTATATTAAAAAGAAGATTAGAATCAATTTTTGTTAAAAAATTCCTTTAAAATTAACTTATTATTTTTAAAATTCATTATTATTATTTATCTTTGTATTTAAAGATAAAAAAAACTCATACTTTTATTAAAAAAAATATTATTACAATAAAAACAATATGACGATTTAATTTTCGATAATACAATCAAGCTTTTAAAAGGATTTATTTTATTCTAGAAAAAAATTTCTTTTAATAAATATTTGCTTAATAATGAACAATATATTCTAAAAAAAAACATAATTTTTTAGATTATTTTAAAGAGATTGTTTCAGATATGCTTTATTATTAGTTAAAATTTTAATTTATTAATTTTTGTTTAACATATCTTATTCAACATTTATATTTTAAATAATTTTAATTAGCTTACCTCCAACTAATATGTCTAGAATGCCTTGTAATTATTAATATTATTAATCATATTTTTTTATTATCAGTTTACAAATGTTTATAATGTAAGTACTTGTAGTATAAACTCGCCAATAGCTAAAATGGTGAGATCGATCGATTCCTATCTTGATTTATATTCATGTTTTTTAATATTCTGAGGATTTTTGTAAATCTTTGCGGGATTTTTTAAAAATCAAAAAATTCTTTGAATGTTCTAGATATTGACAGCTTAATCTATTCGAGGTCCGAAAATTGTAATTAAATTGAATCCCACCATTTTTACATTAAGATATTTGGAGAGTTTTTTTATCGTAGTGAGCTTTTAGTTTGCCTTTTTGAAGGATAATTTGATTGACTCTTAAAGCAAAGATAAAATCAACATAACTCTTTTAATCATTTAATCAGTTTTGGATAAATATATATTTTTTATAATATAAATTAAAATAATTGAATTTTTAAAACTTTAAAAATCGTTGATTTTTATTTAAATATTTAAAATGTAGAGTAAATGTCCCTTTTTTTTAAAAGCTAATGATTAAGACTTTGATGGGCCAAGCAACATGTTGGCGTTTTCAATACAGCAATAACTCTTAATAATTTACAATTAAATTAAAAAACAAGATTTTAACGATTTTAATAATTTAAAATTTTTCAAATACTTTTTTCAGTATTTATTTTTTTACAATATTCTTAATGTATTTTTAAAAAAAATTATAAGAATTTTCTGCCCAATTAAAAAAAAATCTTTCGTAGCAAAAATTGTTTTAAAGTTAAAAATTACTCTAGTTTATATCGTGTTTTTATGTTTTACAAACAATTTTTATGCTTGTTTATTTTATTTCCGCTAATTATTTTCGATTAATCTTTAAGTAATTTCAAAATTTTTACTTTTCTTTCTGTTTTGAATATTTAGTTTTAAATTAAAACTAGCACGAGAATAGTTTATTATTTATTTTAAGCTATGATGTGGACTTTAAGAGATTTTTCGAATTTCGGAACAAGTAATTTAAGTCTAATTTGATATTTTTGAATGGTCTAATTAATCAATTTTTAAAAGCTATCAAATTCGATTTTGGCAACATTTAATTAATTATAGAGACTTATCGTTTAATCAAACAGACAGAAGATTCTTTAAAAATAAAAGCATTTAATTATGAGTATAAAATATATTTTTGGTTAAATAAAATTCCACAAACTTTCTGTTTTGCATTTGAATTTTTTTTAAATTTAGCTTGACAATGTTCAGTAAGAAAATTGAATTGCTTTGAATTAGCTAACAAATAAAAAAGGAATCAGTATTTCGATTTCTTGGATCAAATTTTTAAAATTGAAAACAATAAAATATAAAAGATATAAAAGAATTTTTAGAGTGACGGTTTTTATAGATTTAATTTTTTGCTTCAATAAAATTCATTATTTTCTTAAGTTTATTTAGATGAAATTGAATATACTTTAATTTAAATATACAATTTATCGTTATGATCAATTAATTAGGCTCTATTTAACTCAAAATCAAAAGGTTCAAGAAGCATTTGGTTTTTATTCATAATAAAAAATAATAATTTTATTTATGTTATTTTTTTTTAGTTTAAAAAAAACTTAAAATCCATTTAAATTATTTTTGAGTTTAAAATCAAGCGAAAATATTATTCTTAATACTTTTATCTAACTTTACTTGTTCAAAAGCTTAAGTATTGCAATTATTCATACATTTTTAAAGAAACGTAATTACCTTTTTGTTGTTGGTTTCAGATTTTTAGATGATACTGTTTTTCAAGAAAAAAAGAAAAAAGAATATTTCGAAAATAATAAATTGAAGTGCGGATCGGAAGCCTAATCAAATTTTGATCCGGGTTTTTTCAATCGATCATAATCTCAAATACCAAAAGTAAATTAATTATCTTTTAAGTAAATCATTCAAAAACCCTTAATCTCAAACGAGTTTTTTTGCTGCCATAAACTCAACAAAAAGCTTGAGGTATATTAACCTAAACAAGTAAACAAGAATCTCCTTCCATTTCCTGATGCTTCAGCAAAATATACAATGCTGATCAAAAGTCCGAGAAAGTTTAGTTTTTTCAGCGAAGAAATCAAGAGAGAGTTTCTTCGGCAAACTATTTTATATTTTTTTATGATTTAAAAAGGTGCTTTAAAATTAAGGGTGGATATTTGAAAAATTTTATTTTTCATAAAATTTATCTTTCTGTATTCAGTATAATTAAGGTCTTAAGTAAATATCTAAGTGTTTGGGATGACCTTTTTCAAGATTTAAATTAATGATATTAATAAAAGGCCAGTATTTAAAATTTTTAAAAATCGCTAGATTGGATCTGACCAGACCATTTGGTGCATAAAAACATTTTTCGGTTTTTATCTCTTATTTTCATGGAATCAATCAGAAAAAGTCTTCTGAATCATAATGATATATATATATTAGAATTAACTTCATTTTCTTAAATCTGTTCGTTCATAGTCAAATATAAGCATCAAAGAATCCATTAATATTAGATCTAAAGGAATCGAAAAAAATTTAATAAATTATATATGAATTTATTTTATTTTCTAATATAAAATTTGATGCTCTCAATTCATCATTCTACTTTAAGTAGACATCAAATTTTTTATTACAATTTGGTGTTTTAGAGAAATCTAAATTTAAATATGTTTCGTGTTATTTTTTGTTTGTTTCTAATCTCAAAAAAATAATTTTCGTTCAGTGCATTTAATGACAAAAAATTCACCATCTGAAAACACGAAACTCGTTCGGTAAGGAAATTGTGCTTAAGACTTCCATCAAATAAGCATATTTATTTTGATTTATTTTACTATTTGAATAAGGTACTAAAATTAACCGGATTTAATTTGATATGATAAATATTAAATGATAAATATATTATATAATTTAACAAGACTTGAAGATTATTAACAAAATTTTTTTAAGAATGCGTTCGACTTCTCTATTGATAATTGACTTAAACAGTCACCCTAGTAAAGTTTCAGTAAGCTAATTTAAAATTTTTCAAACCCTTTAAAATTATGTTTTTAGAAAAAATTCAACAAAAAAATATTTAAAATTGATAAACAAGTGAAGAGAAAGATTTGTTTAAATGAAGTCTTAGAAATTGAATAATTTGTTAAAATATGCTAAAAAAATTGCAATTAACTAAAAATTTAGAAAGCTTATTTAGCAAAAATTTTAAATTTAGTCAAAACAATTTTTAAATTTTGAAAATAACAGGTCACTTTTTTTTAATGAATGAAACAATATCTCTCTTATTTACTAAGAGATAAATTTGTTGTGAAAATAGGATTTTGAGCGACTTAAGAATTTATAAATATAAAAAATTTGACTAGTATTAATTAATAAAAAGAGCCATCTAGGCATTGTTAGCTTAATCGATTTGTTTTTTATTTTCAAAATTTATCGAAGATTTCTTTCAACAAATTCTGTGTTTAGTTAAAAACTATAAACTATTTATAATGATATATCTTTTTTGAATAGAAAATAAAAAAATATACAACTAACGAAAACAGAATTGTAAATATTTGAAATTAGATTTATAACTGGACCTTTCGAGTTCATTAAAACAGAGGTCTAAAAAAGCACAAAAGCCTGAGCTTAAAGGCGCTAATTATTTCGAGGATTTTCCAACAAGTATTGTCTAATTAAAATTTCAATATTTTCGAGATTATCAAAAGACATGTTTTATCTTTAAAGTATCAAGTTATGTTGTCAAATTAAGTTAGAAACACTTCAATATAGTGACTATTTTGGACCTATTATTTTTGATATTAAACTCAAACTTAGTTTTAAAGTTTGAAATTTGAATTTTTCTTGATATTCATTTTTATATATATTCTGTGACTTAAATTTCAACTATGATTTAAAATTTTAACTTTCAAATAATATCCTATTTATTTTGAAAAAATTTAATTTTTATGATTTTTAAGATTTGTTCTTTTAGATTGGATTTTAGATTCTTTTTTACCGAAAATAAAAGGATTGAAATTAAGTATAACGTAACTGTAACTGAAAATAATTACAATTCCTTTACATATCTACCGCAAATGTGATCAAAAATTATCTCGTATCGATCAATAATAGATATTTTCATTTGAACAGGAAAAAGTGATTGTTATGAAGACAAGTTATTAAAATTACCTAAATTCAAATGATTTAAAGAGGTTTTGATAAAAAATTAGATTTAGATAACATTTTTTAGTTATCTTAATGGTTTGAGTTTTATGGACATCGCTATTTACTGACCTTTACAAACATCTATCAATTTTATAAGCTAATATTTATCTATTTTATTAAATTTAATTGAAATTTGTTATTTTAAAAATACCTAGAGAACTAAATAAGTGCGTTAATTTAATTAATCTAATATTAAATATTCTTTTTTACTTTAGTTGATTTAATTCAGAAAAGAAAAACTGAAAATAAAAATTTTAATCTATATTTTAAAGTATTTGAATAGGAAAAATAAATGATAGAATTTATTTTTTTTTTCAATTCAAAATTTTTATTTTTTTATTAAAAGACCAACAAAGTCTGAATTTAACCTAATTTATTTAATAAATATTACATTTGATGAAAATACGAAATTTTAACTGCAATATTATTTCTATCTAAATAAAATATTCAAATCTAGTTATTAGATAAATACCTCCAAATACCATTTAATATTTTTTTAATGTTACTGATAATTTAAAAATTTGTATGATTTACAAGAACTATGGATCGGATAGTTGGTCCTAGAATGTTTATTTATTTATCTATGTATTTTTAAGTTTACTATGAACAATTAAATTATTCTGTAATAAGATAGTTGAAATTTGTTTATATTCTCATTTCAGGTGTTCAGATACGAGCATCCAGATTCAAGCACCAGCCGGCAAATTGAGCTCGCATGAAAATCCTACCATAACTTTGTTGAAAATATACTATTTAGTGTTCTTTCTATTTTAAGGCCAAAGTTTGATTGACGCTAACAACACAGTTTCATAACCATTCGATTATTTAATCAAGTTGAAGTATTTCGGAAATTGAGCCTAGAAAATATCTTTATACAGAATACTTCGATCTTGAAATTTGAATTCATTTAGGGTTAATTTATTTTCCTGCTTGGGATAGAATTTTAAGGAAAAAAATTAATTCTTGTTTTAGAATTTTGAGTAAATTTGTTTAAGTAAATGAAAAATGAATTAAGGTTATTAAAAATAATTGATGTATTTTGGTTAAGCATTAAATTCTGGTAGATAAAAATTAAGATTTTTTTTGGTAACCAATTAATTGAATATCACAGCAAGTGCAATGGACTGGCATCATATTTCCCAATTAAATTTTGATTGAAACTTAAGTTGCCATTTCACAAAAATTCAATTTCTCATTTTCCCATCATTCCGCAATTTAGTACACAAAATTCCATTAATTTACAAAATATTTATTTAAATTTATTCAAAATAATAAATTCGTTTAGCCACGAGTTAATATTGGAAATAAAATAATTGAAATGATAGAAAAAAAAATTATTTTTAACTCTTTAGTTTCTGGTTAGTTTAAAAATGTTTTTTCTCTTATTACTTTAACCAAACTATCCGAAACAATTAGCAAGAAAAATTTCTAAGGATTCGATATTTTTTAGCCTAATCGCATTGACTTTTTCATTTGTACTTTAATAAGAAAAAGCCAGATTTTAGTCTATTTTACTTTTGTTTGGAAGCATAATGGTTAATGGCACTTTTGACATTGAATATTTATTTTTTTACGTGGAGGGTATTTTCGGTGCAAAATTTTAAAAATAATTGATTCGACATGTTTACAAAAAATTAGTTTTGTCTATTAATGGTTCAATCCGATTGATATTTTCGATCATGCGTTTTGTGAAAAAATTGCTACTATTTTGTCCAGAGTTTTTCTCAGCAATAAATCCGTAACCAAAAGCAAATATCATTCCCAATATCTTTAATCTAAGAAAGAATCTGTTTTTTTTTAATCAACTTTTTTATTTGTTTAATTAAATTTGGTCTACTGAGAATCAAGATATTTAAAAAATTCTTGGTGCTATTTGTCTAAATCTGCGAATTAAAAAAAGATAGTGTAAGAAATTTTTTTCAATTCAAAAAATTAAACTTAAATAAAATCTATTCTTTCTTTTTCCACATATGTTCATATTTTTATTTAAAAAAAATAATACTAATGTCCATGTGATGTGTCTTTTGAATAAATAGCCATTTAATTTTTATAAATTTAAAAAAAAACTAATTAGAATCAGTAGCAAGGCATTAATAACAAATCAGACATTATTTAAAATAATTTTATTTTAATATTTTCAAAAAATATGTATCATTAAATTGAATAAACCAAAATTTAATTTTTTTTGTATCTTTGTAATTTTGTTTAATTGTTCTGCTAAATTTTTTTTAAATTTCAAATTTTTGGCTTCGGTTAATTTTGTCTGCCTAATAAAAAGAATCAATTAGATAAAAAAAATTTAGTGCAGAAAATTCGCTCTGTTTGAAGCAAAGCATACGTCGTTTAATAGATTATTTAGAAGAGAGGCTATTCGGTTAGCATCCTTAGGGCCAGCAATGAGCGATTCATGTTTTTAATCAAAAATTATTAATACTTATTATCTTGGCGAGAAAAATTAATTGTAGCAGGAGTTATTTCTAGACCTTAAATCGAATTAATCATTAAGTAACTCGGTAGGTATTGAGATAGAAATTCGCCTTAATTTCAAATAGATCCGAATTTTGATCTTTATTTTTCAAGATCTTATCTAATCGATACTTGTTAATTTTGATTTTAGATTTTAGATTCATATTATCTAATAGAATCAAATGGATGCACATACCAAGAACAAATTGAACCATCGCGAATTATCTAATTCAAAACAAATTACTCTAAACCAATCTAGCGATGCGCACTCAGAACACAATTTAGATGATTTACCATCAGATGAAGAATCTGAAATCGAAATAGAATCTGACTCTGAGATTATTTTCGAAGAGAACTCGGTTGCACAAGACGTAAGTTTTTGCCCATAAATATCTAATATAAAATAAACTTTTTTAATTGCTATTTCGCAAGTTTTTTCTTTTCCGGGAAAATTAAATTTTTTTTTATTATTACATAATATTTAGAAAATATAAATGACACACTTTTTCCAGCAATTAACCTCAAAGTGATTGTTTTAAAGCTTAATAGAGCAAGAATATAAAAAAATTCCTATTAAAAATAGATAAATTTTATTTTTATTTAGATTGTTTTTTTTTTATTTTAAAAACATTGCAGCGAATAATTTTAATAGGAAGAAATAATGAAAATGAAAATAAAAATTAGTAATTGAAGTATTTTAACATTCAAATATTTTCATTTCAACGAAAACAAGTGCTTTTTTCATGAAAATAGAAGTAATGAAATTTTGATTGTTTTAGACAAATAAACTATACCAATTTTGATGGTAATTTCTTATGATACAAATTCATTTTGACTAATAATACAGAACTTGTAGATTCGGTAAAGAAATATCTCAATGAAAAGTAATCAAGGTTATCTTTAGTTGTACGATGACAATAATATTTTACTTAAATGTAACCTGACAAAATAAAATTGTGAATTTAAGAGTTTTTAATTGTTTTTTATTTTTTTTTACAAGTTGCCTCTAGGGCTAGATCAATCTTTTGTATAATAATAATAATAACAATTTGATAGGATATAAATTAACATTAGAAGCCTTAAACTTTTGGAAAATTGACTTTTGTCAAACAAATTTTAAAAAAATTTCGTTTATAAAAATTAAGCTCATACTTAAATTCTTAAATTAAGATTTTTCGAATTTAACAAAAAGATTAATTGTAAAAATCCGATATTTTGACCTATTGACGAAATTTTACTGGTTTTTATTATTTTAAATAAAGTTAGAACATAATTCTGTTTGAAAAGTAAGCTAGTCCAATTCAAATAGTTCAGTCCAATTTTTTAAAATTAAATTTTTCTCATTTAAGAATAAAAAAAATTTGTTTGAATTAAAATATCATTTTGTGTTTATGCATATGTTATCAAAAAAAACACTAGTTCTAGAGGTATTTAAAATATCAAATTTAAAATTTCAAGTTGATTCTTGGATCGTTTTTGATACTAGTAGTCACTTTTTTTTATTTTTTCGGAAAAAACAATAATTTCAAAGACTTAATTAAAGAATCGTAAAACCTGAAGAAGCCCATTTGGTCGAAACGCGTCGTAACAAATTTACTTTTTATTCGAAAGTTTTTTTAATATAAAAATTTTTTTAAAATAATAATCGTTATTTCTAATTATTAATCAAAATTAACTAAAAGGAATACTAAAGAAGAAATATATAAATTAGTATAATAAAACGAAAATAATTCCTTAGACTCAAAGAAAATTGTATTTTTGTTATTTTTTTTTCAAATCATTAACTTAATAACTTAATCCAAACTATAAAATAATTTTATCGTGTTTATTTGATTAAAGAGTATTTTCGTTATTTATTCGTTTTAAGATGTAAATAAAAATTAAAAAAATATTGATCTGGACACATCAAATCTATCTTATTTACTAAAAAATTGACTAGTCCTTTCTTTGCTTAAATCTTCTTTCCAAATAGAAAAGCTATTCAAAATTTAGTAGTTTGAAAGACCGTAAGGTTAATTTACAACATCACAACACTATAATCGTAATCATGAGGTTATTTATTTTTCATTTATTATTACTAATGAGTTTTTTATACCAGCTCTAGCAACCAGAGTGAGACTTTAGTGTCTTGCTCTACAGGAAAAATCTGTCATAGTTTATTATTATTATTATTAATAAAAATTAGTTCGAAAAGAATAAAAATAAGTAAATAAAATAAATAAGTAATTTTAAAATAAAATTTTTTAGTGAATTTTATTCAATTGACTTGGTTAAATTCAAGAAAACATCGATTATTCTTTAAAAAAATGATGAATTAACTAAAATCTTGCAAAAATCAAACCACTACTCATCAAAATTGCTTTCACTTGTTACAATGGTAAACAATATTCAGAGGATTTTTGATGTTTTGCAGAGTAATGATTTTGGCTTAGAAAAATTGCAACAAATGTAGTTTTTAATTGAGTCGATTTTTATTTTTATTTAATAAATTTAGGAAAGTTTTCTTTAATTTAGCTGAGTCTATCTAAAATTATCCTACATCGCCGTAGAAACTTTGGCTATATTTATTGATGGTATGAAGCAGAAGCATGGTTTTGGCATTCAAATAAATAATCTAAAAATCTAACCAATAAATTATTTTATGACAAGTTTTTTTTAAACTGAGAACAATTTTATCTAATTGATATTTTTATTGAAATATTTAAATAAAAAAAAATTAAAGTTGATGATAAAAAATTTGCTATTTATGCTCAAAAATAATTATTAAAAAAAGTTTAAAGTATTTTTTAAATATTAAATTTATTATAAAAATATTATTTTATGTAAAACATATCGTGTTTAAACATTACCAAATATTATGAAAAATTCAGAAGAAAAATTTTGGCACAGCATTTTATACGCTATAAATAAAGCTAATTAATGAATGTTTACATTAACAAAAACATTTCTACAATAAATTTTATAACTTTAATTTTATTAAAAAAGGCGGCTTTTTTAATAAAAACTTTTGGTCCATTATCTATTGGTCATGTATTGTATCAATTTGGAGATTTTCATCCAGATAATTAATAAGTTAAGTTTTCATAAACTTTTAAACTTTAAACTTTAAATAATAAACTTTTTATGAGAAAATTCATTTGACAATAGTAAAAAAATTTCTTAATACTTTTTAATGTTAAAAAATATATCCTTTTTTTAACACAATCCAAAATTTAAAATTTTATTACATGCCTGAATTTTTTTTAGTAATAATTACAAGATAGAAAAATTAACTTTTTTTCTTATACAATTCAATAAAAGGAAAAACGTGTTCTCGTAATAAAAAAATTTAATTCAAAGATATTTAATGTTCAAATTATTTTATTTTTTCTTAAAATTTTGTTATGCTTTAAACTTGTTATTTAATCGAGTAAATCTCTGATTTACTTTGAAAAAAACGTGTCGCTTTCCTACAAAACTCCAACTCAGAATTTAAATTAAAAATACAAATTGTTTCAAAGAGAATGAAAAATTTAAAATAAATATCTAAAAATTAAATTTACAAGTTAAATTTTTTGAAGAGTAAAATTTAAAAAAATATTTCAAAAAAAGTTGTTGTTAAGGACAATATAGTAACATACACGCGACATGACTGCAAATAGATCAACAATGAACGATCTAATTAAAACTCTTTTAGTCTCAATAACTCTAAGAGTCTAAATAACATTATTATCGATTCGAGTATAATTGAAAAAAAAAGCTACAATACAAAAAAAGTAAACCTTTGAAAAAAAATCCATTAAGTATGTATGTCTAAAAAGCCATTTTACTCTATTCGGGCTAAGATTCTTTTGAAAATTATTTGAAATTATTTTTTTCAATTAGAATGATTTTCTAAAATAACTAATTAAATTTTTTGTGTTTTCCTAAATCAATATAAAATAAACTTGTACTGGCCTAAATATACCGTTTTATTTACGCTTTAGAATTTCTTGGAAAATTTATTAATTTTTACGATTAAAAACAAGTCGGTAATACTATTTAAATTTAAATAGATTCATCCGTATAAACATATAAACGCACTTCAATTTAGTTAATTAAAAATGATAAATTATAGTTTTTTTTAAAAAAAATTTTCGACATCAGAAAAATTTTTTCATTTATAATTTAAAATTTCAAAACTTGATAGAACAATCAAATTTTCTTAGACCTTAGTGGTAACAAAAAATTAGGGCGAACCTAAATGATTTATTGAGGGAATTTATTAAAATTAAATAGATTAATTCCCTTTTTAATTTAAAGCTTCATTTTTCAATTGCAGTTTTTGATGACATTATGAAATTTGTCCAAATTAATAATTTTTTTCTAGAAATAACATATATTTGTTTTGTCTAGTGAGATTTTATTTTCAATTAAGCTGATTTTTTAAACGACTATTAGGGTATTTATTTAAAATTTGGCACGCTAGCTTGGTTTGATTGAAATTGTATCGCCTTAAAGGTCAAATTGCTAATAGCTATAACAATTAGGTGCTGGTTGTATTTATAATTAAAAATTGCTAAAGATTAATTACACCATATTTCAAATAAAAAATTTATTCATTTATAAGCACAAGATGATAAATCATTGACTAATAAAAATTATTCTGGGCTAAACGCAAAAGTGAAGAGAATTTCAGCTTTTGAAGCTAGGATCAAAAATTAATTAATTATTTTTTTTAAATTATTGGCTTTTAGTGTAAAATTTTCGGTTTGTAAACTATGACAAATTGAAAACTCAAGAATAGTCTTTATTAATTTTCTAGCTAATTTAAAAGTTAAAATTAGCCAAAAGCTTTTAGTCTAAAGTATGACTCTAGACAGTTTACTTCAGCAAAATTCGGTCTAAAAAGTATTAATTCAAGCTAGCTTATAGCCAAAATATTTCAACAATTTCAAAAACTTCGAAAAATAAATTGCTCTTTAAAATAAAAGATTACAATAAGAACACTATATAAAGTTAAAAAAAAATTAATTTCTTTAGGATTAATTAAAAAAAATTCGTTGGTCAAGCTTCAAAAAGAAACACAAAATAAGCAAAATAAATTTGTTTAGCGTCGCATTTGGGAATTTTTTAAAGTTAAGCTAATTTTTTTTGTTATTTAGCTCATTGTTTTGTTGAAAATAAAAATATTTTTAAAGTCAAATATTTTTTATTTGAGGATACTTTTTCATTTCTGAGATAATTAGATAAACAACAAGAGACCGAAAGATTTCATTTTTTTCGGTACATAACTTTCCAACTGAGCTTTTTGGGCTAAAAATAATAAATCTCTTCCAAAAGTTCTTGATATGTTGAACAAGATTTATTGAAATAAATTTGGAAAAGCTGCGTTTAAGATTACCATTATTTGAGGTAAAATTATCCAATAATTTCTATGCATGGTTTAAAATTACTTAATAATATTAAATTTCCTAAATATCACGTCAATTTAAAATGATAAATGATATAATAATTTATTTAATTTTTAAAATATTGTTCAATTTTTTTTTTCATTTAGCTCTGTACAATGTTTGTAAAATTCATTCTAAAATTTTAAAGCAAATTTTATTTTCTTATCGAAAAATTTTTTGTAAATCAATTTTTCAACAGAATATTTTAAGATTTGTTTCTTAAAGCAAAACACTTGGTCTGAGTATGAATCCTTTCAAAAGGCCAAGGGATTATGTTTTTTTAAAGTTATTTATTTTTTTATTTTAGAAGGATTTTTATTTAAAAAAAAATTTCTCAAAAGATCATTTTCACCGGTGCCATTTATTAGAATATTAAATTAAATAAATGTTCTTCAAAATCAAGAACATATTTATTTTTTGATCAAGAGATGCATCAAGCTACGAAAAATCCGAATTTATTTATTTCGTATGTGAACTTTTTTTGGTTGTCAGAACCGATAAAATATTTTTGTTGATTATGCTTTTGTGAGCGAGAAGATAAGGTGGCTTGAGAAAAAATCGGATAAAGCCGATATTTAGCCAAATATAACTATTTACTTATTTATTTATCTTTCTAATACAATTGATACGTTTTTAGAATAGTTTTTTTGTTGGTTTTGGTACTCAATTCTTTGCTGATAAATAACATTTTAAAAAAATACTTGCTCATCTTCTCTTTTAGTTTGAATGACTCTGTTTTAATACTTGCTAAGAAAATCTTTATTTGCATTCATCTGATTAGGATCGATTACTTAATCAATGCTATTATTTCGTTTGTTATTGTTATTTTTATGTAATAATGAATCATATACTTTATGTAAAGCGAAAAAATCTGTACAAAAAACAGAATAGCACTCAACAAATTCCATAAATATATTAACTTTTAAGTATTTAGAAAATTTTTGGCAAAAAAATATTTTTTAGGAATTCCTAAGCCTCAAGTCCTGCAGACAATTTAACAACTGAAAAAAAACTCTTTTGTTTAATCTTCCCAAATATAAGGATTTTAGGTTTTTTTCGGAACTTTTATAAAAAAATTGCGTTTTTATGATTTGATAATTGTAGACGTAATCAAATTCATTTTAATCTCGAAATTGTTTTTAACTTTTAAAAATTTAACTGAATTAGAAGAAAAAAAACATGGTTTTTTGAAGTGTTAATAATGTGTGAACATTAAGGTTCAGTAAATTGAGAAAAATTAATTTGTAAAAATGAGAACTAATCAGCTTTTAAAACTTTTTTTTTTGATAACATTTTTTAAAATTAAAATTTGTATGTTTTTTTGGGGTGTAGAGTTTGACAAGCATATTAAATTTTGTATAATATTTGTCTCTATAGATATGTACTAGCAAGTCTAATTTTTTTCACGAATTAAGTCAAGACCACATGAAACTGTAGTAATTTTATTTTCTTTCGTCCTTTTGTTAACCCAATAAGTTTTTTTTAATTTTTATTTTTTTATATGTCACTTACTCTGAAATTCATAACAGTTATTTCTATTATTTTTAAATTCAGATTAAAAATAATTTAATTTTTCTTTTAAGTTAAATTTTCAATTTCAGAGCATTTAAAAAACAATTAGATTACTGAAATTTATAATAGTGGAATAATGAATAAAAAAATTATGTGTTTAAATTTTTTTATTAATTTTTTAATTAATCGGAAGTCAGCAAAAAATTCCTCAGGCCATTTATGATTAACTTTTTTATCAAATTCAAAATTTAATTTAAATTGGAATTTTTTTCTCCAATAAATACCTTAAAAACCACCCCATTTCAATGATTTTTTCAATTAAATTTTTTTGAAACAAATTTTTACTCTTTATACTCACAAAATTGGTAATCAAATTACTGAATTTACACAGAGCTAGATAAAGATCCAAAAATTTAAGAAAGCAGAGTTCTTGATACCAGTGGTCGGATGCTTTGGATAGATTGGACTTCAGCTGCCAAAAACTTGTTGTTTTATTTTAGCTTGCTGATTAAAATAGAAATGATCGATATACTTAGGCTATATTTTCGATTTTAAACCAAATTTTATCGGAACATTTTCTGCTCAATCAATCAATTTCTAAATAAATAAACCCGAAAAAACAAAAACCATATTTTCAGAGGCTAGAGATATTTGAAAAAAAAAACCATTATATCAAATTACAACTTATACTATCTATTTATTTTACACAATTTAATTAAAAAACCTCTAATTATTATTATTTAATATTTACTCTTTTAATTGGCAAAACATAGAATGATTGCAGCATTGCAAAATTAAACAATAACCAAGAGATTGATGCAAGCTTAGGCGAAAATCAAGTACGACTTCGCAACAAAACCAACAAACGAACCCATGAACTGGACTCGGTTAGATTTTCTATGTACAATATACAAAGTAAGTCCAATATTTGGCTCTGGCCATGTGTTTACAATTAGTTTCTAGATATAATTATCTAACTCTAAAGATTCACAACTAAACGAAATAGACGCTATTCTAAGTGAGTTAAATCAATTGCAAACAGAGATAAATTTACCAGAAGAAAATTGCGCCAAAATGCCCCAATTGGCACAGAACTTTTACTTTAATGGTAACTTGAATCAGCAAATGGACGACAACATTGAGGCTATTGATCAACAATTTGATGAAGTATTGAAATTTTTGGCCCAAACCATTGATGATAACGATTCTACCAACATTTCATCGTCATCTCCATCATCAGTGTCACTTTCAGCAACGCCCAATTCAGACTCGAACTCAGAGCCTAAGGTTGATTCGAACGATAAAGGCAAACGCAATTCATCCGATTCGGTCTTTATCGAGACAGTCTCGATGCCTTCATCTGCTTCATTTTCCGGAATTAATCAAAACCAGCAAGGCTCCAGTTCTTCCAGCTGTGCCATAAGTGAATTTTCAAGCCAGGAAGTGTCATGCAAACAAACTGAAGCTCAAAAAGCTGAATTGATCAGGATTGCTCTCGAAAAACTCAAAGAAGCTAATATTAAAAAATTGATCGTGAAAGCTTACACTGATGATGGATGTGCCAAAAGTGTTATCATCGATGAAACAATGAAAGTTTATGATGTTTTGTTGATGCTTTTTGCCAAGAATCACATCAAACCTTCGGTAAATTATTGTATTGTTGAATACATGCCGAAATTTAACATGGGTACAATTTCGTTTTTTTTTTGAATAATTTTAAAATTTTAATTTATTATTTTTTGAAGAAAGAATTTTTGAAGATCACGAAAATTTGGTCGAAGCAATGACCAATTGGTCAAGAGATAGTGATAATCAGATTTTTTTTACCGAAAGGTCTGATAAATATGATCTTTTCCTAAAACCTGAGGTAAATTTCACTTTACTTACTCAAATAGCATCTTGAACTTTATCTGAAATTATTTATTACGCAATCAATAATATAAAATTTCTATCTTATCTTAAATGTTATCAGTTTATTTATTGTTTCAAAAATTTTTCTTTGGAAAATCCACGTTAGAAGTTGTTAAAAGTGGGGAAATTATTTTTTAGAAAAGTCATGAAATATTTTTACTTTTTTAAGATAGCAGAATGAACTCAATAAATGCTTAACAAAATTCAATAAGTAAAAAAATGAGTTTTAACAAAAATATTTTTTTTGAAATTTTCTTCAAGCTCGACAGACACAGTAGTCATTTTTGTGAATTTTTAAGAAGTTATTTTTACTGTTATATTTTTTGGAGGAATTGTTATTTTAGAAATTACACTATTAAATTAATTTTAAAATTTCAATTGTTTTAAAAAAGTCATAAAAAATCTTGATTAAATTCAAAAGATTAATTAAATTTTCATTCATTAATTAAATTATTGTTCAGAATGGAAAAATATTGTATTAATGGTAATTAATAAAATCAAAACAATAAAAATTTATGGTATTTTAAAATTCCATAGGCTATTTTTTTACCCTTTCGCCGAAAACTTTCAAAAATTTTGACCCAAATTTTGATTTATTTTTTATATTCATATAGAACTAATTATTTAAAAAAAAAAACAATCTGATTAGTTCTATGTTCAATTTTCCTTAAACTTAATTTAAAAAAAAAAGACAATTATTTTTCCCCCTAAAAACAAAAATTTCCGCTCTTTTTAAATAACCAAAAATAGATCTAAAGAATCAAGATAAATTCTGATGGTGATCGATTTCTCATTGATAGATAAAGTTATTAAATTGTAAATAATGATCTAAATTTTTCTAATAATTTTTGGCATCAAAATATTTTCTAAATAAGAATTAATTCAAGATGTGATCATTAAAAAACCTGATTCTAATTTATTGACTTTTAAAGGTTTACTTGACCAACGATGGAAATGTTAAGCATTTGGACGAAAACAATAGAAAAAATCTTTTGATTGTAAGCAAATATTGAAAAATTTTGAATCAAATTAAAAAAAAAATTTGAAGGAATTTTTCCAAAACATTGGTTCGCCTGTTCCAGAATTGGAAGGACCCTTGTACATAAAAACTGAATCGAAAAAATCATGGAAAAAATATTTTTGCGTTCTGAGGCAATCCGGCCTTTATTTCATACCCAAGGGAAAGTCAAAGGTAATTTTTAAAATTCAAAATTGATCTAATTTACAATTAAAAAATTAATCAAACACCATTTTTCAGAAAGATATGCAGTGTCTATTCAACTTCGATAAGCTCGACATGTACTATGGCCTTGAATGGAAAAAAGAACTCAAAGCTCCCACTGATTCATGTTTTGCCTTAAAATATCCACAAGTACAAAAAAAATCCTCAAAATTTATCAAATACATTTGCTGCGAGAACGGGCAAGATATGAAGCGATGGATAAATGGAATCCGCATTGCCAAATATGGAAAACAACTTTTTGCCAACTATAAAAAAATCCTAGAACTAATTGAAATATACAAGACAACTGGTCGTTTGCCAGCTATGGTTAACCGACGCTATTCAACTAGCCAGAGGCCTAACTCGACCAGCTATAGCGTCGAAAGACACCATCCAGATGACTCGAAAAAAATCACAAACCAAAATTCAACTCAAAAATCACCATTTGTACAAAAAGATTGCAGAACTAATGAAAATACTGTGAAAAAAATTTCCGATTCTCAGCCGTCAGTAAACTCAAGCCGCGTAAGTCCCAAGCAACCAAATTTGGCCTACACGGAACAGCTCAAAACTCTAATTCAATCAAATCAAATGAAAAACAATTCTAGTGGCAATCAATCAGGCGTAAATGGAAGATCTTGGCAAAACATTTTGGGTCCGATAAGTGTAACAACTAATCTAAACAATCCGCCAATGTTTGCCAAGTCATCAAATTGTTTGACCTCAAGTCCCAATCAATATTCTAAATCGGTGAAAATTCCCGTTACCACCGATTTGACCAAACAATTAAATAATAAAATAGCTGAATCGGAAACAAATTTGAACTTGTACAAAAATTCAAAATTTCCTCAACGAAATTTCGAGTTCGAGGCTGAAATATCAAAAAATCTTTGTCACATGAAAACAAATTCAGCCAGCTTAAACTTTTACGACTCGGCCAACAACACTGAGAACATCTACGAGATGCCCACTTCGGCAAACAAAGCCCACAATTCTGCTCAATTTATTCAGCAACAATGTGACATGTTCCAAACTAAAAACTCTCAGCTATCTTGTGTCAACATAGTCCAGAATAATGTAATTGACAGAAATTCTCGGGGAATGACCCCGCAAAATGCGCCCAAAGCATTGAAGCGATACAATTCTACAAACGAATCTGAGTTTTCAAGTGGTCACAAGATTGAATTAACTCGCAAAAAATCAGTTGATTCGGTAACCAGGGGTTCAAATAAGACTCTGTTTACTGAAAATGAGCTTGGTGCTATATTGGCAAGGCAGAAGAAAAAAATTGAAGATTGTGAAAACGAAAGACCCAATTCGAGTGGTACAAAAAAAGTGCCGTCTCCACCGATAACCAAAAAACCGCCACCACCTCCACGGAATGAACGCTACAATCTGACTAGAAAATTAAGTATTGATAATGGAAAATATAATAATATGCAACTTTAATTTCATTTTTTTTTGTTTATTTATCATTCTAAATATGTTTTTAATTAATGAGTATATTTTTTGAATAAATTTTTTTATTATTTATTTTTTTTTGATTTGTTTTTTGTTTTGTCAAATGTGGAATAAAAAGGCATGTGTTTAAGTGATGATTAATTTACTGCTAAAAAGAAAAAAGACAAAAAAAGAGAAAATTAGTGAAGTGAAAGAAAATGAAATCTTTATTTTTTAAGTTCAATATTTTTTTTAAAGTCTATTTTTAAATTGCTTCAATCTTTTAAAGGAATCTTGACTATTCGAACGATAAATAGAAAAAAAGGTTTAAAATATCACGATATTTTTTAATGCATTTACGACTAAATCTTCATGCAAATCTGCATTCCTCAACAAAAAATATAATTTTTTTTGAACAATAATAATTTTTTTTAAATCAATTTCTTTATTTTTATCATCATTTTGAGCATTCCATTAAATTTAATTTTTTTGCTTAATTTTTTGTAATTTAAAAAAAAACTAAATAAAATTTTTAACATGTGTATTTTAATAAGGACAATAATGTATACGATACTTTTTTTACTCTAAAGTAGAGACTCAAATAAAACAAATTTATTCATTTTTTTATCTATTAGAAATAAGAAAATACATGTATGTATTTTAAACGACAAACGACTGGCTAATTTTCTTTTGTACAAGATACATATTTTGAGAAAAATTACTCTGCGAAAACAAGGTCGCCAATTTTGTAATTAAATTTTTTAATTTATCCATCGTGATTCCATTTTGCTTTATGCATGCTTATATTACGATTTTTGATAGGGATTTGTAATGACGTTTGTTAGGTTTTGTTTAAATTGTTTATGTAAATTTTAGCATTTTCTAGGATATCTTTTGGATTTGGCTCATAGTCAGCTAAAATTTCTAATTCGCTTAATTCTTTTGATTTAATTGTTTGACTTTCGAGTATTGGTTATCGATTTAATTTATTTTAGTTTGGAAATAAAGCATCAATTGGTATACGAGGTTCTCTACCAAACATCTTTGTAAACGGTGTTTGATTTGTTGTACTATGGACAAATGAATTATATGCAAAAGCATATTTTTCAAAGTTTGAATCCCAATTTTCTTGGTCTTCATCAATGTAACATTTGATTATTTTTTTCAGGAGTTTAACATTCACTTTGCTTTGACCGTCTCATTGATGGTGATAGGGTGTTGTTTTAAGACGTAGACTAAATCTAACCGTTTGGATAGAAATTGTATTCCTTGATAGGAGAGAATGCCATCTGGAATACCATAAGTACCATTTGTCAACTACATTGTCTGCAGCTATTTCAGTTGGACAAAATTTTGCTACTTTTGAATAATGGTCAATGATAATTTGAAAATATTTATTACCTCGTTTGGTTTCTTTAAATGGACCTGCAAAATTTGTCGTTATTAATTCGTTTACATACAATGGTTTTAAGTAATTTAGTTCAGCATTTTTGTTTGATAAGGTGCTTTTAACTTTTTGGCAAACCTCACATTCACGAATAATTTTTTTAACAGCTGTTTGCAAATATAGGCTTTGAAATCGACTTGTAATTTTGTCAATTGTTTTTCTCATAGGTGTCGATTATAAATTGTTTAATACATATGTTTGATAACTTTATCTTGAATTTGTCTGGGTAATATGAACTGGTTAACGTTTGATCCATCTTTGCTCTTTACCGTTCGAAACAATACATTTTCTACTAATCGTAAATTGCCATATTCTCTATAAAACAGTATTTGCATTGTTTTATCGAATTTTTTTACTTCTGGTGTTTTATCTGGATTTTGTTAAATTAAATTTATAATCCACACAATGTCGGCATATTGCGCTTGTTCATCACTAAATGAAATTGTTTCGATCGAGTCTGTAATCTCGTTAATTTCAATTGATCTATCATTTGCTTGAGTGACGTTAGCATCACTTTTTTCTAAGAAAATTTCGGCAACAAGTGTGCCAAAATAATCAGCGTGTACATCAGTGTTTACCTCATTTTCATCTGGCAATCTTGAGAAATTGTCTGCCACAATGTTTTCTTTACCAGGCACATGAAGTATTTAGAAATCGTAAATACTCAGCCGTAATAACCAGCGTTCGAATCTCGCATGAGTGTCCAAGTGAGTGGAAGGTTGTCTGTTTTGATGTAAAATGGTTGACCATATAGATATTGGTGGAAATATTCGATAGCCATGACTAGAGATGGCAGTTCTTTTTCGGGCGTCGAATAATTTCTTAGGGCCGACGTAAAATTTTTTGAAAAATATGCGATCGGTCGGAAACTACCACCATCTTGTTGCTGCTCCAATACAGCACCATAGTTATATTCACTTGCATCAGTTGGTAAATAGTTTGTTGAAATTTGGTAACGCTAACACTAAGTCGCTACACAACGTTTGCTTTAAGTTTTCAAAATTTGTTTGAGCTGAGTCATTCCATGTTAAAAGAACTTTTCTCCCATTAAAAGCTCATTTCTTCTCCAAGACAATTGTCTGGAAAGTTTTTTAATTCATTAAATCATATAAAGGTTTTGCAACTTCTGCATTATTTTCAATAAATTTCCAATATTGATTTGAAATACCTGGCCAACATTGTTACTTTTGGACGTTTTTTGGTTTGTTTTTTTTTCATTAAAAAAACTTTCTCTCTCTTGGTATGGTTTGATTTGATTTTTAGAAATTACGTTTCCAAGCAAGTGTATTTCATTAACAACGAGTACACATTTTCGAATGAAATTTTCAAGTTTCGTTTGCGCAAAGTATCTATTATCTCTAATACGATTTGTTTGTGAGAATTGAAGCCAAGAGTTGACAGTTTGAAAAAATAATCATATCATCCAAATAGACACGCATCAAAATCTTGTCTGATAAATTTGTCTAAAGCCATTTCGATGAATCGCTGAAACCAGGATGGTGCGGTTATTATACCCATAGGCATCGATAAATATTCATACAAACCGAATTCACATTTAAAAGTTGTGTATTTTATCGAATTCTTGTGAACCGGTATTTGATGGTATGCTGACTTCATGTCCATTTTTGTGAATGTATCTGCACCAGATAATTTGTTGTATAGGTCTTCAATAGATTGTAGCGGGTAACTGTCACCTCTGATGACCTTATTCAATATTTTGTAATCTATTGTTAAACGGATTGAACCGTCAGGTTTGTCAACAACTCTAAGAGCAGAGCACCATTCACTTTTACTTTTTCGAATTTTTCCAGCTTCCAATTATTTGTCTAGTTTTTGTTTACCTTTATCCTTTACATTGTAAGGTAATGGTCTTCATTTTGTAGAAATGGGTTCTTGGTTTCTGTTTGAAAGTTCGATTTTGAAAGCAAAATTTTTGTTTTCGCTCGGTGTTTAATCGATTACTAATTGAGCCGAAATTGTTTTTAATTCATTCAGAATTTCTTGACGTACATTCTTAACATCACAATGGTAGACACTGGATTTTCGAACCTAGTTTTTTTTCAGTTATTTCTAGAATTGTATTGGTTTTTTTGCCCTTTGCTTGATTCATTGGTTCGGAATTCATCAATCGCTTGCTTCTGTTTGTTACGCACGAATTAGTTATCAAATCGATTTTTTAAATCTTCATTATCATTTCCATTTATTTTACTTTTTGGATTAACCCGTTTGTTTGTAAATTCTTGCTTAAAATTTTTTTGACCATTTTCTGGTTTATTTGGATTAATTTAAGTCTTGCCGAAACCACTTGAACGATTTTCAACTTTGTTAATGTCCTTAGCATAATTTATTTTTGAATTGTTATGTAATTATTGTTTTATCAACTTGCTAAATTCGTCAACTTTCGTTTTAATAACTCTTGTGTTCATGAGTGGAATATTTACTCGGTTTAAAATATCTCTACCTAGATGACAACCATGCACTGAATTGTGGTTTTTCACCAAAATTGAGACATTTTTTAAATTTTCGTTTTAGTTTGCAGTTACTTGACAATTGCTTAAATTTATTTGACAATATATTTTTAACTCCGAGCTACACGATTTCAATTTGTACCCTTTGTATGCGACGAGTTTAGTGCTTGAATTCTCCCGTTTGATTTTTCTCTACATTTTTCTTGTAGTCTTTTGTTGAAAAGTCCTTCGACCTACTTTCGTTTGATAATTTTTTCTAGTTTTTCGAATTCAACTTGTGGAAACAGTTTTTCAATCGACATCTTTAAAAATTCTGCATATTGTTCTAGGGTTTGATTAATATTTTGTTTAATTTCGAAAAAATTTTTGAAGTCGCTTGAGTTGTCTGAATCAATTTCTGACTTTGTTTTGTTATCCAATATATTTTTTAACTAGTTTTTAAAGCGTTCGAAAACATTTTCGTCATAGATTAGACTCTGAAGGCCTTTTTTTTTGACATAATGTTTGAATAAATATATGTTATAGCAGTACCGAGCCAGTCTTTCTTATGTCTATCTTTTAGACAAAATTCTACCATTGCAATCCAGTTTGATAGATTCATTGATTCGTCTAAGATATGAATCTTGTTTATTTGAATTAGATTCGGATATATAATTCCTCCGTTGTCTGGTTGTAAATGATCCTGGGCGTTCAATTGTAATGTGTTATACAAATTAACATTGGTTGTCGATGCTGAACTCGATTTCTGCGTGGAGTGCCTCCATGCTTTTAACTGATATCGAATCAGTATCACTATAGCTATTAATAAGGTTGTTACAAGTGTTTCCATTGTTCGTAGGTAAATCATCCATTTGACGAGTTGAAACGAAATATCTCGGACAACCACTACACCTTCCATTATGATTTTGCTTATAATCTCCCAATTTGATGGCTCTTCAAAACCTAGCATGTTTGCATTTGCATTTGTTTGTGTTGTTGTGTACAAACAAGGAATTCAAAAAGCTATTGAATTCTTAACTTGTTTACTAGGGACGCTAATTTTGAGGTTTCAACTTCGAGTTTATTTCCTTCTTTAGGTTAGTTCTACAAATAAAAGAATTGTTTGTTGTTGGGCCTTCAGGCTTAGTTTATTAACGGAACATGGTTATAGAAAAGTGTGGGGAAGATCAAAAATAAATATAACGGGTTGTATTTATAGTGTAATTTTCTCTATACCTTCACTTGCGTGAAGAACTGGTGAAAATTACACTTTTTGTGGAGTTGTGTTTGAAACCACAGCATAACTATTCTTCTATTAGCCATTTGTTATCAAAGATAAAAAGTTGTGAAGCATATAATCTTATATTATAGATAAAAACAGAACTAATTTCTAAAAACACTTGCAAATCAACAAATAATCACAATAAAACTTCTTATAACTATTGTTTATAAATATATTAAAATATATTCTCCAAGCCACAAATTAAAGTAATTAAATAAAATATAAATAATAACTAGGGAATAATAACTAAGATGAGCAATGTTAGGTACGAACTAAAAAGTCCTTTAAGCCGCCAAACATTTTTTTTGATTCTAAATTTGTTTTTCTTTTTAAAAATATTTTATGATTAAATGGTTCCAAAGCAATATTTTTAATTATTTTTTTAGCAAAAAAACAAAACTAATACATTATTGATTTGACAGGATGTATTTGGTAATTATTACCTTAAATTACGCAAACTTACGCAAAAATGTAGTAATTAAGGTAATTTTACGTAAATTTACAAAAGAAAATTTTTTGGCCTGGTCAAATTTAAAAATAGCTTAAAAAATGATGGAGCTCCCTCGCAAAAAAAAACTATTAAAAATAGATAATTGAAAATTTTCTAAAAATTAATTAAATAAATTAATAAAACAATTTTTATGTTCTGAAAATAATTAAATTTTAATAAGGTTTATGTTTTAGTTTTTGTTCTTACTTTCACATTTTTTACTGGATAAAAAATAATAATTTACGAAAAATTGTTTTACAGAAATATTACCTCTTTATTTCGAACAAAATTAAAAAAAATCCAAAATTCTTCGAAAATTAAAAAAACGATAATATTTGGGCAACTTAATTCATGATCATGATCAAATGATCAAAATTTAATTGATTAAAATCTTAATAAAAATGATCTATTTAGCTTTTTTTAATATTTTTTTAATTAAACATAAGGTGTTTATTATATTAATTGGAAAAAAAACAAATCTTTTTTTTCTGATTGATTTTTAATTGATTTTTCTAAAGTCATTATTTGAAAAATTTAAAGACAAATTTAAAATCCATATTTATGTATCCAAATTATGGCTTTAAATGATATTTTAATACTAAAAAAAATATTTTACGGCGAAACAAAGTTAAATTTTATCTTGCAAAATTTCAAAATATTGATTAAGATTTTAATTTACTTTATAAAAAAATTCATATTATTTCTATCTAAGCATAGATTAAACAAATCATGTTTAATAAAGTTTAGTAATTTTTTACTAAAAAATTGAAAAAAATAACTTTTAATTTAAATCAAAAACTAAAAATTTTGATTTGAAATTTAAATTTGATCATGAACTTCAATTTGCCTAATATTTGCCCCTTTTACGATTAGCGTAAGAAAATTTACGTAAAATTTCCTTTAATTACTACTTTTTTACGTAAGTTTACGTAATTTTCGGCAAAAATTACCAAAAACATCGTGTCAAATCAATTATGTATGCCATTAAATAAAATTAAATATAAAATTTTGAATTTATAATTATTTAATAGAAAAAAACGATAAAAAGTCAAAGCGATCAGTAATTTTAAAATATTAACTTTTTAAAATAGTTTTAGATTAAAATTTTTAATTCTTTTGACAACCAGGCACTTTATAGCCGAACAAAATCAAGTCAATTCTGATCAAGTTTCTTTTTAAAAATAATCGAAAAAAATTAAAACATTTGTAAAATAAAAAATTTAAAAAAATCAAAATTATCTTTTTTATGGTCTAATAGCCCATAGCTTTTCTTGGACCTCTTCTCCAATATCGTTTACTATGACTTTTGGATCAACTTGTGATTTTTTTACTAATGAATCCTCGCATGCAAGTCTTAATATCTCGGCAGTACATGGTGATGGAAATTCTACCAAAGGACTGTTAACACCGTTTGACTTTCTTGCAGCAACAACTGCATCTCTTAAAGCAAAGAAGACGGATGCTCCTAAAAAGAGAGGTGGTTCACCTATACCTTTGGATGATTTTACAGTTTTTAAATGCTTATAGACTTTGTCTCTGAGAATTTTCACATTAAATTCAACAGGAATATCTCTGAATCCCGGTATCTTGTAATTACCAGGTCCTCTTGTAAATGCAGTATTGTTATTGGTTTGAACCAGAAGCTCCTCAATGGTACACCAACCAACACCTTGAATAAAAGCACCTTCTATTTGACCAATATCGATTGAGTAATTGATTGATTTTCCAATGTCCATTATAATATCTGATCTTAAAATTGAATGATCACCAGTCAAAAGATCCAGTTCAATTGAAGAAACTGCCACGCCATTTGTGAAATAAAAATACAATCTTCCAGTATTAGTTTCCCAATCATAAGTAAGATTAGGTGTTTGATAGTATCCGTCAGCTGATAAATTCACTCTGTCAAAATAAGCTGCCAGTGCCCAGTCACCAATATTTCCATTGGGATTTTTTTCTCTATAAGGTTTGATTCGTTCACTAAGTTGTTGACAAGCATCCATCACTGCCATTCCATACATATCAGAAGAGACCGAGGCTGCTGTCGGACTGGTATTTGGAACTTTATCAGTGGCTGTTTCTGCTATGTAGATTTCATCGATTGGAATTTGGAGAGTATTGGCTGCAATCTGAATCATTTTAGTGTGCAAACCTTGTCCCATTTCAACACCACCATGAGATAACAAAATTGTACCATCTGTGTATATGTGCACAAGGGCTCCTGCTTTATTTAGGAATCTTGTGGTGAACGAAAGGCCAAACTTGGATGGTACAATGGCCAGACCTCGTTTTTTCCATCTATTATTAGCATTAAAAAAGTCGATTTCTTCTCTTTGTTTTTTGTATTGAGAATTTTCCATTAATGTATTCCACATTTCTGGAATAAACCAGTCTTCAATGGGCATATTGAAATGAGTTATGTCGTTTTCTTTGTAGAAATTTTTTTGCCTTATTTCATTTGGATCCATGGCTAATTTTTGTGATATTTCGCTAATCATCATTTCAGTTATCATCATACCTTGAGGACCACCGAACCCACGAAAACTGAAAAAATAAAAATAAAAAAAATCCTTTTTTTAGTTAATACAAAATTATAAAAAAAACAGACAATTGCTGCTTTGAATTTTAAAAATCGAATAATTGCAAGCTCATTTAAGATATATTTTTATTTTGTTCTGAGCGATTTTTCGTTTTGAAAAGGAAGTGGAGAAAATAGGGTCTTTTTGGTACTGCAAATAGAGTTCGAGTCAAATTTATCGAATAAATCTTATTTATGATTAGAAATTGATATTTTATATTATCCAGATGGTTTTCATTTACCCAAAATAAGTTTTCTTTAAATTTAACTATTCATTTTCCTTAGAATGGTTTCCTATAATGGTTTCCTAGAAAATGTCTCTTACTTTTAAATTTTGATTTTTTGTAAAAATAATATTTGTCATCCGCCAACCAAATTTGTTCCATATCTTTTTGACGAATAAAAGGTTTTAAAAATTAAATGCATTGATTTTCAATAAAATTAAAGTTGGTCGTATTCTTTTTAAATTAATTCAATTTCAAATTTACCTATTTAAGATACAAGATTAATTAAGATTTTATATAAAAAAGTTAGTTCAATTATTATCTTAACCTTGCCATCTTAAAATATTTCTTTTGTTTTAGTTTTCGATTTGGATAAGTAAATAATTTACTACAAAGAAAGGTTTGTTTCGGCTAAATTACCAGTGTTTATTTATTTTTTATTTATTTATTTGTTTTCTGTGTTAAGTGTTAACCAGTGTTAATTTTTATATCTTTATTAAGTCATTTTTTTGTCATAATCCATTATTAGATTGAAACCTAATTTTAATATTTTGTTTCCCAAAATATAACCTTTAACAAGAAGAAAAAAGGTGTAAAATACTAAAAGTTTTTTTTTTAAATTTAAATTCGCCAAAATAATTTTTTTTAATGGTCAACTCAAATTACCAAATTTATCAATTTATTATTTCAATCAAATTCGATTTTTTTATTTAAAAAAAAAAACATTCATTTTAAATATTAAATAGATTCTTTGATGAATTGTTAAAATAAATAAACAAAATACAATTAAATTAAAAGATCGATCATTCAAAAGGGCAAACTTTATTAATGCTTCAGAAAAATCAAGACTTTGGGAGAAATTTTGGTGAAAATAATTCTTGTTTTCTTACAAAATTATCCTCAAATTTAAATAGAGTGCTCTGGTTTTTATAAGTTTTACAAGTCTGATGTACTTTTTTTTGATGACTTAAGCATAGCATTTTTTCGGTCAATGATCAAAAGATAATTTTTTTTTATAGAAGTGTCAAATGATTGGAAAAAAATGAAAATTTTGATTTGATTAAGTAATAAGTAAAGAATCGATTTTTTATAGAAAAAAATATATAATATTAATTAACAAAGAATATAAAAAATATAGAAATAAATTGATTGCTTAAAATGTTTTTTTTTAATTGAATATTAATTCTTATACTTTATCATCCAATAAAATAATGATACAAATTAAATAGTTTAATAGCTTAATTTAGTTCTAAAATATAAATTTTGACACTTAGTTATAATTGTTAAATAAAACCCTAAAAAAAAAATCTTTATCAATTTAAATTATTATATTAATTTTTTTGTTGGTTGGAGCTGTTGGAAATGTTATAACATATTTTTATAATTTAGATTCTATATTTTTTTTATCTATCATTTGATATTTCTTTATATTTTGCCTTCTTTATTTTTGTTTATATCATTTGATAGTTCACCCATTTTTCATTAAAAAAATTAAAACTTAACTAAAGTTTAAAATATTAATTCAAATGACCTTTACAAAGATTAATTTTATCATTGGTATCAATTATATCACGCTTAATCAAAAAGAAAATTTAATTAATCAGCGTAATTAGATTTTTAAAATTCACGGTAGATTATTTTTAATTTTTGCTTTTCTCTTTCAGATTTAAGAAGTTGAATTTAAAAAAATTACGCTGTATTTGAGGCAATATTTGTCTTTGCCAGTCTTCCTTTAACATGAATTTTCGGAAAATTGTAAACATTGTCACAATGAGTCAAAGCTCGCTCGCATACTGAACTTGAAAGATCCAGTGAATAACCAGCATTGTTATAAATTTCAAGATAAAGCGCCTTAAAGTATCCATCTTTAGTCACTCTCATTTTGTATTTCCCAAGGAATGGATGTCTTGTACCAGTGATTAACATATCAACGTCTCTGTCAAGAATAAATCGAATAGGTCTTTGAAGCTTTAGGGCAGCAGCTGAAGCAATAGCAGCTATATTTCCACCTCTTGTTTCTTTTCCACCAAAACCACCACCCAGTCGTTTGACTTTACAAATAACTCGGTTCATCGGGATGCCGAGTGCAGTTGACACTTCTTTTTGAACTTCACTCGGATTCTGGGTAGATGAAAAAATTTCCAATTCATTGTCTTCATTCTTTGGTACAACTAAACAACCTTGAGTCTCCAGATAAAAATGCTCTTGACCACCAATGTGACAAGAGCCTTCAAAAACAAATTCATTCTCATTTCCTTCGTCAATGACAAATGTTTTTTCATCAAAATCTCCTTTCTTTATTTCTCTATTGAAGCTGAAAAAAGAGTTTTTTTTGAGTGCATCTTCAATGGTGATTATTTCTTCCAAAGGTTCATAGTCAACTTTGACTAGAAGAGCTGCTTTTTTGGCCAATTGTTTTGACTCTGCCACAATCAATCCAATGGGTTGACCAGCAAAAAAAACCTCATTAGATGCCAATATCTCCTCATCTTTGACTATGGCACCACATTTATTATGTTTAAAATCATTGTAAGTAACAAAATCATAAACTCCATCAAGACTTAGAGCTTTTGAAGCGTCCAAACTTTTGATACGAGCATGGGCCTTGGTCGACATTACAAGAACACCACACAATTCTCCATTTTGCTTGGGAATGTCATCAACATATCGAGCTACACCAGTTACTTGCTTCAATGCAGATAAATGAGGATTTGTGGTGCCTAAAGCATGCTCATCTGAATTTAATAATCCAATGTCTTGAGTTCCCTTTGTAATTTCTCTTTCGATTTCTTCCAAATTTTCCAAGTCTTTAGGGTCTAAATTTTTTCCCCTAATGCCCAATTCTTTAATCACCTGATACCAGAAGCGAGTGAAAAAAGAGACAGACAAACAACGGCGATACGTTGGCATTCCACCAGGTACAGAATAGGCAAATTTTACTTCTTCCAGCACCGAATCCAAAATATTGTCCAAAAGTTGTTCGTCACCCCACTTTGAATCCTTGAATTTGGTCTCCAGTTTGCCAAGATAAAGTGTAGTGGGTGCAACACCTCCATAAGAAATGTTTAGTTCATTGATAACAAAATTATTTTCTTCTTTTTTGTCCAAACAGACTCTGACGCACGCATTGGTTATGGCTATGTCGTCATCTTTTCTTTTGGCTTGTTTGTATGCCTTTATAAAAGTAAGCTCATTGCTGGGCAATTCAATGCTTATTTTAAAGAGTATTTCATCTGATTTCAAATCGTTTGATCGATATCCTTTGAAAAAAGTCCTAATTGGTATTTGCCTGTGTCCTTGTGATTCATTCATGACAGTCAAAACTGCATTGTTGGCCATCAATATTGGACTTAAATCTGAAATAGGCGATCCAGTCACAATATTACCAGCTAGAGTGGCAAAGTTTCGTATTTGACGTGAAGCAAACCATTTCAAATTTGACAAAAGTGCATCGTACAATCTGTTGTGATGTTTTGGAGACTTTTTTTTGAGAAATTTAAGAGAGTCAATCAGACTACTTAGCGTAATGTTTGCACCTATGTCAACACTTTTTTTTCCATCTATTTCACACACTTCTACAGACTTGGTCTCTTTCATATTTGATATGTTTATAAAGATTGTATAGTCAAATGAGCGAATGTTCATTTCTACACCAATTTCAGTATTACCACCAACTATTTTTGCATTTGGAAAGGCAGCTTTTGCTTTGAGCAATTCTCCAAGACTTGTTGGCTCAATCCACAAATAGTTATCGTGTTTCAGAAAGAGAGGAATTTCTTGACAATCATCAGACATGAATTTTGTAGGAAATGGCCTGTCTAAGCTTGGATCATATGGTTTGTATTCGTTGAGGAATGCAGAGTTGCATGAAGATTTAGAAGAAGAAGAACAAGTTGAATCTGTTGTAGAACAGCAGTCAGATGCAAATGTTTTGGCACTTTCCAAAATAGGCCTGTAGCCTGTGCACCTACACAAATTTCCATCGAATGATTCTTCTATGTCATGCTTTGTTGGATTCGGATTGAGTTTAAGCAAAGCGTAAAAAGACATGACTATTCCGGGAGTACAAAATCCGCATTGGGATGCATTGCCTTCTGCAAATTTTTTCTATAATAAATTAAGTCAATAATCAAAAAATATGAACTAAATCCTAAAAAAATACTTGAATAGGATTTGGATTTTCTGGATTTCCGATTCCTTCTATGGTAATTATTTGTTTTCTGTTCAGAGAGCACACAGGAAGAAGGCAAGAATTCGCTGAACGATAATTGATCATTTTTTTATTTCTATCATATTCGGCAATCACTACAGTGCAAGCGCCACATCCTCCTTCACCACATCCATACTTAGTTCCAGTATAGCCATTTTCTCTAAGATAAGTCAACAAAGTAGTTCTCGGATCTGCATTTTTTGTTTCTTTATAGTCAGAATTTACAAAAAATTCAATGGACTGAGATGAGTTTTCAAAAAGGGCATTTACCATTTTTATTTTTTTTTTCAATAAATGATATGAAATTTTCGGATTGAAAATGTTTAAACAATTTAAATGAAAGATAGGTAACATATTTATAATATCGCGGTATTTACACCCTCTTCTCCCTTTATCACTTGAAAAAGTCAACATTTCGTTGATAAATTACACTAATTATTTTGAAACCTAGATTTATAAAGTCAAGTAAGGTAAGCAAATTGTATGCTTTTAGATGCCTCTAATGCTGTGTCAACATTCCATATCTAAAAAATTTTATCTCAAACTTAAATTTTAGATTATATTTTATTTCAGTTAAAACTTTGAAAAATAAAATTTCTATTATTATTTTAGAGCTTTAATAATTTTCCAAAGCTTTAATTGGATTTATTATTATATAATTTTCTCGTGACTAGACAAATATTGCATTCGTCATTCATTTTTTTATCTTTTGAATTTTACATTATATAATTTTTGAACAAATAGACTAGCATTGAAAATTTTTATTCTTATTTGCAATTTTAAATATTAAAATTTAAAATTGATTTTTTTAAAAATTGACTTTATCAAAAGTAAATCTTTTTTTTTATTTTAATTTATGTCATTCATGAAAATTTTCCCAAGCATTGTACAGATGTGGCTATTATCTAAAAGATTATTGATTAATTTTTTTCTTGGAAATTAATCAATAATCAATTTTATTAAATACAAAAATAAATTTTGAGATTTCATCCGACAAAAAAATTACACTACAATTTTAGTACTTGTAAATTAAATTCTCATTTCGAGTAAAAATTAATGATGAATATATCAAAACTAAAAAATTTTAATAAAAATTCATATAATTCTATTAAATATATTTTTCATCTCTTGCCCTAAAAGCAGAAATAATTTTAACTTTTTTATCATAAAAAAGTTAATGTCAATTTGGTGATTTTTACTTTTTTATGATTCGTTTGTGTCTTTGGACTGGGTCTTCTCTGTTTTAGCCTTCGGATGATTCAATTGCTTTCTTGATTGAATATTTTATAAATTTGTAAAAATTTTTTTTGGATAATTTAATAAAAATTATAATACATGAACAGTTCTTTTGAGAAATGTAATAACCGTTTGTTGATAAGGATGAATCAATGAAGTGGTTTCACAGTTTCAGTCGTAAAATCATTGCAGCACAGGGTCATATACGCTTTGCACCAGATACCAAAAGAAAATCATCTTGAAACAATCAGAAGATAGAAAGTAAAGACTATGCAACAAGACAGAAGGGCAAATAAGTCATATTTTTGTAGGCTATACAACAATTTCACCGTCTTCCTGGGATGCATATATGTATTTTTCAACAAAATATTTTTGAAAGAATACATAAACTATGTATTCATTGTATTTTTACTGTATTTTTTTGATTCACAAAATACATATTTTGTATCCCAGGATACACTATGTATCCGATAATACATTTTGATGCATCCTCAGACACATTTTTTATGTATCCTCGGAAACATGTCAAAAATGAGGTAAATGGGACTCATCTTAACCAAAGTAGACAATAATAAACAATGGTCAAAATGCAATATCCTGACAGTAAAAATGCCAAATAAGTACTATTAACAAAAAGAGATAAAATAGTAAATATTTATGAAACATCTATTTGGATGTTCTATTAACATTTAATCGTTCTGATATTGTGATAATGCGTAAAAATGCGTCAATCAAAAAATGTCAAATTTAAAAAATTAAGAAAAAAAGCGTTAAAATAGAAAAATTATGAAAAAGAGTTTATGTTTTTAAATGACAATTTTCTTAAATAATCCACTTTTTTAATATTTAATAAAAACAATACTACTTTTTAAATCTTAAAACTTTTTTTAAATTGAACATTGAATTAGAAAAGTTTTATTTGAAATTAAAAAATATCAAATAATTAATTTCATTAGATTAAAAGATCTAAAATGTGAAAATTTTAAATAATCAAATACAAAAAGCTTCTTATTTAAAAATCTTTAAAATAAATTAAATTAAAAAAAAAATTATTTCAAAACTCTTAATGATTTTTCTATTTTTTTCAAAATTTTTGCAGATTTTAACAGTAAAAACTCGTGTTTTTTCGTAATATTTTTTAAAAATACAATTGAAATTTTAAAATTTTACAAAATAAAGAAGAAACCTTTTATTTTAAGAAAAAGACGAATTTTTTAACAAAAATTTGCTTATTTTGACATTTTTCGATTAACGACTAAGTAAAACTCAAATTTTTAAGAAACACAAATTTGATTTTTCAAATTTTTAATGAAAATTATTATTTCAGATGGGTAAATTTTATTTTTGCAAAAAATTCAAAGTTAAAAATTAATTAAAAATAAAATTATTATTTTTCAAATGACTGTTTAAATTAGAACTAAAATCAAATTTACAATTGGTAAAAATAAATTGATCTTTTTTTTTTACTTAAATAAAATTATACGAAATTTTAAATTTTGAAATAAAATTTTCCTAGATGCTTTATTGGAGGCGTTTTTGGTGTTGTAAGCGACTTGCTTCTTTGTGCATTTTCTTGTTTTATTGCTTCATCAAACATTAGCCCAAAATTTAGGCCTGATTGCATTTTTTTAGTAATAAAAACTTCGAATAATTGAGATTGAGTGAAACTAGTGAGAAAATTTCTCAATTCAGTATTTTTTGATGCATCAATGAAATCTTTGTACTTAAGAAAAAAAATTTAATTATCAATCAATATTTAAATTTAATCTTACTAAAAATTTTAAAGATTCATTGGTATTTTGGTTGTCGGAAACAAGATAATTCTGATAGTTACCAATTGTTTTAACAAAAAAATAGATAAAAATTTTGCAAAGCTCAAAATTTTTTTCATAATTTGACATGTTTTTTGACAAGTTTACCAAATTAGTGAGCTCTGATTTTAAGCATTTTTTCAAGCTTTCTGGAATTATTTCATCACTTGAATTTGTGTCGTGTATACATTTTTGTTTGTCCAAATCGACGATTAGAATATCGGAAGAATTTTTGTATCTAATTAGCTCATTTTTACAACTTCGCATCAGACCGATTATGTAAGGTGTCGGAGCTTCGGTCATTTCGATCAAAAATGAAGGTAACACAGGTATGTATGTATGAGGCCAATTAAAAGGATATAAAAGAGTTTCAAAAGCATGAATAGTGCTCGACAAAAAGCTAAATTTTTTAATTTTTTTTTAAATAAAATTTTTGTATATTTTTTGTTCAATATTTACCTTAATTTGTTCGAAATGAAAATAAGTTTTTTTTCCATTAGCATTGATCCGAAAACTTTGATGACTAAATCGAATGGAAAGCTCAAGAGTGTGTACAAGTTAATATGTTCTAAACGCTTATCAATGCTTCGGTTTAGTATTATTTCGTTTTTCTAATTTTTTAATTTTTTTTTTATAAAATAGTGGAAATAAAATTTTTTTGTTTAACTTACATCTGTAAAACCTAGAGTAACTAATATTGATTCGCCACGGTTTGGAAATGGCTTTGGATAAAGAGATTTGAGGAAGTTTTTTACTTGTTCAAGACCGCTCGTCAAACAGATTTTTTCAATCTCAGTAAGAATCTTTAAGATTTTAAAAAAATAAAAGATAATTTTTTTTTGCTGCTAATTTTACCGTATAATACATTTCCAAAGCGTCAATTTCAGAGAGAATACAAATTACGACAGGAAGCTTTGATTTTCTTAGCTTTAAATTTTTTTTTATTAAATATATATTTTTTATTCAAAATTCAAATTTTAAACTACCAAACGAATACAATAGCCATAAGTCCTTTTTGCGTCCAAGTTGGTCAAAGTGAATTGAAAAATTTCACTTCTAGGAATAATAATAAAAAAATAATAAAAAAAAATTGAAATTTTGGCAAAAATTACTTTTTTTTGTAATATTCAGAGAAACTTAGAGGATCAGGAAAACAAAATTCAGGAATAGCTGGATTTATATCAGTTGAATTGTCTGGAAAGCGCCAAAATATGCTCGGATTTGTTTTGTTTATAAAGTCACTTGAATCAAGTTGATCACTTGAATGATATTTTCGATTGTTTAAGCCAACGATTAAAACATAATCAAATAATGTCTTTAGTTTAGAGCTCATTTCGTTTTGTCCTGAATAAATGTAACTTTTGGTGACAAAATTTTTGCTAAGCATTGTATGATTATTATTTCTTAAAGTGACTCTTTGTTCGACTGGTTGTTTTTCTTTTATTGTATTTTTTCCTCTGACTAGTTTTTCGTTATCATTTTTTTCGTTTATTCTCCGGTTAAACTTTTTCTTAAAAATATTGTTGAAAAATTTTTCAAAAGGCCGGCGAACTTTCTAAAAGAAAATTTTCAAATCCAAGTTCTTAATTTTTTGTTATTAATTTACTTCATTTTTGTTCTTTTTGTTTGTCCCTATTCGAGACAAATTTGGTTCAGATAGGGCAAACTTTTGAGACGAATAATTAAAGTCTTTCTAAAAAACAAAATATTTTTAATTTTTTCAAGCAAAATTCCAAAATTACCGGTTTTCTTTCTCTTATATATCTAAATATGCTTAAACTTAAGTTCATACCAAAGTCTGATTAATTTAGTTTAAGTACAAGAAATATTCATATTGAAAATTGACTGATAAATTTTAAAAATCTACTTCTACTAAAAATTAAAATAAACTATAACAGTGTTTAACCTGTAGAGTAATTATCTTTTATAATTGGTTAAAATTATTCAGAAATAATTCAATATTTTGTTTTAAGTTGCAAAAGATTTTATCTTTATTCTTTTTTTTCGAGCATGTTCTGATGTTATATCACTAAGTTATATCATCGCAAAGTTTTAAAAATTTTTTTGTTTAATTTTCTTTTAACTTGTATTTTTTAAATACCAGAGAATTTATTTAACATTACATTTTTTTTTAATAATCTGTCGAATTTAATAATTTTTGATAAATAGTATTTTATCTAAAAAATACTTATTTTTAAATTATGCTATGTTGAATACTTTATTTATCTTTTAGCTTTATTTATTTGAAATTTAAATGAGAAAAAAAATTATTAAGAAATATTTTGATTCATTAATTTGTCTTGCTTTCTTTAAAAAATAAAAAAATGGAATTTCGAGACTTTAAAAGTAGGAAAAGGAGATGAGCATCCTTCAATTTGGTTCATCTTGATATTATGGGATAACTTATTATTTAAACATGTATTGCATCAATTTATCGTTACCAATTTTAAAGTATTAATGAAAAAACTTAATTGATCATCAATATTCGACTATAAAAATTTCAAGCCACTGAATATGAGTGATTCAGGAAAAAATGAATTTTTTAGGACTCTTAATTGGATGTGAACTTAATTTACATTTTAAAATTAATAGATTTTATTTCTATTATTTTTAAAAATGAAAAATACTTCAAATATATGTTTGAACAACCTAATTTATTTTACCCTATTTTTTCATTTTTTCTTTAGCGCATTTACAAAAAAAAAGTCAATTTCCTAATTTTCTAGCAGCAACAACAGTTGACAGCTTATTTCTATTTTTTTCTTTAAAACTTTTTCAAATTTTTTAATTACAGTACATTTCTAAACAAAGTTAACAGGCTGCTTAAGCAGTTTAAAAGCTGCTCATAAACGCTGCTTAAACCGCTCATAAACACTGATTAAACTGTTTTAAACATTGCCCTATCATTTTTTATTAAAAAGCTTAAACTAACTTAAACATTACTTAAACCGCTCATAAACGCTGCTTAAACCGCTCATAAACACTGCTTAAGCATTGCTTCGAAACATCGTTAACTTTGTTCTGAAATGTACTGTATAATATTTTATTTTAGTTAAATAATCTAATGTTTTAAATTTTAAGATTTAATGGTCTAATTAATTTAAAAATTGAAAAGAGAAAAAAAACATTTTTAATTTTTGAAGTGAGCGAAATTAAAAATTTCCTATTTGAAACTTTATACTTGAATGTAAAAACAAAAATATGAAACTATTCATTAAGCTCATTCATTATTCCTGATATGATGATGGCTTGGGATATTCGTCAGAGTATATCATTTTGATGATTTTTGCTTTAAATTAAAGCTCGAAAATTATTTTAATGAGTCATCTTAAAATTTTACAAAAGAGGTTTAATTATTTTTTTTTCAGAGTTTTTATTTTATCAAGTATTTAAAAAAGTGGGCATAATTCACTTATAAAACATTCTATTGATATTCTTGTATAGGATATCAATAGAATGTTATCTTGAATGAATGATGAATGAAATATATGAATGAATGAATGATATTCTTGTATAAGAATATAATTAAAAATCTTTGTAACTAGGACTGTATGAAACTACTCTTCAGTTTTTCAATCGAGTTATCTGTTATTATTACACGGCACAGTATTGAGCAAAGGAAGCAAGATCCTATGTTGGCCTCCTTTTTTTAATCTTTTAAATGAAAGAACCTCAGAAGTACTATAATTAATGTATTTTTTTTTACCTCTGGCCTCTTGCTATCAAGTTGGAATTTTATATCTAGTTCCCAATTCTAAAAAAATTTAGATGCTCATACTTCTATAAGACAAATCTCTATCATTCTTCAAGACTTTCATTTAGGTCTTGTGGGATCCAAAATTTTGGCAGTATACAATAATTAAAATGAACGTGTAAAATACACCCAAAAGTTCCATAGGTCAGACCAGGCTTATGTCTGATTAAAACAAAGCTTTTTATTTTCTCTTTATTAAATTTTTTGTCTTTTAAAAATTAGGTATAATTTATAAATTAAAAAAATAATTCAACCGATCAAAAAACCCATTCTTTGTAAAGCTAATAAAATAAGAAACAAGAATTTTTAGCTGAAGATTTAATAATCCTTACAAAATCATGCAGAATCAATTAGAAATTAAAACTGCTAGGCAACTTAAAAGTGTATTATTTTATTCTTATGCAGCATTTAATTGTTCTATGCGTCGAAAGACGACGTATAATCTTTTGTTTTTTTTTAAATTAAAATCTTAGCAGAATAGAATTAAGTAAATATATTCAACCGAGAAAAAAAATTTACGTAACTTTAGAAAAATTATTTATTAATACAAAATATTTACTTACACTCTTATCCGGAAAAAAATCAATTGTATTAAAAATATCATAATTCATATTTTTTCTTAAATTTTCCTGTTTGGTACTTCTAACAAACGGCAATGTCTCATAAATATGCTCATTTAAATCAGATGTTTTCTTTTTGGATATTTCATCAGCCTCTTTGTTTTTTTGTTGCAAATAAATATCATATTCAAAAGTACGGATGGGTTTTGGAGGTGGAAATTCAAATTGAACCACTTTGTCAAACTTAGCTGAATTATTACATTCGTCAACACTGCTATCATCACTAATAAAAGGAAGATGAGAGTCTGTTTTGTTCTTAAATAAATTGGATGAATATATTTGGTCTTCTTTGGCAAAATTCAGTGGAAATGAACTAAGTGACGAATTATCTATTGAATAGGATCTAAAGCAAGCGTCCATGTCATCTGATTCAATGGCATAGGTTATCACAGTCTCGTTTGGTTCTTGGACTGTCACATTTCCTCCATTTCCTTGTTTAAATTGGCCAGAACGGAATGAAATGTTCGATGCTGATTTAAGGTCTGCGTAGTCGGTTTCAGACGAAATTTCCGTGTAAATATTTGACATGGTTGCTTTTTTGGACTCATTAGAACTAGTTGATGATGAATCAGACAAAAAAGAAGATATCGACACCTCATTTAGATTATCTCTTGAAGAGTTCGACTTGGTCTGTTCGAAAAATTCGGCTATTTGCCGGTTTTTGGAGCATAACGAGTTTAATAGTTGATTAGTTTCGTCCGATACACCCTCAAATATTTTATCCATTTCCATTTGAAATTGTTCTATATTCGAATGTGCTTGTCTTTGTTTGTCCACCTGTTGCTCTTTTCTGCTATCTGACTCAAACATTTGTCTATACTTGGTAAACTGACCTTGTGGTAAGCTTCGAATACTGTTGAATCGCCTCACAAATTGATCGTTTTGCATTGTTATAGCATCATTTTAAAAATATTTTGATTAAAAATTAATTAGACACAAAACGAAAAACTAAAATTCTAAAAAAGAAAATTTTATAATTTATTCTTAAATTTGGTTTCTTTCGGTCATTCTAATTCAAAATTCTGTTACGTATTTCTTACAAAATTAAAAGGAGATTTTGTAACATATTACAAATGAAAATAGCTCACTATTCTAATTTTGGCCAACACTTGATCGACGTTTAAAATTAAAAACTCATCATAAACAAGCATTGCTTTTTCGCTCATTTTTTTTTTAATTATAAAATATTAATTTACATAAAATTTCTAAAATTCGTATCAAGTAAAGGCAAGCTTTTAATTTTTAATTTTTCTTCGACTTGTTTGTGCGTTCAGTCTATTACATAAAAGATAAATATTTTAAACTAGGAAATGAAAAGTTTTTAAATTTTTTGTTTTTTGCGAAAAAAAATCAAGTTTACAAATTGGCTTCCCTTTAGTCACCGTAGAGATTAAGAAAAATTAATAAAGGTATTCACCTTAAAAGTTACAATTCCTAAATAAATAATTTTCAAAATACTTTTTTTCTCATTTAAATTAGAGTATTATACAAAATGCTTATTTGTAAAGAAGAAAATTCTTGTAATAAACCTTAAGCCTTGAGAATATTTTAAACTTCTATGCAAATTAAAAACTGATGCAATTTTTAATTTTCAACAACTTAAAAAAGATGAAAAGAAAAAAATTATATTCCATAAAGAAAATTTTATTCTACAAATTTAAAATTAATTTTTCAAAAATAAATCCTATTTTTAATATTTGCAATTGTAACGATAAATCTATATTTATTTGTATCAAAATTAATCTAATATAAATTAAATTATAAAATCTAAATATTGGTCCGTTTTTAAGTCCAAAAAACAATTAATTTAATTTTAAATAGGACAATAAAGAATATAAAGTATACTTTGAAAATTTAGGTAGTAAAATTAAAATTTATTGTTGAAAAATTTATTTTTTTACAAAACGTATTCTTAAAATTTTAAAGAATTAAATTTTTAAACATTCCAATGATATTGATTTTTGTAAGTGAAATTATTTGTAACATTATGAGCAGATGCTACCAATATTTTATATTTTTGAAAAAAGAAGCTTGTATCTTAAATTATTAACACGGTTTAAGACTTGTTGAAAACAAAAAAGTATAAAATTTAGCACTCCATATTAATGAAATATGATTTTTTATAAGATCATTAGCTTAACTCTAGATTTGAATGCCTTAATAATAAACAATATAAGGATTATTCTTATCTTCTTATTCAAATTATCTATTTTTTCTAGAAACGAACTAAACCTTAAAAAATTTTATATTCAAAAAAAATAATTACGAATCATAAAAATGTTAATCAATGTTTGATTTAAATAAATTTGATTTACGATGTTTTTTTTTATTTTTATAACATGCTCCAAATTTTTGCTTTATTTTCTTATTTTTTTTCACTAAATAGGTTTTTTTTTAAATTAAATTAATCAACTAAAATTAACAGTGGCCTTCAAATATTGTACTCTTTTGTTAAAGACCTATTTATCTTCAAAATTAATTTTAAATCGAGTTTTGTACACAATAAGAAATTTATTTATAAAGCTTAATTTAAAAAAATACTCTCGAATTTAGAAAGCCTTTAGAATAATTTTAATTGCTCTAAAATTGAGAAGAAACACTGTTAATGTTTAAAGATCTTCTGGCTAAAATAGTGAAACAATTTTATTTCATATGACCAACGAAACTTTATCTGATCTCCTAAAATGTCACTTGATAAATTTTATTACTCAAAATTAATTAAAAAGGTTATCTTTAAATTTTCACTATTAGATTGTGTCGATGACTAACTTCAAAGCTTGATTCATAGTTTGAATTTTAATCTACACTGTAATTCAAAACATTTTCCATTGAAATTCAAATTTATTCAAATTTTTTGTTTAAAATAATAAAGATGTAATCGAACAATAATGTTACATAATTTCTAGATAATATATTTTTAAAAGCAAGATAAATATTAAATTTAAAAGAACAAAAATGTTTCCATTCAATTATTATTTGAATACTTATTAGGCTTTGTTTTATGATACCGTAAAATAAAATTATGTAATTTATTTATTACTTTGATCATATCAAATATTTAAACACTAATTTTTGCAATAAAAAAAAATTCAACAAACTTCTTTTTATTAAATGCTTTGAATCACATAATTGACAAACAAACAAAGCAACTAAACAACTTTTGATTTTTTTCACCAAAACTCTCTGTCACCATTTAAAAACTCGAGCTGGACTACTGACCAAGGTTATTTTAAGCCAAAATATTTTTCATAATTTCATACTTCGTCACTGGATTATGCTACTTAATGTAAATCAGTGGCGAGAATTGGATTATTTAGAAATAGCTTTAAAAATCCAAATATTGACAAGGATCAAAGAATGAATTCAATTTGCTTACTCAACTTGGACCGAAATGCGTAATAGTCTACTATAGGCAATTTTAAGAGGCAAATCAAAGTTTTTTATTTTGTGTTATAAAATAAAGCCTTTGCTCATCTTATTAGTCATGTTGCCTTGATTTTTGTTTAAGTGTGCAATGAGATTTGGCCTAAATTTTGGCTTTTAATCACTTAAAAGATAAGTTTTACAATATTCATTAATAACAAAGGTTATATGATGGCTAAATTTAATTAAAAGTCAATTTATTACTATAATAAATTGCTTTTGCCAAAAAATGGGCCAAAGCACATAAACGATTTAGACCACTAGAGCCAGGGTCAATTTTGCTATCTTAAATTAAAATAAATTGAACTAGTTTAGTCTCGATAAAATAGCTTAAATTTTAAATTAACTACTTTTTTTTCCTATTATCAGCTAATTAAAAACCTGGAGTTTGTTTAAGCTATCTGTTCTACGTGCATTAATTGCCCAGGCAACACATTTTAAAATCTTAGTTTTTACTTAAGTAAATTTTAATTTTAATTGAACACGTGATTAAATTGAAAAATTCTCAAGTTAATTTTGAAAAAAAATTAAATTCATGCTAGAACATGTCCCATCTGACTACTACCTTAATAATTAAATTTAAATAGATGATTATCAATCAAACAAAAAAATAAAATGTCAAAAAATGAAATTGAAGGCCTTGTTTTGGTACTTGATATTGGCGAATCGATGTCTACCAAAATAAGCCGTACCACCACTTATCTGCAATCGTGTGTGGACATTATTCAGATGATTGTGCAGCGGAAAATGTTCCAGTCGAGCAAAGACGAAATCGGTCTGGTTGCATTTGGCTGTGATGAGACTGACAATGAGCTATGGGACGGTTCCTCGGATGATTATAGACACGTATCAGTTGTTAGATCCTTGTCCATTGTTGACTGGGAAATGCTGGACTATTTGCAGAACAGAATAGCGGTGAGCAATATTAGAGGTGATGTCCTTGATGGAATTCTGGTTGCTTTGAACCATTTTGTGGAAGATCAAAACAAGAAAAAGGTGTTCAAAGAAAAAAGGGTCATAGTGTTGACAGATTTTTCATCATGTTCCAATGATGACTCAAAATTGCAGAAAATTGGAAAAAATTTGACAAAACAATCGGTCAGATTAGATGTCATAAGTCCATTTAGTGAAGAGGACACCAAAAAAGAAGAAAAGCCAAATGGCGCTGAAGGCTCAAGTTCAGATGCCAATGAGTTCAATGCGAAACAAATGACCATTGGTCAAATAGAAACTTTGAATTTGCTGAACAATCTTTGCGAACAAGCAGGAGGTTGTTTGTTCTCTTTTAATGAAACACTTTCGCTGCTGAGCACTTATCAGGCAAGAACAATAAAATCCTCTGGCACCAAGTACCTAATGACCATTGGAGAAAAATTTTCTCTGCCCATAGTTTCAATGATTAAATGCAAGGAGAACAAGCCTGAGATATTTCGCTTCAAAAAAGTGTTTGCCAAAGATGAAAATGTGGAATTAAAAATTGACAGGGCTCGCTTTACCAAAGACGATGAGCAACGCGACTTAAATGACAAGACAGACACAGTGGACGCTTTCAAATACGGCTCCACTTACGTTCCAATTGACAGTGACACTGTCTCTTTGAAGCTTCAAGTAGAAAAATGCTTTAACATATTGGGCTTTACCAAGTCTCAAAATGTGCACAAACACTATTTTCTTGGTGATTCAGTTAACCAAATATTGCCCGATCCAAACGCTGGTGCCCAAGTAGAAGAAGCTTTTGCCAACATGGCTCGGGCCATGTACGAAGAGGACGTGTGCGGAATTGTGAGAAAAGTTTTCAATTCAAGATCTAGTCCCGAAATGGGCTGCCTAATTCCCTACTTGACCAAAGAGAATACTTGTTTGTTGTACATTAGCCTTCCGTTTGATGACGATCTAAAAAAGATAACTCTAGAGAATTTTTTTTGTCTGAAAAAATTTAGGCCCACTGAAAATCAGCTCAGTTTAATTGATGATCTGATTGATTGCATGGACTTGTCGAAAAAAAGTGACCAAGAAGAAGAGGAAGCCTACGACCCTCACTTGACTTTTAATCCCTATATTCAGCGAATGTTTCAATCGATCGCCTTGAGGGCCACCAATCCGGCCGAGGATCTTCCACATTTTCAGGATCACATCACAAATTCTCATTTGACAAAGATAGGCAACCGCATCAGAAACGACAAGACTCGGATGGTTCTCAAACGGTGCCTGAATGAATTTCCATTGAGAGAATTGGTGAAAAAATCCAAAAAGAATGAAGAAAATATATTCGAAAAAACCAAAATCGAGGATAAGGAAGAAATTGATCTTACTAGTGTTGCAGAGGAAAATTTGACAGACATATTGGAGTCTGGTCTGGAAAGCAAAAAAGTTAAAAAAGTGGGTACAGTTAACCCTGTGGAAGATTTTAAAATTTTGGCTGAAAAAATTATCTCTTCGGGTACAGAGGTGGCCAAGGAAGAGTTTGAAGAAATTTGTCTACAAATTCAAGAGATTATCAGAGACTTGTTTGAAGAATCATTGCGACAAGCTAACTCGTTCAATGATGCTGATCTCAATGATATGACAGTATTCTCGTTTCAAGAAAAGTCATTTAATTGTGTTAAAATAATGCGCCATTATTCTGTTAAATTAAATTTTCATGTTGAGTTTAACGCGTTTTTGAAAACTCTAAAAATTTATTTGGTAAACGAATCTTTCAAAATTAAAATGACCAAGTATGTTGAGAATTTTTGGCGCAATTTTTTCATGAAAAACAAATTAGGCTTGATCAGCAACTTTGAATGTAGCGATTCTAATGTGAGTGAAGATGCAGCTGAAAAATTTCTGAGTTGTTTGATTGAAAATTCCAACAATGATGTGGTAAATATTGTAGAAACAAAAGAAGAAGTCGAAGATTTATTAGATTTGATGTAGTTTTTTTTTTTAGTTTTTAAGTCAATTGAATTTTGTAAATGTAAATTTAAATTTATCATTTTGAATTTGGTGTACAAGTATAAATTTTATTTAAATAAACAAATAAATATCTGTATTCTAAAAGATGTATCTTGTATTTTTCTTATGGCTGACGTTGTGAAATTTTTTACGTACTAAACGAAAAATTTTTTTTTTCAAAAATTAAAATTTAAGAAGAAAGTATTCGCAAAATTTTACAAAAAGCCTTTCGAATATAAAAAAATGATAAACTGATAAACTCTTTATTTTTTTCAATAAAATAAATGATTTATTTTATTGGTAAAGAATAAAGACCTTATTATAGGTAAATAAAATCCAACAAAGCATGTCGTACTATGACAGATTTTTAGCTGGTTATTTCTTTATCTTTAATTATTCGAAAAAGGATATATTTTTGTTCTATTTATACAGAATTTCAAAACGATTTATGGCTTTAAAAAATTTCAATTTTTTAATTACCTGTTTCGACTTATTAAATACAATAAAATTATAAAAATTTTTAATTTTAGATCAAGTATTTATAAAAATTAAATAATATTTAGGAAATTACGCTCATTATTTTTGCTGAACCAATTTCCCTAACCCAGGGCTACGTTCTGGACCCCTTTATTTTATCTTAGATTTTTATTCAAAATTTAACTCACAAAATAAAACCTAAATTAATAATACGTAAAACGTCATCAGACTTTTTTCGAAATTATTTTGTCTTTAGTTAATTTATTTTTTTATTTATTTATTTAAATTAAGTTTAAGTCCCATGGACAAATTGAAATAAAGATTAATAGAAAATTAAATGAAAATTAAATATCCATTTTACAATTAAGTAAAAAATTAAGTTTGTTATATACAAAAAAATGATTAAGATTATTCATCATACAATATTCTATTAAATAAAAATAGTATTTTATCGAGTCGGTTAGTCCATTGTTGTTACATTCAAGGCACCATTCAATCAAAATAACATTGAATGCTAAATCATATTCAGTGCAATTTATATGAGTCAGATCTTCTACTTTTGATAACTGTTTAATAAAAGACGTATTCTCTCTATCAAATATCTTGTAATCTTTTCTTAAAAACTCAAATACGTTTTTACATAATTTGTTATTTAAAATTTGTTTGACAAAGAATATTTTATGCTTATAATAAATTTGTCTAATTGACTCCAATTTTAGTGCTTTGTTCAAGGGTTTTGTTTTTGTAAATTTACTGAGTCCAATAAATCGTTTTATTAAAATATTTTGCCGTATATCAAATTCCTTTAAACTCTTTTCATTTATAAAGATATTATCTAAATGATATCTAAAGATTGATTGAGAGAACTGTTTGTATAAGAAAGCTATAGTTTCTGGCTTCATTAGCTTTGGTTTGCATCCAACACTATTTAGAGAGTAAAAACTCTTTTCAACCTTTTTCATCTTATTTTCCACGAAATCATTTATTGATTTCTGATTTCCAATAGGTAGGCCTAGATAAATCAAACTTTGTACTTTAGGAATTGTAGAACCATTTAATTTAAAGTCTGTTTTTAAACCGGTGCTTTTTTTTTCGAATAACACTGATGCCGATTTAGAGGCATTAAATTCAATTTTCCAATCTTTTGCATATTCTTCACAAGTTCTTAGCAAAATTTTGATATGTTTTTCCGATGGTGATAGTAAGACAATATCATCGCAGTAGGCAAGAATGGATAAGTTTATCTCACCAATCTTTGCACCAACTTTTGAATCAGTACATTCAGATAACATTTGATCGATGAAAAAATTAAATAAGTATGGAGATAATATTCCTCCTTGTTTGACTCCTTCTGTTATTCGAAAAGGATTACTTTTTTCTTCTCCAACTTTAATTATCACTTTAGAAATTTCATAATATCTGTATAATATTCTCCACAAATAATTATTCATTTTTCCGATTAGTTTGTAGAAAAGCCCAGCACGCCAAAGTTTATCAAATGCTTTACTGGCATCGAGACTTATTAGATTTAAACGAGATCTTCCTTGGCAATAGTAATTGACTACTTCGTTTGCTAAAAATAGCAATGTTTACATGAGCTCTTTTTTTTGTATCCAAATTGATTGCTATGAATGCTTTCAAAAACATTCGTCTTGGCCAAAATAAGTGACTCAAGAATGTTTGCTAAACATGTAGAATTAGTTAATATACTGGATTTTCAACTTTTTGAATTATCAAATTCTCAAAAACTGGTTCCAATGCTAATTCGCTTTATGTTTAAGTTTTTCATACTAATAATTATTTATCTTTTGGTAAATAAATCTTCATCGTCATTATTTTGAAAAATTTTAAAATTTTAAAATCGAATAATTGAATTGTTGAATAGTTGAATAAGTTAAAAAAATTGAAAAATTGAATTGGTTGATTTGATGAAATTTAAGTTGTATTAAATAAACTATTGTCCATGAATGGAGTTCTGGTCCCAGCAATTTTTAATCTGTTGGATTCTATTTTAAATATTTTAAAATATTTTTCTTCTTTAAGTTAGAAATACAATATTTTTAAAAACATTAAGTAAAAATTTTAATTAATTCAAATTTTTAAACAATATTTTATTTTTGTTGGAAAAAAATTACAAACAGCAAATAAGTTTAGTATTATGAATTTATTAATATTTTTCTTATTCGGGATTTTTATTAAAAATCATTGTACAGAATTTTCTGGACACTGCTTAGGGATATTTAGTCATTAATTCGTTTAAAACTTTTTTAGGATTGAGCTCATTGAGATGCCAATTGCTTTTTGCAGATATAGCTTAAATTAAAAATTTGGTGAGATTAAAGCTTGATCAATTTTTAGAATAAACCACTGTGAGATTAATCTTTATCATATGTAGAGTTGAAGTTTAATCTGCAGCATCAGGGAAAGAAAATTTTTAATAATCTTTGAACAAAAGTATGTTCTTGAATTTTTTTTTGTTTTTTTTAGGCAGTCTCAGTGTTAGCTGTTTTAGTCAAAAATAAATTTAGATTTAACGTAAATTTTTAGAAGTGATTGTTAAATTTTTTATTTGCTTTTTTTTTTAATTTCTCAGTGAAGAGAAGCTTGAAGATCTCAATGAAACCAATTTGCCTGAGTTAAGTGAAAATTATTCTTGTAATGAGTGAGATTTTCTAGACGAACTCATTTGACGAAGAAATTTGAAGCTTTGTCATGTTGATAATAATGTTAAAAGCAAACATTGAAATTGTGATAGAATTAAATAAATCTTACCTTTTAGATTTTTTTTCGAAACAAAAAATTTTATAATTAAAATGAATTTTCAAAATAGTATTAGTAGTAGAAATAGAATTACTACTACTACTACTATTTTCAAAACAAAAAAATTTAATTGAATTCTAAAATTATTTTCAAAATTTTAATTTATTTCAAATTTATTTTTTTTTTGCTATGAATAACTTGGTAAATTTAAATATTTAAAATTTTCATAATTTTTCACTCATTTTTTTCAAATGTGAATGTAAGTGACTCACTTAAATTTTTAGTGAAATGATTGTAAGTTCGAGTGAATCAATCACACTCGCTTCTTGAGTGCAAAGAAGTTATACTCTCACTCACACTCAAAAAAATATGCTTTTATATGATTTTGCAAAGCTTAAAATAAAATTAAAATAATAACATTTAATATGACAGCTTGACGATTGCTGCTAAAATTTTTCGATAATTTTAAAATTTAAAATTTTAATCTATTTAGTTAAGTTTGTAAATATGCTGGTATTTTATTAAAAAATAACTTATTGTTTTTAGAATTTTATTTTTAATGCAAAATTAAATAAATTAGAATGATTTTTTCCGAAATCGAAATAAAAAAGATTTAAAGATGTTATAAAGGCATACAATCAAATATATAAAATTCATTTTCATAAAATTAAGTTTTACAAAAGAGAATTTTTTTTTAATTTAAATTTATTTTAAAATTCGTCTCATTTGTGTATTTTGATCATTGATTCTTTCATCAGTTTTGATGCTTTTATCCGTAATTCTATCAATCATATTATTTTGCTTATCCAATTCAAATTGCATTTCTAATCCCATGGCAGCTAAGCGTTTGAGGCCAGAAGACATGTCGTCCAAATTTTTGTGTATTTCTTTTTCACGATCTGAGCCGGTTATCTGAACAAATTCTGCCTTTGGCTTATTAAAACTTTGTAAATTATTTACACTAACTGTTTCACGCTTTATCTCATTTTTTTTCGATTCTGTGCTTACATTTTTCGAGCTCCATCCAAAAAATTTATTTTTAAGTCCACCAAAAACGCTTTTTACCTGGTTTAAATTCTTTTGAGTCGAGTTCAAAGTATTATTTACATCATCTAAGCGCTCGTCAACCTTGCTTAATTGTTCACCTTGTCGGTGAAGTTCTACTGCCGTTTTTGCTCCGATTTCTTGGGTCTCATTAAGAACTCTTAATGCTCTTGAGGTGCTTTCCAAACTGTCGTTTTCTACTTTTCCAATTTTTTCCTGAATAAACCGAATGTCATCATCTTCGGGACGGTTTCTATTTCCAAATTTATAATCATCATCATTTGTTTCGAAAGGATTTTTTGAGCTAAGACTCATTGTTCGATAGTGAAAATGAAAATTCGAGAATGATTTTTATTTTTCTAAAAATCTAATTTATACAAAAATGATTTTTCATGATAGAAAAAAAAGTTTACGTAAAAATAAATTATAATTAAGACAATGACTAATTTTTTTTTTCATTTGAAAGCTTTCATTTCAATGTTTTTTTATTTTATGAAGAATACTGGGCATATAATTATTATTTAAAAAAAAAACTATAAATAGAAAATGCAGAATAAAGTTTAAATTTAAACAAGCTTATTTTTAAGTAATTATTGGCTAATAAATAAAAATTTTTTAACAAAATTTTGAATTTTAAATTCAAAATTTCGTTTTGATTGTAAGTTATTTAGATCATTGTATTTAACTTTTGTTCGTCCTCTTTTGGAATTTGCGGTTCCTGTATGGTCTCCAATTCTTAAGTCTGACTGCGAGAATGTTGAAAGAATTCAACGCAGAGCTACGAAATTTGTTTCTTCAGTTAGAAACAAACCGTATGAAAGCAGATTGAAGGCTTTGAGCATCCCAAATCTGGTTGAAAGAAGAAAAAGAGGTGATCTAATTCAATTGTACAATATCATACATGGAATAGAATAGGTTGAAAAAAGCAACAATTTTAATGTCACAAAAACCAAGGAAGAGGTCACTACTTCAGATATTACAGAGAAATTTCGAGGCTCCAACATAGAGACAACTTTTTTTTCAACAGAACCGCTAATATATGGAACTCGCTGCCAAATCAATTAGTTGAAGCCCCCAATGTTAACAGCTTTAAAACAGGCATTGATTGCTGGATGAGCAGCAATCAATCACATCAGCTGTCTTAGTGTGCCTTATCAGCACACTCGCTGGCCAGCCAGCTACAGTCAAAACTACTACTACTACTACTAAAATAATATTTTTTGGCAACTAAATTAAAACGAATATTTAAGGCAGCTAAGATTTGTTTTTTTTTATTTATCCTAGTTTAATTTTTATTTCCTCATATGATAAAAAAATAATAAAAAAAAAATTTATTACAAGAATTTGAGCAAATTGAAAATAAATAATAATTAAAAAAATTATTAGATTAAAATAAAAAATTCGCTTCAAGTTTTACTTAATTATTCATACTCAATAATATGGTTATTCAAATAATGCAAGTTTGGACAAATCCGAAAAATGCCACCAGTATAACTTTTGACATAATAGAATAACTAAGTGTTTTAACTTAACACTCCTCATCCATGTTACATATCCAAAAGCAGTTTGTCATTCTGTTGAAATGCGTCCTGGCACTGAAATACAATTCACCTAGATTAAAAAGCTGAAAAAAACAATTAATAGAAGGAAACTCTTGCCTGGTTACCAAAACTCGATTTAAAATTTTTATTTTTAGAAATTTAAAAAATAATTGTTTTTTAAAATATAACAGCAAACAAAGAAAAATAACAAAAATTAAATGCTTATTTATTCAAAATTAAATCGCCATTGTTTCAAATAAAATTTTTATTTATCACTTATAATGCTTTCAAGAACCTTGAACACCTCAATATATTTTTCTCCATTCCAAATTGTTACAGATGGCGTTTTAACTCAGTTCCTTTGTATATTTTATTGATCAAAAATGTATTGATCTTGATAATTTTAGATACTATAGATTGATCGAGTATATGAGTGATTTGGACTGGATTAAATTCATATTCAGATAAATTTATGAATTAATAATGGATTAGTTTTGGGTATTGTCCAATATGTGATCATTTGATCACGAAAATGTGATCATTTTAATAATGCTGGTTTTGTGAACAAGACTGATCACCAAATCGATGATCACACAATAAATGATCAAAAATATAAAAATTCAAATGAAGGAAAAAACTTTTGTGGTCAATGTTTTTATTCATGTGATCAAGTTTTTATTTTTGTGATAAAAAATTCATTTAAGAAAGCAACGAAAAATTTTTCTTTATAAAACTTCTTAATCAAAGCTTTGCACACAAAAAATTAAGTTTTAACTTGAAAACTCAAATGCTGAAAAATTTTAAAAAATGATTTAAATCAAATATGCTTGATTACAAGAATCTTAATTTATAGAAAAAAATTAAATAATTTTAGTAAGTTCAGAAACTAAGAAAAATTATTAAGGAAAAATTAACAAAATTGGCATTAAAAAAGCTGAGAAAAAGATTAAGAGTGAAAATTTATTTAATTTTTTCTTTGATAATTATTTATTTTAATTATTTAAATGTTTGTTTTTTTTTGTTCATATTTTATTAATATTGAAGATGAGTACTACTTTGAAATTATATTCTTAATTTTGATCTAAAAAGTCAGTCTAAAAAATAAAAAAAAATTTAATCTTTTAGATTTAGCTTTAAAAAAAAACTTTATTAAAAAAAATGAAAAAAAATTCCCAAAAAAGTCCTTTCTTTCAAATCTGCCCGAGACAATAGACTTTTTTTTTAAATTTTATTATCTCTTTGCTCTAACAGATCATGATTATAAAAAGCAAACTTTCCCAATAGAACGTGGGACATTTTTTCACCGATTTCTTTGCTGGGCACCGAGTGAAACTGATTTCTGAATAATTTCAACTTTTTTTTTATTAAATTTAAATTAATTTATATCTTTTGGTATTCAGATATTAATATATTTAAAACTACTTGCTAGATTTGATTCATGAAAATAAGCAATTATTGTGGGTCTTTATTCAAAATATTATATTTTGTATACTAATACAGAAATATTTTATTTTTATTTTAGTTTCAAAAACTCAATTTATAAAAAACGGAAAACAGATTGTAGATATTTTTATTCTTCGATGTGGCCAGCTGACTTGTGTCATCAAGGGCCATCATCCGTTTATTGATAATAAAGTTTAAAATAATTAGTTTAAAATGTTTCTTTTTCTATTGTAATAATATGCAAAAATAAAACAGTTAATTTAATTATGGGTTATTTTAAGACGCAATTTAAAAATAAACACAAACTAAAAATATAAAAGTAGAAATATTATAAAGTAAAAATAGAAAGTTTGTAATTCAATTTAATTATAAGATGAAAAAGCGAGCTAAGTTAAAAATTAAATAAATATGTTGCCTTGCTGATGAGTTCGACATAAAGAACGAAACCATTATCTTATTGGTCCAAGATTTTGCATTCATTTGTAGTAGAAGCAGTAATAACTCAGATCAAATTTGGGAAACAACTCTACAAATTTGTCAAAGATCAGGTTGATGTTGTTTTTTATTCTTTTTTTAAAAAAATTAAATTCTAATTTGATGTCTTTTATACAGAAGCTGTTTATGAATTTGCTAAAATAGAACTCAAATGTGTTCATTCCATAGTTATTTAGATCACTGATTCTTGGAATTTGAAGCTGTCCAATGTTTTTAAGAGGGTATTTTTTTTCTAGTTAATTGTTGTTGATTAGACTCTTAGCAAGGGCTGCTGGAGCATTTGGATCATTTAAAACTTTGAAAGAGAACGCAGTTGTTCTGGCTATTACTCTATGCTGAAAATTTGCCAAGCCATACTTTTAAAGTAAATTATTAAATTTATTGTAATCTTTAGATATTTCCACTATTGATTTTAATCCCAATAATTTGTTTAGACAAATGTTGTAGCAGTTGGCAAGCTTCTGTATCGCTTCTTTTGGAAAATATCCAAATAGTGTCGCACAGTAGTCGAAATATGGAAGGATAAATGATTTAAAAAATTGAAGTTTTAATGCACTAGGTAGATAGTAAAGTCTTTTTATGGAGTGTAATTTGCTATTAACAGTCTTTCTTATGTGACTACAGTATGTGCTAAAGTTGAGTTTATTGTCTATTATGACGCCAAGAAGTTTAAATGAGTTATCTACCATTATTTTGTTGCCTTCAACATTTATTTCATTCGGAAGTTCCACATTCTTTTTATTTGTAACAAACATTACATAAGTTTTAGACCAATTTATATCGAGTCTGTTAAATGTGCACCATTTTGTCATCTCTTTAATTGATTCACGAAATAATTCCAGGAGAACAGTTAGGTCATTTTCAGATCTGTATAGTGTAGTATCGTCAGCAAATAAGAGAGCTTTTAAGTGTGTGATGAAAAACGGTAAGTCATTGATGAAGAGCAGAAAGAGGAGTGGTCTTAGCACGTTTCCCTGAGGTACAGATAATCGGATCTGCCTCTGACTAGAGAGGTTGTTGTCAAACTTTATTAGTTGACTTCTTTCTGAGAAGTAGTTAGATATTAGAAGAATAGATTTTTCACTAAAACCATATTTTTTTAGTTTGATTAAGAGCAGGCTAGGGTCAACCAAGTCAAAAGCTTTTCGAAGATCCATGAATAAAAACAAGCCAAAAAGTCTTTTACTTTTGATACGGTTCATTTCACTTATCAATATGTGCAAAGCTGTCTCACAAGAATTATCAGATCGGAAGCCATGTTGTCCATCAAAAAGTATGCATTCTTTATTTAAGTATGCAATCATTTGTGTTGCTAACACTTTTTCAAAAAGACTGGTTATTAGTGGCACAAGTGTTTTTGACTCGGCTTTCAGTATTTTTGAGGATATCCCTGATATACCAGGTCCACTTGACGTTGATAAGTTCATAATCAAGTTGAGAACTGTTTCTTCGGAGACCTCTTTAAATTCAAATTCATCTTTAATTTCTTGTTTTACATAGTCAGTGAAGCATTTATCGATGAAGCCGGCACATTCGATATGATTTGCATTTGAATTTAATGAAAGAGAAGTAAAAAAGATGTTAAAAAGGTTACTAATGGATCCAGGATCATTGGCAAATTCATCCCCATTATTCATACTTGATGAACTTGCTTGATTGTCTTTAGACGATTTAAGTTTGATTGTGGCTGAATAGAATTTCCAAAATTTTTTCGAGTTTTTGAAGTCGTTTGGTGCTTTATCTTTGAAGTAATTGATCATTTTGATTTTATTTAATTGATTATAATTCTTTTTCATATCATTATAGGTAATAAAGTTATCTACTGAGCGAAAACCGAGATATTTTCTATGCTCTCTATCTCTCATTATTTTAGCATCATGAAGTTCACCGTCAATCCAAGGGTAATTATTTTCATTTTTAAATGTATTTTCTTTTCTGGAGAAATTTCATCGAGTATTTTTAAAATAGTTGCTCTAAGAGAGTTCCAGCGTGAATTAGTATCAAGTTGGTCCATGAATTTGAAGTCAGATTGCATAATCTTTGCTACTATTTCATCAACTTTCTTTGCAGAGAGATTCCTGCCGGTAAAATATTTTTTTTCCTTATTCTTTGATTTAGTATCGAGTGTTATCATGATAAACATATGATCGCTGAACGGACACATTATATTAACTACTTCTTTGACAGTATTATTGTTTTCAATCACTACATCGATTAGTGTTTCGGAGCAGATTAGCTCATTGTTTTTTTCATAGTATTTAGTGCATATTCTTGTTGCTTCAGTAACTCGTTGAGATAGGTTGTTATCGATTAAGAAATTTATTAAATTCATGTTCATGTTGCTCGAGTTGTTCAATAAGTTCATATTCATATCACCAATTATAAAGAAGTTTTCATCAAAGTCGAGGTTAAATATAAAATCATCCAGTAAGTTCAAAAAAGTACTATCACTGGTATCAGGTGGTTTGTAGCACCAGATGAAATTATAATTTATTTTATTTATTAATAGCTGAAAATAGATTGCTTCGATGTCTAACAGATTTATTAATTTGAGTATCTTGTATTCGTTCCGTATTAGTATTAGCACCCTACCGCCTTCTGTTGTTTCAGCTCGATCTCTCCTTAGTATTTTATATTTTTCGTTACTAATAAATGTATTTGGGATGCTAGAGTCTAGTTTCGTTTCATTAAAGCAAATGATGTCATGAAGTCCGCTTTGAATAATCGATGAAACTTCTTGAATTTTAAAAAGCAGATCTATATTCAGATGTAAAATAGAGAAGTTATTATTTTTTTTTGCTTTGAATTCGTTTATGTAACATTGTTTTTCTTTTAATAGGTATTTAACAACTTCATCAGCTTCAATTATGGGAACAGCTATTGGAGGAAGGTTAACATATTGAAAAAATTCTAGTCATTTGGGTGCAGAACTGAGTACATTCACAATTTCACAAGATTTTATTTCGTTTACAAGCATCGTACACAATGAATTTAAGTGTTCTTTTTTAAATATTTCACTTGTAATTGCATCATTTGTAACCAAGCACTTCGCAAAGATACATGTGAAAAGACCACATTCAAAGTTACTTTCTTGTTGCGGAACTTTTCCTTCAGCTCTGAAAATCCAATCAGCTAGTCTAGTTTTAGTGTTTATTTCACTGTTTATTAAATCAGAAATAAATTGTTTTACTTCATCTTTTTTTTAGCATTTGTAGGTAAGCTGATTTTGGGATCAAAATATCTAACTTTTTTTGTTGCAGTTAGAACTGCTACGAGAGACCAGTGATCAATAACACAGATCGGTATAATAACTAGTTCATAGTTGAAGATGTTCTCATTAATGTATTTCAGTGGTTTATTGTCATTTGTTGATTTTCTTTTAAACTTTAAGAAAGCTTGCGATGAAATGGTTAGTGTCTTTTTTACAAGTCGCTGGTTTAATCTTTCATTCACAACCAGGTTAAGGTAAAAATTTACCAATTCATCACTAAACCATTTTTTTTTATTATTTGTTTTTTCATAATTGAAGCATAATAGTGGTTGAATCAGTTTGTTAGTGATAGTTTTTTAAACTATAAAATTTTATTTTAAGGATATCACAAATCCCAAAGTCAAAATTTATAAAAAAAAAAAGTTTTTAAACGATTGACGTAAAAAAGTTAAAAAAATAATTTTCAATATTTTTTCAAATAAAAATTAAACTCATTCTTTTTCACAAAAGAGCTTAATTTCAAATATGAAAATGCTTGCAATTTTAACTTAAAATTATTTATATATTTGTTTTGAAACATCTGATTTTTTCAATGTGATTTCAGCATTGGATACATTTTGTATTTCAAACCAGAGTTGTTTAAAAGTCACAAGTCTTGACTTTTTTTTTTTTTTTTTTTTTTAAAAGTCCCACCAAAAACATTTTTTTTTTTTAAAAAAAGTCCAAGTCATGACTTTTTTTTTTTTTTTTTTTTCAAAAGTCCCACCAAAGAATTTTTTTTTTTTTTTCAAAAAAAAAGTCCCGCCAAAGACTTTTTTTATTTTTCTAAAATATACGGGCTGCCAAAAAAAAGGTAAAAAAATAAAAATTTAAGTTTATTTAATATATTTATTAATTAAAAAAAAATAGTTTTTTAATTAAAAAAAAAATTTAAAAATTAAAAAAAAAAAGAAAAAAAAATTTTATTAAAAAATTTAAATAAAAAAAAAAAAAAAGAAAAAAAAATTTTATTTAATAATAAAAAATAAAAAAAAAAAATTAATAGAAACTAGTTGTAGGTACTTGGTATTTATAGTGGTTGGTAATTTTTGGCCGTTGGTACTTTTTGAACGTTGGAAGTTGTGGTAGTTGAGGTTGGGGGTTGTTGGGAGTTTGTGATTGGACGTTTACGAACAACCAATCGCCAACAACTTCCAAAGACCATAAAGTACTAACGGCCAAAAATTACCAACCACTATAAATACCAAGTACCTACAACTAGTTTCTATTAATTTTTTTTTTTTATTTTTTATTATTAAATAAAATGTTTTTTTCTTTTTTTTTTTTATTTAAATTTTTTAATAAAATTTTTTTTTCTTTTTTTTTTTTTATTTAAATTTTTTAATAAAATTTTTTTTTCTTTTTTTTTTTTTTTTTTAATTTTTTAATAAAATTTTTTTTTCTTTTTTTTTTTTTATTTTAATTTTTTAATAAAATTTTTTTTTTTTTTTTTTTTATTTTAATTTTTTAATAAAATTTTTTTTTCTTTTTTTTTTTTTTTTTAATTTTTAAATTAAATTTTTTTTTCATTTTTTTTTTCATTTTTAAATTTTTTTTTTAATTAAAAAACTATTTTTTTTTAATTAATAAATATATTAAATAAACTTAAATTTTTATTTTTTTACCTTTTTTTTGGCAGCCCGTATATTTTAGAAAAATAATAAAAGTCTTTGGTGGGACTTTTTTTTGAAAAAAAAAATTTAAAAGTCCTGACTTGGACTTTGAAAAAAAAAAAGAAAAAAAAAGTCCTGACTTGGACTTTTTTTTTGGTGACTTAGACTTTTTTTTGGGACTTTTAAACAACTCTGTTTCAAACATAAAAAATAAAACCAATTGTATTTTCATATCCTCTTTAAAAATTGTTATATTAATTAATTAATTGTGTATTTTTTTTTGTTCATATTTTATTAATATTGAAGATGAGTAATTTGAAATCATATTCTTAATTGTGATCTAAAAAGTCAGTCTAAAGAATGAAAAACAAATAAGTCTTAATCTTTTTGATTTAGCTTAAAAAAAAACAATTGAAAAAATGAAAAAAAATTCCCAAAAAAGTCTTGCCTTTCAAATCTGTCCGAGACAATAGACTTTTTAAGTGAAGCAATTCATACGAGAGAAAGCACTAATTTAGTGTACCTGGACTTTGCTAAAGCGTTTGACAAAGTACTGCACAAGAGACTACTGTGGAACAGGTTACTAGCAGAGATAATTCACTCTAAATCTTAGAGTTTTTTAAAAGTCACAAGTCTCAAGTCAAGTCCAAGTCACGACTTTTTGTTTTAATTTTTTTTTCAAAAGTCCGACCAAAAACTTTAAATTTTATTTTCAAAAAAAAAGTCCAATATTTTTTTTTATTTTTTTTCAAAGTCCAAGTCAGGACTTTTAAATTTTGAATACTGAAGAAGAAATTTATGCTAAAATTGCAAGAAAACTCTGTGAATGACAAATCTATTGCATTAGACAACCCAAAAGTATATAAATTTTTTGATATTAAGCCTGATCTAGCAAATTAAAAAAAAAAGTCTTGACTTGGACTTTTTTTTTACTGTTAAACAACTCTGCTAAATCTGTAAATGAGTTCAAGAATAAGTTGGACAAGATTAGCCTGGAATCGTAGTAAATGAGTATGAAATACTTTTTAAAGGTTCATTTTTTTTAGACAGCTGGGTTTAATTTTTTTTTTTTGCCCGCCAAATAAATGATATTTAGGGTTTCAAAGGACGTAGTTTACGAATTTAAAGTCAAAAATTAGAAATTCAGATAGCACTTAAGTTTTGAATTTCCGGAATCTTACTTTCCACGGATTATCTCTTTAGTTTTTAGGGTTAGGTTTATCAAAAAAGCATGTTTAAATAAAAAATATTTAAATTTTTTTAAATAAATTTTTAATTTAAACACATAAATAACTTTAAAATTAAAACAGATAAAAAATTAGATTAAATTAAATAAATTTAAACGAAAGTATTATTGGAATTGGCATTTTTCTTGTTAAACGAAATTGATGTGTCTCTCAAAATTTCTGTCCTCAATTGTTGTTGATTCGATTGAATCTTAGTCGAATTTCGAGTTGAATTATTTGAGACCATTTTGCAAATTTCTTGTTTAAAATTTTTGTTCATTAATCCGTAAATAACTGGATTGACGCAAGTCGAAGACAGAGCGATAATGTTCGCTGTAATGATTATAAGTGCCAATTTTTTACCATTAATAAAAATACTATCTGAAAAATCCAAAAGTAAGTTGCATACAGCAACTGGTAGCCAGCACAAGCAAAATGTAAAAAACACAATGAACAAGATTTTTTTACTCCTTGAAAAGCGTTCCTGATTATTCCAAATTTTTTCAATCAAAATCGATGCTCTGTCAGCAATCAGACTACGATTGTTCTCACTCTTTTCATTCTCGATGCTCAATTTTTTTCTATCTCTTCTATTTCTTCTCCTAAACATTTTAGGCACGTTCAAGTGCAGAAAACTACAAATCTTATAATTAGTTGAGCCAACCACAACCACTGGAAGTAAATACTGAACAATTATAATGATAGTGCAAAATGAATACTTCGAGTTGTAATTGAACCATGTCTCTTCGCAAAGTTTGTACAATATCTCTTTTGTCTGCTTGATTCGGACTATCTTCTCATCATTGACAATGAACGAAGGAATACTCATCAAAAAAGAGCTGGTCCATATTAGAAATAAAGATAGATACAGCCAGTATTTTTTGGAATTACGTCCAGAATTTACAATAAAATTCCACCGGTCTACAGCTATCGCAGTTATGCTCAAAGTGCTCACTAATACATTGGCTGTCTGTAAGCCTGGTCCTAATTTACATAGTAAGCGACCAAATTTCCAATTTAAATCGACATAACGAAAAAGAGTTAATGGGCCACATATTGAACACAATAGAATGTCACTGAAAAAAATTTTTTTAACCAAAATTTAAAAGTAAAAATTGTATGAAATTTAAAATTTTTAAATCTTTATTTTTCAAAGAGAAAATTAAAAAAGACGTTTAGTTTAGAATTAAATCTAAAATTTAAGAACTACAACTTAAGAATTTTATGTCCTTGAAATTTTTTTAATTAAAAAAATTCTGAATAGTGCTAAATTAACACTTAAAATTCATTTAATTTAAACTCAATATGGAAAAATATTAAAAAAAACCTAAAAATGCGAACCTGTGACTAAAAATTTCAAGTAAGCTTTTAATAAAAAAATATTGTTTGATGTTGAATGTATTCACTTGAGCTGCCTATTTTGACTGGGTATATTTTGTTAATTAGTTTTGTTAATTTTGAATTATTTTTTCAGTTCATGTTAAAAAGAGACTAGAGAAAATGATATTGATATTCTTAATAAATAATGAAACTTAAATTTAAGCTTAATTTTTGATATATTTTTAAATATTCAGTTTTTAAATTATTTTTTCAAATCATGAAAATATCAAAATTCAATCAAAATAATAGAAAAATTTTGAAAAAGGTTCATCTTCGAATCAAATTTAACTTCATTTTTTTTAAACGATAGAATCATATAAAAATATTAATTTTCAAAAGCAATTAAGAAATAATTTATCAAAATTTTTATTAATAGATTTTTTTAAATTATTTCATAAAATTAGACTAACAAGAAAAAATTCGAGAAATATTGAAAATAAATGGTTCTAGAGCAGACAATTTGTTTTGCATTAGAATAGAATTATTTAATGAGAAATGTCAATTTTTAATTTATATCGATATTTTATCATTAATGAGACTTAAAATATTTATTTGAAAAACCGTCGTTAAAATCATTTCTGATATAAATTCAAAAATAGAAATTTTTATTTTAATAATTTGATCAGAGATCAGAAATTATATACCTTTAAGATTGTTAAAAAAATTAAAACATCAATTCTTAATATTTTAACATTGATTATACTTCAAAATCTTTATTATTAGCTAAAAAAATTTTCCGAGCTAAAATTTAGTATTTCAGATAAGAAAGATCGATTATCATTTAAAACAAAAAAAATATTTAAAACTAGAAAATTTCATACAAATATCAAAGTATTTTAAATTACCTAATAGCAAGATTGACAATGAATATATTTCTGAAAGTCCTCAGATTTTTTGAGCTGTAAAACGAATATATGATGAGCGAGTTTGATATTATACCAAATACAAATATCAAGCCAAATATAAAAGAAAACATGAAAAAAGACCCACTTGATACTAAACTGAATGAATTTTGTATTTCTTGTTTGACTATGCGCAGCAAATAGTCTGGCAAATCGGCTCTGCCATCTGTCAGATTGTAATCAATTTCAATAATTTGATTTCTTTTCTTAATGTGACTGTGATGTTGTTGAATAATTTGCCGAAAAATAAATTCCACCCATCTGTTGGTAAAATTAGTGTGATCCAAATCATAATCCATACTTGACATTTAAAATCTAAAAACTGCAGTTTTTTTAGCATTAAAAGCAAATTATATAAAAATCTTGTCTCAGCAGCACATATAATTTCCAAATACATTAAATGACAAAATTTATATTAAATAAATTAATTGAATTACTAAGAGTATCACAAAATAAGCTTTTATATCAAAATATTTAATTATTTTGAAAATATTCAAATTTTATCATTTTGAAAAGCATGTATCTGTCTTTTTTCTCCCTAAGATATCTGATATCCAGGATCTAATTTCATAAAAAAATCAGCTAACAATACCAAAAAATTAATGTTTAAATTTCCCCATTGACTGATTATTTACAGGCTCATTGTCAAACCGTATAAAAGCTAACTTATTTTTGAGTTCAAAATATAAGCCTCGAAAATCTGAAAGCAAGTAGTAATAAGCGTTTATTATTTAAAATATTTAATTTGAATTTTAATTAGAAAACGATGAACGGAAAGTCTTCCTTAGCTAAAATATCTTTATGACGGGAATTGGGATCAAATACTTCCTGAAATGAGTGAATTTGAAAAAAAATGATTTACCATGCACAATATTGAAGCTTAACTTTTTTTAATTGTCACATAAATATTTGAATTCAATGTATACAATTAAAATTATTCTGTAAACAAAAAAAAACTCAAAAGTTCATTTATTTTATCTTAAGTTTATAAATTAAACAAAATAATACTCATAAAAGGAAGGAACAAGTTAATTTTCAATCAAAATTACCAATATTCACATAATCAATATCTTTCGTTGCTTTATTAATAAAAAATATCTTTAATTGATGGCTGATATTTAAAATTATATATCTTTGATTTTGAAATAATACAAACATAATAAAATTGAATTTTTTTTGGAGTTATATTTTCTTTTGTGAAAAAAAATCAAATTTATAATTAAATAATTGTGATTACAAAAAATTTAATTCGACGATAATTTTTAGGCATGAATTTTAAGAAAAGACCACTTTAATTAAGAGCTGATTTTTGATACAGGTTTTTCAGTTCAAAAGCACTTTATATCTTCAATAAAGTCTAAATCTTTTTTAATAATTGATTTATTCGTAAAAAAAAATATAAATTTTATCGTCTTATAATGAGATATTTATAATTTTGAGATAAATTTCTAAATGTAAAATAAACTTATAATTAATAATTATTTTAAACAAAAATAAATGATTACCTGCATTTTTTTAAATAGATTTAATTCATTTAAATTTTGTCCCATATAAAATGGATAAAAAATAAGTGTTTAAATATTAAAATAAATTAAAGTTCATTTCTCATGTGAATTAGGATCTTTTGACAATCATTTTGATTTTTTTTTATCAATAACCATCTAGTGTAAATTTTAATAAGCTTTTTTTTTTATTTTATAAAATTTTAGTTTGTCTAATTAATAAATTACGCAATCAATTGACTAACAAGCTTGAAAAGATTCATCTGTTTGAAAATTTATATATTTTTGATTACAAAATTTTTATTTTTCTAACAAAAAGAAATGATTGCCAAATAACTAACGGATCTGTCAATAATTAAATTTGAATTTCGCATTATGTAAACTAAATTGACAGTATATTTTTATCCAATTTTTTGATGTTCAAATAATAAATTTGAATAGGCATGATGAAAATACACTCTAGAAAAGACCTGTAGATTTTCAATTTAAATAAAGAATTTGCTTAGAATTTTCTTATCATAAAACCTACGCAGTATTAGAAAGCATCATAAAAAAACCTTAAAGAAAGCTTCTAAAATAGATTATTAAAACAATATTTTTTAAAATTATTGCACGCTCTACAAACATTGACGTTATGAGTAAGAATGAATAAGAAATTATTTTTATGAGAGCAATTAGCCGACGTAATTTTGTCTGATTAAACAAAATAAAACTTTGATTAAATTATATTTATTAAATTACTTTGTATCAACAAAGAAAATTTAATTAATAAAATTTGCTTAAGAATATTTATTCAATTTAATCTTTTCTAAATACTGATATAATAACTTCATTATTTATATGTATGACTTGTCATTATTATACTTGAATGATTTTTTAGTCTGCCTTATCTTAATGATAATTTAACTTATTTTAATATACGTTTTAAAAAAAACATCATTTTTTTAGAATTATGCTATAATTTTCATAAAAGGAAACATGTTTTAAACCATTACCATATTATTTTTAAATAAATTTATAAGCATGACAAAAAGATAATCCAAAATAAAAAATTATTTATTAAAAGAAAAGAAGCAAATTTGTATCATTACACAAAATAGGCACAAATATCAAGATCTATAAATGATAGTCTGAGACTTTATTAAATAAAAAAATTCAAAATTTCTTCTTTTTTACCACTGGAAAGTAATTGTCAAAACAAAAACGAACTAGCATAAAAAATAACAGCAGGCGATATTTAACAGTTATTAGAAAAAATGAAAGGAAAATTTGTTTTTTGTGTTTTTTAATCTATGAATTCTAATGTTTTATCCAACAAGACCAAGACATGATCATATTTATGTATGTCAATAGAAACTAAAAACAAAACTAAAAATAAGCGAAAATTTTCTGAACAAAAAAACTTTTTTTTTTTCAAATACTTTTGGTTGATTGATTTAATTTAATAAAAAAAAAAGAAATTCTTTTGAAATAAACTTATATGAAAAATCCAAAAAATATTTTATACAAAATCGGTTTTTGAATTAGATTATTTGATGTTAACTTTTAATTTTTATTATGTTTGAAGGATGTTTGTTTTGAAAGTTTTTAGAAACAATATTGATTTTTTTGCATTTAAAATAGAAAATCAAATTTTAATCTAAAAGTTCTCAAATTGGGAATTAAATAAACTTAATATTTGAAATACAAAATGAATGATTTTTATATTTTTAAAACTTTTAATTTCTTAACTTAATTCACAAACAAAATTAATTCGTTTTTTGTCTCTTTCTTTTAATCAATTTCTTGTTTTGAATGATTCAAATTTGTCACGAATCTGCTTTTAATTATTTGAAATTAAAAATTCCTTGATTCTTGACAAACTGCTAAATTAAAAAACGAAGTTTAAGGAAAATGCTTTTTCGTTCAAACTCAACTAACTTCAGAAATTTAATTTTCAGCTTGATTTGGTAATAATTTTAAAAAACATTTTTCAAGCTCAAAAATCGAAAAATTTTCAAATCGATTAATGCATTTATGAAATTTGACAAAATTTCAACCAAACTATGCAGATAAATTGATGTCGTAATTTTTTTAAAATTCTTTTCAATGAAAATTGAAACTTTCTTCTATCATTTAGATATTTTTTGGAAGCTTTCAAATAACTATAATAATAAATAATTTTCTGAGTACTAAATTCCCGAGAGAATTTTTTTTTAAAAGTTAACTTGGTTCTTTTAAACTGAAATTTCAGACACAATTAAACTGAGAGAGAACAATAATAAACTAAAAGTTTTTTTGTAAATTTGATAGATACATTTGAAATATTTGAGTTTTATTCAGACATTTTTAAAAATTCCGATTGTAAATTTATCATTTGTTTTTAAAAGAAAAAATTTATCTATGTTGTATTCACAAATTTTGTTAGACATCCTAGAGTATATACATTAAAAGGAAAACAACTTTGAGCTTAGTATGATTGAAAGCTAGCAATTGTTTTCTTATATGAAAAGTTTATATCATCCCAGGCTTTGTTCAGCGGAAAATTATTTTTCTATTGTTTTTGTTAAACTTAAAAAATCAAAAAGCTTGAATTTCCTATTTACATTTTTTTCAAACCAAGGATTGTCTAAACATTTACATAAAAATGATGATTGTGATTTTATTTACTTTTTGCCGAGTGTATAAAAAAAGAAAAATTGATCGATTATTGTTGCCAAATGGTTTATTTAAAGTTAAAAATTTGCTATTTAAATTAAGATTAATTTTATGAATATACGGAAGTTATGAATAAAAAGAAATCAACTGAGGGATTTTTATTCTGAAATAATCAGCTCAAATATTAAGATAAAAAGGAATTAATATTAGATTTTAATAATTCGGTTGAATTGTATTATTTTTTTACATATTTTTCTGGTACCCATCTGTGATCAGCCAATTCACGTCTTCTTCTCAAAAGACTTGTGTCCAGTGAATGCTGAAACTCTTTCTCTTTTGCGTTTTGGTCCATTTTTTTTCCGATTACTTTTAGAGTTCTGATATGTTGTTCTGATTTGACAAGAGAATTATTAAGCAAATCCGAGCCCTTAAGAATACTTGAGTAATGATTAATTTTTGTTAGTTTTAAACCTTGCTAATCTCTTGAGCTTCGGGCAGCTGATTACCGGGATGCTTTTGGAAATTGGACACTATTGGTCGGTCCAGTCTCTCATAAGTGAACAAATTAGTACTCTTCTCGGGTCCTAAAGTATATTTATGAGATATGTTATTCAAGTCTTGCCATCTAATTGCTCTATTTTGAGCTAATCGATTTTCACTACTGCTCACATTCAAATTTTTCTTCAAATTTCAACAATTTAATTTTTAATTTTTTAAAATTAATTTTTGCTCAAAACTGTTATTTTTTAATTAGATTTAGAAAAAAGAAAACAAAAAGGATTTTATTAAAAAAGCATTTTTATCGATTCGCAATTCATGGTGACAATTGATAAAGACGTCGAAAGACGAAATATTCTGTTAAAAGCAGCATTTCTTCTATATTTTTGTATTTTTATAAAATTTTTTGAATCTTGACTATATTCTAAAAATCTTCATTTTTTTTAATCTTTAAATTAGTGTCTAAAGGGCTGAAATCTATATTAAATAAATAAATTTTTTAAAGTGAATCAAAATTCTAATTTTTTTAGATGATTCATTATTTTTGATTTATCTTTTAAGAAAACTTTTAACTTAAGCGGAAATTTAGATAAAAATTGAACGTCCCAAAAAATTATGTGTCTAACCCTGATTCTAAAGTTTTTCTAAAAACGAAATTTTTTAATTTATCTTTTTATTTCATATATGTCTAGTAAGATAAGAATGCTTTTAAAGTAAGATTTGATTCACTTCGAAAAAAAATATCTTTCTTTGAATCAACCGAAAGCTTGGTTAAGTTCTTTAAGGTGTCTTGACAATGTTTACAGTTTGAACTATATAAATGATTGACGAGTTTGAAGAAATATTCTCCAGACCTCAAAGTTAAAAATAAATTGTTTTTTACGAATTGAATTCTTCAAATTGTTTTCTTGCATAAAAACTATCTTTTTACTGCTTAAACTCATTTTGAGTTATAAAAAAAAATTAAAGAAAACATTTTTCTTTAAATTTGTAATAAATCCACTATTAGATTAAATTAAATTTAATAAACTCAAGATTACTCTTGGATATTTAATATTTGAAATTTTGAAATTGTCATGTCATCCAGCGTTAGATTGATTTCAGAAATTAGATCGGATAAATTTTCATATCTATTTTCATATTTTCATAAAAAACGCTTTGATGTTGATTCTAATCTTTATCTTATTTTTGTTTCCCAAAAAATGACTTATTTTTTGTTTTAGAGTACTCAGTAAATTTTGAGTAAAGAAAAGTAAGAATTGTCTTGAAGTTTCAGCTTCAGAATTATTGTTTATAAATCTCTCTTTTAACGACGACCTTTTTCTGAAATTCGATGTGTCAGAAGGAAAAATAAAAAAAAATAAAGAAACAAACAAACAAATATAATAAGTTGAAAATGAAATTATTTTTAATTGTACAAATAGAAATTACGTAAACTTTTTCTTTTTATTAAGCAGAGAATCTTGAAGTCAAAAAAGAGACAAAAAATAGTCTTTATTTTTATAAGAATTTCTCTTTTTTAATATTTTTCTTTTATATTTAATTTTTTTTATCATCGTCATATTTGGCGTAATTTTTGAAATAAATAAATATAAATGAATTAAATAGAAAAATTAGGAAATTTTCGGTGTCGTATGACCCTTTTTAGAAACATAACATAAGTCTTTTTAATATTTTTTTCTAATTTTTGATGATTTAATTTTTTAGCTACAAGATATTGAAAATTGTTTTTAATCTTTAGAAGGTTACTCAGATAAATGACTTTACATAAGGTTCAAAAATGATGCCTCTTTTTTGAATGTTAAATTTAATTTCTATAGACCTATCGATCTTTACAATATTTGTCAAAATTTGATTTATTTGTTTAATATATTAAATAATCGAAAATAAACAGTTTCAAAATGTCAAAAAATTAGAAATCATATTACTGTAATTAAATATTTTGGAAAAAATGTCCATTTTTTTGAAAAATCAAGAGCACTGCCTTTTTAAAGCAAAGCTAGAAATACCCTCAAGTTTTCATTGATTAATATAGACTTATATTGGCAGATATTGATCGATGGCACCAAAAATTGATCTAATTTTAATTACTTTTTCCAATTCACTTAAAAGTTAAATGAGTTTCTGAGATTAGTTTTAACCTCAAATGTATGAAATTCTACTTAGAAAGAAAATATTTCTCTAGGTTTTACTTAAAATCTGATTAACTTCAAGCTGATAATTTGCTGTACAATTGCCAATTAGAACAAATGAAAAGAAAACTCAGATTGATTAAAAATGAATGTAAAAGCTAGATTATTTTTTGAAGAATGCTACAAGATTTAAATTAAATTTGATAGATAATTAAATATTGATACAGAATTGAGCAAAAATTGATTATTTCTTTTATAAAATCTTATTACACTAAGGAGTAAAGTATCCTCAATTTTTCTCAAAAATTGATCATTAACAATGAGACTTGTTTGCTTAGCGCTCTCGATCGAGTCTTTGATTAACAATTTAGATTTTAATCTAAGATCGCGTCCCTCCTGAATTTTGACATCGGCCTCGCGGATTATGTCCACAGACTCGGCAGTGAATGCACTCAATGGACCAATTTGAATTAGGGATGACTGACTGGCGTCAATTAAACTCTCATTGTTGAACAAAGTTGTTTGAGATTTATAGAGCTTCGTATTTATTTGGCTTGGCTTGTTCCTAAGAAAAAAATTAATTTTGATTTCATCTACTGAAGCCTTTGGTTTTTTTCTTATTTTTAATTTTTAGAGATTAGGTTTTTTTAATTATTTTTTTAACTAAAAGAAACCTAAAAAATTTAAAATAAATAAAATAATTAAAAAATTACTTGTTTGCAATTGCTTTGTCAAAGCTTCTCATTGATTGTGTCAGGCACTGGCAAATTAAGTCGGTAACAACGCCTCTTTCTTTGCCCAATTTATAAACTCGCTCACGCAGCTCGTCTAGTTTCTGAACAAAAAAAATTAGCCAAAGATAATTGTGGAATAATCTCACCAAGGGTTATAACCATTAGCAAGATTTTGATCTAAATGGGAATAAATATTAAAAAATTAAACTCTCCTAAAAACATTTTTCATAAAGATAAAATTTTTAAATAAAATTTAAAATTAATTTAAAAATAAATTTAATGATGAATAGTTTTTTAATTTTTTAATAATAATAATAATTTTGATAATTTTAATTAAATGTTATTCATCAATGAAATAACAGAAGCCTTTTGAATATTTCCTTTTCTGATTTTGTGAAATTCAGGACAAAAGAAGAGATAAAAAAATATATTGAAATTTAATTTTTGCCAGATTTTTGGAGCTAACCAAAATTTGGCAAATAATACAACTATGAATGTTGCACCATGTTGCGTTCACAGACTTAATTTTAAACTCAAATAAAAAAAGTTACAAGTTTTTTTTGTTCTTTTTTACTGTAATTCAAAAAAAACCCTTTTTACAGATTTTTACCATTTTTGCAAGAAGATAAACAATCATTATTTAAGCTTTTTTTTTTAAACATCATCCCAAATTTTGATGATTCAAATATTACATATAAATGTTCCTGGACTGGTTTGAGCAGTGATTCTAGGCTTCGTTTAAGACCGAGAAGAGTTTGCTTCTCGAATTCAAGTGTATCATCAACTTTATCCTCATTCTAAATAAAATAAAAAATAAATTTTAAATAAATTTTTTTTTTGAATAAAAATAACAGGTTCTGTGGCTGGTCTATGCAAGCGATTGTCTGTTGTTTCTTTGTTGATGATCAAATCTTTTCTGATATGGTCAAGAGCCGACTCCAGATATTCTTTGTTCTTGCTTAGAGATTTAACTTCTTCGTTCACGTCAACCCAGCACTTCTTTAGCTTGGCAACCATCAAGCGACACTGCTTCATGTATCGGAAGGCTTCACTGTTGCTCAGGTTGCGCAGGACCTCCCTCAAGTTGGTCAACGGATCTTCCCGCTTGGACACATAAATGTGAGCATCGCTCCGTTCCAATTGCCTGTTGTTGGACTCGATCTGATTTTTGACTTGATCTCGCCAGTAAAACTCGTTGTTTTCGGTCTTTTCCCTATTCAGAATTGGTATATACTGGTAGACCGGCTGTTGTGGCGCCGTCATTGGCCGACTCGAATTTGCCACAGCTGGGGATATCATTTAGATCTAAAAAATGTACAATTAAATTTCAGACTGATTCAACTGGATCATGTAAATTTAAAATTAAAAAATTAAAAAAAAAATAAATTTGTTTAAAACGACAATAACAACAAAAAAAAGGTAAGAGCTCAATGTAAATTTAAAGTATCCAGTAAGAAATGCTAATTACAATTGAGATTTCAAGATTTTAAAATCAAATGAGATTTGATTGAAATGCTTATCCTGAGAGAGAAAGAGAACGAAAAGGCATTCGAGTTTATAATATCGTTTGCTTTGTGATTTTTTTTTTATACTTTTTTTTGTCGATAGTTTGTTTAAGCTTTTTGGTTTTATTTCAATTTTTTTCTGGCATTTAAAAAAGTGGAAAAGACTAATAAAACTTTTCTGCTAAGAAAAATAATTTGTTGCCAATAACAATAATAATAATCTTTTAAATAATCATCAAAAATTTAATTTTTCAGTTCGATTCCAAGCAAGAACTTAGTTACTGTTAGGGTCGAGCTAATTAAATTATATATGTGCATTTAATTTGAATTTTTCGCCTCTATCAGCAAAGATATCTGTTGCATAACTGTTTGAAAATTAGTAGTTATGGAAATTAGTTTTAGTTCAGGTAAACCGAAGCTAAATGTTTGGCGTAGGGTTTTATTTAACAATTAAAAAAGTGTTCAAATAGGAAATTTTACAAATAGATTTATTTTTTAGTATTCTGGTTTTCTAAGAATTTCTTGAAAGACTCGAGTTCTAATTGCTCTTCCTCTTCGTTTTCCTTGACGACTTCGTCATCAGACTCGTCCTCATTAAATAAAGAAATATGCGGCGTGTCGCCCTCTGCATTTTCCAGTTTCAACGAGGACACCCGGCTTTCCAAACCTGCGTCCATTTTCAGATCTTTTTCCACTTGTTCCAATTTCATGTCTTTTTCTTTCTTTTGTTTTGCCATTTTTTGTTCCACTAATTTCTTGTACTCTGCTTTGTAATCCCTTAATTTAAAATACCAATTAAAATTTATCTAAATTTTTTTTATTTTAACACCTTTCGTATTCTTCTTTGGCAAAGTCGATTATTTCCAAAAATTCATTCATTCCAAAACCTGTCATTGAAGAAACTCCAACAAACTAACAAAAAATTGTAAATTAATAATTTAAGTAATCAACAAAAAAAAATTATTTTACCTTTATATTTTGATAAAATTCATCTAACACCAAGCTTAATGATCTTGTCAAATTAGAAATATAACTGGTCTCATTTTCAAGTGCATTCTGGAACGATTCAAAATTTTGCATCCATTCACCAGCGTATTTGTGATGAACAATGTCATTCTAAATGAATATTTAAAATTTGATTAACTTAATTAAAAATTGAATACTTTGTTCATGACAATAACAAATGGAAGCTTAGACTTGTACATTATACTGCAAGCATAGAGCATATTTGACATGAATGTCACCGGATTAACATTTCTGGATGTATCCATCACATAAACTATTACAGTTGGAAAAGTAGATGCCTGTCGAAAAAAAATAAATTAAATAAAAATGTATTGCTTTAAAAGTTACCAAAGCTTCGGTTATAATTGAGCCTGATGCTGACCAAGTAAAAACTTCGATTTGACCGGGAGTATCGAATATAACATATTTACACTCTTCGGAGCGTTTTTGGACCAAATTAATTATTTGTTCAAATTTTGTTGAAAAAAGGTTTAAGGAAGTAACTATGGCTCCGTTAGGTCCAAGAGAGTATCTTGTTTTAATAATTGAATTCAAGAAAATGAAAATAATAAAATATTACTGTTTCATGACTTCTTTGTAGTTGACTGTATCTCTTATGTCTATGTTGCATGGATATGGTGTTTCGTGACAAGCAGGGTCCAAGTTAATGATATAAGGTGGTTGATTAATCGAATACAAATGAGAATTCAACCTCTGGAAAAATTGATTAAATTTTGTCCTGACAAAAAAGTTTAATTTACTTGGACAAATGAAGTCTTTCCAGCGCCCTTAAAAAAATGAATAAAAATTTGATCTAATCAGATACTAAGTGTTTGGAAAATGATTTTACAGCCATTCCAATTACAATCAAGCAAACTGTGCTGTTTTTGGAAGGATCAAATTGATTACTTTCAGCAGAAGTTGCCATTTTAAAAATAGTTTTAATGTTTCAATATTTTTAAATCAAATGTGTCTTTTTATTTAAAATTTTATCAATTTTTAAAATTTTATTTTAGTTTATATGCTGATAATTTGAAAATTTTTGTCTGAAATATGAGGACTAAATTCATATGAAACTTGAATTTTTTTCTCTTGCTGAAAAGAATTTTATTCTTAAATTAATGAATGATTTATGAGCTCAATTAAATAAAAATGGTATTTCTTGCAAAATTTGCCGGACCTTGAGTTCCGGTACCTTGAAATACTAAAAGACTGTCAAGAATGAATTGAATAATGTCTTTATTAAAAATTTGTTTTATTAATACAATATTCGGAAATCAGTTCTCTTGATAATCTATTTATCGTAAAACCTTGAAAAATGTCCCATGGATTTTTTTTTTAAATAGCAGAGCCACTAATTTAAAAAAAAAGTCTTCGTAATTTTAACAATACAGAAATTAAATGATTTAGAGTGAAAAAAAATTTTATTTAACCAAATTTATTTAACTTATACAAAAAAATAGTTACATTTTTTTCGATAAAAAATAAACATTTAATTGAATTAAAAGTCAATTTAATTTTTAATTTTTATTTTTTGATAGATTCAATCGCTATATATGAAATTTAATCAGTTTTAAAAAAATATTGTTTATTTTTTATTAAAAATTTTACAAAAGTACTTTAAAAAATGTCAAACAATTACTCATTAGTCTTTGATTTAGCATAACTATTGGTTGATGGATATGATTGGCATTGTTGTATCTGAAGGATGTCAATTATTTTTTTTTATAAATTTTTGTTTTTTTACTTGACTCGGTAGAGAGTAACTCAGTTTTAATAAATACTTGATTTACAAAAAACTGATTTAACAACAGCAGAAAAGAAGTGGGTCTTTTTTTGTAGCAATTGAAATTCTCAAATTGTAATTTTTGGTCTTACATTGACTTCATTTGTTTCAAACTAATTTTCGAATTTTTAGATTTAACAATAGATTTAAAATAAAGCTTAGTAAAAAACGTTTAGCAAAGGTTGCAAGATTATTATTATTAAAAAAAAATGAGTTCTCAAAAATTAAAAATTTGGTAAATTTTCAATTAAATAATAATCTGAGCTTTTGGCAGGCCAAGCAACACTTTAATATTTAACTCTTAGAACCATTTTTTTCTCTAATCTTCCTCGATGACATGGAGTATTTTCTTGTAGTAAAGAACGTATTAGTAATACGTTCTTTATTTCACTTCTCATATAGCATTCTTCTTATCTGGATTCGTTTTTTTCTATGGTCTTCTTCGATGGTCATTTCAATGTCCTACTGAACAATAAATTTAGCATTGCTCGAGGATTTTGCATTGAGACTAATACTTTTTCTATTTTTTTTAACTTTTAATAAAATCTTGATTTTCAGACTGCATATGTTTATTTAAGTTTCTTTTAACTTATCTTGGACAAACGAAAGAATTATAAAGGATATAATTCAAAAGATAATTTTCCATTTTGGCTTTTATTCTGTTCTCTTTATAAATAGAACAACATTTAGTAGTTTTAATAAACATTTTTGTATCAAAAATTTTATTAAAAGATTTATTTTATAATTATTTTTAAAAATGGGTATTAATTAAAATATGTTTTAAGTTATTCGGTTTGTCGTAAAAAAAAATGAGAAAACTCTTAATAGTTTCTAAACTTATTCTAAATTCAAAAATTTGGATAATTTAGATTGTCTTTTTTGATTAGAATGAGAATGAATGTAAGTCATCTTTATAATGATTTTCTTTTAATTTTGATCGAATAGAAATGAAGGATTTAGCCGGAATAAATAGCTAATGAATTAATTTATCCGTTCTAATTCAATTCAAGTCCAAATAAACATATGAAAATCAAGGTTTCTTCATGGTCACATTTGATTTTGTGAAAAATGTTCATTTGCAACTTTTTATATTAAATTTTGAGTATGACTCCGTCCACTCGACTGGACGTAGATAGTCAATTTACCTCCACATATTATATGTGTAGTAAGAAATAGCTACATCCACATAAATAAATAAAATTATGAGATCACGAGATTTTCACGATTGAATTTATCCTTTCGAAAGAATTATTAAAATTAAGTATTAGAAAATAAATTTAGACATCAAAAGAGCTTATTTTTACTTTTTGGTTATATAATAGCTGTTTTGGTCACAAAATAAGAGATCGTTGATCAATAATCAAATTATGGACATGAAAACTTAAATCAAATTTTTTTGTGAACACTTGATAACCTGACCCGCTTTTTGTTCAACCATTTTAATACTTAAACTCTTAACGATAAAATATACTGTTCTTATTATACGGACTGTCCAAAAAAGGATTTAGTAACATTTTCCCCACTATAACAATTTCCCCACATTAGCATTTTCCCCATTTAATTTTTTCCCCACTTTAACATTTTCCCCATTTAACAATTTTCCTTCTGTACATTTTCGCCGTTTAGTCACAAAAATAATCCGGTATATCTCCAATAAGTTAAATAAAAATAACCGAATATCCGGATTAATAACGTCTTGCTTAATCGGCTTTTTTTAATATTAATTGATTATGAGAACAATAGAAGAAATGAGATAAATATATTGCTTAAATTTTATTTATCATATAATTCTTCTTGGCTTATTTTTTTACTTTATTTTCTGTTTTTAAAAAATTTTGTCAATAAATAATTAATTGAAAATAAATTTTTTAATTGGATAATTTTTGATCCCCCTTTAAAGTGGGGAAAAAGTTAAGTGGGGAAAATGTACAGTGAGGAAAATAATTGTGGGGAAAAAAATTGTGGGGAAAATGTATTTAGACCCAAAAAAGATCGTCTGAAAAGACCTGACTTTAAGATAGACTATAATGAATACAATTAATAATCTGTTGACGAAAAGTGATGAGCCCCTAACATACCTGACATGAAACTTTAAATGACTTCTATCGAACCTCTAATCGAAAAAATGCAATCTCGTTCTATCGAAATAAATCAAATCTACTCATCTGTAGATTTTATTTTATTTTATTTAAATAATAATTTAAGGGCCGTGGCCCTTGGGAAGTTCAGAATGGTCTAAAACCTTCTTTTCAACCCGCATGCGATTATAAAAATGTTTAATACAATTAAAAAGATACAGATAAAAATTTTTGTACATAAACTTATTTACAGATTAATAAAAGATAAGAAAAGTTTAGTTTTGTTCAAATACTAGTACTCATCTGTAGATGAGCTACAAAATTCTCTCCAAAACCACCAAAAAGAGCTTGTTTCGAAGATGAGCAAATCAACCAAGCAAAATGTTCGGGATGTGCTGATCACATTAGTGATAAGTATATTAAATTCTCACGTTGCTCTTCTTTTTTTCATTTAGAATGTTCCAAATCTTACATTCCTAAAATGAAACCTTGGTGCTGTTTGAAATGTAAAAATAAAAAATAATTCTTAGTTTTATAATTTTTTTTTAATTATCCATAAGAATACTATACTTTCCTGATTTTTTCTATTATTGTTTAAGTTTTTTATTTTCTATTATTTTATTTTAAAAATTATATTAAGTAATTTAAATAAAAATTTCTAAACGATAATTTTTATTGTCAATGTTTCATACAAAAATTTAGTATCAAAATAAATATTTTTTTTAGATTAATTTTGTGTGTCTTAAGTCACTTTGGCTTATTAAACATATTTTATCTGGACGTAGTCAAACTCTTAAATTTTATATGAGTTATTTAATTTTAGATTTGTTTTTTCGAAGCAAATAAATGTAAAATTAGATTTTATAAATAATTTTATTCAATTAATCTATTATATTTATTTTTGAAATTTAAAATATTTTAAATTTAGAAAATTACGATTGCAATTTTTTAAAGTTTATTTTTCATTGTTCATACACACATTAAAGATAAGAGAAAGAACTAATTGAAATAAGTAAAGAGAAACAAAAAGAAGAAGAAAATAATTTGAATTTAAATTTTCTAATGTTTTAAACATTTTATTCAAAATAGGAATCGAAAGGAAAACAAAACAATGTTCAAGTTAAATTCTATAGCCAAAAAAAACAATGATTCTAGTCTACATACAATTCGATTGAAAGCAGTTTTTAATGACCGATCGGAATCAGTTTAAAAACCCAACATGAAATGTATAGATCTTTCCGCTTTTTTATTTAAAAAAAAAGTAAATGCAGAAAGATTCAAAATTTAGGTGACTAAAAAGAAAAATTTTGATTAAAAAAAAATTCTTATCATTAATGGAAATTAATTTTTTAAAACTTAAAGTAAAAGAATATGTCCTTTTAGATATTTATTCTCAGTTCAAGACCGAGAATAAAAATTTAACCCCGAATAAAAAAACTTCAACATAAATTTAAAAATAAAAGAAATTAAAAAAAAAAACATCAATTCTAATCAAGCACAAGCGAAAGCTAAATTAGTTGAAGACAACATTTTCTATTTGAGATCCTTTTCTCTTTCTATACAATTACATGCGAAGTCATTCTTTAATTGAAGTAAGATAAGATATATTTATCAGATAAACAAATAGAAAGAAAAAAAAATTTCAAATAGTTGTCCAGTGGTTCTAGTGGTGTTTAGTCTTTGTTCTTCTTTCGGCTTAGAAACGATAATTTGGATTTTTTCTTCGGCTTTTCGGCTTTTTGTTTATCTGACGAATGCGAGCCTGGAGGCATTGTAGCGCTTTTGTTCGCGTTCGAGCTAGTGTTTGTTTCGTGTTTTGGTGAGCTGTTCGCAGACAGAACCGGATTACTCGTGTTACCTTTTGAGTCGTTCGTTCGGTCAAGCGAAGACTTAAAAAAAAATCAATCACTGTCAATGAAATAAAAAATTTTTCATCAAAACATACATCTCTACTCGAGGTTGGGCTTGAAGCGTGGCTGCCTCCACTGTTCGCTTTAATATGATCCGGAACTTTTTCTTCTAGAAAAATGAATTTTTTTTTAAATTAAAATATTTTTTTTTCTCTTTGTTTATTTACGTTTTTTATCTAATAATGATTTAGAACGGGGTATGGTATGCGATTTTTTCTTTCCATTTGTCTCAGTTATAATTATTTCGCTTTTGTTAGCTTTATCTCCATTCGATACAGTTTCTTAATTAAACAAAATTATTATCTCTAAATAACTCATCTTGTTCTTTTTTAATAAGTGTCTTTTGAAAGGCATAATGAAGTTTCTGATCATTTTTGAATACTCAGTTTCAAGGAATAATGAATTTTTAAATTAAAAAAAAAACAAAAATGAAAATAATTTTTTTCAATAAAATTTAATCAAAAATATCAAACTTATGCAAATGAAAATACTTATTTATTTATTGAATTAATTGAAGATTGCTGAAAGAAGTTTCACTACAACTAAAAAACGTTAGGAGTAGTTTTGTTGATGTCTAGAGATAATTGAATTAAATTTATTTCATAAAATTCAAAAATTTTTTAATAATTTTGAGTTCAGATCTAATAGTACAAATGACAAAATTTAAATTTGCCTAATTAAAGGCGATATTCAAATGCAAACTGAACACAAATTCCTCATGTTTTGATAAATTAAAGTCAATAAAAAATATTAAAAAATTCCTCCAACTTTAGTGGAACATACTTTGTTGCACTTTTTAAGCCTAAGACAAAATTTTTAGTTTCTTTTTTTGTGTAAATCAAATCAAATTTAAATCTTATCAATTTTTCATTTTTTGTCTTTTTTTACATTAGAAAAATAAATTTAGGTAAAAAATGTATGCAGCATTGAATGTTGCACTAAGTTGCAAGAATTTTTTATTAACTTTAATCTTAATTTATAAAAACATGAAGAATTTTTATTTAATTTGTATTTGAATATCGCATTCTCTAATTTAAGCCTTTTAGGATATTTTTGTTTAATTTAACATTCTTTTTGATTCAAATTTCAGAAACAAAAAAATTTTTCATTAATCTGCAGATTATTTGCAGAGGTTTAATATTTTTGATACATCACAATTTATCATCTCGTAGAATTAAAAAACCAATTTTTTAAAGTACTTTGAAAAAAAGCTTTTAATTTATTTTAAATTTTTGTTATGTTTTTTTATCATTTAATAATTCACAATGCCATTTTTATAACTTAAAAATTTTTAAGCAAATAATCAAGTAAAAATAAAGCCTTATTGCAAAGGTATATTATATTATAATATAATTATATTATATTATATTATATTATATTATATTATATTATATTATATTATATTATATTATATTATATTATATTATATTATATTATATTATATTATATTATATTATATTATATTATATTATATTATATTATATTATATTATATTATATTATATTATATTATATTATATTATATTATATTATATTATATTATATTATATTATATTATATTATATTATATTATATTCAACTATATTCATTTTGGGCAAATTGAAGTTCATGATCAAATTCAAATTTCAAATCAAAATTTTTAGTTTTTGATTTAAATAAAAAGGTATTTTTTCAATTTTTTTAAAAAATTACTTAACTCCATCCTATGCTTAGATAGAAAATAATGAGAATTTTTATCTAAAGTTAATTAAAATTTTAATCAATATTTTGAAATTTTTCAAGACAGACTTTGTTTCGCCTCAATATATTTTTATTAGTATTAAAATATCATTTAAAGCCATAATTTGGATACCTAAATATGCATTTTAAATTTGTCTTTAAACTTTTCGAATAAAGATTTTAGAAAAATCAATTAAAAATCAATAAGAAAAAAAAGATTTTTTTTTTCAATTAAAATTATAAACATCTTATGTTTAATTTAAAAAATATTTAAAAAAAGCTAATTTGATCATTTTTATTAAGATTATAATCTTTGAAATTTTGATCATTAGATCATGATCATGAACTTCAAGCTACCAAGATTTTGATTTTAATTTTTTAAACAATTTGAAAATTAAATTTTTCAAAATTTTTTTTTGAATTAAATTTACCAAAAATTCCTGCTAAGCTAAATTTTGTTAATAATGCTTTATTCTCTATTTTCTGCGATTAAATTATATTTTATTAAAATGGCAAGTAGCTTGATCTTTTTAAGTTGAAAGTGTGCATTCAAAAAAGAAGATAAACATAGTGAATTAAATCGTTTAAATAAGCGTTTTGAAATAACATGCGTTTGACAAAAAGCAGTTGATATTTTATTAAAGCTAAAATCTCTTGTACGAAAGAAATTAAGTGCTCTCGCCAGATTTAGCTATAAAAATATAAAAATCCAAGGCCATATAAAGCCCATACAAATATTAAGCTTGTTAGTAGTAATTAATATTTATCACTAATTTTACCTAATAATTCTTTATGAAGTAAATTTTTTCGTTGAGCTTTTTAACAAACAAAATCAGCAAAAAAGAAAATAAAAATTTTTTTTTTTAGAAAATTTAAATACCCTGGTCTTTGATTTGACGTTGAGCAACTTCTTTTTTGTATTTTTCCAAATCGACTGGATCCATTTGCTGAAAGGGGTTGGCAGCAGCATAGTAAGTCTTGTAAACGATAGCATTATTTTGCTGATTGCGTTTAATTATGCCTTTGGACGCAGCTCCATAGACAACAGTTCCGGATTGATTAGCATAACTGTCCCCATTAGTGTAAACATTGCTTTCCTACAATTGTCAATAAATAAAATTAAGCCAATTTTTTTGATTAAGCCCAAAAAAATGGTTCTAATTTAAAGCAGATAACATGCGTTTTTTTAAAGCCAAACAATCAAGCTGAAGCAGAGCAAAATCACTCATATCTTACTTTTTCTTGACCCAAGACTGACATGTTGGTCAAGAGTTTAGACTCAGGACCAGCATCAACTTGATCTTTATAGTATTTCTGCTTTACCTGTTGGTGTACAAATGACCAATTTTTTGGTTAAAATAAAAAAAAAATTAGAATTATATTTTTAATACAAACCTTTGAATCTGAGCCTGTGCAAGATGAAGATGATGAAAAAAAATGTTTAGTTTTATTCTAAAATTTAAAAGGTCTAGCTTTAAATAATTTCCACTCGAAACTTTATTCAGAACTAGACTTGGAGGAAAAATTTTTTTTTTAATTTCTTATCAATATCGAACCTGTGTCGGTTTTGTTTTCATCATCATTTTCATCTTCATAGCTTATTTTTTCTAATAATTTCGACTGATAGCCCGGTGTTTTTTTATCCTCGTACCGGTCTTGCTTAATCTATTAAAAATTTAAAAATTTTCAATTAAAATTGTAAACTTTTTCTTCAACAAAAAAAATTTATTCTGTAGGTAAACTGACCTGTTTTTGGTGATTTTTGAGCTCTTTTGGATCGACACCCTGCGGCGCAAATTGGTTCTTTGATTCGATGCGAATCGGGGTCGATGTTTTATTTGGTGAATTTTCAGTGACCCATTTGGTGATCTTTTTGGGATTATTTGTTCCCGTTTCTTCCAATTCGGTCCTTGAGTAAACATTTGGCGTATTGAGCCATTCTCCTTTAGCCGCTTTTTGTTTTTCTTCTTTTAATTTTTTGACATAATCGGGGTCATATGGATGCGATGTTGCCGCTGGTGGAATCTCGACTTCTTTGACTGCATTGCGGTCAATTGTTCTCATTACAGGCTGTCTGTACATGTATCCTGTTCTATAGCCAGCATTGTCCAAGCATCTCATCAACGCTTCGAACTCTAGTTCGCCACATTTCCACTTTTTATTCTCCAAAACAGTCGGCGTCTCGCACTGAACCTGATTAAGTTCCATTAATTTTTTTTGAGTTTCCAAGCTAGGCAATATCAAGTTGTCAAGTCCAGCCACAAGAGCACGTGATTGTATCTCACAAGCGGCCATTACATTGAACAAATTGTAAGAAGCTTCTTCAATCGATTCGCCACAAGCGACCACTCCAAAATTTCGAATGAACATTATTTTGTTTATAGGACCCAAGTCTTTGGCCAGCAATTTTTTGACGTCTTCTTCGGAAAAAAATCCTGTGTACTCGTGGTAGCTTACATTGCCGCACAAAATTGCCTCTTGGGACAGTGGTAGCAAACCGCATTTCATTGACGAGACAGCGGTAACCACATTTGTATGCACGTGAATGATGCATCGTATGTCAGGTCGGGTCTTAAAAATTGCCGAGTGCAGACTGAATGCAGATTTGTTGACGCTGTATGTTGTGCTGCCTTGTTCTATGACCGTGCCTGACGGGTCCACTTTTAAAAGACTTGATGCTGTCACTTCATGATAAAGCAAACCATATGGATTAACTAGAAATTGCTCTTGGTCTTGACTTAATCGTACCTAGATAAATTTAAAATTTGTTTTATTTAGTGACTTTTTTTAATTAAAAATATTTAATTGGATTTTGTGATTTTTGTTAGGTTAGAGTCAAAAAATCAAATTGAGTTTTTTTTTTTTTGGAATAATTTCTTTTTTTAAACTAAATAAATATATAGAGAAAATTTATGTTTCAAGAATATATTTACATAGAAAAAAATTGTTTAATTTACGAAAAATATAAAGAATTTATAAAAAGTCACTTATGCTCTAATAAACATTTTTAAAATGACTTAATTGTGATAAATGATTTTTAATTTTGTGTCGGTCAATTTATTTTACTCAATAGATTTTTAAAGAGGGTAAAGTTTTATAAAGCTAATTGGCAATGTTATTTAATAATATTTGAAAAATTATATAATATTTGAAAATTTTAATAATAGTAAAAATTATTTGATAAATTTGGCGAATAAATTGTAGCAGTCTGCAGTAAAGACTAAAATGATCCTTATCAGTTTTAGCTTTAAAAATATTGGTTTCAAAATGAAGCGCAATAAGCAACCAAATGCAAACATGATGTACATTAAAAGATATATTAAACTGATAAATTGAACTTATTTAATAAATTGTTTATGCAAAAAAGATAAATGTTTTTTGGTTAATAAAGAAATTTTTGTGAAAAAACTAGTAACCTTTTTTTTTAAATTCAAATAACAATATAAGAAAAATCACTGATTTCGTGAATCTTTAAAAATACATTTGGAAATGAAAAAAAGATTTTATTTAAAAAATAACAAATTGCTCCAAATTGTCTCAATAAATAAATAAATATAACTAAATGTTATTTTAATTTGAAACCCATCGAATTGTGATTAATTTTTGATGAGAAGAAATTTTTTTTTTTTAATAATTACAAAGCTTTATTTGATAGTTTCAGTTTTATTTTTGCAATTATTTCCCGATGATGACGATCTGTGTCTTAATTTCGATTCAAACATAAAATTTAACAAAGAAAAATTAAATTATTAAAAAGAAAATTTTTCAACAAATAAGTTTAAAAGAAGAAATTATTTAAATATTTATTTATCATTAAATTTAAAATTAGAGAGAAATGTTGTCCTTAATTTTAAATAAATTTAAAATCTCTTTTCTGTTTTCATTTTATTTCTTTAATCATATTCGAGTATGGCGTAATTTGATAAATAGATAAAAATGATTATTTTATGTAGTTGAAGATTTCCTTGATAATTAGATGATGATTCATAAAAAATTCTTATAAAAAATAATTGCTAATATTTTTAGAGTAAATGGTTTTAAGGAAAATTTATTTTTTGTTTTATAATTAAAAAAACATTTGAAACAAACAATAAATTTTGAACAGATCTAATCAAATAGCACATGTTTAAAAAATAATAAAAATAAATTTATTAAACAATTAAAGTTGAGAAAAACTAAAAGAAGCATTTTTATCAATTTTTATTTTCGAGTTTATGCAGGTAAAAAATAAGCAGTGGTATTCATTTCAGATTTTACTTTAATTTTATCTCCTTTTTTAGATCTTAGACATCTTTTTTCTGTAAATATCTAATTATTAGAGATAAAATGAAGATATGTTCGGGTGAATTTTTTTCTGGAAATAATTAATAGATTTTGTTACTTTTGTTTAAAAGAAGACGAATTGAATATAAACGATTACAAAAATTCTTATGATGCTAATTATGGAAATTTTATAATGGTACATAACTCGATTTAAAAATTTTATTTTGAAAAATGTTTTTGTTTTCTTAGTCTATTCAAGGACGATGTCAGCGATTTTGTTCAAAGCTTTAGATCGTGATTTAAAATTTGAATTAAGACTTATTGTATTTTTCATTTTCTATCATGACTATCTGATCTAAAAAATTTCATTTTTTTTATAATTAGTCGAATTGTATTCCAGGCGAAAAACTAATTGACTTTTTTAAAATAAAATTTTTGTCAAATGGCAAAAAAATACTATAATCCATACTCATTTTAAAATTCAAATTAACTTTTAATTTAAAAAATAAAATTATTAATAAAAATGATGATAAAACAAAAATTATAGAGTCAATTCTAGATTATTCATAATAAGAAAAAAATTTAAAAAATATTTTTGATGCAAGCTATTTTTGTTTAACTAGAAAACAAACCATTTGAGAATATTAATTAAGATTAGTTTTAATCGCCTGTAACTAATCTCTTAATCAAAATCAAAATCCATTTTTTTTACTAAAAAAATCCCACTTACAGATATCAAATTATTTATTCCAGTGGTCCATCCATAAAGATCAATCACTCTGAATAAAGAAGACGATTTGCACCTGAGCAATCGTTCGCCTTTGGCATAGTTTTGGGTATCAATGCCACGTATGTCATTAATCGGAATCAATACACTGCCGCCTGAAATACAACAAAAAAATTAATTCACGATAATCAAAAATATTATCTCCTAGAAAAAAAAGAGTCTACAAATTCTAACAACACTAATTTAACCATGCTTTTCTATAATCTATTTAAAAAATAAATTACCACTAGCAATATCGGTCAAATTGACTGATAATTCAAAAATTAATTACAAAAAGCCATAATTTGTTAGTTTAAAAAAAAATCTAATTAAAGTGATCATACCTTTTCCCATCGAGTTGACCTGTTGCCATCTAGAGTTTGTGTTCGGCAGCAAAAGATCGCTTATTTGCTGCAAAGCGATGAGACTGGCGGGATGCGGGCCATGCTTCATCTGGTCCGCGATTATCGACTCTAGTTCTTCTCTGAACGCCTGTGAATTCAAAATGGAAGAGACGCGTTGTCGTGACTCCATTTGTCGCATGTCCTCCTTTACATCAGCGGGTCTCTGCAGCTCGCGACGGTAGTCCGGGTCTTCCGGGTCTATGTTTTCGATAAATTTGCCGGTGCCGTTTAGTGGCAAATTGGTCGTGTCGTTCAAGACTTTTGTAGACATCTTTCCGATAAAGTGCTCTTACTAATTTTTTTTTGTTAATTTAAAATAAGCCCTACCAAAAAATATAACTAATAAAAAATTTATTATTTTTTTTGTTGTTGTTATCTAAAGAGCAAGATAAGATAGAAAATATTATTATAATTTAGGATGTGAGTGCCGCATTGAATGCGCTCCTCTCTGCTAATAAATTATTCTCCGGTTTGTATCCACCGCATCGTTTAGAACACACACTAGATTTAGTGCGATGCTTTTTGTTGCTATTTTAGCTCGAAATGATTAAGAGAAATGGAGGAGAAATACAAAGCAGCCATTTTTCTTAGTTCATACTAAAATTATGATGATTTATTAATTGAACTTTTTTCTGTGCTAGACTCGAGCACACGCTTTGCATTGAACAAGCGGTCCGATGGGCGAAATAATCGATTTAGATCGATTGTTAGCCTTTGGCCGTCACTTTGTTCTAACTAGCTCGATTAGGGATACCAATCCTATTAGACAATTGAGGACACATTGATTATTTAGTAGTGTGATTATTTTTGTCTTTAAATAAAAACAGTTATTTTGTCACTCTATTGAATAATGTCGAAATAAATTTTTTTTTTTTTTCAGGACAAAAATTAACATTAACAAAAAATTTGATTGCAAAGAGTCTCTTTTTATCTTGAAATTTAAATAGAAAACACATTTAATTTAATGTCTGAATTACCAAGAATAGTTGCCTCATTATTTTGTTTGTGTCTAAATTTGGCACTAGTTAATTTTTTTCTTAACCAAAAAGAAGTTTCTAAAATTATAAAAAATAATTTATTATTTTTTTTTTGTTTTTGCTTCATGAATAACTAATTAAGTGGGGATTGAATAAATTCGATATTTTTTTTTACTAGCAATAATCTTAATTTTAAATTTTATTCTTTTATGAAGAATGATGAATTGCTGAAAAATTTAAATAATGTTGCAAAACTACAACGAATATTTTCTTTGTAAATTTTTTTAATTAAATAGCTCATTTATAAAAAATAATGTAATTTTTTCCATTGTCAAAATAAATTTATGGTAAATTACCGGTCTGATAAAAAAATATCTTCCTTTTTTTTGAATTTTTTTTTCTTAAAAGATTTTTTGAAAGCAATTAAAAATGAAAAAAAAAAACAACATTTTATCAAAATAGACTAATTTCCTTGTTTATTCTAAATTAAAAATTTTGAAATGCAAATTATCGTAAATGAATAGACTTCAAATATCAAAGAATCTTTTAACTTCAAAATTTATATCTTGGAATAAAAAAAAATTGATATTTAAATTAAAATTTTAATTATTTTAAATAACAAATTAATTGTTTTCCAAGACGAATGCTCATTTATATTTTATAAAAAATTAAATCTTGCTTTTGCCAAAAAAAAAAATTTAACTTTACCCTCTAACTTATTATTTAAGCCCATAAAGATTTATTTGATGAAACTTATAGCCCGAAGAAATTCTTATGGGCAAACGATTCGTGATTAATATATTAGATAATTTTGGTCAGGCCAAAAGATACCTTAATTTAATTAATTTCCTCGATGTTAACTAAATTTACCGAATCATTCTCTAACTGGAAGGAAAATGTCAATTTTAAAATATGCTTTGATTTAACGAATTTTCTATTATTATTAACTGGCACATAAACTAGCTACAAGTAACCTTTCAGGCGTGCATTTATCTTTAATAATATTTTGTTAGAAATTCAACTCAAATCTATCATCAATCATTCAGTAAATATAAAAATTAAGATACTCGACCGAATCTAAAATAAATTTGCCTTTCCATTTTAGGTAAATCAACAAAAAATTAACCGTTTTGGGCTAAATTTAGTAAAATTAAAATTGCTCGAGTCAGATTACCTTCATTTTAAGCTTCTAAACTAAAAAAATATGCAAAATATTTATTATGTCTTAAATTTCATAATGCTTTAAATTTTTCAATTAAATAATTAGAGTTTCTTTTAACTAATTATTTTGCGTGATTAAAAAAAAATTATAATCTAATCAAAAAGACATATTTCTCTTTTTAAAAGAAATAAAATTAAAAGTATGGAAGCTTAGTTTATTGAAGCATTTTAAAAATTAAAAATTCTGAAAACAAATTTCTAGGCCTAAATGAGCTATATGTACAATTAAAAATAAAAAATGTTGTGTCACTTTTTAATTAGGAACATAAAAGATAATTTAGATTTTGAACAAAGTTTTAAGTTTAAGCAATTAAATCTTAAAGAAAAATAAATAATAAAATTAGATCAAACTTTTTGCTATCGATTTCAGTCTAGTTCATTTTAATTAAACTAAAATCTGATTTCGAATATTTTCATTATGATTATTCAAAACGATACTAAATATCGAATCATAAACTTGAGGATCTAGATTAAATCTAGTTTATATTATAATGCAACTATCTGGATAAATATTGCGTAATTCTAAACAAATAGTTTTGAAATTACTTGAGCTTAAGTTTGTTAATCAAGTAAAACTTCAAGTCACATACTATATTTCCCAAATGCTATTTTTATTTTTTGAAGCATTCCATTCAAATCATTGCCACGAAATCAGCTTTTTCTGGTGACGTAAATTTTATTTTTAATGCAAGAAAATCTGAAAAATTTCAGCTGCAATAATTTTTTTATTTAAAAAAACTATATAGACAGAACCAATGCCAGTCATAGTCAGATAAATTTGAAAATAAAATGAGTCAATCAAATTAAAAGAGTAAAATTAAAACTAGAAGAACCGAGAAATTTTTTAGACTTCTTTTGACCATTAAAAATGAAATTTAAGTGAACCTAACAAAAAATTTTCCAAAATATTTTTTCTTTAATTTATTTTCAAAAATGTTATTTGAATTTTGTAAAGAATTAATTTTATCACTAATAAAAAAACATCAAAAAAATTAACATAAAGATCCAAGAGGTTTTTTTGACTTGTATAAAATTTTTATTCATTTGCAGTTAATTTATCTTTCAATTTTGGAATATTTTGAACTAATTCTGAATTTTAATTATTCAATATAGACATGATTAAAATGTCCAAAAGAAAATCTTACCTTAAAAAAAACCCTTTTTTCATCATAATTTAAAAAAAGAAGTTTTTTTAACTTCCCATGTCTTAATGGTAAAAAAAGGTCTTCTAGTGTTAAAGACTTAATATCTATTTATTAAAAATTTAAATAGATTGATTAACGGCGAAGGAATTTTTTTAAAAAATCTATTAAGACGGGTCAAAATGAACCATAAATTAAGCTGGTGAAAAATTTAAAAAATAAATGTTGCCTACGATAACTAGCATATAGTTTAATTCCTTAGTAAATTTTCAATCTAAGCCTTAGATATCTCATCGAAAACACGCTAAACCGTATCTCAACAATCATGATATTTGAAACATCGAATTTTCAATTATAGAGAAATTTGTATTAATAAAATAAAATTGAACTACATTGGCCTAAAATCATACATTACTGTATCAAATTATTGATAGAAAATCTTGATATTATTGAAGACTAACAGATAGCTTAGAATTATGACCTAAAAAAAAATCTAACTTAATCTTAAGTATCCTCAATATGTGATTAATAAAAAGCAGATTTTTTCGGAATATTTTCTAAAATAAATTTACACAAATTCATGCGGATTTTTTATTAAAAATCCATAATCATCAACAAAAATTTGTTTCTTAAACTATTTGACATTTGTGGAATAAATTAAACTGGTTTAATATTTGATTTTTTGTATTTTTTACTTGGCTACTCAATTTATTTCTAAATCTTGAACTAATAAATCATCTCCCATTTAGATACTTAACTTAATTAGAAGCAATAGTTGTACCGATCATTAATAACCGAATTTTAATATTTACATGAATTTCACAAAAAGTGCTATTTTTAAAAAACAATTCTAGAAATAATGTTCTCTTTCTATACCTTCATTTAAATTAAAATAGATTGCTTAATCATAAATTTGCTGCTTTGACTTTTTAAATAAAATTTATCTAGATTTTAATTACAATATTTTAAGTTAAAATCATATTGAACTCGGCAAAACTTTATTTAGGTCTTTTCATTTTACAAATACACAAACACTTATTTGACCTGAAAATTTTTTTTTCTCCTTGGGTAAAAAAAATAAGATATTTGTTAAATAGCAATTAAAATTAAAAAAAATGATGAATTTTGAAAAATAAAATTAGAGAAAAAAAAAATTAAAAAAAGCTTCTAGCTTTTCCAAGTTAAAAATACTCAATTGGGTCCATATCAAACTTTTGATTCAGTTCTCACATATCTAAACTAGATAAGTTATCTTTTTAAACCACTGCATATTTTGGATAATTGATAATGTCAGATGAAATTTAACTGTTTTTATAAGTCAAAATTTAAACACTAAACTCCGACAGATTTGCTCTAAATTAAAATTGAACTTTTCGTGTTAATAAAATAAACCCTTATGGAATAGATAAATTAGCACGAACATTTTTTGCGAATGTTTATCTTCTAAAAATTATATTTTACGCCTCTAGAGTATATATAAGCTAAATAAGTTAACGTTTGATCTTTTAAAGGGCGCTGCATTTTAAACTGTTTGATCAACATGCTATCGTATTTTGCATGCAACTCGTCAATTTTTAGTTTATTTATTTTTGTAAATACCATTGACTACGGATCAATATTGACTTAAGAGTTAATATATCTATAATGACCAAGTTTATTTTAATACCTTATAAATAATCAACATTTAAATTGTATTCAAAAAAGCGCAAACTCTGCATTAAAAAATGATCAAATCATCTTTTAATCACACGCATACCAAAGCGGTTTTTAATCACAAAATGAAAATATTTTTTTGTTTATTTACTTAACTCCTTTAAAAAAAAAAGGTATTTGAAAAATTGAAGTATAAATAATCCAAAAGCACATTTTAAAAAACTAAAAAAATTGTTTGATTGATCTTGTATTTTAATTAAAAATAATTTTTAGTCCAAGGACTTAGGTTAATTTTCAAAATATAAATTTCTTATTTTAAAATTAAATTCTAATTTATGGTTATTTAACAAAGAGTGCTGTTATTTAGAGTCTATTGATGGATTGCTTGAAAATATTCCGATTTTGAAATGATTGATTTTTCAGAAAAAAAAAATTTGAATAAAGAAAATGAATAAATAATGACTAATTAAATTGAATTTAAATTAAAAAATGAATGAATTTTTAATCAACGCAAGCCGGAATTAATTTGAAGCAGACTTTTGATAGCAATATGCTCACCAAAATAAATTAACAGAGAGATAATGTGGTTAAAAATGATTTATATTTTATATGGCTGATAAAAAAAAGAAAATTTGACCCACGGAATATTCTAAAGTAAATATTTACAAATATTCTTCACTTGACTAGCTGCCAGCTATTTTCTTAATAGATAATTTATTAATAATAAAACCCGAAGGAATTTTATCTTAATTGAGGCTCATATTTCTTGAAATTATCTTCATTTAGTAATTATGAAGCTGACCGATTCAACTAAATGGATTGTTAAAAAGATTGGATTTCTTGACTGCCACCCAACTTGTTTCGTTTCGGTTGAAAAAATCTTGGATTAAATTTCAATGAATTTATTGAAAAAAAATTCTCTTAATTTTTCTCTCAATATATAAAATAATGTGATTTAAATCAACTATAATGATAAGATAATATTAATATTAGCTCTAATTTAAAAAAAAAAAATTAAAAATTTAAACAAATTTTGTTGAAATAGAATTAAAATTCTGCACTTGTTTCTAAAATATAAAAGATATTAGGATTATATATTTACTTTTAAAAGCTTTCATGTCAATCTCAATTATTGTTCAAAATTTCAATATAATGATGGAATCTATTTCCAATTAAGCTTTTAAAAATATAAAATGCATTAAGTGCCAAAAAAATTTCTTAGAAAATGCAATAAAAATACTTACCACTTTCATAAATATTTTAAAAGATGATTATTTTTATCAACAAAAATGTAAAAAGAAATATTTTAAATACAATTATAAAAGCTAAAACAAATTTAAATCAAATCAATCGCGTGTATCAAAATACATTTTTATTTTGAATTCAAAACTTTTGGGGATTGAAGTTTATTTCAAAAGACGTAGAAAAAATGATATTAAATTCTAATTTTGCTCAACTAGTATCTCGAGATATTTCTACTTCACTTTGTCTAAGTAATTGTCATATTTATTAGAAGCAATTTAAATCAAATTAACAAAATATTTCCACAATAAATTTTAAGAGGAATATATTTCTCTATAGTTAAAAAAAGAGAAAATTAAATTAGTCACAAACACAATTTCAAATAATAATTATAATTTGAATAAGTAAAATTTTCATCCAAAATTAGAATTTTATTTTCAGGTGTATGGTTTTAAGAATCCTAAGCATTTAATTTATAAACAAATTTTTTATAATTAAAAAATTATAAATTGTAAAGCCATATTAATTATTATTATAGTAAAAAAATTAAAATAAAATTTAAATGCAAATTTGGGAAAATTTTGTAAAAATTGCCGAGTGTGTTTTATTTTAAAGAAATCCACTCACCAATTGACTATATAAACGTGCTAGCTTTTTAACAGTTTTTTTATCAAAGATAATCTTAGGATATGAAGGCTGTTAATAAATGAATTTATTAAACAAGGTTATACTATACTAATAATTTAATATTTGTTTTTTCTCTCTTTTACCAACGAAAAAATTTCCAGATTTTACAGAATAAAAGTTTTTTTAAATCTTATTATAATAATTAGGCATATGTTTCATTTAGGATTTTTTCAGAGAAAATCTTTTAACTCGTTCAACATAGATTAAATGTAGCAAAGATCGGGTAATTTTGGTTTCGCTTTTTATCGAATTACAAATTTGTTCAAAAAAATCAAATTTTACTAAAACTATGGTTAGATTTTTAAGTCTCTTTTTTGGTAAATCATTCACCAAATGGCACAAAGTCACTTTATTTTCCCATTACAGAGACAACTTGAAGTTTATGATCAATTTTTGATGCTCAAAATGATCAAATAAAGCTTAAAATATTTATTATTTAGCAATTAATGTAAAATAAAAAATATATCCCTGCATTAAATTTATTAAGAAATAACAATTTATTTCATATTTTAAAATTAACTTAATCTTTTTATATCACTAGCTTCAAATTCCATTAGGTTTTTTAATTTGATGAATTTATACAAATATAAAAAATTTGAAAATATCTGTACATGAATATTTTTTAATTTCTAAAAAAACGATCTGCTTAAGAGTTGAACTGAATTTAGTATAAGGAAACTTGAAATTATATCCAATTTTTATGACATTTTTCATCTTCAGTTACGCGATTCAAGTAAGTACGAGTAGAAAAATATGAAATCTATTTAAAAGTTTGGTTAAAAAATTTTAATGAAAATAAATCTGCATCTTAAGCATCTCAGAAAATCAAAGCTACTTGTAAATATATAATAATGTAGAAATCTCCCAGGACATGTGGTAAACAATTAGAAAATGTTAATCTGTGTCTAATCATATAAATAGAAAGTGAAAAAAATTTTAAAGTTCGTTTAAGATCTTAAACGAAATCTCTTTCTGTATAATAAATTTTGAAAAATTCATTCAGGTTTGCCTTAAATTCACTGTTGATAGCTAAAAAAAAATAAAAGACAAAGGATATTAATCAAAACAGGATTTTTATAAAAAAATCTTCAAGATTAATGCTTGAAGCTGTAAAAGTCGTATAAGCTCGACAATTAAACTTAAAACTTTAGATTTATTTCCTAATAACCTACACTAAAGCTTTTTTATTTATTAAATAATAAAAAGAATAATTTAAAAAAATATATTTCTATTCAAAACACTTTTTAGATCTAATGAATCTGTAAAATTTTATATTTTTTTTACTATTTGATTTCATCTAAAATGGATTAAGCAAAAATGTAATGATCTTATAATTATATTTTTATTTAATATAATCTTGATTCAAAATAAAAGTTGATAATTTTCTAACTTGGTTTGCTTTGCAAAAAAGATAGAAGTTTAGAAAAATTGATTTATTGTATATTATAATATGTTGAATCATTCTCTTATATATCACTATATCCAATAAATAATGTTATCTTATTTGATAAAACTGTTCAAAGTTTCATTGTGGAAAGATCCAACCATCAATTACTTTAGAAGGCTTTAAAAATCAAGATTTAAAATAATTCAAATAAGCAGAACCAATTTTATTTTTAAAAAGAACTTAATCAACAATACAAATAGAATAAACGTAAACATAAAAAAGTGGCTGATTTAGCTAAGATTAAGCTCTAGAAATATTTTTCGATTTAAAAAGTATAAAAAGTGATATCTGATATTTGATTTTTGAATGAAAAATATTTCTAGAGCTTAATCTTAACTTTTTTACGATTTATCTATTTTAAGTTGAATATTTCTAATAAAGCCTGTTAATTTAAAGATTAGAAACTTATGGAAAATTTTAAAAATTAATAAAAGCTTGATAGAAAGCAAAATATGAAGCTGGCAGCAAATTTTGAGGTCTCACTTATCAAGCTTTTATTATTCGTTTCCAAAAAGTTTGAATTTTAAATTCCACTTGTGTTAATTTTTTTTCGTCTTGTTAATAGCTTGAGTTTCTATCGAATCACTTTTGAAAAATTTCGCAAAGCGTCTTGTAAAGTGAAATTGTCACCGTTCCATTTTGATTTATTCTAAAAGCCTTTTTTAATATTTTTGTATTCAATTTGATCGTTTGTCCTTAAGAAAAACAAAAATTTTAATTTGTAAAATGTAAAACATTGCTTTTGATAAATTATTAAATACAAAAAATTCAATAACAGATATTGTTGTCACCTTTGAGTTGAATTCACTACACAAGAGTCATGCAAGCGTATAAGATATTTAAATTTTTTAATTTGCTTCATAATTTAATAATAATGATAATTGGTTCCTTTTCCAGTACATTTTTGGCCAATGGCTTTGATCTGACACAGCGATTACAGACAGCGTCGATAAAAAAATTTTTTCTTCAATTTAATGCTCTAATTATATTAATTATATTAATTTTTGGAAAAAACTTCATTTAAACTTCATTTTGGAAATTTTTTTTTAAAACAAAATTAGAACTAAAAATAAAACTAAAATAAAACAATATGAGAACAAAATTATTTGTATGATAAATCATTTAAAAAAAAAATTATTTAAAATGATTATATATAATAATAATAATAATAATAATAATAATAATAATAATAATAATAATAATAATAATAATAATAATAATAATATAAGGCTATAGCAAAAGGATGACTTTACATCATCCTTAAACGGAGTGCAAGGATTAGTTGCACTATATCAGCCCGTTTATTTCTGCTAATATTTTTTTAAAATGCGCGTCAAGTTTGTTTTTCAAACCATTTATTGTTGTTTGTTCGACAACATCCCTTGGCAAATTGTTTCAAGCATTTGCAACACGGTTGCTGAAAAAATTGAATCTTTGGTTGCAATTTCGAACCAATTGTTTCTCAAAACCTTGATTGTGACTTCTTGTCCCATAATGTTCTGATGTTTGGTTCAACGGAAAATGCCAATCAACCCTGTCAAAATTTTTAACTATTTTAAATTGTTCAATTAAGTCACCTCTCATTTTTCTATCCTCCAGAGATGTAAGATTTAACTTTTCTAATCTATCTTCGTAACTCAAATTACGTATTTCACCAATAATTTTAGTTGCTCTTCTTTGAACACCTTCAATGCTTGATATATCTTTTCTAAAGTACAGGTTTCAGATTTGAACCGCGTATTCTAACTGAGTTCTTATTAAGCTTGTATAAAGTTTCTTTATGGTGTTTTTATCACGATACTTGAACGAGCGTTTTATCAATCCTAGAGCCTTGTTCGCTTTTTTAATAGCTACTCCTATGTGTGCTAAGTTACTCAAGTCATTACTAAAGACAACTCCTAAATCGCGTTCTTGAAATGATTCAGTTAACTTGTGACTGTTTTCAGCTGAGCCCAGCAAATATTCATATTTTTGATTGTTTGGACCATAGTGTATCGCAACACACTTGTCCTCATTAAATTCCATTAGCCATTCTTGTGACCACTTGTACAAATTATCAATGTCTTTTTGCAATAGTGAAGTTTGTATTTCGCTTTCAACACACTTGCCACCTTTGTGTCGTCTGCAAACAATTTGCATATGTTTTGGACATTATCCGGTAAATCGTTTATAAAAATGACAAATAGTATCGTACCCAATACCGAGCCTTGTGGAACTCCACTAATGACATCTTTCCACGATGAGCTGACTTTTCCAAGAACTACTCTTTGTCTTCTATATGTTAAGAACGCCTCTATTCATTTTATTAACTGATCGTCTATACCATAGCGGTATAACTTATAAGTTATATAAATTTTAGTTAATGCTATCTTTTTTTAAATAAATAATTACTAAAAATTTCAAACATTTTCAAATGAAAAAAATTAAAATAAGCAACAAAAATTTTCAAAGGATATGCAGACAAAATAAATAGGATGATTTTAGCTTGTTTAGAATCTTTAACTTTTGATTCTTTTATTTTAAGAGCTTTTATTTAGAAAATTTAAATCTTTAAAAGCTTTTTAAAAATTAAATTCTACATAGCAAGTATAAAACTAATTATTTACTATTTTTATTCTGAAAAAATCTCGATCGAATCTGCTTTTTGGATATTTATCAGAGCAGCATAATTTAAAAAAAATTAAATAATTTTCCAAAAGACAAAATTTTGATTTCTAAAAAAGTTTTTTTTTGGATCTAAATTAAAAAAAAAAAACATATTGAAAGAATGATATTTTTCAACTTTTTATTAAAAAAACATAAAGATTACATTATCTATCTAATTTTCAGGAATACTGTTAAAGATAGCTATAAAATCGGAAAAAAAATGGAAATAAAATCAATAAAAAATTAAGATTTAACATTGGAATCATTGATGTTCGCTTCTTTAGCGATGCCTAGCAAATTTTTAGGCAATTCTTCAAATTTGACTTTCTTTTGATCACCATTCTTATCAAAACCTATAAAAGTAGATTTCATTGTAGTGCCCCCAATTAGATACTCATGAGTTTCAGTATCAAACTTTCCGGTTTCAGGTGGTCTTAAAGGATCATATTCACAGTTGAAGTGATCATACAATGTTTCACCATTGGTCTTATTTTTGTCACGTGCTATTTTCAAGTTTTCATTTACTGAATCAACATCTATGACTTCCTCTCCAGAAATTTTAGCCAATCTTTTTGCCTCTTCGCGGCTCAATTTCGCCGCCAAATAGTCCTCAAACTCGTTTAAGTCTGCAAATTTAAGAATTTTTCTAGCTGTTTTAGGTGACAACTGAGGCTGCTTTCCAGCCAAGTACTGTGCCAGATTTTCATAAAAAGAACTTCCATTTTGATGATAAACATAAACAGGTGCATCCCTCAAGGCAAACTCAGGCTTTAATGGTAATTTTTGCTCAATTTGCTTGCTTAATTTAGCTGGTGAAATCATTAGTGGTCGAGCAGGACCAGTCGGACCACGGTCTGGTAGCATCAGCTGGTAGGCTCGATTGGCACCTCGAACAGCATCGTTCGGAAAATCATACTGAACATAAACATTACATTCTCTATTTTTTGTCAAAATAAGTTCATCATCATTTATCAAAATTATTTTCGGCTTCATTCCTTCACTTTTGCCTAAAATTGTGTCCCAAGTTGGCTTCAAATATTGAGGACTTGTCAAAAATTGTTGACGCAAGTTTAATTTTGTGTTCGGGACCAGAGCACGATACTTCGAGTTCATTTGTACTGGTCTGTACTCTTTAGACTCGACAAAATCCTCTGTCAAAACCCCTCTGATAAATGGAAAGTTTTCAAAACCACCAAAACTATTGTTGTCCGCATCTTGAACTTGTTGATAGTCTTTTCCTTTCATAAATTTGCTGTCATCTTCCTCCAAAAAGTTTCTCTTCTTTTTAGACTTGTCAAATTTATTGTAGCCATAGATCTGCACTTCAGCAAGTCGTTTCCTGTCAAGAGATTCATCAGCGTCTTTGTTCAATGTTGGATCATTTAATTCATTCAAACTTATCCATGGCTTTCGATTTGGATCATAGTCAATCTCATCGTTCAAATTGACATTTGAATTGTAGGCCTTGATCAATTTGTCCATTTGTTTTTCTTTATTGGTTCGATTAATGAGCAATTGATGCATCCACAATTTTCCAACATCAGGCAACTTTTTTTGGAAAAATGTTCTCCTGGCCGCTTCTTGTTTAATTTTATCCTGGGCCAATTTTCTAGCTTGTTCAATTTTTATTTGTTTTTCAGTTTTTTTCTGAGGCCTGGGCGATTTGGCCCTGCTGTCGCCATCCTTTCGAATCAAATGGCCAGGCTTTCCGGGCTGCTTGATGATCACATTCTTTGGCTTATTTGCATCAGGCTCAGTTTTTCTGCTTGGTAAATTTGGATCAAAACGAATGTGTCTTGATGGTGACTTGGCCTCGCTTTCGCGCAATTTTGAATTAGAAGGCTCATTGTCTAAATTTTCAATTTTTTCACTGCCTATTACCAAGCTAGCAGGTTTTTTCTTGTCTCCTTTTTCCGGAACATCTTTTTCCTGGTCTACTTTAGGCTCTGCAACATCTTGGTTTATCTGACTCGGCTTTGTGGAAGCAAAATTTCTTATGTCATTCCTAAATTTGGGCACAATATAAAATCTCTGTCCACTTTGATCATCTATAACATATTTCCTGCCAGTCTTGGTATCTTGGTACACATCAATCTGAATTGATTCAACATCTTCCTCATCTATATAAGGTGTATTAGCGTTTCGCCAATTGTTCGGTAAGATAACCCATCTTTTTTTCGTGTCAGCCCTACACACTAGAATTATTTCGCCCGAGTCTTCGTCTCTGTAGCTGGCAAAATCGTCCAAGTTTGTCATTGACAGCTCACTTTCTTCCACATAGTCAATGTCAACAGTTTGTTCAGGCTCATCTTCATGCCTCATTCTTATAACTTGGTTCGAATCTTGCACTTTTTCTGCCAAAGGAGACATTTTTTTAATAGAATCACTTTCGACTATGTAGTAAATTTTGTTATTTTCTTCATCAATCACATATTTACGGCCCCTGATTTCATCATAGTAAAAATTTATGTTATTCAAGTCAATGTCTTGTTCGGCAATGTACGCCGAATTCGGCGATTCTCTCCAATTGTGGGCCAAAATGATAAAATTTTCATTTGAATCTGTGTTGACAAGTATTGGCTCACCAGTTTCCGGATCATTCTCCACAATAAAATGACTCATGTCAATCTCCTTCAGATCATTTTCTTCCACATATTTTACTTTTGGTTTGTTTGGTTCTTTTTTGTTGACATTTCGCCTGTTGTCATGAATATTTTTCTTCTTTCGTCGTTCATCTTCATCATCGCTGCCATCTCCACCACCTCCACCATCACCACCTGTTTGTCTGATACTTGATGTAGCACTATTTGGATTTGAAGTGAACACACTGTTGTTTGAAGTGTTTGGATAAGATGCCACAGAATGGTTCGAGCCACTTGCCGAGTTTTCCTGACTGCCTGCCACTCTCCTGGCCTTATAGCCTGCAGAATTCAAATCCTGCTTATCCTCGTCCTTAAATGTAACTCTGGGCTTTGTTGGCACATTTGTCTCAAAGCGATCCACCATACCAACTATTTGATTATTTGATGGCATCACATCCATATTATCTTTTACTTTTAGATCATTCAATGAATCTTCTAAAGAAGAATAACCTGACTCGAGAGTTTTGTTCGAGGATCTAAACTTTTCTTTGTGAATTCTTTTCTTAACAAGCTTATTTTTTACACAATTTTTATTAAAAGAAACCAAGCTCGTAGACTCCAAGTCATTGATTTCCTCGTTATCACAAATATTTTCGCTTGACAAACTAAGTTTTTTGTCAAATTTGTGTTGATAGTTTTGTATTAGTTCTTTATCTGTTTTAGATTTTCTCATTAGGAGTTTGAGTTCCTCTTCAAGGTGCTTCATTTCTTTTTCGTTAGCCTTGTCGAACAATTTCATGATTTCAGGAAGGCGATGGTTTCGGTGTTCCTCTCGCTTTAAGGCTTTCATATATTCCCTGTGAATATTTTCAAAGATTAACTTTTCCATTTTGGTCCTGGGGTTGTCATCCAATTCCAGATCATTAGTGGCTAATTTTTCTGCTACATCAAATTTTTTATTTTTAACATCATTTTTCGGCTGGCTAAAGCCGAGCGAGTGAATTTCAGCATTGTCACAAATGGTGATGTTCTCGACACTTTGGCTCAAATTTGATGCACCAATCGAGCATTTTTTGTTCGGACTTTGGCAAAAAACTAGAAATTGGGGCCTCTGATCCTCAATGTTCATGCTATTTTCTGTATTTTTATGTTCGCAATTTACGTTTGTTGATTGTGTAGGTAAATTTTGAATGAAATTTAATTCAGGCTCTGCCATTACATCATCGTCAACATTCAGCTCATTATTCTATGATTACGAAATAGTAATTTTTATTTTGAAAATGTTGTAAAATTAAATTAATTCTGTGATTTACCTTTAACAAAATATGTAGAATTAATTCGCTACAAGAAAAAAATGATGCACAATTTTAATGTTTCGTAGATTTAGTTTTAAATTAAAAAAAAATGAAAGAGGTATTTTTTTGAAGGGATTTTATTTCAAAATAGTAGAAAAAATTTCCATCAAAACAGATTTAGGAACATCATAGAAGCGAAATACATAAAAAGCTGCATTAACGCTACAATTACGTAATCGAAGCCTTTAAATAAACGAGATGGAAATATTATTACATTTATGCTAAAAAAAAAGAGAAATGACAGATTCAAATCAAGGACTAGGATTTAAGCGAACACTAAAAGCAAATTTTAGCCATTTTAAACCAAAAATTAAAGTTTCAAGCAAGTATTTTAATGATAAGCCTAATTCTTTTATAAACTTGCCATTTATGCACTGGATTAAAATCCAAATGCTAAAGCCTTTTTTTGTGAATTTTACTTCTTTTTTTTTTTTTTGAAAAAAATATTTATTTTCTAATTAATTACACAAATTTTGCTTCAATTCTAAAGCCGTTCTTGGATCTTATACAATTGTACCCTTTTTAAATAAAAAAACATTAGATTTTTGAATAAAAAGAAAACCAGTGGAAAATATTTTAAAACTTAAATTTTAAATGCCGACCATTTCTAGTTATTAAATAGTTCAAAATTAGATAACTGGATTTGGTGCGAAATGCAAATAGTTTGTAACTTGATCTTGGTTTGATCAAATCAAAGATATATATTTACAACAAATATCTAAGCATATTGAAATAATTATAAAACTTTTCTTTTAATTATGAAATTGATAATTTTATTTTTTTAATACAAAATAGTCGTCAATTTTTTCCTAATTTTATTAATATAATAAATTCAAAAAAATATTTAAAATATACACCACTGGAGTCAAAAATATAAATGAATAAAAAATAAAAAAATAATCAAGCGTTCTAAACTAAATCTTTAAATTGTGCATCAAAATTTGTCATCAAAGAAAAAAACCAATTAGATAAAAACACGTTTAAAAAAAAAAAAAAAACTAAAATCTCAAATTGATGTAAGATTTATAGACTTGTCATTTATTCACTATAAAATTTTGTTTTAACTAATTTAGCTTACAATTTGATTTTTGGACAATAACTTTTGTTTAAAATTAGCAGATGGTTGAGTTTGGTTAGCAAACTTTTCCAAAATGATGTCATTTGATTGAGGAACCCGTTTTCTTTCTTTGACTTCAGGCCTACTTGAATTGGTTGAATCGGTTCGAAAACTAGCTCGTTCAATGTGTTCACTCTCATTTGCACTAAAAGGCTCTTCAATTTCGATAACTTTTTGTCTAATTCTGGGCCTTTCGTACGCCTCAAAATCAATGTCAACCATGTTCTCATTGAAATCAACTTTTCTCATTTGTTTTTGAGTATAACTATCCTGAGATGTATTTCTTTGTTTTATTATAGACTTTGGACTGACATTTTGATCCTGAACTAGCACCATGTCATTTTGGCTCAATTTTTTTTTTAAAGTATCCGGCAGATCAAGTTTAGTGCTGGATGAGACAGGTTCTGGATCTTTGGCCTCATAGCGAAACATTTTGGGAATTTTATCAACCGAAAATCTGTACGAATCGTTCAATTCAGGATTATTTGGAATATTTTTTTCATATAAATTTTTTTTCAAATTCGATTTTGGTTCCTTATTAGGCTGATCTATTTTAAACAATGCTGGTATCTGTTTAATAGAGTATTCACTCATCTGTGGAAGTTGTTCATTTAATTTACTGCTATTTTGCATGAGACTTTTTTTAAAATTAGCTACCGCTTCTCCTTTCGGAGCACTTATTTTTAAATTAGTTGGAATTTGATCTAATCCGGAGTTTTTTTGGTCAATAAAATTATTTTTTTTTAAATTTGATGCCATATCTCTTGTCGGAGGATCTTTAAACAAAGCAGGATTTTTTTTAATCAAATTATTCTCTTGCTGTTTGTCGCCAATGTGGCCAAAATTAGTCCTAGATTTAGGCTGTATTTTAGGTGAACTTGCTTTGAATGTTGCAGAATTCAACTTTACCGGACTCTCTTCCAATTGAGTAAAAGAATCGTTCAGTTCCGGGTTATTGGGAATATTTTTTTCACTGTGATTTTTCCTTAGATCACCAGAACTAAATTTAGGGAGTTGTCTGATTGAAAAATCTCCAATTTCTTTGGTATTTTTTGACAAATCAGGACTTGATTGAAGCATGGGTCTTGGACTTAAATTTTTAGAATAAGAAAATCTCACACTGCTATTATTACTTTCACTATTAAACCCTAAATCTTCTTCTTTGACCACATTTTCATCATCACATCTAACACCAAATGGTTTCTGTGCTAAATTAATATCGCTGTGGTTGTAAATGTCTTCGGCAAGTTTTCTGTCAAATTTAGGTGACGAAGAGTTGGAGTCTAATTCTAAATTTTCAATCAAATACTTAGGTACAGTACGATATTCTTCATTTCCCGTTTCAGGATTAATAATTTGAATGGTGAATTTTTCGGGTGCATCCTTAGCTGAAATGCCTGTCACAGTTGTCTTGTTATTTATTACAGATGTCATTTCCATAGTCGATTTGACCAATTTTTTCTTATCCAAATCTTCATTGTCTGTCTCTTTGTCTTCATCTATTTTATCAACTCTCAAACTTGATGTGACATGTTCTTGTTTGTCAAGATGGGTGTCGTACTCGCTGGTCTGAGTGTAGCCTATTGAATAGTCCTTTTTGTTCTGTATACTGAATCTTTCTTTGATTTTATTGCTTCCTTCCGGGTCACTTTTAATTGTTGCCTTGGTCTTAGCAATTAATAATTGATGCAAAGGGGAACTTTCAGCTGATGAGTAGTCATCGATTGTCTGAGTAGACCGATGGATTGAGTTTGATGTGTATAAAGTCTGTGATCCGATTGATCTTGTGGTGGCAATTGGTACTTGCTTGCGGTGTGAAGAAATTGACCGGGAACGCGGAACAGGTATAGAGGGATCATTGTAGCGGGAAAAACTAGTAAACTCTGTACAAGGATCATAAGAATATTTTTCAATGGGGCAGTCGTCATTTAGCAAAATGCTCAGTTGTTCCTGTCGTTCCTCCTCAGTCATGTAGGTAAAGCCTAGAACCTCAACCTCGGAATAAACAGCGTCCATTTGTCCCTTGACTTTGATATCCTTGAAGCTGAGATCGGTCTGTATTTGACTGTCCGAGTATTGTGTAACTCTTGGTCGTTGCACGTTCAAAGGAACAACACCATTGTAGCTGGGATACTTTTGGGCTCTTGGTGGATCCATTTTTGGAATTTTTTCAAAGGTTACTTTATTGACATTGACCAATACTTGATCAGGTGATATGTTGTAATCTTGATCGAGCAACTCACTGATTTGTTTGTGCAGGTCAGGACGCAGAATTTCGTCTTTTTTAAGAATAGAGCCTTATAGAAAGATGATGAATAATTAAAATATGTGATATCAAATAATTACTTTTTTGTTTTTTTGAATCAGGTATATTCATCTCTCTCTCATTTGGGACTCAAAAATTTATTTGAAATTTCGAAATATTTCATAAAATTTTCGCCTAATCTTTCTTTTTCTTTAAAAAAAAATTTGATAATAAAAAACTATGTCGTAGTTTATAATGTAGGTAAATATTTTTAGGTAAGCACAAGCTGAAAATATTGGCGATAAAAAAAAAGAGTTGAAAAAATAATCTATGCAGGTAACAGATCGTTTTATTATGGGAGAAAAAAATTCTCCGAGATAAAGAGTGGAAATAAAGCGGGAGTACTAGAGCGCATGGATCTTAATTTGGTAAACATTGAATGAAAATTATGAAAAATCATTTGAAAATTCAACCATATTAGTTATGTATTGATTATGTAATAGTAAAATTTAAATTAAGATTTTGTTTTATTTTCGAAATCTCAAATTTTGTATCATTTAAATTTCTATTTTTTATTTTGTCAAATATTGTCATTTTGATATTTCAAAATGGTTTTTTTTGTAACAAAAAAAAACTAATAGCTTAAATAATCAGTTGGATGAAAGAAGGTTGAGCTTTGAAATAATTAATTTAATTTGTTATGTAATATTTAGATACAGTTACATGCTAACTTTAATTATTCCTTTTTCCAAAATTGACATGAACATTTAAAAAGCCAAACAATATTTTTAATTAAAATTTAAATTCGTTTGAATAAAAGCAAAAAATAACAGGTTAACTAAAAGTTATTTGGAAAATTTTGATCATCCATTCAAATTATAAATCTATCTTCCGGTTTTTGGTTCTATAAAATTATAATTTTTGAAAATTAAATATCAGAAAAGTAACGTTTAAAATATGTCAATCGAGAAATTAAGATTTAATTAAGTAATAAAAAATTCAAATTTAGAAATTTTAAATTTTCCTAACCTAATAAAGATATGTCGCTCTCATAAAACATTCGAGTGATAATTTGAAAAAAAAATATTAATTAAAAAGTTGCATCCAATTTTTTTGTTTCTTAACAATCAGCAAATTGAAAATTTTCTCCCAATTAAATGCATTTTTTCAACTAACATTCTATTAAAAACAATTCAACTTAATGATTCATAAAATTTTTTTTATTCACAGTCATGAAAATTAAAAACTAAAAATCATTTTTTTATTCTTTAATTGAACTTAAGCAATTAAAAAAAAAACTTAATTTTCTAGAAATTCTTTGAATAATATCTTAAAAGCATAATTTAGATAATATTTGAATCTTGAAAAAATTCAAATAAATAAAATTAATTTAATTAATTAAATATGATTCAAACTAACTGTAAAACTAGTTCTATGACTAAACCAAAATAAATTTTTTTTTGTATTCTCCTGCTTTAAATATTGAAATTGTTTATTTTTACAAGAAAATCGGGCTCTTGTTTCCCATTATTTTGCATTCATTAAATAAGCTCATTAAACATTCATTTTGATTATAATATCGATTTTTACCTTTTTGAGTGCTTGGTAAATATAAAAATTACGCAATACTGAATCATTTTAAAAAAACGCTTAATTAACTCAAAGTTGACATTAGACTTTGTCACATATAAAACCCTAGTGAAACACAAAAATATAAAATTACAAATTAAATAGACAGTAATTGCATTTATCTCTCTGAATTTGGAAAAAAAAATTTGTTAAAATTGTTGTGCTAACCTGTTTCACAAAAGTTGGTTTATCTTGTAATAAAAATTCATTCTTCAATTAAAATATAAAGCGCGAGTTAACTTAAAAAATAATTTTAGATAATGATGAGAATAAGAGTGAGAGTCGTTTCGAATTACTTTGGGTCTTGAATGCGAATATTTTGACTTTTGCCTATTTCCTTGTCTTGAGTATCTTAGAGATTGAAATGTCAAGCTGAAATAACTTATTTTGGGACAAAAAATTAATGTCTTGTCCTTCTGAGGATTGAAAATAAAATACAAAAAATAGATGCTTGGGCTTTCTTCTAATTTTTTTTGCTAAGGTAAATCAGAAAATTAAGGTATACGCTTTTATTTTTATGATTCCTTTGAGCAAAATTACTTAATTTCATTGTTTGCTTAAAAAACATGAAATTTAAAATTGAAATAACATGAAACTTAATTGAAAATTTATGACTTTAGAATTTCGATTAATTTAAAATTTTACAGGCACATTTAAAAGTATTCTCAAAAGTCGCTTTATTCAATCCATAATTTAAAACAAACATAATCTGGAACTTAAAATATTTTTTCAAATTAAATTTTATTTAATCTCGATTCTGATTTTATCTTTTTTTAGAATAAAATCTAGAAAAAAAAATCAAAAAAAAGTCTGTACTAAATTTTAGCTATCACTGAGAGAGCCTAAAAAATCGTAATAAATTAGATAAAGTAACGGGATCTATTTATCAAGTGTAACTTACAAGCTATTATTTTCAAGTTAAGCAAATTTTTTGATTTATTTAAATATGGTTTTAAACGGCAATTTAATAATTCAATGAAATAAAGTTTAAACTTTTTATGAAAAAAAAATTCGAAATAAATAAATTTTTATTGTAATTTTATTCAAAATTAAAACTTCTAAAATAAAAAGTAATTTTTGTTAAGAGCCTCTACCTTTTTACTAAAAGGTTGCTCGGTTAATAAGAAAAATTAATCGATCCCGTGTCAGCAGGAATTTTTGCAAAGACTCATTTGACTTTTTCAATGAAGCGGTATTTAAAAAAATTTATTCAAAATAAAATCTTAAATGCATGATCAATATACTGGCAGAAATAAATTTAGCAAATGAATGTTTTAGGAGGATTTTTGTCCATGTAATCGCCAAAACTCGGGGCTGTGTGTGAACAAACCGGCAGACTTCGAGTCGTGTCTCCATACGTATTTCCGAATTCAAATTTGCGTCCTCAAATACAATTAAGTAATTTTTAGTTTAAATTTAACTAAAAAATTTTACCATGAATATATCCCTTTTTTAAATAAAAAAAAATAATTTTGACTTAGAAAATAGAAAAAAAATTACTGTGTATTTCGGTATCATTCCGGGTTTTACATATATTTTTTTACTAGCTGTCTTCGATACATCCAGATAGTCAACCATAGACTCAGGTCTTTGCAGAAAAGAAAAAATGGACAAATTTGAATTAAAGCTCGAAAGAAAGATACCTTTCGAAATGAACACTCTTTTTCAAATCTATTGAAGTCTTTGATCTCAAGTAGTCATTTTGGAACTGATTCAAGCCTCTCTCTGTGGTTAGGTGGTATCTGGAACCAAGACCGAGTTCTGTTGGCTTTATTTTCGGAATGTATCCAGTGTATCCCGGAATTGGTGGTTCAGTAAACTGACGTTTGTCATCTTACAAAAAAATTTTATTCTTTTTTTAAATAATATTTTTTTTTTAATAAAAAAATAGTCTACTTTGATAATTTGTTAAATCTCGATCAGTTTTTAATGCCAATTTTTCTCTCAGATCATGACTGTCAGCAATCGGAGTATATTTAGGCTGTGAGTTTACATAAGTCATTAAATCACTGTCTTTTTTCAACTTGGAATCTTTTTCAAGCAAGAAATTTTCTATACAATCATCGCACTCAATTTTGTATCTATCACTAAAGTGAAACTTTCTTGATGGAATGTAGCCTAGACAAAGGCTTAAAATTCATTAAAAAAATGGTCAGCGAGAAAGTACCCGTGTATCCTGGTACCATGGTTTCGGTCAATTTATTACCAGTTGTTGCTTTGGGCAAAGCAGATTTGAAAGACCTGGTCTCGGCCGATACCGATGGTAAATCTAAAGCAGACTTGTGACGCTGTTTAATTGATGCAAACTTTTCAGCTAGAATGTGTGTTTGGTCACCATAAGTGTGACCACTGTTGTATTTAAACTGATGGATGTAGCCACCGTATCTAGGAAAAAGATGTTGCTAGAGGGTGAATTTTAAATTTAATGAATGGGTACCCAGGAACCTCTGTGCCAGGCTTCAAATTGGAAAAACTTCGACGCGCTTCAATGGTTGGTCCGCCACCAAATGTTATCGTAGTCATTATGCAAAGTTATCTAACAATTGACAATAAATCGATTGTTTTTATAAGTTTTCTGTTTTTTTAAAGTTATTTGCTAAAGAAAATCTCTAAGTTATTTTTTTAAAAAATGGTTTTGCCAAAACATCCAACTGTCGTTATAGCATAATCAGGGTTTAGTTTGGAAATTTTAAAATAAATTTTACTTCTTAGAAACTTGTTTTTTATTAATGCAAGAACTAATTGCTTTTTATTAGAAACTTTAACAGATTTCCATAGTAACTTTTTTTGTAAATGGTAGAAATTAGAGCATAGTTACCACAACATGATGGCAAAGGCTTGTAAAATGAGTTTATGCTATTTTTTGAAATAAATTGTGAATTGATGATTAGATTTGAGAAATTTAAAAACAATTCTTAATGTTTTTTTCAAATAAAGTCATTTCCGTAGATTAATTTGCTTAAGAAATACTTTTTTGGAAAATGAAGTCCTATCTGGTTTACATGCGAATTTGAATGTAGTTTTAGAACTATACGAGAAAATAAAAATGTGTACGAGTTTTAAATAGAATCCTTAGTAATAAATACTTGATTAGAACTTGGTTTTTTATTTTGTTTGCCAGTGGCATAATTTAATTATTTCTTTAAATAAAATTTTCTATGATTCAAAAACTTGCACTTATTTTTTAATTACTAATTTTCTTTAGGTACAACTTTTAAGTCTAGAAAAAAATAGATAGATGTATTAGCCGGAGGTCTTTAACACTAAAAAAACAAAAAAAAAATACTGATTTTTACTGAAAGAATTTAAGGTACGGTAAATAAAAATATTTTTGTTGTATCAATGATTTCCATAAAAATTCATTTTTACTTTGAAACTTTGTTACAATTAAATTTAGTAGATGGTTCCAGTTAATAGCTTATGTCTTTGGTTCTTGTCAAAAATTATATCTGCATGATTTGTTCATGCTAAATAATAAAGGATCAGAATCAGTGAAAAATGCATAGAAGAATTTTTTAACATTTTTTAACTATCCTTACATATCTTTAAAGAATAAAACAACATGAAACTAAACTAGACCGACAATTTAAAACCTTAATTAAATAGATTTTTATTTTTTTAAATTTAAATTAAAAAAATGAAAAAAAAGTAATATTAAAATAAACATTGAATGCAATGAATAAACATTAGAGAAATTAAAATTGTTTAGAATATGTTTTTTTATATTTTAAATTATTTTAAAGTAATCTACACGATTAATAAGAATTAGTTTGATTAGAATTTCACTCAATAAATTCTTTTTTCTTTTTACTATTAAATTCTTCGATTTGTATAGGCCTACTAGATTTTAATCTAAATAAATTTAATCATTTAACCACACAAATTTAATAAAAATAAAAATTATTTAAAAATTCGATCCATTGTATTCTTCAAGCATCACTCTGAAAGAAAAAGCTTATATTTTTATTTTATTAGGATATACCCTCATATATTATTATTTATTTGACTGTATATTTATTTTTATTAAAATTTTAATAATAAGTTTAAAAGCTCCTTAGGATCATAACATAAAATAAACAATTAAATACACTTAAAGTGGATAAATTTTGATCGCAATTTTATTAAAAAAAATTTACAAAATTTAGTTGATTTTAAATTATTTTATTACAAGTTCAAAATTTTACCAATAGATTTTTTGAAACTTCGAATAAATTTTCCTAGAAATAAATAATTTTGTTTAATTTTATTAAATATCTCTGAATTATTTTCTTAAAAAGGACGAAAAAGATTTTATTTGATATTTTTGAAATTTCAAATTTAACTTAAATTTTACTTTTAAATAACTCAGTCTTTCTTTGGAAAAGTAACACCTTACAATCAAGGTCATCTAATCAGATAAAATAAATGAGATATAGAAAAAAATTAAAAAAATTAACTGAGCATAAATGCATTTATGAGAGCTCTTTTAGAAAACGAAGTGATAATAAATTCCATACTCTTTTGACATAAACTCTTCAAAAAAATATTAATGTTTTGATTTTATTCGTTTCCACTAATTCTAGTTTTTTTAGAGAATTAAAAAATTTGGTAATATAATTTTAAGGTGTTTTTAGAGTTTTCTTCAAGTATTCTTAAATTATTATTTGAAATATTTTTGCAAAACAATTCTTCCAAGTTTTCTCGAATATTGTTTACTAAATTTTGTGCTCTTTTTGGCCAATATATAAAAACATTTTGTATACAATTATTTAAAAAAATGGTGATGAAAAATATTCGTGATGCATTCTGTAATTCGGTTTACTAAACACTTAAAAATTTTGTGAATCTAAAACTTGATGCCTTAATTTGTCCCATACTTTAAAGCTCAAAAAAATAATTAAAAACTTAGGAAAAAATTTTGAATTTTAGGATATTTTCTTAAAAATATTGAAGAGCTGAACCCAAAAACATCAAAAATCGTAACTTTCTTTAAATTTAAGTTCCAAGTCATAATCAATATACTTAAAATGGTCAATTTTTAAGATTCTTTTTTTAAAACAATCGCAATAATGTAAAAAAAATTGTAAGTTTTATCATTGAATTATGAAATTGATTTTATAGCCCTTAAAAACAAAAATACAAGGGTTGCTGTTGTTTCAAATCCCCAATTATCCTCATGTCATTCGGGACCTAGACGAGAAAAAAAGAATAATTTATGTCCTTCTTTGGAACAAGAAAGTTATTTTGTGAAACATATTCGATGTATATTTATCATTTTAACAGAATAAAAAAAATATACTCTAAACTAAAAATTTGTTTTTTTTTTTCATTTGCCTTCATTTCCTTTATACAAATATAATTTTTTTTTACTTAACTAGCATTTTTTTGGTATCTTTATTTTGACTGTTTTAATAAAATTATAAAAAATCTTAAAAATTGACCAAAAAATGAGTATTTTAAATATATAATATTGATAAAAACTTTGACCCTTTATATTTATTTAAAGAAAGCTCCGATTTTGATGTTTCTGGGCACAGCTCGTCAAGATTATTAAGAAAATATTCCAAAATTCATAATTGAATTTTGTTATATATTGCTCCATATCATTTGCTCCAAAACAAATAATTCAAATCAACATTATGGCTAAATAAGCAACGAAAAAATGTAGTCTAGAAATAAACAAGCCTAATTAAGTAAAATTTAAATAAAAATAATAATTATTATTATACTTGAGAACTCGTTCCGGCTTTAGCTAGACTTTTAAAAAAGTCTTAGTCTCTCAAGAATACGTCTTGATTAGCTTAAAAAATTTAAATTTATTTTGACTTGAACTGTGATTTTGATTCATAAGTAAGTGATTTGTATCTAATGTAATAAATTTAGAATTTATATTTCAGTTAAAATTGCTCTTCATAAATCTTTCTCAAGCGTATCGATCCTTAGATATAGATTACAATCTAAAATCGCTTATTCTTAATTAATATTTAATATTTTTCTAAAGAAATAATTATTGTTTTCGACGAAAATATCAAACTGGTGCGTCAAAATATTAAAACGTTTTTTAGATACTTAATTACGTTTGAAGATCTTTACATGAGCGCAGAAGAAATATCCATAATTTTTTTACCAAAACCCTAATTTACAGTTTTAATTTGAAAAAGTCTAAGAAGTTAATACCTTAAATTAAACTTAGTTTGAACACCATAAATATTAAACGAGACTTATTAGATAGGAACTAATAAGACTAAGAAAAGATTAGATTGAGAGGGATTCTCAATTTGTTTTACAGTATTGATTTGACATGATGTTTTTGGAAAATTTTACGGAAAATTACTTAAATTTACGTAAAAAAGTAGAAATTTAAGTTATTTAACGTAAATTTTAGGATTTTTTTCAGATGAATTTCGTAAATTATTTGTTATGTAAATTAAAAAAAAAACCGTAATTACTGCTTTTTTACGTAAGTTTACGTAATTTTTCATAAAATTTACCAAAAACATCGAGTCAAATCAAAACTGTACAATTTAAAAACATAATATGTGGAAATCGGAGATAGTTACATTTTAAGCGAGTAATAAATTAGATTTAAATTTTGGTGAACAATCAGGCTCGCAATGAATCTTATACTCACTTTTTAAGAAAGTAAATACATTTAATTAAATTTTATTATTTAATTGATTTAAAATACCAGCCATTAAGTTTAAAACTTCAAAAAAATATAATTCTTTATACCAAAAAAAATGCTTAATTAATTCCAAAACTTGAATATTTTTTTAACCTTTGATTATTAAAGAAAACAAGTTGTTTTTTTAAACAACTAGAGTTAATGAGTTGGGCCATTTTTTTTATATTAAAATTTTCTTTTAAAGATTTTAATGTTCATTTCTTTTAAAAATGATCCAAAAATTGATTTAATAAAAATGATCATAAAGAAAAATGTAAAAAAAAAATTCAAGATGATCCGGTTTTGATAATCTTGATTAGAGAAGCTGAATTGTTTTGTTTGATTGCTTGCCTAGCACTCGAAACTAAATCTGATTTATATTTTCCCACTACAAAAAAGCAAAATTAATTAAGCTTTTAAGGTTGTTATTTAATCATACTTCTTAAATTTCCAGCTTTTTGAATGAATTGATTCAATGACTTGACATTTTCTAATAATTCCTTGTGATTATTGCTTCTAATTTTGTATCCGTTTATCAAATCTCGGTTCATATTCATCAATTCAAAATAATGACGCTTCATTCCAACACTGAAAATAAAAAAAATAAAAAAAAAATTCTTTTATTTTTTTAGTTAAAATTTTGGATAGAGTCTCCGGTTAGTTGGAATTAATCGAAGTTTTCCCTTTCAATCTCTTACTTGTTGTTATTAAATTTTATCTAAAAAATTGCAAAACTTATTAAGGTCATTTATTCAATTTTCTAGCCATCATTTTTAGTCTATGTAAAATTTATTTCAATTCGATTAATTTTAATAAATTTTGAAAACAACATGATCAATAATCAATTTGTCAATAAATCAATTATTTTAGATACAAATCTAATTATTTAATTTTAAATTTTCGAATAAAAAAAATTATTTAAAAAAAATTTTTAAATTTGAACCCTTTAAAATATTAAACTCTAAAATTTAACTATAAACCTGTGAACCTTACTTCTATAGTATGCAAACTTTTTGAGAGACTGATAAGAGATTCAATTGTTGTACACTTAATCTCGCATCAATCGATATATAATGAAGAAGCAGGATTTGTTCCAAAAAAGTAATGCAAAACTAATATCCTAGAGACATTTTATGTCATCACATGAGAAATGTCAAAGGACAAATCTTAGTATTCATTGATTTTGCGAAAGCTTTTGATTTAAGTGCCTCATGCCACACTATTGGCAAAAGTGAAAGCATGCGGAAAAAAGGGAAGCTTCTAAAAGAGATCGAGAATCATAAATAATCATTTTAAAAATTATATCATTTAGCTTTTTGGTTATTTAAAGGGAAAAAAAAACTCTATTTTATAAAATTTGTTTTAATTTTTAATTTAATTATAATTAAATAAATAATTTAATAATTTAATTGAATTTCTGTTGCATATTAAAAAATCTTTTCATTTCAAATTTACAGTACAACACAATCAACATAAATCTGAGGTAACTATGAATTGCATCTGATTTACATTAAAGTTGATCCAATTTTGGATGTATATTTGATGAAGATATGATGATAAATACAATGATGTTAGTTTTTAAAGATAATTTAAAGATTAACTGATGAAAATCAATTAAAACAAATTAATTGATGAAAATTTGAAGTGAAGTTAAAGAATATTTTTTTTTTAATTTTCATCATTTAAATACTAAAAATTGAAAAAAGCTTCTTTTTAGAAATTCAATAATGATAGACTGATAAAAGATCAACTAATTAATATTTTTTATTATGATTTTTAGTTTTTTTAATTGAAATATGAATCGTATTAATTTAATTTGGTTATTGAAAAAAACTAAAATAATTTTTTTTCAATTAATAAAAATTTTAACTTGAAACAATTAAATTAAGTTAATATTAGTTTTCATTCTAAATATTTAAAGTAATTCATCAAAGTTTTGTAATTTATTTTACTGTGATCAAGGGCGATAAATTAATCATTTAAATATATTTTTTTATTTTATTTTCATTTTCAAGAAAAATAGAAAACCCTAAATGCAAACAATAAATAGAATTTAATATTTTTTTTTCAAAATTTTGTTAATTGTCAAGGGAAAGAATAAAGTTTTATTAGGTAAACCTGCCATGACTTACAAACTTTGATAATGGCTTACATGAATTCAAATCAAATTTTATCACTTATAAAAAAAAGACTATTTTTTAAGACTTATTTTCAATCACATAATATTAATGTATACAACATAAAAAGATGAACTTATCAGATAAAATGTATTATATGTACTATTTAAAATAATTATTTACTAGATAATAAATTTTACACCTAAATAAAATTATTAACTAATAGAATTAATAGACACATTGATAGCGAAAAAAAATTAATTGCTAGATAATTATTAATTTTATAATTTATATTTTTAATGTTATAAAAAATGTCATTAGATTTATTTTTCTAAAATTTTTTGACATGTTTTTTTCAAATTCTGAATTAGTCTTGTAGTTCCTTAAGTTTTTTGTAACCTTGGTACATGAGTCAAATTTATACTTGTAAATTTATTACTTACATGTCATCCATTAATCGGGAATCTTCAGCACGTACTACCAAACTCCGAATCAAATTAGAATGATCAGCCATTTGTGAAGTCAATTGCTGTCGAACATTGTTAAATTGTTCTATTTGAATCAGAATTTGTTGTAGATTTTCCAACTCATTTGGAAAATCACAATTTGACTGTAAATCACTAATTTTCAGATATGTACATAGCGATTGAATTAGATTTCCGGCAAGTTCCATGTCATCGGTTTTAATGGTCATCTGACCATTGAGTTCCATGTTTAAAATTAAAGATCGATTGTCTCTCAGAGCCATGAAAGCAATATTTATACTTGACTCAGCTTCGTATTCTTCGTCAAGAATGAAATTATTATTTATCCAAAGAACTACCTAAAAAGAAAGATGATAGTAAAGAATTTAAATATTTTTTTTTCAAATTACTCTATGGATTCGTTCACTAATCGTAAAAGTAACATGACTCTGAGGATCTTTTGTTTCTGTTAACTCTATCTTTTTGTACATGGCAAATGTCGGAATTAATCGCATTTGTTCAATTACGTGAAATTGGGTCCTATAAAATAAATCATTTTAGTACAAATGACTTTTCTTTGGAAATTAAGAATATTACGAATTTTCGTATCCAACCAGTATGTGCATGTGAACATCTACAGATAGATCTTTTGGTATAGTCAATGGAATAGTCAAATCATTTCTCAATTGATTATATGGTGGGTGTCTTCATAAGTAAAGAAAAAATAAATTAAAAAATTTGAAAAAAGATAGAAATTACACTACGTAGCTCTCGCCTTTGAAAATACCTTCGGCAAAATTTATTACTGCTCTGATAATAGTATCTTAAAAAGGAAAAAACTGAAATTTCTTTTTTTAAATTTTATTCAATAAATACCGTTATTTGTTTTCATTATAATAGCCACATGTCCTTTAACTGAGCCATTTTGCATTACAGTTGTGAATTTAGATTGAATTTGAGTATTCGCCTTAAAATTAAAATATAATTACATGATTTTATGTGAACAATAGCTCTTCTTAATGTGTCCAGATATTTTTTCAGCTTGTTTATAACAATTTTTCATAAAAAAAATTATAAAATTAAAAATTTAAGCCAAATTTAATTTTAAGTTGTCATTAAAAAAAATAATAAAAATAGTAACGAGCCTTACATTTTATTAAACTCTTCAAAATTAAGTTTCCCTAAGTAAAAAAAAATAAGTTTCGAAATAGAAAAGATTTTTTTTCGGATTCTACCAAAAAGTGACAACTAAATAAATTTCCTATTTTTGCAAGAAATTAAAAAACCATGATGTTCGTGATGGTAGTCAGACCTTTACGACAAAGTCATATTCGACAATTTTAACTAAATGAAATAACAAATTTTATTAGTAAAGATTAATTAAAGGATCAGGTAAACGGGATCCGGGTCTGATCCCTGGTTTAGAAATTCGGATGTGTACTAGTTTTAGAAAACTATAAGTAAAATAATTAAATGAATAAGTGTTGGCTAGATTTTCGTAGATTTATCTATCAAAATTCTGGGTATTACGATAGTCGTGTCTGTCCTGTGGATATTTTTGATAATAATACTGAAATTAAATTTCAAAAATTTTTTTTTCAAAAATTATTTGTGCTATTTAATTTGGTTAAAATTGTCGGATAGGACTGCCAGTCTTATTGATCCATGACTAAAAAATTTTCTTTAAAAAATATACATTTTAGAGCAACTTTCTTTGATGTGAAGTATTATGGTATTTGTTTTTTACTAATAAATAATAATTGATTATAAAAATTTAACAGTTAAAAAAAATAAAATCGTACTTGTTAAATTTGTTGTAAATTATTTTTTTATTTTAGGTTTTTTTTTTCACACAACTTCACCTTTATCAATCAGATTTTAAATGTCCTTTTTTCAAATTGAAGACAAAAAAACTTAAATTAAAAATTAGAAATTTTCCCTTTTTTTAACCTAAAATAATTTTTTTTGTTTTTCTTAAAATAAAGAATCAATAAGATTTAAATAGATTATTGATTTGATTTTCAAAAAAAAAAGAAAATAAAAGGTAAAAAAGGTGCAACAAAGTGTGTTACACTATGTTGCAGTATCTTTTCTATTTTTTTTTTTTAATTTATCAAAAAATTAAGAATTTTTGCTCAATTTAAATTTAATTTCTCAACACCAAATAGACATAGAAACACAAACTTCGTCTACCAAATGTCCTTAATATTTTTAGATGATAATGAAGATAACGAATTATAAAATTTAACTGATCTGGAAAGTATTAAGGTAATAAGAATCCTTGAGTGACCAAATATACCATTCACGAAATTTTTTTTTGCTATTCGCCAGTCAAAAATTCAACAAGTCCCAACTAAGGCTAGTTGGAAAAAAATCCAAGTTAAAACCTAAACTTTAAAAATAACTCTCATTGACTTACAAGTCTTTCACTTTTAAGCCTGGGAAAACCTGGAAAATTTTTATTTAAGATCATAAATAAACTCCTGTTTTAATTAAATAAAAAAAATAGGGTTTAAAAATTTTTAAAATGAACACAATAATAAAACAAATCTTGCATTAATTTATTACAGGTATTCCAGTTGATTGTTCACCAAACTCGTCGAATTTAGTTTGAACAGATGGCTTGGATGCTTCTTCCAAATTATTCAATTCTAGCATTAAATTCTAAAAAATAATAATTTTAATTTTTCTCAGAATTTTCTTCAAATCCAAAAATACTTGTTTCCTTTGAGCCATATCTCGAATGGCATCCTGGTTGACATTTCTATCCGATGTCATGTTAATAACATCAGAAGGCATTGGTTTATATCCTCTGACTTCCCCTTCAGTTGAACAACAAATTAATTGATCTATGCCATCCATTTTATAGTCCGCCTTTACATAAATCATTAAAAATAGCCTCAAAGCCAAAATTTAAACCAATACATTGATAATTCCGGCAACCGAATGATCCATGTTACATTTGAAGACAATTTCTCCATTTTTTATATTTCTTGCATCAATTTTCCCACTACTCCATCCAGTAATCAATTCAGGCACACCATCGGCATTGATGTCAAAATTATGAATAGCCATTACATTATTCCTGCTCTAAACTAATTTTTTAACTCACTATTTTTACTGGTTCCAAATTTTACCTTAATCCGCCAAGTTCTAATATTTTTGTCATACACTCCTACGGATCCATTGGCCAAAGCATAGCCAAAATTATTTGAAGTCAATCTAACAAGGTCCAAGATTGCCTAGATAAAGTAACCTTTGAAAAAGTGTTGACAAAATTTTGTCTAATTCTACCTCTGTTTCGGACATTTCACCAATAATCTCATCATCTTTAAATATTCTTATGTCAAAATCTTCTGAACCGACCAGAAGTTCATTGTGACTATCGCTATCGAAGTCAATAAGCTCTAAGGAACAAACATTATCTCCTGTTACAGTCCACAGAACTTCCTCGCCGATGTTATTCAAAGCAATAATTGAACAGTTTCCTCCTACAATCACAACTGGATCTTTCATGGTTCCAAAGTGTCCACATTTTATTGCATTTGCTCCATCTGGCAACTAATTTTATGAAATAGATGAAATAAAATTTGAGGAAAATAAATTTAACTATTTTAGTATTTTAGTATTCAAAAAAGAATGCTCAAAAGTTTGACAAGTTAAAAAAAATGCTCTCATTAAGCAAATTTAACCAAATTTTGCAAATAAATTTAATAGACTCTGATAGGTCAGAAAACTAAAAAATCTAGTTGCTTGGTTTATTAGCAAAAAGATCAATCTGGAGCATTTTTACCCGTAAATGACATGTGTCATCCAATTGTTATCTTTATAATATATATGGTGTTTTTAGACTTATAGTAAAATTTTTTATAAAATTTTGAAAAAGAATGAAAAAAGTGGCATGTTTCAAATTTAATTTAAAATAAATAAATGTGAATTTCTTAAAAATCTTATTAAATTGAAATAAAATAGATTGTTAATCAAACATAGAATATTTCAAACAAAGTTTGATTGTTATAAAACATAAATCTTTGAATTTTATTTTTTTTCATAAAAGTAAGAAAATTCTCAAAATAAAAACACCCTGTGTAAAGCACCGAATTTACTATTAAATATTTTTTTTTCTGATTCATTCATTTTATACCACTTCATTTTTATTAATCATTCTATTTTCTGTAAAATAAGGTTCCCATCATATTAATTACATCAAGTGTTTATTTCACTTTTTTGGTGGATTTTTTTTTAAATAAAACTTTTCTATTAGATAATGATTAAAATTAAAATTTTGATCACCCCTTAAAAATTTGATAAAGACTTAAACTATTTTTAAGCTTTTCATGGCTTAATGAGTTAAAAGAACTTTTTTTCAAAAATGAAACTTATTTTTTCACATTATAATAGCCATTCAACTTTTTTGTATCTTAAAAAATTTAATTGATAACGAATATTTTCAAAAAAATATGTTTAATATTTCAATAAAGAAATAAATAATTTTTAAAAATAAATTTGAAGCATCCCAATTTTTTCATGGTTTATCAAATTGTATGAAATTTTTACCTAAAGATGAAGAAATGAATAATATACTTAATAATCTATTTAAAGAGCGCTAGTTTTATAATGCTTAAATGTATCACTTAATAAATTCTGTAAAAGCGTTCAAAAAAAGATTAAAAAATTGTGTATGTATACACTTCTGAAAAGATTTTATTTCCTAAAAAAATACTTAACTAAATTAATTCAGATAATTAATTCGAAATTTTTAGAGGAAGTCCACAATTAAGCGAGAATTGGTCATGTTATTTATTCTAAAATAGAATTTTTATAAAATTCAATCAGCCCTTAATTTTTGTAATTTACTTTTTAATTGCTTTTAAATTTTGTCTAACACAATTGCATTTTTTATTTGTTATTTTTATAATAATTTTAAATTATTTTTATTCTTTAGACTGAAAAGAAGGTCCCAATACCCTTTCTACACAGCCTGAGGGCTACCCTCAAGTCATTTAATTAATTAATTTAATTAAATTAGCTAAATAATATAAAAATAAATAAAAAAAATATATGAAACATTCTGGTTTAACATTTTAACAAATTCTTTTAAATTTGAGTATTTTTTTTCCCTTTTCATCTACGCAATGAATTTCTATGAAAATAAAAATCGTGAAGATTTAAATTTTGGTTAATTGTTAAGTCATTTCGAAAACATTTAAAATTTTATAAACTAAAATAACTTTTGAAATACAAGACATGACCTCATTGTGCTTTTTTACCAATAAACTAAAAGATTTTTTATTTTTCTTAACTATTAAAGTCCATTTGCACACAATTTGGTTCAATTCGCTTAATAAAATTTTTTCACCTGTCAAACTTTTGAACATTCTTTTTGAACCCTGCTATTTAAATATTAAATAATTTACATCTTTGTAAAAAATATCGGTGTTATTATGAACATCGTAGGCTAGCATGTTTGTTTTTGTTCCAATAAAGAGAAGCTCATTTTCTATGGACAGGTCCAGCGAACCAGTGGTCAAGGAGCTAATCGTTGAATTTATGTTAAGCAAACTAAGATTGGAGTCCACTACTAGTTCATTGTCAGTGCGCCCAACTCCAGAAAAAGAGTATTTTTGATGCGGATTATGAATAAATACCTGAAAAAAAAGGTAATTTTTGATTTAATTTTTTTTTCAATTATTTTACTTTTCCGGCAAGAGTAGCTGCTGTTAAACAAGGATGTATGCCGTCATATTTGCCAATGGCCACTGTTCGCGAGCAGATTTTATTATTCAATTTCAAAGAAAATATTGGTACAACCATTTTTTTCAAATATTGATATCGGATTATAATATTTATTAAAAAAAATTGAAATTTAATTTTTTTTCCATTGGTCACCATGGTAACCGATGGAAATTCTGGTTTATCTCCGAACAAGATGCGTTTTTTATTGTCTTACATTATCTATTTTAATTTATGCCTAGCAGATTTAAATAAAATATTTTAATTTTATATCATTTAATTGTGAAAAGTTAAAAATTGATTTTCTCAGCTTCAAGTGCCTAGGAATTTTGTGTCACATTATGCCTTGATTGTATAATGCCCTTTTTTATGCGAGTAAAATTTTTCAATTCTCAATAATTTTTTTGTCTAATTTTGTCTATTAATAGACAAAAAAATTGTTCAAATTTATCAATTTTTAGCTCTTAGTAAAAGATAGGAGTCATGGAAATTCGTAATAGGCAAAGTTTTCATCAAGCTCGACACAGTGACCAACTATCAGCTTGCGAAAGCGATGGCTCTCAGCAGCCATCTTATCAGAAATTAAAGTAGCATTTAAATTGTAAAAATAATTATCTAAATTTAGCTCTTATTAAATTGTCTAAAGACTTTATATCTGTACATGGAATGTCAACACCAGAAATCCTAATTTTGATTTATCTGAATTAATACAGTTCGATTTGTCTAACCCACCTGAAATATGTGCTTTTGGGTAAATTCTAAAAACCAAAATCAATCAAAAAAGTTTATTTTAAAACTTTATTTAAAAAAGATTTCAGGAAATAAATTCAAAGCCTTGGCAGCGAGTTGTGGATTTTTTTTTCAACGATCCTTGGACAAACAAACTTGACAGTCTTTTAGGTGAAATGAACTTTGCGAGAGTAGAACAACAAAATTTTTGAATTTTTTTAAAAATTTATTTGATTAATTTAATTAGGTTCAGTCAACTCGGCTGGTTGGAATATTATTGAATATCTATATTAGAAAAAATCTTTTGCCACATCTAATTTGTTGTTCCGATGACTGGATTCGTCTTGGTCTTTTCGGTATTTGGGTAATTTCCTTTTTATTTTTTCGTTTAAACAAGAAAAATAAATAAACTTTAAAATAGGGAAATAAAGGTGCAAATATTTGCACATTTAAAATTGGTGGCACTAATATTTGTTTTGTTAATACACATTTATCAGCACATGAGCATCAGGATAAAGAAAGATTGATTGAATATTCGAAAATAATGTATCATTCATTTGAACTTGAGAAAAAAACACAATTTGTGATAGACCAAAAGTAATTTATTTAAGTTATTCAATCTTCTTTTAGTTAAAGTAATAATTTCAAGCTATCTATTTTTATTCGGTGATCTCAATTTCCGTGTTGAAAATTTGGATATATTTTATGTTAAAGATCTAATAGACCGAGGTGAATTTAAATTTATAATGGAAAATGACCAGGTAATGTTGTTTTCTCTTTATTTTTTCGAAATACAGGTTGAAAACATTTAAATAGATATGAAAATTTAAATATTAATTGCTTTTCAACGAGAAAAAAAATAAAACTAGATAAATAGGAAATCTTTTGATTTATGACAAATGCTTATTGTTTATGAATATTCTAAAATATATTTTCTATCTTTTAGAGTTTTTTATTTGATCACAATCTTTAAAAAAATTAGCATGTTCATTAACTGTATTAATAATTTTTTTTTTAATTCAAATTCCAAATAAGGAGAAATATAAGTCTAAGATTTAAAACTCTGAAACAGAACTTTTTGTACTTAGAAAAGCCATTGTGGATTTTAAAGCAAAAAACTTTAATAATAAAAAAAAATTCAAACTGTATGGAATTTTTTAGAATTTCAATAAATGCTAGATTTAGGTGATAAATTGACTTTATCAGCTGCTACAATTTACAAAACTAAATTAATTTTTTTAATAAAAAATTCAAATGAATCACTTTACGCTAAAATTTTTCAAATTCTAAATTCACTTTTAATTTAAAAATTAAAATTCAAATGATTTTTTGTTTTATTTCTTAAAATAATGATAAAAATCTTTTAATTTTTTAAAAACTTAATCAAAGTTTTAGCCTATTAAGTAAATCTAAGTTACAATTTAAACCATTACACCAAGTCGTTTCTTCTAAATTTCATCCAAAATATTAAATTAATATTTTTATGAAAAATTAACAAGAATTGGTGTTTCAAGTTAAAAAAGAATAGTCTTTTATGCACGAAATTAGTGATTAGATTCATTGATTTTTACTTTATTTTAAGTTTTAAGAATCAAAATCGAACAAAATAATTAACACTAATTGAACTTTATTTAATTAAAAAAATTAGAGAAAATCTATTCGATAATTTTTTTTAAATCTGTTCCCAAAATTTCGAAAAATTATAAAAAAGGAATTTAAGATATTTCAATTAAAAAAAAAATAACCGGAAAAACTATTTAATGATTTAATCTTGTAAAAAGAGTTATTTTGAATTTTGTTATGTTATTTTTTTATTTTATAATAAAACTAGTTCTTTTTTGGGCTTCTTTTGATCAAAGTTTTATTGAAAAATATTTAATAGAAAAAAAATTATGTCATATTACTTTGTATTTAGTTTGAAGTCGAATTTTCGCAAGAATTTTTATTTTTTTAACCAGCATCGTCGGAATTTATAGAGGGATTTTTCAGTATTTGCGGAGTAATTTACAAAAAAAAGAGCTGGTAATATGTCAGACGGCTTGAAAACAAATAGAGAATTCTTGAGTTACCCAATAGGCTAGAACTTTGATTTAGTTTTAAAAAATTTTATAGATTTTTATTATTATTATATCATTTTGTTTAATAAATTCTGATGAAATTACATCCTTATCTTTTTCATTAAGTAGATTTTGTGACAATTTGATGGGTATCATTAAAAAATCAAAAAAAATTGTATAGATTGGTGATATTAATGAATAGATAAATGATTCTCTTAATTACTATATAAATAAAGATTTGACTTTATCATTTTAATATATTTTTTTTTAATCAATTTTGTTTTTTAAGCTACAAAAATGTATAAGTAAGGAAAAGTGTTTTTCTTTGTTCAAAGAAGATACGATTAACTTTCCACCAACATACAAGTTTAAATTGAACAGTGACGATTATGATTTGAGCAAAAAAAATCGAGTTCCGTCCTATTGTGACCGTGTCTTGTACAAAATACCAAAAGATAATTTTTTCTGTTCACCATTAAACTACAATCATATACCAGGTTTCAAACAAAGTGACCATCGGCCTGTTTTTGCCTCTTTTGAGATTAGAACTTTGGATTTTCAAAATGACGAGCATGCAGTTAAATTTTTAAAAATAGCTGCCAATAATGGCCAAGATTTAGAAATTAATTACCAAATAAGAAATTCATGCAATACTCACATACGAGATTGGATTGCGGTCTATGAAGTAAGTGATTCATATTTTCAAATAAATATTTTTCTTAGATTTATTAAAAAAAGGAAAGCTTTAAAAGTATTGAAGATTACGTTACGTATGTTTGGGCACCGAGAATCCAAGAACTTGAGGAATCTAATCTGAATCATCACGAAAAAAGTAAATTAACAAAAAAACACGAAAAAGTTCTAAATAATTTTTATTTAAGTAAAAAGAATTTTTTGCCGTCAAGTTATTATCGATCAATGTTATATCAGGGATGGAAATTTTATAATAGGTTATTTTAGTTATAACAATAATTGTTTACTTGGAATGAGCAGTATTGTACACATTGATCTAACTTAAATTGAAGCAATAGAAGAAAGTTTGTTTCACATGGAAATACAGTTTTTGTATAATTAAAATTTTAATAATTAATAAAAATTTTAGATTTAAAGAAAACTTTTGAAGGCATCTTACTAAATAAGATTTTTATACAAAAAAATAACAATTTTAATAAAAATCATTTTTAAATCTCCCAATACTAGGTTTGTTTGTATATTGTTTTAAGTCTAATTTTTCCAAATTAATTTTATTTTTGGAATTATACCGAAAATTTTAAGATCAATCTTTTCATCAATGTTTGGCTAAAAATTTGATTTAAATTTCGAAATACTTAAACAAATAATTAAAAAATTTGAGTATTTTTGATTAAGAACATTCTAAATTTAGATTTGTTTAAAAAAAAAAAGCTAAGGTAATTTTTTTTAATTTTAAGTGGCAAACTTTAGTTCAATGTAATGAAATTACCAATAAATGAAAAGCTTAGTTTAATCAAAATGAAAAAATATCAAAATTTCAATATTTTTAAGTTTTCTCTTTTGAATACACACTTTTAAATTTTAAAAAATCTTTTGACTAAAAATTCATAATATAAAAAAAATTAATTAAAATGTGATGATCATAATCTTATACAGCTTTTACAGGTAAAATCTATTTTAATAAGCTCATTATTTTTTTAATCAAAATTTTGGGATTACCATTTAAAGATTTTTTTAAATGAAATCATAAAATACTAAAAAATCACATTTAATTAGCAAAAAAAATATTTTAAATGTGAACACGATCTTTGTTAGAAAACTGAAAAATTAGCAAAAATTAATTTAAAATTACAAAAAAAATTGATTGAATTTTTTTAAATCGGCAGTATTTTTGTATTTATTTAGCTAAAATAATGAATCTTAAAGCAATTTAAAATCGCATTAATTTGGGTAGCATTAGAAAGTTTATAAGAGTTTTTCTTGAATAAAATAATTTTTTAATTTATTTGATTAGAAAAATTACTATATGACTAAACTTCTGATTGAAAAATACCTTTTGTATTGAAAATATTTTTTATGTTATACTAAAATATATTTTAAATGCTAATTAATCAAAAAGATGTTCAGTAAAAACGAATTTAGAAACTATTAAAGCAAATTTTTGTTTATTTGAAAAAAAAAATTAATTTAATTTATTAGAGCTTTTGATATCATAAATTATTTTCATAAAATAAAATTAAATAATAGAGCTACTTGGCTTTATTTTGTAAATAAAAATCATATAAAAATCCCGTTTGTATTCAAGTTGTTTCAATTTTTGTAATCTAAGTCTTGGGTAGTATTGTTATTAAAAATATATTGTTTACCATCTTCATAACGGATCAAAAAGCGTTTCTTTTAATCTTTGTTCATAATTTAGTTAATTTAAAAATTTAGAGCGACAATTATAACTTGTTAAATTAGTAGAACAAATTAATTCTGAATTTAGGGCATGACTCGTTTGTTTTATTAAACTTTGAAAAATATTTTCTAGAAACATAAATCTATGAAATTTAGACTAAATTTCAAATCGTTCCTAAGGTCGATATTCCAAGCTTGGCTTAAGACAATTTTTGTAAAGCTAATAAATTAGGAATTTATTATTCGAAAAAAAATGTTAAGCTAACTTTTGTCACTTTAAATATGTATAAGGCAAATAAGAAAAAAAATTGCAAAATTTTTTTTATTTTTGAATTATTGAAATATTTTTTTGAATTAATTAGTCTAAAATCTGAATGGAATCACAGCGCAAAAATACGGAAAATCGGCGACGTAAAAAAATATTGATTTTTTTACTTGCATGGTTTTATGAATTTTAGAAAAAGCCTTAAAATACTAATTATCAAGCTCATTTGTATCCTAACAGCTATGTTTGATATATATGATTTTAGTGGGTCATGAATTTTTTACTTAATGAATGTAGACTCGATAAAATTAAATACAGTTAAACTAATGACTATATTTTTTAAATGTCGCTTTTAGATAATTTATGGTTTTAGTTTAAAATACCATATCGAAAAATACTGACATCATCGATTAAATGATGAGTCGATTTGGGAAGAATTGAAATTAAAGCAAATTTTAGAAACTGTTTAATTTGCGATCAAGCTTTTTGTTCAACTGTTAAATACAATTTTTACAATGCGGAAATGTTATAAATCTTCTGTTGTTAGACGATATGAGGTAAGTCATTATTTTTGTTGTCCACGTATATTGTGAAAATTCTAATATTTAAGTGAGATTCATAATATTTGATAATTAAATTTTTTGAAAATATTTATTTTAATATATGTCTTCTAGTACAAAATAAATCGATCCTTTAATCAAACTGATTACTAAGATACAAATATAGTTTAATCTTTAGTACGAGACCTGCTGGGTGAAGCTAGGTTGGTCTCGCTTTGGTAGCTATTTAAAAAATATATATAATATATGATATATAAAATAAGTTCATGGGTATTTATATTTGAGCCCATACCATTAATTATAAAATATTTTTTTTTTGCTTGTGTTCTTTTCTTTAAATATTTATCTAACTGGTATTTTAAGGTATTTTTTGAAAGTTACATTAAAAACATTTATAAATTCTAAAGGATGTCTTACCTTCAACAAACAGAAAATTTTATTTTATCAAAAAATACTTTTTATTAATTGGTTTGATTAATCATCAGGATTACTTATGAAACATTTTTTTTTAACTTAATACAAAAATCTAAATAAAATATTTATTAAAAAAACTAAGAAGACATCAAAATCTAGAATAAAGGATAAAAACTAAAATTTCATCTGGATAATAAGAAGATTAAAACCTGAACTTGGATTGAAGACAATTTTCTCAACTCCTAAATATACTTTAAACAAAAAGATAAACACAATTTTAAGTGCATTGTGAACTACTACGTGGAATTAAGTTAGTTTATTAAAAATTTGCTTAGTCAATTATGATATGAGATATGTTTTAAAATAATGATAAAATTATAATTCTAAAAGAATTTTTTATACCAATTACATTTTATTTTAAAATGGTAAAAATTTTAGATAAATGCTAGGATCACTGATAACCGAAGTCAAATTGATAGTTGTTATTAAATAGTGTTCGATTTTTTAATAAATTAAGAATATAAATTTAATTTTTTAATGAAAAATTTTGATTTTAATTCAAAAAAACTTCCTGCTTCAATTTCAAAATTTTAACATTCTTTTCACAAATTCAAATTCTCTTTAATTCCAAATTAGAAAAAAAATAAAAAAAATTAAAACGACTTTATCAGTGATTCTATTTTATTTTTTATTTTATTTTTAAATTTATGTTTATTTTTTTAAGGTACTCGAGAGCAAAAATAGATATTATTGTAAGGGCCGATGCCTTGGATCACAGCAGATTGGATTATTTTTATTCACGTTATTTTTAATTATTGGAACTACAATGCTTTTTTTTATTTTCGAGTATCCAAAATTTTAATTTTATAATACTTAAATTTAAAACTTTATTTTTTTAGCTGTCCTTATTTGTATAAAAAATTAACCATAGCTGTTCCAATTGTTGGTGCCGTTTTATTTCTGTTCGTTTTATGTGTTCTTTTTCGAACTGCATGCACCGATCCTGGCATTTTACCTCGATCGGAAAAAGATGAGGTGTTATTTAACGAGCGACAAGCGCTGGTTGCTTCAAATTTGCTCGACCAAGGCCAACAAATGGTGAGCAATTTTCAAATGCCAAGGTATAGAGAAATAATTCTGAAAGGAAAAAGTGTCAAATTAAAATATTGTTTTACAGTACGACTTCATCATCATTTATTTTACTCAATTATAAAATTTATCATTTTAAGTGCAAGTTGTACAGACCACCAAGATCTTCCCACTGTAGCGTGTGCGATAATTGTGTTGGTAAAAATTTGACTTTTTTTTTTTAAGTTAAAAACTGATCAAGTTTTATAGAAAGATTCGATCATCACTGTCCATGGGTGGCAAATTGTATTGGTAAGAAAGCTCAAACTTCTGAATAAAACAAATTTTTATTTTCCATAAAAGGAAAACGAAATTACAGATTTTTCTTCATGTTTTTGGTGTCACTGTCCGTTTTATGTCTTTACATTTTGGCATGTAACATAACCAATATTGTTCTTCGCAGTCAAAATCAGCTCGTCGCCGATGCCATAAAAGAAACGCCTGCTACATATCCTTTTTAAATTTTTTTATTATGAGCAAACAACGATTAAATTTTCTAGTTTTTCCTTAACTTTTTCTTACTGTAATAGAGGCAGTTATATGTTTTTTTAGCATGTGGTCGATACTGTGCTTGTGTGGATACCATACATATTTGATTTCGTCTGAAGTATCAACTAACGAAGATGTAAGTAAAATTTTGAGTTTCTATAAAATAAGGATTCATAAAAAGAAATCTTTTAAAAATTTAAAATAAAATTATGTTTTTGTAATAAGATTCAATTTTAGCTTAAAATTTTTTTTTAAAAATTTTTACAGTGCTGCTACGAAAAAGGGTTTTAAAATAATTTACGTTAATTTTCGTACTTTGACAAAAATTTGCGAAAATAAAGTACCAAAAATTCTTTTTCTTGAAAAATTTAAATTTTTTAAATATTTTTGCTTACTTAATTATATGAAATATCGTTTTTTTTTCAAAATTTGGTATATTTTAGAAAATATAAAAATTGTTATAATTAAATTAATTTTTTTTATCAAAAACAAACACAGAAAATAACAAAAAAAACGCAGATATATGCCATAAATTTTTCAGCTATTAATTTCAAGTTACATTGATTTAAGACAAAGCTGATTTTACACTTGTTCTAGAATTACAAATTATAAAATAAAAAATTCTAGCTTGAAGAATATTTTTTAAAAAGTTTTGTCGAGGTGTTACAAATGACGATTAAAATTTTAGCAGAAAAAGGAAATTTTGAATTCTTAATTAATTCTTAATTAATTCTTTCAAATTTTTTCAAATTTTTACAAATCATTTATTTGCTAAATTAACATTTAGTTCTCATTAAAAGACACTAATTTAAATTTATTCAAAAAAAAAGATTAAAGAATCGTATTCAAAAAAACGTAATGAGAATGTTAATCCATACGATCGAGGAAGTATTTGTTTAAACTTTGCCAACCTTTTGTGTAGTTCGATTCCACCGAGTTTGATAAATTTACGAGAAACAATTCCGAGGAAATTGATTGATGAAAATAAGCATGATTTTGACCAATTTAGATCTTCGAATTTTACCAACACTATAAGCAGCTCGATCGATGCTCAAGACAATTCTTTGGCAATGAATCGTAATGGGACCAGTTTTAATAATACAAGACAATTAATAATCGAAAATGTGTAGAGACATAGAAAAATGGGTAGAAAATGTTACATTTGTTGTAAGTCGGTTCATGAAGCTAGGTCATCTAAAAAATTTTTAATTTGATTTTTAATCGAAACAAACCAATTTGGAGACCAAGTTTACACTGAATATTCCATATAAAAAACTTTGATAATTTTAGATATTAAAGTCATTTATATGTTGATTTAACCACTTAAAAAAATTATTTTTATCCCCTAAATAAGAATTTATGGAACTTATCAAATAGAATTTTAACTAATTTTAGTATTTAATGGATATATGGCTGAAATAAAATTCATGGATAAATGATTTTTTTAGATTTTTTATGAAAATATTTTTCTTATTAAAATATATTTATATCTGTAAATAAATTTTTAAATATGTGAGTTTACTAAACTTTTACATTTTCTTTGATGATTAGATTTTCGGTTCGTGACGAAAATTCAAGTAAAAATACAAAATCAAAAATGGCACGTAAGGCAAAATTAACAAAAATTATAAAACCACCAAAATTTTTTACAATTTAAGTTTTTTCTTCAATATCATGATATCTTTTTTTAAATTAAGTACTTTTACAATAAATTATGTAAAATACAGTAGAGTCGAAAATTTTTCAAAAGTAATCGTAATTTTGCTTTAATTTTCGATTTTAATAATAAAATCATAAAAATTTTCTTAGTTATTTGGAACAATATTTTAGGAGAAATCTGCAATATTATTTGTTTCAAAAATTGATTGAAAAATAGGTTCCGGTTATTTTAGGTATTGGCGATTGAAAAATTCTAATTCGACATTAGGTTCGGAATCTACATTCAAATAATCATATAAAATTTTTTTTGTCATATTTCATGATTTAGTTCTGTAAAATTCATACATTGTAATCGATTGATATACAGAGCAATGTACAAAAACTATGAAAAAAACTTAATTGTACTAGATTAAAAAAAAATTACAATTAGATTAAAAATTAAGTACATTTTTATTGATTTTTAAATAAATCCTTTTATGAAAAAAAAATAAGAAAATGTATAAAATTTAGTAATTTTTTGATTGAAAACTTAGTGTTACTTTAATGTAGAATTGAATTCTAATAATAATTTTTAAAAAAAGATTTGTATTATATATTTTTTTAAATAAAAATTTACAAATATTTTTTTTGCCGGCGGCCAAAAATTTGGACCGCGAAGTTGGCGGTCAAAATATTTGGTATCATCTGTGCAAGTAATCTATACGGTAAATTTGCTGAATGCAGTAAAATAATTCTGCAAATAACTCTGCAATTTTCTGCATTTTGCACGCCATTTAAAAATATTCTCATCAAATGTGAAATTACTTTGCAGATTTTTTTCAAGCATATATTTTCAAATTTAGCAAAGTTGCTTAAACATATATCGAATTAGAAATTTTGATAGTGTGGAAGGATTGAATTGCCTGAATCTTAAATAAATTTTAATTTATTGTTTATATTAAAAATGTTAGCAATCAAATTTTCAAAAGTAAAAATATTGCAGATTTCGCCTAAAACATTTTAACAAAAAATTAAAATAATTTTTATTTATTTACTAACAAAGTCGAAAAATAAAGTAAAATTACAGTTATTTTCAAAGAAATTTTCTTTTTTTTTGGACGTAAATTCCCGAAAATGTAAGAAAATATAAAAATATAATGTCTTATATTTTTTTTATAGAAACAAAATATTTCTTTTGAGCTAATATTTTGATTAAGCAGTAAAAAAAGAATTGAAGAAATGCTATTAATCATAATTAAAAAGTTATTTGAGTTTATTAATGTGTCTTTTTTGCGGTTTTTATTAGTTTTTTTTAACAAAAAATATAAATCCAAAGATGATTTTTGTATTCGATCGTCTAAAATATGAAATACAAAAAAAGAAATAGAAGAATTCTTGAAATAACAAAAAATTTAACTAAAATCACAATTAAAACTCTTTTACTTGGATCTTGGTTTTTTCCGGGCTTTTTATCTACTTGAAAGCATTAACTGAGAAAATAAAATTAAAATTCTGAGAAAAGTAGAAAATTTTTTATAAACTAAATTCATTTCTAATCTTTATAGCATGCTTGCACACAATCACATCCATATATTTAAATATTTAAAATTACAAATACTCAGTACCTAAATGTCTTTGCTTATTTAAATAAGATGTATTCACTAATTCCACCTCTTGAATTCATTTAATTAGCAACATATTTTACGCATTTCTTTTGTTGCCTAGATTAATTCTGACGGAAAATTTATAAAGTGCTTGTTCTTTCTGATCAAATTTTAAAATTAATTTAGCTTATCATTATAAAAATAATAATAATAATAAATATAAGCTACAGCAAGACTAGCTTGCGGAGGTGGCCTACTAGGAGGTCACCTATGGTAGCTCCTTGCACATTACACATAAAAAATTACTGCTATAAGAAAAAACTATTTAAATTTTTAGGTCATATATTAATAAATAATAAAAATATAAGTTACAACAAGCTAACAAGCTAGACTTGCTAAGATGGGAAACAATAGAATCCCATCTATGGTAACTGTGGTATGCAATAATAACAATAATAAAAAAAAAAAAAAAATTCAAATACTATTTCATACTTTCATATACTACATATACTACATCACCATTGCATTTTGAATTTTAAATTAATCTTTTTCTTTTTTTTTTCTTCTTTCTCTTTTTTTTTTTTTCTACGTTAGACTTTTAGACCGATCCAATCAAGCAAATCAACCAGACCAATCGAGCAAATCAACCAGTCAAATCAAGCAAATCATCCAGACCAATCAAGCTTCACAAAGACCACAATCAAGGTAACTAAAAATTCTTTTCCTTTTTAATCCGATTTTTTATAAATGAATGCTCCTGTTCATGATTGTAGACTGGACCTGAAGGTATCGTATCGGTTCTTGAACTTGTTGACCGAGTCGGCGTCTATGATTGTAGCTGGCAGGGCGTTCCACTCATTGACTATCCTGTTGGTGAATGTGTTTGCTCTTTGAAGACATTTGGTGGAGGCCTGGCCGGAAAATCTTCTTGCATGACCTCTGATACCTCCGGCGGGTCCGGGTTGGGATAGTGAACTTGCGAGAACCGGGGGGTTCACCCAGCTCAATTCGTTGATGCCTTTGGTGAGTTTGAACATCTGGATCAGGTCTCCACGTACACGGCGCTCGTGAAGGGGAGTTAGTCTAAGGATGGTAAGACGGTCTTCGTAGCGCCAGTTTCTAATGCGGGGAACCAGTTTGGTGGCCCTTCTCTGCACCTGCTCGAGCATCTTTGCGTGTTTCTTGCTAGGGGGGGACCAGACAACAGCGGCATATTCCAAGTGGGGTCTTACGTAGGCACAAAAGAGGGTCCTGCAGGTATCTAAAGTCCAATATCTGAATGATCTTTTCAACTAGCCGAGTATTCCGGTAGCTCAGTTCACTTGATTTTTAATATGAGTAGAAAATTTCAAGTTACGTGAAAACCTGACTCCCAGATCCTTTTCTGTGTCGACGAAAGCAAGTGCACTCCTGGACTCTTCTTCCCCCATCAGTTAGTCGGAATGGGCGTAGCTGTTCTTGCCAGACTTGCTGAATTCCATCGCCTTGCATTTGCTCACATTGAAGAGCATACGCCACGTGTTTGACCACTCAGAGAGTGCGTCGAGGTCATGTTGCAGTGTTAATAGATCACAAGTGCTTCGGATTGTGGCAATCAGTTTCCTGTCATCGGCAAATAGTTTGATAAGGTGGCTGATGGCTGCTGGCATATCGTTGATGAAGATGACGAACAGAAGCGGACCAAGGACGCTACCTTGAGGGACCCCACTAGACACATCAATCCAGTCAGCAATGTGCTCACCCATCACTACCCGCTGCTGCCTTCTTGACAAGAAGTCGCTGACCCAATCGACAATGCCTGGACAGAACCCGTAGGCAACCAGTTTGGCTCTTAATGACGCGTGGCAAAATCTGTCGAAGGCTTTTGCAAAATCGAGGAAGACCACTAGGACGTGGAATCCCCTTTTGATGCCATCGCTTATGCGAACCACCGTCTCCAGTAAATTAGTGACTACTGACTTCCTCAGGACAAAACCGTGTTGATTCGGAACGATCGCTTTGTTGCTGTAGAGGTGATCCATCATGACGTCTCTTACCATACGTTCCATCAACTTAAAGGGGATTGACGTCAAGGAAATAGGCCTGTAATTACCAGGGAAACTCCTGCTAACTTTCTTGAATATGGGGCTGATCTGAGCAAGTCTCCAAGCGTCTGAAATCCTGCCACTGTTGTACGAACTGGTGAAGATAGCGCTGAGGACCTCCGAGAAGGCATCGGCGCAACATTTGACGACGTATGGGTGGATACCGTCCATGCCAGGCGATTTACTTGGGTTAAGGCGCATGATGTATTTACGTACATTTGCAGGTGAGAAGCAGACAACATTAACCTCGCGCTGGGGCCAGGCAAAGCTTTGGACTGAAGGAGCGTGACTAGACAGGCGAGGGATGAAAACACAGCCGAAATGAGCGTTGAGGAGATTAGCTATCGTACATCCATCCGTGCAAAAGGCACCTTCCTCATCCAACAAGCCTTTGATGGTATCCTTACATTGTTTCTGGCTATTTATGTAGTTGAAGAGCAGTTTGGGCTGGCTCTTACAGGCCCGGACAATCGATTCTTCAAACTTTCGTATAGACTGTCTGACCAAAGACTTGACCTGCTTGCAAACCATAATATAAGCTGCTCTGAGTTCGGGATTGCGAGGGGCGGAACGGACTAAGCAATTGAGCTTATACTTCATTTTGGTAAGGTGCTTGATCTTGATCTTGGTTATAGGCAATGTTTACATCGTTGTCCAGTAGCTTGCTGCCTTCATGGAAGCGTTCGCTGAAGAGGTTGTAGTTACATGCAGACAGTCCTTATCAGTAGAGCCCAGAGGTGGGCCGTGAGCTATTCGAAATACCCTGGCCGGATCATTTGTGACAACGAGATCCAGGATATTGTATTTAAACGTAGGATCGAGGACGTGCTGAGTCAAGAAGTTTTTACTCATGGTGTTGAGGAATTCAAGACTAGAGGGGCGACCTTTGTTTATGCAGAAACCGCCTTCATGGTTCCAGTTGATGTCGGGGAAGTTGAAGTCACCGGCAACGAGAAGACTTTTGGACGGGACCGAGCTGCACAGGTGGGTCGCAAAACCAATTGACTTATTAATTTCAAGGTTGAGCTCGCAATCTGCATACGGGGGCCTATAGACGCAACCAACTAGTATTAATTCTTCATTGACCTTGACGTTGCACCACACTTGTTCGCTTCTTGTGTTGCACAGGGCTACATCATTTACCTAGAAGCTCTTCACATCACTGCGTACGAAGATTGCCACTCCACCACCGCGAACTACTGTCCTATTCCTGTTGAACAACTTATAGTTATCCAGGTTGCTGATGCTGAGGGCGTTAAACCATGTCTCGGTAATAAGGATAATGTGGGGATAGTGAAGGAAAGAAACTAGGGAATTGAAGTCGCTCCATTTGTTGACAAGGGATGTTGCATTGGTGTAAAAAAAATTTAAAGAGCTTAAGTGTTTCCCGGGGAAGACTTTGCTGGTGGGAGAGAACGTGCGATTAGGCACTTTCGAAGTAGATCTCTTTGATTTCGTTCCATCTGATCCCGTAATAAAACTTTTTGCCAGCGTTTGGATCACCATCAGGTTTGATGCCGTATCGGTGCCTCCCTTCAGAGTCTATCCTCACCTAGTTTAATGGAAATTTCCCGTTTAACTCGTTTCGTCTCTTTCTGAGTTCGCGTTCTAATGCTCTCTCGCTTGCTGTCTTATCCGGGTTAATATAGACGTCCTTGTGCTCGGTGCCTATGAGAGTCCAAGCATCGTGAAGCGCCTTTAATCTCGCAGCGTCATCCATAAACTCCACTATAATCATATCCAATAACTTCTTAGACGTGTTATTCCCGCTTTTGCTACTCTTGATGCGCCTTTTTCGCTTGACGGTTTTGCTCCTATCTATATTCAGAGCATTGAGTACCCGATCCACTTTCTCGATGTCCTCGTCCTCGTTCGCGCCTATGCCAAGTCCTGTTATTGTAACATTATTCTCGAGTCTCGCCTTTTCGCTGATTTCCTTGTTTACAGTGACTATGAGGGCCTATGTTTGGTCACTAGGTTTCCTCCCGCTGACAATACTGGTCCATGTGCAACCCACGCCGCCGTTGTCGTTCGCCTTCTTGGAATCCTCTAGCTGAGTCTTTAATTCCTTGATTTGATCGGACTGACTCTTGACGACCGTAACTAGTGCCATAACCCATCTGTGCAGTTTCTTATCAGTCTCGGAACTATTCCCATGTGGACTTTGCCAATTCTCCTCCAAGATTTTAAGTGCTTCGTCCATTGAGTCCGTAACAAAGATGACATTCACAAATTAATTATGTTAATTTTTTTAAATTTTTTAAAAGTTTCAAAATCGTTATTATTGATTAAATAATTCCTTCTATTAAAAAAAAATTAATCTTAATAAAATTTAATTAATAGTTATAATCTTTAAAAAAGAACTCTTCAAAATTTGATTTTTAAATATGATTATCTCCTTAGAAAATTCATTAAAACTGATTTCTAACCGATGGGTAAATGACATAGAGGATTTAAAGGTCTCAAAGTGACCATACTCTAAAAATTAGGCTTTTTTGAGCTAAATCAAGACATTTGTGACACAATATTATACTAAATAATAATTTTGGAACCTTAATTTAATTCTGATCCTGTGAAGGTTTTAAAATCTTTAAATTTTAAAAGGACTCTCTTTTTAGTAAAGTATTTTATTATCTATCATGCGATATAAACAAAGCACTATCGCTTATCCCGATTAAATCCAAAAACCTTTACAAAATGAAAAATTCCTTCAAAAAGATATAATAACAATCGTTGACTTTTTATCGAGATGCAATCTAAAAATGAATGTTAAACAATGAACACATTCTTAATTATAGCATGTTGTTGAAAAATTACTCGAGAAAATACAAAATAGACTTAAAGATCTTTCAAAATCAAATTCCAATGAAACCTTTTCCAACCTTCTTAGGTCGCAATTAAGACCCATAATTGTCGATTAAAAAGAACTTCAATAAACTTGCCGCAAAAATCAATATTTTAAGAAAATAAAATTAAAGTCTGAAAATTAAAAAAACTACTTACCAAAACATCATTATATTCAAGAGCCAAATACGATCTATTTCAATAAAATTAAGAAGTGGTTGTTGGCTTTTTTTATAATTATTTATTTTTTATATCAATTCTAATATAAGCAATAAGCAGAGGTAAAAATTATCTTTTTTTTTCAAAATCTTCTTTTAAAACAGATCTTTAAGGGACTGAAGTCTGCCAAGGGGTCTCCTCGAAACATATTTTAATAAAAATCAATAAGAAATTGTAGTTTTCAATATATATTTTATTGATCTTAATCGGTCAAATAATCAAATCTAAATGTTTTAAATTTTTTATAAATTAAAAAGCGATAATATTTTGAAAAGATAAAAATATTAAAATATTCCATAAAAAAATAGAAAATTTAATAAAAAATTAGCAATAAATAAATTTTATTTATTTAATTAATTATTTAATTAAATTATTTTCTATTTACCATATTATAATTATATTCACCATAAAATTAATAAAAATTACCAAAAAAATTTCAAAAAATCTTTATTTTACACATGGTTTACAAAATAATTGTAGACGTCTCAAAAAAGAAGTTTGTTTTGCACAACTAGAAGCTTTCATTCACATGCACAATTTATTATATATACGTTTTTCAGTTTAGTTATTAGTTTTTTTAGTTTTAGTTTTTTTGTTTATATAATTTAATTTAGTTATTATTTTTGGTTTTGGATTCGGACCTCGTGTCCCAATAAAGTTACTAAAAAACCTTATTGTTTTGATCCGAAACCCTCGAGTCTAGAATAGAACTTGAGAAGTCTGACTGGAGAGTAAAAGCCTACCAGCAGACCAAGAAATATTACATAATGTAAAATCATGAAAAGTTCAACCGGATTGGATCTTTAAAAACACTTTGTATTTAAAGTGTCTCAGACTCTAACTAACATATTTATTTTTATTATTTGTAAATAATCTATAAAAATAATTATTTCACTTATTGTATGAGCACGAAAGATAAATTACTTATCAGTTAAATTTGTTAATTCATTAACTAAATTTATTGAACTTTTATTTAATGCGTGGTATTTTATTAGAATTGATGAATAATTACCACATTAATAGGTTTTTAATTAAATTTTTGTAAAAAAACTGACAATGATATATTTAAAAAATTTTTAATAATAGTTTTATCTTTAACGTTCCTAAATTAATTATTTTTCTTATAAGCCATCTTTTTCTTATTTCTATTCCGATGAATTTAATTCTAATTATTTCTAATAGAAACGCTTCAATTTTTTCTTAAATTTTTATTTTTAAAATTGTTAAACGAAATGAAATATTTCAATCAGATGTTCAATAAAATATTTTATTTTAAATTATAAATTAAAGGCTTACTATCTTCTAAATTTTTTTTACTGTCTATAGTTCTTTTACCTTTCTAATAAACATTACTATCCTAATTTAATTTTCTAAAGACGGAAAAAAATATTTTATTTGAACCAAGATCTTTATTAGCTTTTCTTTTAAACAAATTGAAATATCAAATTTATTTATCGCTTCGGTTCCCATCATTCGGTAATTATAATTTAAAATTTCTACTTAAACCTTATAGTTATCTAAAACTATTAATATTTACAAGAATGTCATTTGATTAGAAAGTCTAGTTATTAGATAATAATTATCATAATTAAGCCCAATTTATTTTGGAATAAAAGAGTAAGTTGGTTTTTTAGCTTAAGAAATTAAAATTACAAAGAATAAATATATTTCGAAGTATCTATGTTAAATTTTATAACATAGATATTTTAATTTTGGCAGGGAGAGAAACCGTCAATTAATTTAGAGAAATGTCAATAAGTTTTTTTGTAAATTATATTTTCGTCAATACTAACTTGTCAATAATATTAAATATTTGTAACTTAAAATAAATAATTGTCAATTAAATTAAATTATTGTCAATTAATTTAATTTATTGTATATTAAAGCTGTAAGTAAGGATTTTGTCATTTAAAAAAAACATTTGTCAATAAAAAAAAATAAATGACAATTAACTGTTTAATAATTGTCAATAATATATGTACAATAAGTATATGTCTCATTTCTGTCTTTATTAATCGAAGAAAAAGATAAGCCAATATACGTAAAAAAGGATATTCCAAATCTTGAATTGGATCAAACACAACCATCAAGTTTAGCTCATATCCGAAATCCAATTTTAAATTTATTTTAAATTTCTCTTATATGGAATTTAATTTCAAATTTAAGTTGAAATGTAGCAACCAATTCTATTTACAAATTTGTTTAGAATAGTTATAAGGTTCTTCTAGTTGGCTCATGCGATAGAGGAAAAAAGTTGTGAATTTCTGTGACAATGTGCGAAAAAAATTTATATTAACTTGACAAATATTTTTTTAAATTGACAAAAATAAAAAATAATTGACAAAACTTTTATTTAAATGACGTTAATTTTTTCAAATTGACTCTTGTATAACTGACGAATTATCTAGTTTTAATTGACAAATATTTCTTTTTTAATTGACATTTATATATATTAATTGACAAAATATCATTTTGTCTTTAATTTTTTGTTACATACTTTTCTAAAGAACTCAATCCAAAGAAATAATTTTAATTAAATTAGATATTAAAAATGCTTTTGCAAATTAAAAAAAGAGAGTAAAAATTTAAATTTCTACAGTCTTAAATCTAGTTTAATTTTTTATCAAGATGCTTAAATAAAACTAAATCTAAATCTAAATCTAAATCTAATAATTTCCAGGTTCTAAATGCAATCAAAATAATCTAATGAATATCTTGATTAAAAATTTTGGATAAATTTCTTTGTTTAAATTTCGATAAATTTCTGATTTCGTTAATTATCAGGTAAATTTTTGAAGATTATCAGAGTTTTATTCAGAATTTATAAAAATAACAGTATCAGTATTTTGTCATTTTTTTAAATCAGTTATTTGTAATCTAAAAATCCAGTTATTTTCTCGATAAAACTTAACAATAGTATATGAATGAATTAGGTCTATGTTTTAAAAAAATTTAACCTTTTAATCAAAAGATTATCTTAAATAAAAATTTGTTTAGAAAATTAAAATTCAATTCGTTTGTATTTTATTTTTATTATTAATTGTATTGGTAATTTTTTTCACACATTTTTGGAGAGAGATAAAATTAATGTAAATTCTTTTTTTTAGATTCTGTGAAATATGTACCTTTTATTTTAAATTTTTCTTATAATAATAATAAAGTTTTTAAGGATAAAAACTTTGGTTAATTCAAAGATGGAACGCAGTTATCTGCATTTTAATAGCCGTTAACGAATTCATCATGATATAATGATTTTTTATTTTTGAGTTAGATTAGCATTCAAATTCAGCTATTTTTGTCACATATTTTCTTTTCTCTATTAATCATTATATCACCACTAAGGTTTTTATTAAGATAAATAGAAGTAACATATTAAAAGTTAATATTTCAAAGATTAAAGATTATTTTAAATGTTATTTTTAAATGATATTTCTGATTCCTTGAATGCTTGGAGTTATTTTTCCGGGGAAAATTAAAATATCGGGTTTAAATTTTCGCTTTATTCATCAAATAATTTTGTTTAATCAAAATTAAATCAAATTTAAATCGAAATCATTTTACTAGAAAATATTAAAAAAATTATAAGTATAAAATCAACATATAGTCTTATTTCTTTGTTTTTTTAATAATATTTTGTTAATAACTGTTTTCTTTTTAAATAAAATATTTGAATACAGTTATTTCAATGGAAAATTAAAAAATAGTATGTTTTTATATGAATAAAAAAAAATTTAATAAATTCACTTTTTTATTTTTCAAGATTTCAAATATTACCTTAGTGTTCTAAATTCAAATATTAAAAAAAATTAATTAAACTCAAAAAATTCGAATTCAAATGTTGAACAGATGAAAAATCCTATTAATAAAAAACTACCCATTATTCAAAATTTCATCATTAAATGAAAAAATGAAGGAAAAATATTAAACCAGGCAGTGAATTATTTTCAAACTAGAAATAAAAATAAATAATCAATATGCTAAATATTGAACAAAAATGAGTAGGAAATACAGCCAATTTTTTTGTGATGAGTTTTTCAAAATTTTTCTTTTTCAATCGATAGTTTTTTATATCTTTTATAAGAATATTTTTTCTCAAATTTAGACTTTTCTATTCATTTGACAAAGCGTCTTAAATTTGAGTAAATTTTTAAAAATAAAAAATCTTTATTTATTCAGACAGATGTTAATAAAAATTACTATGTGCTTATTTTTCAAAATAAAAAAGCTTTTTTTGACTTTAAGGTTAAATTGCTGAAAATATAAAGTAATGTTCTATTAGTGCAAAACATTTTATTACCTTCTGGTCTCATTCAACACGCGAATTGAGTATGTTAGAAGTTCTAAAGGTTCTAAAGTACAAAACGTGTTTTTCCCAAAATTTGTCAAATCTGATGGAACTATGGATAACACGCTGGACTATATTATTACTGAGTTACTGACAGGGTAACACACATAGAGTGCAGAGCGTCTTTAGGTAATGTTAAACAAGGTCATGTTGTACTAGAATGGGACTACAGAATTTTGTATGACAAAGAGCAATTGATGCATAGCGTCAAGAAGTTTAATTACAAGAAAGCTGACAGTATTGGTATGTCTTTAGTGATGCGAGAACTAGATTGGAAAAGTATTTTCGGTGAAGTTGGGTCTAACGAAATGTTCTGAATCTTTTTGGATATTATAATTCAATTATAGCAAATCATGTTCCAATCAAACGATATTCACCATCTAAATTCAAACCAAGATGGCTCAATTCAGAATTAAAAAATTTAAGCAATCAAAAGAACAAACTTTGGTTTAGATGTGTCAATTCAGGTGCCGGAAACAAAAAACAGGTAAGCGAGTACAAAAGAGCTAGAAAAGAATGTTCAAAGCAAATTAGAAAAGCTGTCAGACATTATGAACGCGAGCTGGCTCTAAAAGCTAAACGTGAACCAAAACTTATTTTTAACTTATATGAACAAGAAAAGAAAACTACGTAGTGGTATTGAAACTATTAAAATAAATGACACAATGTGCTCAAATCGCCTCGAGATTGCTGATCACTTAAATGGATTTTTCAGGTCAGTTTTTAATCCCTAAGTATTTTGCGACTTACCAAGTCTACCAATGCGAACAGATAAAAACTTTTTCATAAATCCTCTTTTGGCTGTTAGTCCTACCAACATTCAGAAATACCTAAATAGTTAGAACTCATCGAAATCCTCTGGACCAGATAACGTTATGTTTTAGTTTTGAAGGGTAGTTCAAAGGAATTTACAATCAGTTATTTTCATTAAGTCATTTTCAGAGTGACTTTTACCTGAAAGATGGAAAATTGCTAATGTTATCCCTTTACACAAAGGAGGATTTAAAATTGAAGCCAAAAAGTACAGGCCAATCTCGCTTACTTCTATTGTGGGCAAGTTGATGGAAAAAATTATTAGAAACGAGATGATGATCTTTCTGTTTGAAAACAAGTTAGTAAGTAGTAAGCAACATGATTTTATGGTAATAAGGAATCTATCGCCAGTTTATTTTATTTCCAATTTTTTTATCGCCAGGAATCTATCGCCAAAAAATTCTATCGCCAAAAATAAATTAAGAAACTATCGCCAAAAAATTCTATCACCAAAAATAAATTAAGAAACTATCGCCAAAAATAAATAAATTATTATTATTATTATTTATTAGTTTAAAGCCCCATAGGCAAATTTACAAAAAATTACATTAAATTCGGGATAAATTAAAAAAAAGAAAGAAAATTGCACCAGTGTTACTAAGTAAAAAAGTTTACTCTCAAAAGATCATTTAAAATTTTATAAAAATAAAAGTAATCCAATTTTAGTTCCATATTGATTTTTGTTTTTTAAATTAAGAAACTATCGCCAAAAAATTCTATCACCAAAAATAAATTAAGAAACTATCGCCAAAAAATTCTATCGCCAGTAAAAATAAATTACGAATTTATCGCCAGTTTTTTTAATGCCAATTTTGAAATAGGAATTTAAAGCAAAAAAAAATCCCAGATTAAAAAAATAAGAACTAACTGAAAAAAATTTTATTTACATTACTTTAATATTTAAAAATAAACGTAATTATTGATAAAATTAGGTTGAAATGAAATTGATTAGGATAAGTCATTTGTTACCGCTTTTTTTAGGTATTTTTTTGCTCTTGCTCTTGTTTTTGTTATCTCGCTTCCACCAGTAACTATAATTGTCGTAAATTGCGATCGGATGTGCATTTTTTTGTTCAGTTGTACCAAATATACTGGTAATAAAACTAACTTTATTATTCATGTTTAAAGTTTCGTTTTTATGAATATTTCAATAATTTTTAAAAATATATATCACATTTTCAATTGATTCAAAGTGCCGAAACTGAGTTAAGTAACCTAGATAATTTTTTTTTGTATAACAATATTCCGTTTCCGTTAAACGGTTATGTTTGCAAGATAGTTAAGTTAAGTTTGTTTTTTTTGAAGATAAATATAAATTAATCAAAAGTAATTGTTCAATTTTTTTTCGGCAATCAATAAGAAAATGGCATTAGATCTTTATTTTTATTTTTGGCGATTGATTCTTATTTAAGAAAATGGCAATAAAATAATTGGCATTACATTTTTGGCGATAGAAAAAACTGGCGATAGATTACTATAAATCGATTTTATGCCTAAGAGATCTTGCACCACAAATCTGTTAGAGTTTTTAGACAGAGTCACTTTTGAGATTGATAGTGGTAATTTGGTAGACGTGATCTATACTGATTTTTCCAAAGCCTTTGACAAAGTTTCTCATCAGAAATTACTAATCAAATTGAGCTCATATGGTTTTGTTGGTAATACTTTATAATGGATAAATTTAATTGGAAGAAAACAGCGTGTAGTACTTGGTGATGCCGTTTCTGTGGTAGAGTGTTACAAGCGGGGTTCCTCAGGGGTCAGTCCTTGGACTAATACTTTTCGTCATATACATAAGTGACCTTCTTGAAAGATTTTTAAGTCCCTGTTTTTCATATGCTGACGACTTGAAATTGATGGGAATTTTTGATCGTAACTTAGATAGCTCGGTTGAGCTACAGGAAGATTTGGAGATGTTAAGTGAATGGAGTAGAACATGGTCTACAGAGTTAAATGTCTCGAAATGTAAAGCAATGTACCTTGGGGGAAGAAGGAAGAAGAATGTTTACGAAATGTCAAACTCAAATAGAATATATTCACTGGAGGGGACGAATCATGAGAAAGATCTTGGCCTATTTATTACAAATGATCTAAAATGGAACAAGCAATGTTACGCAGGAGCTGCAAAGGCAAATAGTGTTTTGGGTCAAAACAAGAGTTCCTTTTCATATTTGGACAGAGAGACGATTGTGCCACTTTATAAGGGGCTTGTTCGCCCTCATCTTGAATACGCAGTCAGTGTTTGGTTGCCTTCGTTTAAAACGGACATAAATATTCTTGAGAAGGTTCAGAAGAGAGCAACCAAATTGGTTAAATCAATTAAAGAAAAACCTTATGAAGAAAGACTTCGAGATCTGGATCTGATTAGTTTAGAGGAAGGCCGGTTAAGAGGTGACTTGATCCAAATGTATAAGATTGTGCACAAGGTTGAAAATATAGAATTGGTAAATGATGTAAATTATGCTAAAAGTTTATCTCTAAACTTAAGAAGATCAAATGATATAAAGCTGTTAAGGGAAATAAACAAAAGAGGTCGTAATCGCTACAATTTCTTAACGAACATAGTTATCGAGACATGGAACAGGTTGTCATCAAATGCGGTAAATGCGATGTCAGTCAATAGTTTCACAGCATTTATAAACAGGGAAGTTTTTGGAATGGCTCAAGGCAATGCCTGCAATGGCCTTTATAGGGCTAGGCGCAATAACGCGCTAGTATAGGCAAATGCTTATACTACAGTTTTTACTACTCCTACTACTACTACTACTACTACTACATGTCAAAAAAATTTAACTCAAAATACATCCAATGATATATTTTAAATTTTCAACATTTTCAGTCTTAGGTAGTAATAGAAACTGTCAAACAAAAAATTGTTGTCCAAATTATAACAAAGCTTATATTAAAAAATTTAAAAAGTAATTCAAAATTCATCAGTTCAACCTATTCTTAAACTAAAGTATGATAGTTTTTTTTTACATTATAATCCATGAGACCTTTAATAACCTTAAAATAGTCACAGTCTCGAATCGAATTTTTGAGTTGAGTAATCTTTAGGTTTGAACAGAACTTAATCATTATGCTTCATTAGCGGGCATACTAATCGAGGAATTCAAAATGGGCTTCGAATCAATATTTATCAAAAATCTGACTCGATTATGAAATTTCTACTTTATTATTTCTTTTTTCTCAACTGTAACTTGAAATTCAAATAAATATCTGTTTACTGTCACTCACTATTTTAATTGTTTTTATCTTCTTTAACACTCTCTTTTAACTTTTTATTTATTTTGTTAAATTTAAATTTATTTATTTTTTATTTAATTTTTTAACATAAAGAGGTTTTTAACACAAATTTTCTATCTGGTCACTAGTTCAAATAAATAATTTTAAAAAAATTCTTTTTAATTTTAAAGATACACGTGAATTAATTTTTGACAAGTTCCATAAGATAAGTTCAATAATCGATTAGTTCTAAAGTCAAAAAGATTATTTTAAATCTTTTTTATATATTTTTAGGTAATAGTTAAAAAAATTTTTTCTGCAAATGAAACAATTTTCACCTACTGCCTAATCTTGTTTATGGGCGAATTTCTATATTTTTGATGGATTTGACAAAATTAAGAAAAAAGCCATATAAAGAAAAATTAATCAAATATAAAAATCAGTTAATTATAGGAAAAATAAGAAAAAATATTAGTTCTTCTTATAAAAAATATGTTTTGATTTGGTTTGGTACCCAGTTCAAAACGGTTCCAAGCTAGGCCTTCCTTTCAGTTATATTTTGTAGGATTTTGATTTTTAAATAAAATCGAAAAAAGTTTTGAAATTTTTAATTTTAGTAGTAGTAGTGGTAGTAATAGTAGAAAAGACCGCAAAGCGAGATTACTCGCAGCGATGCCCCTCAAAGCGGTCGTCTCAATTGATGTTAATTAATAATTGATTTTAATTAATTATAAACGAAAAATTTACTTGTAATGAAAATTTATGAAATTTCATAAAATGGTTGACCATTAAAAAATCTTATAAAAGTATTAATTACATGAAGCCTTTTAAAATATAAATTAGAGTAATACGATCAAAAATTAAAAATATTTAATTAAGTCTATTTAAAAAAATGGTATCATATTTTTTGCTAATGTGATCAATTTCAAAATCATTAATTTATTTTTCAGGTTTTGGAATCAAATTTCTTTAAAAATTAATTTTTAGTTATCCACGGTTCTGAGTCAGTCGAAAATTTCAAATGTATTTATGAATTTTGTTTATCATCAAGGCTCTCTTCAGAAAAGCCCATGTGTATTGTAATGAAATAATATAATTTAATTTTACGCATTGATCGGCCCATGGGACTTATAAGTCTTTTTTTTAACTGTCACTGATTTTTTTTTTAATATCAAGATAAACTAATTCTAATTTTAAATTTTTCCCTTGAAGCATCTCTAGCTAAATGAGACTCAATTCAATTATTATTTGCGATTTATTTTCATTTTGATAAATATTTTTGTGGAGATGACAGTGAATAAGTTTAAAATTTCAAAAAGTTTAGCTTATTGACAAACTAATGCACAACTGCTTGGAACAGTATGACAGCAGTGAGTTGCTCTTTCTGTTTAAGACAGGTTTGATTAATGTGTTAAGAATTTTATTTATTTATTTATTTATTAATTTTATTTCATTTTGCGCCAATTCTGGCGATGTATTAAAATTAAAAATGAAAAGTGTAAAAAGTAAAATGTAAGACAGAAAATAATGATACAAATTTGTAAATAAAAAATGAAATGAAGATTATTTTGTTAATTTAGTTTCAATTAAAAGAATAATTTATAATTTGTACATACTAGAGTTTTAATTTTTTTTTTAAGACTTTTTAAGAATTTTATTTGACGATTGCTAGAGTTGAGATCGTTTTTTAAATATGTTTATATATTTTTTTTTGTTTATTAGACAGAAGTTAAAATTTAAGTAATCTAATTAATTTGATTCAATTTTAATTGAAGAAATTCCAAAAAGCTTATTTGAAATTTAATTAACAGAGCTTCTTGTCTCTTTTATTGTTTATTATTTTTATTATTATTATTATTTAAAAAAACAACCACATTAAAGGTAAATAAAAAAAAATGAGAAAATATATAAAAGTAAATAAATATAACAAATAAGGTCATAAATTTAAAACAAAAATAAAATATATTGAAAGTTAATTCAAATTTAAATAATTTATTTTAACAAAAAAAAACATACAAAATAATATAAAAAACTAAATTATTAGGGTTTTATGATTCTAAAAAAAAGTACATGCGCATGGTATAATTTTTAAATTTTCATAATTGTACCGATAAAATTTTAAACTTACCTTGTAAAATAAAACCTTTCTAATGGGATAATTAAAAACAATTAGAAATTATAAAAATATATAAATACTAGAGGATAAAATTATCGATTTAAAAATTACTTTTCAATTTTTTCAATAATTCTATTCAATTGGAAAGGTTTAATTTAATTTTTAATTTTAAAATGATTTTCAATATTTGTAATGATTTTATTTTTGTAAGTTTAGGAAACTAAAAAAAAACTTAATATTAGTATATTATTTTAATTTCAACTTTAATTAAACAAAACTTATTCTTTTAAGTTTTTTAACTTATGTTTTGTAACTCGTTTAGCTATCAAAGTTAGACTCTGAGTCTTGCTCTACATGCTAATGCCTGTTGTAGCTCATATTATTATTATTAATTAAATAAATTAAAAAAATTTATTTTACAATAAATCATCTATTTTTATATCAATGAATGGTATATTATACGAATGTATTGATCAACGGTGTAACAAAAATCCTAATTTTTTAAGGAAAAAATTTCATGACATTTTATAGACTATTTTTTTGTTATGATAAAAATTTTTATATTTTTTAATTACTCAATTTGATAAATTTTTAATTAATAACAAACTCGCCAAAAAAAATTTGTTATGAAAAATTTAAGTGTTTTTTAAAATTTTTTGCTTTAATAAATTACCATCTTAACCTGAAAAATAAATTAAAAAGAGGAAACATTTTCTTCACCAATTAAGTTTTAGCAATATTTACATTAGAAACTAGAAAGTGTCTTTAAAAACCTAAAATTAATTCACCAAATATGTCAGGTTAAATTGTCTTGAACTAAAATTTTAAAAACTTAACCGATTAATTTTTTTAACAGAAGTATTAAGCCTTTTAATTTTTTAAAACTCAAGCAATCATCAATTTTATTAATTATTAATAACTTATTTTTCTATATTTTTAGAATAAAATTTATTAAAGTAATTAAAATATAATAAAAATAATTAGATTTAATTGATCGATTATTATCTTGAAGCAAATCTAATTAAGTGATTTTTTAAAAATCATATCTTAATTCCAAATTAGTATTTTTTGTAAGGAAAATACGTTTTCTTTATTTAATATGCTTCTTCTTTATTCTGTTTCAAAAGATACGACTTACGGAAGAAATTCTGTTAATTGATAATTAAAAGAAAATATTTAAATTAAACAAAAAAAATTTAAAAAATTTATCATAATTAATAAATGATAGTATGTACTATAGTTGTACTTTTATTTTTAAAATAATCAAAACTCTTATAAAGAGTGAATTTTTTTTTGAAAATTAATAAAAATGATTAGATGTCTAAAATTTCTGTTTTATTAATTTTATCATTAATCATCTTAATTTTTGATACTTTTAATTTTTTCTCGAGAGAATTTAAATTATATAATAAACACGAAATATAATCTTTATATAGGAATTGGAATTTAAAAGATAAATTGAAATTAATTTAATTTTCTTTTTTTTAAATATTTACAATTAGTTAGATTCTGCTCATTTTTTAGGAAATTTATTTAACATATTTTTACGTAAATTAACTAATTTTAAACAAAACCAAAAAGGGACACTAAAAGATAATTTTTTACGTTTTTTAATATAATATTTCAAAAAAAAAGAAAAAAATATATGTTATCAAAGCACTAAAAAATAATTTACCAAATTTTACGTAAAATTACATAAAGAACTATTTTTTGAGGTAAGAAAAAGGAAAGTAAAAAAACGTAAAAAAGTGAAAGTATTTTTATTTCTTTTATTTGAATTTATTTCAAAATTAATTCTTTGAATTAAAAAGATATTGTGAATTACAAATTGAACAAAAATTCTTCATTTTTTAATAAATTAAGATTAAAATTAATAAAAAATAAGATAGAGAGGCCAAGCTTTATATGCGAGTAACGAGACGTCATTGATTTTTTTAAATTTCGTAAGAGGTGTTAATAGAAGAATTATTGTTAACTTAATAAAGCAACTTCTATTCACGAACGACGAATTTATTAAATGCACTTGGGTTAGAAAAGATGGAAACCAAACTGCTGAAAGGAAAATTAGCATTCTTTAAAAGACTTCTGCCCAATAATCTTATATCGGCTATCTTAGGAGAATTTGAAAATAATGATATTAAAAAAGAAGACCTAAGCAAAAAATCGATTATTAAAGAGGTTCTCGTCTATTTTGAAGAAGAAAAGGTAGATGTTAACAGCATGTTGATACTAACACAAATGAAAATGAAAGACTTAAAAAAAAAAGAATCAAATGGTATAAGTGACTCCATAGAAGTATGTTTAAAATATATGGGAAATGAAACATATAGAAAAATGCTAATAGAGCTAACAAAATCATATTAGCGGTGATAAAAGAAAAAAAAGGAAAAAGGAAAAAAGAAGAGATCAAAAAGAAATGTAAAAAATGTGTACCATCGATGTTGGCTAGTCGAATCTTTTCCTAAATCGCTTAGTTGTTAACGAATTTTAATTATTTTTTTTTTTTTTCATTTGATTATTTTTATTCTTTTTCATTTTTTATTTCTATTTTTAAAGAAACACAAAATTTCGATAAAATAAATAATAATTATTGAACATTTTAAATTTGAAATCTTTTTCAAATCTTTACTCAAACACTTATTTTTGTCTTATTTTATCTTAGATAAGCACATAATTTTTTTTACATCGCCTTAAAGGCGTTCATTGAAATAAATAAATAAAAATATTAATTATAATTTTTTTGAGAAATATGAAATTTCCTATGGGAATATATTTTTTAACGTGTGTATTAATCTCAATTTTCGACATCACCAGTTATTTTTCACTGCGCTTAGTGATTTTCTTAGACACGCCTACATCTGCTTATAAAGCTCGTCACGGCTAGCTCGTTCCTCGCAATTAGAAAAAATGCTGCAACATAGTACCACATACTTTGTAGCACCTTTTTTACCTAATTTACCTAATTTTTCTCATGTAAAACATGACAAAAAATATAGAATCTATAAGATTTAAATTGATATTTGATTTACTAAAAAAATGAAAAAATAATTTGATTTTAGGCAAAAAAGGTGCAACAAAATATTTTGCGCTATGTAGCTATATTTTTTCTGATATTTTTTATAAAATTTAATTTTGATTAATCAAAAAATGAAGAATTTTTGTTCAATTTGTATTTGAAATTCACAAAACCAATTAAAAATTTTACATCATAAATAGCTGCATCAATTGCTTTACTCTTCAGATTTATTGGGATGCATTTTGCAGAGTTTTTGTTCTACCTTATCCGTCTAATAAATAAAAATTTACGTAGATCCATGAAAAAAATTTAATTTTTTACTACGTTAAAGATAAGAATAGGTCATTTCAGTCTTAAAGCGAATATTGTATCATTTTTGACTCGATTTTAGACAGATAAGGGTAAACTCATTGCCAGCGAAGCGCTTCTAGTCTTTTCTAAAACATTCTTTACAAGATTTATTTATTGCTTACAGTTTAAGGATAAACTTACGTAAATTAACGTAATTTTACCTCAGAACTATGTACCGTACAAGCACTGTATAATAAAATAACAATATTTGCTACTGCACTTAGGTTCTGATTTTTTAAAATAAAATGCAATTTTACAGTCTTTCCAAAGTTTGTCTAAATTAGCTTTAAAGTGGCTAAGTATTATTGATCCATTTAATTCAGATATTGATTGTATGGCTATCCGTTTTTCAAAATATAAATTTAAAGCTTTAAAATTCTGAACTCTACATTGAAATTTAATTTCACATTTATTCATTATTTTATCGAAGTGCCTATTGAAACATATTGTTAAAATAAAATATTTTATTATTTCCAATTTTAATTATTGAAATACAAATTTTATTTATTGTAGACATGTTCATAGTTTTCTTATTTAACTTCGAAAAACTTTACTAGAATTCTCTTGGGCAGCATAACTTGATCAACATTTGATGAGTAATATGCAAAATATTTTTAAAACACCAGCTGCCATTAAATATTCCCTTATTTTTTTCATTTTATCTAAATGTATTGTATCAGATTTCAAAATCTTATTGATTCACGATTTACTCATTTTATATTTTTTGTCTCACTTGAAGCTATGAAATTTTTATAGGAAAAATTATAGGAAAAAAATAAATCATTGATTCTATTTTTAAATTTATTACTGTTTTAGAAGATTAAATCAATTATATGTTTGTCTAATATGAATTCTCAATTGAAATTTCTCACTGAACGATTTAAGTGTTCTTGATTAATTCCATTGAGAGTCGAATAAATTAAATTAATACTAACCCAAAAATTTTGTTTTATTTGAGATTAATTTCGAAAAATTAAATGACACAAATTTTAAATCAAATTAATGATAACAATTTTTTTCTTAAAAATTTTTAGAATCAATTTTTAAATTAAATCACAATTTTTTGCTTGATCAAATACGAATTTTAACCAAAATTTTTTTAAATTATTGTTAAACGGAAACTTAATTAATCATTTTTTTAATTTAAATCTAATTAAGATTTAATAATAAAATAAATTTCAAAAATTCTTTGGGAAATACTCAGACAGGTGAGAATGGATCTTGGTTCTGCTTTAAGCAAAATATTTCTAAGTTTTGTATTTTTTTTTTTGAAACAAGGTATCAAATATTAAATATTAAAAAATTGAAATTCAATTTTTTTAGCCAATTTTCTTGGTCAAAATAATTTGTTTTTTTGGAAAAATAATAATGGTATAGTTAAATTAACATAGAAAATAGAAAATAAAATTTGAAGCAATAAATGTGATAAATTAAAATGAAATTTATTTTCATGACAATAAGCTTATTCACAATGGATTTAAAAAATTCACACAATTTAAGTCAAGTCAATTTAAAATTTCAATTTTCAACAGCAATTTTTTTGTGAGATAATATTTCTCAAATATAATATCAATTTTTTAAATACAATAATAATATTTGACATAACATTGTGAATGCGTAAATTCTCTTTTTTTTAACATTTAATACTAACAACACCATTTTAGAGAAACAAATATTTATTATTAAAAATAAAGGTTTTTTTAACAATATCACAACACATATAAAATTTTTATTTAATTATCCAAACAAAAAAAATTTGAATTTTAAAGCGATATTTTAATATACATTCAAAAAATTTAACAATAGAAAATTTAATCTTTCAAATTTTAACAAGAGTTATTGTAAATTTATTGTAAAATTTTAGGAAGTAAAAATGAAAAACCTTTTGTAAATTCTAAAAAAATTCTCTTGGCATTGTCAAGTTATTTTTATAATCTACAAATTTTTCAATATATAGACTGTTATAAGTTCAATCATAATTAAAATCATGTAAGAAAAAATAAAAATTTATATATTAGTGTATAAAAATCAAGATTGAAAATTTTAAATTTCTAAAATTTTTGATTCAGTAAGTTCTCAGATTAAAATCATGTTTAGTTACAAAATTTCTCATTTTTTTCTTGTTTTTTTTTAATTTTAAATAAACAACTAGAATAAACTTGATGATAAATTATAGGTTAATTAAAAAAATTAAAGGTAATCATGTAAGATTTCTTTGAATATTGGAGCAAATCCTAACCATCTTGATCGATTCAATTTAGAATAGCTTAGTTAAATAAGGAAAAAATATTTATAATAGTAGATTATTTTAATCTTTTTATTTTAATTTAAGAAAAAAATTGTGGTCATTAATTATCTCCAGTTGGTTAATTCTTAAAACCATTCATTAGATTGTTTTCAATTGCAAAACTGTTTTAAATGCTTGAACATCAGCAATTGCTTTTATTCAATTTATTTAAGATTTTAAAAACGTTTTACTGATATCGATTTTAAATTATTTACCTAGCAAGTAAGTAATCATATTATTTTTACATTTTATCACAAAAATATTTTATTTTCTAACGATTGGTACCGTCATTTTTTAAATTACAAGTATAAAATTTTTTTGCAGAATTGTTGATGTTATTCCAAATAAATGAGTTTATATCACCCAACTGTATTCATGATATTTTTATTTTTTTCATTGAAACAACAAAATTTAAGTAAATTTTAAATAAAAAAGTGTCGAAAAAATGAAAAGATCAAAGATTCATGTGAAAAAAATTTGATCCACTTAATTATAAGTTAATTTAATTTTGATCTTTTTAATTTAACTTTAACAAATTTTATTAAATTAAAAATATAAAAAAAATAATATCATCTGACATTGTTTACTTTTAGAATTGTTTACAAAATAATTCTTTACTTTCACATCCTCTTTTTATATCATTACTACCCGACAAAAGTTTAATAAAAAATTTAATATTTTTCACGTAACTTAAATATTTATTTTTAAACGTGGTTATTAGCTTTTAAAAGGACAAAAATAGTTTTTATTTCTTAAATGTTTGGTTTAAGTGAAGCGTCCAATTTTTTAAATAACGATAAAAACCCTGTTTACAGTTCCTATTAAATTTTTATTTTTCATTAATTTATTACAGAACTCAAAGTGATATTTACATTTAATCGACTGATACATTTAATTCCAGCGAACGATTTTTTTAATTTATATCGAATTCTTAAAAACAATTTTTAGGGTAATCATGACACAATCTTATCAAAAATATAAACAGTTAATATATAAGCAATATAAGCAACTTTTATTAGTACCGTATTAAACTATTAAATACCCGTTATATAGAGATTTAAAAAAAAAATAATATATTACCTATTAACAAATCTAAATAATTAATAAAAAAGGGTATGAATTTTAATATGTTGGCGAATTTATAATAAAAAATAAAATAATAAATACAAAATAATAAAAATTTAATTAAGAATTAGACTATAAAACAAAATGCAACTAGATATATTTTTTTAAATTAAATTTTAAATTAATTAATTAATGTTTAGTCAAACAAAATGAAAAAAATGGTGATCAAATTGGTTTCCCTAGAAAAATTAAAGTCTGATTAACATAAAAATTCACAAAACTATTAACCAATTGAATTATTCTTGAAATCATATTGGCTTCCATTGTGCTGCTTTTGTTAGTGATGTTGTTGAATATTCTTGTATAGTTGTTTCTCAGTCACTTGGCTAATTGTAGGGCGGCCAGTTAGTTAGCTTTTGGATTTCCGCCTTTGTTGTTGAGAAATTTAACTTCCCGATTAGAACTAGAGTGACAAATATTCACGAATCCCTGGTAATTGAAATTTTAGAAAACAGATTTAAAAGATTATTAAAAAACTTTGTTTTGAGTCGGCTTACCCACCCACAAATTCAAGAATACATTACAAATTATATTCAACTCAACAAAAAAAAATTCGAGTCACCTCTTGGTCATTTTCTTAAATTTGTATTCCCTTCAGAAAACTAGCTAAAAAGTTTATTTTTATTTTTTTTTTTTTTTGAGAAAGAATCTAATCTATTCAAGATATAAAATTTTGTTTATTGAAACTTTCATAATTCATTTTTATTTAGATAAAATGCTAATTATTTAAATATTTTCTTAGTATAATCATCCACAAGTTCTTTCAAATCTATAAAAAATTCAATTTTGTTAACATTTCATCAAAATTTTGTATTCACTTTATTTTTTCAAAAATACTATCAAGTGGCTGAAAGGAAGGACTAAGTCTCCATTTCAACTGGCCAAGGCTTTGCCTAAATTATTTATTAAATAATAATAATAATTTAACTGTCAAAACACATGTTTTATCAGCTTTCTCACTAACTTATTTATTCGTTAGATTACGTTTTGGTTTTAACCAAATTTTTTTACAAGATTAATCTAATAAAAAAAAATTGAAATAAAAGTTAAATTGTAGAATTATTTAAAAGTGTAAATGTTTAAAAAAATGAATATAGATTTAAGTAAAAATGAATATGTCGATATCGAATTATATGAAAATTTAACGGTCAGTTTTGACTTTAAATTTTATGTTAGTTGATTGATTAATGCTATAAAAAGGGAATGTTAGTTTTAATTGTTAGCTTAACATGCCTATACATGATAAATTTTAATCAATAAATCAATTACGATTTAACTTATATCACCTATCAAGGATTATATTTAAAAAAGTTTTTAATTGGATGAATCAGCATGTTCAATAAAAACTTTAATCCAATCATTTCCCCATTCATGAAGAACATTTAACACCCTGCATATAATTATAATAAATTAAAAAAGCCCAAAGAGATCAACCGGATCCCTCTATTATGTATTTTTTTGCCAGCAAAATATCATTTTTCGCCAGTTTATTAAACAATGGCCAAATTAAAACTAAATTTTCTTTTATGAATCTTTTATCAAGTAATGCATTTAGAGAAATCTTTTTGAACTTTAATTACGCTTCCTACTTATTTTGTTTTATTTTTTGTTAATTTCCTTTGAATAAAAAAAACATCATTTCAATAATTTCTAAAATATTATTTAAGTTTTTTTTAAACTTTCATTATTTTTTGTTGAAAAAATATTGAGCTCTCATTTTAGTGCGTAAATACACATAAATCTACTATTCTCTCAAAAACATAGAAGAGGAGGATGCGTTAATACAAAAATAATTTTTAAATCTAATATCATAATTTAAAAAAAAAATTTTTTTTTCATGCTTTCAAAAATAAAAAGATATTTTAAATTTCGTATGAAATCAACTTTTTTGATTATTTATTTATATTTTGAACTTTTATCATTAATTATATAAAATCTTTAAAACACTTTAAAAACACTGTTTTGACAAAATTATATTATAACGCGTTTATGCATAAAAATAGGCGTTTTTTTGCATGAAATTTTGCGTTATTTAAATCCCGGGCTATTAAACTTATTTATCGATTTAAAATAAAATTTTTTTTTAATGAGATGTTAGCACAATTCAAGACTTTTTCAGTTTCACATAAACCATTTATCAAGTAGCGTCTGAAAAAGAAATTTGATCGTTCTAAAATTTGGTAAAGCTATTTTGGTACAAAATGAATGGATAAAAAAAAAACGGCAAAAATGTTCACGACAATTTAAATGTTCTGAGGTATTATTAAGTTAAATTTTGTTTACTAAAAGTCATATTTAAGTACAAATTAAAATTTGGGAAGAATGTTTAAGAAATTATATTTATTTTTCCTATCAGTATAGAAAAAAACTGAGCTTTTTAATTATTTTTTCTATATCTCATTCGGGAATCTGATTTAAACTATGACTTCTATTTTTAAACGCTGCAGACGTTCTCATGACACAATCTTATTAAAGCCACTAAATTTAATCAATTTGACTTTTTTTTGTTTAACGTATAAAAAAAATATATTCAAGCATGCATTTCAAATGATTAATATCAAAAATATAAACAGTTTAAGCAATATAAGCAACTTTTATTAGTACCGTATTCCCTCGTTCTATTATGCTGCTTCAAAAAAAATTTTTTTTTAAACTTAAAATCAATAATTTTTTTAATGCATTTGGTGCAGACTTGTTTTTAAGTCACAAGCCTTAAGTCAAGTCAAGTCAATGACTTAAAAATTTTATTTTTTTTTTGACAAAATCATGAAGAAATTAGATTAAATTTTTATTTTAATTTGATAGATCAGGCTTTATATCATAAAATTTATATAAACTCTATGGTTGTCTAATGCATAAAGATTGGCCATATTTCATTTCTTTTCTTGCAATTTTAGAATTATAGTCTTCACATTCACTGAATAAAAAAAAATCTCACGACCATGTTAAGCAATGATAAATGACTGGAAAAAATATTTTTAGAGTAGTTGAGAATTAGGTAGAAATTTTTGTGATCTTCCATTAAATATAATTTTCCTAGAACAATTACTGTACATAAATGGAAATACAGGATAATTTATTTGATTAATTTGTCAAAAAAAATAAAAATTTTAAGTCATTGACTTGACTTGAAAAAAAAAATTAAGTCAAGTCTTAACTTTGACTTAAATTTTTGTGACTTAGACTTAAAACTGTGACTTAAAAACAAGTCTGATTTGGTGCAGCACCTAGAATTAAGAAAAAAAATCGAAACAAAAAAAACTGTTTAATTAGTCATTTTATCAATTGTAAAACTCTTTAGAATCGATTTTTTAACCTTAAATTTTTTTTTATACTTTTATTAAAATTCTACTAAATAATGCTCCACCGTAACTACCGTAACTCAAATTTTAATTAATAAAAAAATCGAAATAATAAAAAATTAATTTTTATAATATTTTTTTATAATTCTTGTTGCTAACCTGTTATAATACTATTAGACTCTCTGTTCTAAATCAAAAATGTTTTAGCATGGGCGAGATTTAGTTTTGTGTATGGTCCTAAAGCGTGTCTTAGCTTGTGGTGCAGCATAATCGAACGAGGGAATACGATACAATTTTTTTCAATTTTTCGAAATAATTTTAAATATTATTTTTTAAATAAAATTTAAATTAGTGCTTTATACAATTTAAAAGAAATTCATTTTTTTTCATTTATCTTTGATTACCAAGAGAGGTTAAGCAACACATTTTTATTTATTTCCAAAGAGATTCGATAGGCTTTCGTAAGCTTTACTTAAATATAACTACGCTTTCAAATTATGTTTGACTTCATCCTTAGAAAAAAATTAAATTGGAACATAAAAGGTGATCACCAAATTTAATTTTTTTTATTTTTAAAAATAAATGAATAATTATATGAATTTGTAATAAAAAATAAATTATAGCTCAAAAAATGTTTAGTATTAATATTAAATCTACTAGTTTTTCATTCGATTGTAAGTATGAGACAATCGAAGAGAAAAATAATAATAAAAGCTTAATAAGCTTAATTTTCTTTTCCAAATATTGCGCCTAAAATTAAATTATTTTAAGGGAAAGAAATAAAATGCACGCAAATTTTGTCATCATTAATTAAAAATTTCGAGTACACAATTTTTGATATTATTTTTGTTTCCTAAATTATTTTATTCCATAAATTTAATTTATTTAGTGTAAGCAACTTGAATTAATTAAAAAACTAAAAAAAAAATTTCACGTAAAAATTATCAAAACGCAGATTTTTTTTTGTTATTTCATAAAATCTAAAAGATTAAAATGAATATTTTAATCAGCTCGAAATCCTTTATTTAAATTGGCTGTATTTCCGTAAAATTAGTTTAAAAATACACAATGTTATCAAATATTTTTTGATTTAATAAAAATTTAATTCATTTTACCATTCAAATTTTATTTCATATTATTATCAGCATATTGCTTAAAAGCTTAAGTGAAATATTAGAATCAGAAAATATTAAATTTGTAACAAATTTTTACAGAAAAAGGAAAAACTTAATTTTCACTTAAGAATTTTTTTAAAATGGTGTCATGATATTAATTAAAAAATATCCTTTTTGAATAATTTAGATTCAAGATAGCATGAAATTTAAAAATAGTGCAGAATTTCATTTATTCTATTAGAGTTTTTTAATTATTGTATGTGTAATAGTTAGCACAATTCAAGACTTTTTCAGTTTCACATCAACCATTTATCAAGTAGTGGCTGAAAAAGAAATTTGATCGTTCAAAAATCTTAAAATTGATTTATAAAACTTTGTAGAAAATTTTAAAATTATTCATGAATCATTTATTTATATCCTATTAAAAAATCGATTTTATTTCTTAAATTCTCAAGTATCTATTAGTCAACATTTCAAAGTCAATTTTTCTTATGAATACATTAATACTCAAAAATAAAGGTTTAGGAGTAAGTGAAAAGAGAAAAATAATTTCACAATTCAAAATATTTTTTTTAAATTGTAATTTTTTTTTATTTTCATGCAGCAACTGGAATTTCTTTTATGGCAAAATACACGCGTTTCTAGTTTATCTTTATCAAAAATTACTCTTGACAATTTTAATTAATGATTCAGCTGAATTGAACAAAATTATAATTTAATGCGCTTGTTTTAACTTTTAGAATTTTATTTTTTTGGGGAGAAATTAGTGTTAGGCGGCGGCCAAGCCTGGCCAGTCCAAACGCGGCTAAATAAGGTGCCCAGATCGGCGGCCAAAAATTTGGACCGCGAAGCTAACCGGCCAAATCATAGACGGATATTCATGGTCAAAAAATTTTTGGCCGCATCAATGGCCGTTTGTACAGTTCCCAACACTATGAGAAATTACATTTATACTCTAATAGGAAATATATATCTTCTTATTTTTCAATAGGAAATATTCTTTGGAAATCTTTTAACTCTTTTCTGTACCTAATCAAATTAAGTAATTGTCTTTTTGTTTCTTGATATCAAGCTACAACTGGATCAAGATACAATCTGAGCTTCCTGATTTTTGCCTGAAATTATTTAAATTAAGATATGGTTATTATTTCGTATTTTAAAGAAAATTTTCATACAATTTTGAAAAAGCATAAAAAGTGCGATGTTTCAAATTTATTTTTAAAATAATAAAATAGAGTTAATTTTATAGTTTATAGTTAATTTTATAATCTATTGCATTTATATTAAATAGATTAAAGGAAACAAAGGATATTCATTTTTTATTGTTTTTTAACAAAAATCTACAAATTTTATATTTTTTTAACTAAAATAAGAAAATAGATTAAGAGGCCTAAGCAATATTTAAAAAAATCATTATCTATTGGAAAATGTATCTTTTAAAAACAACATCAATCAAAAAGGCGAAATAAAACGACTGGTTCAAATAAAATGGAAATTTTTATTTTTTAATGAAAAAATATGTTTAATAAAAATCAAATGGCATAATATATCAAAAAAATTCTGTTTTTTATGATAAATTTTGGTGCTTTTATGAATAATTTTGGTGCTTCTAAACAGGTTTTGTTTTTTAACCACTTTTATAAGTGTTTTTTTGAAAGGATACTATTTGAAATACCAAACTAAATAAAAAATATTAATTAAAAAAAAAATCAGAAACTTGATGATTTAATCTATTTAAGTTGAATTCAATAAGATTTAAAAATTAACTCCCATTTATTTTTTTTTTTTAATAAATTGGAAGCATCGCACTAATTGTAATCAGAGTTGTTCATCAAGTCTCAAGTCAAGTCCAAGTCACGACTTGACTTGATTTTTTTTTCAGTAAAAAGTTAGAAAGTAACTTGAGTTGATGTTTTGTCTGATTTTATTTTACTAAATTATAGTTTGTGTAAAAATTGAATTTAGAATTTTTTTCTCTAAAATCTCTTTAACGTTTACATTTTTTATTGAATCATTTTGTTAACCAAAAAATTATAAATTTATAAAATAATCTTTTGAAAAATCAAAAAAAAGTCAAGTCAAGTTTAGACTTGACTTGAAAAATCTTAAAAAAATCAAGTCAAGTTTTGACTTGACTTGACTTTTTGGTCGAAAGACTTGAAAAATAGCGACTTGAGGAACAACTCTGATTGTAATGTTTTCAAAATTGTTTGAAAATTTTCATAAAAGACGAAAAAATACAACATGTAGATTTACATTTAAAGGTGGGCTTTCACCCAAAAACATTAGTTTCCTGATTTATTTATATTCAAAGTTTTTCTATAACTAATTATGCATAATTACAGCCATATTGGTGGTTGCCAAACAAAACTGCACATTCCTTTTATGTTTGTACAGGACTTTATTTTTCTATAAGTTTCTTCTTTGACTTAGATTAAATTATTAGGAAATAAAGATGATTTACAAATCTCTGATAAACGTTTTACGGGTGAGCCAATTCCCTAAATTGATTGATTTTAATCAATAAACAAGAGAAAAAAGCTGAAATTTGTAAAATAAAAGCTTAACAATCTAATTATTAAATGAAAAAATTTTATATGGTTTAAATGCATTCATTGCTTCTGATATAAAATAATAACTAGATTAGTCAAACTCTTAATTATCTCTCAATTAACTGAAACTAAAAATAATTGAAATTAAAAAAAAATCTTCATTTAATAAAATAAGTAAATTTATGCTTTTTTATAGTAATTAGTAATTAGAATTATTTTTTTTCAAGGAAATTGATTTTTACCTTACTTTTGCTGGTCGGATAATACTCGTCTAAAGACTGTTCGGAAATTAGGTTTTTTTGAATTAAAAATATCATTAGATTTTCTTATTAGATTGGAATATTTTTAAGATATTTGTAGCAATTCGATATTTTATCCGTAATGGCAAACTTGTTCCCATTAAATTAAAAAATAGTTGAATTTGATTTAGATTTTGGTATAAAATTTTTGATTGTTAAGAATTCAAAATCAATTCTTTAAAAAAAAATTAGACACAGGCTGTGTCTAATTTTTTTTTAAATTATTATAAAACAAAATGAAATATTATATAAGGTTTTTTTTCTATCCAGATTCTGTATCGGCTATTTAGATTCTCGAATTGTTAATTAGTATTTACATTAGCTGCTTTTAAATTGATTGAACCTTACAACCCTTAACTTGTTTTTCTTTTACCTCAGTATCCATTGAATCAAGGTCATCTAAAGATAAAATTAGTGGTTAAATTTATTTTTAATTTAACAAAAAATTTAAATTGTGTAAATTACTTATAATTTATATTATTTTTTAAATTTAACTCTTAATTTTTTTAATTTGAAAAGTTTTGGATCTTTAATCAATTCTTCAGCTTCAGTTCTAAACGATATATTGAAAGTTAATCCATAAAATCAAAAAACTTAATAGTATGTTAAAATATTAATTAAATTGAAAAAATTTAAGTACAATTTCAAATATTAAAATGGAATTTGATCAAGTTTTGTGTGGACTAACTCCTGGTATAACAGCAAATTATGCTATAAATTTAATTTCCTTTTAATTCCATTAAAATAAAATCTGTTTTATACATGTGTCGTTATTAAAATTTGTTTTGTTCAATATTTTTTTACGAATTTTATTAAATTGTACTAAAAAATTATTGTTTATTTACTAAAATTACAATCAATCAGTAAATTCATTAACAAAACTTTTTTAAGGTTTTCTTTTATGCTTTTTTTAATTAATTTAGACATTTCAAATTTTCAAATTTTTTAATATAGTTAACTAACTTAGATATTCTTAATATATTTATAAATATTTGAGAAATTAACTTTAAAATTGTTATATTTCTAGTACTAGTTGCAAAAATAAGTTTTCTGAAAAAAAATAATTAATGTTTAATTAGTGCAATGGGCTTTATCAAAAAAATTGTAAAAATAATATTTACCAAGAAATAAATTATTTTAAATATTCAATTTAATGCCTTTTTCTTTTTTTATTTACTTAATGTTAAAATTTTTTAGTTAAGAATTCCCTTCTTTATTTCTTAAACCCTCTCACTTCAAAGAATTCAGGTATTTCAAATTAGTCAATTCTTTGAAGAAAGCCTCCTAAGTTAATTAAAATAATTCAGTGATTGTTTTTGTATCGCGAGCTTTTACGTTATTAAATGTGTAGCCTTGATTTATCATTTAATAAAAAAGATAATTTTTTTTTATTGAAATGAATTAGAGGAAAAATTTCTCAATCCCAGTGTTATTTTGCTCAGAGTCTTTTAAATTAAAAAAAATATTATTTTTATAAATTTTTAAAAAAATTTTTTGTAAATCTTTAATTTAAAGCCTTTTTCTTTTTTTTTTATTTGTTTAAGTTTTATATTTTTTATGGTTAATTTTTATTGTTAAATATTCTTTATACTATTACCTAAATCCTATAACACCAAAGTATTTATTAATTTGTTAAATTCTTTAAAGAAAGTTTCCTAAGTTATATTTTTTCTTTCAAAAACTGTTTTAGGTGGTAGAAAGTTAGCTAACTTTAAATTATTTAAGGAGACCCTTGACTTTAACGACTTTTAACCTTATTTTTAGTTCTAAAGATCTAATTCTAAATACAATAAGAAAACTTTATGAGATCTGCTTGATATAAATTTATAAAGCTTTGACAATCAAAGATTCGTAGCATACAAAAACCCTTCTTTGTTCCATCACAAGGAATAGATGTGACAGCTGATTTGAAAATTTACCATAGATCTTAGAGTTTAAAATTTGCTGAAAAAGTGAAATTTTCTAAAAACTGTCAGCTAGCTCAAGGTCCTAAAGTTGAAGCAATGACTGCTTGCTAAATGGAACGAGGTCTTTGAGTTTTTCTATTATTTTTATTTAGAACCATCTCCAATAGTATCTAGAATAAAATACATTAAGTCCACATGTTTCTTTTAAATTTAAAATCACAATCTAACCTTGCTATTCCGGTCCTTTGCATTCCGGAAAACTCGAAAAAAGAACTAATTTTCAATTTTCCATTCCCTATAAAATCCTTTGATAATTTGGAATTTTAACACCGAATTAATTTCATACTCTAATAATAATATAATATATCCCTTTTCTATCCTAGAGGATAATGGGGAGGCGCTGATCTCCTTTTCCTGTACCTTTTTGAGCTACGGCTCCGACCTGACACAGAGGCAAATGCATTGAGTTGGTCATCTACACCGCTATTATTACCCAGTCGAAACTAGTACCCATATTATTTATGATAAAAGGGATTTAAACATTCGTCCCGCACTGCAGAGATATTTTGAAGATTTTTTCACCCTCATCAGGCTTCGAATCCTCGATCCTCTGCTTGCATGACTAACACACAAACCATTCGGCTATACGGGCTAACAAAATTATATTTGCTAAACGGTAATAGAAATGACGCAATTTTATTTTTATATTTTTATCTGAAGGAGCTTGTCAAAGATAAACAAATATAAAATAAAATATATTTTTTTTCAAACAACTATAATGCTAAAATTACAAAATGACATTGAGCCATTAAAATTGAGCAAAGAAAAAGATTTTTAAAAAATATTAAGATTTTTATTTTCATATTTTGATTTTTGTGATAGTGAGGACTTAGATTGTATAAATTTTTAAAACTATTTGAATCTTTACTTGAAAGTAAAAAAAATTTAGTCTTTTAGATTTTTTAAAATGTGCTAAAAATTTGAAATTTTCATTCCGTAATTTAACTTTTTTGATAAATAATTGTTGGGAGTTCTGAGCTAAATTCTATTCCGGTAAATTAAAAATTAAAAAAAATGCCGGGCATTTTCCATATTCCGGCAAGATTTTCCTTTCCCGATATTTTGTCTCTAAGCAAGGAAAAGGAAAGAGTACAACAATGATAAAATTTATTAATAAAAATTAGATAAATTCAAAAGGGAAAGAAATCTTGCCAAATACTAATTTTTGAAATTGAAATTTTTTTTCAAATTTTTCAAAATTCTTCTGCTTCATTATTTTTACTTCTGTGTTCCATTTAAAATTCGTTTTGTAACACCTCAAAAGGTCAATAATAATAAATAAAAAAAATTTAAAAATGATCTCCCTGGTTTCAGTATTTTTTCATGTCTTTTTTAAATTAATAAAATAAGTCATTTTAATACTATTTTAATTTTAGATACCTTTTAAAGTTGGCTTTAATGAGAATTTTTGACAAATTTTATTCTATCTAAAAAATGAACTCAACAAACAGCATAGAAAATTTTACCAAAAATCTTGGCTACAGATATCTTATACCATTTGTGTGCACTTTCGGCATATTTTGTAACATAATTAACTTGATCGTTTTGGCTAGCCCACGACTAAAAGAATCTCCTTACATTTATCTGATTTTCTTGGCTCTTTCAGATCTGCTGACCCTAGCATTTACACTCACACTGTCATTCACACGCGGATTCTCCTTTCAAGATATCGACATTCAGTACATTTTACAAAAATTGGAAAAAAAAATTTTCATTCCCACTGCAAATGTTTTCTCCGCTTTTTCTGTGGTAATCACCGTAGCTTTGACAGTCGAACGCTATTTTTACATCAAATTTCCAATGCATGCCTCAAATTTTTACACGTCCCAATATGCCAAAAGAATTTCTTTAATTTTGTTTATTCTAATCGCCATTTTTCGTTTGCCAATGTACTTTTTTACCGATGTGAAAAAAATCTATCCAAATGAAAGCCAAACTATGAAAACCCATCTAAATTACAATTACAAACTAGTGAGAAATTTGGAAGAATTTCAGCAGGCTTATTTTTTTACATCATTCCTTTTGTTCGAAATTATACCATTTTTTCTACTCTCCACATTAAATTTTAATCTAGTCCTATTGGTAAAAAAATCCAACAAACAAGTTTACCGCAATTCAAATTTGGAACCATTGTATCGAAAAGAAGAGCCCAAAACTTTGTCTAGCATTGAAAGCGACTACCCCACTGGGCTATCTGTGAGCCGAACAAATGTCAAAAAATTATCATTTATAAACTATAGTAGTGTGAGAAGACGGAAAGAAATAAAATTAACCAGAACTCTGATTTCTGTTGTATTTTTGCTGCTTTTTAGTGAAATCAGCTCGATAATTACCTATGATAAATTTACAGAATTCCTGGTCAAAAGCTCCTATCCAGATTACATGAAAACGTACCATAAACTTCAAGTATTTCTATCCAACCTTATTGTTTTATTTGTTCATTCAGTGAATTTTTTTCTGTACTGTTTTTTCAATGAAAAATATTTCAACATTTTTAAGCAAAAATTTATTCTACGATTTAAATCAAACCACCAGACAATTAAGTTTTCTAACAAAATAAATTTGTAAATTAACGTTTTCGTTTATGGAAAAGCTTTATGAATATTCTATCCAGATAATTTCTTGAATTTTAATAAATTGTCTTATACTAAGTTTAGTAAATATCAGTGATTATCACAAAGGTAACATTTTTGTACTTCAAAAATTTTTTTTCAAATTTTTTTAATAAAAAGTATTCTTAATTATTTTAAACAAAATTTAATTTACTTAACGAAACAAGAAGTTCACTTTAATTTAATGAAATTTAAACTAAATATAATTTGGAAAATTAAAAATGAAAATTCAACTGAGAATATTTTTTTGATGTGTTAAAGGGAATTGTATTAAATGATTTTCGATTTAAATTAAAACAAATTTTTATTAATTTAATTAGAGTGTAGGAGTGTTATGACGTCAGGGAGAATGAGTGCTAACAACAGGCGTAATTTTCCAAATATTATGAAAAAAATCTGGATTTTTGCTTGATAATTTTTTTTAATTGAAATTAATCATCAAAATAAAAAAAAATAAAAATATCTTATGCAATCAGTTGATTTTAGATTTTAATCTAAAATTCCCTGCTTATTTGTTAAATTTTTTTTCTTGGTCCATTATTTGTCTTAGATTTTGATAAGATCAGGTAAAGATTTTGGTGAGCCGAAAAAAAAATTTTGTTTGGATCGATTGGAAAGATGTAATAATAAAACCTAACAATAATCTAAATAAATTTTTTTTTTCGTTAAAAAAAATTTATGATATAAAAGCAGTGTTATTGTGGCTGATTTATTTGCTCTTATCGAATTACTTTCCAATCGAGATAAACAATAGAAAAAAAATCTCACAATTGAATTTGCTAGTTATATTCCTAGTCATCCAGTGGCTTAATATTCTTATTTAAAAAAATTCTTTCAATATTTTATATTAATTAATTGCATTAAAAAATAATCTTTTTAACTTCACTTTTGCAATATTGAAATCAATTAATTAAACTAAAATGAAAAATGTTGTCACGTTTCATCTGTTCGACAAGAATACCAGTAGAACGCTGTTTTCTCATAAAATATTTATTTCAAATTAAAATTTTAATAAAATTTTTCAGCTCACTTAATTCAAAATTAAAATTTGTTTTTGATGCAAAATGCTTATGCAAAATTGATATGAAATTTTTGATGACTTTTTTTTCCAAATGAAATCTTCAATAAATTGACCTTTTTCTTAATTATTTGATTGTATTTAAATAAAGAAATAAAATGATAATTTTTTTATTTGAAAAAAAAAATGAAATTTAAAAGATTGTTAATTGGTCATAGACAGAATAAAAAACAACAAGACCTTGTTAATAATTCAAAGCACAGAGCATTGCAACGCCTCTCTTAATCCAATGCGTTTGTCTCTTATCGCTTGGTAGTTCCACACTAAATACAAAATTAGTTGAATGACCAGTGGTTGACAAAGTTCCAGCTCTGGTCAAAGTCTTGTATACCGGACAAACATATATTCCACTTGTTGGCTGTTGTCTGTTCACCGATGGCTTGAGCCAAAGTAATGGCATCACTGAATAAAGCTCTTTTGGTTTTGATTCGCCCAATTGTCCTTTCTTCTTGTCCCATCTAGCACCTTCTATGAACAAACCACGGATATAGCACCCATCTTCCGGAGCTGTGTCTATTTCATCTGCTTTCATAGTCAATATTTCGAATCCAAAGCTAATCGTGTCAATTGATATTACTTTACTGCGAGCATAATTCTGCAATGTTCCTGTTAAAAAGGCCTGTGGAAAGAAAAATCCAGATATCCAGTAAACTTTGGGTAGACCGTTGGCCACCCAACTTTGAATAAAATCCATTCTCAGAACCAAATCGGCCACCCAAGCAGCCAATGGTTTCAAACTTGGATACGCAACCTTAGCCCAAAGATTTGGCACTTGATTATTGAATAAACTATTGGACATATCTTCCAGCTCTTGGGACATAACCACTAGACCTTTCAGAGCCTTGAGCAAGTCTTGTAGCGTTTTGTGTATCACAGACAACAATCTATTATATCTTTTAATAAAAAAATTATAAACTTAACAATTAATTAATTTTTTTATTTTGATTAAACAAAAAACCTAATTATTTCCTGGACTAGCACAGTGTTCATCGACTGTTCATACATCACTGGATACTTTTCCATAACAACTCCAATATTAATTGGTTTGGGAACCTTTGCCAAAATGTCCTTGGCTGTTTTTTCCATTATTTCCTCTCTGGAAACGCCTCCACCACTCTGTGTCCTGGGTTGTAGAAGCAACAAATCAGTGAGAGTCCTAAATGTTTCGTTTTGAGCAAAGGTGATGTTTGCGTTGTCGTGCAGACCAAATATTTCCGGTGTGTCATTGATGGGCAGACTTCTTATATAGGCCATGTAGGCTACATGTTCTGACGTTGACGGCAATTGGTGATAAATTTTCGACTCATCAAAACTAAAATTCTCATCAGCCACAGTCGGATTGTAAAAGTCCTCTAGTATGTTCATTATGCATCGTCTGTCCCAGTCGTCAGTGACTCTACCACCGTAATTTATGTGACCAGCTGTGTATTTGAGAACCTTGTAGGGAATTTCCGAGTATTCCATCAAAAACATCTTCAATTGACTCAGACAAATCCTCAAATCGCCATCGGTGAATTCGTATGGTATGTTGAATCCAAGTGGACCAAATTTTCTTCTTTCCAAGGTAACACCGTGGAAAAGACATAGAGAGAAGAGCAAAAATTTGAACACTTCCACTCGGTCTGTGCATGAATTTAAAAAGTCGTCATTAATTGTTGTGTAAGACTTGAGCAAGTTGGCCTTGATGCCGCGAGGTGGCTCCACGGTCATTTTGCTTCCATTCTGAAGGATCATCACCGGAAATTTAGGACTGGGCATGCTTGTGAGCCAAAGTCTAAAGTCTTTGTGCACATGCTCGGGGTCGATTTGTTCGACTAGTCTTTCCAGCGATGGCATCCAAGACGGTGCTAAATGGCAATTTTGAAAAAACACCCAAAGACCTCGCTCCATGGCACTTCTGGTCATTGCTTCAGCTCTAGGACCTTGGCCTTGGCCCAAAGAAATAGCTGACAATTTTTTGGAAAATTTCATTTCTTCGGCAAATTTGTACAAGTCAGCTGCCGGATCAGTTCCTTGGGACAGAACAAAAATGAGGGGCGTTGAAGGCGACGAGTCCTTGAATACCAAATGCAACTCAGCGGTCTGTGGCTCAATGAATCGCTGTCCGATATTTTCGGACACAAAGTCCTGCATGGCATTTGTAACTCGGTCTGGCCTCAAACACTTTAGGAAGGTAATTTTTTGAAATGAGTCCAATTTTGAGTTCCATGGCTCTGGCAACGCTTCTCTGTGGGGCTCGGACGAGTCGAATATTTTCTTGTAAATGCTTAGGTGGTTTTTGAAGTCTTCGACAAATGTGTCAAATGAGGCCAGTGATTCTAGTGTTAAAATTTCACCCCACGCTCGGTCTGATATCCAGTCTGGCGATGGATTAGAAATGTTTTTTGGTCTAGTGGTGCCACCGGCCAAAAAGAACCGATATTCTTCCATTAAAATTTTTTTGTCATCCATCATAATTCGGACGGTGAGCAAAAAAGCAAACAGCAATTTGTGCTTTTCGAACAAACTACGGCAAACATTGGTGTACAAATTGAATGTAAAATGTTCATTTATATTGGTAATTCTTTCCTTGAGAGTGTCGGCCTTTCCGGCATTTTGAATGCTGTTCAAAAATATTCTCGTGAACCATTCTAGTGAATACTGGTACATTGGATCTATGTTGGCCAAGTCGCTCACACAAAAGAATAATATTTGTGTATTGATGGCCACTGGTACGTACTCACTACGAGTGGCGTCAATGTCTTTTTCGGTTTGTTCTGATACAACCACTTTTGATTTGATTTCAGTAGATTTGATTTTGGACTGTTCCAAGGCGTTTATTAGCTCAATGTCGTCAACAGGGTTTTCTGACTTGCTCAGTCTTAACAAAATGGTATCCTCAATTTCTTTTAGTTCATTTTTCATGATTGAATTGGAAATGATAAGTTGGTTTTTGGCCTCCTCCAAATCGGGTCTTTCTTCGGCCACCACAGCTCCCAACATTTGGTCCTCCAGACCGCTTGGTGATAGAGTGAAATTGATCAGTGTTACTTTGACGGACACTTCGGGGGTATAGTGTGGATTTGGCATTTTGGTTGTTATGTAGAATTTAAAATCTTCGTGGTAGGGTATTACAGCATCGCCGAGCTTGATAACCAAGCTTCCAGATTGCTTAAATGTTTGTCTTAGAAGTACTGGCTCCAGAGCTGGATCTAGTTCAGTGGACACGTTTTCTAGTAAGCACGGTTTGCCAAAACGAATGGCATTTTCAAGACTTCTTAAAAAGTCTCTATCTGACAGTTTTATCACATCAATGCCATTGTCTTTTTCCAAGTTTTTTATCCATTTATTAGCTTGACCCTGGGGATCAATGAACAAAGGCCATCTTTGAGAAAATTGGACAATAATACCGTTTTGTACGGACAAGCTGTCTTTGGGCAAACCAGCTAGTTGCCAATTTCGGATTTTAACCGGGTCTCCAAGTGTTTTGACCACTTCGGGCGATTCAGTATGTGGAACTTTGTACTTGGTCAAGTGTGCTATCCATTTATGAGTCATTTGTTCTCTATAATGACCCTTGATTTTGAGAGTTTAAAATTTTTTGTCAAAATTTAATTCAAATTTTTAGAATGTTATTTTTTATTTATTTATTTGTTTTTGATGTGCCGAGCTTAAGCTGCTTCAAATTCAGAGTGGTTAAAAAGATACAAGTTTCAAGTCAAGTTCAAGTCCGCACCCTAAATTTATTTATTTTATTTTTTAATTAAAAAAAAAACTTAAAATCAAAGTTTAAAGGCTTTAAATTGTTTTTTAAATTGACTTTGAGCTTAATTTGGGACTTTTAAACAAATCTGCTTCATATTAATAAAAGAATTAAAAAAAATTAAAATAGAATGAAAAATTTAAAGTAAAATCAATTAAAATAATATGTAGAAAAAAATTATTGAAATGAGATAATTGAAATGAGTGTTCATAGGTGCTGGATTTTTGGATGTTTCAGGAAAAAAAGAAGAAAAAGAAAGGTAGCAATTTCACAATGGAGTCGAATATTCGATATATCCTGATTCTTAACCTGCTTTGTATTGTTCAACCCGTCTTTTATATTTTATTAATCAAATAGAAAAAAAATATTGTTTGATTTAAAATCAAAATAGTTGAAGAATTTTCTTAAATAAATCTATTAATCTTAAAGGGGTGTTTTTTTTCTGAAAAAGTATTTATGTATTTTATAATTATTTGTTTTTATCCAGTTTTATGCATTATTTAATTTCTTTTTTAATTGTTTTTTAAATCTCAAAAACAATGCGGTAAGTAAGATAAAATTAAATATTTAATTTAATATGTGTTTAATTTAAAAAAAAAATTTTAAATGAATTTAGTCTATCAGCAATGATCCATAGTTCCATTACAAACAACCTGGGATTCCATCCCAAACTATATTTTAAATAATAAAAATAATAATAATGATCCATATTTGTGAAATCTGGTACAAAAGAAAATTAAATGAACAATCGATTAAAAATTTTGCAAAACCCTATAAAATTTTAAAATTTATTCCTGTAAATTTGTCGATTTTGTTAATATATTACAACAAAATTTTGTTATATCTTGTCGAATCTCTAAAAAAAAATTTTACGCTTTTATTTTGTTTTGTTTTTTTCGTTTTGTTTTTTTCGTTGGTTATAAATTTTACAAGTCCAAATAGTAAAGTTAAATTTTTCATTAAATAAATAGATAAAATAATTAAAAACTTAAAAATATTTTTATAAATCGATTTTTATTTAATTTATACACTAGTTTTGTTCACTTGAGCTTTATTAATAAGTTTATGAAATAGAACAGAATTTATAATAACTATATAAATATTTTAATTTGTCCTAATTATTTAATTCTTTTTAAAATTTATTTAAAATTTTAATCAAATTTAAATTGATTTTTTTCCAAATAATTTGATAAGTTGAACCTTTAAAAAAATAATTCAACTTACAGTAAAAGGCCCCAGGTAAGCAATGAAACCTGAAGCGGCCAATACGTCCCCAATAACATTTGAGATTGAATATTCCAGCTGTTTTACATTTTCAGCCCAACGAATTTTTTCTTCTCCCAAGCCATTCACAAGCTTTAATTTAATAATAAAAATTTCAAGAAAAAATTTAAAAAAAAAATTACTTTTCCGGCTCGGACTACTTTTTCCTCGCATTCTTTGACTTTGACTTCCAAATCAGCCTTCTTACGCACGGAGTCATCATATTTAGCTTGAAGAGTTGCCAATTTTTCCTCAACTTCCTTAAGCTTAGCTTTTGCATTTGCCAAATTCTTTTGATTTTCGGCCAATTCTTCCAATGCAATGCGCTGCGATTCTCGCTTTGGCTCAACACTTTTATTTACAAAATAATACTTGTACATAGCTCTGGCCCAAGAGCAAATAGAGGTGCATGCTTTAGAAACTTGAGCAATGGCAGCTGGCAAAAATTTATCATTGTTTATGTAAGGCTCAATTTTTTGTATGACCGATTCGGGAATATTTTCTTTATCATAGGTGAACAATCCTTCCAAAAATTTTGCCGGATCCGACAACAAATTTCTAGCTGGTTCGCTGTAATCATCAATTTTTGTTCCTGGTTTATCGCCAGGTACTTTTTTTGGCTGAATTTTTTTCATTATGCACACAGCTTCCAAAACCAGCTTTACGCCATCAGGCGGATTTTTCATAGCTTTCACCTCAACTACATCATTTTTGTTCAACGATTTCAAACTTGCCAGAGCAGCGTCCAACATCGGCAAAGCTTCATCTAAATCTCGCTGTGCGTCATCAGCGATTGCTTTGGCTTCTTTAGCTTTTTTACCAGCTTCTTCTTCTTCCTTTTGTACAATCGCTCTTGTTTCAGCAGCAACTTTAGAATCTACCGAAATGGTTTGCATAGTTGAAATGGCTTCTTGAACAGCTTCCTCTAACAAAGGCTGCATTTGCTCCAATTCGCCGCGCAATTTGGTCACTTCTTTTTCAGTGGATAAAAGTTTGTCAAGACCGGTCTTGGTACGGCGCCGCGCTTGGATCAGCTCGTTTTTTTTCATGCCAAAAATTTTTGAAAAAATGCTCAATAATTCAAGATATGAAGTTGGTGTCACATAGTTGTGTCTACCTTGTTCTTCTTTGAATCGAAGTGATTCTTGTACAACTGTCTGATGCATTTCTTGGCAAATGTTCATTAAACCATCAACAACTTCGTCCGAAGCTTCCAAATCGGGCATTTCTTGCAAAAATGTCATTGCCACTGATTCTAAGGCGTCTTTGGGCCATTCACTGAACCAATCAATTGTACAGCAGTTTACCAGTGCCGGAAATTGACGCAGTCGGGCACGGAAGATCTCACCAATTGGACTCATACAAACAACACTGTGCAAGTTATTACGCACTCGTTTTGTATAAGCAGAGAACAAATTTGTCTTGGTCGGTGGAAGACCGGCATCTTGTACGCTTGCTTTCATTGCAGTGTAGATTTGATCCAATTCGTCCAGAGTGTAAATGTTTGGAACATCACCTGAGTTAAGAATATTATTCAAATCTTCCAAAAAAGACTCATTTTTTATCTTAATTAAACAATTATTTTGTTATTTTTATTTTTTTTTTAATTTATTTACCTGAGTGTCACTAAACAAAAAAACAGTTTGCCGATTTTTCAAGCCTGCGGCAATCATAATTTTTTTCAAGTCCTCTCTCCATTCGGACATACCGTAGTTCTTGGCCAATTCAATTTGAAAGCAGTCATATTCAGCCCTTTTTTTTTAAAAATAATTTAATTAATTAGAATTTATTTTTTAAACTTTTTTAGTTAAAAAACTTGATTTAAATTTTTAATTAACAGGTTATTTTAAATTTTATTTATTTAAATTCATTTTTCATAAAAATTTTAATCTAAAACATTAAAAAATATCAAAAATACTTTTAACTATCTAAAATTGCTCTCAAAATAAATTATAATTCATTAAGCTGATCAATAATTAAAGGCTCTCTAGTCTGAAAAAATTATATTTAAAATACCATAAACCCCTGCAAAGAGTTGCGTGCACTTAAAGTTAAATACCAAATTTTAGTGCCTGCTAAGTGATCATCGATTCCATGTTAAAGTCGCTCAATCTTAATCTCATGCACTTTTATCAGAATTTTTAGTATTTATCGTGGCATTAAATTCCAAAAATTCTAAGTAAGCACCGAAATAAAAATCAAAAATCCAACACTAATACTCAAAGTAAATGTGAATTTAAAAATCACATTTTCAAAACAGATTTTTCGGTATTTAGTACAGGATTAAAAATCGAAATTTAAAAAATTATTTTTTATTAAAAAAATTAAAAATCTCCACAGTTAATTGCGGCCTCAATAGTTAAGTTTTCAAAAAAAATTTTTGGTTTTCTTTTTTCTCACCCTAACCCATTTAAATGTAAATAATGGGTTTAAGTTTAAAATATTTCATAAAAAAATTTTAAAAATCTTTATTTTTAATGGAGCCTCAATAGTTAATTTAAAAAAAAAAGTTTAATTTTTTAAAATCGAATTTGTTTGAGCAATTATCATATAAGTTACTTCGAAAGTAAAATGAATGCTAAATCAATTTAATTTAATTTATTATTTACAAAATTTTTTTTAATGTTTTATTTTTAGATTCATTTTAAGGCTATATAAATAAAGAAAAATATTTACATGTGAGAGGCGAGTCTTGTTAGAGACTGTCGCCCCGAACCGCCGACTCCAAGCAATAAAGCATTACCAAAAGGCTGGCGAATTATTCTACTAATTCGAGCAATATGTCTCATTGCATCCAAAAACAGCACCAGTCTCATTTTAGCTGAGTTAATTTGGTTGTAATCTTCTAAACTTTCATCAATAACTTTTTTCATCTAGAAACAAAATTTACAAATAAAAATAACTCATTGAATAAAATTCATATTACCAATTTGAAATCACTTATTTCAGCATAAACTTTCGAGTCAGTATTTTGAACCATAAAGTCTCCATAAATAACCGGCTCATTTTGAATCACATCAGAATATTCCAAGTTAAAATTATTCTTTATTTTTTCTTTTAACAAATTTGTGAACCAATTACGGTCCTCGTCATTGATCAGACGATCTTGGAATACACGACAACTTTCATGATACCATAGTCTCAATAACTGAGGTACCGACTCAATCGATCTAACTTCGGCCATCAGAATTCCTTGAAATGTCTTCGACAAATCTCTCAAATTAAATGTGTAATGACTTTTTGCTGGTGTTGGAAGAAGCTGTGCTGAAATGGTCTTATAAACTGAAATACAACTCTGGACCAAATTTGAAGCACATTCAGAAATTTTATCATTGTTTTCTTTAATAAAAAATTTAAAATTTTTTTTTAATTTTTCTTAATTTTAGACATACTTATCCACCAGTTAAGGATGGTACCGAAAATTTTATTCATGCTGACATCTTCCATTTCCACAAAGCTCAAATGATTGAAATGTCGAGTGAGTCTGCCAGTGACAGGATTACGACCACCACCAGGCGGACCCATAGCGCAGCAAAAATTAATATCGACCAAATGACGGAAATCACCTATGGCCTTTCTATCATACCAACCTCTAAAGTCTATCCACTGTCGTATCAATTCTATCGGTGGCTGAGCTCCATAAACTTCCAAAGCTGGCATGTTCAAATCATCAATAAAAAAAATGAAGTATTTTCCCAACGGCGGACCATAGATGCCTTTGCGTCTTTTATCAAGCTTAGAGTCGATCAAATCCTGGGTTTGATTTGCACTGGTCTTAGCTGAAAACACAATAAATTCAGGACTGTACTCTTTGGGCATTGTTCGCACTAATTTATCAACAATGGTGAGTGTCTTTCCAGTACCAGTGGGTCCAACGCATAAAACTGTTTTGTCATTTTTCAACAAAAATTCAATTAAATGAGCATTACGAATATTGTCAATTGTAGGAACAATTATATCAGAAAATTTTGTGTCCGATGGCAAGTTTAATTCTGGAAAATCAGCCATCCAATTTTTCCATTTAATCTTTTGAAAAATTATTAAAGTTTTTTTTTTTTAATTATTAAAGTTTTTTTGAAAAATTATTAAATTTTTTTCTTGAAAAATTATTAAATTTTTTTTGAAAAATTATTAAATTTTTTTTGAAAAATTATTAAATTTTTTTTTGAAAAATTATTAAATTTTTTTTTGAAAAATTATTAAATTTTTTTTTGAAAAATTTTGTCTATTTTATTAATAATTATTACTATTTTAACTTTTTTGACTTCCTCTTCGCTTTCATCTTTGTTTTCTTCTTCGTTCGAGAATATTCCTCCATCATCAAGAAAATAGTCGTACACAATTCCCTCAGGCGGAAAACCCGTTTTTAATCCATTTTTTTCAATTTTTTGTCTAAGCCACTCATTGAATTTAATGCGTCCATCATTGTCACAAGAAGCTCCCACTGACCAAGTCAAGGAAAACAAAAACCAAGGTTCCAATAGCTCCGGAAGCTTTTGAATAGCTTCTTCAGATAATGGTTTGTCATTCTAAAAATAATTGTATATCAATAATAGTATGACTTTATTTGAATTAACTAGCTAATTTGTGAAGCTCAATTTAAATGCATTAGCAAATTTTTTTTAAAAATAATGATCATGCTGAAATAAAGCAATTTAATTAGCGGCTAAAATTTGATTTATTTTCTAAAATCTAAAAAATAAATACGCGAAAAATATTCTGTTATTTGGTTAGTTTAAAAAATAAGTTAGGTTAATAAGGTTAAATTAGTATTTAAGTGTAAAAATATACCCGTATTAGCTTGTTTTTGTCAGATCGCTGTGATTTATTAAAATAAAAAATCAGTGATGTGTTTTAAAAATGTCAATTTGTGTATTTTTTGGACAAAGTTTGGGGAATTAAATATTTTTTAAAATCTCTTTTTACTAATAGATATAGAAGTCTTGAATTTGAAAAAATTATTTTTCATAAATGAGTGCCTCAAATTGTCTTGTTAATAGAATAAAATAATAATCTTATAAAATTGATTTTTTCAAAATTCAATTTTTTTTTTTTTAGGAAAAATTTTTTTTAGGAAATAAAGAACGAAAATGCTTTTTAAAGCAAAAAAAGTGCTTAAAAAGCTAAAAATTAATGAAATATTAGATTTTAGTCGAAAACAACTGTGAAAATGTGACTAATCTTTAAATCCTCAAAAATTTATTACCCCAAGTCTAGAATTCTTTAAAAATTAATTTTAAAAATAAAATATTTTGGTCTTTCTTTAAAAAAAAATTGATCCTACCTCTTTCGGTCTATATGGAGCGAGGAAACAGTCCAATAGCTTGAGTAAACTAAAAGTCAAATTGCTGTCCATGGTCGGAATAATTTCTTTGGTATTTTTTCGTATAAATTTTATTGAAGGCTATAGACAAAATAAAATAAATTTACTAAAAACTAAAAAATTTACCTCTAAAAATATTTCGAAAAGATTATTTAATATTTCCTGATGGACAAAAACACTCTCAGGCAACTTTCGAATCCAACATTCAACAAAAGGCTTTAGACCTAAGATGCTCGGCTCCAGATAAACCATACCGCATCGACTCACCGTAGCCGGACTGGCAACAGCAAGATCAGCTACTTCGAACATCATGGTCATAGCTTCGGTCATTTTAATTATTTCTCCATTTGTCAAGCATAACTTTTTATTATCGTCCAAAACAGTGTTCATATTTTCTATCCAAACAGCATCTACTGGACCATCGAACAAGTACCATCGTTTATCATCGTTTTCGGCCTCAACACCTTGACCCATTAGAACAGACAAAATTCCATCAGTCCATTCGTGAGTCATTAGATCAAATTCACCATACAATTGGCCCATGGTAATGGACTTGGGATTCAAGATGTAAGTGTGGACGACTTCGAAAGGGGAACCAGCTGGTGAAGGCTGACCAGCCAAAGAAGTCATTGCTGCCTTTAAAGTTTCATAACACTTTGTTTTGCCAGATCCTGTTGGACCGACCAACATGAGTCCGTGACGAACTACGGTAGTTTCATAAAGTTGTATACACTTAAGGATAAAGTTGTCCACATCTTTTATATCCAACTTTGAGCATGATTTTCTAAGCGAGCTCTCTAAGGCGCCATAGTCAATTGGTTCTTCTCTAAAGATTAAAATTTTAAATAAAATTTTTAATTTTTTTTCATTTAAATTTTACTTAATCTTGGGAAATAAATCAGAAACTATGCCATTGAACAATTTTAAGTCATCTTGTAAAAATTTAGGTACATTGACATCTCGGATAGCTCTCAAACAAATCAATTCCTTAATTTAAAAAATAATTATTTTTTGTAAGTTAATATGTCTTTTAGAATTTTACTTCATTCATGTCCGGGTTTTGTCTCTTTAGATTGCCAGCAGCTGAAATTACAGACTTGACTGCTCTCATGCCAAAATCGTAGTGATCCTGTGAACTAAGCTGCTCGGATGAAAGTTTAAAAGTAGTTACAATCTTTTTGGCCAAGGTTTTGGCATCCGAAAAACCAAAGGAAAAAAGCGATATCTCAGCAATAAGTGCATAATCCGGTACCATCATAGCCACGGGTCGGAATAAAGCCTTATATTAAAATAAATATTCTGTTTAAAAATAAAAAAGATTATTTTATACCTTTAAATTGTCAGGTAATTCGGTACGACCAGCATAACCAGGATTCATAGTGATAAATACTGCACATGATGGTTTCAAAGCAATTTCAACACCCTCAAATATGAATCTTTCAGCCTTTAGAAACAAAAGTTATAAAATTGTTAAATTAATATTTATTAAGTGATAAATAAGCTATACTATTATAAGAGCAAAGATCTACAAGTTTCGTATATGATAAAAGAATCATTCAAAAAAATAAATAAAATTTGTAAAATAAATAATATAATAAATCAAAAATAGAATTTTTTTCAAAATTTGTTCGAAAAGTACAACATTTTTTTTAAACTAAATTAAAAATAATTAAACTAATCTCAATAAGTTAAATTTGAATAAAAGATGTTGGGTAATGCTGTATTCTGTAAACTTATCTTTTTTCAAGTATTTGCTAAGAATTTTTCTAGGTTTTTTAAAACATTCTATTATTCTTTTCATTAGTTAAAATTTATGAACCAGTTTAGATTATTTTATCTAGTAAATTTCATTTGGTGATATTTAATGGGCAAATTGAAGTTAAATATTAAATTTAAAGAAACAAAAGGATCAAATCTTTTCTTTTTTGAAAGCTCTTTTATACATCTTTCTTGATATAGTTTTGTATAGTTTAAATTTTTATACTGAATTTTTATTTTTATAATAATTTAAAATTCGTTTTGATTCCAAAAATGTGATTTTTAATCATCTCATTAATTAATTAATTCATTAATAGCTTTCTTTTGATGAAGTAAATATTAAAATAATATATTTACATTCCCAATTACATCGAGACTTAACTTAGATCTATAAATCATAGCTATTTTGACTGAAGAAGATTCTTTGCCTTTTTATCTCGAAAAATGATGAATGTTCAATTCATCTTTTTCATAGAATCGGTGAATTTTTTTAATAGAAAATTTTTAATGGAAAAAATTATAGAAAATATAATCCATAGAATGTTATTTTTTATAATTAATTAAGATAAATATTTTAAATATTCCAAAAATCTACTAAAAAGGAAAATCTTAATTTAAAAAAATTTATTTCAGAAGTAACTTTTTTTGTTTTATTAATTGTGTTCACTATTTTTTTGGTAAATAAATTCAAAATTTTTTCTAAAAACAACTTTAGCTAATTAAATTTTATCAAATTTTACGTTAATATTTTTTATAAATTTTTTACTCATTTTCTAAGAAAAAATTCCTATAAGTATTTTTATATTAATAAATTATAATACCTAACTATTAACCAAAAAAAATTTAAACGGATAATAATTTTACTCACAAAGTGTTTTCGAAAGATTAATGATAAAAAACAAAAATATTGATCATAATAAAATTTAGTTTATCACTTTTAAATAATTATTTCAAAAAAATCTTGGATATCATACTAAAGTATATTTTTAAAAATAAGTATTTTTCATCGTGAAAACAATAATCAAGAAAACTCGATCACAAACTAAAGCATTTGCGGATACTTTAAAAAAGATAAGTTTACATAGTTCAGTAATAGGATAAGTAGCCGTTCATTTAGAAATTAATAGAAATTTTTCATGCTAAAAAGGTTTTTAAATGTCTCATTCAATAGATTAATAAATTTTTTTATTAATTTAATTGTACTAATTTAATAGAGAATGGAAATTAATTTTGAAAAAAAAATTACGCCGCTTCGAGCCTATTAAATTTTTTTATAAAAAATTAATTTTGTGCCACATATAAAAAAAGACAATTAAACAAACCCGTTGAGTAAGAGCTTGTTGAATTTGTTGAATTTGTTGAGCGACTACTGATAGCACTTCTATATCGATACGATTAAACTCGTCAAAGCAAGCCCAAGCTCCAGCGCTAAATTGATTTAAAAAAAAGATTTGTTTTTAAGCTTGATTTCAATTTTGCCAAGGGTAAAAGCTTAAGCGAATAATTTTTTTTAATTCTTTATGATTTTTTAGCTTTTAAATTTTATTTCTCTTTTTCTACCTTATTTTTTAAATTTTTATTTAAAATTGAGATCTGCTGAGCTACAACAGATAAAACTTCGATGTCCATTCGATTGAACTCGTCAAAGCAAGCCCATGAACCAGCACTTATTCAAGACAAATTGATTATTCAATTAACACTTGGCAATTTTACAAAGGCTAAATAGAGTTGGTTCACTTACCTGGCAAGACCTTTTAAAAATTTTCCCATAGCCATAAAATCAAGCTGGTCCGAGCAATTGAATACAACACATTGAATGGCCATCGCTTTGGCCAAATCTTTTGTAGTCTCTGTTTTTCCAGTACCAGCCGGTCCAGCTGGTGCACCACCAAATTTTAAATGAAGTGCTCCTGTCAATGTCAAATAGCATCTATCTGTTAGAGGTGTAATTACCAAACGTGAGGAATTTCCTAAATATTCATAGCCGTACAAAAATTCTGCATTTACGGCCCTGATATACAAATTATCATTCATGTAATAATATCTTTAAAAAAAATTAAAATTTATAAGAACTAAAATTTTTGCTATTGCCAACCTAAGCTGACTGATCCATTCAAAGTCGTTTACATCAGAAACTTTTTCATTTAGGAGATTGATTACCACATCTCTTGCGTGCACTTCAACTACAATTAAAGCTGATAAGGTCTGTCTGGCTTTGGAACTTAATTTTCCTCTGACCAATTCTCTTAAGTCATCTAATTCTTTAAGTTGTTTTTGGTGATACTCTGGCAGGTTGTTTTCTTCTAGAGCTTTGCTGACCAAAATTGTCCAGTAGGTCTGGCAACCAGCGATGACAACTTGGCCAGGCCATTCAATAACCCAACTTGTCCGTGGTTTCTGAAAGATAAAAATAATTATTTTAAAACAATTAATTTTTTCTCAGTTACAATTTTATAATCTTCTAAAGAATCGCGAATTATTTGCCTCAAGCTTTCTTTCATTACTCTTTCTATCTCAAGCATCCAGTCTTCGACATTTCCAGTCGGATATATATTTTCTCTAAATTCTACTCCTTCATTTTCTGCTGAGTACATGGTAGATATTCTCATGTCTTTTTCGAATTTTACTCGGTAAATGCTTTCAAAACATTTACGTAAATGGGGCTGAACAGCTTCAGGATCTTTGGTTTTCGAAAGAATTTCCAGAAGCTCGTCATCGGACAAAAAATAAAATCTTGGAAACGAAGTTCGTTTTGTTTCTAAATATTCGCTCAGACCTTTCTGAACTTGTTCTAGTAATTTATTGCATTCTTTTAGCTGATCTCTGAGACGTGCATCTGGGCATAAACTGATTACCTTTAATAAAAAAATTATTTTTAAATAAAATTTAGTTTATTTTTTAATTGAATTGAATTTAATGGGCAAAATTAAACTTTGAATTTTATTTTTTTTATTATAAACAAAGTTATACTTTTAGGTAGTTTATATTATTTTAATTAAAAATTGAATGAAAATATAAGTATTATGTAGAAGCAGAAAAAATATTTAAATTTAAATGAAAAATTTACCATGTGTTTTCAGACAGATTTGAGTAAAATATGGAGAGATTTTTGGGATTACTGACAGAGTAGTTTTTCTGAATTTTTTCAAAATTAAATTTTATTAGATAAATAGACATATTTATATTTAACTAAATTAATTTATTAGACACAAATTTTAAAGGACAAAAAATAGTAAATTAATTAGAATTTTCTAAAATATTCTTTGAAAATTATTAATCATTCAAAATTTTTGTGAGATTAATTTTATAACCAACTAAATTAAAAATAAACTTTAATATAAAATTCAAAGAACATTATTTTTTCATTTAATTTTTGGAAAATAAGTTTTAATAATTATCAAATTATTTTATTTATTTAAATTTATTTTAGTTTCCATCAAAATTAATTTTAAGTTTAATAAAATAAATTTTTGTGTTTTTAGAAACATATTATTTTTTGTTATTTATTTTATCAACTTTAATTAATAATTCCAAAATATGTGTATTGAAACATGAATAAGGCATTATAAATTTTATTTTTATTTTACTGTGTTTTCTAAAAAATTGAGGTTATTATTTACTTTTTCTTATTTTAATTCCAAAATTGTAGGCAATTTGATAATACAGACAATATTTAAATGAAATAATGTCATGAACATTAAAAAACTCTTGGAATTAAATTTGCAATTAATTTAAATACTTAAGTATTAAAATTAAATGCTTATTACAAGTAATTAATCATTTGTTTTTTAGTTAACATTTGACAAGTCATGAATAAATTTTAATTATAGAATGAAAAATTAGCTAGAAAATTTTTATTCTAATAAACTTAATTCTGCAGTATATTTGTTCCTTTTTAAAAATGTGATTGATAGAAAATTAAATTTTAATTAAAATCTAAAGAAAACAAATATAATTTTTCTTAGCATATTTTTATTTTATAAAACATTGTCTCTAAATTATGTTGCTTTAATCGAATATAATTAGAGTTTATTTTTATTAATCGAGCTTAATTATCAAGTCATTTTATTGAATTGAATTCGAAAAACATATTTATGATAGAAATATTTTATTGATAAATCTGAAGACTTGAATACCAAAAAAAATTGCCTCAGATAACTAAATTTAAAATTACCTATTTCTGTAAATATTTAAAAATGATAAACAATTTTAAGTTAAAAAATATTGGTAATGATATGAAACTTATCATTTAGTTTAAAAAAAAATATCTTTTTTAAGTAAGATTTTAAGTGAAATAAATTTATTTTGGTGACATAAAACATTCATTTTGGAAAAAAGATGTTCAATTTAACAGGAGGAATTTTTTCGATTAAAGAGAAGTATCTTTTGAAATTAAAAAACACTTGAATCAGGCCTTAATAGTAATTTGATAATCGAAACAAAAAAACAAGTGAAATTTCATCTTGAAAATTATCTCTGAATTTGAAGAATAAAATTAATTACCTCAATATTTTATCTAATTTTTACCATCATTACCAACTCTAGTTTCGAACTCGTCACGTCCTTGCTTATCAAATACTACAATCGTTAGAGAAAAATATTATCACAAAAAAAAAATAAATCACGAGGCTTTCCAAATTGGATTCAAATAGAATTTTTTTTCTATTAATATTAAATTTTTTAACCTGAACAAAAAAAAAAATTTAAAACAATGACTGAAACTGAAGTTCCCATAGACCCACATCGATTGCTTGTCGATGGAGTTCTAGAGAGCTGCACCGACGAAATGCTTCAATTGTACATAAGTCTCATATTTAATGCCGACTTGGACGAGACCTTTAAAATTGAAGAATTTCGCCGCAACAGGCGCCGCGTTATGCTCAAGTTTAACCGCGTCTTTAACTTTGACAAGGCTCTTGAGAGGCAAAAAAAAATGCCTGAGCTGACCAGCAGCTTGATAACTATAGGCCAAGTTAAAATTCCCGACACCATCCGAGTTTCTGAGCTGGCCAATAGCTGCACCAAAGAAGTCCTTAATCTTTACTTTTCAAACTCTAAAATGAGCCAAGGTGGCGACATTGAATCAATCAAACTATTTTCCCATGAAAACAAGGCTTTGATTCAGTTTGCCGATTACAGCATCATTGATCAAATAGTGGCCAGAACTCACATTATTTGCGAGAGTCTGGTCAAAATAGACAAGTACTATGGCCCCATTGAAGACGAGTTCTTTCTCGAAGAGGAAGAAGCCTTGGAACAAAGTGACACTTCCAATGGAAGAAAAAAATCACTGGCAAGCTTGGCCAGCCTCAAGTCGTTCACCACCCATCTGAACACCATTGACAAAACCAAAATTGTTCTGTCCGACATCCAAGAAAACATAAACATTCAGCAGCTGGACTTTTACATTCAAATTTTGTGCAATCGCCAAGAGATAAACAGCATCCACTGGAGTTTGGAAAACAAGAGTAAACTTCTGATCGACTTCAAAAAAGAAATCGACATAAACAAAGTTCTAACTGAGTTTAACTCGAACAATTTCAACAATTTAAACTCAAAGCCAATTCAAATCGAGACAGTTAACTTGACTCGAACATTGGTAGTATTGGTAAAGGACATGAAGCCAAAATTGTCGCTTAAACTCGACTCTCAAAATGAAGATGACGAGTACAAGCCAGAAACAATACCAGCCACCAGAGACCTGCTGGATTTGTATTTCAGCAATAGGCAAAGAAGTGGCGGAAGTGACATCGAGTCTATAGAGAGAAAATCTTCGCGATACTGGATCATAGAAATGAGGGAGCAGCGCGTGGTCCAAAATATTTTGAGCAAAAAGCACAATGTGGACGGAAAGCCCATAAAAGTGTTTCCCTATTACGAAAATTTTGGACTGCCTTACATGTTCAGACCCATCTTTGACGACCTATCTAACCGCTCGGTCGTCTTCAAGCTAAAGTTTAAAGACGAACGACTGCGCTACTTTTGTAAGGTGAAAAATTTACACAAAAAACTAAATGAAATTCTGAGCGAGTCCAATGCCGAGTCCAAATACAACAAACAAGAGTCGAACATATTGTATGTGAACTATGTGGAGCGTTTAAGTTCCAAGGTTCCGTATACGGAACGCATGTGGCGCCTCAAAGTCAAAGAGTCCATTGAGTACTTTTTGCAAATTTACAAATTTGAAAAGTTGACTCTGAGTCATCAGCAATGGCTGACCATTTCCAAGACCAAACAATTAAATGGCTATTTGATGACCAAGAGTGGCAAGGGCTCAGATGACAACGAAATCTACCAGGACACGGACATGGTTGATGCGACAGTGGGAGACAAGATCAAGTATATTAGCAACAATTGTGCCATAATTAGCATCAATGAAACGGCCAGCAATGTGGAAATAAGCATTGTGGGGCCCAATTTGGAAGTGGACAAATTTATTGTCAAAATAAAGGATGTTATTTGCAAGGCTTATTTTACTTTTGAGCTTGAGGAGAAAATTATCAAATTCAAAACTTATTTGTACGAGTGTGAAGAGCTGCTGAGCAAATGGTTGAATGAGGCGGATGGTGCGGACATGGAAAGTGAGATTACTTTGGCATCGGCCAGGTCCAATGACAGTGACTCGTTTTCAGCTAATTATTCGAAGCGAAGCGATGGCGGCAAACTGAACAAGAGCAGGAAGAATACAATTGATGAATTTTTGTCCAAGTTGGAGCGCGATCACTTGGACATGGAGCTTTCGTATGGCAAATTGTTCCAAGAGTTGGGCTACACATTTTTGAGTGGCGGTGTGCAAGAGAACGAAGAAGAGGACGATGGTGACTACAAAGATTTCAATGATCGCTTGACAACTAGTCTAGATGAGAGTGTGGTTCTTAAGCAAGGCGAGCAGACCGAAAGTCAAATGGACAAGATTAAGTATACACTGGACGATTTGAGAAATCGTATCAACGATATGAGGAAAAAATTTAGACAATTTGTGATCAAGTCAAAGAGGTCCAAGTCGCTCAAGGAAGTTGACTTGAGCGAGGATGGAGAGTCAGAATTTGATGATATTGACAATGAAGAGGACAGTGAGATGATTAAGCTTTGCATTTATGTCAAAGATCAAGCGAAAATAGTCACTTTTAATATGAACCGAAAGTGCAAAGTCAAAGAGCTAAAGCAAGTTTTGTTGGAAAAATGTGCCGATGCTGAAGTTGAGTCCATCAATGAGCTTAAGTTAACTTTTAACAGTGTCGAGTTGAGCAATAACAACTACACCATCATTGATTATAACATTGGTGACAAGAGCACTATTACACTCGAATTCAAATAGATTAGTTTGATTAAATGAATTAAGATATTTTAAATCTTAAATAAACTATTAAAATTAAATATTTTTTTATTTTTAATAAATCTAGCCAAAAATATTTAAACTGAAATTTTTTTAGTATAAAGAAAATAATTTTATATTGTATTCAGATTAAATAAAAATTTACTAGACAGTGAAAACAATTAAAATTGAAACATATTTGGAAATAAAAATCAAGGAATCTGCAAATACATACTATAACAAAATAATTTTCTAAAAACTTTAAATCTAAAAATCGAATGCTTCTGTCAATTTTTTTTGCAACTATATTTTGAGAGAGTGAAATTAAGAGCAATCAACCAGGAACATTTTTTATAGAAATTAAATTAAAATAAGTTATGAAGGTGCTTTAAATAAATTTAAAGTTTTTTGAGATAAAAACAGATTTTTAAATTTAAATTCAGCTACTACAAAAAATCTCTTTTTTTCTGAATTATGCCATAATAAATGGTAAACAAATTAAATTTCATTGTAGCTTTTTTCAAATTTTTAGAATTTAAAAGCCTTATTTTTAAACTTTTTAAAAAGGATTTTTATTCAAAAATTGCATGAAAATCTAATTTCGAACTTTAAATGTTTTGATCAAATTTGAAAATTAAATTTGATCAAAATTTCTACTCTGCTATTTTTTCATCATTATCATTTAACTCTGAAAGTCTATTTTTTCAGATTCGAGTTATAATAAGCATATCCAGATATAATAAATTTCTAATTTGGTTTTGTGAAATTCGATATCGAAGAATGGAATAAAAAGTTAAAAAATTTAATAAACTTAATATTTACTCTTAAGTGTAGCTACTATGTGAAAAATAAGTGCTGCATAATGCTTTTGCAGAATATCCACTCTGAGCATTAAAAATACCAAAAGATCTCCCTTTTCAACAAAATTTTCTTGAAAATATTTCATCATTTTAAAAATTCAGATTGATTTAATTTATTTTTTTCTTATTTTTATATCTCCAAAATTTCATATTTTTTTTGTTAATTCTATCTAATAATATTTATTTTCCTAAAAAAATTTCTTTTTCACTTCGAGCCCTCCCCCATTTGAAAATGTCAGGTATCAAATATTAAAAAAAAATTTTTGATTTAATTTTAATCTAATTAATGCAATACGATCGATTAAATATGAATTTTTCTAGATATTTAAATAATTCAATTATTACCGTAAACCCTTGCGTATAGGCGCAGCAGTTAATACCTAGCCCTGTCACTAACGCAATGCGGCTAATCCCAGTCATTTAATGTTAAAAAAAATTAAAATTGAATAAAAAAGATTTTTCGCGCCTAAGACAGGATCCGGTAATTACCATGTGGTAAACCCAAGAATTTGTCGTTTTACCGCACCATAAACTGATTCATAACCGCGAAAAAAAAAATTAAAATAAGCATTTAAATGCCGTTATAGGTCGATTTTAATTTATTAAAGTTTCGAAACAATCGCATGCGGTAAAATTAAGTTTTTAAGGAAAAAAAAAACATTTTTTAAAAAGAGAAAAAAATTAAAAAAAGTTGGTTTTGCAATTTTTCTTTTTTCGTTTTTTCTACGCTTTTCTTTTGTTTTACTATTTTGAAATATTAAAATTTGAAAAGTAAATTTTTTTAATTTTGAAAATGCTAATACTTGAAAACTCTATTTCTGATTCATCATCAGCCTCAAGTAATTCATCACCCGTTGGAAATGAGTCTCAACCAGAAATAATTAAAATTTTAATTTTTATTTAAAATATCGAATTTTTTGAACCAATTTTTAATCAATTTTTTTCTCTTTTTAAAAAATGTTTTTTTTTTCCTTAAAAACTTAATTTTACCGCATGCGATTGTTTCGAAACTTTAATAAATTAAAATCGACCTATAACGGCATTTAAATGCTTATTTTAATTTTTTTTTTCGCGGTTATGAATCAGTTTATGGTGCGGTAAAACGACAAATTCTTGGGTTTACCACATGGTAATTACCGGATCCTGTCTTAGGCGCGAAAAATCTTTTTATTCAATTTTAATTTTTTTTAACATTAAATGACTGGGATTAGCCGCATTGCGTTAGTGGCAGGGCTAGGTATTAACTGCTGCGCCTATGCGCAAGGGTTTACGGTAATAATGAATAAAATAAAATATTTTTTTATTCATATTTTCAATCTAATGGATTTTTTTTAAAGATAGATAAAATGTATAAACTAGTTCTTACCTCAGGATTTTCTTTAGCTTGTTTCATAATTTTTCGCCACATTCTTTCCATCGTTTGGTATCTTTTGCTCTCAACAGGAAGTTGTCTTACAATATCTTCTGAAGAAAAAATTGGTTCCAAATACAACCATGATCGTTGACATACCAACCATTCATCAAGTACGTCCTAATAAATATTTAAAGCTAGAATTTTTTCAAATTTTATAAAAATTATATACTTGAGTAATTTTTAACTTATTTTCCCAGGAGGATATTCTCTCCTCAAAGGCTTTTTTAAACGGTGAGAATGACATACTCTGTGTCATTACAATATGATCATCCAAAAGCTGTGAAATCTCATCCGAGGCCTTTATAATAGAAGTTCCCGTATTCTTGTATGGAAGAACATCAAATTTAATAGATTTCCATTCGCCTTCCATTTTGTCCAAAGCCTGCTCAATTGTGTACTCTTTGCCAGCGATTTCTGCCACTTTGGATATTTTATCTATGTGGCGATCAAAGCCCATTTCGAGACATTTTTTGAAAGTAAGGTCTTTTTTGGGACGCACCGGAAGTTTAAGCTCCTCGGTCAAAATCTCCCAATGTCTATTTCTCATGCCTGGATTACGCAGTGCTTGGATCAAAGGTATATTCGGACGGAACTCTTCTATTTGATTCTTAATTTCAACAGCAACATTCTGAACACCTTTAAGTTTAAAAATTAATTAAGCTTGAAACCATGGGATTTTGGTTTAGACATTCATGCAATTGTGCCATATCATGCATCATTCCTTAACACTTAGCTTGCCTAACAATCAGAAACTAATATTTAACAGCTATTATAAGAGTACATTTTATATCCTCGTCAAAAAATTCATCATCAATATTTTCTGTAGCAATGTATTTATTTAAAATGTAGATATTCGAAGTGTCAAAATACTTACTTTCAGCATCCTGGAATTGTTTGATTGCTTTATGCATTGATTTGTAGGCTTCGGTTACGTTTTTTTCAATATTTTCCGCATCAATGAATGAAATAGCATCGTTCATCCAGCTATCGAACCATCTTAGCCAGTCTGATGTGGTTATCCATAAATTTCTGAATGGTTCAAAGTCTTTTAAAAGTTTGTTTAATTTTTCGTACTAAAAGAAAATTAAAAAATTAATTATTGAAATTATAAAAAAATTTTTTTTGGATTTATTTACATTTGTAACTGGGATTCCGAATAATCTTTCTCTATTATTGTACAAAGTGGCGAATTCCTGACACTCTTTGAGACTTTTATTAAGACGTCTGCATTCATTAGCCACTTCGTGGGCTTTATCCAAATTTGCATGTGAAGACAAGCCAGCGACATTCATCTTAAAAAATTATTTGAATTTTTTCACGAGAAAATAAGCTATAATCTTACAATTAAAGAATCAAGTTTTTCATTTAGACTAGCTGTGTCATGCATTTGAAGTTTTCGGAATCTTTCTTCATCCTCGGTATGTTGCTCTTCTACTTGAATTATCATGTTCGATACTTTCCACGACCATGATAGTAGACTCCATCTAATAAATAAAATTGATTAAAGATTCTTCAGAAAATTTTAAAATGTTTGTAAACATCTTCTTAAAGTCGGAAATTAAACTTTTTTTGATTTTTAAAATTTTGTCTTATAAAACGTGAATAAATATTATGAATCCCTGAATATATTAGTTTATATAGTTTTTTAAAAAAGAAATTTTGAAATTTTTTTCTACTAATTCCAATTTAAGACAGGAAAGTTCTTGAAAATAATTCAACAATGCAACAAAAAAGTATTTACTACTTTATTTTTTAAACTCGAAAATGTAACCAACTTTTTTTGAACTCTCATTCTAATAGATTTAAATTTGCAACATTTTAAAAATTAATTAAAATAATTAAGTTCTACAAGTTGTTCAGTATTTAAACAAAAAAATTGAATGATATATTAAAGTCTACCATTATTATTCAAAATTATTTATAATGATAAATTTTTTAACACTAATTCCTCTGTTGAAGATAAATAGAGTTTCAGACTTTTAATTAAAATTTAATTAAATTTTTTTTTAAGATGCTCGAAAACTTACAAAAATTAATTTTTTTGAGTAAACACAAAGTTAGGAAAAAAAGGTGAATTTTAATGCAAAATCAATTTTTCATATCCCTTACTGTTAAAAATTTTTATGAGTTTATTTTTTTTAATTAAAGGCATTTGTTACGGCATTTATATTAAAAATAAGAATGCCAAACAATTTAATACCAAATAATTTATATAGTCATTTATAAATTACTTCATGTTGAAATCCTCGTTGGAAAGATTGTACAAAAATTCGTCTAATAACCCAAACTCTTCCATAACAGTGGTAATATCTTCTTTTTTGTCATCTAACAAACCAGGAATCAATTTCATCCATTCACGATGTTCATGCAATTCCTCCATAGTGTTAGGCTTTTCGAACAATTTACGCTGAATATCTCTAAAAGAATTATTAATCTCCTCAGCTTTAATTCGAACTTTTTTTGTTTGATAATTTAGCACAGCTTCGGCAAGCAATTTTCGCTTGTTTGACAAATTTTCACGTATTTTGCTTGTAATTACATTAAAAGGTCCAATGGTGATTGATGATGGAATCAATTTTTCCAAGGCATCCCTTTCTTTTAAATGCATTCGGACCTCTTCTTTGACTTGATCCGCAGTTTTTTCTGTCTTCTCGAAATCTTTTATGTAATTATCCACATTCAAATTCATCAATTGGGTGTATTTATCATAACTTTTTGAATAGGCCTTCAAAGGAATAATTGCTTTGTTAATTAAATCCACAATGGTCTCCTTAAGATCTACAATATGTGGTTCCATATTGCCTACAGACTCTAGCAATGGAGTTCCAGAAAAAAATATGTCTTCCATGACAAATTTTTCCAATTGGGGAACTGACTGAGTCGAACCAATTGATTTTTCGAATATGCCACATAGAGTATTGACAAAATTTTCATAAGCGATGTTGTAACGCGGTCCATTTTTGTCTATTTGAAGCTCAATCAAAAATAATGAGTTCTTTTTCGGTCTAATATTTGAATTCATTAAATCTTTATCAGGCCATTCATACTGGTGATCAATTTCTTTCACTTGCCAACAACTGTCCACAACCATTTGAGTGTAGCTGACCAATGAGTCTTGTACTAGAAATCGAAGAGAGTCCTGCATTTCAAATTTTACAAGCTCCATAAATTTCTTTAATTTGGATATTTGATAGACAGACCAATCTTGTTCTTTGATGTTGAACCAGCCTTTTCCAAAGTCCATAAATGCTGATCGAATGCCAGTTCTCAAAGTGTTTATCCAGCTGTCTTTTAAATAAAGAGCAATCTAAAAATATTAATAAAAAAAATTAATAAAATAAATTTTTTTTTCAATATTTATTAATATTTGAGAATTTTACTTGGGAAATTTGTTGATTTTGACTCTGTTCGAATTCGTCAATTTTCAATGCTTTAATTGGTATTTGGAAAAGAGACATACTTGAGACCCGATTGCATTCGACTTTGACTCGTCTCAACGCTTCAATAGATTCTTTTTTTGTCAACAGAGACACAAATGAAAAGTCATAGTATTGCTTATCAAAATCGTATTTTGGCAAATCCAAAATACAGCCTTTGGATGGCGTTGGTTTTTCATCACTGGGCGGTATTGAAACAAACTTGAATGCATCCAAATGGGATGTTATTATTTTATCAAAAGTTATTTTATTAATTGTTCTTTTAAAATCAACATTTATTTCCTTTTCAAGCGAAATAACACTATCTTCTTTGTTCTTTTCTGGCAAAGTTTTCAATCCAGGATTTTCAGTCCAGTTAAGCATTCGTCTAAAAGACATTTGATCTAAGTCAAGCACTCCATCATTGGGCATGGAGTCAATGTAAAACTGATATCTTAAATAGGCTTCGGTTTTTTTGCGTTCATTAAAAGCCGCTTCGACTCTGTTGGCAAAAACACGCGGGTCTTCAGCTAAAAATTGCACTTGAATCCTCGGGACCCAATATTGATTTGACAATTGTGTTCTAGAGTTGTTTTCTTTAAAGCCTTTGTTTACAATCGGCTTTCCATTTTGATCCAATACTCGCTCATCTTCGCTTAGTTTTTGAACAAGCCAGCATTTTTTTTTCTCGTCATAATCAATGACTCCAACATCGAACCATTGGTAAACTAGTTTGGGATCCTTTGGATCATCTTTAAAATTAAAATTATAAAAATGTATTTTTCAGTTAAATCTCAGATTAGTTTACTGTAGAGATTTGATGGAACATCGGGAAGAAGAGCGCGGCCTGGTAAAGGCTTGATGCCATTTTTATCACGTCCTTTGCTTAACCATTCCGCTGCAGTCCATATTTCATAGTCTTCATTGTCAAAATAGTGTAAAGGCAAGAAAGAAGGAAATGGTGCGGGATCTTGACCAATTTTATTCAGCAAGATAACCTCATCGGCAGGTCTGTGTACAGGCATTAGTTTTTCAGGTTGAAGATTTTTTTTTGCTAGTAATTCGCTAATGTCCATTGAAAGATAGAGTCGTTTAAGACGATCTATTTGGACTTTGCGAGGTAAAGAACCTGGCGCTGTATAAAATGGTATGAAGCATTTTGGCAAGTAGCCTTCAAGAGTAAAGTCAGTAATTTTTATAATTTCAGTGGTCGCGCCATGAATTTGATTTTTTAAGAGCTGGGAAAATTTTTCCGGATCAATTGGATTGATGTTTTCATGCACCAAAGGGACATGTTTTTCTTTTTGGACTTCCCAAGCATGAGAATGAATTACATCTGGAACTTGATCAATAATCTAAAGGAATTTTTTTTTAATTAAAAATTAAATTGGGCTAAATTAAATTTACTCCTGTTTTTTCAACATTGTCTACACTTGCTATGTCGGAATAAAATCCTCTAAGCTTAACTTTTGGATACTTGTTGCCTTTCCAGTGGCTAAAGCTATCTTTTCTAGGCTTTAAACTAGAAGCTTCCATCGTCTGGTCAATGTCAGACATATTTTTTTTGTTCACTTAATTTTAATTGTTCTTTTTTCGTTTGAAAATTAAATTTTTTAAATATCTTAAAGATAAATATGATAGGTTATTTTATTTTAAAAGATTACAAAACAGCAAAGCGAAATATTAAGGTAGAAATTTTTTTATATATTTTATTGAAAATTAGAAAATTCATATATTTATAGTTGCTTAGTAACAATTAAGGCCTCCTTGATAGAATGATTTTAAATTATTTTTTTTGCTTTTTTTTGTTGGGTCTTGTCGATTATGTGACTCCGGAGTGACATAATTATGTGATTCCGCGACGATGCTTGATTGGTGACTCCGGCGTTTAAAGAAGAGTCACCAAATTTTCAAAAGAGTCACTTATTTTTTAAGTCTAGTTAAAAAAATTTGTTTAAAAAAAAAATTATAAATTATGGTTCTGATAGAGTTTCTGAGGTTGGTTCAGACATTGAATAGGATTTTTATGAAGAAGAAGATGAAAAAACTGTGAACAAAACGGAAAGCTTGACTTTTGTTAACACGAATATGCTAACAAATGAAGACGAAGAAATCGTTAACATAAATCTGGATAGTTTAAGCTTTAATACAGTTAAAGAGGCCTTTGAAATACCAAATGTTTCAGAGGATACAAATTTAATTGTTAGAAAAGCATTTTGTTTCATATCTTATAAGTTTTAGCCTTTTAAAAAAGACAGTTTTAGAAAAAAAATTAATTAAATCTTAAAAAAAGTGGAATATTTAGAGGTTTTGAGTTTTGGACTAAAAGTTAGCATTAAGTTTTTAATGGAAACCAATAATCTATTCATTTCTAAGAAAGATGATCTTTTTATTTTATTTTAATCTTCCAATTTTTAAACAAAGCAACTTTTCTGCAAAAAAAATTAACTAAATATTTTTGCAGAAAAGTTGCTTAATTTAAAAAAGAAACACTGTTTTTATAATTAAATTTTGATCATATAAATGCTTGATGATCACATAATTTAATAAATGATCACGAAGTTTTTTTTTAATTTTTTATATAACAGAAAAGTCTGAACATGGATTTGGTGAAAGTTTAAGAGTTTGAACACATATTAACGGGTGTAGAATAAAAAATGGCACATAATTAATTTAATCATAATTTCTTTATTTAACAACGGCTTTAAATTTATTTTTTATTTATATCTGAATCCTGCTATTTTGAAAAAATGATATCAGTTAAGGTATTGAACTTCATGGCGACGTATGATATCGAGCCTAGAGCGAACAGTCTTGGCATGGTCTTGTACAGCCATTGGGTCAATATTGCTCAGGCAAGTGCAAATTCTGTTTTCGAGTTGCTTAAGATTTTTGGCCTTCCAATCACCCTCATAAACTTTAGCTTTCAAATTTCCCCAAAAATTTTCGATTGGTTGGGTTTTTGGTATGTTTCCTGGATTTACTTCTTTGGCTTATATTTTTATCTTACATATAATTCTGTACCAGACTTGTTTTTAAGTCACAGTTTTAAGTCTAAGTCACAAAAATTTTAGTCTAAGTTATGACTTGACTTAAATTTTTTTTCTTTTTTAAGTCAAAGTCATGACTTAAAAATTTTTTTTTTTTTTTTTAAGTCAAAGTCATACCTTAAATTTTTTTTTTTTTTAAGTCAAAGTCATGACTTAAAATTTTTTTTTTCAAGTCATCAAATATAGTTAATTATCTTAAATTTTTATTTTCTTATGATCTTTTAACCTCTTTTTTTTCAGCGTGGCAGTCCAGAATTCTGTTAATTTAATTAAATTTAATTTTTTTTTAAGTCATTGACATGACTTAAAAAAAAAAATAAATTTTAAGTCATTGACTTGACTTGACTTAAGACTTGTGACTTAAAAACAACTCTGTTCTGTACCATATTCGCATATTGAGATGATGTTAAGTCGAGCCAAAATACATAATTGCCATCCTGATAATATTCTTTGATCATTGGTTCAAGTGGTTTCTTAATACACTTTCCAAGTTGACAGGTTGACCCGAATTTTGATTGAAATAGGCTCTAAGTTTAGCTTCCATTAGTTTCGTCGCAATTTTTGCAGATCTATCACTTCCTTTTTTTCTCTTGAAAGTTTTATCTTTTTCTATAACATCTAGCCAACGAAAAACATACCGTTTTCTGTATCCAAGACCAGTGAATCGCCTTAAAACTTCAGCTTTCGGAAAATTTTGTACAACTTTCTTAAAAGTTGTACACATCTTTTTTGATGGTTTCGTACATTTTTTACAAACAACTCATCGAAAATTAAACTTTGATATAATTTTTATTTGTTTTAAAGCTAGGATCAGCCTGATTTTAAATTTTAAAAAAATTGGAAAAGGTCTTGTCCACTCTTATAGCAAATCAAACTAAACTTTAGTGCCATTTTTTATTTCCGTTATGTGATCATGTGATCACGAAAATAGGTTGACCCCTAGTTTTGCAGTACAAATTCGGAATTTAAATTCTTTTTTTTTAATTGAAGTTAATCAATTTTTAATTGAAAAAAGTCCAATGGTTTAACTTTTATTTATTTTATTAATTTTTTATTATGGATAAAAAATTTCATCAATTTTCATCTTTTTCTAAAATGATTTTTACTTATTTGTTAATTTTACTAACTAACTTTATTGGATCAATTTTGGGATTAAAAAACTTATCAATATTCATATTAAAAACATCTTTTTATAAAAAAATTATGAATAATTAAAATTTGATACTAAGCTATAAAAAATGTATGCTCGATCTAAAAAGGAAAGTTTAAGAGAGACAATTTTATGAAAAGAATATGAATTAAAAATGAGAAGCATCTTTTAATGAATCATTTATGGATTAAAAATTATAAGACTTAGAAACTTACTTTTTTCCTTTTGTTAAATAATCAATTATAATAAAATAATTGGATTACACATTTCAAGATATATAATATTTTAGATTAAGATCGTAACGACTGCTTAATTTAATAAAAAATAAAGTAAAATTTTTATCCTTTGATAGAAAAAAAATTTCTTAACTTTATTTAAATTAAAATAGCTAAAGACAATAATAACTAATTATTCTATGCTTGAAGTAATATATTAAATCGCAATGTAATAAGATTGCAAAAGTAAGGCATTGAAAATTTTCATAATATCCTTCCAAAATTACAAAAATAAAATTCCTTTTCATTAGTCATTATATTTAAAAATATAGCTTATTTATTTTCAACGGACCCAATCGTTTGACATGGTGTGAAAAAGCTAGCTAAGTATAAGGAAAAAAATATTACGGTCAATTAACTGACGGTAAATATTAACTTGAAAAAAAATCGACATGTTTTGACAGAATAAGTAATTAATTGTTTATTTTTCTTTATTTTAATTACCAAAAAAATTAAAAAAACTTTTTTTTTCTTCTTTTTAAATATTTTATTCTGGCAATATTTTATGTTTTTATTTAATAGTTTTATCTCGGTAAGAAAACAATTAATAAATAACTTGGAAAATTTCTTAACCGAATTAAAAAAAACTTAAAAGTTAATATGGTTTAATTTTTTGTGTTTGAATTACAAAATGTATCCAATGTTGAAATAACATTGAAAAAGTGCGATGTTTCAAATATTTTTTTCAGTTTGAAATAAAAGAGTAATTTTAAGTTCATATTGCAAGCATTTTCATATTTGAAATTGAACTCTTTAGTGAAATAGAATGAGTTAAATTTCTATTTGGAAATTTAAAAAAAATATTGAAAATTCTTTTTTTAACTTTTAAATAATTAATTTTTCATTTGTTTATCTGTACCGAGCTAATGCTCCTTCAAAATTAAAATTTATGAAAAAAAAATTAAGTTAAATAGGATAAAAAAGAAAAAAAAAGAAAAAGAAGATAAATAATTCATTTAGATTTAAATTAATATTTAATCGTTAAAAAACTCAATGTATGTTCACCTATTATGTGAACAATTCTTGTTCTCGGGTTTTGTGAACTATAAGTTCACCTTATTTTTTTGTTCAGGTAAAGGTGGATCAAACTTTTAGACTTTGTTTGACTTTGGGAAGCATAATTTCATCTATCTTGCAAATTTTACCTACTTCGCCCAACTTTAAATTTTTTGTCCATTTTTTTTCTATTTTATTTTTAATTTTTATTTATCAATTGAATTATTATTTTTTTAATAAGACGTTCAGTTTTTTTTCTAAATAGATGAAAAAATATCATAATAGATGAACCATAGTTCACCTAACCTACTAGACCCGAAAAACTTAGTTATTTTCTCTATAAATTTTGACTTAAGTGATAATTGACGTTCGTTTGACGCATTTTAACAACAGCTTAATTTATAAAAAATGGAAAACAGAGCGTAGATAGTTTTTTAAACCACAAATATTATCTTAAAGATCATCATGTCACAAACTCAAAGTTTAAATTAAAAAAAAATAACAAAGTTTTCCAAGCTTGCAATATTAACTAAAAATTATTTTTTTAATTGAAACATGGCATTTTTTCAATGTTATTTCAACATTGGATGCATTTTGTAATTTAAAAACAAAAAATTAAACCATATTAAAGGGAATATTTATTTCTGAAAATCAACTGTTCAACAATTTGAAACTTAATTAAAATTATTTAACAGGCATTGTTTTAATTTTTTAATTTAAAATTATTTTGTAAATTCCGTAAAACCATGTAAACTGATGCATGAGGTTTTGGTGCAAAATAGTTGAGTAAATAAGTTAAGATTTGTATTTTATGATGATACAAAAATTCATTCTTCTGCTACATAAATAAAAATAAAAATAGATACAAAATTTCATACAAATGATAGAATAAAAAAATGTTTAAGATAGAAAAATTAATTATGCTGATATCTAAATTATTTTTTAGTGTATAAAAAATAATAATAAGGTGCCCCAAGTCATAAACACTAGTTAGCTAGGATTATCAAAAATTCACCCCAAAAACTTTTTATAGGTTAATTAAGATGCAGAATTCGATTTTATTAGTGAAAAAGTTGGGTTCTTATATCTTATACCCGAGTTTCAGGGGGGGGTTCAAAAAAACGTTTTGTTTCATAAAATGTGAAGCATATAGAAATCTACTCTTTTTTTTTTTTTTATGAAAATTTACCCTTAATTTACTCGGATTAGTCGTTTTTTATCATCCATTAGTTTATTTTCCCTTTTTTTTTGGCGATTTTTAGAAAAAAATGTTTTTTTTTTAAAATATGCCTTTAAATTTTATTTCGTATATAAGACTTTTTTCAAGTAGGGTGATTTTGGGCTTAAATTAAAGCTAATTTATTAAGAAATAGGAATAGGTGGGCTTTTTGGATAATATTGTCTATTTAGTAAAATACAAGCATTTAAAGATACCTATGTAATAAATATAAAGTTTTTAGATAGATTCATATAGGAAATTTATTGTTCTGAATATATTAATGTATTAAAATCTTTGCTTTTTTTATGAGAAATAACTTTACTACTCGATTTTGCTCCAAATAGCTTTTCTAAGACATTTTGATAGCTAGCCCACTTTGATACATTTCCAAAGCTCTCCAGAATCTATTCCATAGCTTAATATTCAAATCTATATTTTTATATTCATTTATAGCCTCTAAAATTAAGTCTAAGAACTTGTTGAAATCTTGATCATTTTTTTTTCTTACAAAACCATTCAGAAAACACCAAACTCCTTCGATTGGGTTGAGCTCACAATGATATTTTGGACAAAATAAAACGTTAAACCCATGTTCGGAGGCTAAACGTTGAAGATGAGTATTACCATTATTAAATGCTGGATATTCCATAAGTAGTTCTCTTAAGTGTTCGAGTCTCAATTGTTTTGAATTTTCCTCATCTTTAATTAAGTTTAAATCAATAAAAATTCTTATTAAACCACTATCTGAAGAAAAAAAAATTAAATTTCCAAGTCAGTTTAATTTTTCGAAAAAATCAGTTCAAACTTATGCACTAAATTTGTATTTTTATTTCATGTAATTCAGCAAAAATAAGATGACATATGAAAAAAATGATTTCAGATTCGAGTTCTACGCACAAAATTACATTAGATTTCAAATTTTTGGAAAAGCTAAAAATTTTAAATCCAAAACTAGTGTTTATGACTTGGGGCACCTTAAAAATAAAAAGATAATTTGATAACATGTGATAACTATTGCCTGTCGTGATAAAGGTCTTGCTTGGCATCCAAATGCTTAAGATGTTCTTAGGTCAAAATCGAAAAAAAGGGAGACCGGCAAAGACCAACAAAGCGCTAAATATGCAAGAAATTGAGACTATTGACAATTTATTATGATGATGATGATTCATTAGTTATTGAATACGACAGTAATTCTAGCAATGAAGAAATAATTCAAGAAGATATTATGGTTATTAATGGTGATTTTGAGAATCTCGTTGCTGAGCAACCGGTTGAACCTTTTTTACAAGAAATCAACTGTTATTTACCAACTAAACGCGGTAGAGGTAGACCACCTTAAAAAAAGAGTCGAAGATCAATCAACTAACATGAACAAAAGAGACAAAAAAAATTAACTTTATTTGATTAATTGATTATTATTTTTTTTTTTCATTTGTTTATTTTTTATATCAGAGTAAAAAAAATATATCAATTATGTAAATTAAATATCATCAAGATTACATTTTGTATCACAAAAAATAAACTTAATATTTTTTTTATATATCATTTTTTATTTTTGTAGCAGAAAAAATAATTTAAATAGCACGAAAAATAGTACCCATAAGTTAATATAATATTATTTAAATTTTTTGTAAATTAAAAAAATTTAACTCGGGATAATATCATTTATTTTATTAAGAAAGCTTCACTAAAAAAATCGTTAATTTTTGATTTGGATTTTAGTATTCTGTTTTCAAAAATTATGCAAATTTAAAAAAAAGAAAAAAAATTTAATTCACATGGTATTCTCTAAAAAAATAAGTCACCCTCCAATTTTTTCATCTGGGCTTGGGACCGGCAAACGGCATAGTTATGACGGCGCCTTCCCCTAAGAAGCACGTGGACGTTCATCATAAACAGCGGAACTCAACTGAGTCATAAAAGACTGCGAACTCCGCAACTATTTAGACTATCTTGGAACCACAAACCAAGCGACACTCTCAATTTAGAGGGAGAATGCCTTAACTTTAGTGCTTCCAAAGTTACAGCTATCCAAAGAGTGTCAGCTGTAAAACAACTTCTTGCTCTGCTAAGATTCTATACTGGATGTTGGTCAAAGCCATCGGCACCCTCATACGACAAGACTAGGACAAAAACCCGTATATCTATGTACCCGTAATACATCTCTTGGGACTCGTAGAAGACCACATTGTGTGGCTGCCACCATCCTACTCTTTTCTCATCCTGGGCTTGGGACCGGCTTACGGCAGAGTTATGGTGCATTTAAATCTTATTTTTATCTTTGCTTCATTCAATTTATGTTGGATTAAAATTTGTGAATCTTAACAACTGATTGTAAAATTAAAATTAAAATTTAAGTGAGTTGAATGCCTCATGTTACACCAAAAAGAAACTATATATTTATTACAAATTTACAATTAGAAAATGTATTCTCCTTTAAAAAATTCCCGATGTGAGTATACTTACTTGCTAGCCATGTTTCTTCGAAAAAAATTCGATTTAAGATTGGAAAACGGCTCCAAATTTGAGCACTTTTATTTAAAGATATTTTTCGAAGATTTTTTCTATTTTATAAAAATCACCCATTCAATTAAATCTAGTATTTTATAAGTATTGAAAACACACACGTAGAGCTAAATTCTTGATTAATAAAATATGAAACTCATACTTAATCATTATCATTGATTATTAATCAAGTATTTAGAAATATGAAAAATCTTGCAATATTAACTTAAAATTATTTTTTTATTTGAAACTGAAAAAAAAATTTTAAACATTGCACTTTTTCAATGCTATTTCAAAATTAGATACATTTTGTAATTTAAACACAAAAAATTAAACCATTTATATTTTATTTTACATTTATATTGAAAAGAATACAAAGCAAAGCAAAGACGAGAAAAAGTTATCCTATAAAAACAGCATCCATCAAAAAAGCGAAAAAAAAGCACCCTGTGTAAATCGCATTAAATATTATAAAATACCTTTTTTTTTTTTTGATATGTTTATTTCTTACAACCTCAATTTTAATAAACATCAATTTTTATATTAAAAAAATATTGTCAGTATATAAAATTTTCAAGTTTAAAAATAATTTGTACATAACACTTTAAAACACCCTGAAACACCCTATTAAGTTTATAAAACACCCTGCAACACCCTTTTGATTCTGATAGAGGAGAAAAAGTTCTGCTTGGCAAATTATTTTTTTAAAGGTTTGGACATGTGAAAACCCTATAAAAACCGCTAAAACTGGTTTAGACCGGATTTTTCAAAACACCCTGAATATTTCTTTTTTAAAAAGGTTTTTCAGTGAAAGAAACAACTTTTTAAGGGTTTCTGGGGTCAAGGAATACGATTTTGAGGTCGGTTTAACAAAATAAACTATTAATCATGATTTAGTCAATCCTGGCCCTCAAGAGCCCACTATAAGATTATTGAATTTTGACTTGGAAATTTTAATGTTGATTCTAAGGTAACTTTTTGTAATATAATATGAAATTAAATTTTTAAATAAAAAGCATTAAAAAATAAAAAGTCCGGACTTTATTTTTTAATTTTCATGGACTTGACTTGAGACTCGTGACTTTTAAACAACTCTGGTCTGTACCGAGCTAATGCCCCTTAAGAATAAAAATAAATTAAAAATTTAAAAATAATATTAAATAAGATAAAATAAAAGTTAAATAAAAAGAAAAAAAAAGGTGGGTAAGTCTAAGTAATAAAGAGAAAATTAAAAACGAAATATTTAAATAGCTAGAGGTTAGACTTGTTTAAATGCTTGGTACAGTGATGCTACGATACCTTGAATTCACCATATTTAACGTAATTTATGGTAAATTCACGATATTTTACCATATTTAACCTAAAATATGGTAATCTAAAAATTGGTATTTCATGTCGGCCAAGGTGTCCGACCCCTCCGACACATACCGAAATTATTATTTATTTAATTTTTTTTTAGTTTTGAAAAAAATAACTAAATTTAATTTTTTTTTATTTAAAAAAAAAAAAAAAAATTTTTCAAAGTCAAAGTCCAAGTCCAGACTTTTTTTTCAATTTGCTAGATCAGGCTTAATATCAAAAAATTTATATACTTTTGGGTTGTCTAATGCAATAGATTTACCATTCACAGAATTTTCTTGCAATTTTAGCATAAATTTCTTCTTCAGTATTCAAAATTTTAAAGCCTGGACTTGGACTTTTTTTTTTGAAAAAAAAAATTTTAAGTCTTTGGTCGGACTTTTGAAAAAAAGAAAAAAGAAAAAAGTCGTGACTTGGACTTGACTTGAGACTTGTGACTTTTAAACAACTCTGGATAAAGTGATAATTAATTTAGTACTCATTTTATTAAAATATGGATATTAATAAACTAATTAAACTGAAAAAGGTTTGGCATGATGGTTTATTTAATTACTGCAGGTGTTCCTTAAGGCTCAGTAATTAGTCCATTACTTTTTAGTACTTCTATCAATGATATACCAAAAAGAAATAAAACAAATTCTGAATGCTCTCTTCTTTTTACTGACGACTTAGTCACATTCTACATTTTTAAGAAAAAAGGAAATCTAGAAAATAAGATAAACTAATTCTTAGACGAATTAGAAAAATGGCTCTTCAAGTTGAAAATGAAATTATCTCTTTTAAAGTCTTGCTTCATTGTCTTCACTGAATATAATAAGGAAAATATTGACTTAAAATTAAAAATTAATGAAAATAAAATTGAGAGTCAAAAGGAAATCAAGTTCTTAGGTATAAAATTTGATTCAAAATTAACCTTTACCCCAATGGTTGATGAAATAAAACAGAGTTGTAGTTCTCGGTTGAACCTAATTAAAATATTGTCAAACAAAAAATAAATCTTTACTCGTAACTATAATTGGTTATTCTTTTCCGTGTCTGAATTCATTTTCGAATATTTTGTATCATGAGGCATTTAAATAAATTTAAACTCTTAACTGTCTCGAATCGACTTTTTGAATTGAACGAAAGATGTGTAGCGGGAGGACTGCGTCATTCTGTTCCATTGGTTATCAAGCTGGTGGATGAATATAAAGTGGGTTTTGAATCAAGATATATTGAATACCCAACTCCATTGTGTAATTGCTATCTTACTATTTCTTCTTTCTTTCCTGAACTGTTCAATACTTAAACATTTTGCACATGTCACCTCTCACAATTTATCAATTTTAACTGTCTTTTATATTATATTTTTACTTATTTTAAATTTTATCGTATTTTTTCTTTTCATTTTTATTTTATTTTTTTTTGATATACATTTTTTTTTAATTTGAAGGAGCTTTAGCTCGGCACAGATAAAACAAATAAAATAAATAATAATTCAAGCTTAAATGTTAAAAGTTGAAAAATGTGCATCCATCTATATAATGTTTGGAATTTTTTCTAAAATTTTAGCCCCAAAGGAAGTTCTAGTCGATTGGTCATTGTTGATTTTCTTATTTAAACAGAAAAAAATAAAAAATTTCCATTATTCAAATATTTAAAAAAAAACTTTGGATGGAGAATTTGGATTTCAAATTGAATTGTCTAAATATTGGTACATTGAGTGCCAATTGAATAAAAGACAGAGTATCTGATTCAGTTTTTAAAACAGGTTTTTTCGGCCAACTTTTTTAAAAGCTTAGACAGAAAATTTTTATGATTTATATATTTTTAGAAAAATGAATCTACATTTCAATATTTTTATGCTGTATCAAAATCAAAGCTTTTTTTAGCATGAATTAATCTTCAAAAATCAAATAAATTTTTTAGCAAATTTTTTCAAAAAATTTATATTATTGTCAAAATTAATCTTTTTTTTATCAGTCTAATTAAATTTAAATTAACACTTTAAAATCGTTTTTACCATGGAAACATTAATTTGATGTTTTGCTTATTTAGATCATAAATATTTTATCTTGAGCTTTAAATTTTCAAAAAATCGATTTCTTGATTTAAACAAAAACATTAATAAAATAAGATTTAATTTATGTGCCACTGTTATTGTAAAATTTTTGAATTTCAATTCATTAATATTTTAGGAATGTTTATTCATAATCAAATAGACCAACATAATAACTAACAATTGTTTAATTGCGTTATTGATTGATCAAATATAACTTATTACTAAATTTTAACCTATAAAAGATTTTTTTACATTGACAGAAATAAAAGTAAAATTTCCAAATTCAAAAGATTCTCAAAATTTTCTAAATGCTCTAAAGATTGCATTTGAGATTTCAATTCAGAATTTTGAATGCTTTTAAAGAAAGCATTTGCAAATAGAGAATAGTCGAGTGTTATCTTTCAGTCAGGCTATATTACGAATTATTTAAATTTCGGGCATGTTTGAGATTTTGCTAATTTCATTATTTTTTTTTTAATTTATTTTCTTTTATCTTAAAACAATCGTATGTAAATTATTCGGCATTGTGAATTTTGGTATTATATCATATTAAAAATCCAACTCAACTTTAATTGGTGGTACAAATGATGTATCAGTTGCTTCAATTTACAGAACATGTTTTGGTCCATCAGAACTTAAGCTATTGCACATTTAATATTTTGTTTTTGATTTTTGTACCAAAATTCACAATGCCAATTATTCTATTCTTTCTATTTTAATGAAAAAAATTAAGAAAAAAACGCTGTTGTGAGTGCTTAGATTAAGTAGCCCAAACAGCGATTATTAGTAATTTGTTACTATAATAACTTGCATCCGATTTTTTTAAATTAAAATAATAAAATATAAAAATAAAAATTTTTTCTATCAGTTCCCGTTTTCGTCAAAAATATATATTTCAGGAATGAAAAATTCCCCCAACAAAAATAGCAGTGAGGAGCAGTCACATCATCATCAAAACTCTCTATTCGTTTAGATATTGTAAAATTTCCAATGTTTGATTTGTATTAATAATTATATATCAAAAATTATCTCATCTTCTACCTATCAGGATCCCTAAACATAATATTTGTTTAGGAAATAAAAATAGGATTGACAATAATTTGTCTTAATAAAAATAAATTTTTAAATTCGAGAATAATTTACATTCAGGAACAATTTCACAACGGAACAAAATAAAAAGGAAAACATTCATATAAAAAAATTCAAAATAAATTTCGGGAAGAAAAAAATCGCAACAACAACTTCAAAATTGTTTTTAAATTTACTGAAAAAACTTTCACTTTTCACTCTCATGCTTTTTTATTACAAATACAGACTCTATTCAACTGGTCTATACAACGGATTTTCGATTAGTTTAACCTTCTATAATCCGTTTATTTATTTTTTTTTATTTTTTTTAATATAATATAATAAAATTAATTTGATGATAAACTGTGGTCATGTCCATGTCACAAAACAAAAGATTAGATACTCAAAAAAAAACATTAAATGTAGGTTTTCTTTAAAAAATTTTGTTTCATTTGTAAAATCAATTCGTACCAGATATGTCAATAAAAAATTCCAAGAAATTTTCATATTTAAGATCTTTGAGTACTTTATAAGGAATTTTTAGAATTCAATATAAATTAATTTATTCAATTTTTAAAATGATAAGTAAGAGACTATTTAAAAATCAAATATGTTAAAATTTTTGCTAAAAAATTTAACACAAAAGAAAAAACTTATCCATGTTTATTAAAAATGAAAAGAATAATTTTCCCATGCACCTATTACATGTGCAACTTTTTTTAGAAAAATAAAAAAAATAAAAAAAATTAGACAAACAAAAATCTCAGAATTATTCATCTATTATCTTTGATGACATTCCTTTTAATATATTAAAACACTAATGAATTTAGTTTATGTGCTCATTTTTTTATTATTCTAATAAAATATTTTTTTATTCTTCATATTTTTTTTATTCGTCAAAAGATTTAGCCTCCTGCTTGGAAAAAGTAACGAAAACAAAAAATAAATACAAAATATAAGATAATTCTCTAAAATTAAATAAAACATAGGCACATTCAACATGAAATATTCACAAAAATATATATTTTGATTCGATCACATTTTTTATCCTTTCACTTAAAACACTATCGCCACTAATTGTCATTTAGATAGATATATTTAAGATAAACTGGACCATATTCTCCTTAAAAAATTGTCAGATGGTAAAATTTAATGATAAAAATTGTAAGCAATAAGCAAAAAGCAAAAGAAAAAATCCAAATTTTTTTCACTTTTTTGATTTTTTTCCTTTTTTTTGGAAAATTAATAAAAAAATTTGGAATAAAAAAAATTAAAACTATCTTAACTTTTTACTTCTCTTTTTTACGATTTTTTAAATAAAGAGGCGAGCTCGAATGGTGGCTGAAAGGAAGCAGATGTTTCCAAGAAGTCATTCTAAATTCCCACACTTGTTTTGCTCTATTGCTCAAGAAGAATTTCAATTACCTAAAATATCAAAATTTAGAGTTTTAAAGAGGTAAAAACTTAAAATTTAAAAATTTAAAAAAAATCGCTTTACTAAATTTATTTATTTTATTAATTTATTGCACAAAAAATTAACTTTTCAAGTAAAGCAAAATAAAAAAGTTCTAAAATACGTGAAATTTTTCGATTTAATTACTGAATTTTTTTGTCAGTTTTGAAGCTACCAGAAGCTTTTTTAAAGGTATTTTTTAATATATGAATGCTGAGGGACAAATTTCAGCAAATTTTCTAATTAAATTTGCTTTTTAATTTTAGCATAAAAATGAATTACAAATTACTTTTATCCATTTCATCAATTTCTACGGGATATTTTTTATCATGATAACTCAAAGTTTCGCCGACATCGTATTTAAATTTAGTTTGTATAAAATATCATAAGAAAAAAGATGGTGCATATCGTAGATGATGCGGCTTCAAAAATGAATATTGAAATCTCAAAAAGATTTTTAAAATAGTTAGATTCCAAGATTGAAAATAATTTAACAAATAGAATATTAAAAAGCATATTTAATATATAACAATTTAGAAAAAAAAGTATTCTTAATATTTTGAAAATAAAAAAATTTATTTGAAAAATTACTTGGTAATTTTTCAATCCTAAAATTAAACTCGAAAAATCAAAATCACAATACTGAAATTTTGATTAAAAATTATTTCTAAAATTAAATCTACTACTATATTTTTCTATATTTTAGGTTGCAACAACTTTTAGATTGAAATTAATAATATAATTTTATAAAATCATAATAAAGGAAATAAAGTCAATAAAGTAAATAGAAAAAATGAGAATAATCTATCAATTTATTTTCTTATTATTTGTAAATAAAATTATGAATTATAGTTGTACAAAAGTGGAAGGCTACTTTAAAATGTTTAATGGAATTAATTTAAATCAGAAAAATAAACTAAATAAGCTAAAATACGCATTGGAATGCCTGAAAAGAGGAAATTGTAGAATGGTTATTTTCAAAGAAGATGCTTTTTCAATTCGTAATGAAATTGTGTCAGTTAACAAGGCTGAAATAGATTTTTATCTGATAAAAAAATTTAGACTGGATTCCAATTTTTCATGTATATTTTAAAAAATCATAAAAACATTAAAGAAATTTTTGATTTTTAAGTAAAAATGACTCTGAATAATAATTCAAGTGAGATGCGATCGCTAGCGGTTCTTCAAAATGGCGATTTGGCCAGTGGATCCGCAGACAAAACAATTAAAATTTGGAATTTAAAAAATGGTAGTGTAAAAATGACTCTGAATAATCATTCAAATACGGTATGGTCTCTAGCGGTACTTAAAAATGGTGATTTAGCGAGCGGATCATGGGATCAAACAATTAAAATTTGGAATTTAGAAACTGGAAGTGTAAAACTTACCTTAAATAATCATTTAGGAGGGGTTGTATCGCTAGCGGTTCTTCAAAATGGTGATTTGGCGAGTGGATCATGGAATAATACAATTAAAATTTGGAATTTAGAAACTGGAAGTGTTAAAATGACTCTGAATAATCATTCAAGTGCTGTTCGATCGCTAGCAGTTCTTCAAAATGGCGATTTGGCCAGTGGATCCGCAGATAATACAATTAAAATTTGGAATTTAGAAACTAGAAGTGTTAAAATGACTCTGAATAATCATTCAAGTGAGGTTCGATCGCTAGCGGTTCTTCAGAATGGCGATTTGGCCAGTGGATCCGCAGACAAAACAATTAAAATTTGGAATTTAAAAAATGGTAGTGTAAAAATGACTCTGAATAATCATTCAAATACGGTATGGTCGCTAGCGGTACTTCAAAATGGTGATTTGGCAAGCGGATCATGGGATCAAACAATTAAAATTTGGAATTTAGAAACTGGAAGTGTAAAACTTACCTTAAATAATCATTTAGGAGGGGTTGTATCGCTAGCGGTTCTTCAAAATGGTGATTTGGCGAGTGGATTATGGAATAATACAATTAAAATTTGGAACTAATTTTAATTTTTTAATCATGTTAAGAAAAGACAAAAGATTTTTTAGTTACAATTTTCTACTATATTAATAATTTTTTAATTTAAATATTTTAATTATTTATTTTAAGTTTATTTTATTTTATTTTTGATTTAAAGATTAAAGATTCTTTTTTTAATATCTTATTCAAATAATTACCAAAAAAAACTTTGAATTGTGAAAATTTAATTCATAGGAAATTTTTAAAGTATTTATCTTTTTCAACAAACAAAGAAAAATTGATATTTTTTACTGGCAAAGAAGAACTTGCTTTTCTTATTTATTAACCGATTAAATTAATTTTGGGATTCAGATACAAATTGCCACAAACCTTATTTTTTCCTATTTTTATTTATTCGAAAAATAAATCAACTTTTTGTTTTTGTCAATTTTATTTACTAAGAAATATTGTAATTAACAAACAAAAATTACAAAGGAGTAAGATTTTTTTGTAAATGACTAATTTGACATTTTTTAGATTTACCATCTTGTTGAAGTACTTTAATATCTTATGTCTCGGTTCGAATTTGAAACTAGCTTGGCAATTTCATCATTTGCAACAAATTATGTTGAACCTTAGAACAAAAATTTCGATCATTTATCCCATGTTATACAGACCAAAATTCATCGAGTATATTCTTATATCAAAAATTTGGTTTTTAATGCCGAGTTAAAAATCGAAATCGAGAATAAAGTAGTAGTTAAAATCCAAAAACTAAAATTAAATGCAGCTTTTTAGTTTAAACCAAGAAAAAATTTAAAATTGAAATTCAGATTTAAGAGCAGGGTAAAAATTTAAGCTAAAGTAATAATTAAATAAATTAAAATAATAAATAATTTTTTTAAAATAAAACCAATTTTTATGAACATTTTCAAAAAATCTTATTCAATAAATGATTTGTTAACTATATTCAACTATTCAAAAAATTCCCAGAAGCGTTTTTAAATATTTAAAAAACAAATTAACGTTATTGCTCGATAAAAATATTTCTTAATAATTATTAATACAATTTCATGAATTAAATTCAATAAATTTTGATGCTTTAGATTTTTTTAGAAAAATTCTAATTAAAATACTTTTATTTTATTTTTTAATTTTTGAGTTTTTTGTCTACGAAGTTAGCCAAATTTTTTTTATAAAATTTGGTCGAAATAAGATTCTAAGAACTAAGTACTATGCTCGTCAGATTTAAGTTCTACTATTGAAACCATTACACCATGCCATTTCTTTTAAATTTCATAAAATTTTTAAATTAACTTTTTTTTTAATAAACAAGGATTGATGATGCAAGTTTAAAAAAAGAATAGTCTTTTATGTACGAAATAAGTGAAAAATCAAAAAACAAAATCGAACATAATAATTAACAAATAGTGAACTTTATTTATTCAAGAAAATCTATTTGATAATTCTCTTTAAATTTGTTCGTAAAATTTCGAGAAATTATAAAAAAATGCATTTTAGGCATTTCAATTTAAAATAAAATAACCGGAAAAACTATTAAATGATATAATTTTATAAAAAGAGATACCTAAGTTTAAATAAAATGATTCATTTTATTGTCCAAATTATAAATAACATTTAAATGTTTTGAAGTCTCAAAATAACTTTTTTTATTTTTATAGTTCTATTTCTGATTTTTATATGTTTATATAAAATTCGTAAGATAGATAATCTTCTTAATTGTAAAACATTTTCTCGTCCTCCAGACAAAAAATAATAAAAATAAATTAACTAATTACATAAAAAACCATCTATGCCTTTTTTATGACTATAGTGACATGACAACTTAGACGCTAAATTATGTAAAAATCATCATTTTTAGGTCTTTTTCAACTAAAGCGACATGGCACTAAAATCGAGCAATTACGTTGCTAATAAATAGTTACACTCTGCTATTCATGTTTGGTATTTTAAATAAAGTAGTAAATAAATGGTGTATTTTTCCGTCTTTTGATGAAAATTTTCATACAATTTTGAAAAAGCATGAAAAAAGTGCGATGTTTCAGATTTATTTTAAAAAAATATTAAAAAAAATTATTTAAAATAAATAGTTAATTTTGCAAATTATTAAATTGAAATCAAATAGATTAAAGCAAACATAGGATATTTTATTTTTATTCTTTAAAAACAAAACTCTTTCTTAAACTCTTTCTTTTTTTAGTCATTCTGTTTCAATAACAGTTCGACTGGTGAATACAGAGAAGGTTTCGAGTCTAGAAACTAAAAATTTCTTCGTTTTATCCTGAACCCACAAATATTTAAAAATGCATAACCTGCCACTCTTTATTTTTATTTAGTAATTAGTCTTATTTTGAGTCAAAAGTCAATGAAAATACAAGAAGAAGAATAAAGAAGCAGAGAGTCAGTAGCCAAAAGAAAACGGAGTAGACCTCCTGAATCAAAATTTAAAAAAATACTTATCACTTTTGTATATCAATAAAAATTTTGTTTTATTTTTGCATCCGTTTTAATTATATTAAATATCAATAAATAAAATTAGTCAAAACATCAGTATTTTTGTCTTTATTTTTCACAAAAAAACAATAGGTAATAATAATTGTATGCCGAAATAATTTCAATATTCAATTCAATCGCAAAAAACAAAAATCAAAAGATTTTTAATTAATAAAAGAAGACTTAAAATTGTAATGTTTTCATTAAACATTTAAATAGCGAATTAAGTATTACTTTTTTTAAAACCTTTAAACAAGACTCGTTGAATTACAGAGCAAAAAAATGAAAGATTATTGAGTTTTTTAAATATCATAATTTATTTATTAATTTTTTTAATTTTTAATTTGTCCCTTTTTTTTGTTTATTTTAATTCTCATTCACAATCAATAATATTAATCCATCTAAAATTAAATAAAATTATAATTGAGAATATTGAATATTTAAATGCTAAAATTTTAAAATTTTTATTAAAAATTACGAATCAATCAAAGAGAAAAATGAGACCTTGCATTCGAATTTTAAAGCCAAGTTGAACAATAAAAAAATAACATATCATTTTCCCATTAATTTTATGAATAAAATGTCATCAACAATTGTTTTTAACTACTAAACTAAGGTAATGAACAAAAATGACCGGGTTAGAATACTATTCAAAAAGTAAAAAAATCCAATTAAATGTTAGATCATTAGAAACAATAAATACAATAAATTAAGCATTATGGCTGTGGTTTCACATCTCATCTTGGCTTGCTTTCTTGTTATCCACAATTGGAAAACGATTAAAAACTAATTCACTCAATAAACAATAAATAATTTTTGACCCGTTTGGGTGCAGGCAAATATTCGATTTGAGCAGTCACCTGAATTAAACTACTTTCATTGTTCAAATCGTTGGTCAATTTAACATTTTCTTTGAGTCGGCTCAGAATCATGCGTCTGCAAATAGACTTTAGCGAGCGCGGACTCGACATCAAACGTTCCAAGTACATGTCCAGAGATTCAAGCGAATAAACTTTTTGGCCGGAAGACAAATTTTTTGCATTTTGCATGCTACTCGAGGAATGATGATAGCTGTGATGGTGATGATGATTGTGATGCGAGCAAAGCTGCAAATCACTCACCAAACTTTTTGACACAAATGTCTCATTTATTTTCGAATTTTCCATTGAATCAAACAAAAGCTTGACAAATCTTTTGTAATAATTTAAAAACAACACCATGCTGTCTACCACAATATTGTTTGATTTCACATTGGATGTGGCACCATTTAGGTTGTTTAGAGCCAGTAAGGAGGCAAATGAGGCCGACGGAGTCAGCAGACAAATGGGATTTGACAGGTGGTGTTTGCGAGCAGTCAAATTGGGAGAAACACAGCCCTCTGACATTCGTCTCGTCACTTCGATCTCTTTTTCAGAGACCAAAGGCGAAACGTGATGTATGGAAGGCACTGGGCCATTTTCGTTTATTACAGAAAATAGCTTTTCTTTAAAGTAATCGTTGAAGTAGTTGTGATGGCGTTGGTGATGGTGGTGTCGGTGCTGGTCATTTTTATGGTGAGCTCGTTGGTGTCGGCTCAAGTTGACACTGGTCAAGATTGGCGATGATCTCTCGGTCAGAAATGGCTGGCACATCTGAGCCAACATTGAATTGCCAACCTTGTAGCGATGATGACTGCTGCCAGAACCAAGATTAAACGGCTCCAAATTAGGATCAGCTCCGTGCTGGATCAAAGTGCGCATCAGGTCATAGACCAGCTCCATTTGGTAGCACGTCTTGCTCACGAACACCAATTGAATGCAGTGATTGAGCAAATTGTTTGACTGTACACTCTCAGCTGGCGTTTGACTGTGCAAACTCGAATCATTTGGATCATAGAGCTCATTTTTGATCAATTCGACCACCACATGCTTCAAAAAATTATTCTTCTCAAATTGTTGACTTGAATTCAAAAAGTTTGGATACAAAATCCAATTGGTGATCAATCGTTTAATCACCTGTGGATTGATCAGCCTACTCCAGCTTTTCAACGACGACGACGACGACGACGACGACGACTGAACTCTCACTCTCATCTTGTTGTTCAGACACATCTGAAAATTGAGCAAGGCGTCAAAGAGCTGATGGGCCGAGCTAAAATCGTCTATTTGACAATAGAGCAACAACTCAAGATACTTCTCGACGGAGCAGTCTCGCTGCGGCAATCTGAGCGCATGGTCTTGACCAACGGTCAGATTTGTCAACGGACCATTTTTTGCCAAATTAAGCGTAATCAAATTGATGTCGATGACATCGTTGAGCAAGTGCTCCAAAAATTCAATGTCCAATATTTTGTGCAGACTAAATTTGGCGGTGTTCGAGGCAGCGCGAAGACGGCCCAGCGCCGCATGCTTCAGCAAAGTATTGAGCAGAGTGGCTATGCAGTTGTGGTAGCCTTGGCTGTCCATGTCGACATTGTTTATGTTTAGCAAGAGATCAGCGCCCGACTTCAACAACAAGCGGACACACTCCTTGAATTGAGCTTTCCATTGGTGTCGGCCAAGTTTGCCGATCTCTTTAAAAAACACCGTCTCGATCATCTCGTCCCATTCGAACAGTGACTCGACGCACAACTTTCTCTCGTTGTTAAGTCCGTTCACATGGGTCCTGAGACCCCCCCGTTTCAGCATCAAAAATAAAATTCGCGCCAAACTAGCCGGATCGGTGTACTCGGCGAGCACTTTTCGACTCTTGCCAAATTTTGCCGCCACACTCTCATTGAACAAACAGTGCAGAGCTGTGTTGCCGGTTGTGAGCTCACGTTTGGTGAGATCAAAGCCGCAGTTTAACAACACTTTAATTATTTTTGACGAACGCGTATTCTCCAATATGTAAAACATGGTGTTGACATTTTTGTTGAGGCGAGACGAGCCGCTATTCAAATTGGTCAACAAGTAGACGAGACAATCTTTTGACTGAAACTTGATGGCAAAGTAGATGAGCTCGTAGTCCTCGTCCGGTTTAAAATAGTTGAACAACAACTGCTGGTGATTGTAGAGACGCGAAAAGACGTCCACGTCGTCCAAACACAGCGAGGCCATGATGGGCGACACAGGCCTGAGCTCGAACGGCGTCTCGTTCTCAATCTCGTCCGGCGTCTCCTCTCTGCTCACATTGTACCACTTTTTCAGCATCAGCCTTGACCTTTTGCTCATTTGTCGCAGACTATGCGCACTCAGCTTTGCAATCAGATACTTGTCGGCGCCGTTCTCCAGCAACAACTCGATCAACTTAAGTCTTAGTTCATTCAGCTTGTCGTGTATAAAATTTGCGCCGGTGCTCGAGCCGCTGTTTGTCGAGCACGTGCTCCACTTTGGCTGCTGAGCACAATTTTCGTCCGACAACGAATGAGTGGAGTTCAATTTGCAGCACACCGAGTTAAAATCGTAGTCGTACTTGTCGTAAAAATTGAGCTCGTCCTTGTCGTCGTAGTCGAACAAATTGGACGAGTCAGACGATGCCGACGATTCGGTGTAAGACAAAGGTCTAAGGTTGTCGGACGAGTCCGAGTTCGTTTTGGCCGCTTTCACACTGCTTTTGAACAGTTTGGACGCTGATTTTGAGTCCGAAGGGGCCGGCGACGAATTAAACGAGTCGAATGAGAGAGAGGACGACGACGAAAACGAGCTGGTGTGAGTGCAGCTCGAGCTACTGCTCGACCACAGCGAGTACAAGTCAGAGTGGTGGTTGGTGACCGAGTTTAGCGAGTTGGAACGCGACAACTTGACGGGCCGGTCCGTTTGAGTGTCACTCGGCTGAATGGTGTTGCGTCTGTACGCCAAAAAATTGTTCGGCTTAAGCGTTCGGTTTGTTTGCGACACGGACGCCAAATTGGTGCAGTTGTACACACAGCAGAGGATTAGGAGTGGCGTGTCGATTGGCATGTTGGTCAATTGGCACAAGGTTTGATCGTCTGTGTGCGCGGTCACGAACGCCAAGTCGATGTTGGTGATGTGGGCGCACGGCGACGTGGGTCGTGTCCGTGGACAGCTGGCCGAGTTTTTCACGATTGTGTCCGCGGTCAGCTCGCTACGAGTCTCCGAGTCGACTTTGGTGCAGTCGTGGTTGAAGTCGGCGTCGCTTGAGACCAGCTCAAAGTCGATGAGCACGTTGTTTGACCGGAAGCTTTTGTTTTCGTGAAAGTGGCCTTTGGTGGCTGCGGTAGGTCTTGGTGGAGGAGGAGAGAGTGGTTGTGTGGGGTCGGCGGCGGCCACTTGGATGCAGTATTTTGTTTTGTTGGAGAGAAGGAGGCCCCGATTGGGGTCGCACGAGTAGCTTTTGAGCAGCAGTGAGAACAGATTTAGACGCTGCGAGATCAAATAGTCAAAGTCGTTGGCCATGTTGGACGTGTTGTTGAGGGCGAAAATGTGCGCGTTGTCGCTGAGGACTCGGTGCGCCAGCTGCAAAATTGAACTGGTCATTGTTTGGATGAGGTTGTAGCCCGTGTGTTTGTTGGTAATGAGCAATAGGTCCTTGGACTTGGACGAGTTGATGCTTTGGACAAGCGAGTGGGTCAGGTTGGCCATGTTTTTGCAGTCGAGTTCGATCAGTCGCTCTAACTCGGCGGCCGTGCTCGCCTTTTGGCCGCCACTCACATTGGTCAGCTCGCTTTTTGACACAAAGACGAACAGCTGTTCGATCAGCTGGATGTCCGTTTGGGTCAGGTCGCGGCCTAGCAGATTGTAAATCAAGCTGGAGCTTAGGTCCACCACCGACAAAGCTGTGTGCCACAGAAAGTTCATTTTATTTTTTTAAATAAAGTTTTTTTTGTTGATTGCGGTTTTATTTTTTTGCTAGTTCCTCATTTATCTACAGAGAGAAAAATGTCATGAGCTTCATTTTGTGCGGGATAACAAGGGCTTGAAAGGTGCTAGTGAAATCAGCGGAGTGTTAGCTGGGGAAGTAGGAGAAAAAATTTTGATGGAAAAAATTGTTACTTTTTAAATTTGGTGGCAAGGAGAGGGGATGGTGCACAAAAATGTGACTGACTGATTGGAAAAAAGATGCACAAATAGACCGAGCCTAGAAAAGTAGAAAAAAAAAAGAAATATTTAATTTTTCTTTTTGACTAATATGTAAATATTATTAACTGTAAACTATGAAAGAAAAATAAAAATCCTTTTAGACTTTGATCCAAAACAAAATTATGTACATAAATGCAAATTTTTTTTTTTAATTTTGATTTTTTTTTGTTCTATCGCTTATTAAATATTTTATTTTTAAATACTTGAGATCACCGAACAAAAAGCATGGATGAATATGTTGTTGTTTTTTTAATGGAAGTTTTAAATGAAATTTTGAAAAATTGAAAAAAAAATTTTAGATGAAATTTTTGAAAATTGACGGAAAAAATTTTAAATGAAATTTTGAAAAATTGAAAAAAAAAATTTTTGATGGAATTTTGATAAATTGAAAAAATAATATTTACACAATCAGATTAGGCTGAGTCTGAAGGCGCAATTTGAGCCAATATAAAGACACTAATAACTTCAAATTTAGGTTGATTAAACTTGATTTTATTCAAGCCATGTATTTGGAGGAGACGATCACGAATCAAGCTTGTGAGCAAGCTTGTTGTTATTAATGAAAAAACAATAAAAATTACTTGTAAACAATTTCTATATAAAATATAGAATCATATGCTTTTGTACTAACCCTAAAAAAACCGAACCAAATGTTTGCACGCCTAAACCCTCTTTGTTTATTATATATATTTTTTAAAATCTTTATAATAAACTTTTACTAGAAAGCGACTTTTTTCATTCTTAATTTTAATCTAAATACTTTTATTCTATCTTTCCTTATATGAGATTTTTATTTTAATAAATAAAAAAAAAGTATCTAAAAAAAATAGATTAGTTAAGGTACATGATAGCTTTATTCATATTGATAAACAACTATTTGAATTATTAGTTCCTTAAAGGAATATTTGGCGCGATAAACGCGTCAAAAATAATGAGATAAAAATCACTCCGTCTATGACTGTGTTATCTTTTGTTTATATATGCATATAATAAAATGATGCAATTTTCTCAAAGTATTACTCAATCGTTTGGTTTCATCTATTCCGCTTTGAATTTTTTTTGTTCAAGAAACCTTTCTTATAAAAAATGACCTTTTTAAAAATACTATCAAAAAATAAAACTTTGATCAAAATATTAATTGACAGTTTTTTTACCAAGTGACCGAAAATGAGTGCTAAATTATAAAGCCTGAAAAAGTACTGTTTTTGAATTTAAAGCCTATAGTTTATGACCTTAATTAAAATTGAACTTAATTCTATAACCTACATTAACAAGTTTAGACTCGAGAGAGTTTAAAATGTCTTACTTTTTAGGACTTGAATAAAATGTGAGTTTTTTTCATCCAAAAAACTTGCACAAATTTTTGTAAATTATTAATTTTTAAATTGTATATTAAATAGAACAAAAAAAAACTATAAATAGAAAATAAGAATATAAACTGAGTTTTGAAAAATTCTATAAAATCTTTTGGCGGTTTTTAAATTTGGATGTCATGGATGTTTAAATATACGAGTGCAAAAAATAAATTTATTGCAAAACTGAGTTATATTTTTAGATAGCAATGATTATGGTCTAAAAGCTTAGTCAAAAAGAGTCTAAAAATAGAAGCTATTTTGGTTCTAGATGCGAAGTTTAGATTTTTAGAATCAGGGCGATTGCTCAATTCGGTTCTAATAAATTCGAAAAAAACACAGCTATTTAAATACTATTTTTTTTCGAATGTCGATGAAAATTTTACTATTTCTGTAAATTAAAATAGAACTTTGGTAACTAAACTTTTAAGTTGTAAAATCACTCGCTCAACGAGTGCTCAAATTAATGATACCATTCTCAAGATACTCAAATACATAAATTATTATAGTTTTTAAAAAATATTAAATTTAAGCCCTGCAAGAAAAAAAAACTAAAGCGAAAATTTGTAAGTCAATGAGCTATCTATTATCCATCAGAGTTTATGCATGTTCTTATCTTTTTCGAGCTTTCGTTCACCAAATGATCAAACAAATGATCAGCGCCTGATCCATTTTGTGCAGAAAAATAGATTAACTCTGTTCGAAATCACGAGTTATTTTTTTTTTTTCGATTTAAAAATTAATAATTAATATCTTTTGATCTGAAAAATATTTTAAAGTTAAATTAAAATTTTAATAGGTTTTTTTGGATAAAATTTTGGTTCATTTGGCATATAAGTAGAGATGTCTTTATTTTGATTTCGATTTTTAAAATTAAAATTAATTTGAGCTGAAAAAAACAATTCAATTTAATTTGATTGAAATAATTATTTGTGTCACATTATTAAGGAATTTTACATATGCTAAGCTAATAAATATGATAATAAATTTTTTTTTACAAGATAAAATATTGAAACTAATCTTTATTTACAGAAATGCTCTTTATATTCATTTATTGGTAAATGGTAAGCTGTTAGGACTATCTAAGAGCTAAATTTTAATTCGGGATTTCGCCAAAGCCATTAGCATTTCTATTCATTGAATTATAATTTCGGCTTCATAGGCAGTAATCCTTAGAAACAAAATGAAAAAAAAAATCAAGATAAATTTAAAAGAGTCTAGATAAAAAGATTATATAAAAAGGAGAAAAAATTAAATTTAGGATGCAAATTTTGATTAAAACTTTACGTATTTTATTAAATATTCAAATTTTTTTTCTGATTTTTTAAGCTAATGAATTATCTATTAATTTTCTAAATTTAGTTATTTTTTAACACTTTATTAAAATAATAAATATTATAATGTTTAAATTTCCTAGGTTTCATTTATTATATTTTATTCATAGTTTAACAAAAAACTTTTTCAAATCATTCTAAATCTAAAACTAGTATTTAACTTTAAAAAATTAAAATTGGGTCCCCAATGCAATAAAGAAAAATTTTAAAGTAATTTTATTTAATTTAAAATTTTAAATTGGCTAAATTAAAAATTTTCATTCAAAATAATAGTTCATTTTTTTCAGTCAATATCGAATATTAGTGACTAGTATGTTTTATCTTTGAAAATATTACTCCATTATTTTAGGTTGTGATATTTGATTTAATTTAACATCACTTCTCTATCATTATTAAAGTCAGCATATTTATGTTGATCGGGATGCAATACTAAAATGCTTAACTTTTAGTAAGATAACCAAAAAATCATAAAAATATCTACAATTAAGCAAATTCATTATCATCTTCAAAAAATATGATGAAATATTTCTAAGATTTTAAGTAGTTAAATTTTTTATTTCTGTTAACTTTACTTTTCAAATTAAAACATAGAATTGACTTGGAAAGACAATAAAAAAAATTTTTTTAACAATGATCATTTAATCTTAAATTTTAATGTATCATAGATTACTAAATACGTATAAATATAATTCGTTATAAAATAAAAAATAATACTTTGTTATTTAATATATTTAAATATAATAAAATAGTCAAATCATTAAAATTTTATTTGATTAGCTAACTTGCTTATTTTATACTCATTAAAATTCTCATTTTATTAGCCATCAAACAAATCGCATGTACATCGCAGGTTTCAAAATTGATTGATATGGTAGTTAAAGGGGAATTTTATTTAAGTAAAAGAAGACATTTCCTATAATTCCAAGCATTTTTTATCCGATAAAAAATTCTTTTTTTACCAAATAAGGGCCTTATTTGGTAAAAAAAGAAAAAATTTATTTAGATGTTTAACACTAGAAGCACCAGTGAGTTAAAATGACTCTTTTTAATCATTTTAATTTAAATTAATCTAAGTGAAACATGAATTTTTTTTTTCAGCATGAAAAAGAGTAGATTTGGCAAAATTGTCCGTATAATAGCAGAATCACCCAAACGAGTTAAATTGATTGTTTTGATTTTTCAAATGAATTTGTTAATTTACAGTAAATTTTACAATTAAAAGTTATGAATTTATTCTGACATAATCTTATCAGTTCTCTTATTTTTGTAATTTTCCTTTTATAGCGCAATGTGCTACCATAGGCGATCTCCTAGTAGACTGCCTCTACAAGCTTGCTTGCCGTAGCTTATTATTATTGTTAATTTAGCTATCAAATTAATGAATAAGTCAAGAGTTGTTTAAAAGTCATAAACTCAAATCCAAGTCATGAAATGAAATTTTTTTTTTAAAGTCAATTCAAAGACTTAGAAATAAAAATGGCCACCTTAATAATTACATGGAACGGTAAAAATTCAAATATTAATTTTGAATTAAAAAAAAAATTCAAGTCAGATCAAACGACCTTACTTTTAAAAATTCACTGATTAAATACATTATAAAAAAGTAAAAAATTCAGAATAAAAATTTGAGTTACCAAAATATTGCCTGTTAAATATTAAATGGCTCATACTGCATTTTTTATTTTTTAAATTTATTTCATTATAATTATGGAGAAAAAATTTATAAAAGAATCCCTTATGTCATTTAGAATTTATCTTTAATTTTTTAAAACTAACACCTTTCAATTTGATTTCGTAGCATTTTTTGATTGACATAACTGCATTCCAAAAATTGAAAAAATTACAATATAAATACAGGACATTCTGAAAAAAAAATAATTGAACGAAAAAAATAAAATAATAAAAATGAAAATATTAATTTTTTTAGAATAAATTTAAGCATTTATTTATAGAAAGTCTATGCTTCTATTCTTTCTTTTTCTTCAGCCTGATTTGTGTGAAAAATCTTTCGATTTGCGAATCTTTTACACGAAGTTTTGTATAAAATAAACAAAACTATCTTCCCAATCGCTAATAAAAACGTAATTATAAGTAGAATAAGCGTAATAATATCGTTTCTTGATGGATTTGAAGCATCATAGTTCTTAATGACACTTCCAAGAAGTGCAAAATTTATCACAAACCAAGGAGAAAAATTGTACAATAAATATCTTTGCCAAATAAAATTTTCAATTACAAAATAAACTACTGCAATTGTCAAGATAATAAAAAGAATTAATGTTGATGCAACGTCTTGTTCGGCTCCGCATTCATAGGCTAGAAAAGTTGCAAAGTTCAAATTTGTTGCCAAAGTCAACCATGTTGCAAATGTGGCCAAACCGTTTTGGGGCAAAATTCGTATGAAAACTAAGTCAACAATCATTTTGTGTTCTTTTAAATCTTCTTTGCATTCGTCAAATTTTCGGTAAAATATGAACAAGGCTACATTTAAAGGAACAACACAAAAAATTATCAAAATTAAAGCCCACTTTTAAAGATAAATTTTTAAGAAATTAAAAATATTGTTAATTTAACTTACTCCAATGAATTTGTTTGACCATAGAAACAACCATGCAATAATAGACAAATTGTTAACTATAAAAGCAATAAAAATTCCAAAATTTAAAAAATCAAATTTTCTGTAAAATAGAGTGTTGTCTTTTAGACGACGAAATATGTTTATAAAAGCGTAGATTAGCCACAATGCGTTCCAGGCAAAGATTATTGACCATACAGCTGAAAAAACCCAAAATGCTGGTGTTACTTCAATGAAGTAATCATCTGATATACCACCGGCATCAGTTGGAAATAATTCTATAAATAATTATTTAAAACATTTTTCTATAATTATTTAAATAATTATTTAAAGAAGAAAATATCCTCTTACTTGTTGTACTATTTATTGGAAAGGATGCTAAAATATTAAAACCCAACATGGTTACATAGATCAGAATGTTGCTCAATATCAGAGCAACGATAAACCAATTATGCTTTGTTTTATCCGCGAAATTCATTTTTTAAATAATTAAAGCTGCTAATTTATTTATTTATTTTTTAATGCATAAAACTGTTCTTTTATATTAGAATTTGTAGACAGTTGATCACATTTTTCAGCAACTCTTAATTAAAAAACTTTTTCAGGTAAGAAGCTTTTAGCATAGCAGTCATAATTAAGTAATGTTGATTACACAATTTTTTTTTTAAACAACAGTTTTTATAATATTCCCATTTTTAAACAATATGGAAAAAATAAATATATTATTTAGCGCGTGTTAAATCAGTCTACTTTAAAAGAATTTTTAAATTATAAATACTCTCCAGGTTGCATGATCAAAAAAGTGCTGAGCTGGAATTTCACTTAAGATTTTTTTTCAGAAAATTTTGCCTTGATTCTATGGCAAGCTATTCAAGGATATAAAGTATAAAATTAATAAAAAAAATTCATTATTAGGTAATATTTACTTTTGCATTTAGTTACACGCTATTTTCTTTCTTTTAAAATTTTTTTTATATAACTAAATATTAGGGATTAAAATTATTGCAGGAAAAAAAATTAGGCATTAATTCAAAAATTGCCTAGCAAATTCTAGATGTCTAACAATTAAAAAAAAATATTTATAAGCGTAATTAAAATTGAGTGCTTAAAAAAAGGCATTGTGAATTTTGGTACAAAAAACAAAAACAAAATATTGAAAATACTAGTGTTGGTAACTGTACAAATGGCCATTGATGCGGCCAAAATTTTTTTTTACGGCGAACAAGACCGCCTAGACGGACGGTTATAATGGCGGACGGCCACTTTAGCGTCCAGGCCGGCGGCCAAAAATTTGGACCGCGAAGTTGGCCGGCCAAATTTTAGACGGACGGCAAAATGTACGGCCACCAATATACTGATTCTACAGAATTCTGCAAAATTCTGAACATTGTGAATTTTAGTACAAAAAACAAAAAAAATATAAAAAACACCAGAACTTTAATATGGACCGACCAAAACATGTTCTGTAAATTGTAGCAACTTACACATTCTCTGTACCACCACTTAAAGCTGACTAGGATTTTTAATATAACTTATATTAAAAATCCTAGTCGGGATATTATATGATATAATATCACATTTTCACAATTTTCTTAATTTTGCAGATTTATTGCAGAGTTTTGTAGAATCAGTATATTGGTGATACAAAGAATGTATCAGCTGCTACAATTTAAAGAACATGTTTTGGTCCTTCAGAGCTTTAGCTTTGGCATTTTTAATATTTTTTTTTTGTTTTTTGAACCAAAATTCACACTGTCTTTAAAAAACTTGTTCGGAAATAAAAAAATCTGTTTACCATTTTTACATACTGACATATTAATGAATAATACTGCACTCAAGTCGAAACAAGCTAAATTAATTTTCTTCATTTTTTATTTTTTAAAATAATTAAGGTTAGATTTTTTTTTAAAATTGAGCCATAATAGATGCCACTGAGAAATTGTATCTCCAAGGACTAGATCATTTTTAAGGATCATCTTTTGGAATCTAAAATGAAAAATCAAAAATTACAGGAAAATTGAATTAAAAATTATTTAAAAACTTTCTATTGATGAAAATTTTTGAGCATGATCACCCAGTCAACCCAAAAGTAATGAAAAATCAATGATTCTTTAAGGAATCATTATAAAATCATTGAAAAATTAATGATTTTATAAAGAAATTTTGAGGAAAAATATATTTAAAGAAATTTTCCTTTGAAAATCATTTCAAAATCATCTAAATTTTGTGCAAAAAAATCATTAGAGATATTTTCCTCAAAAAATCATTACAAAATCATCAAAATTTTTAGCATTTTATGAGGAAACTTTTTGCAAAAAAATTATTGGAGAAATTTTCCTTAGAAATCATTACAAAATCATTTAAATTTTGTGCAAAAAATTATTGGGGGTTTTTTCCTTAGAAAATCATTACTTTTTCAGCATGATTCTATTTTCTGATTATTATAGAGAACAAAATTGTTTTAAACTTTATTTATATTTAGAAGATAAAATAATATGTTATTTATTTATTTTTTTATCTGTGACTAGCTAATGCTCTTTTAGATAAATGTTGATGTTGACCCAAGATTCAATTAAATAATTTAAATTAGGTATTTTTAATAATTCAAATTTTTCTTTTTAAATTAACTTTTTAAAAAAGCTGGATATGTTATTAAATAAAAGGTATTTGTTTATTTGCGAGGAACGAGCTAATTAAACAAATGTGAATGCATTACTTAATTGCACATAATAATCTTAATTTGACAATTGCAGTTGTTATTAATATAATACATCTTGCAATTGCTCTTTAATCATATACTACTTTAAACTACTTCTCTTGAATATTCTAAAAGTAGTTTAACGGCTCATTACTCGCATATATAAAGCTCTTCTTCTCTATTTAGTTCTTCTTTTCGATATAGCTATCTTCGTTTAAGATTAAAACATTAACTTAATTTTTCAATTATATTTTTGATTTAACCCTTATCCGTCGAAGAAATAACAAGTAAGGTTAAAGATAAGAATAGGTCAATTTTAACCAATGCATGTATTTTGCATTTATTGCATTTAATGCATAAGAGAGAATTAATAAAATTGCTTAAACGGACAACGGAGACGGATAAGGGTTAAAATCTAGGGGCATGGTAAGTTCATGCAAACAATTACATGTTTTTCATATTTTGAAAAAAAGAAAGAAATTTTATTTATTTATTGAATTGAATTAACCTCCTTTAAGGAGAAGTAAAATAAAATAAAAATAAAATTTTTTTTTTGTGTTTTTGTGTTTTTTTTTAAAAAATGAAAAATTATTATCTAAAAATAAAATTACAAAAATAAAAAAGGAACATTAGTTCGAAAATAGAAAAAGGCATGAAAGTTAGAAAGCAAGATAATTTGGACCAAAATTCATGAATTTCTTTTATTTTGAATTAGCTCATTTAGGAGAGTTCTGTAATGTTTTAATTTTAAATTGCAAAGACATAACCAAATTGAATCAGATAAACCATCATTAGAAATCAGATTAATCTTAAGATTTAGACAAATGTTTGGTTTAAAAGCCTACTGTCACATGTCACGAGTCTTAAAAGTACTAAAATTATTCAACTTTGATGAACTTTATCTATTTTCAAAACTAACTTTTATTGATACAATTAAATATAATTATATATCATCACAATTTTTAAAATATATGCTAAGTGACCCCCCCTCTAATAAATCTTTTTCCTCCGACTTAGTACTTATTTCCAAGTACTTTAAAATTGAAACCTCAAAAATTTCAGTAAATATTAACCAACTTAAAGAAAATCTTAAGATTAATCTAATTTCTAATGATGGTATATCTGATTCAATTTGGTTATGTCTTTGCAATTTAAAATTAAAACATTACAAAGAAATTTTAGCCAATTAAAAGAATGAGTTGTAAAAATACGTTAATTTTTACTTTGGTATTATAGATTCAGATCGATATTTAATTTAGGACCAGTTTGTTTTTTATTTTTTAATTATTTTGGCTAAAATGAAAAAAAGATCAAAAATAAAGCCAAATAGATCAAAAATAGATATTAGTAGATATTCCAAACCTTTTTAATGCATTTCAATTTTTTTAGATATCCGAGTGTTTTCAAAGCCTGATTTGCTCGCTAACAATAGTCATAGTTAACAACTAAAATCAGTAAATTAATTGGTTAAATACACAATTATCATAATTTAATTGATTATCTAGATTTTCACAAAATAGGCTTATAGCCCAAAATCACTCGATAGTTAAGCAATTTAGTCACCATCTCACCATTATCTATAAGCGCGGGAATAGACACTTGCTATTTAAAAAAAATTAGTATTTGAAAATAATATTTTATTATTACGATTTAATCAACAATAACCTATAATTTACTATGAATTAATTAAATATTTTCATCTTTTTCTAAAAATTTATTTTCTATTTTTTGTTTTTTATTTTATGCAACGCCAGAATGGGCGTAAATTGAATCAAATAAACAGAAAACTACAAGAATGAAATTTAAAAAAAGAAATTTATCCTAATTTATCTTTAAAAAGTCCCTGAATATAAATAAAAAATAAATAATATTTTATACAAAACCCTTTATAAAATGTTCATAAAAATCTTAAAAGGTACCTTCAATAAAAAAATTGAAAAAAAAAAAATTCTTACATGATGATTAATAGATGATTTTTTAATGATTCTATAATGATATCTTAATGAAATTGAGTCCAATATCTTTAAAGAATCATTACAAATTTTCCTCATGAAATCTTCAAAGAATCATTAAATTTGGGTTGACTGGGTTGAATTAAGAAATGCATTATTTTACTATGAGCTTTATTAATTAAAATAAGACATTACTATCGCAATAAGCGTATCTAAATAAGAGTTTAATTTTTAACTCAATGTAATCAAAAATTTAAATCGAGAAAAATTTTGACCCAACGATGAAAGTTTTTCGTCATTTTTTTATAGCATTTTCCATTACCAGGGAAAAAACAAGATGAGTATTCAGAAAATTGAATATTTGATAATATTCAAATTTTATTCTAAAAAAATAATTTATGAAATAAAAAACTAAAAAATCTGCCATTTTAAATTCAATGCTTATTTGAATTGATTAGTTGAAACAAAATATCTAAATGTTATTCAATTGGTTTCATTTAAGTTATCTGTCAATTTTTTTTCCAATTCTTCAATTCGTTTCTCTTGCTTTTCAACGATGGTCTTTAGTTCATCAAGTTCTTTTTTCATGTTTTCAAACATTTCAAAATTCTAAAAATCATTAAATTGAACACAAATTAAATTTTTAAAGCGTATATTTAGTCAAAAGCAGAGTATAATTTTAAATTTAAAAATGAAACTATTATTTATTTGATTAATAAAAATTTACAAATTTTATATTTTTTGTTATGTCTAGAATATTAATAGATTAAATCACAGCTAAGAGTTTTGAACCAAGCAAAGCACTCTATTACGGAAAGGTGATAAAAAATCATATATAAATCTTATTTGATTCGAAAACTTGAATAGAGGAGAAGAAATTTTTTAAATCACCAATTGCTGACCATAAATTCTTAAAATACAGTCAACAGTTATCTATGTTTAATTTGATTCTATTTAATATAAAAATCGATATTTAAAGTTTTTAGTTGTCATATGTTACTAAATTTGTAAAATTTTATAAAATATAAAAAAGCTCAAAGAAAAAAAAATTAATCGTATAAATCCGTGCCGAATTAAAAAAAAAAATTGCTTAGTCGTCCTCATCATCGTAGTTCATGTTCATTTCATTTAGCCTGTCTTCCAGAGTCTTAATCCGCTTCTCATGTCCTTTGACTATAATTTTCATTCTTTTTATTTCTTCTTGTAATTTTGTGAACATGTCCGCTTCAACTCCCACGGTATAAACTGCATTAGGCTAAACCACAAAGAACTTAATTAACAAGCAAAAAAATAGAGTTAGCTATAACCATTCTCTTATAATTAATTTCCTAAAATAACAAAAAAGGATGATAATTACCTGTATTGCACAATTAATAACTTTTTGTTCAAAATAATTAGTTTATGTCAAAAAAAATTTCTTTTTTTTTGGTATGAAATTTCTAAGCTAATTAGAATAAAAACTTAATTTTGCACTAAAATAATTAATTTTTGTCTAAATTATTTTTTTTGCTTATTATTATTACCTTTTGACAAAAATAATTGATTTCGTACTAAAATGAATAATTTTGATCATAACTGTAAGATAGTCGACTTACAAAAAGAGTGTAAGGTATTAAAGCAATCTTATTCTGGCAAAAAAGTGAATTTAGGGAAAAGACTTCGAGACTTCAAAATATGGCTAAAGAAACTAAAGAACTGTACTATAGTAGAACTAGATAGAGAAAATTGGGCTAATAGTAGCTGTTCTTGTAGTTACTTTTTAAAAAAGTACTTTTCTTTTCACATAATTGCATTAGCTGCTAATCAAAAATCTATAGAGATGCCTTTAAAATACAATAAGATCCTATTGCTGCAAAAGCTTAGTCATGTCGAAAGCTAATGCAAAAAAATGTTTGGTTAAACAATAAAATTTTTAGACAATTTTTTATTAATTTGGACATAAACTAATTTATTTTGGTTATTTACTTATGATAAATAAAATAAAACTAAAAAAATAATCTTAGACAAAAATTAATTATTTCTGAAATACAGGCAATATTCTCACATAAAAAATTATTATTCTCTTAAAATTAATCTACTCAATTGTGAAGAAAAATTTTTTTCAAAAAAAAAATTTCTTAAACCAAAAAATTTTCTTAAAATTCTTTAATTTCTAATAAATGCTCATTTATTGAACCAGATTTGATATTTTGCATAAAAATAACAATTCAAAACAAAACTGTCTTTAAGAAAATTTGAGCTAAAAAATTTTAGCGATTTTAGCAAGGCTACTTTTAAATGTTAGTCTTAAGAGCGGTTATAGCTGAATAGTTAAAAAAAAAAACTACCGTATAGCTGGTAGGTGTATTTCCATTTGTTCCTTGTGGTTGTGGTGATGGTTCATGACTAGGAGTATTCGAATTGGATGGATTTGAAAGTGGTGGCTTTAAACTTGACATGTTTAATCTAGACATAGAGGCTGATTGAATTTCAGTGTTGGCCGAATCGCGCTGTCCTGGCTTGCCCAGTTCTGCAATTCGCCTCGATGCTTGCCTCAGCACACTTCCGCCAGATTTTTGCTCCTTTTGTGATTGATTGGCCAAAAACACGTCCTTTAAAGACATCATGACCGGATCAGCATCTTTTCCTGCAAACCACTCTTCAGCACTAATAGAAGCTTGCTGTGCTGCAGTGTCTGGATACAAATCTTCTTGAAACAGCTCTGATTTACGCGGCACAGTCATTGTTATCACTTCGCACAGGCCCGAATTATGCAGTTTGTAGAATTTTGAAATTTCACAATTGTTAACATTTAGGCCTCGTTTGGTCATCCAGCCCATGCCACGCTGGGGATCACTGGATTGATGTGTGTTCAAATAGTGGATATATGGTGCTTCAGGTGTGTACTCAAAATACCTAATTGCCGAATCTCCTTTGCCGCAAAGATAGATCATATTTGTATCCTCGTCATAGAATGGAAACAGAAGACCATTGCTGTTGTCCAGTTCTTCCATGGTAAGACATTCGAGGCTCTCTCCATCGTAAAGAGCGTACTGGCGTTCACCAGTGCGCGAGAATCCGGTCGTAAATACACGGCCATCTTTCATGAAAAGAGCCCTCATTGGCTTTGTTGCTGTGTGTCCCTTGCCTTCTTTCAGTAATTTGCCAGTGCGTGGATCGAACATGCGCAACATTTTGTCCTTACAGCTGGTGAGCAGCAAGGAACCATTGTAGTTCCATGCCGCACTGTAAATTGTGTCTGTATGGATCGAAATTTCGGTAAATATCTCGGCTGTTGCCACATTCCAAATGAAAATTTTGTTGTCCGAACCAGCAGAAAGAAGAACCAAATGTGCGCCTAGGAAAAAATTTAAAATTTTTCAGATCTTATTTTTTTATTGATGAAAAACACTTGGAGAATATGACTATTAGTTTTGAGCAATTGGTTTCACTCAACCTTTGAAAAATTGAATTTTCAAAAATTATTTATTTTTTTTTTAACTTTAAAATAAATGAAATAAAAAAAGAGAATTTTTCTTTAATCTTATTAATTAATTGAATAAAAATTTGTGTTGATCGTGTAAATTTATGGCCCCATATTTAAATTTTAAATAAATTTCTTTATTGATTCTAAAGTTTAAATTAAAATTTTTCTTTAAAAACAAAAATTTTAATTAGAATTAAAAAAAAATGAAATCTATTCTCTTGATAATTAAAAAAAATTATTAAAATAAAAAATTAAGTATTAAATTTATCAGATCAAATTGATTTCAAAACTTTTAAGATCTATGAGGAAATTTTTAAGTACTACAATAACTAATTGTCAGATTAATGAAAAAATATGGAATTACTTGGATGCCAATTGATAACGCCAACACGGCGCTGATGAGCAACAAGATCAGCAACACAGTCTGTCAAATTTTTAGAAAGGCCTCCGTCCGGAATCTCCCACACTTTGACGGTGCAATCTTCAGATGCCGATGCGATCAGATTGTCATTATGCGGACACCAGGCAATATCTAAAACAGTGGCTTTGTGTCCAACGACAAGAGGAACATCACGGTCTACTCGACCAACCTTGTCCACGGGCATTACTAAAAAAGCGCCTCCACCGGCAGCCTCGGTGATAATGGCCAAAAATTTTGGGTTTACACAACAAAAAGTCGAATCCCAGCTCGACTTAGTTATTCGAATGTTATCATAGCAGTTTTCCTTTTTTTGCGACTGTCCGAAAACATGACGGAATTTCGAGTTACGAACTACTTTTACAGACATTAGTGTAACTATATTTTACAATAACAAGAATTTTTTATAGGCAATTTTGTCTAAACTAAAATAATTGAATTAAATCAAAATTTGGGTTTTCTTTTTACTCAATTAAAAAATGAAGAAGTCCTAAAAATTTTCACTATTTTTAACATTTTAATTTTTGTTTAATTTCAAATTAATCATACAAAAAAAAACTAAATTTTTAAAATTACTATATATGGCAATAGCAAAAAGTTTTATATTGAAAAGTATAATGTCTGTAACTTAAATGATTCTTTATAAACTGAAGTTCCTGTGTATTCATGAGTTTTTATTTTTTACTAATTTTTGCCACATACTATTAGCATTTTGTGCTCATTTAAAGAGAATCTTTCCAAGGACGTGTTTCGCCAGTAACTTGCTTTTAACCACTTTCGTGTAAAAAAAGCTTATGTTATTAATTATTTCCAAGAAGGAGCAGAGAACACAAAGGTTTCCCTTTAAATTGATAATTTGAACGCAATTTTTAATTTTATGCATGCAACCATTTTAAATTTTTAGCTAAGTTTTTGAAATTGTCTCTTATTTTATTTAAGAGTCAAAAAAAGTCCTCTAAATTCACTCAATACTAAATTTAAAATTTTTTAGAATAAACTTAAAATTTTATCTATAAATATGAACTTTTAATTTTTAGATGAAAAGATCAAATGAATGTTGTACTAATGCAACCGAGCCAATGGTGATTAAACCCAACCAAATGGCAAAAAGGTTAAACATTTTTCTTTGAAATATTGAAAAGCATCTAAATTAAATATTTAACAAAATCTTAACATTTTCATTGTTTTGTAAATAAAAAAAATAACAATTTTATATCTTTATTCTACTAACATAGATAAAATGTTTTCAATAACGATCTTAAGTCCTAAAATATGTACTAGAGGATAAAAAACAATCTTGGTTGGAATCTAATTACAAAAAAATTAAAATTGACTAGTAAATTCTTGTGGCTTGTTTCGGTCATATATGGACATTTTATATTTTGATTTATAGGCAAAAAATGAAACGATCATTAAACCCTTGAGTAATTTGTAAAATGCTTGACATTTACTTGAAGTTAAAATTATTTGTCTCTAAATTTTCAAACAATGAAGGATAAAAAAATGGTTTTTGTAAAAAAATTTTGGGCGTGATTGCCATAAATTTAATTCATCAATTCTCGATCAAAAATATGATTAATCTGTATTAAATTATACAAAAAAGACATGAAATTTCTCTTTTTTTTCTAAATTAGTTGTTTGCATTTGACCATTTATCATTTAGAGCAGTTAACTCAGCGAAAAAATTTTTGATGAAAATGTCGGTTTAAATTTTGTATTAGCTTGAAATTTTTGGAATAAATCAAAACTATTTTTGATAAATTTTAAAAGAATAATTAAAAAGTTGAGCGCTTTTCGCTTTTTTTAATTTTTACCTAATTCTTTTATTTGTATTCTGTGTTGAAAAAAATATTTTTTAAAATCAAATCTTACGAATACTTGAAAAATAAAAAGGAGCTTGTTAGATGGCTTTGTAAGAATTCCAAATTTTTGAAATCGTCTAAAAAAACACTGATACTAAAAAAAATTTTCCAATCTTGAAAATTCTATTTAGCTTCAAACAAAGGGTCAAATTATACAGAATCTAAAAAAATTTGAGCTTGGCATAAAAATTAAATTTTCAGGATATAAAAACTTTTAATTTGGTAATTTATGAGTAAAAAACTAGATTTTGAAAAACCTTCAATTTAAAAAATCGAATATACGCTTTAGCAAAATGATGAAATATTTTCTTAGAGTTTTATTTTCATTTATCCTGAAATATTGAAAAAAAATTAGAAGAATTTCGCTTCATAATGTTTTTTAGTCTTAATCGTCTATGAAATAATTTGTCTCTGAAATTTTGCCATTGCTTGTACAAGTTTGGAAAAAAGCTTTAATTTTACATTAAGTTCATCCATCAAATTAAAATAGATAATTCATGTTGAGAGCTCGAGAAGGAATATCTAATTTGAAATTGACTTGAAGAATATTTTGTTTTTTCGTTTGAAGCCTTCGACATGTGATCTTGTTTATTAATATTAAACTAGATAAAAAAATAAAATGCAAGCAAAATTTTTAGCTTTCTAATAAAGTTCAGTCAGAATTATCAATAGCTTATCTATTTGTTTTTTAAGCAAGCTTCTAGGTGAATATTTTATTATAATAGTAGGAATTTATTAATTCAGAATTTAACTTTATAAAAAAAATCTTTTTTGTTTGAGCCCAAATTTTTGCTAATGTATCTTTGTTTTTACAACAAGCACTATTCTTTTATGGAAAGGTTTGAAAAACTAATTCTAAAAAGCCTTTTTTGGAAGTTATCTTTAATTTTTCTATATTCAAACGATTTATTATAAATATTTTTGAACTTTAAGATTAAGCGAAGAATATAAAATTTCCGACCAGTTTTTGCGTATGGCAAAAATGAAAATTTTGTAATCATTACAAAATTTTCATTTTTTTTAAGTTAAAATTTTAGGTTTATAGATCTTTACGTTCATCCATTGTTTTTTTTTTTTATTAGCATTGAAAATTTCATAATGTGTTTAAAGTTCTCAGTAATAAATTGACATCAAAATGATCGCTGGTAACTTAAAAAGATTATTTCAAAATTGATTTAATCTTTGACGATTCTTGAACTTTTAAATTTTTAAATGTTCTTAAAATTTTTATTAGATTAAATTCAAAATTTAAAAAAAAATTACCATAAAATAAATATAAGAAAGTAACAAATGAAAAAAATGAGAAATGACAAGCTTTTAACCATTTTTTAAATTTTAAAAGAAAAAAATATAAAAAGAAAAAATGAAAATACTAAAATTTCAAATCTTTATAGAATATCAAGACGCGTCTACAGCAGATTAAAGTATATTATGAAATTTTATTATGAGAACAATATTTAATGATGACTTTTTATTAAAATTTTAAGAACAAAATTAAATTTTTTATTTTAATTTCGAATAGTTTTTTTTTAATAATTAATCAGGTTCTAAATTGATATAGAATTTAATATTTTAATTTAATTGAAATATTCAATAAGAAGTAATCATTGAATTAATTAATTAAATATTTAATGATAATTAAATCGGCTTTTTAGTTTTATCTTTTTTAATTTTTAAAGTGCCCCAAATGATAAACCGCAGTTAGTCAGAAAGCTTTAAAAATTAAAAAAAAACTTCATTTTAGGGTTTTTAATGACGAATTATTTAAATTTTTCATCAAAATTTTTATTTGATTAAGTCTTAAATCTATGAATTAGGAGTCGGTTTTTTTTAACATTATTTCAGATTTTATCGGTTAAAATAGACCAGTAATTTTATTTTTATTTTTTTATGAAAGTTCGAATCAAATAACCTTAGAAAAATATTTTTCTATGTGAGATGTTGATATTTAGACCATTTTAATAATGGAAAAAAGAAAAAAATTAAAAAATTTCAGATATTTTATCTTTAAAATTTATTCCGCCAACACGACTCCTATCTTGACCCAATTTTTTTTTCTTATGAACTGTTTACTCACTAATAAGCAAAAGTTAGCACTTTTTTTTTAATATTTTTGTTCTAATTTTTAGAAAAACTTCTTAAAATTAATCATATTTTTTAAGATTTTTAGGATTTTCTAGTTTTATTATATTTTCTCTACTATTAATAAGTTTTAACAATGGTTTAATGTTAAAAATGTGTTTTTTAATTTATTTTTGTGTTAAAATCTTTGTTTTTTTAGGCGTTTGAATATTACTGCTTGATTTTTCTCCAAATAATTGAGTTAAGACTTCTGATAAGTTGATCCGTTTTGATACATTTCTAAAGCGTTCCAAAACATTTTCCATAGTTAAATATTCAAATTTTGGGCTTTAAATTTCGATCCTCGATTTAAAAAAGCAAACAGTTATTTAAAAAAATAAATGCTAATTTTTATAGAGGATGGACTATTTTTTCTAATTATGTTGAATTTTTTAATTAATTAATAAAAACAAAGAAGAAATAAAGTTTTAAAGATTATAAAAATAGGGAATTTTAAGATTAAAATAGAGAATAATGAAACGGTATAGTGCAAGATCACATTCAAAAATGGTATTTTATTATTAAAATTTATTTCAAATACTATATAATTTTGAAATTTTTGGTTATGAGAGAAATTATTTTGTTTTTTAAATTCAATTTAAAAAATAACAAAAAATGATAAAAATTAAAAAGTTTTTTTCTCAAAAACTATTGATCCGGTAAAAAAACTAAGCTGAAATTTGAATTCAGCATAAAAAATTACTATTGAAAACATATTTTGAAAATTTGTAATAAATGTTTTGGCTAAACTACGGTTTATCATTTGGGGCACTATACTTTATGGAATAATTGCTTTTTGAAAATACTTTAAAGATTTACATGAATTATTATATATATAAAGTAAATTGATACTTCGCATTTGTTACGTTGAAGGAAATCGTAACTAACAAAATTTATAAATTATTATTTAATACCGAAAAACCCGTGCGAAGAGTCGCGTGCACTGAAAGTAAAAGTCCACCAAATTTCAATGCATGTTTAAGTGACCATCGATCCCATGATCCGTCGACTAATCTTAAACTCATGCACTTTTATCCGAATTTTTTAATATATAACATGGCATCAAATTCTATAAATTATAAGTTAGCACTGGAATAAAAATCAAAAATCCTAAACTTATGCTACAATAAAATTAAAATTTGAAATTAAAAATCACATTTTCAAAAACATATTTTTCGGTTTTTAGTGCAGAATTAAAAATCTAAAATTAAATTTGGCTCCTACTAAAATACTGACCCCAAATATTGAAAATTTTCTGACCTCCACTTATTTTGCAAAAAGCAAAAAAATTTTAACAAGTCATTTTGGTTGTAATTTTCTGTACTCAGTACAGAAAAACCTGGAAAGCTTTCTCTTTATTTCAATTGTACTTACCAAAGTAGCCATAAATCTAATATTCTTAATGGAATAGATAGAAATTTAAAGTTTATTATTATTTTTAACGAAAAAAGAAAATATTTAATTAAATAGAAACCTGACCTCGCACTGAATCCCATTTTATACGCTGCCCCCTTACTAACCATCATTATTCTTGTAGAGAATTTCATGAGCTTTGAAAAAATGTGTTTTATTTTTGTCCAGAGATAATAGGTCATCTCTTAATGATAAGTTAATAAAGGTTTCTTAAAACTTTTTAAATAAAATTGCTATTGAATTTGATAATTTGTTAACAAATTGAATTGGTTAACAATTGTTAGAATTTTAATTTTATTAAATCAACTAATTTATAAGTAAATACTTTAGCAATAAATAATACTAGAACAGCAATCCTAGAGAACAAAATTCAAGTTTTAATTTATTAAGTCAGATCTAATTATCTAATTTTTTCATTTCAAAAAATTCATTTTTTTTAAAAAATTAAAAAAATATATCAAAGAAAATTATTTCAATAATTAAAATTTAAAACAATTCTTTGCATTCATCGATTATTTCTTGTATATTTAAAGCTCTATTGAAAATTTTAAAGTCGTCTATATCTGCATCTGCATTTGGATTACCCATATTACTTTTGCCAATAAAATTTAAATTTCTATTTATTCCATTAGGAATATTAGATTTATGACTACTTTGGTAAGTACAATTGAAATAAAGAGAAAGCTGATGATCTCTTAGTACTGCAGCTATGTGGAACCATTTTTTCAATTCAACCGCTTTGTTAAAAGTAGAATATGTGAATAAATCATTTGAAGATATTACATCAACGCCAGGTTTTCCAGTTCCAGCTTCAGATAAAAAAATCAAAACGCTACTTCCAGATACTCCAAAATCAAATAATCTTGAGAAGCTCACCAATTTGTTAACTTTAGCCCATGCCATTACTGTAAAATCTCCATTAAAATAAACTCCCTCAGGAACTCTATAATAACCACTTTTTAGTCTTATAGCCGCATTCACATTTCCGTGTCTATCATCTGTTGTAAAAGCATTCACTGGTGCATACAAGTCTTTTCCTTCGACTATGTCATTAACTTGAGACTCATAGATAGGCCAATAATTTATTAGACCGTTTTTATCATCACAATTATTTTTACAGTAAGCTGAGTTCGATGATTCCACTAGCATTCGGAATGCAAAACGCTTTAAAAGGCGACATTTACTTCCATTAAATGATACAAATGCACATTTTGAGATGATGCTACATTTCGAAAAACAAAGCATTTGGTTTGAGGTGTCATAGATTTTAATCAAATTGGTATCTTGAAAATCTGGAAAATCTAAGTTTTTAATTTTTATGAACTCGTCATGGGTTATATCAGCTAAAAATTAAAAATTTTCTTGATACACATTTTTTATTTTAAAGTTAAAAAGATTTACTTGATTCTATTAAAAAAAAACACTTCAAAATTATAAAAATTTTTGAAAACATCATTTGATTTTCTCAAAATTTGGTGGTTAGTTAGTTTTTCTTGGTTTATAAAGTAATATTTTTATTTGTTTATTGCTCGTAACTATATTATTAGTATCTAATTTCTAAAAGAAGGTTACTTACTTAACTTATATTTCCAAATGGCTTGATTTTCAAAAGTAATTACTGTAAATGCGTCATTAAAATATTTGTAAGTTAATTATTAAAAAATATTTGAACAGAGCAAGAAAGTCAGGTCAGATTGTCAACAGAAAAAAATGTCAATTTTTTCTTTTTTTCTCTTTTAAAATATCTTTTATGGTAGCTGTAGAAAAGCTGAGAAATAAATTAAAAGTTTGTCTGAACACAAGTTCAATGAATCATATATATTCTTATTAAGTCAAACTCTAAATGTTCTAACTAGCCAAATTAGCAAGGTGGTAAATTTATTTTAGCAATAAGACCAACAATGATTTAATGATTTTTATTTTTTAATTCAAAATGAATTTTTAAAAGTGAAAATTCTTTTTATGAACATGACCGTATAATATGTTTTTTGCAAGAAACTTTATATAATTAAAAAATAAATAAAATAAATATTTTGTATTAAAAAAATATAATGATTGAAAAAAATTTCTATGAGGTTTTTCAACATATCTAGACATCCAATAAAATCGTAAAAAGCTTTAAGATCTTAATTCAAAAATATGTTATTAAGAAATTATTTTATTTTTGAGACATTTCATAAAAATCGAGAGTGTTCCAAAAAATAATTTTTTCCGAAATTTTCCTCCCTTTAGATAGACATGCTCTACTGTTCTAGAAAATGGGTCCCTGATTGAATTTCAGACTTACAATTCAAACTTTTAGTGTAGTCTTACCAAAGACACATACAATTTTAGACAAAAGCTTTCTTTCTAACGACTAAAGTTCCCTATAGCATTCCAACTATCTTTTTTGCTTTTGCAGACGCACTTTTTGATCTATGTCCAACACCTCGATAAAAGGAGAATTACAGAAATAAGAGAACTGATATGATTTTAGAGTCAATAGACATTATTTTTAACTTTTTTATACAAATACGGTATACAAATAGTAAATATAAATTATGAGGAACTGTGAAGGGTAAATAAAAAAAATTGTTATTTGGAATTCTGAAATTTTGGTGGTCGGTCATGAAAGCATCGTAGCGATTCTTGAATTTATTGACTAAGTCGGAGTTAGTGACCGAATAGGGCAGGGTATTCCACCGATTGACAGCCCTGTTCGTAAAGGAATTAGCCATCTGCGTCATTTGGTTATGGCCTGGCCGGACAGTCTTCTCGTGAGGCCACTGATTCCTCTAACCAGTCCGGACTGGGAGAGTGAGCTGCTGTGTACCTGGGTGTTCGCCCAGCTCACTTTGTTGATGCCATTTATGAGCTTGAACTGTTGGATTATGTCACCTCGTGCACGGCGCTTGTGAAAGGATGCCAAGTTTAGGACGGCAAGGCGATCCTCGTAAGTCCAGTTTTTAATTCTCGGAACTAGTTTGGTAGCTCTCTTCTGCACGGTTTCCGGTAACTTTATGTCTTTCTTGCTGGGCGGGGACCAGACGACGGTGTATTCCAGGGTATCCAATCATAATAGCATATATTACAATAAAATCAATTAAAATAGCATACTAAAACAGCACTACTTAAAATGGCAAGACAAATAGATTAAAAGAGCACATTTAAAATGAAACCAATTAAAATAAAAGCAATTAATTGAGCATAATTAAAATAGCAAAAAATTTTTTATAATCAATTTTTTATTAATTAATATGAGCAAATTAAATATAATGTTACATTAGATCACTTTAATACTTTAAAATTAATGATAAATTTTTTAAGAAAGATACAGAATCCTTATTATCACTATTTTTCAATATGTTTTGTAATCTTTCATCTAATAATATATAAATGGACTTTTTTTTATGAACTAAGCCAGTCATTAATTTAATTATTCGACTTTCTGTAAGACTTTGTTAACGACGAAAAGCATCAACAAGTGAATAAACTAAAGGATGACTAATCGTTTGGTGTTGAATTAATATCAATTGTATTAAAGTTATGATCAAGCTCATTTATTTCATCAGCACAAGCCATTTTTAATAAATGATGAAGAATAATAGAATAGTGTTAATAAATTTTTTTGTTTTTATTTAAATAGCATATGCTTTTTTTCTGCTTTTTTAAACATGCTAATTAATATGTATTGCTATTTTATCATATTCTCAATTAAAAAATGTTAATTTAAATATGCTATTATCAACATTCTAATTTGACGATTGCTATTCTAATACAGTGCCGTATTCCAGATGGTGCCTCACGAATGCACAATAGAGGGTTATGCATGCGTCGAAGGTCCAGTGTCTAAAGGTGCGTTTTTCTGACCTTAGGATATTCGTTGCTCTGTTGGCTTATGTTCGAATGTGGCTAGTGAACTTCAGATTTCTTGAAAAAGTTACTCCGAGATCCTTCTCAGTGTCGACGAAGGCTAGTGCACTCTTCGAGCCAGTATCCCCCATTAGAAGCTCAGTGTTTGTGAAGTGGATCTTGCCGGGCCTGCTTTACTCCATCACCTTGCACTTGCCCATCGTCAAGGTCATGCTGAAGGAGGACGAGATCGCTGTTGCTATGAATCGTGGCGATTAGCTTGCTATCGTCGACAAAAAGTTTGACAAGATGACTGACTACTCAGGCATGTAGTTGATGTAGATGACGAGCAGAAGTGGTCCGAGCACGCTACCTTGAAGAACTCCACTCGCCACATCCACCCAGTCTGCTTTGTGCTGTCTGATCACAACTCTCTACCGCCTACCGGACAGAAAGTCTCCAACCCAATCTACAACTCCTGGGCAGAATCTACATGCAATTAACTTGGCGTTGAGGCACAAAAAAAAAAAGCGTCTTCTAGACGCTTTTTAAGACGGATATTAAGTCGGATAAAAAGTCACTTCTATTGGTTTTTTTAAGTCACTTTTTAAGACGTTATTTAAAAAAGTCGGTTAATAAGTCACTTTTTAAGAAGCTTTTATAGATGGATTCTGAGGGACTCTTTTTTCTCAGACAATATTTTAATTTAATCAAGGATTTTATTTTTAATATTAATTTTAATATTAAAAAGTTAATTTTTTTTTCAAAAATTTATTTGAATAATAAAAATTGTTTTTAAAAATAGTATTTAGAATTAAAAGAAGATAAATTTATTTACAAAATGGTGAAACAAATAAAGAATTAATTATTTAAATTAATTTTAGTCAAAAATAACTATTTACTTATCAAATTTAATAGAAAAAAATTCATCCTAACGACTAACTCTGGTACCTTGCAGTACTTTTGGACAAAGCGACGATTTTTATAAATATTTTATAATTGGATAAAAAAACAGATGGCCTAAAAATTATGATAATAATCGTTCAGATTCTACACATCTTAAATAGATATTTAGTGAAGTTCAGTCAGAGCTGGTCAAAAGTCAAAGTCAAGTTTGGACTTAAACTTTAATTTTTTTTAACAATGTCAGGGTCAAAACTTTTTTTTTTAGCAGGCCACTATAATAGCTACCAGGAATGGCAGAAAATCATATGATTGTGATCTTGACATGGATTGCCGTTCCAGATAGCTATTGTAGAGGCCTACTAAATAAAACCCAAAAAAGCGCCGTTTAAAGAAAAAAATTAAAAAAAAAAGTTTTTTTTGGCGACCAAGTTCATGTCTAAATTATTAAACACAGTTAAGACTTTTAAGTGTAAAAAAAAATTCAAAGTCAAAGTCGACTTTGACTTTTAGCGATTCAAACTTTAAAGTTTTACTTTTGAACAACTCTGGGCTCAGTACAAAATAATAGAACAAAATGATAAAAAATTGAATAACTTTTTTTCTAAAAGTTTAAAATTAGCTTGATGAATGCTGCATGATGTAACACTTAAAGTTGCATATACTGACAAAGTCTGCCAATGATGTGCAAAATCTCTTCAAAAAGCACTTCGCATAACATGAAATGTAATTTCTGCTAATATTTGCAGAGTTTTACAGATCTAAATAGCCGATGCAACTTTGAAAGTTGCACATTCTCGCAATCACGATACTTATTTTAAATTTATAAAAAAAAAGTTATTTAATTTTTTATATTCTCTTAACCAGTTTCTACTGTATTTCACAAAACCTTAAATAGATATATTTGCCAAATTTACGATTTGTTTCGTGTTTAAAATTTAAAAAAAAAAAAATAAAACATTAAATTATAGTTTAAATCATGCTAAAACTATTTAGAGGTGAATGATAATTTAAAAGTGTGTTAAAAACTAATATTAATAACAATAATTTCGAACGATTTGAAAAGAATAATTTATATAATAATTTTCGTTATCTAAAAAGAAAGTGTTTTGTAAAAAACACAATTGTGTGTTTAAACTGTTTAAGATTAATAAAAGGAGAAACGGTCCAAGCCATTTGCGACTCGTCAAAATAAAAAACATTCACAATTTGAATTTTAGAAAAATAATGTTGAACTTTTGAATTCAAACGAATAAAAATAAAATTGCAAAACATCTGTTATAATTATGAAAATAAAAATTGTCCGTTAAAATTACAGGAGAGTTTAATTTTCTTCTTATTAGTCATTAAAAGGAGGAGCTTATTGTGTATTTAACTTTTATAAATAAAGTCTCTTTTTTCTTTTGTTTAATTAAGTCGCTTTTTACTCGAAAAAATTTAGAAGTCACTTTTTATTGCTAAGACGCTTTTTTTTTTCAGTTAAGTGACAGACCCTGTCGAAGTCACTTTATTTTAAATTATTTAATTTTGTTCTAAAATAAAACAAAAGAACAAAAGATTTTTTTTCTATTTTTTCCGCGATGCAACATAAGTGAATTATGTAGTATTAAAAGACTTGGAGAAGTCAAGATGTATGCAAATGATATCGAGCGTTGACTCTCAGATTCTATTCTACTTTCTTTCCTGAAAATTAGCATTTATTGTTTCATTTCCACTCAACTGTGATTTTCCAAGACCTAAATGACTTCCCGTAAGCTATATCCAATTGCAGGGTAGCTGTTTTCGGACATTTCTCAATCAAACTGCATCAAACTCAACTCACATCGATATCTATTTAGGAGTCATTTTTTGCTCAACTTTACCGGTATTAACTTTAGGATTTATTATTGATTATATAAGGTTCGCGCGGAGCAAAACTACAGCACTATCTGAATTTCGGCAAACCGACTTTAAAATATTAAACTGCATACTTGAAAACCTTGAAAACATGATTTTTTAGGGAACAGACAAAGTGGAACCTTTTCAGACACCTCATTAGCTAATCTATCCAATTCTAAAGTTAAAATTTCCCTTAATTGTATATTTCTCATAAAAACGCCCAAAAACTCGTAAAAAAACCCAAAAATCGAGTGCCACGACCACCACACCGACTTTTGACCAAAACAAAGTCCATATTCGTGATCAGCATGGTTCAATACTTCCAAATGAAAAAGCGCGGACTAGATACAAAAAGAGTGAAAAAATACCATTTTTTTACCATTTTTTGCCAAAATATCGATCTATTGGTAATACAATAGATGAAGTTAATACACCATTTTGTAGATGAGACTATTTGCTTTCAGAATATATTTATTTATTTATTTGACGAAAGACCGCTTGCCGGTCATTGATATCCTAGATATGCTGTTAAAAATAGCTTACCTAGGTTTAAAACAAAATTTGTAAAAAGTATGTTATTATAAAAAAAAAAAAAAAAAATCAAAATAAATCATTATAGTCCTATATACAATTTAAACGAATAAAAGTGTGAATAAAAGTATTTTGTCTAATCAGTTATCTCTGTCAAATCTGAGCCACTTGAAAAGTTCTTCTTTTAAGTTCGTTTTTCTTGATTGAAGTAATTGCTTAATTGATTTAGAATTATTATTTGATTCTTTATCTGCTTTAAAATCCACATCTATAACATATTTTATAGCTTTAATTTTGTCAGATGTGCTGACTTGTGATGAGACCAAATGGTGTTCGCTATATTCTTCTATTATTATAGCAACTTTTTCCAAAATGTCTTTGTCCAGTTTTTGTTTTGATGAGTGTTGTAGTATCTTTCGGGTGAGTTCATTACTGCATAATCTTTCATAAAAGTCAAGTTTTTGTTTTGTAATTTGGTTTTGAACTGAATTAATATTTAAAGCAAGCTGTAGATCTTTTGTTCTACACCTAGTCGGTAATCCAAATGTCATTTTCAAAATATTGCCATCAGTTCTTTTCAATAAGTTCATGGTTGTTTTTTGAATGTTTATATTTTCCATTCCATAAAGTAGTATGGGTCTTATATAAATTTTGAACAATTGACATTTCATAAACGGACACAAATGTTCAGTGTTAATTCCTATTCTGTTGAGTTTTACAAGAGCTAATAAAGACATTTTCTTCCTCTTTGAAAGATGCTTGACGCATTTGTCGTGTTCATCTATGTCAAAACCGAGATATTTCATCTCATCTACTTTGAGGATGCTTGTTCCATCTAACTTTAGTTCTGTATGTAGGAGATCTTTCCCATTTGATTCATTCTTGTCATTATTGAATTTCATGAATATATATATATTAATAAGGTTATGTCTATTAGAACATGAGATATTTTAGCTCAAAGGTAACTAACTTTTGTTTTTTTTTCGATCTTTGAGGGGGGTGGGATCAAAATTATTTTTTTTGACAATACCTAAAAAATCATGTTTTCAAGGTTTTCAAGTATATAGATTAATATTTTAAAGTCGGTTTGCCGAAATTCAGATAGTGCTGTAGTTTTGCTCCGCGCGAACCTTATTAACAGATATGATTTATTTCCTAATTAATTCTAGAAAATTATTTTAAATCATGCCAAAGATTTTCTATCGGATTTAAGTCTGGATAATTTATCTGGTGTCCAGACCTAAACTAAAACATCCGAAGCTACTTCTTATACAAAGTTTTTTTCTTATATAAACTCTATAGCTCGAAATAGCTCTTTAAACGTTTCCAGTGACTATGAATTGGCAATTAGTTAGCCGAAGCTTGTGGCTGCTTTTTTCACTTGAAACAGTAAATTTGGCGACTTTTTTAAGAAAATGGTTCAAGAATTATAAAGCGATCAAGAATTATGATTTTTCAAGTGAAAATTTAATTCGTCCATAATAAGATATGCTAGCTTGTCTTGCTTTTATGCCAGTAGATTATGTTGTTGATGCTTTTGTTGAACTAAAAAATTAAATTTTAATTCAGTTTAAAAATATTTTTACCCATTATGAAGATACTTGCATCGGATGTAAAAAAAGAACAAAAAGGCCAAGTCGTAAAACTGCACACTTTATTTTAGAATTATTGAATTATTATGAAAGAACAAGATTTTCCGAAAACAGTTCCCTTTCAATTGGAAATAGCTAAATGGAAGTCATTTGGGTCTAGATCATTTCTCAGGCCGAAATCTGAAAAATGGCTATAGGAATTACAGACGGGCCCAAAAAATGCAAAATCTTCGTCTAAGGAGTGAGTGATGATTTTTTATACTTAGGAAACTTTGAACTTCATTGAAAATATTTAAATACAAGCGCAATGTTTAACCATTTTCAACTGATTCTTTGTAAAGGACATTTTATTGAAAAATAAATTTGAATTCTGTTGAATTTATTTCTGCTCAACATGTGAATAAGCAAGCTAAAAACTTATTTTTGAAACGGACCGTAACATTTGTTTGAAATATTCTTTTTTTTTGCTTTATTTCAATGAAATGAATAAAAATTTATGAAAATTAAAAAATTTTTCATTGATTTTTTAAGAGAATTGAAAAAAATCAAAAAAATTTATTGAAAAAATTTTGGATTTTGTTTGCACTCTTTGGTTATACTAAAATTTACTGTAATATACTCGAATTCTGATAAATTAACTGTTTTTCACTTGAGTGATTTTATGTAAATGCAACGTAATTCCAGTTAAAGTTAGATAGTAAAAAAGGAAATATAAAAAAGTTCTAAAAATCTGGAATCTGAAATCACTTTTTGAATCGAAAAATTTTCTTTACTCATAGAGAAACAACGTTACCGAATGGAATTCCAAATTAATCTTTAGTTAAAAATTTTTTAGTTTTATCAGATAAATGTAAAAATAGTTTTAAAAATTTAAAATTTATTTATTAATAAGTCTATTGGGAGCGAGCAAAAGCCCCTTCTGTTTTAACATAAATCAAATAAAAAAATCAAAATCTTCCAGAAAAATATTAATCTATTTTTAAATTTTAAACTTCATTTTAAAGTCGTATCACAAAAATGTGTTAAATATTTATTTATTGATTATGACGCAAATGTAATATACATATTGATAAATCGGACTATTTTTTTATACGTTTTACTGAAGCCTTTTTAAGATTAATTAGTTTAGTATTTAGAGTAAATATAAATTTCAAAATGACAAAATAGCAACTCTGACTCAAACGTAAAAATCAGATAATGGTACGATTTAATTTTAAAGAAATCTACCTTGTTCAAACATTTCTTTCTGGTATAAAAGCTTAGTGTTAAAACATCTTTTTTAAAGGTAAAATATGAATTTTAAAGTATTTGTCTTGCTTTACGTTTTTCTTTGCATCGGGTTCAGCGGAGTCTATGCAAATGAGCCTGAGAATATTGGTATACTTCAATCAATAATTCAGAAAATTTTAGAATTTTGGCATAAATGGTTAAATGATAAACAAATTCAAGCTAATACCACTTCACTGCCAAAAAATAATTCAACTATAGATCCCTTTGCTTACAGTAAAATATGTTTACATATTAATCTTTTTTTGATTAAAAGTTTTTCAAGATGACTTCAGATTGCCAAATAAAACCATACCTATCAACTACAATCTAACAATCAAGGCATTTTACAACTCAAATTTTAAAAAAGAGGAAAATTTTTTCGAAGGACATGTTAAAATAAAGTTTGACCAAGAATCTCCTAGTAACATCATTATTTTCCACCTAGACCCATCATTACAAATACTAGACCAAATTTCGATTTCAAGCTTGTCAACAGAGTTTAAGCCTAAAATAATTCTATCTCGACATTTAGCTAATCAATTATATCAAATTGTTTTTGATCAAGAAATTCCAAACGATCAATATTTGATGGAAGTCTCCTTTAAAGGTGACTATGGTTCTGAAAACAACCTTGTTGGCTTTCACAAAATAAATTACTATGAAAATGGTTTATTAAAGTATTTTTAAAAAAATTTAATAAACTTAAAATTAACGATTTAATCTTTGAGAACTATGTTAGCAACTAAGTTCCAACCTGCTGATGCAAGAAAAGTAAATTTAGTAATCAAATAATAGAATTTTTTTTAATCATTGAAGGCTTTTCCATGTTTTGATGAGCCAGCGTTTAAGGCTACGTTTGACATTACAATTGAGCATCCATCTAACTCAATTGCTTTGGGAAACTGGCCCGAAATTGTATGGTTTTAAATTATTATTTAAAATAAAAACTTGCTTTTTAAATATTTGCAATTTTACCTGTATAAATAAATTTTAAAACTAAAGTCTAGTGAAAATTTCAATCAAAATGGCAAAGAAAGACATAGGAAAAAGTTTGCTACTACTTTCAAAATGCCGACCTATCTGGCTGCTTGGTTTATTGGTCCATTAGATTACATGTTTAAAACTACAACATCAACCAAAAACATATCAGTAAGAAATTTTTTTTTTTGTTAAAATTTTGGATAAAAATTTTTGTTTTTTAGATAAAAGTCTGGGGTACAAAAACCAATATTCAAAATGGATATTTAGATTTTGCTTTAGAACTAGCAAAAAAATCTTTAGATTATCTTGAAAATATTTATATGAACAATTCGGCACCAGTACCTCCAAAATTAGGCAAGCTACTTTTAACTTTTAATTTAAACATGAAAATAATTTTTCATAGATATTCTTTCCATACCGAGAACTCAATCAGGTGCTTCTGAAAACTGGGGTTTAATTAATTTAAGAGAAAATTTGATTCTCTATTCGAATAAAAATACCAAATTGGCTCAGAAACAGGCCACTGCTTTAACGTTGGCTCACGAAATTTCTCATTCAGTTAGTATATATTTAATGTAACAATTATTATTAATTAAATTTTTTTCAGTGGTTTGGTAATTATTTGACAGTGAAATTTTGGTAATTTATTTAATTTAATATAGGGGTTGTAAAAAAGTCAAAAAAAATTATTTTTAAGTATCAATAATATTAAATGAAATGTTTTAGATCATTAAATTATTTATAATAAAATAAGAAATTTCAATTTTAAGACTTATCTGCTACAGGCTTTGTAGATATTTTCCATTGAAATATATTAGCTATGAAACAGATACGCCTAAAATAAGCCAAGATTATTTTTGAGTTTTTAATTTTGGCTTTTAACTTTTAATAAAGTGGTTTGATTTTTGTTTAATTTTGATTTTAAAGGCAAGATGCATGGCTAAAAGAAGCTATGGTATAAATATTTTTTTGTTTGACTTTAATATATTTAATTTTAATTCTCTAGTCAAATTTTTTGGCATACAAAACTGTTCAAAATATTTACCCAGATTTTTACCAAGTAAATTTAAATAATTTTATTGAAAATTTTATTTAATGTTCTTTAAAAGATGCGACAATATATCAGTATAGCGAAAGTCCCCATAATGATGGAAGACAGCTACTCTACTACTCTTCCTGTTGCTATTAATGCAGACAATCTAACTCCTGATCAAATTTTAAATATGTTTACTACAATTACATATGACAAAGGGGTTTCTATTTTAATTATGTTTGAAAAAATTGTCGGAGAAGATAATTTTAAATTTTCATTGAGAGTAAAAATCAATTTTTCTTTATATTTCGGGATTATTTACCTAAATTAATTTAGGACTTTATTCACAAATTTCGATTTGGGGTAGCTGATGCAGATTTGTTTTATCAATCAATAAAATTAGTAAATCTTTTGTGTCGCCAACATTTAACTTTAATTAATTTTAATCCAATAAAGCCTGCTGAATTTAATGGAATTTCAACAAAAATTTTTTTTGAAAATTGGTTATACCAAAAAAATTTTCCTGAAATTAAAGTTCGCTTAAGCTATGCCAATAATCGAGCCATAGTAAATTTCGAGCAAACAAGATTTTTATTTAACCCCCTTAATGAGACTGAACAAGAAGATTTTCCATCACAATACAAGTAGGATTAAATTACTTTTTTATTTTTGCCAATTTAATATTTAATAAAGTAATCAATGGATTGTTTTTTTAAAATGTCGAGTGGGAGGAAATATCAAATCTGGAAACTTAAATGGAGGTCTAAGGGAATTTAGCTATGTTCTTGATCAGAAACAAGGCCTTTTTGAATTAGATCAAGAATATTCATGGATTAAGTGTAATTCTGATTTTCAAGGATATTTTCTGGTTAATTATGATATACCAAATTACGAAGCATTTAACCAAATTCTTAGTTCAAATTATTCAGTAGGCAAAATAATTTATCATTTAGAATTTAAATTTTTTTCTCTTATTATTTAAAGGCTTTTTCGGCTGAAGACAGAGCAGGAATTGTGCAAGAAATATTTTATTTTACAATGAAAGGAGATAAGCCTTATAGTTTAATTAAAGATATTAGCCAGCTTGTATCTAAAAATGAGAATACATTTTTAACATGGAGTGTATTTATTTGGAATATAAAAAAACTAGCATCATTAACAGAATACAGACCATCTTTTAAGAAATTGTCTGATTATTTAGTTCCATTATTGACTACAAAATATAATGTTACAGAACTGTTTAATGATCCTGGAATTCACACAATAAGTCAAATTAAATCCGAAATTTTGGATATTTTGTGCAGGTTGGAAAATGAAGAATGTATTGTAAGAGCGTCTGAGCTTTTTGACTTGATTCCTGGTGAATATTTTTCTGATCCTGAGTCAAATGTTAATTTAAATAATCTTAAACAAAATCAACGATCTATTGTTTACAAATATGCGGTAAAAAATTCTCCGACAAACCAAAGGTGGTATAAGCTTTTTGATCTTTATTTGAACTCAGCTATACCATCAGAAAGAGAAAATGCTTTAAATGGACTAGCAAGTTCGACTAGAATTTGGCAGCTTGAAACGTATTTTTGATTTAATTTAATTTTTTTTTCTAATAATATCTTTTAGTTTGTATGAAGAAGCTTTTAAACAAAATAGTAAAATTAGAAATGAGGACTTTTACCCAATGATGTCTCTAATAGGAAAAAGTAGTTCTGGAAGAGACTTTTTTTGGAAAAAGTTTCAAAAAGATTTTAACAAAATTGGATCTAAGTAAAAGAGTCTTATTTAGCTAATAAAAATTTTATTATTTTTAAATTTAGATTTGGATTTGACATATTTTTGATATTGACTTTGAAAGATGTGACTGAAAATTTTGAAAACACTCCTATGCTAAATGAGGTTAAATCTTACAGATAAATTAGATTTTAAATAAGTTAATTGATTTTTTTTAGCTAACAACAACATTTCCTCTAAATGGAACTCCATTTTCACTTTACATACGGCACATAAGAAAATATATCGTCCAAAACATATATTGGAATGAAAATCTAGAAAATGAGTTCTTAAATCAAATCAGCCAGTAAAGAATTTAAAAACTTTTATTTTTAAAATAAACTTTATTGAGAATGCTTCGATTTTTTTGTTCAATAATTGAATTTAATTTCAACGATTAATACCTCAATCCCTGAATCGATTCTGTAATATTAGTTTCATCCGGTTCTGACGTATTGGCAATATTTTATAAAAAAAAATTATTCAGAGACTATAATAATTTTTTTTATTAAAAATATAATTTGGGAGTGATCCTCAGGTTCGTCCGAATGGCTTATGCCTTCGTTTAAACCCAATTATTGCAAAAAAAAAAATGATTAAAATAAAATAAAGTTTTTAGTTTTTTAAAATAGAAAGTAATTGAAATTGAATAAAAATAATAAATAATAAAAAAGTTCAAAATATACATAGTTCAGAGAGTATAAAAGGTGAAAATGTTCAAAATTGGCCTTAACAGTTTTACAGTCTTTACTTTTTTAGAGACTATTAATTTTATCTAATTTTTTTTTTTTAACCAATATTCAATTATTCGATCATTCAATTGTTCAGAGAGAAATTTATGTAAGTTAAAATAATTCTCAAACAAATAGTTAAAATTTATCAGGATATCTCTTCAAATTTAATCAATCAGCTGCCCATAACTGGAAATGAGCCCCAGTCTCGTTAAAACCTTATTTTTGGCAAAATTCAAGACACCACACGATATTTGGTCTCTTGAATTGGTAAACAGTAATTCAAATTGACTGTCAGAATATTTGATAAATTCTGTTTCTTTTTTTTCCCATTTCCTGATAAACAAAGTTGTAGATTTAGAAATTTTTATAATTAAAAAACCCTTATAATATAGCTTTATTACAGAAAAAATCTTTAGAAACTCAATCTAATTGTTAAAAAAAGATTATTTCAACAAATAACACATTATGGCTTTTCTAATCTCAAAATTTGATAATTGCGGGACTTAAATTTACAAAACCGGGACAAACCCATGCAAATGGTTTCATTTGATGACAGAGAACTTAATTCTGCAAACTGTTGTCTTCGATTATTGTCAATTCCAACAAAAACAAAAAAAAAGGACTGAAAGTACTGACGAATAGAGCCATAAACAAAGAATAAGTTTGTCGTTCAGTGTAAATCTTTTTTATATGCTAACGATTATTTTTAATTTTATTTTTGCAAATATTAATTGCAATTTTATAAATTTTTTATAAAGTTTAGTATATCTTTTATTTTAAAATAATATGAATTTTATTGGATTATTTCAAACTTGGGCAAAAGTCATTAAGTGAAAGTCAAGTCAAGTTAAATTTTTTTTAATTTTGTTTTTAAATATCCAAAAAAAGAAAATATTAACTATAAGTGTTCGTTATCAACATTAATTTTTTTTTAAAAAAGTGACATCTTTCAACAAAAAAAATATTTTTTTCTCTAAATTTTTCATTTTTAGTGAATTTTTAAAAAAAAATTTTAAGTCAAGTCAAAAGACTTGACTATTCAAAATTTTCAAGTTAAGTCACTGACTTGACTTTGAAAAGACTTTAAAATGACTTTTTTTTTAACTTTTGCCCAAGTCTGGATTTTTTTATATTTAGAAATTTAAAATTTAAAAAAAAATTGTATTCCCATCAAGCATACATAAAAATAAAATGATAAAATTTGACTCATTATAAAAAATTATTTGATGAAAATTTATTTTTAAATCAATTAGTGGAATTTCGAATTGCATAAACTCTGATATTATCATAAGACAATCACTCATTATTATTCTCATTTTACTCACAAATTTTTAATCGATCACTCACTTCATATTCACACATAAAAAATAAGAGTGAAAAATTTTGAATTTCGAAATTTTAAAATAATGTAATTATTCGAATTGAGTGACATCTCTCTATAGAAACTTGTACATGTTAAAATAGCGTGACACTAAAATTGATGTTCTCAATTTTAAATTTTTAAAAGTAATTTAATCATTTTTAATTTTTTCTAATAAAATACAGTAGAATATTTTTTAATATTTTTTGCTCAATAAACATAATTAGAAAAAGGAATTTAAAATTTTTATGTCTTAATTCACTTATTTTTATTTAAGCTTTATGAATTCACTTTTATGAATAATTATGAGTGAATCACTCTCACACTCATTCGCACTCAAAATTACTTTTTTTTTAATTTGAGTTTTTTTTAATTCTAGCTGCAAACTATATTTTTTGAAAAATTTTTAATTAATTTTTTAACACAATTTTATTATTTTTTAAACGAATTAATTTTAAATGTGTTAATTTTTTGCAGTGTTAAATGTAAGAAAAAAATTCAGAATTTTTGAAAAATATTTTTTAAAATATAAATTTAATATCAATGAACTGCAAAAAAAAATTTAGAACTAATATTCTGGTTGATAATAAACTAAATTTGATTATTTTCCCGCTTTTTTTCATTTTTTTCCGATGCAATGTGCACTGTGTGTTTAATATTTTCATTTTGTTTAATAGTTTTAAAATTATCTATATGATTTTTTTAATTTCTTTAAATAATTTCATATTGTTTGTGATAATATTTATTGAAGCAACAACATTTTTCTTAATATCTGTTTAAATTTTCTATTCAAACAGTAAAATAAAACAAAAGCATAAATAGTTGAGAATGAGTAAAAAAGTTCGCCAATTTCTTGATAGATAGTGCATATTCTATTTTGATAAATACATAAGCTTAGACATTAATCATTTTTAATTTTTCGGTCAGAATTTTCGAGAAAAAAACGTGATGAATTATCTTTAGACTGGACAGTATAAAAATATTTATCAAAATCACTGAAGTAATTCTGGTTTGGTTTTCTTCCAATTTTGTTAATGTACTTGTTCCCATTTTCTTTAATGCCGTCATTCTTTCCCTAGAATTTTCTCGGAAAAAAAAACAGCATCAATAAATCAATGCCTATCATAATAATTATGAGCAAAACATCATTTAGTAAAAATTTATAATAAAAATAACATAAAAAAGCACAGATTTATTGCCAAAATAGCTAATTAATCTCTCTCTTAAAATGAAAAGTTGAAAAGAGTTTTTAATTGGAAATTCGTTATATTCACCATCTTCAAGTGCTAAATAGTTAAAATTGATCTTTGAAGAAAAAAGTTTATCAACCGAAATCAAACAACTTTTAATTAATAAAAAAAAAGAAATTATTTTAAAAAATTTAAAAAGAGGAATTAATCTTTTTTTTTTAAAGTAAGAATAGCCTTGTTATTGATATAAAAATTAAGGAAATATTTGACCATACTCTAAGAATGTTCAGTAAAAATACATAAAAAAATATTTCAAATAATTGTACCACGTAATTTCGATTGATCATAGAACAATAAATACCATTTAAATAAACACATTTGTTCATTAAATGAATTGAATAAATAATAAAATAAAAAAAGTTGATAATTGAATTAAGAAGCATTGTATTTTCCAAATAGTTACGAGTAAATGGGTTTTTTTTTCAGAATATAACTCAAAATAAAAGTATTAATAAAATTGGTTGTTAATCCAAAAAATGATACCAATGGTATTGAAACGACTAGAAAAAAATCAATATTTTCATATGTATACAATAGGTCAGATACGGAAAAAGTCGGCTTTCGAGAAAATGTTTCACAATTGTTAAATTGATCATTTGATTTTGCTAAATTTATATAAATTTATAAATTTATATTTAGGAATTTAGTAAAAGATCGATTTCATTTTCCAATATAAATAATTTTAAATGTGATGAATTTATAGTTGAATTTTGATAAAACCAAATGTTAGAGCAATTACAAGATTCAGGCGACCAAAAAACATACAGCGAAATGTTTCTCCTGTGAGATAATTCCTGAAAAATACATAAATCACTGTTTTTAAAATTTAATATTCCATCAATATAAAAAATTGTCGCTTTGGGCTGGTTCTTGGATACTAAGCTTCTTAAGTGTTTTTCATCACCAAGAAATGTTTGTAAATTTTCCAAATTTAAAATCATAATTGATAATTTATTGCAATAATTAAAAACGTTGACACTTAAACTAAACTTAAACTTAAACTATTGACTTTCAGATATAAAACTTTCATATTTCCAAAAACAATTTCATTCAAAAGATCTTCACTAAGATTTATTTTGTAAAAATATAAACTCAAAAATGTAATATTGATGTTTGTGCTATGACTTGTTCTCGTAAATCCTAGCATGTTTTGTTTTAAAAAAACTTCAGAGAGTCCAAATAAACGAAGGCTATGAATTTTAGAATTTTGAAAAATTAATGGACATGTTGTTTTGAAATATTTGGTAGAGAAAGCAAAGTTTAATGACCAAATAAATCCAAATATGGTGACATTTTTATCTTCATCAATACAATTTTAGATTGCTGGTGTTTTTGAAAAAATGATGAGATCTGAGTAATAAAATGTGACAAAAATTTGATCATAAAATTTTAGTAATATTGAAAATCTTTCTGAATTAATTTCAAAGCCTTTAATGAATACAAAGTTTAGTGTAAAGACTTCGGGAAATATAAAAATTCCGGATTTATGAGGCTCAGCTAGTTGAAAAGATTGTCTAATATTAGCTTATTTGTCGGAATAAATATAATAAAAAAGGCTATTTTTGTACTATTAAAGCAGCTTAATTTTATTTTATTAAATGCATCGAAATTTTTTATGGTTAATCTGAGAAAGATTGATTTACCAGAGAACATTATGTACCTACAATCCTCTTTTATAAAATAATTGGTAAGAATTTTCGGGCACAAATTAGTGTCAAAAATTTCATTATTTGACTTCAAACTAGATTCGTCGCAGAACTCAGTCATTACAAACTGCGCTATTAAAAAATATTGAAACATTTGAAACATTCTTAATGCTTTTTTAAGAATAAAATTGATTGATTACATTTTTACTATTATTTATTCTTTTTTTCGTATAATCTGTAACAGATTATATATGAAATTAATTATTTTTTTTAAGTAAATAATCATATCATTTTTCAAAAGATAAAAAATTATTTAAAATTTGTTGGCGAGGCATCAAACGGTTTTATTGATTTTAAATTAAAATTTTATAATAATTGTACTTATTAAGCTTTATTTAAAAAAACGAATAATCATCAATAAATCGTAAAAAAACAAACATAAAAAAATTGCCGGAAATAATTTCTAATTTTTATTCGTAATTCTATTATGAACCAATTTCTAAAAATTATGGTGAAATATTTTATTTTTTTATTTAATAAATATTTAATTGCGTTTTTAACTTTTTAGAATATTCTATAGTGCCCCAAATGATAAACCCTAGTTCGTTATTTTATGTATAAGGATATTATTTTAAATTTTGAATTCTATGTAATTTTAGTCACAGATTCCGAATCTGAAGGAATTTTTGAATTATATTTTACCATTCTAAAAATATGATGTAACAAAAACAACAAAAAAACACTCAATTTTCAAAATAAAAATTTTTCAAAAAAAAATTCAAATGAGAACTAACTTTTGTGATTAATTTATAGATTAAATAATAAAATATGAAAAAATAAAAAAAAATCGATCCCCAATGTGTACACTCCAAGCTTTAGAAACAGAAAAAACAATCAAATATTAGATAAATTTGATATTTCAAAATCTATGTCCTCTTAAAGAATTTTATCTAAATAATTTTTTTTTTCAATTTTATGAAATTTAATCTACTCTCTACAGTTCTTGGTAGTATCTTGGTCATATCTTTTTATATAACCTGAAAAAAATACTTCAAATTTGATCAATTTTTGCTTTAGAAAATGCCACCAAAAACAAAAAAACAAATCGCTAACTTAAAAAATATTAATGCTAGGTATTTCAAGAATAGAGATTTTTTGACTATTAATGACCCGTTACATACTTGGATTGATCAACCCTCTTGCATCCGTAATTTTTCAAAAGCAGATGATTTATATGACTTTTCAGCAATTTGCTACCGCCCTACCCAAAAAAATCAAGGGTGTCAGTATGAACAGCAAATAACAAAAACAAGCAGTTATACTCAAACAGTGAACCCTGGTTCATCTAAAGTATTAAACATTATCAGTCAAAATTCCACTGTGAATTGAACCCAGTTGAAGGAGTATTTTGTGACCTTAAACATTATGTAAGAAGACATAATGATCAAGATTTTAACAAGCTAAATAGTTTAATTATGGCATCGTTTGAGAAATTAAAGTCAAAAAAATTAAATATAAAGCTTTGGAATCGTTTTTGGGAAGCTATAGAAATGTATAACTATGGCGCAAGTTATCAAGAGGTGTTGGAATCATTATTTGGGACAAAGTACCGAATGAGAAAGATTATAATTATCTATCTGTTTATATTAAATAATATTATAAACTACTTTTTTTTGTTGAAATACTTGCAAAATATATGAAAATAAAGGTTAATTTTGCGACATTTTAGATTTAATTAATTTATGTATTCAGTTTAATATTAAAAATTGATAAATATGGTATCAATAGATAGATAATTTTCTTCTCTACAATTTGATATAATTTTTAAGTTGTTTTGAAAATTATCTTGGAAAGATATCTGTGCCGAACCATTTGGACCTTTCGGATAGGTTTACCATCTCCAAGATTTATTTATTTTTTTCGAGAGATTTTTTATCAATCATTAAAATACTACCAACTATTATTAAAAACAATCTTCTCCTTAAGATAAAAAAGGTTTTACGGAGGTAGGAAGAATTGTGTCAGACTACATAGATTTTTAGTAAAAAAAATTGATTTTTACAATCTCCACGATAAAAAAGCTAAATTTATATTTAAATTTATTATTATTTTTTTGAAAAAACACTTATTCTAACGTTATTTTGGCCGATCTTTAAGAAAAAAACAAAAAAAATTTTAAGTCAACATGTAATTCTCATAATCTAGAAAATTAGGCCTAAAAATGAGGGGTATGGGGTTCGGTTTTTCGACCGAGAGCCATAAAATTTTTTTGTCTAAATTCTTTTTCGTCATGTAGGAAAACCTAAAAATGATAATTTTCATCCTTATATAAGTTCCCTATCCGACTAGGGTTTATGATTTGGGGCACCTTAGAAAATAAAAATTTAAAAACACTATTTGAATTAATTTATTTTTAGATAATAAAAAGGTGCTAGTCTTCTTTTATGGAACCAGCGACAGTTCCGATTCTGACACAGAGGTTACTGCATCAAATTTATCTTCTACACTGTAGTTATTGATAAACTACTTACAACTTACTCCTAAATTGCATCAAATGAAAACTTTGACAATTTATGCCATATCTCGATCATTGAATTTGTTAAAAAATTAATCCGAAAAAGCTCCTTTTTGGTCCCTATTATCAGCATTTCATATTTTCAACTATTTAAATTAGACTTTGATTTCTTAAATAATTATTTTATTAAAAAATTTCAATTCAATTCAATTAATAAATTAAATTTTTCTTTATTTTTAAAACAAATTATTCTCATAAAATATTGGTTATGTCTTAAACCTACACCCATCAAAATTGTGAAAAAAACAACACCGGGTGTAAATAACCAAAAAATTTATAAAAGTTCGTTTTTTTTGAAACATTTATTCCTGATTTTTAAATTTTTCTGTACACCCATTTTAATCAAAATAAAAATAATCACCTTTAAATTTGGAATGAAAAAAAAACTACACAAAATACCCAAAAGCAGCCTCATAACTCTCCAGATACCCCCAAAAACTGATATTTTTGAAAAAAACATAAATATATCTACTGGAAAATGTAGTTTTAATACTATAAACTAAATAATATTATTTTTCCGACATTGTGAATTTTGGTACAACTAAAAAAAATAAACAGAATTTTAAAAATTCGCTTTCGATTACAATATACAATATTATAGTCAAACGGGGTGAAACCGTGAATTCTTTTATTTGATCGCTAATTAGTTGTGAGATTTTTTTTTTCCGAAAAAAATATAAAATAATAAAAGAGAATATTGTCTTTAATTGAAAAAAAAACTTTATTTAAAATAAAAGAACGGTTCAAAAGTTATAGTTAAAATAAAATAAGATCTTTCATTAACGTTTCAACGCTTACATTGGGGTATATCCGTGAATTACATAAATTCAAGCAATAAAAATACAAAAAAAAAGTATAAGAAAGTATATGTATCCTATTTTAAAACAAAATTTATCTATTTAGAACACTTTTTTGAACAAAATAATTCCATAGTTAAATCAAAGCCTCTTGGAAGGCATTTCCCACAAGACCAATTGTTACATTTCTCACAAGAAATCCATTTGTTTTGATTTGTTTTGATTTGTTTTGACTTTTCCAAATACTGTTTTACATTTGAAACAACTTTTTTGGTCGTTCAGTGGAGATATTTCAATTTCATACTCTTCTTCATCTCCTTTATCACTGATTATTGTCACTTTTTTCCTCTTTTTGTTCAACTTTTTTGCCCCCTCATCTTCTAATTGTTTCAAAACTTGATTCTCAGTCAAAACTTCACCGTATTTTCTTTTAATCCTCGTTTTTTTGTTGACGTTTTCTCTTTATTTGCTGATTGTAGATGTTGAAGAACAGATTGAACCAAGTTACTTCTCGGAATTTTAAAAAAGTTTTTTTTTTTAAATATCAATCAAATAGAAAATTCACACTATTTATTGCAATAAATGAAATTAACGGTTTAACCTCAATCCCATTTTTTTCTCAAACTTATTTTTTTTTGAAATAACAGAAAATCGGTTAAGTTTTTGAATTTTTTAATAAGAAATTCGTAATCGGCATCAAAAAATACATATAATAGTGTTCTTTCTTCAAATTTTTACCAATTATCAAGAAAGTTTTTTTTGAGGATCGCCATTTTCTTTTAAGTAGCGAAGATTAGTCGTTTAAATGAAATAAAAAATTCTTTTTTATTGGTCATTTTTATTAACATAGACGTTCTTTATATTCTTTTTTTTATTTAATAGAAAAATTTTTTTTTAAAGAAAAGTTATAGTCATTCAAAGAAGAATTCACGATTTTACCCCATTAACGGTTCAACCCTGAATTACTATATTTATAAATCCTTCATAAAAAAATTTAAAAGTTATTTTTTGTAAACTCGCCTGTATCCTTTCATTAAAATAAATAAATAAATGCCCATTGGACAAAAACGCAAAAAAGGCAGATTTCAAAGAAAATAAACTTTTTTATTGAATTATTTAAGCAAGCTTTTATTAAATTGTTAAAATTACATATTTAATTTTAGATTAGATTCTTCTTCTTCTTCTAATACTAATTTTAATTTTTAATTTTTTCATGTAAAAAAAGTTGACTATTCTTTTTAGAATAAAGTAATTATTAAAAAAATACAAGAAAAGAAAAAGATAAATAATTTTTTGAAATAAAAAAAAATCAACATTAAATTCATTAACGATAACAATTATGTTTTAGTTAGCTTGCTTTTAAAATTCTTTATTATTTAAATGAAAATTAGACTTATAACTTTATAATTTATAACTTAAATGTGAAATAATTTCAAAAATCAAAACAAAAACAAAATCAACTTTTTTATGAAGAAAAATATAATCAAAAGTGTTATTTTACATGTGATTCTTATTTTAAAATAATTGTTTTATTTAATTTGCTCTTTTTTGAAAAATCTATTTTAATTTCTAGAACGAATTGACAAAAACTAAAAAATGTTCACTTCAAAATTCAATACTATGACCGGCACTCTTGACTGGGAAATCCAGAATGAAGACTATGATTATCAGCAAGAACTTGCCAGAGCAGGATTCGCAGACATGCTGCATGATTATGAACGAGTAAATCAGTATTTAGATACCACTGAATATTAAACTGTCCTTAATTTTTAGAATCGACTTTATTATGCCGGTCTCCGTAAAGCTATTAAAAAGCTTAAATCAGAAAATAAAGTGGTCAACGTCCTTGATATTGGCACTGGAACGGGTTTGCTATCAATGATGGCTGTCATGTGCGGTGCTGATTCAGTAACAGCTTGTGAGGCTTTTAAACCAATGGTACAGGTGGCCAAAAAATGCATCGAAGCAAACGGAATGAAAGACAAAATTAAAATAATTGAAAAAAGATCGACTGATATTGTCATTGGTATAGACATGGATCAGAGAGCCAATGTCCTAGTGACTGAAGTTTTTGACACAGAATTGATAGGCGAAGGGGCTATTGGTACATTTACTCATGCTTTGGACAACTTGTTGGTTTCGGATTGTTATGTTGTGCCAGATAATGCCATTATGTACATTCAAATTGTTGATTCTCCCAAATGCCACGACTGGAACTGGCTTGATTTAAGCAAATATGGTCTAAAAGTTCCGGAAGAATATCAAAATTTAGCTGGTGATGCTATTTTTGATATTCAATTAACAGAATTTAATGAATTCAGAGCTCTAACAGAACCTCTGGAAGCTTTTAGATTTTCATTTTCGGGAAAAAAACCGATTTCTTATAATGAAAGAAACGTTATTGAAGCCGTTTCAAAGCAAGATGGTAAAGCAAATGGAATTTTTATGTGGTGGGTCTTGAGAATGGATTACGAAAGCGAAATTTTATTGTCATGCGCACCGCATTGGGCTCATCATTCGCCCAACAATATGCAAGTAATTTATAAATTAAATTAAAAAAATGGCAAAAAAAATATTTATTTAAAATTGCAGTGGAGAGATCACTGGATGCAAGCAATTTATTTTCCAAGCAGATTAATTGATATAAAATTAGGTGAAAAATTTTTAATTTCATGTCAACACGACGAATATTCGCTCAAGTTTGATGTTCATACTTTCAGTGAAAAAAATAAAATTTTAAATTCAAACCAGCCCGTAGAGGATATTAATCTCGGCATGACGCTTGTCAGTCGTAATAGACTTGCTCAATTAAATGACAAGAAAAGATTTGATATGTTCAGAAATTTATTAAAAAAGGTAATTTTTAAAATTTTTTTAAATTAGATAAATAAGCTAATTTTTGTTTTAGTATGAAAAAGATTATAGCAATTTACTAATTGCAAACGATGATTTTTCAATCCTTCCATTGTTAGCTGCCTCTGAGACAAAATATGAAAAAGTATACCTTAAGGAGTTTATTTTCATTTGACTAATTTTTCAATGGAAATTTAGATATTTGTCTTGGAATCGAATCGATTACGAGAGCGATGTCTAATGAGCTTTTTAAATATAAACGGACTTGAAGAAAGAGTAACAATTATAGATAAAAATTTAACTGATATTCAAGATACTGATTTAATAAATAATCAGGTAAATGAGTAAAAATTTATATTTATTTTTCGTCACTATAATTGGCAATTTGAAGTTTTTGATCAAAAAGATCAAATCAAGTTTAAAATATGAAATCAATTCTTATTTCTTAATAAAATTAATGCAGAGATACATTTTTGGATTTAACATTCTATGATAAATAAATAGGTAAATTCTGCAATATCAAAATGCTTATTACAGAGTGCACATCATCAAAATGATGCTATTTTGAGTGGATAATTTTTTGCAGACATTTGCAGATTTTACCTTAAGATTTAACAAAGTATGTTAAATCAACATTAATATTAGTGTTGGTTAGTTGGAACCGTACAAACGGCCATTGATGCGGCCAAAATTTTTTTGACCGTGAACAAGACCGCCTAGAAGGACGGTTATAATGGCGGACGGCCACTTTGGCGGCCAGGCCGGCGGCCAAAAATTTTGACCGCGAAATTGGCCGGCAAAATCAAAGACGTTGAAATTTGCGATCAGACCATATCCTGAAAAGTTAAAGATTTGCCAAAAGTTTTATATTATAAGAAAATGCAAAATTTTTAAGAAAAAAATAATTTTTCTTGAAAAGGCCATATTTTTGAAATTTTTTTTCTTTAAAATTTTATGAAAAAATATTAGAGATTTATATTTAATATTTGAAAATTTTTTGTTTCTCTATATTAGAAACTTGAAAGAACATCAAAATCTTTTTCACTGAAATTATTTGCCGCTGATCTTGTCTGACCGCAAAAATGGCCGTCCGTTTTTAGTTTGGCTGTACATTTGGCCGTCCGTATATAATTTGGCCAACCAATTTCGCGGTCCAAATTTTTGGCCACCGGCCTGGCTGCCAAAGTGGCCGCCTTATTTTGGCCGCGTCTGGACCGGCCAGACTTGGCCGCCGCCCAACACTAATTAATATATTTCTGCATTAATAATATTAAAAAACTACACTGTAGTTTTTTAATTTTAAATAAATTGAATTTATTTAATATTTTAAGCTTTATTTGATCATTTTTAGCATCAAAATTTGACCATAAACTTCAAGTTGCCTTTGAATTACTAGTAGTTAATCAATTGCTGCTCATTCATCTGCTTTTAATGTCGAAGGTATTTCTACTAATTCACTATTTAAAGAATTAATCTGCTATTCTTTAATAGGAAAATTTTTCCATATGTCACTTTTAAAATGATTGCTTTTGTTTAATTTATTGATATCTTTTTTTACATGTCGATGATATTTTTTAATAGACTAAAAAGATAATAGATAATTTTTCTAGACTTAATTTTCATAATCTTAATTCAGTTTTATCAGGGCAATATAAAATTACAAAAAAAAAAGAATTTGTTTTTTTGTTTTTTTATAATTTCAAAAAAAGGAAATATACAGAAAAATGATTTTTTAGAAAACTAACAGAATAGAATTCTCAATTTTTAATAAATTTTAGTAAATTTTTATTTTTGACAAATTAAATTATCATCAAATTTTTCTTTTATATTATTTCACACTTTCATAAATTAATTAACTTTTCATTTAGTTTGATTTTATTCTATCCGAATCTTCGTTTACTTCAATTGTTTTGCCATGGGACAATTTATACTTTTATTATGGTTTGGAACATTTGAGATCATTGGAACAAAGAAAATCAGCGATTAAAAAAATTCTCCCTATTAAATTACGTTTATTCGTGATTGCTATTAGTATGGAAAATTTGGATAAAATTAGAAGTCCTGTAGGTGTTTGTGAAGGCTTCAATTTAGCTGAATTTGATAAAATCATCTTGGTAAGAAAGGTTTCGGAATTGTTTTATTTAAATGGTATAGAATAAAGTTTTAAAGGAGGCGTCATGTAAAGCAGACGGATTTTTGGAGCCACATCCTCTTTGGGAATATCCTTCCAAACCTCTGAGTGATTCATTTGAAATTTTTGATTTCAATTTTAATTCACGTAGTGTCTCAGAGCCTTTTACGAAGACTTGTAAATTTGGACTTAAAGAAAATGGATTGCTTAATGGTTTCGCACTATGGCATGTTCTTGAATTCGATGAAGACGATTCAAGGATTTCCATAAATACTGGTCTCTTGAATAAACCAGAATTTGGTAAGAATCTCGTTTGGTCTAAAGATTACAAACAAGCAATTCACATTTTGGAGAAAAAAGTTGAAATATGTGATTCTAATAGATCAAATATTAGTGTGGATTGTAATGTTAACTTTGAACCACTTTTAGGAAAATTTAATATTGATTTTAAAATAGAGAATTAAATAAAATATTAAAACAAAATTATTATTTTATTTTATGTTTAAATTTACAACAATTATAAATATCTATAAGAAAAAAAACTCTTAAAGATTGTGATATATCCCGGATGAATATCTAAATTTTAAGGTCACAAGTTTAAATTTAATTTGATTAAGAAAAATTGTCAAAAATATCATTTGATTTGAATTGTGTTCTTGGTCCAAGTTGTGTTGGTCTAGAATCTGAACTTTCCTTGATAACTGTAATCATCCTCTTCGCCAAAATTTGTATCATACTTTTTCTTTTTCAAGTCTTTTAAGAATTTGTGCAAAAGTTGATAATTTGGATGTGCCTAAATAAATAAAAGATGAAAAAAATTCAAAAAATCTTGATTAATGATCCTCGAAAATCTCTTTTGTCAAATAAATTTTTCTAAATATTTTATCTTCGAAGAGTTCAAAAATTTTCGTGGGATCTGTACCTTTAATTTTAAATTCGTTACTCTGATTAATTCTTTGAAAAAAGCATCCGATGGAAACAGTCTATTCTTTTTTATTTGGTCTAAAGACTTTGAAAAAAAAACTAATTTAATCTTAATTTTTATTACAAAAAGACATTTTTCTTACCATTGACCGCATTCTGGAATTGAAATCATCAACTGGGTTAATGTCCGACTCATAGGAGCTTGACTGATGAGAGACACCTACTGAACACATTAATTGTATCATAAACGCCAACAATAAGCAAAAAACCAATCGTGCCATTAGACTCTTTAGTCCTATTTTCATCTCTTGAAATCAAATAATTTAACTTTTCTCTAAAAAATATTTAATGGATTATAGAAAACAAAATATGTTTTTGCCGACAAAAACATTTAAAAAAAAAGCTTTCAAATGAATAGATTGACGAAATAAAATTTCCAATTCAAATGGGATTAGAAATTAATAGATAAATTGTTATTGATAAATATAAATTATTTGATCATTTAAAAAAAAACAAATTTCAAAATTTATTTGATGAAAAAAGCCTTATAAAAAATAAATAAATCAAATAAACTTAATTGAAATTTAAACTAAAATATCAAATTTCTAGTCGATTTATCGTAAAATCTGTCATCGATTTCGAAAGACAATCTAAGATAATCATTAGCCAAAATTTCTTCTTGATTTAAAAATCAATTGTGTTCATTTTATGGAAGTCCATGATAAAAAAAATATGCTATTCTTTATAGGTGAAAAAGCTAAACGTGCCAAATTATTGAATTACAAATACAAAATTTTTCTAAAATTACATATTTTCATAGATATTTTTTTAATCTTAAAATTGTTTCCTTTTTCAATAAAAAAAAGACAGCTAAATAAATAGGAAAATTTTTTACAAATAATCGATTAGATTATTTAGCTTAATTGACATGAAATATTGGAGTTAAGAAAATTTTAGTCCTTTTAATGATCAATCGTGATATCATTTAAACGAATTAAAATTTGCTAAGAGCCAGTAAACTCATTATATAAAAGCTGATTCTTTTGGTTTTCAATAAATTACTTAATTGATTTCAAATAATTGAATGCATGTTAGAACGAAAAACATATTTATAAGTTAAATTTCATTTAGATTTAGATTAATTTCACATTTACAAATTAAAATAATTAAAATAAATTTTAATCATAATGATTTAATTATCATTAAGGAAGCGGTTTTTATTTGAAAATAATTGAACACTAACATTATCCATGTGGTGTTGATCTTTTTTTTTTTTAAAAAAAAGCTTAATTTTGTGAAATGAAATTAATTCAATTAAAAATTTAATTTAGCGATGATTATTTCTTTAGTTAAATGTGAATTGTATTAATTTAAAAATTAAATTTTCTAAGTATATTCTGTTGATAAAATTTCAATGTATTAATTAATCCAAAACTGTTAAAGCTTGTTCGAAATTTTAAATTAAGAAAGATTTTTGAATATTAAAAAAGCATCTGATAGTTTAAAGAAAACGGCATTAAAAAATAATTGAAAAAATAAATTTTTAATTATTAAAACCTTTAAATGAAAATAAATATTCATCATCTAGTGTTAAAATAATTTTTGGAATATATGATTACTAACCCAGTTGAAAAATGAACGATGATAATATGATATAGGCAGCTGGCCAAAGATAATGATGATACTTAATATTGTTAATGCAACTAAAATTTTTTAATAAAATAAAAATTTCAATTTGATAAAATATAATATTAAAAATTTAATGAACGTATATAATAATATTTATTTAAATCTCTTGTATTATTTTATGCCACTTAAAAATAACCAACATAAAACTAAAATTAAAAATTATTATTTTTATTTAATTCTAAACTAAAAAAAATTAAACTGATAAAATAAGAAATCGAATTCACTGTTTTATTTAATTTATTATCATTCAGTCAGAAAAAATCATTTTACCACGTTTTTCTTATTTCGCACAAGGATTCCCAACAATTGTTGATAAAAATTGAAAAAATTAACGTCATTCAATCTTTTAAGGCTCGTTAATTAAATTAATTTAAGAAAAACACGTATTTTTGCTTTTTTTTAATGAGCAAGACTTATTGATTCATCAGAACAAAAAATTCGAATAAAAAATTTGAGAGGATTAAAATCTTCAGTTTTTCCTAAAGCTTCATTTAAATCTAATAACTCTTACAAGATGCCTTAATATTTGATCTGCAGCCTTTTCCAAATAAGACTTGAATACTAAAATTTTAAAATTAGATAAAAAATTTAATAAAATATTTATGAAGACAAAATTTTGTAAACAACACTATTTCAATTTTTCTTTAAAAAATTTAATTCAAAAAATAAATCTTATAAAACTTAATAATACTGAAACATGCAAATAAATTCCGATTCCCCCATCATGAATGGTGACCTATGTTTGCAAAAAATTTTAACCCATGTTTATGAAAAAAAGGTAGATTTTAACTAATAAACCACATATCAAGCTTTCATTTATCTTAGGTTGAAATTCGAGAGCCGATTCCGTTTAAATCATCCCCATTTTGGGTTCCACATGAAATTTACTCACAATCAGGGCTATTCAAAAAATGCTGCATCGACTGCTCCCCAAATAGTACAGTGAGTATGATATCCTCAATTATTTTTTATGGTAAAAAAAATATTTTCTTTTAAGGTTTATTATGAGGCCAAGAATAAAAACTATCTTTTCCTAAATTTATTCAAAACGCCTCGAATATACCAGGAACAACAAAAGTATGAAATTAAAATATTTTCAAATTAAGTATCACTAGATTGATCAAACTTTCTTAAACATGATATCTCATTTTAAATTCATTTTCTATATTTATGATTAATAATTTTGATTATTTACTAGCTTCTTTAATTTCTTTAAATGTATCTTTCCCATCTTTTATAAGTTTAAATTTAGATCCATTAGTGACACAAGATAAATTAAAGTTTCCTTAATGTGTCAATAACATCAGACAAAAATAATATTTTTTTTTAAGGAATTCATTTAAGCGATTAAATACCAAGTTGTTTTATCTAATTGACTGTGAATTGCAGTTAAATATGAGAAGTTATGATGAAAAAATTCTATCTAATAAAAAGTAATTGAAATCAATAAAAGTTTGAATATTTAGAATTATTTATTATTTTTGTATTCAAATAGTATAACCGAATTATTGAAAGAATATAATAATCCAACTGCTCTTGAAAAAAAAGGCCTAAGGGATTTTAGTATTGAAACAATAAACCAAAAAATTTTAAATATTCTTTGCCAAATTGAGTCAAATATTCGATCTAAACAGACAATTAAGTAAGTAATGGAAAAATGCTTCCTTGAATAAAGTTTTTTTTATTCCAGAGCAACGCTTATAGGGATGAATTACATACTAAGATTGGTTTATGACAAGATTATCTGCTATCAACCTCACTTAAGTGCGCTAAGAACGGCTCATGATGTAAGTTCCATAATATTAATTTAGTAACTGGATTTTTGCTTTTAAGAAACAATTACCAATCGTTTATGTTTTGAAGTCCAATTCAATTATGGATCGTTTCATTGTACAAATGACTTTATTCATCAACAATTTACGGATTTCTAATGTATTATGGTGCCTAAGTGAAAATGTTCTGAATGGTGGAGCGTTTAAAAATAAACTAACCAAGTAAATAAATTTTTTATATAAGTTTTTAAATTTAAAAATTTCTGGTAGTAAAATTTGGTAGAATTAAATCCAAAATTTGTAAAAACTGTTAAAAAAATTTAAAATTTTAATTAATTTTTATGAAAGAAATTTAAAAATTTTTACTAATATTATAATTAAAATTATACTTTTGAATGAATACTTAAGGATTCTTTGTTTTAGTTTGAACCAAATTTTTTAGTAACTAATAATCGGAATCCAAAAATTAAACTTAATATCGTAATAAAAACTACATTAAATAAACTACTGATCTTATGTTAATAAAAAAACATAAAAAAGTGCGATGATTGCATTAAAAAAAAATTATTGAAATTGAAAACTTGCGTCAATTTTCTAATTAATTTAAATCAACTATTAATAAATTTGAATGATAAAATCATTTCATTTTAATTCTCATCATATTTGGTAAATATGTTGACAATTTTTGAAAAAAATCATTTTATTTTCTCTATTTATAATACTGAAAATTTAAATCTACTCTGACTTTCCACGGATCGTTTATTTTTATAAATATTAAATAATATGTTTTGAATTTATTGAAAAGGCTAATATTAATTTCAAATTTATTTTTAAACAGTCATAATTTAACTTAATTAATCATTTTAATGGGTTTTAATTTGTTTTAAAAGTCCTATTCTTTAGCTAATCGATTGAAAATAGCGGAAAATTGATTTAAAGTCTTTTTTTTTGATTTTGAATATCTTTTTTTATTTTTATATTAAAAAAATCATGGAAAAATAAAGAAAGAAAAATCCTGGTATAATGGAAAAAAAATTTAATTTGAATATTTTTTGCTTCTTTTGATACAGGTTTTTCATATCTTCATGTCTTAAAATAAAAATTTAGAAATTTTATGAATCATGATTTCGTTTTAAAGACCCTACTAAACACCATCTTATAAATTGTTACGCATTTTTTTACTGAGTATTAGCACATCTCTCGATTCGTATCTTTGCTAATTAATTTTGATGCAAAATCTATCAAAAAATGAATTAAAAAAAAAAGAAAAATCATCAAATTCCTAAAACCTGAATTAATTATATTCAAAAACTAATATGAATGCACAGTCTGGGAAGTCCCGAATATAAAAATCCTTTTTATCCCATTTTTTGCGTTTTCCGTTATTGTAAAGATGAAAGATTTTTAGTGATACAAATCATTTTTTAAAATATAATGAGAAAATTTTAAAAAAAAATGGAGAATTATTTTCGGAAAATCAAAACTATTAAATAGAAAATTTTAAAATGGATAATCTTTTGAATTCTAAACCCTACAGATTGTAAATTTATTCAACTGAAGTTAAGAATCTGATTAAAATTTCACGATTAGGGTTCATTTTTAAGAATTAATATTGTTTATTACTAAATTGAATTCTTTTTAATAACTTGCTTTAAACAATGACTAGCATGCCTTCCAAACAAGCATATAGTACGAACCATCTAAATTAATCACAATAATTGAAAAGCCTAATGAAAATTTTTTTAATTTTTCTTATTTAAATTTTTGATCAAATACAATAAAATTGTAAAGAAAATCTTTTGATTGTTTCAAAACAAATAAAATTCGTTACTAAATACCGAATCGGTAAGAATCCGGATTTTAGTCAGGAAAAAAAATCAAATAATTTAATTTATATTTAGTCTATACCTATTATTTTAAAATATCAAACTATTTTCAAATTTAAGAAAATTAAAAAAAATAATGCAAATAAGAACAATATTTAATAAAAAGAGTTCCGGAACAAAAAGTAAATTTCTAGTTGAAAGTTATTTTTTCCTTTGACTAGTATTAATCCATATTATTTTGTTTTAATTTTTTTAAACATTTACCTTAAATTTTAACTTGAATCCCAAGTTTATGTATTTATACCTTTTTATTGGGAGAATAATTATTTCTATTAGAAAATTAAATTTTTTCAAAAAGATATTTATTTGGCTTGTCAAATTTTCGAATGATAAATGAAACAGAATTGTTTAAAAGTGAGCAAAATAAAAATCAGTCTGAATTTGATGAAATAGAAAAATATGATGATTCACTTATATACCGAAAAACAATAATGGGAGTAAGATTCACTAATATGAAATCAGAATTTTTTTATTAATCGAAACTTAAGTACCTAATGGAAGAGTTGAAGAACGAAAACAATGTTATTATTCAAAATAACAGTACAATTTTACAAGACATAGTTGAATTAACAGAAAGAGGTAAGTTTTACTATTTATTAAACCTGAAACTACGGTTTTGTGAAGTTCAGTACAAAAGAACAGAACAAAGTGTATAAAAAATAAATAACTTTTTTTCTAATAATAATAATAATAATAAGCTACAGCAAGAGACCTGTGGAGCGAGACTAGATGTAGTTTCGCTATGGTAGCTATCTTTCTGCGAAAAAAAAAAAAAAAAAAAAAAAAAAAATTTTTTCATTAAATATGCAATCCAGTCATGTGTTCTAAAAGTCAAAATTAATTCTGTGAATGCAGCATGGTGCAGCATGGTTCAACTTTTTTTCTAAATCTATCAAATAGAATTAAACATTTTCACTTAAAATACTAAAATAAAAATTTAATCTTAATGTTAACTTATTGATTGTTAAATAAGTAATAATAAAATGATAATGGAATCATGCATTTTAATTATTTTGAGCATTTTTAAAATTTAGTTAAAAATTCATCCTTGAAATTCAGTTATCTTAACATAAGTCTTAATTAAAATAAAAATAGAATAAATCTTAGAATCAAATGAAAATTTTGAAAATTAACAAAAAATTTAAGTGGTAATATACATATCAATTTTACGATTTATGATTTTTGAAATTGTTATTGACAATATGATTAAAAAATATTTTGGGTTTTAAAATAGTAATAAATTGATTGAATAAACAATATTACCCTAAAATGTTTTTTACTAATTAATCTAAATTTTTATGCTAAAGTGATTTAGATTTTTGGAAAAAAAATAATTAAAATAAATTAGAATTATATAACTTGAAAATTAAAAAAAAAACTTTAATCCTAAACAATAAATTTCAATGTTTTAAAATACCCGTTTTTAGACTGATCCTGGTTTTGACAGGGAGTAGTATCTATAAAAAACAACTTAATTAATTAAAATAATAATCATGTTTTATCCGAAATCTATGTAATTGAAATTATTGATAAATTTATAAAATTTGATTTTTAAAAAAAATATTGTTTAAGAATTGATTCACGATGTTTTAATTGTACCAGTATCGGTTAGCTACGAAAAATTGTTGGATCGTTTGTTTGACCTAAAAAGCCTTCGCCAAATTTGTTTCAAGTGGCTAAAGATAATCTTAAATGGATTTTTTTTGAACAAAACTTATGGACAAGTGCGAGTAAACTTTGGACAGCCATTTTCTCTTAATGTAATTTAAATTTTAATCATTAATTATTTCTAATTATTTTGCCAAGGAATTCATAATCAATCACAAAGAAAAAAGATTTCTAAAAAAAATTTCGATTGATCAAAAGCTTTTAAAACATTTAAATTTTGGTAATGCTTTTCTCAAAAGGGAAATGATTTAATCCATCTTCCCTAAAATTTGACATTTAATTAACACACGAAAGGTGTTTATTAGCTGTCAAAATCGAAAAAAATTTTTTAATAATATTTTCTGATTAATCAAAGATATTTTTCAAACGGAATCAATAATGTGTACCAACATTATATCGTTTATATTTACCACCTACCATCCTACAGTAATTAAATTCAATTGATCGAGAAAATTAAATTTTTTAAATATTTAATCTGCAGGGATGCGATTTGACTCAATTGTGTCACAAGGTTTTGGAAGTTAAAAACTTACTTGCTTTTTCTTACCAGATTGGCTTCAATTTTTGTAAAATTGAAGACGTCATTCAGTATACTGTTGAGTTATTGAGCGATTTGATTGTCTCCGAAAAATTTTCAAATTGTCAAAATAATAAGTAAATATTCCATAGATGGTTTAGATTTTTATGAATTTAACCAAGTTTTAAAAAAGTGCCTTTATTAGGCCTAGAAACAATCAATCTATCAAAGAGTTATTTTATCATGGAAAAATTTTAATAGAAATATTCTTTCTAAAGAGCATAATTGGTACTTAATTTTTTAATTTTAAATAAAATAAAATAAAATAATACTTGTGTAGCCAAGTCCATAAATCAATTGGTAAAACATGACCTGCACTATGTTATTTTCGAACGTAGAAGCTCTTATCTTGAAATAAATGAGAATGATTTGATCAAAAAATGCTTCGATTTAATAAGTATTTTCCAACATAAGTTTAACATGTTTAAAAAAGTAAATAATCAGCATTGTGGACCATTTTTAAATTAAATTTTCAAAAGCCATGTGAAACTGTATTCTCAAGACTCAATAGAAACATCAACGATTTGATCAATATGGATGTATTGATCGATCAAAAAGCCAAGCAATATGATGGAAATTATGCGAGACTTAATCAAGTATTTAAGAACCAGTATGATGACGATGATTGGAATTCTGATGAAAATGAAGAGTTCTATTCAAAAAAATTCGAACAATACAATTTTACTCAAACTGATTTAAATCCTGATGAAGAGGAAATTGCTAGTTGGAAACCATTTAGAAAACCAAAAATATATAAAGTAAATAAATTAATTAAAACTTGTCTCGAGTTTGATTAAAAATTACATGAGAGTTTTAGTCAGAATTTTTTTATCACTCATCTAAAGAATCCAATTTTAAGAATTTTTTTTTAAACTAAGGTGAATCGAAGCCAAATTTCAAAACTAATGTTTTTTTCAAAAATAATCGATCCATTTGTAGAAGGATATTTTAGATTTTTAGAAACTATCAAGGTATTAAAGCATGATAAAATTTATCAAGGTAAATTTTTTATATATTTTTCTATTTTTATTCAAATTAAATGTTCATTAGAGGATGAAATCTTGAACTTAATTAAAACTGAAAATCTAAACCTAGCACAAACTGGAAAAGTCAAATCGAGTAAGTAGACAATGAATCTTATTTACTTTCTTATTCAATAAGGATAAAACAAGAATATTTCATTAAATATTTTCAGCGTCACTAAACAATCTAATTAAATTAATTTAAGTGATATCAATGGATACTTTACTTACAAAAAGTGCATTTAATTTTTGTGTAAATGTGGGAATATTTGATAAGATTCAAGAGAAAGAGAAGAAGATTGTAAAGTTGAGCACTGAAACGGATCTTAATGGGCCACTGTTTTCGTTAAATGAGAACTCAGAAATAAAAATTAATAGATATTGGGTTATTTTAAAATCCTCAATGTAATTCATTAACACAATAACTTGATTAATATTTTCTTTCAAAATTGTTAATTTTTTTATTATATTTATACTGAATGTTTCCATTTGACTATTACTTATAAACTTTAAAACTTAAATAAAGATTTACGTAATTTAAGCGTAAAAAATCAAATTTTTTATTAATTACTAATCAATTATAAAAATAAAGAAAATATCATACTTTAAAGATGTGAAAATATTTTGTCGAAAAATAATCATAAATGGATCACCTTCTACACCTATGAAAGATGAAACCACGCATTAAATTTTAAAGCGAATCAATTTTTTCTTTAATTTAATAAATCAACCAGACTAAATAAAATATCATGAAAGTCGATTCAGTCATTTATGTCATTTTATATTTTCTTTTAAAAAAAATCAACAATTATTTTCCAATTTTTGATTATTTCTCAAATTTTTAAATATTTTAAAAAAATTTATTTATGAATAATGATTTTTAGTATGATCCACATATTTTGAAATCAACTTTTTCTTTTATAGTAGTATTCATTTTAAAATTAATTTGCATTTTGTTTAATATTGCGTTGGTGAAGTTTGGAGCAAAAGAAAAACAAAGAATAATATTTAAAAAAATTGCTAATTTTAAAATTTTTTAGCTTAAATATAAAAAAAACATTATATACTAATTAAGAAAAAATTCAAAAAAACTTAACATGTAGTACTGTTTCTATCCATATTTGATCTATCCTTCTAAACATGAAAATTTGTTTAATATTTTTCTTATAATTTAAACAAAGCTTGTGTTCAACTTAATTCAAATTTAATAAAATATATTTTGCAACAGTGTTCCTAACTTCAACACCGCTTAAATATTGAAAAACTCTAGCATCTTAAATTTTTACAAAAAATAATTAGAATAAGTTTGCAAAAAATTCTGAAATTTTCTGCATTTTGCATGCCATTAAAAAGTTTTTGAATTGAAACGATCTAAGTGAAAAAAAAAATAAAACTTCACAATTCCTCCAAAATATGATCAACCGGTCATAAAAAATGTGATAATGTTTTATTTTAATAAAATTAAAAATAAATTTTATTTCAAAAAATTTTATGTCCATTTTTTTTGTTAAGCTTCTGGAAAAATAATTTGATCACTGTTTTTTACTTGTTATAAGAAAATGATTCCAGAAAAGAATTTAGATTCTACAAAATGTTTTTTTTTCTTTCAAAATTTTAATTTAATAAAAATTTATTCGATTAAAGAACTTTCTTTGACGACTTCACTAGAAAAATTGATTATAAAAATATAATTTATAATCACAAATTTTTTCTTTAGATAATTATTTATGTTTTTGATCAAAAAAATCATCAATTTGGTTATCATTCTTGTTCACCAAACAAGCATAAATAAAATTATCTCAATTTTCGGATCTACTTGACCAACATTCTATTTACTGAAAAAAAATTTGGTGACACCATTTATAACAACCAAAAAATTTTTTTAATTCTCAAATTTTAATGAAATAAAAATTTATTTTGCATATAAAATTATCGAATTTTAGTAAATTTTGGTAAATATTTAAAAAAATTATATTTAAATTTTTTATCAATGAAATCGCTGTATTTTTTTACCACCACGCTTTAGTTTGCTCACGAAATCATTAGACTCTTGTAAAGTATCTTATTGACTACGCGCTTTAAATTTTAAAAAATATTTGCATTCGCAATGAGGAGTTTTAAGATCATAAAAATATACTTAGATATTTTGACACTTGCTTTTTATACATAGATCCCTACTAACACTCTTGATTCGACTTTTTGAATTGAGTTAAAGATATGTTGGAGCAGGGTTGAGTAATTCTGTTACATTGGCTGTCAGACTGGTGAAAGAATGTGGAGAAGGTACCGAATCAAGACATATCGACATACTTTTAATTCAATTTTTTTTAATTTTAAAATTTTTCAATTTTTATCTTCTATTTTTCTATTTACTCCCCAGTTTTGATTTGTTTTTAATCTGAAGAAGCTTTAGGTCGACACAGATGAACAAAAGAATAAATTATAAATTTAATTCAATTTTTAATTAGCTACAATTATATAAGATCTCAAGATATTTTTATTTGATTCATTTTTTTTTTGTGCTTTACTTTTTCAATTCATCTTTTATGTCGTACTTTTTCGATTCAATAACATTTATTTTTAAGAAAAAGTCCAGTTTAACAAATAAATAGAAAATTAAAAATAAATAAAATCTCTAAAATAACTCTTTAATTTAAAAAAAAAATATCTGTAATTGAAGAAATTCCTAATAACATACTCAAGATCTGGCTTTTGAACCTAATTATAAGGGAAAAACTAGAGGAAAAGGTAAAAGTTATTTTCTTTTTTGTTGTTTTCTCTCTTTATAGGATGCTAAATAATGCCCTGATCGATAATTTAAAAAGAAATGTAATCACGTGAATTATTTGATTTTATCAAGGTTTTAGAAATCCAAAATTTCAGTCATTAAAAAAAAAGTCCAAGTCCGTACTAATAAATTTTGACATAAAAAGGAAAATTTATAATTTTCTTTAATATTTGCACTAAAGTTACTAATATTCAATTAAAAATTTTTTTGACTGGGCTGTCATACTTACAATCGGTTATTAAAAAACGTTATGGCCCTAATGGTCGCGACCAAAAATTGATCCATAAGCCATACCATCAGCGGCACCGTACCATAACTAGCGTATTTGACCGTACGCATTTAGCTTCCTAATTAAATTATTATCTCTGTATGGTCTCAATTGTGGTAATGGCCTACTTAAATTTTTTGAAACAAAATATATATTGTTAGAAAAAAAATGACGAAAATGCTCTGTTTAAAATTTTAATGATTTAAGAAAATAAAAAAATTATTTTAAATATATTTATATATTATTTTTTAATTAATGTATTAAAAAGTTTTTAAATAAATTAGATGCATTGGTCTTTTAAATTATTTTAATGATCAATTTTACTCCTGTATAACAAGTTGATTGATGCCTAAATATGCCGCCAATTTTAGGTGCTTCTCTAATGGCTCATCTTCTTGATCTAATATGCCATAATAATTTAAAAAATCATCCACTTGTTGACCAGACAAATTCTTAAAATCTCTAATCGATTTCATACGGTGTGGAATGGGCTTTCTATCAATCTAAATTAAAAAAATTAAATAATATTAGATCAAAAATAATATAATGGAATTCAAAATTACCTTGATGACATGGATTTGAGAATTTATCTCTGTGAGCAAACTGTTTGAAAATCTTAATCCTGAGTTTGAACCGTTTTCATTTATCGTTTTTGATAATTTGCTTAACTCTTGCATCAGACTTGTATACTTATCGTCTGAATTCTTCGAAATTTTTTTTAGTTCTTGATTAAACGCTACAAACTTTAAATTTGAATCAGTTATATGCCCGGTCAATTTAGAATCCAGATTATCCATTTGTTTGGTAAACGCTGCAAATTTTAAATTTGAATCAGTTATATGCCCGGTCAATTTAGAATCCAGATTATCCATTTGTTTGGAAATTTTTTGGCAAATTTCAATTGGATTTGTTAACATTGAACTTTTTAATGCCGAAGCAAGCTCAGTTATTTGTTCATTTTTGCTCATCTAAAGATTAGAAAATCATCAAGAACAATTAACAAAAAAATTTATGATTTAATTTAATTTTGTTTTAGTTGATTTGTAAAAATACTTATATAAGTAAAAATTCTTTTGTGATGTGGCGTTATGGGTTAAGGATACTTTCTAGATGATTCGAATTTTTTTTAATTCAAATAATTTTAGGAGAAATTTCTCACGAGAGCTTAAGAACTTTGAATTCAAATTTGGAAAATTTTTAAAAATTCAACTTTCAAGTAAATTCTGTAATTGTTAACAAACGTATTTTCAAAAATAAAAAACTTAATAAATTCTCTTGGGAAAGAATTTTTTTTTACTTTTTTCTTAAATATTTATATCATGAGTTAATCAAAATTCATAAAATATTATGAAGTTTTAAAATCTAAACTTGATATAAAGTAAATTAAAAATGTACTGATGTATAAAGTAAGTTGTTTAATTTAAATATTCTAAGTAAAGATGATCAAGCAAAAGCAAGTTTAATTATGTTTACAGAATTAAGAAAATAAAAATGAATTTGATACTATTAATTAAAAGAATTTATTTATTTATTATTATTATTATTATTTTAGCTTTTATATTGAGTCACCTAGTAATTAATAAACTATTAATTGAATAAAAAATTTCATTTTTAAATGACGCATAAAAAAATCATAAAATGTTTGTGTGTTGATGATGAATTGTAAAGTCTTCTAGTATTCTTCGCCTTCACCTTCTCCTTCGCCCTCAACTGAATCAACGCCGACTTCTTCGTAATCTTTTTCCAAAGCGGCCAAATCTTCTCTAGCTTCTGAGAATTCACCTTCTTCCATACCCTCACCGACATACCAGTGAACGAAAGCTCTCTTGGCATACATCAAGTCAAACTTGTGGTCAAGTCTGGCCCAGGCCTCGGCAATAGCAGTGGTGTTGCTCAACATGCATACAGCACGTTGCACTTTGGCCAAGTCACCGCCTGGCACAACAGTTGGTGGTTGATAGTTGATACCAACCTTGAAGCCAGTTGGACACCAGTCGACAAATTGAATTGTTCTCTTGGTCTTGATTGTGGCAATGGCTGCGTTGACGTCCTTTGGCACCACATCGCCTCTGTACAACATACAGCAGGCCATGTATTTGCCGTGTCTTGGATCGCATTTGACCATCTGGTTGGCTGGTTCGAAAACAGCGTTGGTAATTTCGGCAACAGTGAGTTGCTCGTGGTAGGCTTTTTCGGCCGAAATAATTGGAGCATAGGTGGCCAATGGAAAGTGGATACGTGGATATGGTACCAAATTTGTCTGAAATTCAGTCAAATCAACGTTCAAAGCACCATCGAATCTCAATGAAGCAGTGATCGATGAAACAATTTGACCAATCAATCTGTTCAAGTTGGTGTATGTTGGTCTTTCGATGTCCAAATTACGACGACAAATGTCGTAAATGGCCTCGTTGTCAACCATAAAAGCGCAATCAGAGTGCTCCAAAGTGGTGTGAGTGGTCAAAATGGAGTTGTATGGCTCGACCACAGCTGTTGAAATTTGCGGAGCTGGATAGACGGCAAATTCCAATTTGGATTTTTTGCCATAATCAACACTCAATCTTTCCATCAACAATGAAGTAAAACCAGATCCGGTGCCACCACCAAATGAGTGAAAGATCAAGAAGCCTTGCAAGCCTGTGCATTGATCAGCCAATTTTCGGATTCTGTCCAACACCAAATCAACGATTTCCTTGCCAATAGTGTAGTGACCACGAGCATAGTTGTTGGCAGCGTCTTCTTTGCCAGTGATCAATTGTTCCGGGTGAAACAATTGACGGTAAGTGCCAGTTCTGACCTCATCGATTACAGTCGGCTCCAAATCTACAAACACAGCTCTTGGTACGTGTTTGCCGGCACCAGTCTCTGAGAAAAATGTGTTGAACGAGTCATCGCCACCACCAATTGTTTTGTCAGATGGCATTTGACCATCGGGTTGAATGCCGTGCTCCAAACAGTACAATTCCCAACAGGCGTTACCGATTTGGACACCAGCTTGACCAATATGGATTGAAATGCACTCTCTCATTTTAGCTTAATGAAAATTATTGTTTTTGAGTTCTGATTCTTTTCGCGTCCGACGACTTGCAATTGTAAATGTAAAATTCATCTTTATTAATTTATTTTTATATGAAAAAGGTGTTATTTTGGTTGGCTGAAATAAAAAGTGTTTTTTAAAACAAAGACTGAAACGATGGAAACTAAGATTTAAAATTAGAAAATTTCTTTTCTCTTAATTGCAATTTCACCAAAAGAATCACTTTAAAATATATTAATATTGATTGTTTATCAAACTTATTTTCAACATTAAAAAAAACTTTTTAAAATTTTAACTCTGTTTGCTAATAGTATTTGAAACATAAACTTTCCAATTCTTTACCAAAGCCATTTTGTTAATTTTGTTATTTTGTTATTAGCCAAAAATAATTATTTTAAGAATCCAATTAGCTCTAATTTTCTTTCCTGATTTAAATTTATGGCTTATGCTTAATATTTTTTGAAAATAATTTTGTACAAAAAAAGAATATAGAAATAATTTAAAAAACACAAAATAATGTTTGAAAGACTTCCTCTAAAATCAAGCTTATTTTTATTTCTAAATTATGATGCATCTTTAAAATTAAGAAAAAAAAAAATTACAAAATAGGCTGATTTTAATTAGAAATCTGACTAGTTTTTTTTAATGCTTGTAAAGATCGTATAATCATATTTTGGATTTTTTGACCAATATGCATTTCAAGGCATTTTTGGATGTTTAAATCAAGAGACCAGGTGAGAGACCAACTTTAAATGTGATCTATATCTTGCTGAAGTAAAAGGCTGTCTTTTATATCTTTAACAATTGATAAATTTTTTACATCATCGACATTTTCACATTTAAGAATCTATGTAAAACTCTGTCAAAAGCTTTTGAAAAATCTGTGTAGCTTATGTCAATAGAGCCTTTACTAAGACCTAACGTAATAAAATCTAATGACTCTGAAAGGTTTTTAGAACATGATCTCTGAGTACATTAAATAAAAGAGAGTCGCTGCGTTACACACAAATTTCCTAACACACATTTTTTTTTTTTTGCTGCGTTCAACCTATTTTTTTTTCTCAACACACATTTTTTAGTATTTGTGCGTTTTATTCTAAAAATGAGTGAAAAGTAAAAAAACAAAGTTTCTGGTAAAATTTTATTTAAAATAAAAAAAAATATAAAATAAGTAACTTAATTTAAAAAAAAAAAGTAAGCTATTTTTCACAAAAATTACAAGTCCACAATTTAGTCGATTTAAGACTATCAGAACATTTAAGATGAAAATTTTTATAACAAATCGAACAAATTTTAACATATTCCTTCAAATTAAAGTATTCATTACAAATGTCACATTTTAAATTAATCTTATAAGTAAATAAAGAAGCTTTAAGTTGTTTTAGACCATCATCAGAAAATAATGACGTAAAATTGTTTAAATTTTTAAGAAATTGATTATAAATAAAATAATTTTCTAAAGATAAATTTGAAAGATCTACAATCAAATCTTCTTCTTGTATTTTAACCTGTGTACTCATGATTTTATTGATTTTTGACTCATCAACAATTACAACCAAAAGAAACTTTTTGATTCTTTGTTCGTTTTTCGAAACTTTACAATCAGGCGCAAGTACTAACGCAGCATGTTCAGACTCATCTTCGTTAATTTTTTGCATATTTGAACAGTACATTGTTAATTGACCATGACTCGCTTTTTTCTTAACATCTTTTTTTCTACCAATTTTAGGAGCTTTTATTATAGATTTACCAATTATTGAAAATTGCGATGTAGAAGATGAAGCGATTGAAGATTGAGATAACGGTATATCGTCATTTTCATGAGAACTGGCGTCTTCATTTGTAGCATAAAGCTCATCATCAACCTCTTTCTTTAACTCAAGTAGCTTTTGCATCATAACTTCATAGCGTGTTGGGCCGAGTTTTTTCATCGAGTTGCACAATTCTTGGGCCAATCTAAAACTTGCTACATACTTTGTCTTTTCATTCATATTGTTTTTGCTTGGTAAAACTGATTCGATTGTATCTAAGTCATTAATATGTGTAACTAGTGTTTGAACGTCGTCGTTGATGTCAACTAGATCTAAGTCGAGTCTGTGACGGTTAGGTATCGTTAATGGATCAAACATATTAATCTTCAACGAACTACCTAAAAAAAAAATATGACGACAAGGTAAATCTAGAGACAAATGTTCATAGCAAGAACAAACTGCGGTAGAATTCGAAAGTTTGATTGAATAGGATTTGTTCTCAATTTTAACGTGAAACGCTGCGTTGTCATCTGTTCTTTCTAAAGAATAAGGTCTCTCTTGCGATATTGAGTACTGGATTTCGAGCCAACTAGCGATTGGTGCCGATAAATGTTCATAAAATTGATTAACCACATTAAACTCAGAAAAAGACTGCTTGTTTATAGTACGATTTTTTTGACTCGTTGCAACAAAAATCTTGTTTAATTCGGTTGTTTTGATGTATTCGAGAATTGACTCTAGACATTTGCTAAAAGATGAAGTTGAATGTTTTCGAGAAAATGCTTTGATTTGTTTATTCATCACTTCTACCGGATTGTTTGTTTCTTGCAAATTAAGAGCAAGGCCGTATCTTTTGTATTTTGCCCATTTTTCGATACAATTTAGCCAATTATCTTGAAAATATTTCTGACTTTTTCGATCAACTTTGTTACGAAATTCGTTAAGCAATTCATCGAAGTTTTTTTCGTTATTTGCTAACATCATTCTCTTGGCAAGTTCGAGCGCTTCTTTATTAAGATTTCGTTTGAAAGTATTTGCATTGTGCCAAAAGCAATATAATATCTGAACGTTTGGAAACGAATGTGTAATAGCAGTTTCCTCTTTCATGTCTTTGTCAATCATGACTGACTTGAAATGAGTTGATTCATTTAATTGCTTAAAATAATCTAAAATTATGGTTAAAACCGAAATACGCTCGTAAGCAATTAACGCAAAACCAACTATTCTTGACTGCCGATTTTGGTCTGTTACAATGAATACGATGCATGGATAATTGTTTTGATTTAGCTTGTAAGTCCCGTCAATGAATAATGTTGTTCCATATGTGCGAAATAGCGATCGCATGCGATTATTTTGGTAAAAAATTCCATACAATTTATCTTCGTTATTGTTTAAGATGAAATGAAAGAAATTTTTATCATCTTTTAAAACTTGATCATCAATCACTTTTTGGAGTCTAACCGATTCATCTTCGCCAGAATATTTACTTTTTGGATTTGCTGTATTGTTAACATCTTTTGGAAGAATAATCTTGTTACAAAGTTTTCTTAAATAAAGAGCGACTTTTGCTGGCTTTGAACCTGTTTTGAGCATCGTTTTAGACATTTCAACATAATTTTCGGGAATCTTTCGATTTGAATGATGCAAGTTATAAGCTTCTCTAGTAATTTTGTGATTGTGGTTAATCTGAAATTTCGATATCTTGTACTTGCTTTTGAAAAAGCCTTTTTCGATTAAAGTTACTCTTATATAAACGGGACACCCGTTCGCATTGTACTTCTGGGTCGTTCTAATACATGTGCCGCGAGACTTAATTTCTTTCCTGTGTCGTATGCAATTATAAACCAAAAACTTATACGGATGTGTTAGTAAGTCACAGTCGGTTTCTTTTAAACGCTCGCAGTGAGTGATTGTAAATAATTGAGCTGTTTGATTACAATATTCTTTGAAACGATTTTCGAAAATTAGGAAATCATCAAAAACTTCATCTTTTTTTAATTGTGTATTAGAATCGATTTGCGCCTGTGTTACAACTGCTTGATTTTTATTACTATTCAGCATTTGGTTTAAAACGTCAAACTGCTGTTCAGGTTCAGATTCATGCTCATCCTCGCTTGATTCGTGAATATTGAACTCGTCGACATTTCCATCATTTTCAATTTGATTGTTGCTAGAAATAATTTGTTCATTAGTTTCAAAGTTGGAAATTACTGTATGAACTTGATGTGGTTGTTGAAAATAATGCTAGCTTGATTGCTCAGCTTGCCGAAATTGATTGCAAAACTGATTGGGATTATAAAAATATTGATTATTTTGATAACCATTATTTAAATTGTTGCATTGGTAACCATTATTACAATTCGGTTGCCAATTATTAGGATGCATTTGAAAACAATCGTTATAGTAAGAAGAATTTGGGTACATTTTATTGTTTCAAAATAATTATTAAGCATTTATCGTGCAATTTATATTGGAATACATATTGATTTTATAATATATCAATATGCATTGTCATTTTCAACAGTATATAAATAAAAGTTAAAAGATAAATCATAAATTGATCATTTATTTTTAATTATTTAGACAGCATTGTACTAGGCATCAAAGTTAATTGGTCTTCAAGTATCAATAATTAGAATTTTCGCTATTCGCTGTTAAAAGGTTGCATTGTTTCAAACAATATTTTTATTTGTAGTCCAATTTCCATTAAATAGAGGTTAATTAAAAAGTCCAAAAAAAGTATTTTCTATAAAAATTTGTTTTTTATTTTTCACCTATTTTTTAGAATAAAACGCACAAATTCTAAAAAATGTGTGTTCGGAAAAAAAATAGGTTGAACGCAGCAAAAAAAAAAAAAATGTGTGTTAGGAAATTTATGTGTAACGCAGCCAATTTCTAAATAAAATGTATTAAAAATATTAAATAAAATATCAAATTTACTTTATTCTTTTTATTATTCTTTTTATTTTTTATATTTATTTTGAAAGAGCGTGAGCTCGGTCGATCCATGAAAAAGACGCAACCCCATTTCTTAATATAACAAACACCCAGGTGCTTTTTTGGAATATCAATTTTTTTCAAAACTCATCTATATATAAAAAAGTTTGTATTTTCTTGCTGACTCTAATGAGCTGCTTTATGCCACATGCTTTGATTTTTTTTTATGAAAAAAAAGAAAAATTGCTTTATAAAGTTAAATACCCGGGTGCTTTTTGTGGAGTAGTCAAAATACCCCCAATTTTATATTTTAACCTTATTCTACATAAAAAATCACCGGTACTGGAACCCATAACCTACCTCTATCTTTTTATCTTGGCCTTGAAAAATTCAACCAAAAAGCGAAAAGTTTCCAAACGTATACACCCCCTTAAAGCGTATGTTTTTAACGATAAACAGAGCTCCAATAAGGCAAATAAAGTCCCTAGAACTCATTTTTAGTCTCTATTTTTGTGTGGGACTTTGAATCTCTCATTTCAAAAGTGTTGTCTTTTCATAAAGTATACCAACTGTTTATTTGAACATTTAAATGTGTTTGATACAAAAAAGGACTTTATTTTGAAAGAGAGAAACTTGTTCTTTTTTTTTTTATTAATGTCCTAATCGTTTATTTAATTCAAATAAATAAATTAAAAACTTCTATTTTTTAATTCGTTTATCCAAATTAATTGGTTTATAAAGTTTGGTCAAGTTCTGAGTTCTGGTCAAGTCTTCATTCAAGGCAAGACAAAATCTTCAACAAGCTGCTTAAAATTCTCCCAAAATGTTATTTTTACCGATCAATACCCGCCTTTTTAATGCTTCGATGTCTTTTTCTCACATTCCAAGTAAATTGAAAAATGCTATTGTTACTATGATCCCAAAACCAATAAAAGACTCAACGAACCTAAATAACTACCGACTGATTAGCCTCTTGAATACATTATCAAAAATCTTGGGAAAAGTCATCCAGTTTAGACTAAATAAATGGCAATTGAAAAAAATATCATCTCTTAATATCAGTGTGGCTTCAGGCGTTCTAGACAAACAAGGGATAAGATCCTTCGAATTTTGCAATCCGGTGTTGCAGCCTTTAATCGAAATCAAAAAATGGGGGCAATCTTTTTTGAAATTGAGAAGGCCTTTGATAAAGTCTGGCACCCAGGTCTCCTCTATTAACTTGATAAGCTTAATATTCCGGACTATCTCGGTTAGTGGATAGAGAACTACTTAGATAGTAGAAGCTTTGAGGTCAAGATAGCTGACTTGAAGTCTACCAAGAGACTAATTTATACTGGAGTCCCTCAAGGGAGTGTTTTAGGCCCAACCTTATTTTTCATATATTTTAATGATATATCAGACTTGCTTAGCGTAGTTGATAAAGCAATTTTTGCAGTGGACTTGACCATCTGGCACTGTTCTAAAAACTCAAAGTATATCTGCGCTAAATTACAGAGAAGTCTAGACAAAATTTACAAATGGATGTGCAAATGGCGACTCAGTGTCGGCAGATCAAAACTTGCTTGTATTTTATTTAATAAAAAATCTAGAAACATCAGCCATGAACTTAATCTAAATTATGGTGGGAAGAAAATTACCCATGAAAAAAAACGAAATTCCTAGGGGTAACACTTGATCCTGGACTAAGGTTAAACAAATATGCTAAAATTATAAAGGAAAGAACAAATCGTCGGCTCAACTTAATCAAATCAATAGGTGGCAAAAACTGGGGAGCTTTCAGTAGAACAAAAATGACAGCATTTAAAGGATTAATCAGGCCGGTAATAGAATATCACCCATTTGCAAATCTAACGATGTCCATGTCGAATCAGAAAACCTTGGAAACAATCCAGAGAAAGGCTATTAGATATGCTTTTAACCGTGCAAGAGACGAACCGGCAGCTTCACTATACAGTTTAATCGATATCGACTAATAAAAATAAATTAGGCATTAATATATCAATTTAGGTATTGTTTTAATTTTTTACTTATTTTTTGATTTTTGAAAATCATGGCCCGTTTACTGTCCGCTTGCACGGATACCAACACTAATAAATATAATGGTCTTTTAAATTATTCTAATATTTCTAACTCCTGTATAACAAGTCTATTGATCCCTGAATATTCTTACAATTTAAAGTGCTTAAAATTTAAATATATTTATTATTATATAATATAAATAGATTTTAAATATTTTTATTTATTATTTTTTAATCAAGTTATTTTTAAAAAAATTTTAAAATAAAATAGATGCATTGGTCTTTTAAATTTTTTAAATGATCAATTTTACTCCTGTATAACAAGTTTGTTGATGCCTAAATATGCCGCTAATTTTAGGTGCTACTCTAATGGCTCATATTCTTAATCTAATATGCCATAATAATTTAAAAAATCATCCACTTGTTGACCAGACAAATTCTAAGAATCTCTAATCGATTTCATTCTGTGTGAAATGGGCTTTCTATCAATCTAAATTTAAAAAATTAAAAATTATTAGATCAAATAATATAATGAAATTCAAAATTACCTTGATGACATGAATTTGAGAATTTATATCTGTGAGCAAACTGTTTGAAAATCTTAATCCTGAGTTTAAATCGAATTCATTTATCGTTTTTTATAATTTGCTGAACTCTTGTATCAGACTTGAAAAATTATCGTCTGAATTATCTGAAATTTTTTTATTTTCTGATTTACCGCTGCAAATTTTAAATTTGAATCAGTTAAATGACCGGTCAATTTAAAATCCAGGTTATCTATTTGTTTGGAAATTTTTTGGCAAATTTCAATTGGATTTGTTAACATTGAGCTTTTTAATTCCAAAACAAGCTCAGCTATTTGTTCATTTTGGTTCATCTAAAGATTAGAAAATAATAAAGAACAACTAACAAAAAAATTAATTCATGAATAGATTTAAAATATCATTATTTATTTATTTATTTATTTATTTGAATATCTGTACCGAGCTAAAGCTCCTTCAGATAAAAAAAAAATTAAAATTAAAATAAAGTTAAATAAAATAAAATAAAAATAAAAAATAGGAAAAAAATAAAGTAAAAATAATTAAAGTTTAAAAGTAGATATATATCAGCGATTTTTTTCTTTAAATATGTCTACATTTACCCAGTGGGTATACATGATGTGATAAAGATAGGAAGTAAGATACTAACTTAAAATAAAAAAACAATCTTCACCGCTTTTTATTTTGGTGTAGTTCGTAGGCATTTAAAAGATATTTCGCTTTCATTTATAAAATTAAGTTATGATATTCTATTCAGTTAATTAGTTATTAAATATGTGAGATATTTTTGATATTATTCAGAATTTAAAAGTAAGCTAAAATTAGAATTTCAATGTGATATATTTAGGAAATTGAAAGATAACTGAAATTCAGAAATAGCTTATTATCTTATTATTAAAGAAATCCAAGTGTGAAAAAAGTCAGCTTATTATTTTCATTTTTACATTTTTTTTTTCTGAAATAACTTCAGCTCTCTAAGAAAACTAATAAATAAATTCCTTATGACAATATAAACTTTTTTAGGAGTTTAAGTTATATAAAGGGAATATTTATATCGGGAAGTTGATCGCTCAAAAATTTAAAACTTTATTAATAAAGAAAGAGATAAGCAAACTATTATGTTCGATTTAAGATTTTAAAAAATTTTAAAGACAATTTTTAGATTCAATTTTAAAAGGAGAAATATATCGCTGATGATCAGAAGTTATTTAATCTGACTCAGTTAGATTAAAAAAAAATTTTTTTATTAAATGACAAATCAAATCTTTAGAATTATTATTTCTTTCAGTAATAAATAATAAAAATTTAATTATTTTATTTTAATTAAATTTTATAAACTAATCCAAAGCTAAAATAAAAAAATTGAAACTAATAGTTTTTTTTTTCAACATCTAACTTTAAAATTTTTTTCAATTTCGATCTAAAAACACTAAAAATTATTTAACAGGCATTGTCATCTTAGAATTTAAGATTTCTTTGATATTAACGTAAACCTTGCAAACTCCCCAATGGGGTAATGGTGTAAAATGATTGAGTTAATAAGTTAATAAATATTTTTTTTATTTTTTTTAAAAAAAATAAAATTAAACCTTGGAAAATATCAAAATTATTTATTTTAGTAGGCTTTTATAAAAAATCGCCAATTTTAGATTGGACTTTGAGTATTTTAATTTATAAAATTAAAAAAAATTAAAAAAAAAATCTGAAATAATAAAGTAATAATGGAAACTAAAAAATCTATAAAAGAAATTTTTGGCATGGATTAAAATGTGAAAAAAAAGTATAAGCTCATAAACTTAAATATTATTTCAATTTTTTCATGCTATGAGACTATTTTATAAATAAAAAAAAACACACTAAGGTAATAGTTGAAATTGGATATGTTAATAAAAAGGTTTGATTTTATTTTCTTTTTAGGAAAGGGGTTTAAGTTAAAATTAAATTGAAAAAAATTGTGGTTCTATCCGAGTCTTAAGCTAATGGCCATTAATACAGAACAGTCCCGGTCTAATTTGCAAGGATTTACCGTAGGCCTTGCCATTACCCATAGTTTTATATGATGTAGAAAAGATAAGAGTAAACCTTTCACTCAGAATAAAAATTTTGATTCAATATACAAATTTTTTGAAAACCCAAATCATTTTCCTCATCGTTTTAAAAAGAAGTGGATTCTCTAGTTTTATTTAAATTTGTTTCAATTATATGTAAAAATACTTAAATAATTAAAAATCTCTAATTGTAAATTTATTTTGTATTTGATCACAACAACATCAATTTGGTGATCATTCTTGTTCACCAAACCAACATCAATAAAATTATCTCAATTTTTCGGATCTACTTGACCAACATTCTATTTACTGAAAAAAATTTTGCTGACACCATTAACAAATAAAAAATTTGTTAAATTCTCAAATTTTGATGAAATAAAATTTTTTTTTGCATTAAAAACTATTGAATTTTAGTAAATTTAAGTAAATTTTTAAAATAAAATTATATTTAATTTTTTACAAATGAAATCACTGTTTTTTTTTGCCACCACGCTTGAGTTTGTCCACGAAATCATTAGACTCTTGTAAAGTTTCTAATTAACCAAGCGTTTTAAATTTTAAAAAATATTTGCATTTGCATTTGCAATGAGGAGTTTTAAAATCATAAAATTAATTTTAGCATTTTTGAAGAGGTAATGACGACGGTCCTTTAATCTGACGTTCTGCATTTAATACATTCAGATTGCTAAATCAATTATCTAACCTAAATCTAATCTATAAGGCTTTACACATATATAGTTCAGTTTATTCATTTTGATCATTTTATTCATATTGATCATTTTATTCATTTTGTTCAGTTTATTCGTTTTGTTCCTTTTATTCAATTTGATCAGTTTATTCATTTTATTCAGTTTATTCGTTTAGTTCAGTTTATTCGTTTTGTTCCTTTTATTCAATTTGATCAGTTTATTCATTTTATTCAGTTTATTCGTTTAGTTCAGTTTATTCATTTTGTTCCTTTTATTCAATTTGATCAGTTTATTCAATTTAATCAGTTTAAAAATTTTTTTATTAAATGACAAATCAAATCTTTAGAATTATTATTTCTTTCAGTAATAAATAATAAAAATTTAATTATTTTATTTTAATTAAATTTTATAAACTAATCCAAAGCTAAAATAAAAAAATTGAAACTAATAGTTTTTTTTTTCAACATCTAACTTTAAAATTTTTTTCAATTTCGATCTAAAAACACTAAAAATTATTTAACAGGCATTGTCATCTTAGAATTTAAGATTTCTTTGATATTAACGTAAACCTTGCAAACTCCCCAATGGGGTAATGGTGTAAAATGATTGAGTTAATAAGTTAATAAATATTTTTTTTATTTTTTTTAAAAAAAATAAAATTAAACCTTGGAAAATATCAAAATTATTTATTTTAGTAGGCTTTTATAAAAAATCGCCAATTTTAGATTGGACTTTGAGTATTTTAATTTATAAAATTAAAAAAAATTAAAAAAAAAATCTGAAATAATAAAGTAATAATGGAAACTAAAAAATCTATAAAAGAAATTTTTGGCATGGATTAAAATGTGAAAAAAAAGTATAAGCTCATAAACTTAAATATTATTTCAATTTTTTCATGCTATGAGACTATTTTATAAATAAAAAAAAACACACTAAGGTAATAGTTGAAATTGGATATGTTAATAAAAAGGTTTGATTTTATTTTCTTTTTAGGAAAGGGGTTTAAGTTAAAATTAAATTGAAAAAAATTGTGGTTCTATCCGAGTCTTAAGCTAATGGCCATTAATACAGAACAGTCCCGGTCTAATTTGCAAGGATTTACCGTAGGCCTTGCCATTACCCATAGTTTTATATGATGTAGAAAAGATAAGAGTAAACCTTTCACTCAGAATAAAAATTTTGATTCAATATACAAATTTTTTGAAAACCCAAATCATTTTCCTCATCGTTTTAAAAAGAAGTGGATTCTCTAGTTTTATTTAAATTTGTTTCAATTATATGTAAAAATACTTAAATAATTAAAAATCTCTAATTGTAAATTTATTTTGTATTTGATCACAACAACATCAATTTGGTGATCATTCTTGTTCACCAAACCAACATCAATAAAATTATCTCAATTTTTCGGATCTACTTGACCAACATTCTATTTACTGAAAAAAATTTTGCTGACACCATTAACAAATAAAAAATTTGTTAAATTCTCAAATTTTGATGAAATAAAATTTTTTTTTGCATTAAAAACTATTGAATTTTAGTAAATTTAAGTAAATTTTTAAAATAAAATTATATTTAATTTTTTACAAATGAAATCACTGTTTTTTTTTGCCACCACGCTTGAGTTTGTCCACGAAATCATTAGACTCTTGTAAAGTTTCTAATTAACCAAGCGTTTTAAATTTTAAAAAATATTTGCATTTGCATTTGCAATGAGGAGTTTTAAAATCATAAAATTAATTTGCATTTTTGAAGAGGTAATGACGACGGTCCTTTAATCTGACGTTCTGCATTTAATACATTCAGATTGCTAAATCAATTATCTAACCTAAATCTAATCTATAAGGCTTTACACATATATAGTTCAGTTTATTCATTTTGATCATTTTATTCATATTGATCATTTTATTCATTTTGTTCAGTTTATTCGTTTTGTTCCTTTTATTCAATTTGATCAGTTTATTCATTTTATTCAGTTTATTCGTTTAGTTCAGTTTATTCGTTTTGTTCCTTTTATTCAATTTGATCAGTTTATTCATTTTATTCAGTTTATTCGTTTAGTTCAGTTTATTCATTTTGTTCCTTTTATTCAATTTGATCAGTTTATTCAATTTAATCAGTTTATTCATTTTATTCAGTTTATTCGTTTTGTTCAGTTTATTCATTTTGTTCAGTTAATTCATATGGTTCAGTTTATTCATTTTGTTCAGTTTACTTTATTTGATCAGTTTATTCGTTTTGTTCTGTTAATTCATTTTGTTCAGTTTATTCATTTTGTTCAGTTTATTCATTTTGTTCAGTTTATTCATGTTGTTCAGTTTATTGGTTTAAAGGCTAAATGTAATTTATTGTATAATTTATATTTTTAAAATTTTTAAATTTCTGTGAGAAAAAATAAAAACCTGAAAATCAAAAAATCAAAAAAAATTTTCATTCAAGAAAAGTAATAATAAATTCGCAATTACTTAAAAAGGAGTTATAGAAATATTTAAATGTAAAAACCATGGATAATTTTTTGAAAATCCCTCTTAATTAATTTCGAATTTATTATTACTTTTCTTAATGAAAATTTTTTTAAGTTTTTTTTTTATGAGATTTTTATTTTTTTCTCTCAAAAATGTAAAAATGTAACAATATAAAAATGTACAAAAAAACCATTTACCGGTTCAAAGTATTTTAAGGTTTCAATATGAAATATTTATTTAATATTTTATTTTTTAATTAACAATTATTCTTTGCTATAGATATTTAATTTATACTTTAAAATAAAATTAAAAAGCTTTTTATTCATCACTTTTTATTTGAATTTAAAACCCTTCAAACTCAACTGAATCAACTGAACAAAATGGCTAAAGTGATCAAAATGAGCAAAGTGACCAAAATGAATGAACTGAACAAATGTTATCAAATTGAAAATTTTTTTGACAGGGCTGTCATACTTACAATCGGTAATTAAAAACGGTATGGCGCTTATGGCCGCGACCAAAAATTGACCCAAAAGCAATACAATCAGCGGAGCAGAACCGTACCTTGCGTATTGGACCGTACGCATTTAGCTTCTTAATTAAATTATTATCTTTGTAAGGTTTCAATTGTGGTAATGGCTTTCTTAAATTTTTTGGTACAAAATATCTATTGTTTGTAAAAAAATGCTCTGTTTAAAATTTAAAAAATTTTTTAAATATATTTATTTATTATTTTTTAATTAAGTTATTTTAAAAGTTTTAAAATAAAATAGATGTATTGGTCTTTTAAATTTTTTAAATGATCAATTTTACTCCTGTATAACAAGTTTGTTGATGCCTAAATATGCCGCTAATTTTAGGTGCTTCTCTAATGGCTCGTCTTCTTCATCTAATATGCCATAATAATTTAAAAAATCATCCACTTGTTGACCAGACAAATTCTTAAAATCTCTAATCGATTTCATTCGGTGTGGAATGGGCTTTCTATCAATCTAAATTAAAAAAATTAAAAATTATGAGATCAAAATAATATAATGAAATTCAAAATTACCTTGATGACATGGATTTGAGAATTTATATCTGTGAGCAAACTGTTTGAAAATCTTAATCCTGAGTTTAAATCGAATTCATTTATCGTTTTTGTTAATTTGCTGAACTCTTGTATCAGACTTGAAAAATTATCGTCTGAATTATCTGAAATTTTTTTATTTTCTGATTTACCGCTGCAAATTTTAAATTTGAATCAGTTATATGACCGGTCAATTTAAAATCCAGGTTATCTATTTGTTTGGAAATTTTTTGGCAAATTTCAATTGGATTTGTTAATATTGAGCTTTTTAATTCCGAAACAAGCTCAGCTATTTGTTCATTTTGGTTCATCTAAAGATTAGAAAATCATCAAGAACAATTAACCAGAAAATTTATTTATTTTTTTTAATTTTGATTTAGTTGATTTGGTAAAATACTTAAATAGCTAAATTACTTCTTTTGTCACATCTTTTGTAATGTGGAGTTATGGGTTAAGGACACTTTCTAGATGATTCGAATATCTATAAATTCAAATAATTATAAGGAGAAATTTCTTTCGTGAGCTTAAGAAATTTGAATTCAAATTTTGAAAATTTTTGAAAATTCAACTTTCAAATGAATTATGTAATTATTCACAAACTTGTTGTTTTTGTAGTCTCGAGGGGTAGGGGTAGGGACCAGTGAATAGGATAGTTTTTATTTTGCATTTGACACAAACTCTACTATTTAAAGTCGTAGGTTTACATACCACCGGCTCTAAATTGCCTCACCTGAGTCCTCGTCGGACCCGTGCTACGAATAAATTAGTTGCTGCTGTTGCAGCTGTTGCTGTTGTTTTTGATTCTGTTGTGACTGTTGTTGTTGTTTTTGTTGCTGTTGCTGTTATTGTTGCTGCTGTGGCTGTTGTGGCGGGGTCGCTATCCAGCCCACTTCAGTCAGTCTCTCGGCCAGATCGGCGTTCTCTTAATAGAGACGCCTCTGCGCTACGAGCTCGATGGTTTGCCAGTGGAAAACGAGTTGTTGTCTCTCCAGGATCCCGTTGTCTCTGGCATCTCCCAGCGCCGTGAACACGTGGTCCGGCCCATGCTGTCCGACCTAGACTTCGTGGAGGTTAACTGGCTCGCTTTAACCCTCTTCCAGATACAGGTCGTTAAATCGATATCCAAACCTTCCACGGACGTTGCCTATGCGTGGCAAATTGTTTATCGTAATTTTGTTAACAAAGAAGAGGCGTTCGCTCATTTTTTTTTTCTTCACTCTTTTTTTTTCTTTCATTGATTATTCTTTATTTTTTCTTTGTTTTCTTTCTTTATTTATATACCCTCTCCGATTTAGCGTAAGATCTTATTAGCGCAGTGTTTAATTCAGCTTTGAATCAAAAAAAAAATTGAATCCATTGTAAAACATTGTTGACCGATTAAAATTTGTATAAAAAAGAGATTTAAATTAAAGTAAACAAGAGAAGTAAAATTTAATATATAAAAAAAAGGTTACGTTAATTTAAACAAAAAAAGGTATACAAAAATATAAAAGGTATCGGGTCTTTGCGAATTGATAAAAAAAAAAAATTGAATCATAATTAAACGAAAACATTTCTGGCTCTACTATGTGTGCGTTTATGCACACCTAGACCAGTCTTATTCTTTGCTTTAAACTTTGCTATAATCTGAACATTTAAAGTCATTTACTTTGTCTTCGTTTTCTTGCAAATCTTGCTTGCCAGTTGGTTATGCGAATAGCATCTCGTTACCTTGCTGAGGTTCGTCCGATTCGTTTACTTGATTCTGTTCGAATCGATTTTCTTGTTGAAGCGTAATAGAAGCAGATTTTCTCATTTGTGCTAAACCTGCGGCTAAGGCCGTTTAGCAGTCGAGCCAATCGTCTTCGAGTGACTCGAATTAATTAGTATAAGGGTGCATTAAATATTTGTGCATTCTGTTGTGTTGGACAACTAATTGATTTCTAGTTGCTTTGTCATTATGCTTAAAATTCACATCGGAGATTTTTCTTATAATTTCAAAAGGACCTAAAAATTTGGGAGCTAAACTTTTTACTTGTCCCACAGTCTGTCTTGAATTGGTTATTAATACAGGGTCGCCGATATTTTGCTCAATTTCGTTAAGCGTTTTATCGAATTGCTTTTTATGGGCGGCTTGAGCTCTTTCAAAGTTTTATTTTTAGTTTTTCAGCGATTTGTTCACGTGATTCGGTCTCGTATGGCGCCTCTAGTAGCATTTTCCTGCCGGAAGGAGTCGGGAGATTTTTACCGAAAATAACCATGTTCAGGATAGAACCAGTTGATGCATATACTGTGTTATTGGAAGCGAAGGAGACTTTCTCCAATGGTTGATTCCAATTACTGTGCTCTTCATTTACAAATGAACAAAGATTTGATTGATTGTTTTAATTGTGCGCTCGGCGAGAACATTGCATTGAGGATGGTAAAAGAAAAAGAGAAAAATTTCTAAACGCCAAGTGCGTCTATGGTGTAGTCGATGCGTGGAAGTGGACAAGCTTCCTTTAACGTTTGGCTATTTAGCCTTCGGAAGTCGATTCAAAAACGATACTTTTGCCTCTTGTTTTCTTGCGTTTTCTTTTTCTCCAGAATGATCAGGCTTGACCATGGACTTCTACTTTCTGTTATTAAATGTTTGTCAAGCATATTACAAATTCGTCTATCGACTTCTTCTTGAGCAGCTTGAGGTAGCAAGCAGTGTTTTTGCTTGATCGGTTTTGTGTCTCCGGTGTCGATTTGGTGTTCGGTCAAATTCGTTCTGCCTATATCGTACTCGGTCCACTGAAAAGTACCTTTATGCTTTTTGATGAACATTTCCGTTTTTTCGCTTTATCTCGCGCATAAATCAGGGTTAATTTGAATCTCATTTCATTTGATATCCCCATCGACCAAAAGTTTTGGCTCTTCCGGTTCTTCCGCTAGTGAATTTAAGCTTCTTCCCATTCCCCAATTTCCAAGTCCTGTCTGAATTGATCCTCTTCGTCTGTGAGGTTGATTACACTTACCGACAGTGTGCCATTCTCTTCAACTTTGCTCACGCTGATTGCCCGCCCAGCTTTAGCGTCAGTTAACGCAATTTTGATAAGTTGCTCAGTTCTAGCTTTCACTTTTAATTCGGTTCCAAAAATCACGCCACCTTTTCGAACGACTTCTGGTCCTAAAATCTGCTTAATTTCCGTTTCTTCAATGTAGTTGATTCGATGTTGCCAATTGCCATCATCCAAAATCACTGAATTTTTGCCGAAATCTAAAACAGCTTTGTACTTTTTCAAAAAGTCCACTCCCAAGTTATGTCAGTGAAAATAGATTCATGTTGTCCAGCCCAAGAGTTGATTTTAAACTTTATTTTGCCTATAGCACAAATCACTGATGTAGTGTTTGTGATGTTGATTAACGACACTGTTGCGCCACTTTGGATCAACATAGGGAGATGGATCTTGCTTTTGTCCAAATCAATTGAAGCGTTGACTAGTGTTAAGCTCGGTATGTTAATGCCTATATAGCTGTAGCTTTCGCATCGATTTGGCTATCTTCTTCTAAAATATCAACTTCGATTGTATAAGCTCTTGGTTTGTAATTTGAGTTGGATTTTTGGTGATAATCTTCGTTTCTCGGGCTTCAAGGTGCGTGCTCATTGTTTGTTCCAGTGTTCGTTCTGTCTAAATCAGCTTTTCATTTTCAAAATTTAGCGTATTTTCGCCCATACTTTTGGCAGTAATTATATGTGCACTCAAATCTCTTCCGTTCTTCACGCTTGAAATTCGGTCTTGCATAATAGTTGTTAATCGCTATTTCTGTTCCTCTTCTTCGTTCGTTTCATACTCAATTTTCTTCTCAGGTTGTGTCATGATTTTCGACAACGGCTGGTCGATAATTAGCTCGAAGAATATTTTCAACTAAGATGGTACACTCTTAGTCTTTCAAAAGTTGCTCCTTTAAATTCAATTGGAGACCTAGCATCGCTTTGTCTAGAAAGTTTTCTAATTCACGTCAGTATTTGGCAGATTTTTTACCTGGCTTAATTGTTCTTCCATTATATAGCGCAAGGCTTCACTGTCAATTCTTTAAGCGTTTTGAATGTTTCATTTATGTCCGCTTTGGCTTCATTGTTCATACAGAATCATTTTGAAATGCTTCTTTGGCTTTAACGGCTAAACAAAATACAATTACGCGTGCTAGTTGCGCTCCATCCCTCATATTAATAGCAGCGTCATAGCCAAAAGCATTATAAAATTCTTCGTAAGACATGTTTTCACCGTTGAAAACTAAATTTGCGCCTATTTTTGCCATTTTGCTTAATAAAATTTCAAAAGCTTCTTATTTTGTTTTTTTTAACACTAAATATTTTTGCTTATCGAATTTGCTATCATTTATTTTTACATAAGTTTCAACTTTTTATAGCTTCAGTCGTTTTGCTTAAGCGCCTTTTATTGCAATTGAAACTCTCTTTAAAACTTGCAACTGTTCATTCTTTTAGCAGCTCTTTTTGATTTGAAATTTTCCTTTGTCTTTTGTTTAAAATTAATCTTTTTGAGCGTGCGTGCTTGTGTTTGTGCGTGCGTGCTTTTTAGTCACGGCCTATTTTAAGTGATTGGCTTACAAATTAATGCTCATTAAACTTGCTCTACCCAATCGACTTTACAAGCTTTTGAAACTTAAAAACTCGATCGCTCCCTCTTTCTTTCGGTAATTAAAAAACGGTATGGCTCTAATGGCCGCGACCAAAAATTGACCCAAAAGCCATACCATCAGCGGCGCCGTACCATACCTTGCGTATTGGAACATACGCATTTAGCTTCCCAATTAAATTATTATCTTTGTATGGTTTCAATTGTGGTAATGGCTTTCTTAATTTTTTGGTACAAAATATCTATTGTTTGAAAAAAACAATGCCATAAAGCTCTGTTTAGAATTTTAATGATTTAAGAAAATAAAAAAATTATTTTAAATATATTTATTTATTATTTTTTAATTAAGTTATTTTAAAAGTTTTAAAATAAAATAGATGTATTGGTCTTTTAAATTTTTTAAATGATCAATTTTACTCCTGTATAACAAGTTTGTTGATGCCTAAATATGCCGCTAATTTTAGGTGCTTCTCTAATGGCTCGTCTTCTTCATCTAATATGCCATAATAATTTAAAAAATCATCCACTTGTTGACCAGACAAATTCTTAAAATCTCTAATCGATTTCATACGGTGTGGAATGGGCTTTCTATCAATCTAAATTAAAAAAATTAAATAATATTAGATCAAAAATAATATAATGGAATTCAAAATTACCTTGATGACATGGATTTGAGAATTTATATCTGTGAGCAAACTGTTTGAAAATCTTAATCCTGAGTTTAAATCGAATTCATTTATCGTTTTTGTTAATTTGCTGAACTCTTGTATCAGACTTGAAAAATTATCGTCTGAATTATCTGAAATTTTTTTAACTTCTTGATTTACCGCTGCAAATTTTAAATTTGAATCAGTTATATGATCGGACGATTTAGAATCCAGATTATCCTTTTGTTTGGAAATTTTTTGGCAAATTTCAATTGGATTAGTTAACATTGAGCTTTTTAATGCCGAAGCAAGCTCAGTTATTTGTTCATTTTGGCTCATCTAAAGATAAGAAAATCATCAAGAACAATTAACCAGAAAATTTATTTATTTAATTTAATTTTATTTTAGTTGATTTGTAAAAATACTTATATAAGTAAAAATTCTTTTGTGATGTGGCGTTATGGGTTAAGGATACTTTCTAGATGATTCGAATTTTTTTTAATTCAAATAATTTTAGGAGAAATTTCTCACGAGAGCTTAAGAACTTTGAATTCAAATTTGGAAAATTTTTAAAAATTCAACTTTCAAGTAAATTCTGTAATTGTTAACAAACGTATTTTCAAAAATAAAAAACTTAATAAATTCTCTTGGGAAAGAATTTTTTTTTACTTTTTTCTTAAATATTTATATCATGAGTTAATCAAAATTCATAAAATATTATGAAGTTTTAAAATCTAAACTTGATATAAAGTAAATTAAAAATGTACTGATGTATAAAGTAAGTTGTTTAATTTAAATATTCTAAGTAAAGATGATCAAGCAAAAGCAAGTTTAATTATGTTTACAGAATTAAGAAAATAAAAATGAATTTGATACTATTAATTAAAAGAATTTATTTATTTATTATTATTATTATTATTTTAGCTTTTATATTGAGTCACCTAGTAATTAATAAACTATTAATTGAATAAAAAATTTCATTTTTAAATGACGCATAAAAAAATCATAAAATGTTTGTGTGTTGATGATGAATTGTAAAGTCTTCTAGTATTCTTCGCCTTCACCTTCTCCTTCGCCCTCAACTGAATCAACGCCGACTTCTTCGTAATCTTTTTCCAAAGCGGCCAAATCTTCTCTAGCTTCTGAGAATTCACCTTCTTCCATACCCTCACCGACATACCAGTGAACGAAAGCTCTCTTGGCATACATCAAGTCAAACTTGTGGTCAAGTCTGGCCCAGGCCTCGGCAATAGCAGTGGTGTTGCTCAACATGCATACAGCACGTTGCACTTTGGCCAAGTCACCGCCTGGCACAACAGTTGGTGGTTGATAGTTGATACCAACCTTGAAGCCAGTTGGACACCAGTCGACAAATTGAATTGTTCTCTTGGTCTTGATTGTGGCAATGGCTGCGTTGACGTCCTTTGGCACCACATCGCCTCTGTACAACATACAGCAGGCCATGTATTTGCCGTGTCTTGGATCGCATTTGACCATCTGGTTGGCTGGTTCGAAAACAGCGTTGGTAATTTCGGCAACAGTGAGTTGCTCGTGGTAGGCTTTTTCGGCCGAAATAATTGGAGCATAGGTGGCCAATGGAAAGTGGATACGTGGATATGGTACCAAATTTGTCTGAAATTCAGTCAAATCAACGTTCAAAGCACCATCGAATCTCAATGAAGCAGTGATCGATGAAACAATTTGACCAATCAATCTGTTCAAGTTGGTGTATGTTGGTCTTTCGATGTCCAAATTACGACGGCAAATGTCGTAAATGGCCTCGTTGTCAACCATAAAAGCGCAATCAGAGTGCTCCAAAGTGGTGTGAGTGGTCAAAATGGAGTTGTATGGCTCGACCACAGCTGTTGAAATTTGCGGAGCTGGATAGACGGCAAATTCCAATTTGGATTTTTTGCCATAATCAACACTCAATCTTTCCATCAACAATGAAGTAAAACCAGATCCGGTGCCACCACCAAATGAGTGAAAGATCAAGAAGCCTTGCAAGCCTGTGCATTGATCAGCCAATTTTCGGATTCTGTCCAACACCAAATCAACGATTTCCTTGCCAATAGTGTAGTGACCACGAGCATAGTTGTTGGCAGCGTCTTCTTTGCCAGTGATCAATTGTTCCGGGTGAAACAATTGACGGTAAGTGCCAGTTCTGACCTCATCGATTACAGTCGGCTCCAAATCTACAAACACAGCTCTTGGTACGTGTTTGCCGGCACCAGTCTCTGAGAAAAATGTGTTGAACGAGTCATCGCCACCACCAATTGTTTTGTCAGATGGCATTTGACCATCGGGTTGAATGCCGTGCTCCAAACAGTACAATTCCCAACAGGCGTTACCGATTTGGACACCAGCTTGACCAACATGGATTGAAATACATTCTCTCATTTTTGAATTGTTTGATACTTTAAGCTTTGATTAAGAAAATTTCTAGAGAATGTTCGATTCTCAATTTAAGTTTTTTTCTAAAATTTTGATTAAAATTAAAAAAGCGTTCCCAATTTATATCAAGCTTAAAGAACTTTTTAATTGGTTGTCGAAACAAAAAGCAAACAATTTGCTGAAACGATGGCAACTGAAAACAAAGTTTTACGGTATTAAATGTACGTTCATTCTTTTGTGGCAGCACTGGATTAATGTAGAAAAAATCAAAGAAATTAACTTTTTTTGATAATGTGCTTGCAGAAGAATAAGTTACGTTTAAGTTTCAGTAAAGAAAATGTCGTGAGACCTTAGTTAGCCAAGGAAAAGAAGACAGGAAAAATGGGAATGATGAGAATGATAATGACAAAAAAAATATTTTAGCATAGTGACATGATTATTCAATAAATATAACATGTTTAAAAATAAATGAGATCAGTTGTTGTTTTCTAAACTAATTTTAAATTAAGTATTCTACTTAATACTATGCTTATTATTCACACACTCGTCCTGTACAACAATATCTTTATATTTTTAAATTATGCTCCAATTATAGAATTTTTATCTTTTTTTAATCAAATTTAAAAAATAATTTTTAATGGCATTCTTTTTTTTAAATCTTTAATTTTAACCCCGCATCGTAATTTTGAATCGAATTTAAAAAAAAATGTTTTTATATTACGTATAAAACATTTGTTTTTTAACGTTGCACTAGGTTTTGTGAAGTTCAGTAAAAGAGAACAGAGCAAAACGATAAAAAAAATTAATAACTTTTTTTCTAAGATTTTAAAATTAGTTCCGTGAATGCAACATGGTGCAACATTGATGCAAAGTTGCATCAACTGTCAAAGTCTGCTAATTATGTAAAAACTATCAATAAAATGCACTACGCTCAAATATATTGAAATATGATTTCTTCTAAATTTACAGAGTTAAGCAGATCTTTATAGTTGATAAAACTTTGAAATTTACACCATGTTGCATTTTAAGATTTTAGAAAAAAAATTTATTTAATTTTTTATGTTCTTTTTACCATTTTGTACTGAATTTCACTTAACCGCTGCACCAAAAGTCCAAGAAGTTGGTTTTAATGCCTCTAAAAATTTTTTGGATCTTGTTGCTTATATGGCCAATTAACTTTTTGTCAATTAGTGACCAAAAAAATTTATTGAAAAAATTTAAAAAAATTGCTGTCCAATCAATAAAAATAATAGCCAATTACAAATAAAATCATCTGATTTTTTCTTTTTTTTCTCAAGTTAAACTCTTTATGATTAATGCAATTGTTCTCATTATCTTGTCTTGTATCATTTTCAAAATTTTATTCATTTTTTTCTTAATTATCAAAACTACTTAACACGGGGCTGAAAGGCTGAAAGGGAGGTTAATTACCATTGCAAACTGCCCGGGATCCTCCCCTAACTATTATTTTAATAAAAAAAAGAAAATTTCTTGATCGGTTTTTGTGTCTTCTTTTCTTGGTCTTCCTATCCTTTTATGTCCTCCACTCTTGTTTGACTCAACAACTTCTGAAACGACTTGATGCTATTTGATGGGAATTGAGCTTACAATTACCAAGTCTGACGCTGCTGTTTTTCTCGCACTAGTACACGGAATTTCGACTACTTCACCGGACTCATACAAAGTGATTTCAGTTGTATTCATATCTACTTCTTCTACATCAAATTCATCAGCACTTTGTTCATCGCCCGTACTCATTTTTGGAAAGCTTGGTTGCAATTGTAAACGATTAGAACATTTAGTACAATTTTAAATTTAAGTTACAATTTTTTATTTTAAACGTTGTCATTTTTTTGTGGCCAGGTTAAAAAATTGACGATCAATTATGCAGGTTAATTGGTTACTAATTGACAAAAAGTTAATTGGCCTGGCCAGTTGGCCATATAAGCAACAAGACTCAATTTTTTTTTCGACATCAAATCAAAATTAAAAATTTCGTCATTTAGTTGCTTTACATAATCATAGATTTTCATCTTTTCTATCTAGCCTTGAAAATTCAATTTTTTTTAAGGCACTAAACCATTTTCTTGTGCTTTTAGTTCGGTGTAAAAAAAATTTAAGGTTTTTATTTAAATCTATTAGTTTTTTTTTAATCCTAATTTTTGCCCTGCAACATAAGTTAAGATTTTGAATTTTTTTTGCTTCTAATTTAATTTTTAATTTTCAATGCGGGTTTAAGATAGCATTTGCGGTTTTTGACCTAGCGTAATTGCAGGTTTTTTTTATTTTAACGCCGAATCTAAACATGAAAAAGCACATTTTTATTCACGCATCACAACAGGACTGATTCTAGCACGAGCTTATGATTAGATGGTCGCTTATGCGTGGAATAGAACCAAAGAATCAAAAGTTATTACAGGCAAGATCAGCATCTTGAAGTTGGTGATCAATTCAAAATATCATTTCAATTCAAAAAGTTTATCTTTAGATATTAAAATAAATCTTTGATTTAATTTAAATAATTTTAATGTAATATGCTTTACATGCAGTGTAGATTTAGAAGATAAAAAAAAATTGTAAAAATATTTTCTCAATCCATTGGTAAAATCGATTTTCAATTTAGTTAACTGATTTTTTGTAAAGTTTTGTTTTCATTTTATAACTTATTTTGAATTTTTTTTTGAATTTCTTTTATAAATTTAATTGTGAATGCTAAGCACAAATACTTTTGAAATAAAAAATCTCAAATAAACTTTACAAAAAATCATTTAATACATTTAAATATTTAAATCGATTATCAATGGACTGAGAAAAAGCTTTTTCTATTTTTTTTTTATTTTCTAAATCTACATTGCATGTAAAACATGTTACATTAGAATAATTTAAATTAAATTAAAGATTATGTTTAATATCTAAGGATAAACTTTTTGAATTGAAATGATATTTTGAATTGATCATCAACTTCAAGATGCCGCAAGATCACGCACGTAAGGGTTTACGGTTTGATCTTTAGAAAATTTTTTAGGATTTTATACAAGTTTTCGGGGAGAGACAAAATCTAAATAATAATAATTCTAAAGTAGAAGAAAGGTGGCTGTAATTTGAGACTCATTTATCATCGAATTTTTCGAATTCAAAAATTATTTTTGTTGGTTTTTCATTTAAAAAAAATACAAATTTTCGAATTATTATGTCATAAATTTTTTTAATTAATTTAAATTAATAGATCAATCTTTTCCAAAAGATAAATCTGTATCATATTCGCATGATAAAGTCGAAACAGTATAAAAAATTTTAATCCTGATAATTTTTTGTCATTCATTCAGTTTCAACTATATCATTTGATTATTAAATTTTTGATAATTAAAATAAAATCTGCATCATTACTGCTTCACTCAATTCAAAAATTACAAGCATTTGAAAAAACTATTCAAGTCAAAAATAATCTAGTGATTTAGAATTCAACTATGTTATAGTTTAGACTTGAAAAAAAAAATAATACAATCCAACTATTTATTTTGCCTAAAAATTACCTCTATGCAGTAAATATTTTTTTTATTTTCATTAAAAGACCCTTTAATCAAAATTTTAATTATTTAGATTTTGTTTTCTTAGAGATAAATAAATATTCAAAGTTCTAACTGACAAAAAAAAAATTTAATTCAAGGTTGAAACTTAGCAGCTTTAGCATTAATACTTTGTACTTTTAATTTCCTGACCGGAAAAATTGTTAAATTTAGAGTCAAACTTTGCATCTCCATTTTTATTTAAAAATTTAATTAAATAGTTTTATATTGAATTAATTTTGCACTATACAAAATTTGTCTCAAGATTTAAAAAATTTTTGCAGTTGGAAAACAAATTGTCCAAATAATTGATGCTCCAGTTATTAAAAGTTAAATGCTAAATAAAAATTGCTCTAATTGCAATTAACTTTTTACCCAAAATTATATAAAATTAAATAAAATTAAAATTTTCTCTATTTTGTTATCCAAATTTTTGTTATTATCAGGCTTGAGTTCAATATGGACAAAAGAAAAGGCTGAAGGGAAAACCCGAAATTATTTAATTTTATTAGTAATAAAAAAAAAAGGCTGAAGTCTATAAAGATGTGGCTTCTAGTTTACCTACTGTGAATGATGAAACAAGATTACACACAAAAAAATTCTTAAACAAACATGATAATTTAGTACCTTGCTCGATTTTGGAATTATGATTAGAAATTAAAATAAGGTTCAAAATCCATTTATCCAGAAAACAAATAATTCTTTTAAAAAGGATTTTTGTCCGACTATCGAAAAATTTAACAGGAGGATTTTTTCTTAATATAAATTTTGATCACACAATTGAAAATATTGGTCACAAAAATGCTAATCTGATTACCAATTTGGTGATCAATGGTTTTTAGATCAAAATGTTCACTATAATGACTTGATACATTTGATCACATTTTAAATAGTAAGTATATCAATTTTTATTAGTCTGATTTTTAAATTAGAGGTCTAAAAGAAAGGCACAAAAAGCACTAAAATCGTCAATTTTTATTTATTCCTTAAAAGCTTTGATTATATGCAGTGTAGAAAATTATAACTTAATCTTTTTTTTGTTAATTTTTTTAAAAAATAAATAAAAAAAATTTTGATGATTTTACTAGCATAATTTTGGAATTTGATCCCATACAAAAACCACTTTTATCATCTAAGCAATTTAGATCACGACACAATTTTTAATCAAAATTAAACTTTGATATTTTTGGTCTACGTTAAGAAATTAATTAATTTTATAATTAATTAGATGGTTGTGCATCATCATAGAAACGGAATTTTTGGGACAGAAATTTTTTTTGTCTTTTTCGATGAAAAAATTGCTTTTAATTTAAAATCAAATGCATCATAAATTTTAAAAAGAGGATTTGGATCTTTTAGATCCTCAAGGACTTTGATGTTCAGATTAAATTTGCTTATTTGACTACCTTGTTTTTGATTAATGATTCATTAAAAGATGATATTAATTAAAATTAGTTTTGACAATTGTCAGGAGGATGAGACATGACTAGAAATAAAATAAATTATGAACAACAATTCGGTCTAAAATTTAAATTACTAATGAAATTTTGAAAGTCAGCTCATGCTGTTTGAAAAATTTTAGTCTAAGCTTACAGCAATATTTGGTTGCTAAAGCAAAAGTGCGACTACACAACAAAGCCCCCTCTAAAAAAGCAGCCATTTTGTCCGCCAAACTTAGCAAACAAAATTGTTTAAAGCCGTATGTTCTCTCAAAAACTGTTGCTCTTAGCACTGACATATTTTAATTTTTTTAAAAGTTTTCCTTAGAGCTTAAAACTTTGTTTTCAGTTGCCATCGTTTCAGCAAATTGTTTGCTTTTTGTTTCGACAACCAATTAAAAAGTTCTTTAAGCTTGATATAAATTGGGAACGCTTTTTTAATTTTAATCAAAATTTTAGAAAAAAACTTAAATTGAGAATCGAACATTCTCTAGAAATTTTCTTAATCAAAGCTTAAAGTATCAAACAATTCAAAAATGAGAGAATGTATTTCAATCCATGTTGGTCAAGCTGGTGTCCAAATCGGTAACGCCTGTTGGGAATTGTACTGTTTGGAGCACGGCATTCAACCCGATGGTCAAATGCCATCTGACAAAACAATTGGTGGTGGCGATGACTCGTTCAACACATTTTTCTCAGAGACTGGTGCCGGCAAACACGTACCAAGAGCTGTGTTTGTAGATTTGGAGCCGACTGTAATCGATGAGGTCAGAACTGGCACTTACCGTCAATTGTTTCACCCGGAACAATTGATCACTGGCAAAGAAGACGCTGCCAACAACTATGCTCGTGGTCACTACACTATTGGCAAGGAAATCGTTGATTTGGTGTTGGACAGAATCCGAAAATTGGCTGATCAATGCACAGGCTTGCAAGGCTTCTTGATCTTTCACTCATTTGGTGGTGGCACCGGATCTGGTTTTACTTCATTGTTGATGGAAAGATTGAGTGTTGATTATGGCAAAAAATCCAAATTGGAATTTGCCGTCTATCCAGCTCCGCAAATTTCAACAGCTGTGGTCGAGCCATACAACTCCATTTTGACCACTCACACCACTTTGGAGCACTCTGATTGCGCTTTTATGGTTGACAACGAGGCCATTTACGACATTTGTCGTCGTAATTTGGACATCGAAAGACCAACATACACCAACTTGAACAGATTGATTGGTCAAATTGTTTCATCGATCACTGCTTCATTGAGATTCGATGGTGCTTTGAACGTTGATTTGACTGAATTTCAGACAAATTTGGTACCATATCCACGTATCCACTTTCCATTGGCCACCTATGCTCCAATTATTTCGGCCGAAAAAGCCTACCACGAGCAACTCACTGTTGCCGAAATTACCAACGCTGTTTTCGAACCAGCCAACCAGATGGTCAAATGCGATCCAAGACACGGCAAATACATGGCCTGCTGTATGTTGTACAGAGGCGATGTGGTGCCAAAGGACGTCAACGCAGCCATTGCCACAATCAAGACAAAGAGAACAATTCAATTTGTCGACTGGTGTCCAACTGGCTTCAAGGTTGGTATCAACTATCAACCACCAACTGTTGTGCCAGGCGGTGACTTGGCCAAAGTGCAACGTGCTGTATGCATGTTGAGCAACACCACTGCTATTGCCGAGGCCTGGGCCAGACTTGACCACAAGTTTGACTTGATGTATGCCAAAAGAGCTTTCGTTCACTGGTATGTCGGTGAGGGTATGGAAGAAGGTGAATTCTCAGAAGCTAGAGAAGATTTGGCCGCTTTGGAAAAAGATTACGAAGAAGTCGGCGTTGATTCAGTTGAGGGCGAAGGAGAAGGTGAAGGCGAAGAATACTAGAAGACTTTACAATTCATCATCAACACACAAACATTTTATGATTTTTTTATGCGTCATTTAAAAATGAAATTTTTTATTCAATTAATAGTTTATTAATTACTAGGTGACTCAATATAATAGCTAAAATAATAATAATAATAATAATAAATAAATAAATTCTTTTAATTAATAGTATCAAATTCATTTTTATTTTCTTAATTCTGTAAACATAATTAAACTTGCTTTTGCTTGATCATCTTTACTTAGAATATTTAAATTAAACAACTTACTTTATACCTCAGTACATTTTTAATTTACTTTATATCAAGTTTAGATTTTAAAACTTCATAATATTTTATGAATTTTGATTAACTCATGATATAAATATTTTAGAAAAAAGTAAAAAAAATTCTTTCCCAAGAGAATTTATTAATTTTTTTATTTTTGAAAATACGTTTGCTAACAATTACAGAATTTACTTGAAAGTTGAATTTTCAAAAATTTTCAAAATTTGAATTCAAATTTCTTAAGCTCTCGATAGAAATTTCTCCTTATAATTATTTGAATTTATAGATATTCGAATCTTCTAGAAAGTGTCCTTAACCCATAACGCCACATTACAAAAGATGTGACAAAAGAAGTAATTTAGCTATTTAAGTATTTTTACAAATCAACTAAAACAAAATTAAAAAAAAAAAATAAATTTTCTGGTTAATTGTTCTTGATGATTTTCTAATCTTTAGATGAACCAAAATAAACAAATAGCTGAGCTTGTTTCGGAATTAAAAAGCTCAATGTTAACAAATCCAATTAAAATTTGCCAAAAAATTTCCAAACAAATCGAAAATCTGGATTCTAAATTGACCGGGCATATAACTGATTCAAATTTAAAATTTGCAGCGTTTACTCAAGAACAAAAAAAAATTTCCAAACAAATGGATAATCTGGATTCTAAATTGTCCGATCATATAACTGATTCAAATTTAAAATTTCCAGCAGTAAATCAAGAAGTTAAAAAAATTTCAGATAATTCAGACGATAATTTTTCAAGTCTGATACAAGAGTTCAGCAAATTAACAAAAACGATAAATGAATTCGATTTAAACTCAGGATTAAGATTTTCAAACAGTTTGCTCACAGATATAAATTCTCAAATCCATGTCATCAAGGTAATTTTGAATTTCATTATATTATTTTTAGGGTTGGTCGACCGGTTCGAAACCGAACCAAATTTTTGAAACCAGTTTTTTTTTTCAAACTGGTTTATGAAACTGGTTTTTTTTTCAAACCGGTTTTTGAAACCAGTTTTTTTTTACAAACCGGTTTATGAAACTGGTTTATTTTTCAAACCGGTTTTTGAAACTGGTTTTTTTTTCAAACCGGTTTATGAAACTGGTTTTTTTTTCAAACCGGTTTTTCAAACCAGTTTTTTTTTACAAACCGGTTTATGAAACTGGTTTATTTTTCAAACCGGTTTTTGAAACTGGTTTTTTTTTCAAACCGGTTTTTGAAACTGGTTTTTTTTTCAAACTGGTTTATGAAACTGGTTTTTTTTTCAAGCCGGTTTTTCAAACCAGTTTTTTTTACAAACCGGTTTATGAAACTGGTTTTTTTTTCAAACCGGTTTTTGAAACCAGTTTTTTTTTTCAAACCGGATTGTTATTACTTATTAAATTATTTTAAAAAATCTATGTTGAATCTTTAGATTTAATAAAAAGCTTATACCTTAAAGAAAATATTAAAACAGTAAACTAAAATTTTTTGAAAAATAAATATATTTTAATGAGATACCGGCTTGGACAAACCGGTTTCGAACCGGTTTCTGGTCAAATTTGTTCCATTTTTGAAACCGGTTTCAAAAACTGGTTTGTAAAAAAAACTGGTTTGAAAAATCGGTTTGAAAAAAAAACCGGTTTTAAGAACTGGTTCCAAAAAAAAACCGGTTTCAAAAACCGGTTTGAAAAAAAAACCAGTTTCAAAAACCGGTTTGTAAAAAAAAACTGGTTTGAAAAATCGGTTTGAAAAAAAAACCGGTTTTAAGAACTGGTTCCAAAAAAAAACCGGTTTCAAAAACTGGTTTGAAAAAAAAAACCAGTTTCAAAAACCGGTTTGAAAAATAAACCAGTTTCATAAACCGGTTTGTAAAAAAAAACTGGTTTGAAAAGCCGGTTTGAAAAAAAAACCAGTTTCATAAACCGGTTTGAAAAATAAACCAGTTTCATAAACCGGTCTGTAAAAAAAAACTGGTTTGAAAAACCGGTTTGAAAAAAAAACCAGTTTCATAAACCGGTTTGAAAAATTGAACCAATTTGACTTAAAACCGGTTCGAAACCGGTTTGTCCAAACCGGTCGACCAACCCTAATTATTTTGATCTCATATTTTTTAATTTTTTTAATTTAGATTGATAGAAAGCCCATTTCACACCGAATGAAATCGATTAGAGATTTTAAGAATTTGTCTGGTCAACAAGTAGATGATTTTTTAAATTATTATGGCATATTAGATGAAGAAGACGAGCCATTAGAGAAGCACCTAAAATTAGCGGCATATTTAGGCATCAACAAACTTGTTATACAGGAGTAAAATTGATCATTTAAAAAATTTAAAAGACCAATACATCTATTTTATTTTAAAACTTTTAAAATAACTTAATTAAAAAATAATAAATAAATATATTTAAAATAATTTTTTTATTTTCTTAAATCATTAAAATTCTAAACAGAGCTTTATGGCATTTTTTTTTTCAAACAATAGATATTTTGTACCAAAAAATTAAGAAAGCTATTACTACAATTGAAACCATACAAAGATAATAATTTAATTGGGAAGCTAAATGCGTTCGGTCCAATACGCAAGGTATGGTACGGCGCCGCTGATGGTATGGCTTTTGGGTCAATTTTTTGTCACGACCATTAGAGCCAAATCAATAAAATGCTTAATCTAAATATTTTTTGCATGCTCTTTTTTAAAAAGATGTTTCAAGTCAGAGAACGTCAACGCATCCATTGCTACAATCTATGCAATGTAAAGTTTTTGTGATCAAATTTCATTTTTAAAATTGATCAAAAAATTTAAAATGCGCGATTAAATTTCAATGCAATTTTTAAAAACTACAATCCTTTTTCAAAAATTTTCAAATAAAGCTTTGAAATGTTAAAAAAATAAAAAAAATCTGCGATGAAATTTAATTATGTTTTTAAAAATCAAATTTGAAAATTCTGATCAAATTTGAAAAATGAAATTTGTTCAAAAATTTTACTTTGCCACAACTTAGATCAAGAGAATAATTCAATTTGTCGAATGATGTGCAATTGGCTTTAAAGTTGAGCAACACTTCTGCTAAAGCCGAACCCATGATCAAGATTAATTGGTTTTATTAAAAATTTAGACAATTTAGAAGGATAAAGAAAACTAATTTAAAATATTTTTAGATCAAATTTTTATTTAAAAAAATCAAAATAAATGTTTACTTAATAGAGATCATTTTTAGGTTTTACAACGTATGTTACCATTTCTCCTTTTCCTTTTACAAAAATTTTTCCTCTGCAATCACATGGATAACCATACTCTTCCAAAATCTGTTTTGGCTCTTCAGGAACCTTAAAAATATTTTTAAACAAGGAAATCAATTAAATAGCCAAAAAAATAAACTTGAATTCTACTCATAACTCCTGTACTTTCCATTCTGCTAGCAACATTAACTGTGTTGCCCCAAATATCATATTGAGGCTTTGATGCACCAATAACTCCCGCGACCACTGGGCCAATATTTATTCCAATCTTAAGTTGAAAATCGTTGAAGCAGTCTTTATTGATTGATTGAATAATTTGCATCATTGAAAATGCAAAATCAGTCAATGCAATCAAATAATGATTTGTTCTTTCTTTCACCTTAAATTCCATAAATAAGTTCTGTTATTGCTTTAAAAAATTGAAAGACCTACATTCGTTAAATTTTTGTCAGCTCCAATATTTAATCCAGCTGCTGCCATATATGTACTGCCTATTGTTTTGATTTTTTCAACACAACTGTACTTATTTTTTGATAGAAGCTAGCCAATAAAAAAAGTAAATTTTTTTTAAAAACATAAAATTATTTTACAAGATCAAATTCAGCTATTATTTCGTTCAAAAGTCTTAGGCATTCAAGACCATCTTTATTTATGTCAGACTGGACATAAAATTCCTTGAAATTCGGAATCGAAGCGAACATAACTGCTACACACTCATATTTTTCATGATAGACTTCCTTTAAAATAAAACATAATTTTTATTTATTATCCTTTATCTTCTTTAATTTTATTTACATCTTTTTTTCGTTTTGGATCCAAAATAATTCCTACAACATGTTTGGGTAGCATATTTTCCAGCAACAAACGACTCATAGTTGATGTAACCTCTACTTCGTCGATCTCTCGTTGAAATTTGAGTCGCCATAAAAAATTCAACCTTGAATTTAGTTCAACCTTAGAAAAAATTTTCAAAAAATTTTAATTAATTAAATAAAAAACTAATTTAATTACTCTACGGTCAACTATATGTAAAAATATGACATAAAAAATCATCTGAATTAACAATTCAATTTTTAGAAGAGGCTGCACTGAGTGAATAGACTGGCCAAGACATTCATATATTTCCTGTGTATTGAACCCAATTATGTAGATCAGAATTCCAATGAGCATCATGGCAAGTTTTGAATAGAAATACAATTGAATAAATGAGCAACATGATAAAATTGAAAGATTAAAGAGTAGTAGATTCAGTTCAAAAAAGTGATAGCCAAGCTGAGGCGTGATGGCTGTTTTACAAGAAATGCTATAGTCAAATTGGAGCTCTGTCCATGGTTTAAGAACTGATGTTGTTACTGTCTTAAAAGGTCCATCAAATTTTGAATTTATCAAAGTTGAAAATTCGCCATCAATTCCATACCCGGTAGTAGTTGAATGTAACATATTAATTAAACTTAAATCATGACTGATGTGAGTTGGCTTGGTGCTTGCCAAATGATTGGCTGATATTTGCTGATTGCCATATTTAGGAGTCCATACTACGGTCCATGGTAATGCTAGACAAAGCAGAATTGTTGTTACTGAAAAAATATATTGTAAAAATGTTGACTTTGACATTATTGAAAAAGATTTCATGATGTGAGATCCTCTATACTTATTTTTTAAAAATTAAATAAAATTTTAACTCAATTCTATTTAAAGCATACTTTGGACGATTTAATTACTGAAAGTAAAAGTGCAATCAAATAAATTCCAAACCCAATTCCGACAAAGTAATAATAGACATTTGTCCTTAAAATTAAAAATAATGTTATTCTTTGTTATCCATTACTCTTCATTTAAAATCGTCTTTTTATTTTGAATGCTAAAAAAACAGATAGATATTAAAGCCTTGCAGTTTGACTTTCATTTATCATTTATTCTTTAGTAATAAATTATTTTTTGGATTATTCTGAATTTTTTTTTTAAACATTTTTATATTTGATTTTTAAATTTTTAAATTTATAGCATTTTCCAAAATATTGAATCTATATTTGAATGCTTTCTAACATTCCTCTGTAATCAAAATTTTTTTTTATTTGTTAAATTAAAATTTTAAAAAAAGGTTTGGAAAATGAATAAAATTAAATTAAGATTTAATTAGTCTAAAAGATAAGGTCACTTGTTGATTAACGTTCAAATTTTTTCAAATTTTTCCCAAAACTCTTCTCTTCTCCTTGAAATTTTACGTAAAAATATCCAATTTTTTCGAGAATTGTTTAGTTTAGTTTAAATTTTTATTTTTAGGATATTACACAATTTTACGTAAATTATCGTAAAACTTGGTCAAATCCTCGTGATTAATCCTCACTTTTTCTAAACTTTTATTAAAAATTTTGACTTAATATCTTTAAACCTGTTATATATTATTTTGCGCTATTAAAAAAATATTGAAAGGCTGAGAAAATTATCTTATCGATTTTTTAATAGTTTTTTTTACTCGTAAAAATTCGAGTGAAAATTGAATTCAAATTAAATCAAGTTAAATTAATCTTTATCAATTGTTTTTGATTAATGGCTTAATGTTGCTAAAAAAAATCACTAAAGAAATACCAAAAACTCTTCAATAAAAAGATCTTTTAATTTAAAAATTTAACAATACTTTTTTAAATCTGAGATGAACAAAATTAAAGATATTGATAAAAAAATGAGACCGCACATTGATACAAAATATTTGAAATCCTTTAAAGGTTGTTGGCTATAAATTAACTCAATCGATTTAACAATAGATCGATATTTTGTATTTTGAGCCAAGCAAGCTATACAAGCTGAGTTGAGATCGTCTATTGCCATATTTTGGTCACTATGACGTGCTGCATTTACACCATTTATGTTCGAATAAGAAGTGTTGTTTTTAATTTGATTTTTTGAGCTATTATGAGCATTGATTAATGATTGCTTGGAAAAACATGGGAAAATTCGATTTTTTGATGTATTCCTATGTCTTTGACAATAATTTGTTTTGAATCTTAAAGTCACCGGATTGAATTCAAAATTTTGATTAGATCTAAATTTTTAACTTTAAAAAAATTCTAAGTAAAACAAAATTTAATATTTACCTGCATATGCATTTTGAATTTAAAGAACATTTTAAAGGAGATAAGGTATCTTCTAATAGAGTTAAAATAATATTCGATTGCTCGGTTGAGCCATCATGAGATAGTTTTATTTTAGAAGAATTGTTATCAATTGCATTATCATTTAGCCACAATTCTAATTTTGAATATTTCGAACGTTTGACAGAATCATAGCTTAAAAATGGAAAGTTAAATTTAGTTTGTAATTTGATTTTTAATTTAATTTTTGATTTTTTGATTTTTAATTTAATCTCATTTATTTTAATAAATGAATTTCGAATTTGTCTATTTTTTTTAGATTGTAAAAACAAAGATTATTATTATATTATATTTGTTTATCTGTACCGAGCTAATGCTCCGATGATGAGAAAATTTTAATTTTTAAAGATTATATTTTTATAGGTTTGATTTTTGATGGCTAAAAATTGTTTTTGTAACTAAAATTAAAAGCTATTTATTAATAAACAACTTTTTTAATTAAAAAAGCTCTTTTAATTTAAAATACCTTTTTGATATAAGAATTATTTACAAATTTTAATATAATTTTTTCACCAAATTCTAAAATGATTGATTTGGAAAGCAAATCCGATAGCAGTTTAATTTAATGAATGGACACTCAAGCAATTGCTAGATAAAGATAAAGACCAAAAAGAGAGAAAAAGGCGCCAAGTATTTTGAAGTTTAAAAGCTATTTTACTATATATTTTTTTTCAAACAAAAATTTTTTTTTTTACCTTGATAAAGCTTTCATATATTGAAAAAGTCTTTTAAATATAAAAAGTATTTTTATCTTAAAAAAATCGTTTTAAACGCTAAAATTTTTTTTGATATAAATACAAGTAAATTTAGAAAGGTGTTAAATTAGATATAAAAATAAGTAAAGAGTAAATAAATTTCGAGATTTAAACGCAATATTTTTTTTACTTTCTTTTGTGAATTCTTAAAAATAGTTTTCTAGTAAATCCTAAACTTTTTTCATTTTCGAGCATTTTATCATCGAAGTTCATTCAAATACAAAGTCAACCAAAAATATTACCCAGAATTCATAAATTTAACTGAATTGTCAGAATCATCAGGTTTGATTAAATAAGTAACTATGTTTTTTTCTCTTAAAAGACTGTCTCTTTTTTTACCATGACCCTCTTCCATTTTATAATCTCCTGTCAAATTGGCGTAGGTCTCATGAGAAATATGAACCGAGCTAAAAGCAATTGTAAAAATCAAAAAAATTTTTTGATTCAAAGCTTTACCCTGGTATTCCCGCTGATTCCATGTGATTAGCAATTGTAACATCATCTATATAAATGTAATTTTTAATCCATACCAAAATATTTGGAATAAACTAAAAATTTACCACTCCAAACATCATATTGCCATTTTCTCAGACCAAGAACACCACAAAGAACCTTTCCAGTATGAACACCAATCCTCATATCTACATCAACACCGGTAGCATCACGAACTTCGCGAATTATTTCGATCATTTCAAGCCCCATCTTAACGCAATTGTCAGCGTGATTTTGACGCGGAATGGGCAGTCCAGAAACACAATAGTAGCAATCGCCCAATATTTTAATACGCATGCAATCATATTCCTAAAATATTTTTAGACTTCTTTTTTTATTTTTTCAAAATTTAATTTTACTTTAGCTTTTTGATCGAATTTTGCAAAAAGTTTGTTTAAAATATTGACTAGTTCGGGTGGCTCAAATTTATCGGCCAACGGAGTAAAATTGACAATATCAGCATAGAGAATGCTGACATTATTATGAGATTTTATGTGCAAATCATGGAATGCTGATGCTTTATGACGGTTTTTATCCACAACAATTACATTTTTTCCACTCATTTTTCTGTTTGTCTCTAGATCGTTTTTGGAATTTCTTGCCGAATTTTCATGATGATTATTGGGTCCATTTTTAGCTGAGCCGCTTATTCTTCTAGCTGCCAAATCCACAAAAGAGCAGGCCTTAATTATATTTTTCTGGAACAAAGCAAGTATTAGTTTTTTAAGATATTTAATTTCCAAAGCCTACAATTTTTTTTTGACCAGAGTTCAAATCTTCATTTATAACCATGGACTTGAATTGAGCTTGTCGTGTCTTACGCAGCATTTCCGACTTCATTTCAAGTGCTATGTGCGCTGGTAAAACACTCACCATGAGCATTTCCTTTAATAAACATTCTAAAAACTTAATAAATTTTTGAATAGAAATTCACTTGTTGTTGTTTTTCTTTTTCCAGCTTCATTCGTCCATTCAAAAATTTGATTGTGTTTCGATAAGCATCGTCTTGAGATTTACTTGTCAAAATTTGGTGGTAGACTCCAAAAATATTGGTCATAAAATAAACTATGCCATAACAACTAAGCTTTTGTAAGCAAAAAAATTAGATAAAAATTTAACTTAAAAATTTTTTTTATTTTGAAATACTTTTTTAAAAATAATTGTGTACTCAAATTTCGAATTGTACAAGAAATAAGTTAGCAAAAAAATATTTTCAATGCTGATTAAAGATGAGAGTAAAATAGTGTATCGTTTTTTAAGCGGTAATATTGAATAAATTGCAATTATGTTGAGAATAGCAAATGGGCCATATTCGATTGTTGCCAATTGTCTGGTTTTTGAACGAATTAATGGTACAATGTGGTTTAAATTTATCAAGATATAAATTATTAGGCTAAATGAAAGCGGATACTTTTGAAATTTTGATTCATTTCGAGTAAGATAAAATGCAAGAATTAGTGACACTATGCTGACTAGAATAAATGTAATCGATTCTAATATTTGTTGAGTTCTGTCCTAAATTAAAATTTTTTAATTACAAACACTTAAAAGAGTTTTGATAAATTTAAAAAAGCATCATTAGTTTTAAAAAATCTGAGTTAAGAGAAACTACTTTATTAAAGTATTATTACTAACTTATTAGAATCGTTAAGAAATTTTGTTTTTTTTTCAAAAATTCTAAATTTAAATCTGGCATCTAAAATTATTTTTATAAAGGGTAAAAGATAATTTATCGAAGAAATATCAGCAGGAAATTCATTAATTTTAAATTATTTAAGAAAATGTTTACAAAGTATATAATTTTGTTTTATTTGATTTGGAATGAGTTGTTGTCTAACAGTTAAATTAATTTATTTGCTTACTAGTCTTATTTTAAAAGCATATTGAGCTCTTATTTCTTATCTATTATACTCAATATAATAAAAAAAAATATCTGCAATTATAAATTAAATTCCGTTTTAAACATTTAATGTTAAGAAAAAAAAAATTAAGAGAAATAAAAAAAATCGTATTCTAATTTTAAAAATATATTTTAGCCGACATTTTAAAATAAATATAACAAAGTTATCTATACTTGAAAATGTTCTAAAAATATAGTTCCCACAAAATTTCAAATTAGTCTAAAGTTGTTATTTATTCAATTTCATTAGTTTTTGGTCAAATTTTACATACTCTTCATTTTGTTTTTTGTGCAAGGAATTCGTTAAACTAAAAAAAAATTTACTTGAAATTAATTTTAAGTAAATAGCTTTAGTTTAGTAAAAAAGCAGATCAAAATTCTAAGTTTTAAGCTGATTATGCTTAAACTCTTCTTCTTTTGTTTCTTATTTTTCTCATTTCATAAATCTAATGAAAGGATTTATTTAACTTATGTTCAATAAATCATGTCACAATTTTGAATTTCTAAAATAAAGTATACTATAATTTATCTAGATTAACAAAATTCTGTAAAAAAATATTAATTATTGCATATATTTTGGGATTGATAATATAATAAATACCAAAATAAACTAAGTAATTTTAAAATGTAGCATTTAAAAAAAGGATGCATATTAACCCGAAATTTCAATAATCAAACTGTCATATGAAAATGAAGATAATCATCATATGGATTATTAAGCTAAACATATTAACTAATTATTAGTTAAATTATTAATTCAAATTTAACTAATAGTTCTCTTATCTCCACCCCGCACCCGTTCAATTTTTATATGAAAATCATAAAATGTGTACAATATTATCGAAATAAAAAGATAATTATAGAATTTAGAATTATGAATAATTTTGTTTCAAAATTAGAATAAAGCATTATTTAAAATAATTTTTGTTTCAAATTTTCTCAGAAACTAATATTTTAAACTTTAAATCATACAACGCTTTAACATGTTCCCTGAAATCTAAATATAATATTAGCTTTTCTTATTAAATTTTTAAACATCACATTTTAAATCACATCATTCAATATTGCATGATCTAAGCTATCAGAAAGAATAATTAAAATTTCGAAAATTTCCCTATAATAATTTTATATACTCAATCCAAAATTACATTGCCAACTCCAAATTTTTTAAGCTTCTAATAAATGAGATCAAAAGAATGAACATAAAGAAATTGATATTAAGTATACAGAACTAGTCTTTTTTTTTAATTAAAAAATAGAAAGAAATTATAAAAATTACACTTTCTGATACCTAATGATGCATTCTGATAACTTAAATAACTAAATTATTTTATTCGCAATGAAAGACTGATTTCCAGGTTTGCTTTAAAAATTTAAATTCCAATAGAATTCTTCAAAAAAAATTATAATCTTATTAAATACTGTTATTATTTAAAACATTTTTTTTTCTTATAAATAATATATATATTTGTCATTTTCAGATAAAATCTGGAAGAAAAAAGTATTACTGTTTTTCAAAGTAAGTATTTATAATGTTATCTTCTAATGTCTAAATGGAAAATAGCTTTTGTGTAATAATTATTTGATGTAGGTCTTTTTTTTGATTATTCAGGAATCGAGAATCTGCTATTAACACAAATTTTCCATTTGATAATAATACAAAAAAAAAGCTTTTAATGCTATTGATTAATAAAAAAACTAAGATTTATTACAATATTTGAGGATTTTAAACTTTTTTGAATTCATATTTTTTCTTTTCTTTAATTATTTTATAAAAAAAGAAAGAAATTAAAAAAAATTAAATAAAATTTTTCATTTTTCAATAGAATAAAAACAAATTATATTTGCTTTCATTACTTGTCAGATTTTAAAAAGATTATTAAAAGATGCTTTTTAATTCGAGAGCTGTAAAATGGCTAAAAGTTACCGTTTCTGAAAATTGGCTAACTATACACAAAAAAAAATTTTGAACAGGTATCAAAATAAGAAAGGACACAATTAGACTATGCTTCATCCGAGTTTTATAAAAATTATGCATAGATTTGTTCGAAGACGATCTAAATATTTGGCTGCTTTCATCACCTACAACATTTTTTTGACCATTAAGGTAAGAACCATTTTCGTTATTGCCTGAATTTTCACATTTTTTTTCTCGGAACTCTGTTGAGCTTACAAGTTCAGATAAATTCGAATTCGATTGTATACCACTATATGCCAGACTTGACTGATTGTTCAGGACAATAGACTCCTCGAATCCCTTTTGGGAATCATTTTTTCGCATTGACTTAATTGATTCCCGTTTTTTTGCATTACGGTCAGCCATTTTTTTCGAGCTTTGCACCAATCTATAATACAACTAATCTATTCATTTTATGGTGTGCTTTTTTTTTTAATTTTTAATACTCAAAACTTATCTAAATATTTTATATGTTCTTATCTAAAAAAAAATATATAAAAAAAAACATTATTGATTTATGGTTATCGATTTTTGCAATATTTAAAAAAATAGTTTTAATTTTAGATTGTTGTCTAAACAAGATTTTAAACATGTTTTAGTATATTTTAGTGAAAATAGTTTTTAAAATATTTTCTTATTCAGAGAAAGAGCTTTTTGATAATGCTTGAAATAAGTTTGAACAAATTGCTTTTAAATTCTTTGAAATCTCTTTAAAATTTTTAATTTTTTAGTCTAATTAGACAGATAATATTGGAGTCGTCAGAAACAGGGTCAATTTCGGAAAATTTCATTTTTTTACATTAATTAAAAATTGATAAGAAATTTTAAGTATGCAACAAAATAATATCAAACTAAATGCTTTAATTCTAAAAAGTGAGAAAAAAATTTGTGAATTTTTAATTTTATTTTCTTGTAAATTTGTCTATCGCTTTAAACTAGGCAATTTTTTTTGCTAACATTAAGCTACTGTTGAAAATTTTCTATTTGAAAAACAAACATGGATTCATTAGTTGGCAGACTCTCATTTCGTATCAAAAGTCTTAATGATTAAGCTAAACCGCATCGTGAAAAATAATCTTGCTGATTTAATCAAAAATAAATTCAATTTTTTTGACTAACCATTGCCTAAAATTAATCTATTTTGTAAGATTTTCTGATAAAAACATTTTTTGCTTAGCAACACGTTCTTTAGAAAACATTCAATTGGTTTAAGAACCCTTAAAATAATATAAGATTGTTAAATTAACCATTTAAAGTTGCTTTTTTCTTTCAAATTAAAGATGTAATTGAAATTCAAAAGAAAAACTGAAAGAAAATTGGTGTAAATTGATTATTTTTTTCTATATATTTAGTGATTAATTTTCTTTCAAAACTTGTAAGAGCTATTTTTAAAAAATTAATTTTTTTAATTGCCATTTACTGTTTACAAGTTTAGCGCAAAGTTAATCTATTATGCCTTAAATAATCTTCAAATTTTATTTATACTGGATTTTTCGATTAAATTCAGTATTAATCAAAAATTTTAAGTTAACTGAACAAACTTCATCAAGTTTTCTTTCGATTTTTACAAATAATCTTTCTGATTAGAATTTCCAAAAAAACATCCAGCGTTTTAAAACAATAAAACAAAATTTCTTGCTGGTTTTTACAAAAAAGCTTTTAAAAACATCATATAGGACTTAAAAACGCTAATATTACAAATTTAATAATTCAACATTCAGTTTATAATAATAATAGGGGGTTAGAAAAATTCATTTCGATTTTAAGTAATATAACTATTTTTGGTATTGTTATTATTATTTATTATCAATTTACGTCAATTCTGGTGATAATAAAACTAGTAATTTAGTAAAAAATAACATCAATATTAATTTTAAGTGTAAAATTGTACTTTTTGATAATAATTATTTTTTTTTTGTTAAGAAATATCTAATTCACTATTTTTTTTTATTATTTACAATAAATATTGACTTAAATTACATAAAGCTTTCTCAATTAAAATAAACTTTAACCTTTAACTAAAACTAGCAACTTTTATTCAAATTTAATTCATAAAAACACTAATTAAAAGATAATTTTTATTAATTGCTAAGAAAAGAGATTTTTTTTCAATAAATTTAGTTTTTAAATGACGAACTGATGCAAAAAAATCAAAAAACACTTTTGAATAGAATGTCTTTGTAAAATAATATTATAATTATTCGTGCTAAGGAAATATTAAACTAAAAAAATTTAAATTTTTACTTAATAATCCGACAAACTAATTAGCCTTCAAAAAATAACAAAAAGTAACATTAATTTTAAATATAATTTTTAAAAATTCATTATTTTCAAAAAAAAAATATAAAATTACAGCTTCATTAAAAAAAGTTTGTTTTTCTTTGAAAGATTTTTGATCTACCTTATAAATTCATAGACTTATAACAAAAAATAATCTGCTGTTTAAATAATATCTCGAATTAAATATTCAAAGATGATTTTTACATTTTATCTACCATTCATCGATTTTACCATCGTTATATTAGCTATTTGGCTTTCAAACTTTAACGCAACAAATTAAAGCCTAAAAATATTTTTTATAAACGAGGAAATTTGCTGAAAGCTAGATATGGCTAAAATGAAGAGGAGCTTAAAAAAATAAAAAGGATTCAAATTGAGAATTAAAACTTAAGCTTTTGTAAAAATTACCTTAAAAATTTTCATTTAAAAATGTAAGAATTAAAACTTAAATGAATTGATTGAAAAAAAATTGATTATTTACTTAACTGAATAAAAAGAATAGATGCAAGTTCTTAAAACATGGAGAAATTTTCTAAAATAAAATACGAATTTTGATGAATTTTCTAATAAAAATAAAAATTTTTTAGCCTATTATAATTTTGATCTAAAGAAAATCCATTTTTTTAAAGATTGCTAAAATTTTTCATTAAAATTCAAAATAAACTCCGAAATATTTTTGAGAAATTAAATAAGAGAAATAAGCCGATAATTTTAAAAAAATGTATAATTTTCTATTAGTTTTAGGTAAAATTTTAAGCTATTCGCTTCTTTGAATTTAATTTAATAACAGATCAATCTTCAAAAAAATGTACTGTTTTGTAATAATTAAAAAAATTATCTAGTTGATAGTGTTTTGAGTCAAAAAAAAATTCAATTAATATCATTATGCTAGATTACTTGAAATGTGGAAATAGAACAAATGGAATTTTTTCTGCCTAAAAAGGAAGCAAAATAAAATAGTGAATAAAACTAAATTGTTTCTGCAAAAAAGGAATAAAAGTTTTTTGCTTGTAAAATTTTTAGATTGAATCTATATAAAAATCAAGCTTTTGTTTAAATAATTAACGATATTGCATTTTAAAAATAAACTGGTTGTTGGAAATGGGAAAATTTGTAAACATTACTGATAAAATTCTAATTTCAGGAACATCATAACTAAAAAAACTGCTTTATTAAATAATTTAAGTCAATAAAACATTAGACTTGTTATCTAATACGAGTATTTTAATTCGTTCCATTTTCTTTTAGAAATTTTGTTTATAGATAAAGATTAATTTCAACTTCATAGAGCTTAGAAAAATATGGTATCGGATAATTTTAAAATCGATCATTTAAGTTTTGCTGATTTTGACAAGTTAACAGATAATCCTAAATATTTTGAGATTTAATATTATTTATAAGCGGAAGTTTTTTCCTTTTTAAATAAAACTTCATTTTTATTTGATGTTCTTAGAAGCTTGCTTTTTTATTTACATATACAAATTTATAATTTAAAAAGAATGAAATCAAAATGTAGCTAAAGCTCCAAAAGTACGAACTTGAAAATCCTTTGAGATAAAAATTAAACTATTATAGAATTTAAATATCAAATATCTATTGAATTGTCTAATTGACTTCAAAAATCTAGGACTAGCTGAATGGAAAAAATATTTAGTGTTCTTAGCAATAAATGTTTTAGCGTATTATTAAATAATTAATTACTAACTAATTTGAAATAATTGAGAAATTTAATTTCAAACATTTTTCTAATACGAATTTTTTCAAAAATCATTTCACAAATATTGATAAACAATTAAACTTAAATTTTGAAAAAAAAATATTATTTAACAGTCAATTTAGTTACTATGATTACATTTCGAAAATATTAATAATTAATATATCAAAAATAGATTTAAAATAAATGATGCATACAAATCTATAAATTCGATTTGATTAGTTTAAACGGAAATAGAAAAAATAGTCTGATTAAAATGTTTCCGGCATTGTAAACTCCCAAACACTATAGCCTAAAATTCTTCAATTATTTGATTAGTTAATTTTTTCCAATGAATAAACACCTAATTCTATGCTGAATCATAAAAAATGTCAATTTGATTTTTATAATTTCTATACAAAAGACCCTAAATTTTCCTTTTTATCTAATCTCATTTATAACATTAGGAAATTCAAGTTCTCTTTTTTGTTTTTGTTGGTTTATTAGCTCAATTCATTCTTTATTGATAATTTTAATAAATTTTATTTTTTGCTCTTTTGTAAACAATCTAAATAAATTATAATTAATTACAAAAAAATTGAATTTTAAAAAGCACAGTTTATAAAATCAACTTTAACTCAAAATATTATTTCCTCTTTTATCATCATTTAACAATTTACATTTCTTTCATACCTTATCTACTTTAAAATAAATTAAGTCCCGTGTTGAAATTTAGCCATAATTTTGTTTGATTTATGTCTAAATCGGTTCTTTAACCAACTTTGAAAGCCTTACGTTATATAATCCTAATTAAAAATAAACATAGATAATATTTCTAGTCAGGAATCAATCTTTCATAAACTCAGAGCTTAAGTTTAATAGCTTTTTATATAAAATAATCAATATTTTTATGGTATCATAAAAATATTTCATCAAACCTTTTTGTTTTTGAGTTTAGATTCTTCTAGTTAGAATACGAGATCTCAAGTATTTATTCTTAATTTATCTCATTAAACCAGTGCCATACTTTCAATTGGAAAAATACATTTGCCGGATTTAAAGACACATTAATTTCAAATGCCAAATCTTTTGATATTTGGATCATGTTGTATAATAAAACGGCTGAATAGATCATTTAAAAATACTTTCCATCAAAACTTTCATTTTACCTTCAAAATTCTATCCAAGCCTTAAGTATTGTATCACTTAGTTGAATTTTATTGAGCAAATAAACTTAAAAGAAATTATATACGCTTTATTATCCTTTTTTTAAATCACGAAATATAAATTAATAAAAAATAAATTTAGCTATTAAGTCAATAAACAATTGTGCCTTTGCGCAATTGAGGAAACAATGTTAATTAGTTTATTAATAATATTTTTCAATACAAAACAGACTATTTTAAGCATCAAATTAGTTTGAAAGTGAATAATATGCAAAGCAATCTAATCTGACTTTTTTTTCAGCTGAAAAGTAAATCCGATTTTAAACTAAGAAATAATTAAAATTTTATTTTATGATATGGCTTTCTTCTGAATTCACAAAAATTCGAAACTGTTTTTTTTTTCATATTTTAAAAAAAATTTTGAAAATATTTCTGGTCAGATCGGAATGCTATTTAGCTTTTCTTTCAGCTTCAAATAAGTTTAAATAATTGACCAAATTTAAATTAAATTTAACATAAACATACAAATCTCAAAAATTAATGAAAAAAAATATCCTTCGAATTTTGCCTTGAATACTAAGAAAAACCTTGTTAATTATAAGTTCACTTCAATAATCAAAATCTAAACGAACATAATTTAATTCGGAAATTTATAGGTATACTGGGAAGAAAATTACCGAGTCTGAGATTAATGAATTTAGAAATTTCAATTAAAATAACTATTCGATTATTTGTCATTCAATATTTTGATTTATCATTAAAAATTTTCAAAATTTAAATAAAATTGGATTAAATTTTTGTTGATTCGTTTTTTTTGATTTTTTTAATAAAATTTTAGCAATAAAAAAAACAATTCGCTTTAAAAATTCTCTTACATTTAACATTAACTAAAACTTAATAAATTCTATACTTTAAATTAATAAAAATTTCAAAATAATTTTCAAAGCAAATTCAAGACAATTTATCAAATTGTAACTGGCTTTGCTTTGAAAAAAATAAAATTTGATCTCAAATTATTTATTTCTGCTTATTTTAATAGAAATATCCATCAAAAATCATTTCTTCTTACAAAATCCTAATTCTTGTTGTTTCTATTTAGCACTTAAATGAAGCTGGTTTAAATTATTTTTTTACAAATAAAAAATTATGTTTTAAAAAAAATACTAATTAAAAATTTCCCGGAATTCAATAGGATTTTATGCAAAATTTTTTTTTGTTTTCTTTTTAATGTCAGGTAAGTATAATAATAATAATAGAAAATTAGTTTTTACATTTGTCATTTTTACCGTCTAGGTGCTATAATCAGTTTTATTTCCTAAAAAATAATGAAATAATTATATCTTTTCTTCAAAAAATATATTTCGTTTTACATTCGTAAAGACTGTTAACTTTTTTGCACAAAACTAATAAACTACAATTTAATTTGCATACAAAAGCTTTATATCCTCATTTTGGCTATATCTAGATAGTTATAAATCAACTTAAAAACTAACCTAGATACTATGTGCAGTTTGATTTTTCATTTACCTCATAATTCAAATAAACTAAAGGGTTTAAATAAATGGGAAGATATAAAAAAATATAGACAATTATTCAAAGATTCATTTAGGTTTGTTTGAGTTTTTCACAATATTTTTTCAATCAATAATTACACTTTGATCTTCAAGAAATTTTATTAACAAAATATATAATCAAGTCGGCAAAAAAACATACATAAAAACAAATGGCATGATTTTTTTTTCTTTTTGACATTTTTAAATAATACTTTAAGTACAACAGGCCAAAAAAGAACTGATTTTATTAATAAAAATCAAACAGGATATTTTTTTATTTTTTGATCTATTTTTTAATTAAAATAATAGTTAGGGGAGGACTGCGGGCAGTTTGGAATGGTAATTAGCCTCCTTTTTAGCCCCGTGTTAAGTCATTTTGACAAAAAAATAAAAGTGAACGAAATTTTGAAACTGTTACAAGACAAACAAATGAAAAATTTGGAGAATCAGTTGAGAAATAAAATTTAATTAAAAAAGAAAAAATTCACGAATCTTTTTTTTGACGACTTAATAACATATTTTTCTAAAAATTTTTTTTATGGATTAAAGTGTAATTATTGGTTTTGGCAAAAAAATTTTTTCAAATTATTTTTTAGTGAGAATATAGTTTTAACAAAATAATTAGAATTAAATAATTAGTTTTAAAAATTATTCGAAAATACTGAAAACTGAAATTTTCATAACATTATTATTTAAAAAATTTTTTTTGTTATAAAAAAATAATCATTTTATTCTAACAAACGACCAAGTCTTATAAATAAATAATTTTTTTTGGACAAAAAACTCAACAAAACTTTATTCAAAATCAAAATAGTCTATGGCTTGTTCATTTTTTTTTTCTCTTTCCTTATTTTCGTTAGTCTCTTCTTTCTCGTCCACCAAAGCATAAAATGCTTTCGAAACAGCTATAGGTTCATTTTCAGCTACCAAACTTTTCATATTGGAACTAAGGGGATTCGAGATTTTTTTGTTCAGTTGTTTGATAGCAATCTTTGGCATGTTGGTTTGCTTGGACTTGAGGTCTATACTTTTGGAGAGTAATAACGAGGGAACAAAGCATTTTTCTTTATTTCCATAAAGAGTGACTGTGCGATACGGCTCTGGATCCTCTGATACCGTCTCTATTCCATAATAAGTTGCCAACTCATGAACAAACCTTCTTTCGTTGGACTTCAATATGGGCAAATAGGCCACTTTTTTTGTCTTAAAAAGCCTACACTCATTTACCAGAGATGCAAATTTTTGCTCAATACTGAACACAAAATCTGGCTCTTCTCTGGCAAAACTTTTCAAAAACTCGTCATAAATAGGTTGAGGTCTACTCTGAGCTTCGACTTTGAGCGCCTCGCCAATAGCGCGATTTCTCTCCGCCAAAAAACAATCTTCATCACAATCTATTTTGTATCTTTTTTTCATAGTTTCTTCTTTATTAAATGTGGAAACGTCAATGCTTCGATTGGAGAGCATTTCTTTGAGCTGAGAAGCAATGTTCTCGAAAACAACTGTGGACTCACCGTACATTTTTTGCATGCACTTAACTTGCTTAGTTTTCAGGCCACATTTGCATTTGGCTGTGATCAGCTCCTGGCAAACAGTGTCAGGACAAGACGTGTCTCCGTGACACACCGATTTGCACGGATGTTCACAATGAGGTCTTTGTTTGAGACATGGCTGTGTGCAAACTTGATGCTCTTCATCAACACACTCACCTTTATGGCATGTTCTTATGCAAGTGTGCAAACAATTGGGCAATTGCTTGCCGCAAGGCTTTCCGCAACTCACGTCTTTTAGGTGACATGGTATGTTGTGTCGAACCTCGTGATTTCCCATGCACATTTTAGAAGTAAGAAAAGAACAAGGTGGACAGTTAGCTTCAAAGTGGCAGCTGTGAGTTACGGGGTGATCGCAGGAATGAGCTCGTGTGCACGGATGGGCACATTCCAGAGGCTTTGTTCCGCATCTAATTGGAGGATACTGGATCGTGTTGCCACATTCGCATATTCTCTCTTCAAAACTTGCCACTAAACATCGCTTACACGGTCCCCGATGGCATAAATCTTCACATTTGTGCAAGCCACAGTTCAGCAATCTATTGCATATTTGCATACAGATGTGATCCTTGTCATTACAGCACAACTCATTGCATTGGTGCTTGCCACATGATTTCTTCTTTTGGCATCGTCTATTGCACAATTGAGCTTCGTTTGCTTGGCTACATGCTACCGGAAAAGTCTGCTTGCCGCATTTGCACTTTACTTGAACAATTTTTTCACACGGAGCACATTCGCCCACATGACACTTGCTTTCACAAACATGAACTTCATTTGCATGACTAGAATTGCATGGTAGAATTTTGGAGCATTGTTTGTCGCATGTTGGCACTGGATCTGTGCATTGTGTGCGTATAATTTTTTGGCTGATTAACAAGAATTTTACTTGAGTTTTGGCGCATGGACAATGGGTAAGCTTGGATGGCATGAGCGCACACGACTGACACTCGCCTTCATGACACTTTTCTTGGCATCTATGCTTTTTGCAGTCCAGTAGCCTGTCGCAAATTCGATCACAGTTGAACATTAAGTCTTTGGACTGTTTGTGCTCAATAGAACCACATTTTACAATTTTTTTGTCCTGATGAGAATGGCATGTTATCTCCACATCGAGGTCACACGGTCCACATGTTCCTGAGTGGCAAATTTTTTCGCATTTATGCACCAAACAATTGAGAACTTGAGCGCATTGTTCATCACACTGTGGCACTTTGCTTGAGCTGCATTTTACTTGGAATTTGGCACGACCACAATTGCATGTGCGGTTCACTAGGGCCTCACACGGATGGCAAGGTCCCGGGTGACATATGTCAGTGCATTTATGTTTGCATTCCAGGCCTTCTAGTTGACCAGACGTGCCCAGAGATTTGGCGCACACTTCATTGCAGCTGTGCGGAATCAGCTTCAATTGGTAAAATGGACGATTTTCCTTTTCAGGATTAGTTTTTTTTCCACAAAAACAAACATATTTGTTCGGCACTGAGTCGAATACTGTTTGACAGCCAGGACAACGCCACTTTGGACTATTTTCAGCAATCTTGGCAGCCGGCGACAAGGCCCATTTTTTAATACAACTCAAATGAAATATGTGAAAACAACATTGACAGCTCCAAATTTGCTTATCGTTTCTAATTACTGAATAACAAACCATGCATTCGCACTTGTTTTTTTTCAATTGATCAATAAGCATTTCGCTGCGCGATAAATTGGCAAATTTGTCTTTAGTTGGTGCTTTGGTAGTCGGCTCTTTGGAATTGTTATCTTTGGCATCAATTGGTTTTTTAGCTCGTTGTTTATTTCGCTTTGAATCATTTTTTTCTACATTTATTTCACTTGCTTGGTTTGATGGCTGTTCTTTGTTATCAGTGTTGGTCTTTTTCGGCTTATGCCAAGAACTATGAGGTCTAAAATTTGTATTTCTATTCTGGTAAAAATTCCGATTAGATGAATGACCATTGGAATTATGCTCTGCTTGACCATAAAAGTCATAGTGGTTTGTTTGACTATTGGAATAATTTGAGTAGCCAAAGCCTTCCTGATAATTTTGGTAAGAGTCATAATTTGAATTATTAAAAGGGCGATTAAAATGTCTAGGGTTTCTAAAGGGTTGCTTATTTCGCCTATGGTTATTTGAACGATTTTGGGACTCGTTTGCATTTAGATTATTAGGGTCTATTACGCCTGTTTCGGTCATTGTTTATTTTCAAGTAAATTTAAGTGTGTATCTATGAATATACTTCAGATCTAAGAAGTAATATTTTTAAATAAAAATTGAATTATAATGCTCTATTATCTATTTGTATTTATACTCAAAAAGGAAAATAAAGAAAATCGTTCAAAAATTGTGTAATATGAAATTGGTTTTATTTTAGATTTCATTTTGTTGAGAAATTAGGAAATAAAAGCACCTTCCAAAATATTAAAATTTCTATCTTAAATTCTAATTTATGATTTTTTTTCTTGATTACAAGTTGAGTCAAATCCAACTAAAATTTATCTTTGGCAAGCTTTTTTAGTAATTGTATGATTATTTATTTATTTATTTATTTAATACTCATGCTGAGGCCGTTAATCGACCACTTTATCAGAGTCGTGTAAAAAAGCGACTCTGTCAACAAATTATTTAAGTTAATAACAGAATAAAAGTATAAAACTTTTTACAAAATTGTTGTTTAGAGTTCAAAAAAATAATAAAAAAATAATTTCTAAGAAAAATTAATTAAAAATTTAACAAAAAAAGAGAAAAAAAGTTATCTAATTAAGATATAAAAAAGAGAGAAAAAAAAATTGATTCTCCTCGAGGTGCATTTATTGAACCACATAGTAATCTATTTGTATAGCTCGTTATCAAACCGTAGAAGATTAAAAATAAGTTGGTTATTACCATCGTGTTTCTTAAAAATATTGTTTAGCTCATTAAACACTACATTGTTTTTTTTGCTTGTTTTATGTTCCATTTCGTGAACAACTCTGTAGGTTTTGCATTTTTCGCTCATTTCTTTATCGGTCCCATTATCTATTTCATTCAGGATCGCAAGTATTTTGCTTATATAGTCACCATCTTGATTCTCCACTAAAAGTTGTTTGATTATGTTTCTAGTGTAGCCATTCTTTAATAATCGTTCAAAAAAGTCAACTTGAATCTGTTTCAGTCTACTTGTTGTACCAACTAAGTTGTTAATTTGCTTCAAATTGCTCATTCTGCAGCGTTTAGGAATGTTGTATATTGACCGAAGCCTTTTGTTTTCAAAACGCTCAATTTGATTTATGTTGGTTTTTTTCAACTCGACCAACTCAGCACCATAATTTAATACTGGCATTATATATGTTTTATACAATTGTCCCTTCAAAAATGCATCAGTGTTTTCAGTTAAGATCTCAAGACTTTTTAATTTTGATAGATGTATCTGAGCGGCTTTTTTTTCGCTTTATTAAATGATCCTTATCGTTATTGTCCTCGTTTACCTCTACGCCTAAATACTTTAAGACACTAACTTGTTGAATCTCTTGTCCATCTAAAATAAGTTTATCTTGTTTATCAGTGGTATGATTAATGAACAATGTGACAGTCAATTTTTTTGAGTTTCATAAATTTTTTTCCTTATTAAACAAGAAGTTATACCTGCGTTGTTGTCTTGTAGTAAATTTAATTTTGATGGTAATTATCTTTCTATTGGTTCCCTTATAAGTTTACTATCTATTTCGATGTTATCCATAATTTTTTAATTTAAGTTTTTTTATAAATTTTTTTAAATGTTGAATCCTGAATCTTGTCTCCTCTCAACAAGAGTTATTAACCCATAGTTTTAAAGGAAGTTCTCTTAACTAAAATTTATTGAAAGATCTCATTTTAATATAAATTAAATTGACGTAAAAATATACTACTTAAAATATATAACGTAAATATAGATTAAACTTGTTAAAATTACGATCCAATATATTCGAGTGCTTATTTAATCGGAATACTAAGATTCTTTTTGCTTAAGGACAAAAAATCAGGCCAGCAAATTATAAATTGAAGTATTGATAGAAAAAAGATTTTTTGGGTAATCATTTATTAACTTGTTTTCGTACTTATTTATATATTAAGTTTCTCATCGTTATTAAATAAATTCGTAAGATTTTACATTTTGGATTTTTTTACTAAGAGAATTTGAATATCAAAATTTTTAGGAATTAAAAAATATTTATAATGCTTAAGTTTTTTTCTGATGAAGTGTCATAATAACAATTAGGAAAATTAAATTTTAAATTGACAAAAAACCAAAAAAAATATTTTACTGTAAACAGTTGCATTTAATTGTTTAGCTTTATTTTAGAATAATTGAGCATGTGTTGCCTGGATCCCAGGGTCCCAGATATGCCGAAACAAAAGTTATTGCTTAAGGAAAAGTATTTTTTATTTATTTATTTAGAAAAGAGAAATTAGAAAAATACAAAATATTAAATATAAGAAAACAATTTAGTAAAAAAAACTATCTTTAAGTGGTAAAAATTATAAAAATTTGAGCATTCAAAATTTAATTCCTTATTAAATTCCTTTTCGTTAGAATAAATTTGAAATTCTGAGAGTCTGTCTTCTGAAAATGATTTTTTATATAAAATAAATTAAATATTCGGGATAGCATTGATTATCATGATAGCCAACAAAAATTGATCTTCCTTGATCACATGTCGAATCATATGGTATAAGTGTATTTGGCTGGGTTGGTGGTACCTTCATTTGTGAATTTCCCAGACAACTTTGACCAACTATTACTTTTGCTTGAATCATGCATTTTTGGCTATGGTTACCTCTCGAGCTATAATTTAATGAATAAGATGAATTTACTGCAAAATAGACACCCTGACCGAACGCAACTCCATTTAATCCACAAAAACTTCTGTTAAATCCGAAACGGCAGATTTTTAGTAAAGAATCTTCATTAGATCCATGAAATAGAGACATTTCGTTTGGATTTTTTTTCTCGTTGATAAATCTTTCTTTGAAAATATGAAACTGTTTGAACAAGTATTTATTTTGAACTCTCTGAATCTTTTTTTTATTGGTGATTTTAAAATCAAATTCTGACATAAAAATTTCAATAAAATAAAATTTACTTTTGATATTGTCACAGAATTATTTTGTAATTTTGATTTGAAATGATTATTAACATTTTGAAATTCCTGGGAATCTTTTTTTAGATCTATAAGATCAAAGTCACTGCCTGAGTTTACCGCAATCCAATTAGATGGTAAATCAATAGAGTCTTTACCCACTTAAATAAATTATGATATAATATTTCTGAAGCTAAAATAGGATATTTTTTACATTTGGTGATATTTATTCTTCGCACGTTTATTCTTGTTTGATTTATTAAATAAACCATTGGGTCCATATTGAAAAAGATGGTTCCGATTTGATTGTTTTCATTTTCAAAATTGACCTCAAATAAAGAAATTTAAATTTTAAAAAATTTATTTTTATTATTAAATTAAATATAAAAAATACTTGAGATTCTTTTTTTAAATAATTAGATTCAATCAAGCTATTAAGATAGACTGAAAAACTTTTCCAATCATTCGAGCTACTAAAAAATTGCCATAAAATATCGGTTGACACTTTCATTTGTTCTATCATTGATGAGAAATGGCCAGCCATTTTATTATTAATTAACAGAGCTAATTCAGCTTTTGCGGACCAAACAATATTTTTACATCCAAACAATATTAAACTCTTGTTTTCGTAAACTATTTCAATATCAGGAAATTTACCAAACAATTCTTCAAGCTAAAAAAGATGCGAAATTATAAGTAAATTTTTATGAAAAAAAAATCTTTACATCCTTGACAGTAAGTGATGTAATATTTTTCATATTTGTCTCGTTCAAATTTTCTCTTTGAAATTCATCTGAAATAAGGACGTTTATTTGGGAAATAGCTGCATTATATTCAGTGCTCGATTTGAAATAAATTGTAAATTCTTTAAAAAAATCAAAAACAGATTTTTAGAATTAATCGATGTTTAAAAAATGAAAATTCGATTTTACTTCCATTTGCTTTCAAATTTGAGAATGATATTTTGTGATCTAAATCTTCGAGTTTCTGTTCTTCAGATTGCACATTTTTCAAATGCAGTTTTTCAAAAGATAAAAATTCATTTTCAAAAATCTTAAAAGAAACGTTTTTACAATAAACAAATTAAACATTAAATTTTAAATTTATTAAATTGATGCTTATTCAGGAAAGTTAAATGAAAAAATTAATCAAATTAAAATTAAAAATTAAATTTTTTTTATTTTGTATTTACCTTAATTAATTCGGTATCCTTTTCATGCAACACAATATTTACATTTAAACTATTTTTGTCCAATTTCAAAAAATCTGTAGTGCACTCAATCATTTGTTTCGAAACTAAATTGGATGGATAACCAAATCCACCTGCCCCCAATGCTGGAAGAGAAATACTAGTTAAACCATTTAATCTTAATTCGATGAAACTGATATTGATAATACTTTCAATAGCCTTAGAAATTTTTTTTTAAATAAATTATATACTAAATTTAAAACATAAAAAAATTAGATAAATGATTGATTCAGTACTTGAAAAGCATGTTTTTCGCTTTCAAAATTTGATAATGCACCATGAAAAAGATATTTCACCCCGGTGATATTCCCGGCCTTGGTTATTGCTATCGAATTGTTATTTATACCATTAGGATATTTATTTTTCGCCTCATCAATCACTGAATTACCTGCTGCTTGAATTAGCAATTTTGAAAGCACACCAGAGCCTAAATTCAATGATTTAGAATTGGTGCTCACAATCACATCAGTCTTGAAATTTTTTAAGTTTATTTAAAACCTCAATTAAACTTGGTGTTTTTTTTACTTTTGTTTTAGTTATGCATCCAACCTCAAGTTTCAAAACAGAATTTCCAATTTTTAAAACTGTTAATACTTTATTTTGATTGCCTGACAGTACTGAAAAGTGAGAGTTAAAATAGCTCATTAAATAAGCTTTAGAAACATTTTTATTTAAAATTACATTTTTTATCATTAATTTGAATATTTTCTGCTTGGATGTCAAAATTTTCGACTTCTTCCTGTATAATTGCGCTGCATTCAATGACTGTTTTGGTTTGATCTAAAAAAACACAAAAATAAAATTTTTATTATATTTTAAATTTCTACATTTTTTTTGTTAACAAATTAATCATACCTTGAATATTCTTGATTGCATTCTGAATTCCAATTTTTTTATCGTTCAGCAATTTATCAAAGCTTGGTAAAAATTCGGAAAAAATAACACCTTTTTGTCGCATGCTCATTAAACTTTTGATTTCACGTTCAATAATTTGATTTAAATTTTTTGAATGATTTTTGACCACTATTTTTGAGTTTAATCCATCCAGATCACAAATCACATCAATTTTGACTTCATACTTTATTTCTATATTCTTTATTTCATCACTTGATGTAAGCTTAATAAACTCAGCCTTTATTTAAACATATAATAATTTAGAAAGCAATACAAAATAATAAATAAAAAATGATCTACATTAATTAAATCAAGAGGTATTTCAAAAGTGTTCTTCTCATTATTTGCCAAAAAAGTTTCGATTTTTAGTTTGTTGGCTTGAACATAATCTTTTTTTCCACAAATCATAATAAAATTTTGATTGTTTAAACCTGCATACATTGTCATCCAAAAATTTGAACTCATGATTTCAGGCGGAAAATTATTTCGTTCAAACATTTTCCATTTTTCGCTAATAAGCACATCAGAATAATTGGTAACATTTATTTCTTCAAGATACAAGTTCTCTTTGATAAATTTAGAAGCTTGGTCGAAAACCGAGTCATTTGGACACTCTAATTCTTCCAAATTATGTACATAGCTGACATAAAAACCAGGCAAATTTGGACCATCAATTAATTTAACTTCGACTGTAAAAATTTTATCAACCAAAGACAAAAGCAAGTCTTCGGTTATTTGTGGCAAGGTTTTACATTTAAAAAAATTCATACTCATTCCATCAATTTTTTTGATTTGAATGCTGTTCGATATTTTGTTTACCAACTCAATAGATTTATTTACATTAATTGCGGTACCAGTAATGGATAAAATAAAATCTCTATCAATTGAATAATCTTCAAGGGAATATTTTATTTTTATTCTTTCAATATAACTAAAGTAAAGGCTCTTGTAACTAACATTTGAAATTTGTGTCAGTTTAATTGACTTTATTGTAATAGATTCTTTAATAAAGCTGTTCAAAAAATTAAAAAATTTGAATGCAATCGATTTATTTCTTTTATTTTTCATATCTTCTTCTTTATTCGTGTGGCAATCGGTAAGTTCATTTAATCGAGGACACTCTTTTTTTAATTTACTGTAATGAATCTTTTTGATCATAAAATAAAATTTTGACTCTTTTGCATCATCATAATAATCAATGAGAATTAGAATTTTTAACTCTTCAAATTTTTTTTTAATCAAATATATCAGTTCTAACATTTTGATGTCATAAGTCAAACTTTTAGTCTCAAAGGTTCTAAAAAACTTTCTTAAAAAATTATCAACTTCTTTCTTCCAGTCAGCTAAGTTTTTTTGTGGATTATCACAAGCAATTACTCTGAAAAATTCAGAGTCAACTGAGATTGAGCAATTAAAATTTTTGATTTCTTCAAGTAATTCATTTTTCCAAAGCACATTTTGTTCGTTAAGAACCATTTTTAAAAAAATGTTGCTTTTCAAATCTTTCTGAAGATAATATGTCATTTTTTGATCATTTTTCAAAGACTGCTGATTTTTAAACAAATCTTCATCATAGCTTGTATCGTTAATGATTGTGCTGGATAAATTCTTCTTAACAAATTTAGAATTGTTTTCCAGTTCTGTTGGATCTAATAAAAAATAATAGTTTGTTTTAATTAAAATTTAGCATAAAAATTTTTTTGCATTTAAATAATTTTTTTCTGTTTTTTGTTTTTATCTGTTAATTGATTTGGGGGAAAAATATGTAATGCTCTAAGTTTTTCTTAAATGTTAACTAGTATCTTAAAAATTATTTTTTGGTATCATAAATAATCAGAGTTGTTTAAAAGTCCCAAAAAAAAGTCCAAGTCCAGACTTTTTTTTTAATTTGCTAGATTTGGCTTAAAATCAAAAAATTTATATACTTTTGGGTTGTCTAATGCAATATATTTGCCATTCACAGAATTTTCTTTCAATTTTAGCATAAACTTCTTCTTCAGTATTCAAAATTTTAAAGCCTGGACTTGGACTTTTGAATGAAAATTAAAAAAAAAAGTCTTGACTTGGACTTTTTTTTTGAAAAAAAAAAATTTAAAGTATTTGGTCGGACTTTTGAAAAAAACAATTAAAAAAATAGTCTTGACTTGGACTTGACTTGAGACTTGTGACTTTTAAACAACTCTTAAAATAATTTTGAATTAATTTATTCACTGTTGTTATTTAAATTATCATTTTTTTTTATTTTTAATGATCAGTATTTTAACTACGATAGTTTGGTAAAAAATAATTTTTATCAGTAAGTAATTTTATTTTTATTATTGGTAATAATCAAAAAATTGAAATGTTGGTTTCCCTTTTTAAAATTATTGATTAAAATATAGACCTAATAAAAACTTAATTTATGAAACATCATTTTATTTCTAAAAATAAAAGAAATGTTAAGTGAAATTTTGGTTTCATTTTTGTTAATAAAAAAAGTATAGTTTTATGAAAAGTAAAAGACCAAATAAAATCACAAGAGATCTTATTGTTTAGTAAATGATTTTTTCATGCCTTTCTAATTTTTTTTGAAAAAAAAATAAAGAACATGTGGTGAATCTTTTCGTTTTAAATTGAAAATTTTTTTACAATTATGATAAAGCATGAAAAATTGCGATGCTTCAAATTTATTATTTAAAAATAAATAATTGTGAGTTACTTTTGCAATCTTATTATGTTGAAATTAAATAAATTAAAGTAAGCATAGGATATTTAGTTTCTATTGTTTAAAAACAAAAATCTTTAAATTAATTTATTTTTTTATACCAAAAAATAAAATAACATTTAAAAAAAATGATGAATTTTTAAATATTTAAAATATAGTATATTTGAATTTTTACTTAAAAATATTATACAGTCTGTTAAAATATATTCAAAATCAATTTAAAAACATAGTGCTCCAGATTTTTTAAGTAGTTGAATGGCATTTTTAATGAAGAATAAGTTCCGTTTTTGAACTAAAGCAATTTTCTTTTAAATAAAGCATGAAATGTTTCAAAAAAATCAAAGTCTTTATCTATAAATTTAAAAAGCCCAAGCATTATCGGATGATCTTTAATAAAAATCAAAAGGCGTAATGTGAATGTTTTCAAGGAATACCATTTAAAATACCAAACTAAATGATAGTATTAAGAATAAAAATTTTATTAAAAATAAGAAATTTCCTTTTTATATCTTTTTTAATATTAGAGACATTAAAATGTAAGAGTATATTGGTTATTTTTTTTCTAATGAATATTATATTCAATTTAGGAAACAAGTGTATTAAATAAAATATTTATCTTTTTTTAAAGAAAGTCATTTCTTATTTGTATAAAAAATTAATAAAATTTAAAGAATTTAGTTTTAAAACAATAAAATCTAAATGTCATATATTTGCTTAAATTTATTTAATTTTAATGTAATAAGATTGCAAAAGTAAATCACATTTATTTTGTTTAAAATAATAAATTTGAAACATCGCACTTTTTTGGTTGTGCCTAAAACGCGGAAAACGGAATTCTGCACTTTTTATTTTCATGGTCAAATAATATTTCCTTCAAACTAGATCCTTAAAAAGCGAAATTTCTGCCTCGTCATTTTGATTGTTGGTGGCAATTTAAAAAATTTGGAAAATTATATAAAAAATTTTTTAGAAAAAAATGATAAATTTAAAAACATTGTCTAATTTACTGATAGATTAAACAATCAAAACCACTCTTTTTGCAAGACCAATTTTTACTTTCACCATTTTATTGATACCTACTCACTTAAGCACATATAAAATGGTACCAAAACTTACATGAGTCGCATTCAATACAATTTTTTAAACAAAGGTTTTGGCATATTGGACAAAGACTTTTTCAGTTTTGTTTCAAAAAAAGTTTGAACATCATTCCATGCATTGTTTTCGAAAATTTCCTTTTGGTTTTCAATCTCTAAATTTCTCAAGAAAATGTCGTTTAATTACGCATAATTCTTACAGAACCGTTTCAGATTATAATGGAAATTTTCTACTTTATTCAATTCAATTGAAAATAAAATTCAGTAAATATAAGCTTTTTTTAGCAAATTCAATTACATCATTCTCATTACTTCAAATTTGGGGAATATAAGACTTTTATAAAAGTCACAAGTCAAGTGCAAGCCAAGACTTAAACTTTTTTTAAAAATTTAAAAAAATAAAAGTCAAGATTTGTACTTATTTTAAGAATAGAATTAAAATATATAAAAAAATTAAAAGTCTTGAATTTTTTTATTCAGGAAAAAATAAAATTATTTGTTTAAATTTCTATTTCAATGTAAAAATTGAAATATGATTTTTTAAACAATTCACATAATCGACATATTCTTTTGAAAAATTTTAGAAATAAATTAAACAAAACAAAAAAATATATAAAAAATATCAAGATATTAAAAAATTTATGACTTGTAATTTTTATATTTTCTAAACAAGTCAAAGTCCTGATTTGTTTTTTTTTAATTTTGAAAATATATTTCAAGTCCAAGTTAAACTTTGACTTGTTTTTGATTTGTTCAGTCATTTTTTTCCTGGCTTTTATACAAGTATGGTATATATTCGAATATATTTAATTGCATTTGCCACATGGCCACATTTTTGAATCGTATTTTTTAAATGCCTTTTTTTAAATTTCAGCAAGAAATCAAATTGTCTGTTAAAGTATCTAATATTGCAGAAATGGATTCGTTTAATGCAAGAAAAGAACGAGTTTTCCCCATTGATTTTCTGCAAAAAAACTAAAAAATGACTAAAATCCCGCTTTGTAGGTACAGTCGAACTTGCTTAAACCGCACTCGAAGGGACCGGGTAAAAAAGTGCGCTTTAGACAAGTACTCGATTATCCATTTTTAACACATTTTGATTTTCCGTATGTAACTGCAAGAGAATTAAAAGTAAGATAAAAAAGTGTTGTTAGTTTTATGCACATATTTATTAGATCAAAAATTATCTAATAATGATATTTGAATGATTCTGCAACCATTCAAAAAAAGCTTAATCTACTTGGGGACGGGAGATATTCAAAATTTTCATATAAAAACTATAATGAGAAAAAAAATCAAAATTATCTTAAAAATATTGTCAAACCAATCAAAATACATACAAAGGATTTAAAGGATTTAAAATTGATTTTTTTGTACGTGATTTTTATTTATTATATTTTTTTCTAATAAAAATAAACTAATAAAATTAATATCCTATCTTACACTGTTCTTTTAATCTATTCCTTCCTTTGATCCAATTTAACAGTGTTCTTCGTTGCGTTAAGTGATAATGCGATCTCAAAGGCTGTTGATCTTTTCCCAGAAATATCGATGAGGGCATTTTATTTTTTTGTTCAAAGAGATTGTTGTGTGTCTTGGAAGCATTGTTAATCAATCATTTAATGAAGTTTACAATTGAAATAAAAAATAATTGATAAAAATATAAAACATTTTTTGGCGATTTAAGCGAGTAAATAGTAATGGAAAGAGCATTCTAATAATAAAATATATGGTGCGCTTTTGCCAAGCAAATTCAATTTAAAATGGTCTGGATCCGCCAAATTGTGTTGTAGCTGTGCGCTTTAAGCGCGTACGGTTTAAGCAAGGTCTAATGTGCGGAAATGTTTTTATCATGAAAAAAAAGTTTCAGAATATTGCAAAAAATAATTCTGCTCTCCGCGTTTAAGGCACAGCCCACTTTTTAATGCTATTTCAAAATTGTATGAAAATTTTAATTAAAATACGAAATAAATTTTAATAACTGATCATTTAATAAAAAAATGAATATTCGATTAAAATACTTGAATTTATACAAGCAAGTATGACATGCCATCCAAATGCATCACCTCAAACTCGTTGGTTTGATACATAACGTAACTATCCGAATTTAGTGACATGTCTCTAAAATAGAGTACTCTTTTTTAGTGACACGCTGTTATAAGATGTAAAAGATTCTATAGTAACATGTCACTAAATTTGGAAAATTGCGTTGATTATTAATTTTCTTTAACTGAGGATATAAGTTATAGATAGATGTCTAAAAGTTCCTGATTTTCTAAATTTAAAACTTGAACAAAATGATCCTTTGGCAAAGTCAGGTTAAAAAAAGTTTAAAAGAATTACTAAACAATTGACAATTTTCTTGGCATCTATGCTTTTTGCAGTCCAGTAGCCTGTCGCAAACTCGATCACAGTTGAACATTAAGTCTTTGGACTGGTTGTGCTCACTAGAACCACATTTTTCAATTTTTACGTCCTGATGAGAATGGCATTTTATCTCCACATCGAGGTCACACGGTCCACATGTTCCTGAGTGGCAAATTTTTTCGCATTTATGCACCAAACAATTGAGAACTTGAGCGCATTGTTCATCACACTGTGGCACTTTGCTTGAGCTGCATTTTACTTGGAATTTGGCACGACCACAATTGCATGTGCGGTTCACTAGGGCCTCGCACGGATGGCAAGGTCCCGGGTGACATATGTCAGTGCATTTATGTTTGCATTCCAGGCCTTCTAGTTGACCAGACGTGCCCAGAGATTTGGCGCACACTTCATTGCAGCTGTGCGGAATCAGCTTCAATTGGTTAAATAGACGATTTTCCTTTTCAGGATTAGTTTTTTTTCCACAAAAACAAACATATTTGTTCGGCACTGAGTCGAATACTGTTTGACAGCCAGGACAACGCCACTTTGGACTATTTTCAGCAATCTTGGCGGCCGGGGACAAGGCCCATTTTTAATACAACTCAAATGAAATATGTGAAAACAACATTGACAGCTCCAAATTTGCTTATCGTTTCTAATTACTGAATAACAAACCATGCATTCGCACTTGTTTTTTTTCAATTGATCAATAAGCATTTCGCTACGCGATAAATTGGCAAATTTATCTTTAGTTGATGCTTTGGCAGTCGGCTCTTTGGAATTGTTATCTTTGGCATCAATTGGTTTTTTAGCTCGATGTTTATTTCGCTTTGAATCATTTTTTTCTACATTTATTTCACTTGCTTGGTTTGATGGCTGTTCTTTGTTATCAGTGTTGGTCTTTTTCGGCTTATGCCAAGAACTATGAGGTCTAAAATTTGTATTTCTATTCTGGTAAAAATTCCGATTAGATGAATGACCATTGGAATTATGCTCTGCTTGACCATAAAAGTCATAGTGGTTTGTTTGAATATTGGAATAATTTGAGTAGCCAAAGCCGTCCTGATAATTTTGGTAAGAGTCATAATTTGAATTATTAAAAGGGCGATACAAATGTCTAGGGTTTTTAATGGACTGCTTATTACGTCTATGGTTATTTGAACGATTTTGGGTCTCATTTGAATTTAGATTATTAGGGTCTATTACGCCTGTTTCGGCCATTGTTTATTTTCAACTAAATTTAAGTATGTATCTATGAATATACTTCAGATCTAAGAAGTAATATTTTTAAATAAAAATTGAATTATAATGCCTTATTATCTATTTGTATTTATACTCAAAAAGGAAAATATAGAAAATCGTTCAAAAATTGTGTAATATGAAATTGGTTTTATTTTAGATTCCATTTTGTTGAGAAATTTGGAAATAAAAGCACCTTCCAAAATATTAAAATTTCTATCTTAAATTCTAATTTATGATTTTTTTTCTTAATTACAAGTTGAGTCAAATCCAACTAAAATTTATCTTTGGCAAGCTTTTTTAGTAGTTGTATGATTATTTATTTATTTATTTATCTTGTTTATCAGTGGTATGATTAATCAACAATGTGACAGTCAATTTTTTTGAGTTTCATAAATTTTTTTCCTTATTAAACAAGAAGTTATACCTGCGTTGTTGTCTTGTAGTAAATTTAATTTTGATGGTAATTATCTTTCTATTGGTTCCCTTATAAGTTTACTATCTATTTTGATGTTATCCATAATTTTTTAATTTAAGTTTTTTTATAAATTTTTTAAATGTCGAATCATGAATCTTCTTTGTCTCCTCTTAACAAGATTTATTAACCCATCGTTTTAAAAGAAGTTCTCTTAACTTAAATTTATTGAAAGATCTCATTTTAAAATAAATTAAATTGACGTACAAAATATTCGTCGTAAATTCACGTTAAAAATGGAAAAACATTTAAAATAGAAAAAACAATAAAAAAATTGTGAAAAAATTATTTATTTTTACAATCAGTTAATTTAAAATTTTTTTTGAATTTTTGTAAATTTCTAAAATTCAATTCAACGCCAAATTATTAATTTTTTGGGATGCAGGTAAAATAATATTTGGACTTTTATGTCCTACCAGTACATGATATGTAATATAATGTTATCTTACATTTTCTTACATACAAGTAATGATGTAATATTATTTTATTTTATTTTTTTTCAATTCAATAGAAAAGACTAGTGTCATACCCATTTAATGGGTCAATTGAATCCATTTATTAATTAATAATAAAATTGTTTTAAATTTAGATTAAATTTTGGAAATAAATTACAAAATTATACAAAATACTAGTTTACATTAATTTCAATTCTTCTAAAAAAAAGATTAAGATATAGACTTAAGTCTAATATTAAAAATTCATTTAAAAATTTTGGATAAAAATACACAAACTCATAAAAATACACGTTCTCTCCATATGATCATTAAACTTCCCTTTTGATGGAATATGAAACAAACTACTGTTCCTCAGATTATATTCAACTGTTTTTTGGGCACTATTTCTTGTAAGTGATGTTTTTATATATAGCGGTGTATACTTATTGTTTTAGATCTTGAATGCAAAGCATGAAATTCGTTTAATTAGTCTATGTTGATAATATTCAAGATTATATTTACCCATCTCATTATTTAACTTATTGAAATCTTCAGTTTTTGTTACTAACAAATTCAGTTTAAGTAATCTGTAAACGCAATAGTAATAATAATTGGCTTGATTCTGCAGTGTTCGTCTTGGAAAGTAGATGGATAATGGCATACAATAGTCGAAATGCGGTAGTATGAACGTTTTAAAAAATTTTAGCCTAAGACACTACCTTGTGGTACACTAAGCTTCGTTTCTAACGGATCCGACATGCAATCATCAATTTCACAACTTGTATTCGTTTTTCAGAATAGTTTTCTATTAAATTTAAGGCGGTATTAGAAAAACCCTATTTTTTCAACTTTACTAAGACTAAGCGCGAATCAACTGTATCAAAAGCCTTTTTAAAGTCGATAAAAATGAGGATACCGATAAGACGCTTACTTCTAATTCGGTTAATCTCGGATATAATCTCATGAAGTGTTGATTCACAACTATATGATGCGATCTTAACCCATGTTGGCTGTTTAAAATGATGTTATTTGTTTTTAAATACACAAGGATTTGCTTATGAATCAGTTTTTCGAATAGCTTTGCTAATGGTGGTAGTATTGAGATTCCGAGATAATTATTCAAGTCATCGTTTGAACCTTTTTTCGTAAATAGTGGCGTAACAACTGCCGTTTTCAATTCAGTAAGGATTGAGCAAGTTACGATGCAGAAATTAAACAAATATGCAATGATTGTTTTGAGTTCGTTAGAGAAGTTCTTAAATATTTTGGTTGGTATTTCACAAATACCTGGTGCACTCGATGATTGAACAGTTAATAACAGTTCCTCAATTCCCATTGCTGTAGTGAAACTAAATTTTAAGTATGATTTACCTTCAAGATTTGTGTCTAAATGTTCACTAATGAAATTTTCGGCTTCATCAATTGAAGATTTTGATGATGAAGAAATTGAAGTAAAAAACCCATTGAAAATATTGCACAAATCAAATTTATCTTCTATTGCTTTACCATTACAACAAATGTGACTAATCGAGCTTTTTGTTGATTTGTCAGATTTCACATTAATCTTTGAGGAATAAAATTCCCAGAATTTCTTAGAATTTTTAAAATCCGAAGATGATTTGTCCTTATATAATTAAAAAATTCAAAAAAATTTAATTCTGAAATTTATAGTAGGTTTGCTGTAGGTTAGAGAAATATAAGTTAAAATGAAAATTAACGTTTAAAATTTTAATTCAAAATGTCAGAGTCTGTCTACACCACAGTTTTTTTTTAAATTTGAATGTTAATCAACAGACAAGTGCCTTTTTTTTAACAATGCCGATTTCTCAGCATTGAACAAATGATTAACAATTAAATTTATTTAAATTTTAAAATAGTATAAATTAATATAAAAATATTACCATTGATTTTAAATCAAATAAAATATTTTCTACAACAAAATTTTAATTTTAATTTGTCAAAATTTGAAAAAGCCTTATCAAAAATTAAATTAATATTATTAAATAATGAAGTTTTAAAATGTCCTAAAGTCAAATTTCTCCTATCGGTAACAAATAAATTAAAAAATTTGGAGAAAAGTTTATATTCGTTTATCTGGCCAAGCTTATTTTCATAAATTTTGTCGGAATTATCGAATTACCGAGATATCTGATAAAGATATACGGTAAATAAATTTACACAAAATGATTTTTTGTAATTAATCCTAAACCCCTTATATATGTTTTTTTTATTTAATTTTAGATATTGATACGGAATTAAAAGAAAATTAATTTTTTCAAAATTTACTGTCACATAAAGTTATTTTTAAAAGTGAAAAAAAAATTTCAGTCTTTTATTGAAAACATTATAAGTGTCTAAAGATAAACTATATAATCGATAAGATTACGTTATTTTATGTAATTTTATGTCAAAAAATGTAAGCTTACATAATCTTACGTAATTTTACGTAAGATTACACGAGTTTAAGTTAGTTTGGCTGAAAACGCTAACGGCCAAAAAAAACGGATTTTAGAGGAAAAAGTGGAAAATGAATAAAAATATTTTAATTTTATAAAACAATTTTTTAAATTTCTTACGTAAAATTACGTAAGATTATGTTATCTTACATTTTCTTACATACAAGTAATGATATAATATTATGTAAGCTTACATTTTTTGACGTAAAATTACATAAAATAATGTAATCTTACCGATTATACAGTTAAACTTTAAACACTGTAAATACGGTATCTTGAAGTTGATGATCTATTTAAAACATCATTTCAATTCAAAGAAACGATATTTTAAATTTAACTCTCTTAAGAAAATGAAATCATAAAAATATTGACTGATTAGTTAGCCAATTTAAATAAATCTTTATCAACAATGTTTTTGACAAAAAGAGTTATATTATGACTTAAACTTTTAAAAAAACTTTCTTATAGTTTATTTCTGATCCAATAATAAAAAAATGCAAATTTAATATTATTTAGTTTGAAAATTGATTTTAGTTTTAACTTGTGTTGTTCTACAAGAGAATAGACTTGTCGCAGAAAAATTATGCTACTACTAGTTAATTTGAGAAGGTATTTTATGGAAAAGTATTCAAACTTTATTTAAAATTTTAAAAATTTGTTATATTGTAATTAAAATTATTTTTATTAAATTTTAGAAACACTAATTAAGATTTCTTTTTTATTTCTGACTTCTGAAGGAATAAATAATGCCTAATGATGAAATAATGATGAATAATTTTGATTAGCTTGATAGTAAGCCTTGTTTTTTTCTATTGACATGAAAATTAAGAGTATTCCGTATAATGTTTTCTTGAATATTTTGATCTTGTAATTCGGTCTCTTCTTTTACAATTTATTTTAAATTCAACTTTCAAATAGTTTTAAATATTAAATAAAATATATATTAAATTATTTATTTTTTTATCAATTAAAAGTTCAATTTTTGCAGTATGGCGAATGATGATTGGTATTCAGATAATAAGTTCCTTGACTATAAGTTGGTTCGGTAAAATATCCCATAGGAGCACATCCAGTTTTAGGATCGCATTTACATCTACCATTAGCGAAACCATCTGAAATTAAAAAAAATTTAATTATTTTTCATTATTACACTAAAAAAAAAAAACAAAATATTCACCATAATCATCACATGGTACGGAATCGAAGTTACACTTCGAAATAATACTTTCAGCAAAGTAAGCTGGCGCCCTATTATGACTACAAGCTATTTGGATGACTGAAGCAAATGAAAAATTTAAACTTAAATAATAACAAATTCAAATCCGTCAAAAATTACTTTCTGGGAATTTTGGATCCAATCTAAGTACAAGAATTTTCGCTTCTTTTCTCAGCATGTGAATTAGACCACAACCTGCTTGAAAAAGTCCTCCGTTCGGAAAAAAATCTAAATGACCGATTACTTTACCAATTCCGAGAGTTCCTGCATCAGTGTGTATTATGTCAACAAATCTATAAAAAAAAATAGATTCAAAAATTTTGTTAAATCATTTTAAACTAAATTTACTCAGCATCGTTCTTATTCAACCTTCTTTCAGAATGACGATTAAAAAATAATGGACCTAGTTGAATAATTCAAATTATAAGAAAAAAGTTTATTTTTTATTTTATTAAAAATATAAATTTTACCTGCCGGATCCATTCCAGTTATTCTTTTAACTTTTATCTCTTTACCAGCAAATCCGCACACCTAAAAAATCTTTTTTGTTAATAAATCAATAAATTAGATATTTTATTTACATGAGCTCCTTAAAAAATTAAAAATAATAAATTAATTTATTTTAATATAGGATATTACCAAGACTATGTCCAATGCAATGAACTTTTGATGGATCAATCTTTGCTTCTTTGATAAATGAACCAACTTTATTACCTGCTATTTCGACATTTTCGACAGCAGTGAAATAATTAGGCCCCTTTGCCCCGTCTTTCCAATCAACATTGATAACATTTAAATTTTTCTTTTTTTTTCGAATATCTAACAATTAAATTAATTTGTACCAAATTGATAGATTAATACTTCGATTTTTAAGAAATTGTCTTTGATAAGAACTATTTTTTCATCTAATCCTTCATCAGTGAATCCATGGATAATAAACTTTGTTTCTTCGGAATAATTAAAACCAGACCTATGTATTTTTACTATAAGTTTAAAAATATAAATTAAACTTGTTATAATTACGATCCAATATTTTCGAGTGTTAATTTAATCGGAATACTAGGATTATTTTGGCTAAATAACAAAAAATCAGGCCAGCAAACTGCAAATTGAAGTATTGTAAGAAAAAAGATTTTTTGGGTAATCATTTTTTAACTAGTTTTCGTACTGATTGATATAACAAGTTTTTCATCATTATTAAATAAAGGTTTCTAATAAATGACGATTTTATTTTTTTTAAGTGATGTGAAAATTCGTAGGATTTAACATATTTGATTTTTTTATCCCAAAAGAATTCGATATCAACATTTTTAGGAATTTTAAGATATATTTATCTAGCTAAACTTTCTTTTTTTGATGAAGATTCATAATTACAATTCGGAAAAGTAAATTTTAAACTGATAGAAAATCAGAAAAAAAATTTACCTCAAAAACATTGAGGAAAAGTAAGGAACATTAAAATGTTAAAGATTAGACTAAAAAAACTCATGAGACACTTATTAAGATTGTTTTTTTTCAAATTATACCTTTAATAAAAGATAAATCACTAGAAAAAGAAACATCGCATCTTGTAATAAAATGCACTATATTGGCTTTTAAGATTTCAAAATAAAGGTTTCAAGCAGAGAAATTTTATTAAATTCTAAATTTAAGATTGATGTTTAAAAATTTTTATTACATATAATAAATTTCAACATCTGAGAGTCAATCTTTTGAAAATGATTTTAAATAAAATAAATTAAATATTCGGGATAGCATTGATTATCATGATAACAAACAAAAATTGATTTTCCTTGGTCACATGTCGAATCAAATGGTATAAGTGTATTTGGCTGGGTTGGCGGTACCCTCATTTGTGAATTTCCCTGACAACTTTGACCAACTAAAACTTTTGCTTGAATCATGCATTTTTGGCTATGGTTACCTCTCGAGCTATAATTTAATGAATAAGATGAATTTACTGCAAAATAGACACCCTGACCGAACGCAACTCCATTTATTCCACAAAAACTTCTGTTAAATCCGAAACGGCAAATTTTAAGTAAAGAATCTTCAGTGGATCCATGAAATAGAGTCATTTCGTTTGGATTTTTTTTTTCGTTAGTAAATCTTTCTTTGAAAATTTGAAATTGTTTGAACAAGTATTTATTTTGAACTCTCTGAATCTTTTTTTAATGGTGATTTTAAAATCAAAATCTGAGAATAAAATTTCAAAAATAAAATTTACTTTTGATATTGTCACAGAATTATTTTGTAATTTTGATTTGAAATGATTATAAACATTCTGAAATTCATGGGAATCTGTTTTAAGATCTATTAGATCAAAGTCATTGCCTGAATTTGTAGAAATCCAATTTGATGGTAAATCAATGGAATCTTTTCCCACTTAAAAAAATTATGATTTTAATTTTTTGAGGCTAAAAATGATATTTTTTACATTTGGCTATATCTATTCTACGCACGTTTATTCGTGTTTGATTTATTAAATAAATCATTGGGTCTAAGTTGAAAAAGATGGTTCCGATTTGATTGTTTTCATTTTCAAAATTCACCTCAAATAAAGAAATTTAAATTTTAAAAAATAAATTTTTATTTTAAAATTAAGTTTAAAAATACTTGAGATTCGTTTTTTAAATAATTGGATTCAATCAAGCTATTTAGATAAACTGAAAAACTTTTCCAATCATTCGAACTACTTAAAAATTGCCATTGAATATCGGTTGACACTTTCATTTGTTCTATCATTGATGAGAAATGGCCGGCCATTTTATTATTAATTAGCAGAGCCAATTCAGCTTTTGCGGACCAAACAATATTTTTATATCCAAACAATATTAAACTCTTGTTTTCGTAAACTATTTCAATATCAGGAAATTTACCAAACAATTCTTTAAGCTAAAAAATATGCGAAATTAAAAGAAAATTTTTATGAAAAAAAATCTTTACATCCTTGACAGAAAGTGATGAAAGATTTTTCATATTTGTCTCGTTCAAATTTTCTCTTTTGAATTCATCTGCTACAAAGTCTTTTAATTGAGAATGAGCTGCTTTATATTCAATGTTCGATTTATAATAAATTGTAAATTCTTTAAAAATATCAAAAACTGTTAGATTTATGTTTAAAAAACGAAATCTTTAACTTACTTCCTTTTGCTTTTAAATTTGAGAATGATATTTTGTGATTTAAATCTTTAAGTTTCTGTTCTTCAGATTGCACCTTTTTCAGGTGTGGTTTTTCAAAAGATAAAAATTCATTTTCAAAAATCTTAAGAAAAACATTTTAAATTTTAAATTAAGTTAATTGAAATTTATTCAAAAAAGATAATTTAGAAAATTAATAAAATTATATTTAAAAAATTCATTTTTTATCTTGTATTTACCTTAATTAATTCGGTCTCCTTTTCGTGCAACACAATATTAACATTTAAACTATTATTGTCCAATCTTAAAAAATTTGTAATGCACTCAATCATTTGTTTCGAAACTAAGTTGGATGGATAACCAAATCCACCTGCTCCCAATGCTGGAAGAGAAATACTAGTTAAACCATTTGATCTTAATTCGACGTAACTGACATTGATTATACTTTCAATAGCCTTAAATTTTTTTTTTAAAATAATTTAAATACTAAATTTAAAACATAAAAAAATTAGAGAACTAATTTATTTATTACTTCAATAGCACTTTTTTCGTTTTTAAAATGTGATAAGGCAGCATGAAAAAGATATTTAACCCCGCTGATAGTCCCGGCCTTGGTTATTGCTATCGAATTGTTATTTATACCATTTGGATATTTATTTTTCGCCTCATCAATTACTGAGTTACCTGCTGCTTCAATTAGCAATTTTGAAAGCACTCCAGAGCCTAAATTCAATGATTTAGAATTGGTGCTCACAATCACATCAGCCTTGAAATTTTTTTCAGTTTATTTAAAATCTCAATTCAACTTGATGTTTTATTTTACTTTTGTTTTAGTTATGCATCCAACTTCAAGTTTCAATACAGAATTTCCAATTTTTAGAACTGTTAATACTTTATTTTGATTTCCGAACGGTACCGAAAAGTAAGAGTTAATATAGCTCATTAAATAAGCTTTAAAAATATTATTATTTGAAATATATTAAAAAAAAATTACATTTTTTCTCATTAATTTGAAGATTTTCTGCTTGGATATTTAAATTTTCGGCTTCTTCCTGCGTTATTGCGCTGCATTCAACGACTGTTTTTGTTTGATCTATAAAAAACAAAAAAAATATTTATAATTTTATTTATTTTCAATTTTATTTTCGTCATATTTTTTATTAACAAACAAATCATACCTTGAATATTCCTGATTGCATTCTGAATTCCAATTTTTTTATCGTTCAGCAATTTATCAAAGCTTGGTAAAAATTCGGAAAAAATAACACCTTTTTGTCGCATGCTCATTAAACTTTTGATTTCACGTTCAATAATTTGATTTAAATTTTTTGAATGATTTTTGACCACTATTTTTGAGTTCATTCCATCTTGATCACAAATCACATCAATTTTAACTTCATACTTTTTTTCTATATTCTTTATTTCATCACTTGATGTAAGCTTAATAAACTCAGCCTTTATTTAAACATATAATAATTTAGAAAACAGAACAATATAAATAATGAAAAAATATCTACATTAATTAAATCAAGAGGTATTTCAAGAGTGTTCTTCTCATTATTTGCCAAAAAAGTTTCGATTTTTAGTTTGTTGGCTTGAACATAATCTTTTTTTCCACAAATCATCACAAAATTTTGATTGTTTAAACCTGCATACATTGTCATCCAAAAATTTGAACCCATGATTTCAGGGCGATAATTATTTCGTTCAAAAATTTTCCATTTGTCGCTAATAAGCACATCGGAATAATTGGTAACATTTATTTCTTCAAGATACAAGTTCCCTTTGATAAATTTAGAAGCTTGGTCGAATACCGAGTCGTTTGGACACTCTAATTCTTCCAAATTTTGTAAATAGCTGACATAAAAACCAGGCAAATTTGGACCATCAATTAATTTAACTTCGACTGTAAAAATTTTATCGACCAAAGACAAAAGCAAGTCTTCGGTTATTTGTGGCAAGGTTTTACATTTAAAAAAATTTACGCTCATTCCATCAATTTTTTTTACTTGAATGTTGTTCGATATTTTGTTTACCAACTCAATAGATTTATTTACATTAATTACGGTACCAGTAATGGATAAAATAAAATCTCTATCAATTGAATAATCTTCAAGGGAATATTTTTTCTTGATTCTTTCAATAGAACTAAAGTAAAGGCTCTTGTAAGTAACATATGAAATCTGTGGCAGTTTAATTGACTTGATTGTAATAGATTCTTTAGTGAGATTGTTCAAAAAATTACTATTTACATCTTTTTTGAATGCAATCGGTTTATTTATTTTCTTTTGTGTATCTTCTTCTTGATTTTTTTGGCAATCGGTTAGTTCAGTTAGTTGAGGACATTTTATTTTTAAATCATTATAATGTATCTTTTTGATCATAAAATGAAATTTTGACTCTTTTGCATCATCATAATAATCAATGAGAATTAGAATTTTAAATTCTTCTAATTTTTTTTTAATCAAATATATCAGCTCTAGCATTTTGATGTCATAAGTCAAACTTTTAGTCTCAAAGGTTCTAAAAAACTTTCTTAAAACATTATCAACTTCTTTTTTCCAGTCAGCTAAGTTTTTTTGTGGATAATCACAAGCTATTACTCTTAAAAATTCAGAGTCAACTGAGATTGAGCAATTAAAATTTTTGATTATTTCAATTAATTCATTTTTCCAAAGCAAATTTTGTTCGTTTAGAACCATTTTTAAAAAAATGTTGCTTTTTAAATCTTTCAGAAGATAAAATTTCATTTTTTGATCAATTTTCAAAGGCTGCTGATTTTTTAACAAATTTTCATCATAGCTTGTATCGATGCTGATTGGGCTGGGTAAATTCATCTTAACAATTTTAAAATTGTTTTCCAGTTCTGTTCGATCTAATAAAAAAAATATTTTTTTTCAATTGATTTTGACCAATATTTTTAAATTTAGCATAAAAAATTTTTTTTATGTTTTTATTTTTATTAGTTAACTAATTTTGAAAAAATATGGAATGCTCTAAGTTTAAAAAATTTTAAAACTGAAAAAATTCAACATTTGATTTAGTGATTCTGAAATGCCAACTTAATTTATACAAGCAAGTATGACATGAAATTCAAGTGCTTCATCTGAAACTCGTTGGTTTAATACGTAATTAATAATTTTCCTTTGCTGAGGATATATTAAATATTAGATAGATGTCTAAATGATCGCCTTTATCTAGTCCTCTAAAGTACTAAATTAAATAATTGTCAAAACGTAAGACAAGTTAATATTAACCTTGATCATAAGATCAAAAATCAATTTATTAAAAACTAAATTAATTTTATGAAATAAGTTTTTTCATTCTTTTATAACTTAAAGATTAAACGTTATATAATGTAAACAAATAAAATCTATTTTTATTGATCTTAATTTAATAAAATTAAATCATAACCTTAATTTAATCCTCACAATTTTTTTATTAAAAAACTTTATTGACAAATTTAAAAAAATCTTATATGGAAGGTTGAAAAAAAATTTAAGTTAACCAAATTATGGCTTCAAATAAGTCTTTAAATAAAATTTTAATATAAATTTAGATAATCACACAGTTATATTTTCTTTTGCTGAATTGAAAAGTATTAACTGTTATTTTAATTATTACTTTTAATTTTTACAAAAAAAAAATTTTAATTTTTCTTATTTAAAGAGTAAACAAATTGTTTAGTAAGGCTTAGTCATTTATTAAAAAAGCGCGACTAAAAATACCTTATTTTAATCTAAAACTTAATATTTTTATTTGAATGCTTCTTATAGTTTTACAAAATTAGACACAAGAATGCTCTTTAAATAATTTAAATTTGCCTAAATATTTAAAAATTTAAATTTCCAACTTATCTGATTAATAAATAAAAGTCAATTAAAATTTTTATATATTTTGAGATTTAAAAAAAATTACTCAGATTTTTATCAAATTGTACTTTCCAAATTCCTTGTTCATTATCAATCAAGTTCGCAGAACTCGGTGCTAGTCTTGCTATGATTGCAGCATACCGCAGTATATCAGTTTTATTTTTGTCATTTGGAGCATTTTTTATTAAAAATATATTGGAATTTGTAGAATTATTTAAGAGTGGAATATTATTCATGTTTTCGGAATCTGGGTTGAGATTTGTCTTATTATTATTAAATTCAATATTCCTTCCGGAGTCATTTCCAGCTTTTGAAATAGCAAAACGATAATTATTATATTTAACTTCTTTAATTCTAATTAGATTTTCAGCTACCGAATCGTCTTCAAATGCGATATATGCTTTCCATTTATTTGGTAAATATTTGCATTTTACAGTTTGTCCACCGCCTGATTTAGATGAATTGCTAAATATTTCATTTAGCAGTTTCCTGCTTCCTTGATCGATAAAATTCTTTGGCAATCGAATTTTAATTTCGATCTTATCTCTGAACGAAAAAGAATTCATTGTGCTTTGTGAAAAAGAGGATTTGTCGTCATCATCTTCTTCATTATTAGAGAAAACCTAGTACAAGGATTTAGAATAAATTGAGAATAAAATTATTATTTTCAGATATTACTTGAAAAAATTTCAAAATTAAATCAAAATCTCCATTTATATTTAAATTTGTTAATTTTTTTCTTGTCTGAAAATACCTCAATGTATGATTTAGTTTACAACTATCATTCGTGCATTTTGAATTTAGAAACTTTTGTTTACAAATATGAAGCTTCTGACATTGATCATGGTTACAATGAATCGATAAATTGTATTTGGCACAAGCTTTGATCTAGATATTTATAATGAATTATTAAGTTGTATATAGAATTTTGATATTTTAAAATACGTCTATGTAAATTTTGACTATTGTTTGATTACCAATCTTTACTAAGCGAAAAAATGTGGGCACTTTTTCAATAATCTGTAGTATTTGATTTCCATTCAGTCCAGGAATATTTATTTTATCAAAAGCACAAAATTTGGTTCCGTTTTCTATGAAATATTTCAGAATTTCATTAAAGGCACTGCTAAAATCCATTATCTAAAAAACAAGGCTAAAAGTTTTAAAAAGCGTTTCTAAAATTTCATTTTAATAATAAATTCAATTTTGAAATAAGAAAAATTCTTAAAATAATCAGAAGATAAAAATAAAACTATACATCTACTTTATGATTTTAATTTTAAATATTTTAATTCTAGCTAATTCAAATGAAATTATTTTCAAAATGCATTCAAAATTGTTTGTTAATTAATAAATGCAATTTAATTTTTAATGAAATTTAAAGAACTGTTTGAAAATAATTTTGCGTTTTTACTTATGCCTGTTTTCGACTTAATTGATTCGATTTAGAAATGAAAATTTTGGACAAAAATTATCTTTTATATAATTTTTATTTTGGATTAGGAGCTTAAATTTTAACATGTTAATTTTTTAAAATAATTAAAGGACCATGCCTTGTTTTTTTCTATTGACATGAAAATTAAGAGAATTCCGTATAATGTTTTCTTGAATATTTTGATCTTGTAATTCGGTCTCTTCTTTTACAATTTATTTTAAATTCAACTTTCAAATAGTTTTAAATATTAAATAAAATATATATTAAATTATTTATTTTTTTATCAATTAAAAGTTCAATTTTTGCAGTATGGCGAATGATGATTGGTATTCAGATAATAAGTTCCTTGACTATAAGTTGGTTCGGTAAAATATCCCATAGGAGCACATCCAGTTTTAGGATCGCATTTACATCTACCATTAGCGAAACCATCTGAAATTAAAAAAAATTTAATTATTTTTCATTATTACACTAAAAAAAAAAAAACAAAATATTCACCATAATCATCACATGGTACGGAATCGAAGTTACACTTCGAAATAATACTTTCAGCAAAGTAAGCTGGCGCCCTATTATGACTACAAGCTATTTGGATGACTGAAGCAAATGAAAAATTTAAACTTAAATAATAACAAATTCAAATCCGTCAAAAATTACTTTCTGGGAATTTTGGATCCAATCTAAGTACAAGAATTTTCGCTTCTTTTCTCAGCATGTGAATTAGACCACAACCTGCTTGAAAAAGTCCTCCGTTCGGAAAAAAATCTAAATGACCGATTACTTTACCAATTCCGAGAGTTCCTGCATCAGTGTGTATTATGTCAACAAATCTATAAAAAAAAATAGATTCAAAAATTTTGTTAAATCATTTTAAACTAAATTTACTCAGCATCGTTCTTATTCAACCTTCTTTCAGAATGACGATTAAAAAATAATGGACCTAGTTGAATAATTCAAATTATAAGAAAAAAGTTTATTTTTTATTTTATTAAAAATATAAATTTTACCTGCCGGATCCATTCCAGTTATTCTTTTAACTTTTATCTCTTTACCTGCAAATCCGCACACCTAAAAAATCTTTTTTGTTAATAAATCAATAAACTAGATCGTTTATTTACATGAGCTCTTTAAAAAATTAAAAATAAAAAATTAATTTATTTTAATATAGGATATTACCAAGACTATGTCCAATGCAATGTACTTTTGATGGATCAATCTTTGCTTCTTTGATAAATGAACCAACTTTATTACCTGCTATTTCGACATTTTCGACAGCAGTGAAATAATTAGGCCCCTTTGCCCCGTCTTTCCAATCAACATTGATAACATTTAAATTTTTCTTTTTTTTTCGAATATCTAACAATTAAATTAATTTGTACAAAATTAATAGATTAATACTTCGATTTTAAAGAAATTGTCTTTGATAAGAACTATTTTTTCATCTAATCCTTCATCAGTGAATCCATGGATAATGAACTTTGTTTCTTCGGAATAATTAAAACCAGACCTATGTATTCTTACTATAAGTTTAAAAATATAAATTAAACTTGTTATAATTACGATCCAATATTTTCGAGTGTTAATTTAATCGGAATACTAGGATTATTTTGGCTAAATAACAAAAAATCAGGCCAGCAAACTGCAAATTGAAGTATTGTAAGAAAACAGATTTTGTGGGTAATCATTTTTTAACTAGTTTTCGTACTGATTGATATAACAAGTTTTTCATCATTATTAAATAAAGGTTTCTAATAAATGGCGATTTTATTTTTTTTAAATGATGTGAAAATTCGTAGGATTTAACATATTTGATTTTTTTATCCCAAGAGAATTCGATATCAACATTTTTAGGAATTTTAAGATATATTTATCAAGCTAAACTTTCTTTTTTTGATGAAGTTAAAAACAAAAAAAAAAAAAAAATTCTTATATTGTATTTTGAAAAAAAAAAAACATGGTAGTGAGTAAATCGGTACATCCAGACCATATGTCGGAGACGGTTAATGCACCTAATGTGGATAAGTGGTTGGCAGACCTGGTCGAAGATGTCAAGAAATTGACTAAGAGGATAGAGAATGTGGAGAAAGAAAACGTTGAACTAACTTTAAAAGTAAACGAAATGAGTCAGAAGATCGAGGATCTTGAAAATGAGATAGTAAGATTGAAATCTATGGGTTCGAATCCAGTTCAACCGATGACATTCAGCTCACTCTTTAGCAAAAAAAAACAGCAACGCAGAAGTAGCAATTATGGCAAAAGTGAGAAGAGATATAAATGAGAGTAGAAGAATTGAGAAAAATGTGGTGGTGAGTGGAATCAAAAAAACAGGTGATAACGAAGATGATATAGAGTCAAACGATATTGAAAAAGTTGATAAAATTTTGGAAAAATTAGAGTTAAATAGAGAAGAACACGTGAGCAACCAAACGAGAATAAAAACAAAAAAATTGGATTCGAATCTTATTTTGTTAGAATTCAAGCAAGTCGAATATCAAACAAAAGCACTTACTAATTGTGTCAATATTAGAAAGGACAACAATTTTGATGGAATTTATATTGATAAAGACAAGACAAGAGATGAAAGAGCGGCAGATAGGCAACTGAGATTTGAACGAAATCGCAAAAATAACGAATTGACTGACACAGATGAAAAAGGGACGCGTAATGGCATACATGAGGGAAAGAAATTCTACTGGGGTATCCGCTATGGAGAGCTCAGAAGAATTTATGTATAACTCAAATAATCGAAAAGCTAGAATCATACCAGTATTAAGCAATAAAAAGGGCTATCTAGCAAGTCTAAACTGCTGGTATACAAATGCAACGTCATTGTCCAATAAATGGGATCAATTTAAAGCAAATTTAGCCTCACTTGGGTACCCGCATATAGTCATGGTGACGGAAACGTGGTTTGGTCCGAATTCGCTTAGAACGCTGGACCAATATTGACCGAATTCTTATCGGGTGTATGTATAGGCCGCCTCACTCTAATCGTGATTGCAACCTATTGATAATAAATTCAATAATAAAAGCTAAATTGTTGGTGAGTGGGGGCAAATATTCGAACATGATGATATCAGGAGACTTTAATTATCCTGATATCAAATGGCATAATAATGTTGGTGTTTGTGATGGTAATGTAACATCATCTCGTGTCGAGTTTGTTCGAGCTCTAGATGATTGTTTTGTAGCACAAATGGTGAAAATAGAGACATTCGGAAATAATATTCTGGACTTAGTGTTAGTAGACGATCCAGTCAGAGTATTTGAGGTAAAAGTAGTGGCACCATTATCATCATCTAAAAAAGATAAGCTACATGCTACCCTTAGATGGAAGTTTCAACTAAAAGATGAGTTTTCCAAACTGGGAAACGGACAATTAAGACGAGCATATAGATTAGGCGACTATGAAAATTTAAACAGTGAGCTAAATGTGGACTGGAAAGCATTGCTAAACGGATTGAATGTTGACGAGAGCTATAATAAGTTTCTCGACATATATAATACGGCAGTCGAAAAATATATACCATTAAGAAGAGTGGGTAGTGGTCATAATGGATTTAAGCGAGCTATTAAGAATAACGAAGAAACAAGACAGCAAATAAGCTAAAACATCAGCTGTTTTCAAAAATAAGAGCGTCATCAAAAGACAATACAGTCCGAGGCCTGCTAATAAAAGACTATAGGAAAATATGTAAGAAAATTCGCAAATTGGTTAAGCTGTGTCGGCATGAACTCGAGCAAAGTATTGCCTCAAAAAGTAAATCGGAACCAAAACTCCTACATTCGTATATAAACAGACAAAAATCATGCAAAGAGAGGATAAGAGTATTGGTAAATGACGGCATTGAGTTACAAAATGGACAAGAAATTGCTGACTGCTTGAATGAACAATTCCAAAGTGTTTTCACTAAAGGAGCTAGATTTAGAGCATTACCGTTTTTTGCAAAAAGATCAGCTAATAGTATTCAAATAGAATCCGATTGTTTCAAAAAGAAAGATGTGCTAGATGAGCTGGATTTATTAATAAAAACAAAATCACCTGGAATCGATAATGTTCACCCTTACGTATTACATGAGAGTATGGAGCCACTGTCGTTAGCTCTTTCATTGTTATACAAAATATCGTTTACATCAGGTCAGATACCATCAATTTGGAAAAAAGCAAATGTATGCCCTATTTATAAAAAAGGTATAAAAAGTATTCCGTCAAATTACAGTCTCGCTGACATCTGTCCCAGGGAAGGTAATGGAAAAAATCGTGAAAAGACTAATGGTTCAACACCTTAATGAGAATAATCTGCTATCAATCCACCAACATGGCTTTATAAGAGGCATATCATGCCTAACGAACTTGCTTGAAACTATTGATATAGTAACAGAAGCAACAAACCATGGCTTTTCGGCCATACTGGTGATGTTAGACTTTGCAAAGGCGTTTGATACGGTGCCACATGAAGAGCTATTGCACAAATTGGAAGCCTATGGTTTTGATGGCTTTATCCTTGATTGGCTAAAAAGCTTTTTGTTAGACAGGCATCAAAGAGTAGTTATGGGTGAATACTTGTCAGAGTGGAAGAAGGTAGAAAGTGGTGTTCCTCAAGGGTCAGTCTTGGGACCTCTACTTTTCTTAATATATATTAATGATATGCCAGAGAAGCTACATCACTTTTGTAAGCTGTTCGCCGATGATAGCAAACTAATTATCAAAAACAATTATCAAAATGTCAAAATGCTCAGCTCACTGTACAAGACTTATGTAAGACCACATTTGGAATATGCTGTACAAGCGTGGTGTCCTTACAATAGCAAGGATATCAAGTGTCTTGAAATGGTACAAAGAAGGGCCACGAAGTCAATACACCATCTCAGACATATGACGTATGAGGAGAGACTAAGAAAATTAAGGCTGCAAAAATTGTCTGAAAGGAGAGAAAGAGGAGACATGATACAAATGTTCAAATTCGTCAGGGGCTACAATAAAATAAACTGGTTTCATCCAAACATGCCTGCTAACTCACTCACGCAGACTGGACCGGCTGGGTCCATTAGAGGGAGTCCACATCGATTGAGCCAGCAACGTATAAATTGTAGAAAAAGAGAGAACTTTTTCACAAATAGAGTGGTGAAAGGATGGAACAAACTGCCAACACAAATGTGTGAATCCAGAACAGTTAATGGTTTTAAAAACAAGTTTGACAAAGCACAAATAATATAAGCTACCATAGCTTGGAGTATACTGTCTCTAAGCTTCGTAAATGACCAAACGTGGGTCATTTACTGTAGTTACTCTTTATTATTATTATTATAAGTTTCATAATTACAATTCGGTAAAGTAAATTTTAAACTGATAGAAAATCAGAAAAAAAATTTATCTCAAAAACATTGAGGAAAATTAAGGAATATTAAAATGCTAAAGAAAAGACTAAAAAAATTCATGGGACACTTATTAAGATTGTTTTTTTTCAAATTATACCTATAATAAAAGATAAATCACTAGAAAAAGAACCAAGAGCATCGTGTAATAAAAGGCACTAAATAGGCGTTTAAGCTTTTAAAATAAAGGTTTCAAGCAGAGAAATTTTATTAAATTCTAAATTTAAGATTGATGTTTAAAAATTTTTATTACTTATAATAAATTTGAACATCTGAGAGTCAATCTTTTGAAAATGATTTTAAATAAAATAAATTAAATATTCGGGAAAGCATTGATTATCATGATAGCAAACAAAAATTGATTTTTCTTGGTCACATGTCGAATCAAATGGTATAAGTGTATTTGGCTGGGTTGGCGGTACCCTCATTTGTGAATTTCCCAGACAACTTTGACCAACTAAAACTTTTGCTTGAATCATGCATTTATGATTATGGTGGCCTCTCAAGCTATAATTTAATGAATAAGATGAATTTACTGCAAAATAGACACCCTGACCGTACACAACTCCATTTATTCCACAAAAACTTCTGTTAAATCCGAATTGGCAGATTTTAAGCAAAGAATCTTCAGTGGATCCATGAAATAGAGTCATTTCGTTTGGATTTTTTTTTCGTTGGTAAATCTTTCTTTGAAAATTTGAAATTGTTTGAACAAGTATTTATTTTGAACTCTCTGAATCTTTTTTTTTAATGGTGATTTTAAAATCAAAATCTGAGAATGAAATTTCAAAAATAAAATTTACTTAAGATATTGTGACAGAATTATTTTCTAATTTAGATTTGAAATAATTATAAACATTCAGAAATTCATGGGAATCTGTTTTAAGATCTATAAGATCAAAATCATTGCCTGAATTTGTAGAAATCCAATTTGATGGTAAATCAATGGAATCTTTTCCCACTTAAATAAATTATGATTTTAATTTTTGAGATAAAAAGGATATTTTTTACATTTGGCAATATCTATTCTACGCACGTTTATTCGTGTTTGATTTATTAAATAAACCATTGGGTCTATGTTGAAAAAGATGGTTCCGATTTGATTGTTTTCATTTTCAAAATTCACCTCAAATAAAAAAATTAAAATTCAAAAAAAAATTAATTTTTATTTTAAAATTAAGTATAAAAATACTTGAGATTCGTTTTTTAGATAATTGGATTCAATCAAGCTATTTAGATAAACTGAAAAACTTTTCCAATCATTCGAACTACTTAAAAATTGCCATTGAATATCGGTTGACACTTTCATTTGTTCTATCATTGATGAGAAATGGCCGGCCATTTTATTATTAATTAGCAGAGCCAATTCAGCTTTTGCGGACAAAACAATATTTTTATATCCAAACAATATTAAACTCTTGTTTTCGTAAACTATTTCAATATCAGGAAATTTACCAAACAATTCTTCAAGCTAAAAAATTGCGAAATTATAAGCAAATTTTTATGAAATAAAAATCTTTGCATCCTTGACAGTAAGTAATGTAAGATTTTTCATATTTGTCTCGTTCAAATTTTCTCTTTTGAATTTATCTGCTATAAAGACTTTTTATTGAGAATGAGCTGCATTATATTCAATGTTCGATTTATAATAAATTGTAAATTCTTTAAAAATATCAGAAACATTTTTTTTAGATTTTATGTTTAAAAAACGAAATCATTAACTTACTTCCTTTTGATTTTAAATTTGAGAATGATATTTTATGATTAAAATCTTTAAGTTTCTGTTCTTCCGATTGCACCTTTTTCAGATGTGGTTTTTCACAAGACAAAATTTCATTTTCAAAAATCTAAAGAAAAACATTTTTAATTTTAAGTTAAGTGAATTGAAATTTTTTCAAGAAAGTTAATTTAGAAAATAAATAAAATTAAATTAAAAAAATTCATATTTTATCTTGTATTTACCTTAATTAATTCGGTCTCCTTTTCGTGCAACACAATATTAACATTTAAACTATTATTGTCCAATCTTAAAAAATTTGTAATGCACTCAATCATTTGTTTTGAAACTAAGTTTGATGGATAACCACATCGACCTGCTCCCAATGCTGGAAGAGAAATACTAGTTAAACCATTTGATCTTAATTCGATGTAACTGACATTGATAATACTTTTAATAGCCTTAAATTTTTTATTAAAAATAATTTATATACTAAATTTAAAACATAAAAAAATTAGAGAACTAATTTATTTATTACTTCAATAGCACTTTTTTCGTTTTTAAAATGTGATAAGGCAGCATGAAAAAGATATTTAACCCCGGTGATATTTCCGGCCTTGGTTATTGCTATCGAATTGTTATTTATACCATTTGGATATTTTTTTTTCACCTCATCAATCACTGAATTACCTGCTGCTTCAATTAGCAATTTTGAAAGCACACCAGAGCCCAAATTTAGTGATTTAGAATTGGTGCTCACAATCACATCAGCCTTGAAATTTTTTAAGTTTATTTAAAACCTCAATTAAACTTGATGTTTTATTTTACTTTTGTTTTAGTTTCATCCAACTTCAAGTTTCAATACAGAATTTCTAATTTTTAGAACTGTTAATACTTTATTTTGATTAACTGACGGTACCGAATCGTAAGAGTTAATATAGCCCATTAAATAAGCTTTAAAAATATTATTATTTGAAATATATTAAATAAAAATTACATTTTTTCTCATTAATTTGAAGATTTTCTGCTTGGATATTTAAATTTTCGGCTTCTTCCTGCGTTATTGCGCTGCATTCAACGACTGTTTTTGTTTGATCTATAAAAAACACAAAAAATAAAATTTTTATTTTAATTTGATATTCGTCATTTATTTTATTAACAAACAAATCATACCTTGAATATTCCTGATTGCATTCTGAATTCCAATTTTTTTATCGTTCAGCAATTTGTGAAAACTTGGTAAAAATTCGGTAAAAATAACATCTTTTTGTCGCATGCTCATTAAACTTATGATTTCACGTTCAATTATTTGATTTAAATTTTTTGAATGATTTTTGACCACTATTTTTGAGTTCATTCCATCTTGATCACAAATCACATCAATTTTAACTTCATACTTTTTTTCTATATTCTTTATTTCATCACTTGATGTAAGCTTAAAAAACTCAGCCTTTATTTAAACATATAATAATTTAGAAAACAGAACAATATAAATAATGAAAAAATATCTACATTAATTAAATCAAGAGGTATTTCAAGAGTGTTATTCTCATTATTTACCAAAAAAGTTTCGATTTTTAGTTTGTTGGCTTGAACATAATCTTTTTTTCCACAAATCATCACAAAATTTTGATTGTTTAAACCTGCATACATTGTCATCCAAAAATTTGAACCCATGATTTCAGGGCGATAATTATTTCGTTCAAAAATTTTCCATTCTTCGCTAATAAGCATATCAGAATAATTGGTAACATTTATTTCTTCAAGATACAAGTTCTCTTTGATAAATTTAGAAGCTTGGTCGAAAACCGAGTCGTTTGGACACTCTAATTCTTCCAAATTTTGTAAATAGCTGACATAAAAACCAGGCAAATTTGGACCATCAATTAATTTAACTTCGACTGTAAAAATTTTATCGACCAAAGACAAAAGCAAGTCTTCGGTTATTTGTGGCAAGGTTTTACATTTAAAAAAATTTACGCTCATTCCATCAATTTTTTTTACTTGAATGTTGTTCGATATTTTGTTTACCAACTCAATAGATTTATTTACATTAATTACGGTACCAGTAATGGATAAAATAAAATCTCTATCAATTGAATAATCTTCAAGGGAATATTTTTTCTTGATTCTTTCAATAGAACTAAAGTAAAGGCTCTCGTAAGTAACATATGAAATCTGTGGCAGTTTAATTGACTTAATTGTATCTTCTTCTTGTTTAGGCTGCTGATTTTTAAACAAATTTTCATCATAGCTTGTATCGATGCTGATTGGACTGGGTAAATTCATCCTAACACATTTAAAATTGTTTTCCAGTTTTGTTCGATCTAATAAAAAAAATAATTTACTGAATTATAATTGATTTTGACCGGTATTTTAAAATATAGCATAAATATTTTTTAATTTTTACTAGTTAACTAATTTAGAAGAAAAAACATGAAATGTTCTAAGTTTAAAAAAATTAAAAATTGTAAAACTTCTACATGTGATTTAGTGATTCTGAAATGCCAACTTAATTTATACAAGCAAGTATGACATGCAATTCAAGTGATTCATCTCAAACTCGTTGGTTTGATAAGTAATTACTAATTTCCTTTACTGGGGATATATTAAAAATATTAGATAGATCTCTTAATGGTCGCATTTATCTGGTCCTCTCTAGTACTAAATTAAATAATTGTCAAAATAAATTTTTAAAAAATTTAAATACAATTTTGAAAATTCATTGAAAATGTGTGATGGTTGAGATAGATTTTATTTTAGAAATATTTGGAGAAATTTTTACAATGACGCACTATTGTAATTAAATATAGTGTATCAAACATAGATTATTTATTTTAATAAAATTTTCAGAGAAAAAAATAAAATTCTATTACTTTACTTTACTTTTACTTGTACTTTTACTTTTACTTTTACTTTTACTAATTTTAAATAAAATTTTGATTTTTTGACTATTATAGAAGGCAATAATTTAACAAGCTAAAAGTTTTTTTTTTTAATATTTAAGTTGGTTTGATTTAATTTTATCCTCAATGCTTTAAAGAAGTAAAAAAAATTAATTAAAGTACAATTTATAAAAAATTTAATCAATATGCTTTCTTTTTCTTTTTAAATGTTTTTCAATCACAATTTACCTAAAAATTTTAAAATTCAATGGCTAAAATATGATTCATAAAATTTTAGTTACGATTAATGGAATATTGAGAATCAAATCGAACTAATGTCAAATTAATCAGAGGATTGAAAATCATATCGATATTTAAACTTGTGATTTCTTAAAAGCAATGTGATCCAGATATCAAAATTGAAGTTTTTTAAATTTAAGCCATTTGCCATTTTTTTGAAATTTAAGAAAAATCTAAAAATTATATTGTATAATTTTTAATCTGAGTTTTTAACAATTAGAGCTTAATTTTAATTCATTTTAATAAATTAATGATTAATTAGTCTTTTATTAAAATTTATTAAAAAATCATCTTTGTTTGTAACACTTTATATAATATTAATAGAGCGACATTGCAAAAATTTCTCCAAATATTTCAAAAATAAAATCTATCTCAACTATCGCACATTTTCAATGCCTTTTAGAAATCGTATTTAAAATTTTTGTAATACACAATAGAACATACCAAATGTAAGACAAGTTAATTTTAATCTTGATCATAAGATCAAAAATCAATTATTTACAATCTAAACAAATTTTATGAAATAAGTTTTTTCATCCTTTTTTAACTTAAAGATCAATAAAATTCAAGAAAAAGAAAGAAAAAGTTTTAAATTAAATAAGCACACGTAAGCCAAAAGTCAGGAAAGGAAAAGCACAAGTGAACCAAAATAAAAAGCACGCAGTTTTGTCAAATGGACTCAAATTTTTGCTTGAAACAAACTGGCCAACGTTTGGACAAGGTGTCGTATCTTGGCACTCAGTAACTTTGCATGAATGGTGTGGTAATATTTCGAAATTCGTCTTGGAGCTTTCAAATCATGTGAAACTTCTAGAAGAAAGAGAAAAGGAGAAAGACATTGAAATAAATAAACTGAAATCTGAATTGTCAGCAGCAAATAAAACAGCAAACTCATCCAACAACAGTAGCAAGTGGATTCAAACAGTAAAACAAGGAACAAAAAATGCTAAAAAACCAGCGGATCAGATAGCTGTAGAAAATGCAACCATTAGCGAAATGAATGAAAGAAATAGAAGAAAAAAAATATGATTATTTATGGTGTGCCAGAATCAAAGAAAGAGATTTTAGTAGTCAAGAAAGCAGAAGATGAAGCAAAAATCAATGAAATTCTATCCACTATTTGAAAAAGTGATATCAAGCCAGCGTATTCGAGACGTTTGAGATCTAAAGACCAAAGTAAACCAGGACCAATTCTAGTAGAACTCAAAGAAGAAGCAAACAGAAATCCACTACTACTAGCAGTGAAAAAGTTGAGAGATTCAAATCTTTTCAAATCTGCTTATCTTAGTCCAGATTTGACTGAAACCGAAAGAGCTTTAGACTATGAATTGAGAAAACAAAGAAATGAAGCAAATAATGGTCTTTCACAAGACTCGCCCTTTCGATATGGCATCCGTGGAAATCATATCGTCAAATTCAAGAAGCAATAATCGTTCATCAGAAGCGCCATCACGTGTAGATAGTCTCGAATCTTTAAAATGTATGTATTTAAATGCTACTTCTTTGGACAATAAACTAGATGAATTCAGTGTTGTTATTGAAACATATTGCCCACAAATTTTAGCAGTTAGTGAGACTTGGTTCAAGAGCATCTCAATTGCGAACGTTAAAGGATACAATTTGAACAGAAAGGACAGAAGTGATGGACGCAGAGGCGGTGGTGTATGTCTCTACATTGATGAAAAAATCGACTCATTTGAATTAAATGATGGAGGTTTTAATTTAAGTAAAATAGAACAAATTTGGGTAGTAGTTAATTTTAACTGTGAAAAATATTTAGTAGGCTGTCTTTATAGGCCAAACGATTTTGTTGATATGAACGATTTCGATTTAGTTTTCAAACAAGCTAAAGACTATGTGGACGAGAGAAGTTATAAGGATCTTCTAATAATGGGTGACTTTAACTTTCCATCAATCATCTGGTCAAATGGCTGTGTGTCAGAAATCTTAAACGAAAATGGACTCGAACATAAATTCAGAGAGACACTAAGCGATACTTTTCTATATCAGCATGTAAATATCCCAACTTTTCAAATGTCAAACGAAAAAGCTGTCAACACTTTGGATTTGATTATCACGACTTAGCCTGGCAGTGTGTATGCAATCGATACAAAATTAGTTCTTGGCAACATTAATAAAGGACATCTGGTTATCTTTTTCAATTTTGTTCTCTAAAACAAGGTTAGTAAGGAATCATATACCTGTAGAAAATTTATTTATAATAAATCTGACTTTGGAAAAATTTCTCATTTTCCATCAAATATTGATTGGGTGAACCTATTTGAGAATTTAAATATTCAGGAAATGTACAATGAGTTAATTTTCTATGTCAGCGAAGCTAGTAATCGATTCATCCCAGTGACGGATCGCTCTAAAAAGAAAAGTATCTCAAAACCTTGGATAAAAAATGAACTCAAGGTCTTAATAAGAAATAAAAAGAATCTTAGATATAGGAACTTTTCATTTAACTGGAAGGATATGAATCTATATAGTGATTACAAACGTATCTGTAAATTAGTCTCATCAGAAATAAAAAGAGCCATACTTACTTATGAACAGAATTTAGTTGAAAAAGCTAAGAAGAATCCAAAAATATTGTACAAATACCTAAATGATCAACAAGTAATCAAAGAATCTATCAAAGCATTAAAAAAGTCAAACAATGAATTAACGCAAGAACCGAAAGAGATATCAAATCTTCTTAATAAATGTTTTCAAGATGTTTTTGTTATTGAACAAGATGGTGAGCTTCCTCCTTTTGAAGTTGAATTTAATGAAAACTGGTCAGAATATATTGACATTGGGCCAAATGACATTAGTTATGAAATGTTTTTCAATGAATTACAAGACCTGAATCAAAATAAATCATGTGGTGTAGACAAGCTTCATCCGTTATTGCTAAAAAACTGTGCAGAAGCCTTTACTGTTCCTTTAACTTTGATTTTCAGAGAATCATTATCGAATAGTCAGTTTCCAATACATTTCAGAACAGCAAATATTACTCCATTGTATAAAAAAGGTGATAAATCAACGGCAAGCAATTATCGTCCTGTGTCTTTAACTTCAATTCCTTACAAAATTATGGAAAGCATAATAAGAACCAAAATGGAAGACTATCTTTATAAGAATAGTTTTATATCTAAAGAACAGCATGGATTTGTTAAGAAAAAGTCATGTGCATCTAATCTCCTGGAAACTCTAGATTTCATCTCAATGAGTCTAGACAAAAGTATTCCTGTTGATGTGATTCTGCTAGATTTTGCGAAAGCATTTGATACTGTTCCGCACAGAAGACTAATAGATAAATTGAAAGCGTATGGCTTTGATGGTCTGACACTAAAATGGATTGAAGCTTTCTTGAAAAATAGAAGACAACGAGTTATTCAATGTGAAATTTTGTCGGATTGGATTGAGATTTTTATCGGTGTACCACAAGGTACAGTGATTGGTCCACTATTGTTCGTTTTGTATATCAATGATCTACCAAAAGGAATAGAGAATGTTGTGAAATTGTATGCAAATGATACCAAAATTTTCTCGCAAACGGTATTAGAAATAAGCGCCGCGAAACTACAATCAGATTTAGATTTAATTTTCAAGTGGACTCAAGATTGGCTACTTCTCTTCAACACATAAAAATGTGTGGTAATGCATTATGGTCATAAAAACAAAGAATTTCCTTATTTTATTAATGTTAAGCAGTTAGCAACGTCAGAAACCGAAAGAGATCTTGGAGTTATTTTCAATACAAATCTTAAATGGAAAAATCCAGTGATAGAGGCTACAAACAAAGCAAATCAAATTCATCTAATTCTGAATGTGATCTAATTCAATTATACAAGTTCATGCATGGAATAGAACCGGTTGAAAGAGCAACAATTTTAATGTTACAAAAAACCAAGGAAGAGGTCACTGTCTCAAATATCACAAAGAAATATCGAGGCTCCGACATAGAGATAACTTTTTTTCAACAGAACCGCTAACATATGGAACTCGCTACCAAATGAATTAGTTGAAGCCCCCAATGTTAACAGCTCTAAAGCAGGCATTGATTGCTGGATGAGCAGCAATCAATCACATCAGCTGTCTTTGTGTGCCTTATCAGCACACTCGCTGGCTAGCCAGCTACAGTCAAAACTACTACTACTACTAAGATTAAACGTTATATAATTAAAACAAATAAAATCTATTTTTATTGATCTTAATTTATCTTATTTTTTATCCTCACAATTTTTTTACAAAAAAACTTTATTGACAAATTAAAAAACCTTATATAGAAGGTTGATAAAAAATTCAAAAAAAATTAAAGTTTACCAAATTATGGCTTCCAATAAGTCTGTAAATAAAATTTTAATATTAATTTAGATAATCACACATTTATATTTTCTTTTGCATAATTAAAAAGTATTAACTGTTATTTTAATTATTACTTTTAATTTTCACAAAAAAAATTTTTATTTTTTTCCTATTTAAAGAGTAAACAAATTATGTTAAGTAAGGCTTAGTCATTTTTTAAAAAATTGCGTCTAAAAATAGCTTATTTTTATCTAAAGCTTAATATTTTTATTTGAATGCTTCTTATACATAGTACTACAAAATTAGACACAAGAATACTTTTTAAATAATTAAAATTTGCCTAAATATTTAAAAATTTAAATTTCCAACTTATCTGATTAATAAATAAAAGTCAATTAAAATTATTATATATTTTGAGATTTAAAAAAAAATACCCAGATTTTTATCAAATTGTACTTTCCAAATTCCTTGTTCACTATCAATCAAGTTCGCAGAACTCTGTGCTAGTCTTGCTATGATTGCAGCATACCGCAATATATCAGTTTTATTTATGTCATTTGGAGCATTTTTTATTAAAAAGATATTGGAATTTTTAGAATAATTTAAGAGTGGAATATTATTCATGTTTTCGGAATCTGGGTTGAGATTTGTCTTATTATTAAATTCAATATTCCTTCCAGAATTATTTCCAGCTTTTGAAATAGCAAAGCAATAATTATTATTATTATATCTAAAATTTCATTTTATTAATAAATTCAATTTTAAAATAAAAAAAGTTCTTAAAATAATCAGAAGATAAAAATAAAACTTTACATCTACTTTATGATTTTAATTATAAATATTTTAATTCTAGCTAATTCAAATGAAATTATTTTCAAAATGCATTCAAAATTGTTTGTTAATTAACAGTTGTTGCTAGGTAGAACCAACAGGAACTGCCTAGCAACAACGACAGCAACGACAACAGAAACATAAAAATCAACAGCAACAGACAATGAGCCTTATTGGAAACATATCGAGTCGATGAATAAATTTAATCTAATATAATAAATTATAATAGAATAAATTATTATAGAATAAATATAATAAATTATTCTTTATTTTCTTCTATCTAAATATACAAATGAATGCTACGAAATCTTTTTGGACAAATACAACGAAATGTGCCAGAAATTCATCCCAGAAAATACGAAAAAAAATAAACAAAGATCCACAGTGGCTTCACTTAGAACTCAAAAAACGAATCAGGAACAAAAACAAAATGTGGAATAAGCTCCTGGCAAACAGGCTCCGCAACAAATCTTTAGTTGATGAATATAAGAAGACAAAGAAAATGCTAGATAATATATTACGTATATCAATGAGAGAATATGAAAAGGATTTATGTATGAAAGCGAAAACAACCCAAAATTACTATTCTCTTATGTCAAAAGAAGGCAATTTGTCAAAGAACGGATAAGAACGCTTCAGGATAAGGATGGTAAAGTAAAGGACGAATTGAACGAAATTTGTCAAGTGCTCAACGAACAATTTAAGTCAGTTTTCCTTCATGAAAATCCCAACAACATTCCTATCCTGGAGAGTAGGATCTTAGAGACCTGCAAAGTCGAGATCTATGACCTCTCTATGAGAAAGTGTTGGTCAAACTTCGTGAGTTGAACGCAGATAAATCGACCGGAGCTGACCTTATTCACCCACATGTCTTAAAAGAATGTGCTTTAAGCTTAGCTCTGCCACTATCGTTAATATTTCAAAAATCAATGAATTCTGGTGAGCTACCTTGCCTTTGGAAAGTGGCTAACATTACGCCAATCTTTAAAAGCGGAAGCAAAATGCAAGCTGAAAATTACAGACCTGTAGCATTGACATCAGTAGTCTGCAAAGTTTTGGAGAAGTTAGTATTACCTGCAATCGAACGAGCTCATATGCGAAGATTAGCATGGATTTGTGGAGAGAAAATGTTGCACAACGAACCTATTAGAAACAATCGACTTTAAAACGGATGCATTGAGCCATAACTTGCTCATAATAATTATTTTCCTTGACTTTGCTAAAGCGTTCGACAAGGTCCCGCACAAAAGACTTCCGCGGAAACTGGAGGCTAACGGTTTCGAAGAAAGCCTCATTAAATGGACCGATAACTTTCTAACGGGAAGAAAACAAAGAGTTGTATTGGGGAGCAGCATCAGAGTGGTCAGAAGTAATAAGTGGTGTACCACAGGGCTCAGTCCTTCGAACACTCCTCTTTGTATTATTCATTAATGACATGCCAGAAGGAATAAAGAATCAATGCAAAATGTACGCCGATGACACAAAAGTCATTTCTAAAAATGCAGACACTGATGCAATAGCATCAATTCAATGTGATCTCGACAAACTGTCAAAATGGACGGAATTGTGGTGCACAAAATTCAATGCCAAAAAATGCAAATACATGGTCTTAAACGATAAACAACAATACATGCCCATTAATTTTAGCATGCTGGACACAGTGAACAATCAAACCCACATTCTGTAGCGAATAGAACAAGAGAGGGACCTAGGAATCATCATATCATCAGACCTAAAATGGAAAAATCAAGTCATGAAAGCAGCCAGCAAAGCTAACCCCGTATTAGGTATGATTGGACGGACTTTTACATACGTTTATAGAGATATGTTCAGAGTACTATACTCTACTTATATCAGACCACATCTTGAGTTTGCAGTGCCGGTTTGGAACCCAAACTTTAAGGGTGACCAAAAAGTACTCGAAGATGTTCAGAGAAGGGCGACTAAACTAGTCCCGGAGCTGAGAAACAAACCAAATGAAGAGAGGTTGAAACATCTTGAACTTACAGACTTGTACACAAGAAGAATAAGAGGCGACTTAATAGCATTTTTCAAAATCCAAAGAGGCTTAGATAAGGTCAACTGGACGGTCCCTGTTGAATCTACCCCAGCAACTAGGTTAGACGGGCCCTCAGCTGGCATAAGAAGACAAAACAAAAGATTAATTAAACAACCTGTGAGCCAGCTGAAAGGCCGTCGCGAACATTTCTTCACAAATCGTATCGTACCTTACTGGAATTTACTCAGCCAAGAATTAGTCGACTCGTCAACGACAGTGAAGTTCAAAGAAGGTTTAGACAACTTTATAAAAGCAAATCAAAATATTTTTTATCCATAGCTAATTAAAAGTCAGCTTTACTTCTACTTTTATTTTATGCAATCGCCTTTATTGTTGTCGAACTTGTTTATTTTATTTTTTTACATATTTTAAAATTTAAAAACAAATCAAAAATTAATTTTATTAGACTATTTATCCCAATAAATCAATATTCTGTGATAAAATGCTGTCAATAGTGCGTAATGTGAATTAGGCACTCCGTCAGGTAACTGATAACAGCGTACTACTACTACTACTACTACTACTAAAATTGTTTGTTAATTAATAAATACAATTTAATTTTTAATGAAATTTAAAGCACTGTTTGAAAATAATTTTGCGTTTTTACTTATGCCTGTTTTCGACTTAATTGATTCGATTTGGAAATGAAAATTTTGGACAAAAATTATCTTAATTTGTAAAATTTGAATTAGGAGCTTATTAATTTTTTTAAATAATTGAAGGACCATGACCTTTAGGGAGTTCAGAATGGTCAAAACTTCTTTTTAGCCATCATCATAAATTTGTTTAATATAGTTAAAGAATATTCAAGATTCATATAAAAAGATTCATTTATAGATTAATTGTAAAAAAAAAGCTTATTTAAAAAATTAGTTAAAAAAAAAGAGAAAAGATCAAAGAGCATCTCGCCATGTTTGATGTAGAAATAAAACACAAAAAATTATTTATTAAAAAATATTGTAAAATTTTTCAATATTAAATCAAAAATTATTTTAAATTATCTTCAATTTTATTAAAAATCTTTGATATTGATTCAAAATAGATTTAATTAATAAGGGATAATATCTTTTTCTATTTTTATTTCGATTTTTGGTTAAAATAAATTAAAAAAAAATATAATTTAAAATTTAAAGTCTTTCTAATTGTTTATTGGAAATTAAAATTTAGATTTAAAATTATTTATAATTTAAACGGTTAAAACATTAAGATTAATTGAATTTTCAAAAATTAATTTAAATATCATATTTAATAAATTTGACTTCTGCAAATTTTTACCAGTTTTTAAAAAAACCTCTTAAAAAATTGAATTTGATGTAAAATCTTACTATATAAGATTTGACGATTTTATACGAGAAATCAATGCCAAGGTCGAGATATCGATGTCAATAAAAATAGTTAATTTGATTAAAAAATTAGTTAATTGGTCAAAAAAAAAATATTTATTTACTTTTTTTCAAATAATTTCAGAATTAAATTTTTACTACTACTTTTTGAACAAAAAATTATAATTGATATAACAAAATTAAAAAAGCGAGATAAATTTATCAAAATTCAAATAAAGCTAAGACTCAATCCTAATTTTTTTTTACTTTTTTTTGAATTTATTTTCAAAAAATTTCTAAATTTTTCCAAATTATTATTTGATTTTTAAATTAAAAAAAAAATTTGCTTTGGTTTAAGTTTTTTTGATCCAAACTTCACCGCCGCGATTTTATTTATTTTTTTATTTCAAAAAGAATTTTTCAATATGCATTTTTAAATTTTTTTTACTCCGGCAGCGAAGCAACGAGTACCAACTAGTAACTTTTTATTTATTGGATATTTTTATCAAAAAACTGGGAAATCAAATTTTTAATGAAAATATTAAAAAAAGGCCAAGCCAGGTTTTTTAGGCATTTTTGAAAATCTGAATATTTTCGTAAATTTAAGTTATGTTACTTAACAAAACTTGATTTATCTTTTAATTTCGCAATGTTGCAAAATTATTTTTAAGCCATTTTAATGTAAAATTATTATTATTTATTTGTTAAGAATTCTGATCGAGCTAATGCTCCTTCAGAATTATATTATATTAAAATTATATTCAAAAATAAAAATAAAAAATGCAATTTATGCAAATAAAGGAAAAGTTAAAATTTTTTTCCTTTGGTTTGAAGGAAAGAAAAAAGAAAAAAAAACAAGAGTTGAGTGATTGAAGATTAATATAAAATTACGTTAATCCACTTAAAATATCGTCAGATCCTCGTATCAAATCAGAACTGTAATACGTATAAAGATAAAAACAAATTTTGCATTCTCAATTTAACAATTTCAGAAAAGACTCCAAATTTTTAGTTTACTTGATTTTTAAAAAAAATAAAGTTCAATATGTGTTAATTAATTTGTTCGATATTGTTTTTTGATTTTTAAAACTAAAAATAAAGAATAAATCAATGAATCTAATCATTTATTTCGTATATTAAAGATTTTTATTTATTTAAACTTGCAACACAAACCAATTGTTCATTATTCAAAAAAATATTAATATAATATTTAAATATTTTTTTAAGTTGTTATTCGACTTGGAAGTGATGTATTGTACAAAAATTTTCCATCATCTCTAATAAAAGAAACATTCATGAATTTTGGATCAGCTTGAACAAAACCTAGTGCTCCATTAAACTTCAAATCACTCGAAAAATACTGGTAAGAACCTTTTGGTATGCATGTAATATTCGATTTAGATCTATAAATTGAGCTTGAAGCGCCATTTATTATATAATCAACTGTCCAATTTAAAAAGGTGTCTTTAATATGTTCCAAATCATGTTCGTGACCTAAGAAAGAAAACTGTTAAAAGAAAAGTACAATTTTCAATCTATTGACAAAAAATAGAGGTAAAAAAGACTAACTTTTCTTATAAAATAATTCTTTTAAGAAATAAAAAGCTTTTTAAAAATTTTTTTGAAAAAAATTATCACAATTTAATCATTTATCATCGTCAATAGATCAATATCTAAAAAATACTTTTTAAATACCAGAAAAATAGACATTAACTTTATATTTATGCAATAATGGTCTCAATTTTTTAACTAAACATTGACTAGAACTATGATAGCCCATCGACCAAACAGGATGATGACCAACTATTATTAAAAATGGATAATTTTGCGAAATCGTTGACTTTAAATTTCGCTCTAAGTTTCCGAGAACTCTTCTTGAAGAAGATTTTCTGCAAATCAGCATAGTGTCGATAAAAATGGCATAAATTAACTTTTGATTTTCTTTTAAAGTCGAAATTTTCAAGTTATAATTGTAACCAGGTAAAATCCTTTGAATATTTAAAAACAAATAAAAACATTCAAAAACCAAAAATAAGATACCATTTTTTAGATATGTTGGTATATTGAATTTGAGCTAAAGTATTACCCTTATGGTCGTGATTTCCTAGAACAAAAAATTTAAATTTTAAAATTTAAAGCCAAATCTAAAAACCTAAAACATTGAACCATGGAATTTTAGATCCGTGATATACATTTTCAAAAGTCACCTTTATTGAATTTGAAAAATAATTTAAAAATCAAATTTTTTAAAATACTTTAAATCTAAAATCAAATTGATTATTCACTCCTGATGGATAAAAGTTATCACCTAGTCCTAGATGAAATTGCACTTGATGCTTCATCGTATATTGTTTCATTAATTGTGAAATACGTTGCTGAATCACAGTTTTATACGGATAGAATGAAATGCCACCCCAGTCTCCGAAAAAAAAGAATTTTGCCAAATCATTTTTTATTTGAAGCTCTAGTGGATGTGATAAATCTAGATTAGGATTTAAAATAGATTGATTTCCTTAAACTGAAAAATATTTTTACTTTTTGGTATTTCCAGTCTAGAATATGGATAATTTCGGTTGTTTCCAAAAATTGAAGCAGATTCAGCAATATTTAATAAAAAATATATCCTGAAAATCCAATGTTGAAGCTTCATTATAAGATAAATTAAATTCGATAGTTAAAATGTTATGTAAAAAACTATTCTTTTAAATCAAGAATTTTATCTTGATGATTTCTCAATTTGTTTAAATTATACTCTATTTCAAAAGCAATTTAAGAACATTGTTGCATCAATGCTGCTTAATTTGAATAGAACTATCAATTTTTATTAAGCCCTTCTCTTAAGTATCAAATAATTTAATTGGAGTAAGTTTTAAAATTATTTTTTTCCATAAACTTGTCTATTAATAAGCTTAATAATTTTTTTGAATTGCTATCAAATTTAAATCATAATCTATTATACAAAAATATTTAAATAATAGAAAAAATGTATAAAAAAAATTAAATTCAATTAAATTCAACTTCAAAGTCTAATATTTGATTAAAATAAAATTTTACATTTGGCTGTTAGTAGCCTAAAAATTCTTTTCCAATAACTAAATTATAAAAGTTTAGTAAAAAAATTAAATAAATTATTATTAAATTTTATAAATTATTATATAAAGATTTTATTTTTTTTTATTTATTTGACTTAAATTTTAATAATAAACAATAGTGGACATTTTGATTCAAAAATTTGTGTAATTTTTAAAAACTTAAAAGTGTAAAAAAGCATATCAAAAGCTTCCAAAACTATTACAAATTTTTTGACTTAATGATTCTTTTTGCTCAATAGAAAATTAGAAGAATTTTTTTTTCAAGTTATCATAATCCGTTTTTTTATTTATTTTTTATTCATTTTTTAAAATCTTGCTTAAAATTTTATTTTTAAAATAGTTTTTAAAAATACCTAAGTTAAATAAAAAATCGATTCTCAATAAAATAAATTATTTGAATGAAAAAAATAATCTAAAAGGCAGATTTTTACGAAATACATTAATGAATTTTTAAGAAAATTAATAGTATATAAGAGAGTACAAAATGAATAATAATTATTGGATTTAAAAACAAAAACAAAATTAACAGTTAAATTAAATATTTTATTCAATTTTTTAGAAAACACTTAACCTTGTCTTATTTATTGCAATTTATTTTTTAACTATTTTTTTTTACATCGCCATTAAAGCGTCCATTGAAATAAATAAATAAATATCGTATTTGAGTATCGATAGATTAATTTTGTGGCTTGAAAATTTATTTTATTATAATTAAAGGCAATCCGAATAGTAGATTTAATTTAATTACTTTTTTATTGTTTAATCAATACAACGAATGAAAATTATTTGCAAAAGCATAAAAATTAAAATGCTCAATTTTGGAATATTGATTTTATTAATTTATTTAAAATTATCCAGGAAGCAAAATTTCAAGTTTTTTATTAAATTTAAATAAAAAGTTTATTTAAATTTAGTGATATTAAGATATCTATTTTTGATACTAATTCGATATAAATTTTGACCATTTGTTTTGAAATATGTTATATTCATCGCATTAGTATCAGCTTCAATTAAAGCTAAGGCACCATGGATTTGGAACATATCACCCCAGTAATATTTCAGTGAACCGTTTGGTATATCATTTAAATGCTGATTTGAATAAAACGGAATGTTTGTAACCCCTGTTACAATATAATCTACAGTCCAATTCATATAATTATGACTAATGTGTTCCATATCATGTTCATGTCCTAGAATAATCAAAATAAATACCAAAAAAACAATAGAATTTTTTAAGTTTAATTTCATTAGTTAAAAATTACCAGCAAAGTAAGCATTTACTTTATATTTGTGCAATAATGGTCTTAAATGGTCAACTAAACATTTTGTTGGCCCGTGTTCGGCCACTGACCACACAGGATAGTGGCCAGACACAATTACATAAGGATACTTTTCAGTAGATATCTCTTTCAATTTTTTTTCAATATCGAGATAGTAACCTTTAATTTCATTTGAATTTGATGAAGTGAAATTTAATTCTTTTATTTTATGCTGGTCTGATCGATCTTCAAATCGTTTTGTTTGACAAAGAAGAACCGTGTCAATCATTAAGAAATAGATCAGTTTACTTTTGCCTTCATTTACTTTTACCTCTATTGAATAATTGAAATTTGGAAGAATCCTTTAACAGAATTCTTTGATTAATTAAAATAAACCATTTAATGAAAAAAATATTTTACCATCTTTTCGATTTCTGAGTATATTGAACTTGGGCCTTTGGATCACCTAGATAATCATGATTTCCCAGGACGAAAAACCACGGAATATCTTTGTTTTTAAAAACATCTTCAAAAGATTGCTAAATAAAATTTTTAATTTAATTTATCCTTTTATTATTTATTTGGAGCTACTTTAAATCTTGGATCATCAACACTTTTCACTCCATCAAAATAAAAATTATCGCCTAAACCCAAATTAAAATGAACTTTCATTTGGCTTGAAATTTTTTGCATAAAAAGAGCTACATTTTGTTGAACTAGTGTTCTATAGGGAAAAATTGGAATTCCTCCCCAATCTCCTAAGGCAAAAAATCTCACAAAATTTTCAGTTATATTAACTTGAACGGGTTTTTCAAAATCTTTTGTTAATTAAAAAACATGAAAGAAAAAAAATTGTGAATTTAATTTTTTAAATTTAACCTGTTGGAATTTTCAAACTTAGACTGGGAAAATTACGCTCATTAGAACAAGCTCCAAAAATAATATTAACTAATAACAAAGTTATTTTAGATAAATGATTCATCATTTAAAATTAAAAAATTTATTCTAGCCTTTTATATATAAATTCATAAATCATGTGATTAATTTAAAAATTTAAAATAAAATATAACCTTTATTCAAATAAATTTAATTAAAATTAAAGCTCATGTTTTAAGTGTTTACGTTGTTCTTCTTCTTCAATCTTTTTTATCGTTTTCTTTAATTTGATTAATGGTTGTTCTATTTGTGTGTTGGTTTCATTTTTAACTTTAAAATCATGGTCATGAGAATGTGTTCCTAACTTGGAAAATTCTTCATATAACTTTTTAAATCGTTCCAACCGACTGATTTTATTTTCATCTTCCAACCATCTATTATAATCATTAATATCTGCAGACCTTTCAGTACGCCTTTCTTTAATAATATTTTTGTGCTTAAAGGCTTGTTGATTGTGATAAATTTCACCATGGAACCCCTGGTAACTTGGCAAAAATGCTCTCGAGCGTTTTTTTTCGTATTTGTTTTCAAAATTGATTTTAACTAAATTGTTTAAATTATCAATAGAGAGGTCATCATCAGATTTTGCCACGTTTTGTGAATTGTTGAATAATTCTTTTTCCAAACTATTGACTGACGGCTTGAAAATTAAAGCCCTACTTTTATAGTTATAAGAATTTTTATTTTGTGTCAATTTTTGTAGAGATGGCTCGAAGGAAACTGGTCCATTTGAGTGTTGATTGCTGCCTTTTATCGAAATTTTAATTTTTTCTTCCAATAAAGAGTTCGAGGGATTTGACACACTTAAATTATAATTTTTTTTATCTTTAAGTTTTTTGTCAACTTTAATAAAATTTTCCAGATCCGAAAAAGACTGTCTCGAAGAATTGTCATGATTGAGTTTTATTGAATCATTTGATACTCTGAATCTTTTATTTAATGTATCAGTTTCACTCCAAATTGCTAGTATTAATTGATTGAGTAGAAAAAACTCAAAAAAAGAAAAAAATTTTAACTTCATTTTTAGCAAAGTTAAATCATTTTGAAAAATAAAAATTCATGTTATCTTAATATGAAAACAAAATAGTGCATTATTAGATATTGACAATCTGGCGCTGATTTTTATGAATTTAAAATTCTTCACATTTGTTACTTAAAGGATCGAGTCTTCGTTCTTTGAAAATACGATAAATTTAAAAAATTTATTATGAATATGAAACGAAAAAAAATTATAGAATTTAGGATAAGTAGTTTTGTTAAGTTTCAACTCTTATAATAATTCCTAAAATTTGAATCTTAAAAAAATCTTAATACTATAAATTGCAATAAATTACTGCTTAGATATTTGAGTTTTTTTTAAATATTAAAACAATTTCATGAAATTATTTTAAAGGTAATAAACAATTTAATTTTTAAACAAAATTCAAAACTTATCAAGAAATTCTTTATTATCAAAAAAAGCTTTTTTTTATTTCAATTTTAATTTAAGCAAATTAATTATTCCCAATAAATTTTATTAGCTTAGAAATTTTATCTTCTTTAGTAGCTAAAGTATTTTGGTTAAATTTAATCGATAAATACTTTTTCCAAAATCCTTTTGTTCTCTTATTGACTATAAGATATTATCTCATTATTTTTTTTTGAAAAATTAAAAATTATTTCGATCCATAAATTTTTTAAAATTAATCAAATAAAATATTAAAATATTTTTTTTTTTACTCATAGATTTAAAAATTAGCATTCACTAATAATTATCTTTGAATAAAAATTTGTTTTTGTTTGGGACAAACAAAAATTAAATAATATCAGCACAAGAATCTTACTTAATCTTACATAATTTAATACATTAGTATAATATAAACTAAACAATTTAAATCAAAAAAAAAATTAAATTATATTGTTGTAGGCTAACTATTATTCTATTATCCATTTGAATATTTAATTTTTGAAGTTAAGAATCGTTTATTATAAATCACAACAGAGGTATTTTCTCCTAAACACTTGCAAATCAACCAGAAATCACAAAACTTATTTAAGCTTTTTGCTTATAAACATATTAAAATTTTATATCTCCAAGACACCAATTAAAGTAATTAATGAAATATAAATAATAACTAATAATATTATAAAAAATAATAATAACTAAGAAGTTTAATGTTAGCTACGAAGTTACCAGTTCTTAAAGCCGCTAACAATATTTAAGAAATACTTCGGATCTTGTCTCAAAGACATTAATTTTGGACAAATAGAGCCTATGAAACACATTGTAAATATAAATGAAATTGAAATGTGCAAATAATTTTAACAACATAAAGGAATTATTGTTTATTTATTTATTTATCAATAGAGAGCTATGAAAATTTTTTTTTAATGTATTTATTTTTTCTGAATAGGCAATTGCATTTAATTTCTGAAGATAACTAGCAACGAATAAGATGATAAGATGTTAAAAAAAACTTAAATTTAGTCTTATTTTCAAATTTGATTTACCAAATTATTTAATTTTTTTAGATTTAATTATTTCTTTACAAGATTTTTTTTTCGAAATTGAATTTTCTTTATTTTTTATTTGTGAATAAAATTTAAAATTTAAAATTTAAACGAAAAGAAAATTAAACGTAGTTTTTTTATTTATCTGTTTAGTAATAGCTCAATATAAATGTAATTGGGCACATAATCATTAAAACAGAGCTCTTTAAATTTAATTAAGAGATCAGGATTCATCATTTCAGAGCACAAATTAATTAAAAGCACATCTCAGTTAGTTAGTTTAAAAATTTAGTTTAAAAATTATATGGAATTATATTGGAGCTTAATTAAATTAAATTTGGAAACACAAGTGAAATTATTTAGATTTCTATTAAATACGACCCTTTTTTTAATAGTCTATTTTATTTATTGAAAAAATTCCCCAAAAACAGATATTTACAGTTTAAATGAGATCCTGTAACCGATTAAAATATTCAATCATCATTAAATATGAAACAATTAAATTTAGATTAACGGATAAAGAAAATTAGTTCGCATTTAGGTTCAATAAACTTGTTTGATAAAATTTGGTATTTTTAAATTTATTCAATTTTATTTTGTTTTTAAGTTTCACAATAATTTTCTTTTAAGAAAAAGTTTATAATACCAAAAGGAATTTACAATAAGAACTTAAAATTCATAAGACAATAATGTTATCTTAATTAAATGTTGAAATTTCGCAACCTTCATTTTTATCACAAAATAAGCAACCTAAGTAATAGCACGTGGTCATATTCATTAAATCAAAATTTAAAAAAATTATCTTGACTTTAATAAAGCTTATTAAGGCAAAAATACTTCATCTCCTAAATTCTTTTCTGTTCTATTAAATGTAGAAATGCAATTTTACCATGAATAGTTAGTTAATATGATTCAGATAGCTTTCATTAATAATAATATAAATGACAATTTAATGAATAAAGCAAAGAATTTTTAAGGCGATTTATTATTTTTTAACTAAATATACTGAAACTTTAACTAAAATTACTAAAAAATATCTTTTTACTAAATTTGCATAACTGATATTATTATTATTAATTTTTCTAAATTGTATTAAAATTATAAATTAAACATAATATTACTTGAAAAAAACTAAAAGTCAGCAGATAGACGTTTAAGTTCATTTTGAGAAATTTTTTGAACCAGAGATGGATGTTCTGTACAATACGAAATTTTATTTTTGAATTAGAACAATATTTGAATAATTTAGAATATTATGGTATGAATTTTGATGAAATATGTGAGTTATGTAATCTGGTTTCTAGTTTTGATCTCAATAATTCTTTGTTTTTTTACAATTCGTTTAAAAAAATTAAAAAAAAGTTTAATTAAAAATATATTTATTCAAATTTAATTAAATATTGGAAAAAACTAGCACCAAACTTGATTTTTAAAATAAATTCAAATTGTTAAATTAAATAAGTAATTTTATGAAAAGTAAGTCATTTTTATATTCATCTAGTAAAATTGGTGAAAAATCAATAATTTTAGTTAATGAATTCGCACACGTCAATTTTTAAGCTTATCAAAAAAATTTGGAAAAAACTTTGAATTATAAGAATTTGATAAAACTATTATTTTGAAATAATAAATTCAAGTATAGGACTATATGAGTCACCTCAGATAATTGATATAATGGTAGAATAACCAAGGTGTAAGGGGATGAAGCGTTACTATAAAGTAGAACAACTTAAAAAGAATAAATTTTTATATTTTAAACTCTGGAATGCCTAATATAATAAAGAATGTAGTATAAAGACCTTTTACGAAAGATCAATGTGATTTTAATATAAAGTTCTGGAAAATAGTCATTGAGTGCTTTTATTTTAAAAAATTTTCAAAAATTTAATAAAAAGATTTTTTCTCAAAATGCCAATATTGGTAATGGATAAATTCAGCATGAGAAAAATTTTCTAAATGTAATGTAATTAATGAAAAATAATTTACATATTTAAAATAAAATAGCATCCGAAATCTGAAAAATTTTAAATAATCAAAAAAAATTAATGTCTCTCAAGAAGAGAATCAAGTCCGAAAATTTTTTATTTTTAGCTTTAAAAATAAAATAGTATTTTAAAATTATAATAAAGTTTGCTTCTGGTGTTAATAAATAAAGTTTATTAATAATATTTATATGTTTCATTTGTTTATGATCCAGAAAAATTTGTCCAGTCTACAGATCGCGGAGCTTTTATTCCTTTATTATTAATTCCAAAGCTGATTATGATTATTATATATATTGATTATTAGATTATATTGCTTGTTTTTATAAACAATTTTTTCATAAATAAGTCTCTAATAGTAAAAAAATTAAAATAAAAATTGTCTTTTTTTAAATTTCTTGTCAAGTGACAGCCAAGTACCAGTTGTTTGTACATTTTGGAGTGTGAAGAAGAGGGAAATAATAAATGACTGCTTTTAAACTCTTTTTGATTTAAATTATAAAATTTTTATTCATAAAATAATTAACAATATAAAGATCATTAAACGATTAAAATAATTAATTTTAAAATTTCTAAAAGAAGAGTTAATTTCTGACTGATCTATATCTCGGTAGAAACATCGATCTTTGTCCAGCCGATCAATATTGTAGCGTCTGCTCTCACAGAATTCGTGTCCATTTTCGTAAATTTCTCTAATTTTGGCACCCTTTAGAATAGCATCACTACAAGCCTCATACATTAAATTACAGTATTCTAAACATACTGTTAATCTTTCTTTTCCATAAAATTTAAATTGATTGGGAGCGCAAATATAACACATAAGATTGTTTAGAAATTTCTGACATTTTATAGAGGATCCGATCAGTGGCTTGACTTTGCTGAATGTCGATTCAATTTCCCGTTGTAAACAACACGAATTTTCCTTGTACCATGTGCAATTTTTCAAATTTGTTTGAGGAGATGGCGCACGATTGTTAAAAAAAGAACAATAATATAAACTTGTATCTTCTTTCAATGAGTATTCATTTAGTGAATCGTTCCAAAAGTTTTTATTCATTTTTTTGGCACTGATGATACCTATACTAAGAGCTGTACAAACAATAAATTTTATCACATCTAGTTCCATAAATATTATACTATTCTAGATTTGACTTGAATAAAGACATAAGTTGAATTTAAGTCAATTCTTTTTTTTATCAAAATTCTCAAACTTTTGAATAAATGCAATTTTTTCAATTTTTTTGCATTTTTTGGAATAATTTCTGATTAACATAACTAAGAAGGAAATAATTTAAATTATGGTTAATTTTTTTTATTCAAAAAAATCGATTAAATTGAACAGAAATCTTTTTATATTCATATTTGGAGTTAATTTAGAACTATGAATTATTATTTTCGCTCATTTTCTTTCTTTATTTAAGGTAAAAGTAATTTAAAGTATCGTATACTTTTCAAAAAAATATCCTTAAAAAGTATTCACCAGTATTAAATAGTAAAAAAATAAACATTAAATTGCTTAATTCGTAGGAGGTTATAAGTAAGTAACATATTAAGATATATATGGGGTAGTCAGATCTATCCGACAATATATGGTGTATTTTTTCGTCTTTTAATGAAAATTTTCATGCAATTTTGAAAAAGCATGAAAAAGTGCTATGTTTCATATTTATTTAAAAAAAAAATTAGAGTTACTTTTGCAATCTTATTACATTGAAATTAAATGGATTAAAGCAAACATTGATGCAAAAATTTTTAAATATTTTATAATTTTTAATAAATTTATCTTTTTTAAAAAAAAGTTATTTTCTTATTTGAATTAATAATAATAATAATATATATAAGCTACGGCAAGACTAGCTTGCGGAGGTGACCTAATAGGAGAAATTGAAAAATAAATTAAACTTTGATTTTAGATTTTTGTTCTAAAACAATAAAAATTAAATAGCCTATGTTTGCTTCAATCTATTTAATTTCAATGTAAAAAGATTGAAAAACAACTCTCATTTTTTTTTACATAAATTTTAAACATCACACTTTCTTCATGCTTTTTCGAAATAGTATGAAAATTTTCATTTAAATAAAAAAAAATACATCATATATATTCATTTATAAATAAATAATAATAAATAATTTAACTAAATAGTAATACTAAAGATCAATTAATATCATGCTCAAAAATTATCTCGAAAAAAAGAATTAAAGCAATTTAAATCAAAAATTTAAATTCAAAGGTATATTGAAACAAACCATGCTACACCATACCAAAGTATATTATTCTGCATGAAAATTTTTCAGAGATTTGCATATTTAGAAAATTCAATTTATCATTGAAAATAAAATTGAATATAAATCCTTCTGCAGTAAAATTTAAAGAATATTTATTCATTTCGTATCTAAATTTCTGATTGTATCACTTAAAATTCCAAACCAAAAATTTTCCTGAAAAATTTTATTGTGCTTGAATTTATACCTGGTTATAAATTCTAAGCTCTCTATTTATTTTTTCGACTTTGAATAAAAAATTATTGAAATAAAAGATTTATTTTCTAGATATAAAGATATTGAATTAAATGATGCTGAACAAGAAGCTCAGTGAATTTATTTTACTAGAATAAATGTATTTTTGTAAGACATATAAATTTATTGAATGATTAATTAAATCAAATTAAAATTTCACTATTTATTGTATTCGGTCAATAATCAAAACCAAATAGGAAAAAAAGGCCATTTCGTGGAATGCAATGCAATTAGCCTTTTTTATTATTAAAAGATATTTTTAATTAAGAGGATTGAGTTGAATCTAAAATTTTGGCGTTAATTAATAATGTTAAATAGAATCAGAATTTTTAACATTTAATTTAGAAAAATAAAATCATTAAGTAAAATTATTGACAAAACCAAAAATAAGAGTTATTTAAAATTAACACGCCAAATTTAAATTAAATCTTTTAAAGATAATTTTTGAAAATGATCATTTATGTTTGATCAAATACTTCACACTGCCTTCGAAACCTCCTTTATTTACCAGTTTGATAACCTATGGAACTGAATTACTCATTCAAGCTCTCACTCAACTCAAAAATTCGTTTTCATAAGAAGTGGGAAGTAGAATTCAAAACATTAGATTTTAGGAGCCATTTCTTCTGTAAAAGTTATTTTATTATATTGATCTTTGAAAAACATCGTTCCTTTGATTTATCCATCATTAGACAAGATGTTAGTTTTGGGTCTAGCGTGATTCCTAATAATTAATTTTTCTCTTTATTTATTCTTAAGTCAAGATTAGTTTTTACTTTTGATATTTTCACAGAGATCATAAAAAAACTTTAAAAGACATTATCAATTTGAAAAGCCAATAATCAACTACTTTTAGGTGCATATTTTTGAGATTTAGAATTAAAAAATGTAGCCAAATAATCTGAAAAAGAAAAGTTTTTTATTTTATTTCATTTAGATACGTCATTTGTTAAAATGTTAAAGACAAGTGGACTTAATACTGACCCTTTTGAAACGCCTCCTTTATTTGGATATTGATCACTCAAATGTTTATTTATATTTACTCTAAAAGAAATAAATTAAAGAATTAGTAAATAACTTATTAAATAAGATGAGATGATAAATTTATTAAAAAAACAATAAAATTTTTTGTTTAAAGTCTGTAAAACTTTTTGAATTATAAAAAACAGATTGTTCACAAGGTGTCTATGTATTTTAAATCTCAATTGAAGATAAAAGGGAGTTTGAAGAGTCCTGAGTTGGAAAAGTTTTCTCAGGTAGCCATTTTTTAGGAATTTGGGACTAAACAATGTAATAAAATCATTTATAAAAATAAAATTTCAAAAAAATTTCCATAACTTTTTATTCTTAATTGTTCTTTTTTAAATTGTCTATGAAAGTCGTTCATGAAAGTTAAATGATTTAATATTAATACTGACTGAGTAAATAATGAAATTATGAATAAGTTTTAATTTGAATAATTTTATTTAGACTTTTTTGACACTTTTTCACAATTAAACTGGTAATAGATTATTAAAAGAATTAATAATTAATTTAATGAATTTTTATAAAGGCTATTAATATCTTTTTATTTTACATATTTATTCTTTTATCAATTTGTTCATTTAGTAGAAAATATGTTCAAAAATCTAATACGACATTGCCAAACTGCGGTTTTGTAAGTAAAAATAAATTCTAAAAAATTTAAAATTTCTACAACTAAGTAATTTAAAAATATCAGCCTATATTAAATCTAATCTCAAATTAAAATTTATAATTTTTTTAAATTAAAGTCGTTCGATTTTAATTAATTCTCTAAAAATTCGCCTTGTGCAATTGGATGAATCGAATGATTTTCAAAACTAATGATAAAAGACTAAATGAGAGCCTCGAAATACCAATTGGTGAATGCATTTAAAAAAATTTTATTCTTGAACCAAAAAAGCAAAAGAATTTTTGTAAAAATTTAAAAATAGCAGGGTTAAATTAAAATTTTTCTGAAAATGAACAAGATTAGCTCAAAAATCAACGGAATCAAACCAATTTTGAATAGCAATGGCATTTCCAGAGGCCTTACAAGTGAAAGAGATATCTTATTTGGATTTGAAAAAGCCTATGATCAAACACAACTTAATCTAATGAGTGAAAAATGCATTCTTGTTGACGAAAAAGACAACCAAATTGGTTCAGATACCAAAAAAAACTGCCATTTGATAAAGAATATAAAAAATGGAATGCTTCATAGGGCGTTTAGTGTATTCTTATTTGATACAAATGATCGGCTTCTGATGCATCAACGATCACTGTATAAAATTACATATCCAAATCATTGGACAAACTCTTGCTGTAGCCACCCTCTAAGTACCACAGAGGAAATGGATACTTCTAATGATCACATTGGTGTTAAAAAAGCTGCAAAACGACGACTCATTTACGAACTTGGAATGAATGAGTCGCAATTTTGTGAGAACGATTTGAAGTTTATTACCAGAATTCAGTACAAGGCTGAAAATGTGCCAAAAGATGATGTCTTTGGGGAAAACGAAATTGACTATGTTCTATTTTTAAAAGGAGATTATGATTTTAACGTGAACACAAATGAAGTCAAAGCAATAAGATTTTTTTCAATGTACGAATTGCAGGAATTTCTGAGAGAAGAGCAAAATCAGAACTCAAGTGTCCAATTAACTCCATGGTTTAAGCTCATTTGCGAAAAATTTTTATTCAAATGGTGGTCCAAATTAGATGACATTTCATCAATCAAAGACGAAAAAACTATTCACAAATTTTAATTTTTCAAAAATTGAATTTTTAATCTTTTATTTTTTTAGTAATAAAATTAAATTTAAATTAAAAAAAATTCATATCTATAAAAAATGTTCAGATAGAACCAATTTTATACAATGTAAACTTTTTTTAATATAGTTTGAAATCCATGGCTATTTTCGAAAAAGATAAGGAAACATTTGAAAAAAGACAATTATTTGGACTGCTATCCACAGTCCTCCACTTACATTCATATACTTAGAAAATCAAATTTAAATTAATTTTTCTTATCAATAAAGATTAAATTTTTTAAATTTTCAATGAGTAACCATGACCACAATTTATTTTAATTATTCTATTTAATTGAGCCAAGTCAAGGCTTTAGATCGTCCCAAAAACAAAAATTCATTCGAATAATAAATCCAAATGAGTAAATTTTTGCATTAATAATTCGCTGGTCCTTAAGAATCGCATTCCAAAATGACAAAAGCAAAAATTACCTTTTGTAATGAGCAAAAGCTAATACAAGAAGAGAAGGAAAGACTCCGAAAGCTTCGCATAATTCAAGTAAGAGAGATTTCAAAACAAAATGCTGCAAATTTACGCCAGGCTTTCAGAAACGAGAAGGACAAAGAAATTAAAAAACAGCTTGATAAAAAAGAGGTAACATGAAATTGTGGAAAAGTTCATCAAAAAAATTTGTTTTAAAATAACTTTAGACTGTCAAAAAACATGAATATGAAGAAAATTTTAATGAAATAAAACAATTTGTTCAAAGAGAAATTGACAATATTGGTAGTGGTCACCTTTCAGCGGCACATTATGTAAAATTCAAAAAATAAAATTTTATTTAAATTAAATTATCTCATTTAAAAATCAATTAAGGATGAAAAAATTGAGTTCAGGCAAAAGCAAGCAGCTGAAAACGAAGAAAGAGCGGCTATTCGAGGTCGAACTGCATTCCTTACTGAAAAAGCTGAACGAGCTCAAGTTGAGAATAAAGAAAATGCCCACATAATAGCACGTCAAAATGCCATTGAACAGGAGAAAATCAGAGCTGCAAAAATTGCCAAACTTCCGAAACCAACCGATGATAATTTAGAAAGTGTTGTTTCAAAAAAACCAGTCAAACTTGTTTCAATGCATGATGTTGATGCTTTTATGACCACCAGATACCACATGCCCGAAACTATAGTTAATAAGGCTTCATTGGAAGAAATGGTACATTTGAAAGAAGAAAAAATAAAAAAATAATTTTTTTTCTAAAGGATGATGCACGTCAAAGCGCTGTTGATGAAGAATTGAGGCTAAAAAATTTCGAACATAATCTTAAAAGGCAAAGCAATGAACGAAACGAAAAAGCTCGTTTAAGAGGAAAACATGCTTTGGAAAAAGAAATTCTAAGCGAGGTGACATTTAACAATAGATAAACTAAACTTTTTTTTAAAAAAAATTTATTAGAATTACAATGATATAATGAAGGAATTGAACATTTTAGAGCAAGCTGATCGAGAAAAACGCCAAAAAGAGCTCTTGAATATTCCAGTAGACATTAGTTTAAAAATTTTTTTGAAAAATTACATTTTTTCTCTTTTTACAGAGAGAAATTTTTGTACCATCTTGGCAACGAGAACAAGACAAAAAAGAATTTCAATTGGAATTAGAGAGAGAATTCGAAAAAATTTATGTTGATGCCAATATGCGTAAAGAAGAAATGCCTGAGCCAATGGACCCGAAAAAAATTGACGAAATGAGTCAAAATGGAATTGGAGAAGATAGTGAGCTAGATCTGACAGTTCTGAATGAAGAACCTCAATTATCAGAAGATATTGTGCCAATTAAATTAAATGCTGAAAATTTAAAACAAAATGAAATTCATCCTAAAGTTTCACCAAATCCATGTGAAAATGATTCAGCAAAATGTTCGCCCAAGTCCAATGAGCAGAATGTTCTTCAAGCTTCACAAGAGGTTATACCTGAAAGTACTGAACAGCACATGAATAATGCAAATAATTATTCAAAAAATCAATCATGTAATAATAATTAAAATTTAAAATGGATTTTTTTTAAATTTTTTTTTATAAAGCCAAAGAAAGTATTGTCTTAAGTAAATTACTGGAAAAAATTAAGAAGCAGAGAGAAGAAATAGCTCAGAAATCTTCAGGTGTGAATCTATCTCTGGAAGATTCGAATGTAAGTGATTTACCTACGAATGATAAAGATTGCGAAGAAAAACAAAAAAATGACGAAAATCTAATCGAAAAATCTTTGAATGAATCCAGAAAATCTAAAACAGCAAATGAACTCGAAGAAGAAAGTGAACCATCTGAGTCAAGCGAGGAATTAAGTTACACACTAAGCTTAAATTCAAATACCCCCAGATCTGATGTTGAAACAAATGATAAGAAAGCCTCTCTTAATAATAGAGAAAAAAAATTAATAAAAGGAATTATGATGTCCAGCCATAACGTGAGCTCCGTGAGAGATTTTACTCTTGATCATAATCGAATGATTCTTAATTCTAAAATGGATTCACAGCAAAACTTTAAAAGCAATGCGCATTCCATGGATTTATCACATGCATCAAGGGATATCATGGTTGCCGGACCTAAAGAACTTTTCAATAAAAATGTAATTTTTTAACTAAAATTTGGAAAAATTTTTATATTAATTGTTAAATTAAAAAAAAAATTGACGGCAAAATAATTAAATGTGACAAAATAGTAAAATAAATAAAATAACATTTAGATCAAATAGTCCAGAGTATAAAAATATCATATTTTGCCAAATTTAACTTTAATTTGGCAAAATATTTTTGATAATAAACTGAGTTTATTATCAAAAACAAAATGATCATGCTCGAAATTTATCATTAAAAATTAAGACTTTTAAGTATTTTTAATTTTAAATTTTACTCTAGAAGCATATTTTCAAGGCATTACATTTAACATTCAGTGTAACATTCAGCCTCTTTATTTAAAGACTTATTTTCCTGTCTAGCATACCATGTAAAAAAAAAATTTGATTAGAGAGTTTTTATAGAAATCCAAGAATGATTTAAAAGAGAATTATTTTTTTCTTAATTTTCGTGGATTGAGGTTTTAAAATAGATTGAAAATCAATTTAATAATAGAATAAATTGAAATTATTTTAATAAAGATGTTACTTTAAATTGAATGTTTATTTAACATTATTTAAAATTAAAAATCCATATCATTTAATTCATTTACCGTAATTACTTGTTTTTTTTACACCGCACTTAAAGCTTAGGAACTTTGTTTTGGTAACTATAAAAAAATGTTGTTTTCGACTTGTTGTCAAATCAAAATTGAATCTTTTGGCATTTAATTGCTTTCGTGATCATAGATTTTCATCTTTACTATTTTAAGACTTGAAAATTAAATCTTATTTTGAAGCATCAAAACAAAAGTCCTAGGCTTTTAGTAGGGCGTTAATAAACAAATATTTACGGTATATAAAAATTTATTTAAAATTATCTCAAAAAATTGTATAGAAACTTTAAAGCTTTAAATAAAATATAATATCAAAATTTAATGTTCAAAAAGCCTAAAAATTAATTTGAAGGCAAGAGAGATTAAAAAATATTTTCATAAAAACAAAAAACAACAAAAATAAGTTGCTTTTACCATACACCACCACTACAAATAACAAGGAAAAAGTTTCTTATTGACATTGTTTATTTTGGAATAAAGAATAAAAACAAAAAATTTTTAAAATTCGATTAAATTTTGCTAAAAAATTAATTTAAAAAATTAGTACTGTAGGTCTTCTGAATTTTTTAAAAATTAAAAAAAAATTAAATCTTTATTTTCTTTTGTTATATATTTTTATATTCTATTTTTATTATATTTTTATATTTTTGAAAATTTGTATCATTTTCAGATTTGATTTTTAAATACTAGAAAGAAAACGAAAGATAATTTTAAGTCATGTACCTAAATTCACTTAACCGTAGCTATTCAATTTTAAATTATTCGAAGACCTACCTTTTGGATTAAAAAATGACAAAATGAGATTTCAAGTGGCAAGATAAAAAAATTAGATCTTTTAGCGTACAAAAAATATTCTGAACAAAACTTGCCGTCAAATTTTTTTATCTCAAAAGTGAAGAATTAATTAAAAATTTTCATTCACTAGAAAAATTATTTAAAATTAAAATTTAAAATAAATTTCAACAATATTTAAATTTTTAGGATGTTAAATTAGCTATTGAATTAAAGCAAAAACAACTTCAGTAAGTTGATCTTTGAAAATAATTCTTCCATAAATAATGATTTTTTTTTATCCAGAAAACAGCAGCAAGAACTAGAAGAAAAACTCCGTAAACTTGAAGAACAACAGAATGAATTAGAAAAACAAACGAAAAAAACCAATTCAAATAGTTCTAACCAGAATCAGTCATTATCGGAAACGAACAACTCCTTAACACTAAGCCACTCAATCAACTCAAATAAAAGCCATAAGCTCACATCGGAAAACACCGAAAAATCCAAAACCCCAATCGATGAGGATGAAATAAAAAGAATTGATTATCAGAAGAAACTTTTAGAATTAACATCTACCAAGACTTTGGCAAAGTGCGCTGAGAACGACAATCAATTTGACAAATTGATCGAAGATCGTAAAAAAGAAATACAGAAAAAGTTTGGTTTAGAAGTCCATTCGTCCTCAAATTCGAGTCTAAACACAATCAAAGACCAGAATAATATTAAGCAAAAACCAGTAAAAACCATTATCCAATCTGATGACAAGCATACCATTTACTCTGGGGATTCAGGCTTTGTTTCTTCATCAAACAATTACAATATGAATTTGAGAAATCAGCAAATAGCCAAAAGACCGATAAACATGGCTGTGGAACAATTGAACAAGGAAGTACTGAATGCAGCCAAAAACAAAAATCCAGTTGATTTGTTAAATTTTTTAAATGGTGAAATGAATGAAGAAGAGTATCGACGTAGATTATCTTTGATAACAAATCAATCGGACTCTACATTAACTAATGAGCAGCTTTCAAAATTGTTCGGTCTAGAATTTTATGATTCAAATAATATGAGTGATGTTAGAGATTCATCAATTGAAAAAATGATTGGATGGAGCATCCTTCAAGCTAAAATGGAAAAAGAAACAAAATCAAAATCATCAGGTCTTTGTTCTAAGACCAATATGAGTTCTGCTTCTTCTGACGATACCCTCAATGATCAGTCTTCAAATGATTTTTCAGACAATGATGATAAAAGTGATGATGGACATTTGCTTATAATGTCTCTTTTAAAATGCAACAAAAATAAACAAAATGATGAAGTCAATAATTTGGAGTTCAAAAAACAAATAATTCAAGATCAATTGGAAATGGTCAGACGCCAAAAAGATCAACTTGATATTCAACAAAGCAAAAATTGTAAAGCTTTCAACACTACAAGCTTACCTCCACCAGTTAAGTTTAATAAATTCGTAAATGACCACAATTTACATGAGCTTAGCACAATTAAAGAAGTGGATACACCCATAAGTGAACGAAATATAAAATTGACAAACTCAACGAAATATCAGGTAAATGTTATTACATTAAATTTTATAAAATGCAAAAGTGAAAAATAATTTACAGAATTTTACGCAAATTAACATTATTTTAGACAAGACTTTGCTATTTTTTTCAATTTTTACAATTTTTTTTCCAGATTATTATAAAATTAAGTTATTTCAAAAAGTAATTTTTTTTCTGTTAAAAACAAAAGATAAAATAACAATTTGGTCGTCTCAAAAACTCTGATCCGGACATCTAACGTCGGATTTTCTCAGACTAAAACATGGATTTTTCGAAGATTTTCGACTGCTAAAATTGGAACCAGTTTTTTTTTTAATTTTTATTTATATTATCGATACAAAACAAAAATAAGGAAATTATTTATAATAGTCAAAGGGAATATATTAAAAAACAACAGCAATTTATTAAATGTCACTTAAAAAAAATTAAATCGTTACATAAATATTATTATTTACCTGAGAAATTATGTCATTAAAAATATTAAAGTAGCTCAATAAAATATTAACTATTACATATAATTAAGAAAAATAATTAAACCTCAGAAAAAAAAAATTCAACAGTCACAGAGTTATTTTCTAGCCGAAACTGGATGCATTTTACCTGGTCGACTGACTCCACGTTGTTTTCCTAATGGAAATGAATTGAGAATTTAAAAAAAAAAGATAATTTAAATAAAAGATAATTAATATATTTAGGAAATTTTATATTTTTATAAGATTCTTAATTTATTTTTAAAACTATTAAACATTTATGTGATAATTAGATCGTTTTAATGATGAATATTTTTTATGTGAAAAATAATTCTTGTTTTTTAGATTTTTTTATGTGACATTTAATTAAATATGTGATACCGTAATCTCGGGTTTCATAATGCGGGGTTAAAAAACGAAAATTCGGGTTTAATCCCGGCATCAAACATGTGTTTTGAATTTTTTTCGAAAACAGTTTTAAGGCCGGACTAAAACTGAAATTTTAACTTTAATGTCTCATTAAATGCGCAAAAATAATTTTTTTTTACAAAAAAAATTAATTTAAATTTTTATTCGAAAATATTACATTTTGGATTTAATGCGTGCATTAAAATCGAATTTCATATTTATAAGCGTGCTTTAAATTTCAAAAATTTAACAAATTTTTTTTTTTTATTTTTTTCTTAATTTTTTTCATAAACTGAATTCAATGAATTCAACTCCTACAACTATTCACCAAAATAAAGGTACTAGACGTCGATTTTCTTTGTTATTTTAAATAAAAAGTTGTTTTTTTTTATCGGCAACAAAAAGACAATTGAAAGAGAGTCAACCATGAGTTCTAAATAAATTTACCAGTATTAAATTAACCAATTAACCTTTTTTTTAGTATTTTTTACATTTTAAATTTTTTTTTAAATTGAATTTTCACTTTTAATGCACGCATTAAATCCAAAATGTAATATTTTCGAATAAAAATTTTAATTAATTTTTTTTGTAAAAAAAAATTTTTTTGCGCATTTAATGAGACATTAAAATTAAAATTTCAGTTTTAGTCCGGCCTTAAAACTATTTTCGAAAAAAATTCAAAACACATGTTTAATACCGGGATTAAACCCGAATTTTCGTTTTTTAACCCCGGGGTTGTTTCCGCGAGTTTACGGTAGATATTATGTTGTCCTAAGTAAAATCAAATTTTTTATTTAAGTTTTAATTATTTATTCTTTTAGAAATAAATAATCGGCTAAAACAGATTTCAAAGCTTTAAAAGAATCTTAATGAAAAAAAAAATAGCTTAATTTATAAATTTTGAAAATCTAGCTTACAATTAAGTTTGCAGATGTATCATTATTATAAATTGCTATTCAAAAAAATTTAAAATTTTACTGAATCGTGAATTATTTTTTGTTTTTAAAAAGTCTTAATTCTAATATTTTTTTACTAATAACTAATTTAAATTACAAAATATGCCGTTTTATCAATTTCCAATTGAGATCTTAATTTGATTTTCATGATTTTTGCTGATTATTTTAAGTTTAACATAAATCATATGGACGAATGAACGAAAATCATTCAGTCATGACATGTGGAGCTTCTTTGTAAAAAGTAGAATTAAAAAAAAAAAGCAGAAAATTCTTTAGAATAAATAAAATTTCCAAGATTTAAGAAAACTGACAATCTAGTAATGCATTCTATTCTATTGAACATATGAAAGGCATTATTACATTGCTGGTATATGTTTATATACAAAAAATAGGTATTCTCCAAAAATTATCTTGTGATCATTTTTATTCTATAAAAGCAGAATCAATTTCAATATCGTTTAATGCATATAAATTTTCCAAATCATAGCATTCTGGATAAAAAAATTTAAGCCGATTTCTTCACGAATTTATATTTAAATTCCAAAAATTCAAAGATAAAAATTATCGTTCTATAAAACCAAGAAATTTAAAAATCCCTGTTTTAATTTGAAATAGCTGATTAAATCTGTTTAAAGAATCCAAATTGTCAGAAAATTTTTTTTTTGTTAAATAAAATAATTCTAAATAAATATCAATGTCTTTAAAAGTCTTATTAATTTTTTTAATTTTTGTAATCATTTTTAAATTTTTCCAATTTTAAACTATTTCGGAATAAGCAATAAAAAAGATACAATTGAATTTTTTTAATTTTTTAGACTTCTGGAATCAACAAAAGCAGCATTAACCTTACAACCGTGTCATCAATGGATGCATCTTCCAGTAGTTTAGAAAATGTTACGCAACTAAATGAGTCTAATCAAGTTCAAACATCAAGAACAGCTAATATGCAGAGTCAAAATCAGTCACATGGAATATCAGCCGTATCTTCGGCCATTTCACCATCTACTTCTCTTTTCTGTACAACTATTGTAGAAGAAAATCTTTCTCAGTCAAACAAGAACCACAGCTCGAAATCTTTTTCAGCATCAAGCTCTTCATTTACTTCTACCTCAACTCCTATTGTTCAACCATCAACTTCCAAGACAAAGATCAATTTGGAAGAATTGAGAACCCATCAAAAACAACTACTAAACACTTCTTTGTTCAATTCATCGAATAAATCATCTTACAGCTCAATTTCAAATTCGCCTAGTTCTCAAAAAGCTCCAAAAGTAGAATATGGCGAGCTAATATTCAACTCTTTGGCCACAAACAATTTATCTGTGTCCCAAAATACCACAAGTCAGACTTCACTTTCAAATAGTTCTCAAAAGCCAGTTGCTTTCAAGACCGAGTCAACATTGGACACTTCGGATCTATTCAAAAAATATAATCTAAATTCAAACAACAACAACAATAACAGTGACAATTCCCAATCATCAAGTAACAACAAAAAATGGTTTGACATATTGGCATCGACTACTGACGAAGAAAAATCAGTGTCTCAGAGTAAATTGTCCACCTCGAAATTATCACAGGGTCCTTTGCTCGATGATACACTCGAAAATGATCAGGACTCTAAAATTTTTTCTCTGGTAGCAAGTGAAAACAAGTCCTCAATAATGTCAGCTTCGCCTTCAGTTCTCATCAATTCTCTGAATTCAACCAAAATGGAAACTTTAAGAGACCTTGAGCCTGAAAGTGAAATGAGAAGTCTAAAAAGTTGTAGCTATGCCAGTGAGGAAAACAGCTCTTTTCGGTCTAATAATGGCATGTTTGGTAAATTCTTGAAAAATTACAACTCAACCACTGGCGCTAGTGTCATGGATGAGCCTGAAATTTCATTTGTTAGCTACAAAACAATTAGTAACCCTGTATCGCCTAGAACAGTCCAGAGCTTTTCCGATTATTCCAGACAAAGCTCTGAATCAAGCTATTCGTTGATAAAGCTACAAAAAAAACAATTGTCGCAGCAATTTGCCGATTTTTCTTCAATAGAACAACCTAGTAGCCTTTCCTCATCCCAGATTAAAAAATCATTTACCACAACTATTCCGTTTGAAACTACTAGCATGTTGACAAACAATGAATCTACCATTCCATCAAGAGTAAATTATTCCCAGGATCTATCAAGGACAGAGTGCTACAGTGAAAAAGTGTGCGAGAGTGACAGACATGATGGGAACAATTCGAAAAAAAGCGAGTCACTTTTAACTTTTTATGACCAAGAGTTGACAAATCTGACTCCAATTAATCAAAAATGTGAATCTACAGTTTTTTTAAAAACTCTTGTCCAGAGCGAGGAAGATTTACACAATTCGACAATGGTTTCGCTCAAAGAAGCGAATACGTCAAACAAGCAGCAGTCAGCATTCTGGAACTCAGCACCAATGGTCTCCAGTTCGGAGTTGAAGTTTATGACTAATCAGTTTCAGGATAGCTGCACATTCGAAAACTTTGGTCAAAGTGAAAATACTAATGAATCAGCGAGTCTGATGTATTTCAATGAATCTACCAATTGCAGCTTTGCAGTAAGTTCACAGTGAAAATTTTTTAATTTTCTTGGGGATTTTACTTTGTAGAAAAGTTCGTTGTGGCAGAAGCCTATAACTTCACCATTGCTTTTTTACAATGGTGTAAAAAAAGCAAGTGTGAAGTTAAGATTAATTCGGTTAATAATAATTTATTAATTTTTTTATTTAATTAAATTGTAGTCTTATGTACAATGTAATACATTTAATGAAACTACTAATTCCGCACTATGTGGTTTATACTCAAAAGAATAATTATTATAAATTAATTTATTTTAAATGTTTTATTTGGGAAATGACTATTTCTAGTTAAAATACAAATTAAAAATAATTAAGTGCAGTTAGAAAAAAAAATTAATTGTAAATAATAAATGATAGTGATTTTTTTTATATAAAAAAATAATAATTTTAATGGTAAACTTGAATACTAAAATTTAAAGATAAAATTGTATTGCTCTTTTCATAAGAAGATTTGTGGTTATAAGCAGAACCAAAATTAAAATAATATGACCTTTTCTATACTAGCAAATAAAAATGGGGCGCTCATCTCCTTTTCAATGTACAGTATACAGCCTTTTTTATGTAAAAAAATATCATCAAATTAAAATTCTACTATAAAAAAAAAATTAAATAAACCCAAAAACACCCTCATAACTTTCCAGATACAACCTAACAGCCGATGAAATTTTTGAAAAGAGTAAAAAAAATATCTAAAGGGAAGGGTTTAGATTAATGGATTTTAGGTATAATTTCGTAATATAATGTATTGAGCAAAAAAAAAGTGTAATTGCATTTTTATGGAATTTGACGTAAAAAGGCGAGTTTGTACCGAAAAAAATTGTGAAAAAAAATTAATTTTATTTATTTATTTATAATTTATACTGCACCTCATAGGCGACTTAAAAAAAATGAAAAATAAAAAAAAATAAAAAAGCTAAGATTAAATTATTTAAGTTGTTGATTTATTCAGCATTTCGTATAAAATATGTTTATAGTATTTACAATTTACTTGATCTTTACAGAGCAAGTCACATAAATGTACAATTTTTCTATAGAGTTGAGCTTTGTCTATTTGAGTAATTTTTGACACAAAATTGATCTAGTGCATCCATGCAAACTTTCCCATCCTCAGTGAAAGGATCCAACTATAAGAGTTTGTGTTTTAAATAATTAATTTCTTTATTAATCCGTTTTTAAGATCATTATCCTGATGCAATCTGAATATAATATCATTAAAACAACAATTATTCTGAATTTTAAAAATTTTCTTAGTTAAAATAACATTAAACATTTGAAAAATTAAATTTTCTAAAAAGCTTTATGATCTTACTTCAAAAGGATCGATTACCTTTAATCTTACAATACTACTAGTTTTTACATCTATATGGTTTATTTTTTTAATTAAAAGTTAATTAGAGAAGTTATTAAGTGAAAAGAAATTATATCAAATAATAAATTTGTAAAAGATTTAAGATCCAAAACATGAACATTTAACAATCCAAAAATTAAAATTACATTTTCATTTAAAAAAGCAAAAAGCTTTGAATTTGTAAATCTCAAAGAAAAATTAAAATTCTAAGGATTTTTTAAACTATTAGATTTAATTTTTCTACTTTTTTTGCTTTTTTTACAATTTTTTACCGTAAAAGCTCTTTTAGCCATTTTTTCGTTTTAGCGAGCGTACGCTTACGAAATGTTGCCTTAGATCGCTGCATTGTTTCCAGAAAATGCTGATACAAATTATGCCAAAAAACGAAACATTACTTAAAATTCATTACTTAAATTTTTACGCAAAATTACCTCGAAAAATTAGATTGTTGCATCACTGTAACAAGTGGCAATAATTATCTTTGTGATTTAAGCTTTGTGTTGGTTTTTCAGTATTTTGAAAAGTAAATAAAAATAATTGATAGGTTGGTTTATCATTCAAACAGAAATGATTCTGATTATTCAGCATGTTAAATTAAATATAAAATTTATTTTATATATTCAAAAACTTCAAATAAATTTTTGGAGTTGAAATAAAATTTGTTCTGAAAGTGCTTTAAATAATGGGTTGTAACTAACTAATTTATTCAAATTGGGCCTCATAGGAAAGTTTTAAAATAAAAAGTGATTTCTTAAATTAAGAAAAAGACTTTTTAAAAATCAATTAAACACTTGGCTAATTCATTTATTAACTTTTGCCTTTTTTTTATTACTACTCTTCTTTCAAATTTTCATCATCTTCATCCATCTGAAAAGCTGTTGTAATTTTAATGCTGATGGTATAATAAGGTCTGTTGACTGAATTCCTAGAGCTTTTCTGGCTTTTTATATCTACATCCATCTTCTTTTTTTTAAAAGATTTGCAAATTCTTTGCTTCTTCTGGGTCTACAGGATTTTTTAATTTATTTAATCTTAATAAAGACATTAAATAATTAAAGCTTATAACTTTGCTTGTTATTTCTTTTAAATTGAATTTGACTCTCTTCCAGTTTTTAATTTAATGCTACTTAATCTGGTCCCCTCTTAAAAAAAAAACTAAGCAAATTAAAAATGTTTTCAAAACAATTTATTAATAATAAATTAAAATGCCAATAAATATTGATGCTACAACGAACATTATCACTGATTTTTGAACCTAAAAATTCACATAGCAATCGAAAGAAAGATAATTTTGAGGGCCGCAATTTTTTTGCTTTTTTATCATTTTATTTTCTTTTAGCAGTTTAAGACACCTAGTGATTTCTTAGAGGATCCAACCTGTCAAACATGTGCTTATTGTCGATCCTTTTATACTATTATAAATAAAGATTCTAGGAATCAAATAAAAACTACAAATGATATTTTAGGAGAATCTTTTAGATTTAACAAAGATTTTAAAAGTAACAGGAAGGATTTAGCTCGAAATGTGACCCAAGAATTTTATTTTGTTGATTTTGATGGAAATAGATTTGATTTAAGGGATATAAGAAAAAATGCCCTTCAAACTTCATGTACAAATCATCTCAAAAGAATAAGATGTAATTTCAAAATTTCAAGTAAAAAAGATTTAAATATTTTAGCAATTATTTATAATTAGTTACTTTAAGTTCAAAAAATTTTTGGTTAGAATATAAATAATTAATTTTCAGTTATTTTTTAAAAAATAGCGTTTGATTTTTTGTATGTATTTTTTTCAAATTCTGTGATTTTTAAATTATATTTCTTTTTTTTTAAAAAACACTCATTTAAACCGAATACTTATATTTTTTTTAAGTCCAAAAAATGAAAAAATTAAATCATGATAAATCAAAGTAATTTTTTTATTAAAATTTTTTTTAATCACTAATCATCTTTTTCCAAAGATCAAGAATGAACCAATTCTATGTAAAAGATAAAAAAGCAAGAGAAAATCGTTTGAAATTGGAAAACTATAATTCATATATAAAAGTACGCAACAAGAAAATATTTTCTAAGCAAAATTTATAAGTTTTTTAATTTTATTTAATAATTTTTGTGATTAATTCAATAATACAAATATAAATTTTTATTTTTTATTTAGTTATATTTGGAAGATATTTGATTTTTTTATCTGGAATTTTTCAAATAAAGATTGTAAAAAATTTAGTAATTTATCAAAGATTGTGAAACCTTCTCTTACTCATAAAATCTATACTGCAGTTTAACTCCTACTACTACTTTTACTAAAAAATTAAGAAAAAATAAATTAAAATATAAATCAAATGAAAAATAAGATAAAAGTAAAATAAGTTGGAATATAATATAAAAGAAAAATTAAAAAAGAAAAATTTTCAAAATTTTTAAGTATTGAACAATTCAGGAAATAATATTGGAAAGCAGAATATTGGAAAGAGTATCATATTTTAGTTTGAGTATAAAGCGAACTGCTGATGTTTGTAAAACTTGAATTTTTCGGTAAATTATAGATTTTCCCCGTTTTAATTTTTCCCCCTTAAAAAATTTCCCTGTAAAATTTTCCCCTTTTTTATTTTTCCCTCTTTTTATTTTCCCTGTGTAAAATTTTCCCCGTGTAAAATTTTCCCTGTATAATTCTTCCCCTAATAGGAGGAGTTATTGATTAGCCAATCAACAATTAATTAATTAAAATAAAAAAAAAATTGTTATTTATATTTTATTGATAAAAAAAAGTAATAAAAATTAATTAAAGAAAAAAGATAAAAACGGAAAGAAATTACCAATTAACAATTATTGGGTTTAAAATTTTTTGTTTATTAGATATTTCTATTGCTTCGAAATCAAGTAAATGGCCATATTGGTTCTTCGTTAACATCGTCTTCTTCGCTAAATTCTTCTAATTCTTCGTCAATTTCTTGCTCATACGGTGACATAACTTGATGCGTAAGATTGTCAAAATAATTCTTGAATTCAATTTGGTTTCGCTCATAGTCTTTATGTATTAGAAAAATTCTTAGGTCTTTTCTATTTCACGCTTTGCTTGTTTTGGCTTTTTTGTCGGATCTTGATACAAATTGCACGTTTTGGCCTCTTCCCTCTTGATACAGTCAATTACATCTTTAAATTTTGGATGGTACTTTGATAAAAATTTAGTTAACTTTGAGTGGAAGCCCAGTCTAAGTATTCTACTCTTTCCATTTTTAATTTTTTTTAAGTATTTTCAGTAATGTTCATGGCATTTATTATTTAAGTTTAATTCATCAAAGTATTTTTTTTTGTCATTTTAATCAATTATCATTTAGGTATTAAGCCGGAACATTTTGATTAAGATCAATTATTAAGCGTTCTTTAAGGTAACGGAATTGGAGTATTAGAAAGATAAAAGATTAACTCAAAATTTAATTTTCTATTATTAATCTGCTTATTAATTCAATTAACTTTTGATTGGCTAAAATAAAAAAAAAAAAACGGAGAAAAATTTACACAGGGAATTTTAAATGGAGAGAAATTTTTACAGGGGGAAAATTTATATAGGGGAAAATCTATACAGAATCAATTTTTCTAATTTTTGTCTCTGTAAATGAATTCATACACGGAAAAGAGTAATCAATTATAGATCTTATTTATTATAGATTTATATGGTTTTCCTAGTGTGGAATAGTTTAGACCCCATTTTTTGTTTGATAATATTTTATTAAAATTTAACCGTGAAATACAACGCTGTTTTATTTCATCAACTATGGGGTAAAGGTTAATTTTAAATCAAATTTTATGCCTGATATAAATAATTTTTTTTATAATTTTTGTTTTTTTTCACTAGAGTCTATAAAGTTTTCATGACTATTTGTCATCATTGAAGATCTCGGCCGCTTTGTCGGTTCCTTGGCCAGACCAAATGAAAATTTTAGTATGCGCTTATGGTTTTTAAGCAATCAATTTGACAAAAAATTAATTAAAACTTTGCTAAATAATTAAAATATAAACAACCTTTGATCTAAAGTGGCTTGCAAGACTTTTCAACAGATATTTCCATTTTTCACTTAAAGAGCCATTTTTCTAATTCGTTTAAGTATTTGTTTATCTTATTTTCTAGATTTCCTTTTTTCTGAAAAATTAGATTGTGACCGAGTCGTCAGAAAAAGAAGAGAGTATTCACTACAGTCAACTCTCGTTAATCCGAATAGAAATCGCCTTAAGAAATCATTGTTCGGATTAAAATATTCGGATAATCAATTTTTCCAAAATTTAAATTTTTTTTTATACAAAAATACGTTTATTTATTTAACAAATTACAACTAAATTATTGGAATAAAATTGACAAAAAAAATAACTTAGTTTCGTGACAAGAAATTAACCAAGCTTGGTTGTGTTAGGCTTGATGCCTTTACGTCAATGAATCTTGACTTAAAATAAGATATACAATCAGCATCTTTGCATTCATCAACGATGATTGTTCCATGAACAAACAAAAATTTTTTAAGGCTACAAAAACCTATTTAGATCCAATTTTAACAACCTCCTCTTGTATTTGATCAGCATTATCTTTAAACAAAAATTATGTTAATATACGTCCAAAAAAAAACTTAGAGACTAAAATTCATAATCGAATAAAAAAATATTTTTATTACTGAATACATTGACAATAAAACCGAAGTTTTTTGTTCGAATGTCAAATTAAACCGAAATAAAAATTCAGTTTAACAAATGAATTTTACATGTAAAGTTATGGGAAAAAGCTCCGAGCCCGATAAATTTTGTTCGGTTATCGAATTATTCGGACTAAAGTCTTTCGGATTATCGAGACTTGACTAGGTATATCATTGATAAAAATACGGAAAAGTAATGGAATAATTCCTGAGCCTTGAGGAAAACCTGCATTAATATAGTATTCGTCACTTATATGACCATTTATCCTAACTTTAAATGATCTTTTGTCCAAGAACGAATTAATCCAATATATTAGGCAAGGGATAAGGTTCATTTTCATTAGTTTAAGAATAAAACCATCATGCCAAACCCTATAAAACGCTTTAGAGATATCAAAAAATAGTGATTTCTTTATTTCTTAACAAATGGTTATGAATTTGTTCCGGTCCCGAAGATGCATCCTCATTTAAGCTTTCTTGATCAGGTAATATCTTTAATGCTAAAAGGCTTGTAAAATTTGCATTTATTATTTTTTAAATTCAAGATCATTATCCACTATTTCTCTTTCTTTTTGGGTATTAATTAAATCAATATTCGAACGAAAAGTTTTTTTTAAATATTCACCAAATAAGGTACCTTAAACTAGTTATTAATACAGTTTCTTTTTATGTCCGAAACTTATTGATTATTGTGTAGTTAAGCTCGTTTAATGATGCATTCTAATATAATCCCATTTTCATTCTCTCCATTGCAAACTACAGATAAAATCAAGCACATGTATTTTGAGACATTTGAACAATTAATTTTATGATTATTTTATTCAAATAATTTCAAAATTGTTTGTACTTAAATTTATACTTGATTTTACAAAATCTTTTTTCTAAATTTTATTTGAAAAAATAAATTTTTCGAAATTAATTTTGCGGCTTTTATTTTTTCATCAAATTTAACAACATCAATTAATATACTAAAAATTAACAAAAAATAAAATAAAATTTTAAAACTCTGATTCGTAATATGTAAATAAATAAATGTCGATTCTAAAACTTCTGCTTAAAAGTTGATTAATCGTCTTTGTTATTTATTTGTTGCTTTAATTTATTGAAAAGTTGCTTCATCGTTCAGCTTTTCTAGACTTAGAAAATAAAAAATTAAGTCCGACTAAATTTTTTTAATATAAAAAATTAAAATAAAATTAAAAAAAATAATTTACGCTGTAAATTTCAAAGATAAATGTCGCCCAAAATAATCTTTGAAATTGATAAAGATGAGAATAAAACGCACAAATATAAGGAGTAAAATTTAATTCAAAAAAAAATTTTTTAAACAATTCAAGTCATTCTTACATTCTCCTTTTTGTCGTTTCAGGTGATAATCATTTTCTCTCAGGTCATTATAATGGACAAAAAATCTTTCCATAATTTGTCATTAGATTCACTCTCATTAATTTCTCAAAGTCTGTTTATTTAGTTTTAACTTGGCCCCTTAATATTGAAAGGAGCTGTTAAAAGAATTTACAGTTACAAGTTGTAGAGTGAGTTTAAAGCGCAATTAAAGACGCTTAAGCAAAACAACTTAAGCTAAAAAGAAGATTTGAAACTAAGAATATTATAAGAGACCAAGTCGATAAGAAAAATTTTAGAGCAAACTTTTTATAAAATTTTATAATTCTTTTGGCAATGACGCTGCTATGTACATGTGGGATGGAGCGCAACAAGCAAGCCCAATTGTATTTTGTTTAGCTGGTAAAGCCAAAGAAGCATCCCAAAGCATGAACAATGAGACCAAATCGGACATAAATGAAATATTCAAAACGCTTAAAGAATTGACATTGAAGCCAGCAAGCCACTACCTCGAACTATTCAATGGAAGAACAATGAAGCCTGGTGAATAATCTGCCAAATACTGCCGTGAATTAGAAAACCTTCTAGACAAAATTAAACGCTGAATGTCGAAAAGAAAAACTGAATTAGACAGAACGAACACTAGAACAAACAATGAGGGTTAGCAAATGAAATGAAGAAATGAAGCAAATCACCTAAAATCCAGCTAAATTACCAACAAAGAACTTTTACTAACTTTACAATCGATGCTGAAATTTTAAAAGAAGAAAGCCAAATCGATGCGAAAACAGTGCATTGTGAAAATTACAGTTGTATAGGCCTTAACAACCCGAGCTTAACACGAGTGAACGCTTCAGTTGAGTTGAACAAAAGCAAGATCTAACTCCCTATGTTGATCGACAGCGGAGCAACAGCGTCGTTTATCAAAATCACAAAATTACCACCAAAAGTAGCTAATCAAATTGAAAAATTTATCAACGGCGAGGAAAATTGCACTGATTTGGACTTAAAACTCATCGAAATTTCAATGAAAACGTCGCTTAACAGTACGCCAGTGATTTGTCCTATATGCAAAATAAAGTTTAGAATCAACTCTTGAGCTGGTCAACATGTATTTTCACAGACGTAACTGAGTAATCAATTTAGGAATGGGCTTTTTAAAAAAGTACAAAGCTGTTTCGGCAAAAATTCAGTGATTTTAGATGATGACAATGGGCAACATCAAATCAACTACATTGACGAAACAGAAATTAAGGAGTAAAGGCTTAAGTCAAATAAAAATCTGGGAAACTCATACGAAAAGATTTTTTTTTTGGCCAACCGAGATAGTCATATAAACGACTTTCATTTCTGGGAAAGTCATACAAAAAATTGTTAAATCGGGTAAAGTCATATAATACTAGGGTGATGTCAAACAAAATTTTTTTTTTAATACAAAATTTATTGATTATTAATTATATTTCGGATAAAAAAGTGACACAGAAATAAACGAATACAAAAAACTTTAATCTTTTTTTAAACAAAACTTAGCTTAGCTATATCTTCTTATTTTCTTTTTTAATTTACAGTCATCTCGCAAATATGTCCCACCATGTGTTCTACAAAAAAAAAGGGACATAAATGAATTGGGATATAATTAAAAACATTATGTATGTATTTAGTAAATCAGTTCCTAAGAAATTCGGAAATATAAACAAATTGGGACTAAATCATGACGGGACATAATTGCGAGATGACTGTATTTACACATTTTGATTCCAAATTTAAACTGTATTTTTTTCATTGTTTTTTTTTTTAATCATAACGCAGTCAACTAAATTATAGCTACAGATACGTTTATCCATATAGGATGAGCAAGAAAAATTTTTTGCATTCAATACAACTACAGTCCTCATTTGTTATTTCTATATTATCAATATCTCTATTTTTATATTTACACTAAGAAATATATAAATCATTTGAACCATTCAAGTTTTTTTGATTTAATTACTCTTTCACAGTCTTTCAACAGCATTTTACCTATATTACTAACTTTGGGAAATAAGCATGGAGCTTAAAGCATTTTTCAAAAATACCCAACACTAGTAACATATCAAAAACTTGAATGATAAATTTGAAAAATTAAAATAAAACGCTTGCAAAATGCTTATAAAATTTGAAAAAAAAATTTTTGTTTGACTTTACCCGAGTTTTATATGACTTTACCAGATTTTTAAATTTTTTGTATGACTTTCCCAGAAATAAAAGTCGTTTTTATGATTTTCTCGGTTGGGCAAATAAAAAATTTTTTTCGTATGAGTTTACCAGATTTTTATTTGACTTTCTCAGATTTTTATTTGACTTTAAACCTCACCCGAAATTAAGCAGATTTCAGGGCTAGAAGTCCTTCAAAAAGGTGGCGTGATTTTAGAAAGCAAATTGAAAGTGAAAGATAAAACTGAGCAGCTTATCAAAGTTGCGTTAACTGATGCTATTGCTGGAGATACCATAATATTTGATTCCAAAGCTAATGATTAAAAAAAAGGAGTTGTTTGATAAAACAGCTTGAGAACAGTTTAAGAGGATGGCACAATGTTGGTAAGTGTAATCAGCCTCACAGACGAAGACGCTCAATTAAGACAAGACTTGGAAAACGGGGAATGGGAAAAAGCTGATTCTACTGGTGGAAGAACAGGAAGAGCCAATGAGATTCAAATCAGATTCATGATGGCATGATGTCGTACTACCGAAGGTTTATACCAAATTTCAGCACAACTTCAGCATGCTTGTACGAGTTAATCAAGATCAAAGCCACATTTCCTTGGACAGAAGAAACGCAGGACGCTTTTGAAAAACTAAAGAGCCAGCTGATTAATGCACCAATACTAATTTACCCAGACTTTACAAGAGAGTTTGAGATCTTTGCTGACGCATCAAATGTTGGAATCTGAAGCGTTTAAGTGCAGGAAATTGACGACATTAAGCATCCAATTGCGTATGCAAGTAGAATTTTAAACAAACATGAACGCAATTACTCAACAAGCGATAAAGAAATGTAAGTAATTGTATGGGCTTCGAAATATTTTTCAATGTATATTTACGGCAGACACGTGAAGTTCCATACCGATCACAAACCATTAAGCACATTGATAAAGTCCAAAGAACCGAACGGGCGTTTGTATATGCTTATTTTGAAATCGCAGGAACTGGACTACAGGATTGTGTACTCTCCAGGCGTTTTGAACACAACAGCTGACTCGATAACTCGAAGTTGATTTAGATATTGATTGGGAAGAAGAGAAGGGAAAGAACAAGGAGATAACGCTAGTAAAACTGGCTATCAAATCGCTGAAAAGCTAAAAAAGAACATTGAGAGAGCTCAAAAGAAAGAGCAATTAGATAAAAAGGCTAAAGAAATTGAGCAAAAAATCAGCGACCTTGTATAGTTAACTAATTCATTTAATTTAATTCGCCATCAGGCTAATGAAGTCGAGTCACTCGAAGACAATAGGCTCGAATGCAAAACGGCATCAGCCGCACGTTTAGCACAAATGAGAAAATTTGTTTTTAATACGCTACAACAAGAAGTTCGATTCGGACAAAATCAAGCAAACGAATCGGACAAATCTCAGCAAGGTAACGAGACGCTATTCGCATCACCAACTGCTACGTAAGATTTGCAAGATAACGAAAACGAAGTAAATGACTTAAATTTTTTTTTTAAATTATCAAAGCAACAGTATCTTTTAAATATATTTTTTTTAAAATTATTGTAACTTTATTTTCTAAATTTATATTCTTTTGTAATCTTTAATTTCAATCTTTTTTTTACAAATTTTAATCGACCAAAAATAGTTTACAATAGAGTCTTTTTTTCAAAGCTGTAATATAACTGCGCTCAAAAGCTCCCGCGCTAAATCGGAGAGGGAGTATAAATAAGAAAAAAAAAACAAGAAAAATAAAGTAGAAAAAAAAGAAAAAAAAAGAAAAAAATGAGCGAACATCTCTACCTGGTCCTTGAAATTACAATAAACAATTTGCTACGCTTAGGAAACGTCCGGGGAAGGTTGGCAGATCGACTAATAACTAATGACAATTCTGAGTTTTCTAATATGGTTTAATGTAAGCAATGGTAGAGAAAACACTTGTACAAAAGAGTAAAAAATAAATTGTCTGAAATACAAAACGTATCTTTAAAAATAAATCTTTTTTGCTTCATGCATTATTTTCTCATTTTCGTTAATATCTACAGAGAATTGTGATCCATTCTAAAAATGGTTATAACAAAAATTGCTGAAGTCTTCACTCCAGGTCAATATTCTCAAAAATTATAAGAAGAAATTACAGATAATGCAACAAAAAATCAAAAATAAAGTGTTAAATTAATAAAATTGTCACAAAACAGAAAAGAGAACTTGAAAAACTTTAAGAGCTAATTAATTACCACATTAGTTCTCATTTAAAGCTAGAAAAACGTCAATATTAATCAATAAAAATCAAAGTCCAAATATCAAAAATCATGCGGTATTATTTACAGATCAGTTTAATGAAAAAAAAAAGTTTTCAATCTAATATCAGATTAACTAAGACTTTGCAAATGAAAACAAGCAATTAATTTTCTCGAAATAATTTAATCAGTATTCTAAGTGACTCAATTAAATGAAAAAATTGCGTGGTTTAGTTATTTATTTAACGAGTGTTCAATAATAAATGACCTATTTTGTTTTGTCAAAAAAAAATGTGTTCCAGTCAGTCAAAATGGCTGAAATTTTATAAACATAAACTTACACCTTTCTTGATAAAGAAATGGGTGTTATTAGCTTTCCACCTCTAGTAATTCGGGAAGGGAACCAAATCACCTTGACTGATTTTTGACCAAAAATGTCCTCGAAGGTTTGAATTTTACCAATTTTTGATAAAATTCAATGTTGTTGTTTGAGAGCATGTTGTTTGATATTCCTCAGGATCAAATCGATCAAATTGATATGGTTGCGAAGGTAATTGATTATGATCGCGTTGGCTCAAATGAATTGATTGGATGTGTCGGAATAGGACCTTCGTTTAATGGAATTGAAAGAGATCATTGATAAAGAATGGTGGAAAATCCACGTAAATCGGTGACCCAAACCTACTTTTTGAGAGACAATAGTTTTCTAAAAGAAGGTCTGCCTGCAAAAATAGAAAAAGCACTTCATGCTGAACGACAAGCGTCAATTGATTCGCGAGGTTCAGATTTTTAGTAAATAAACTGATAGTTTATCTATTTTCTATGCGAATTTTTAAATTTTTAATAATCAAACCTTTTACTTGGTTAAAAACTATTTATTGTAAATTAATTGTATGAATTTATTTTTATTATTTCATATTTGATAACACAAACTTTCACTTAATTTAAAATTAGTCTCAAATCTACTTTTACAAGAAACTATTGCGTCAATAAATTCCCTTCTAACTTTGAATACATATTTGCATTTATTGGTGTTAAAATTAATGATTTTTTATCTAATAAAACTGTGCTAAGCTTGATACAAAAAAAGCAATATAATTCAAATAGAAAGGGCGTAAATTTTATTGTCAAAATAAAACCGATTTTTAGAAAACAGAACTGATAAATTGATAATTTTAGTTTTAACTAGTTTCTTACAACTTTTACAGTGATAAACTAATAAATAAATTGATAAAATGAAAAAAAATCAAAAAAAAATCTACCTTTAGAACATTGAGGAAAAGTAAAAAACATTAATATTCTAAAGAAACGACGAAAAAAATTCATGAGAATCTTATTAATATTAATGTTTTTTAAATTCTAATAATAATAAAAGATAAAAAAATGGTAAAAGAATCAAAAATATTGTGAAATGAAGATAAAATAATTTGGCTCGTGAGTTTTCAAAATAAAGGCTTAAGCTGAGAATTTTTTTTTTAAATTCTAAATATATATGATTAACAAAAAAAGAGTGATGTTTAAAAAATTTCATTACTCAAAATAAATTTGAACTCGTGAGAGTCAGTCTTTTTAAAATGATTTTAAATAAAATAAATTAAATATTCGGGATAGCATTGATTATCATGATAGCAAACAAAAATTGATCTTCCTCGATCACATGTCGAATCAAATGGTATAAGTGTATTTGGCTGGGTTGGCGGTACCTTCATTTGTGAATTTCCCAGACAACTTTGTCCAACTATTACTTTTGCTTGAATCATGCATTTTTGGCTATGTTGACCTCTCGAGCTATATTTTAATGAAAAAGATGAATTTACTGCAAAATAGACACCCTGACCGTACACAACTCCATTTATTCCACAAAAACTTCTGTTAAATCCGAAACGGCAGATTTTAAGTAAAGAATCTTCAGTGGATCCGTGAAATAGAGTCATTTCGTTAAGATTTTGATTTTCGTTGGTAAATCTTTCTTTGAAAATTTGAAATTGTTTGAACAAGTATTTATTTTGAACTCTCTGAATCTTTTTTTTTATTGGTGATTTTAAAATCAAATTCTGAAAATGAAATTTCAAAAATAAAATTTACTTTTGATATTGTCACAGAATTATTTTGTAATTTTGATTTGAAATGCTTATAAACATTCTGAAATTCATGGGAATCTGTTTTAAGATCTATTAGATCAAAGTCATTGCCTGAATTTGTAGAAATCCAATTTGATGGTAAATCAATAGAGTCTTTTCCCACTTAAATAAATTATGATTTTAATTTTTGAAGCTAAAAATATATATTTTTTACATTTAGCGACATCTATTCTACGCACGTTTATTCGTGTTTGATTTATTAAATAAAACATTGGGTCTATGTTGAAAAAAATGGTTCCGATTTGATTTTTTTCATTTTCAAAATTCACCTCAAAAAAAGAAATATAAATTTAAAATTTTTTTTTTATCTTTTTTAATCAAATATATAAAATACTTGTGATTCTCTTTTTAAATAATTGGATTCAATCAAGCTATTTAGATAAACTGAAAAACTTTTCCAATCATTCGAACTACTTAAAAATTGCCATTGAATATCGGTTGACACTTTCATTTGTTCTATCATTGATGAGAAATGGCCGGCCATTTTATTATTAATTAGCAGAGCCAATTCAGCTTTTGCGGACAAAACAATATTTTTATATCCAAACAATATTAAACTCTTGTTTTCGTAAACTATTTCAATATCAGGAAATTTACCAAACAATTCTTTAAGCTAAAAAAGATGCGAAATTAAAAGTAAATTTTTATGAAAAAAAATCTTTACATCCTTGACAGTAAGTGATGTAAGATTTTTCATATTTGTCTCGTTCAAATTTTCTCTTTTGAATTCATCTGCAATAAATACTTTTAATTCAGAATGAGCAGCATTATATTCAGTGTTCGATTTATAATAAATTGTAAATTCTTTAAAAATAACAAAAACATTATTTTAGATTTATGTTTACAAAACGAAATTTTTAACTAACCTCCTTTTGCTTTTAAATTTGAGAATGATATTTTGTGATTTAAATCTTTGAGTTTCTGTTCTTCAGATTGAACCGTTTTCAGGAGTGGTTTAAAAATACAAGACAAAAATTCTTTTTCAAAAATCTTAAAAGAAGCATTTTAAATTTTAAGATTTTTAATCAGTATTTATTCAAGAAAGTTAATTAATACTAATCAAAATTAATCAAATTAGAATTAAAATTTTCATTTTTATCTTGTATTTACCTTAATTAATTCGGTCTCCTTTTCGTGCAACACAATATTAACATTTAAACTATTATTGTACGATCTTAAAAAATTTGTAATGCACTCAATCATTTGTTTCGAAACTAAGTTGGATGGATAACCAAATCCACCTGCTCCCAATGCTGGAAGAGAAATACTGGTTAAACCTTTTAATCGTAATTCATTGAAACAGGCATTGATAATACTTTCAATAGCCTTAAATTTCTTTAAAAATAATTTAAATAATTAATTTAAAACAGAATAAAATTAGTAAAATAATTTATTTATTACTTCAATAGCATTTTTTTCGTTTTTAAAATTTGATAAGGCAGCATGAAAAAGATATTTAACCCCGGTGATATTCCCGGCCTTGGTTATTGCTATCGAATTGTTATTTATACCATTTGGATATTTATTTTTCGCCTCATCAACTACTGACTCATTACCTGCTGCTTCAATTAGCAATTTTGAAAGCGCACCAGAGCCTAAATTCAACGATTTAGAATTGGTGCTCACAATCACATCGGCCTTTAGTTTTTTTATATTTAATTAAAACCTTTATTAAACTTGATGTTTTATTTTACTTTTGTTTTAGTTATGCATCCAACCTCAAGTTTCAAAACAGAATTTCCAATTTGTAGAACTTTTAATACTTTATTTTGAATACCTGGCGTTACCGAAAAGTAAGAGTTAATACAGTCCACTAAATCAGTTTTAAAATAAAATTAATATTTTAAGTAAATTAAAAAAAATTACATTCTTTCTCATTTATTTGAAGCGTTTCTGCTGGGATATTTATATTTTCGACTTTTTCCTGCATTATTACGCTGTATTTAATTACTGTTTTTGTTTGATCTGAAAAACACAAAGAATTTATTTTTTATTTTCAGGAGATTCATAATTTTGTGAAAAATTTTTGTACCTTTACTAAAATAACAACTGATAATGAGATAAAGTTCTTCTATTTTTTTTATTTTATATGTGGCATCAAGTTGTCATATTTTTACCAAGTTCTAAAAATATTGATAAATATTAAGTATTTAAAAATACATATTAAAATAAATATACATAACAAAACAGACTAATTATTTTATGAGTGAACGGGGTGATAACTTTTAAATTAGCTTAGAAAATTGTTAATTTTCTTTTTTTTTGAGTCAAAATTAAAATTGGTCAAAATGGGTGATTTTCTATCAAATTATGCATTTGGTTTAGGGTTTAAATCTCAGATTTTTTTTTTATTTTTTATTAGAATAATAGTTAGGGGAGGACCCCGGGCAGTTTGGAATGGTAATTAACCTCCCTTTCAGCCCCGTGTTAGTAGTTTTGATAATTGAGAAAAAAGTGAACAAAATTTTGAAAATGATACAAGACAAAAAGTTTTTTTTTTCTTTTTTTTTTTTTTTTTTTTTTTTTTTTTTTTTTGATCACTTGAGAGACACAAATTTTGAATAGAGCATAATTAATTTTGAATGAATTTAAAATTAGAATAAGATTTTTTTTTTTTTTTTTTTCTTTTAGGAGTTGAGTTCGATGTTGATTTGACGATCCAGGTTCCAGGTAACATGTCTGAACTTGTCAAAGGGTGTCCAGTATTTGTGAGATGGGCTTGTTGTGCTTTGTGAGTCTTTAAGGTCGTCGTTAATTTGGGTATGGCTTTGACGGTTTGCTACAAATTTTTCGAAAAGGAGATCGGTTCTAACTGAAATCGTTTGGAGGCTTAACTTTTGGTGAATCGTGGAAATTCTGGTTCTTAACGGGAAGTATTTTATCGTTTTTAAAATTTTGTTTTGTATTTTTTGAAGATCTTTTAAGACTCTTTGAGTAGATGTAGACAGTGCGATGAACAGGTAATCGAAATGAGGTCTGATAAGAGCCATAAAAACGGTTTTACATAGGTTAATTTTATTTTTTATTTTGAGTATCTTTAGCTTTCTTATGATATTTAATTTAGGCATCAGTCTAGTTGATAGATCGTTAAAGTGGCTAATAAAAGAAAGGTTCGGATCAAGTTTATGTCCAAGAAAAGTCGGGAAAGGTTCCATTGGTATCTGATTGCTATTTATAGATAAATTCAATCGGTAAGTGTTTTCGTAGTTTTTTCTGCAGCCGGCTGTCGTGAAAACTGTATAAGTAGTTTTGTTTGAGTTTATTTTGAGTTTCCATTTTTGACAGAATCCTGCTATTATGTTAATTGCTTTTTGTAGTTTCTCTTCAATTTTCTTAAGGCTACTGTCAGTAAACCAAATCGAAATGTCGTCGGCAAACAACGCTTTATTGATGTCATCTGGAAGCTTTTTAACTACGTCACTAAAAAATATTGAAAATAATGTGGGAGATAGACAGCTCCCCTGTGGCACTCCTGATGAAATGTTGAAAATTTTTGATTTTATGTTTTGGTTAGCAACGAGGAACTTTCTGTCGGTGAGAAAATTTAGAATCCAATTGTATAAAACTTTGTTTATTTTTATATTTTTTAGTTTTTGCAATATTGCTTGGTGATTGATTTTGTCGAAGGCCTTTTCTAAGTCGAAAAACACAATACCAGTTCGGGCATGTTCATTGAAACCGCTTATTGTCGCTTGATACAGACGTAGGAAGTGATCGTGTGTGCTCATTTTTTTCCGAAAACCAGATTGGCATGGTGGGAAGTGTCCTTTGTCTTCTAACCAGGTGAGAAGCTTTTTATTTATTATTTTCTCAAGCCATTTAGCCAAACATGATATGAGGGAAATTGGCCTATATGAGTCGGCTCGGTCAGGTGGTTTGTTTTTTTTTGGGATCATGATTATTTTGGAAATCTTCCAGTTTTTTGGTAGATAGCCAGTTTTGAGTGAGGCGTTGAAAAGTTTAAATATTCGTATAAGGAATTCGGTTGGACATTTTTTGAGAATTTTGTTATTTACCAGGTCGAGACCGGCTGATGCTTTATTTTTGAGTTCTTTGAGGGACGAGAGAAATTCGTCTTTTGTAATCTTTTCCACCGAAACTGGAGAGATACTTGTTTTCATACTAGGTAGGTTTGTGGAACAGTGATCCGCCGTAAAAATTTTTTCCAGATGCTCTCCGAAAAGATTTGCTACTTCTTCAGGATCTTCTGAGATAGTTTCGTTTTTACGAAGTTTGATGATTTGTTTGTTGAGTGAAGCCTTGTTTGGATCTATGAAGGTATTGAGTAAATTCCAACATTTCGATTCGGATTGATTAAATTGATTTAATGCTGAAAATTTCTCACTAAGAAAGCTGCCTTTTAAAGCTTTTATTTCATTGCTTATTTGTCGACTTATTAAATTTAGGAGCTTTGTGGTTAATTCTGTTTTACATTTTTTGTTAAGACGACAGAGTTTCCTTTTAAATTTTATTTTTTTAACAAGGTTTTCTGGAATAGGTATTGGGTGGGTTGCTGTAGTTGTAAAATTACAAAGTTTGGTTGCTTTGTTAATAGCGTCTAAAATGTCAGCTATAATCTTATCGGCTTCTGTGTCAATGTTTAAAGGGGTATCTAGTGCATGGGCTCCTTTTTTAACTTTCAGATTTTTTAATTTTATTTAAATCATCTTTTTTGCCATTTATTCTCAAAAATGTTCAACGAATTTTCTAAAGAAAAAATTTATTACGTTTTTATTTAGGCGGACTTTTTAAATTGTTGGGTCAATTTTTGGGTCAATTCGGTTAATAGGGTATCACCCCATTAGTGGCAAAATTCACCCAATTAATGCCAAAATTCACACAATAGAATTTTATAATAACTCAATTAACCCATATTAACCTTTTTAAAAATACATGGCTACCCCATCTGGATGATTTTCGGGGCTAACCGGTTAAAAAAATGGTCATTCGGGTTAACAGGATTAACCGAATTACCCCTCATCCCATTTACCCCAGCAGGTAACCAGGTGACCAAAAAATTTGAAACTAATTGGGTGATTAAATTTCCCATATACATTAAAGAAAAATAAGATTAATTATTAAATTTACCTTTAAACCAAAAAAATCTTCTAGGAAAATCAAACTAAGCTAAAAACGACAGTCATTTAAAAGTGAAGTATTTTTTAATTTAGAAATTTAAAATTAAATAATATTGTAAAATTCAGAAACCTAAAATAATGAGCTAATCAAAAATATATTTGACATTAGATTTTCAAATTTTGTTATTGAAAAAGACAAAGAAGTTGTGTTAAGTTACCTATGACAGTATTCATCTTCAGCTATTCTTCCTCTCTAACTCTTTTATTTTAAATTTGCACTTTTAATAGAACTTTTTTTTTATAATAATTTAATTTTTTTAATAAATTAAGATTGAAGGAACCGGGCACAAATAGGAACCGGGGGTGATATTTTGTGTTAAACTTGGTAAAAGAATAAAAACAAAAAAAAAGAAAATCTTGATTTAAAGAATTTAAAAAATTATATTTATCTGATTATCGGTTGATAATTTAGGATGATTCAATAAATTTTACAAAACATTAAAAATCACACGCTAAATTTAAGATTTCGTCATTTTTTTTGTTTAAAAATTAAAAATACCTTGAATATTCTTGATTGCACTTGAATTCCAATTTTTTTATCTTTCAGCAATTTGTCAAAGCTTGGTAAAAAATCGGAAAAAATAACACTTTTTTGCATCATGCTCATTAAACTTTTGATTTCACGTTCAATATCTTGATAAAATTTTTTGAATGATTTTTGACCACTATTCTTGAGTTCATTCAATCTTGATCACAAACCACATCAATTTTGACTTCATACTTTTTTTCTATATTCTTTATTTCATCACTTGATGTAAGCTTAATAAACTCAGCCTTTATTTAAACAGATAAAAATTTATAAAACAAAACAAAATAAAAAATAAAAAAAAATATCTACATTTATTAAATCAAGAGGTATTTCAAGAGTGTTCTTCTCATTATTTGCCAAAAAAGTTTCCATTTTTAGTTTGTTGGCTTGAACATAATCTTTTTTTCCACAAATCATAACAAAATTTTGATTGTTTAAACCTGCATACATTGTCATCCAAAAATTTGAACCCATGATTTCAGGGCGATAATTATTTCGTTCAAAAATTTTCCATTTGTCGCTAATAAGCACATCGGAATAATTGGTAACATTTATTTCTTCAAGATACAAGTTCTCTTTGATAAATTTAGAAGCTTGGTCGAATACCGAGTCGTTTGGACACTCTAATTCTTCCAAATTTTGTATATAGCTGACATAAAAACCAGGCAAATTTGGGCCATCAATTAATTTTACTTCGACTGTAAAAATTTTATCAGCCAAAGACAAAAGCAAGTCTTCTGTTATTTGTGGCAAAGTTTTACATTTAAAAAAATTCATGCTCATTCCATCAATTTTTTTGATTCGAATGCTGCTCGATATTTTGTTTACCAACTCAATAGATTTATTTACATTAATTACGGTACCAATAATGGATAAAATAAAATCTCTATCAATTGAATAATCTTCAAGGGAATATCTTTTCTTGATTCTTTCAATAGAACTAAAGTAAAGGCTCTTGTAAGTAACATATGAAATCTGTGGTAGTTTAATTTTTTTGCTAGTTGATTTTTCAGTGAGACATAATTTCTGAATTTTATTGAAAGCATCCATTAGATAGAATTCATATATAAAGAATAAAAATGTTTTTTTTTCGAATATAAGGGAAAAACAAAAATTTTTATCTCTTGAATTATTAAATCTCAAAAAAATTTTATTCACTTTAAATAATATACATCTTATTATATTATCTCTTTTTTTAGTTTTAAATATTTTTTAAAAGAAAAATCATTTGATTAAAGCTAAAAGATAAGCATGAATTTAAAAAACCTACCATTTTTTAAAATATTAAACGGTTATATTGTTTAAATTTGGGTCATTTTATTTTAAAGATTGGAAAAACAAACAGTAAAAAATGTTTTTAAGATCTATATAGAATTAAAAAATTAAATGAATTAAGTATTTTGGCTTGCGTTCGTTTAATTTTTAGTATTCTAAAAATTAATATATATTTATTTAATTTATTTAATTTATTTAATTCAAATTAACCTCCATTAGGAGAAGTAAAATAAAAATAAAAATTAAAGTTTTGCATAAAAATAAAAAGAAAGTAAATTTAAATACAGATAAAAAGTAGAAAAAGAAAAAGATACAGTTATTATTATTGTTAAATTAACCTCCATTGATGGAGAAAGAGTATAAAAAAAAAAAAGTTAAATATATAAAAAAGGTAAAAAAAAACTAATCACCAATATTTGTTCCGCTGGAATTACCAAATGACTTAGTTAAATTAATAAGTAGCGTAAAGTACTTGTTGTCGTTAATATTTTTTAGGCAAAGTTTAACGGAGTCAGTTAGTCCATTCTCTTGCTTAAACTGTAATTTTAGATCCTTCTTGAGAGCTTCAACATTAGAATTTATAAAACTTATTTCTGAAGTAAAATGAGATTCCAAAAGAACAATGTCCTGATTGAATGACTTTAATTTATTCTCCATAGTTGGTTTGTTTAGACACAAATCTTGATAGATAACAGAAGCCATTCTGTTAAATTTGATTGTGCTTATAAACGAAAGTTTGGAAAAAACGTACAGCTGATCAAAGTTGAACAACTGAAGTGCATTTAAAACGCTGGTCATGTGACACCTTGGTTTAAGACCTAATATTTGCCTAATTAGATTGTTTTGAGATATGTTTAGGTAATTTCTTGTCGATTTATTAAGTGTAAGCGTCTCAAGCCCATAAGTGAATTGTGATAAACAGTATGTTTTGTATATGAATGTTTGTAAAAATGGAGAAATTTCCCCTTTTTTTAACCCCAAATATGAGAGAGAAAACAAGGCGTGTTGTACTTTAATAAATTTATTTACTGCAATATTATGATAGTCAAAGTTATTTGGTATTTCTACTCCTAGATATTTAATTTTATTTACTTTGTCCAAGATATTTTTTCCAAGAAAAAAAGTATTTTTAAATAATTGCGGACCAAACTCAATTATTGATGACTTTTTAGGGTTAAATTTTATTTTCCATTTGTTTCCATATTTTGAACAACTATCTAAGAGCTCCTGAAGATGAGAGTCTACTGGGCTAAGTAAAAGTATATCATCAGCATAAACAATAATACTTGTATTCATATTATTGTATAATGCACCGATATTTTTTGATAGACATTCTTCAATTAGTTCATCAATAAAAACATTAAATAAACACGGGGATATAAATCCACCTTGTTTTACCCCACAATTTATTTTAAATAATTTTGACTTTCTCATTTCATTTATACAAACTATCCCTATAGATTTGTCATAGTATTTTTTTAGTATAATCCAAAAATTAATGTCCATCCTTGGTATAAGCTTGTAAAATAGCCCATCCCTCCAAACTTTATCGAAGGCTTTTTCTGCATCCAAGGATGCAAGCTTACACCCTGAGTTGTTTTTTTTATACTTTAGAATTGCTTCTTTTAAAACAAATATTGCATGATTGCAAGAAGTTTTTCTCTTAAAACCAAATTGATTAATACTTGTTTTACGCAGACCCGGACATGAGTGAAGTATCAATTTTTCAAAAATTTGAGCAAAACAATTGGACACTGAGATAGGTCTAATGTTACCTAAGTCGTTGTGATTTTTTGATTGGTCCTTTAGGATTGGGGTGATTTTGGCAATATTTAGGTCATCAGGAACAGAGTGAAATCTTAAAATTTGGTTGAAGAATTCAAGGACAACTATTTTAAATTCGAACGAAGTAGAGTTTTTTAACAGTGAGTAGGACATTTGGTCGTACCCTTTAACAGTAATAAATTAAGTAAAAATAAGTTCGAATATAAGGGAAAAACAAAAATTTTTATCTCTTGAATTATTAAATCTCAAAAAAATTTTATTCACTTTAAATAATATACATCTTATTATATTATCTCTTTTTTAGTTTTAAATATTTTTTAAAAGAAAAATCATTTGATTAAAGCTAAAAGATAAGCATGAATTTAAAAAACCTACCATTTTTTAAAATATTAAACGGTTATATTGTTTAAATTTGGGTCATTTTATTTTAAAGATTGGAAAAACAAACAGTAAAAAATGTTTTTAAGATCTATATAGAATTAAAAAATTAAATGAATTAAGTATTTTGGCTTGCGTTCGTTTAATTTTTAGTATTCTAAAAATTAATATATATAATAAATAGATTATAAATTAAATATTTTAAGAATTGAAGACTTGTCATACAAGCGGATAAGACTGGTTGAACGAATTTTACTAATCTTAATATTAGTTTATAAAATAATTATAAATAAAAAGACAAAAAGAGTTAAACTTTTAAAAAATCTATATAAATCTTTTTATTATTGTAAATTAAAGAGAGCATAAATAAAGATAAGCTAAAAATAAACTAAAAAATTAATGATCAATAGTTTTAGAACAAATTTTGAAAACTTAATTTTTATTTTGAATTTATTGCCATTGCCAACATTCAAAAAAATTCTTTTTTATATCATGTGGTGACGATATTAATTTAATTTTGATTTTAAAATTTTCTAAGGCTAACATCAATTTTCAATTTTTAAGTTTTTGTAATATCCGTGTATTGATAAAAGAAGGGCTGGTTTCAAAATAGAACCGATTTCAATAACCTGTTCTTAATATTGAACTGGTTTACAGATCAAGTAAATATAATTTGGAAGACATTTTTCAGTTAAGTATTTTTAATTAAAATTTCTTTTTTTGAGTAAATGAACAGAAATCAGAATTTTTGATCGCAAAATAAGTCAGCCTTGAGACCGTTCGCCAAAATTGCTGCCGTGCTCATGATCGCTCATTCCGATCTGATCGCACAATTTGGCAAGCAGAATTTTTGATCATCTAATTGACAAGTTATTTGATCGCAAAAACTGCTCACTGATTATGACTGCTCGCGTCCAAGACTATTATACAGTCCTCCCTTGATATTCCAACCTATTTGGTTCGACATCATAATGTCGTAATATAAAAAATGTCGGAAACTTGATAATCCGGAATTTAAATAAAATTTAAAAATGTCGGATTAAAGAAAATCATACAGATATGATTTATAAATGGTCCTTTTTTTTAAATTCAATATAAAAATTATTAATATACAATATAAAAATTATTATAAAAATTATATAAATTATTCAATATTAAGCACTGTTTTTGAAAATAATAAAAATTCTTAAAACTTAAAAATTATTAAAAATAGTTTCAGTTCGTATGAAATTATTTTAAAAATGGAAATCTAATTATGTTTTAAATCCGAATATATTTAAAACCGGATGTATTTAAAAAAAAAATTTACTAATTCATTTTTTAAGACATGTCATATAAATTGAACATTGCTTTTTTTTAAATCAATGCTCATTTTTTACTGACATGTCATTATTTAAAATAGTGACATGTCACTAAATTCGAATAATTACGTTATATTGATCTTTAAAACATTTTTTACTGTTTGTTCTTTCAATCTTTAGAATATAATGACCTAAAGTTAAACAATATTACCGTTTTTGTAAAAAATTTGGAAAAAATTGTTCAAAATTATCCACAGTATCTTTTTGGAAAGTTGTTTAGAATAATTTATAAGAATATGCTTTTTCTTAAATTTAATTTAATAGTGCCACGCTATTAAAATAATAACAATTATTAGCAATTATTTACCAGCTTCGTGATCCCATTCAAGCAGAGGCTTAGCCAGAGAGGTTGGATGTTCATATCTCCATATCCAAATATAAAAAGAGACCCCCTTTTAAAAAAATCTATAAATTGAAAAATGATAATTTTTTAATTTTAATGGTTTGAAAATTATTTTTCCACGATGATTTAAATTTTTTTAAAGTGTGTTAAATGACTTATTTGGGGCTTCTAATATTAATGAAATTATTATGTTAGAATTAGAGACAATTAAATTAAATAATTTTAAATTATTAGTTTTTCAATTTTGGCATTTATCAAATATTTGTTAAATGTTTAAATGTTAAAAATTTTAATAATTGAATTTACAAAAATATAATTATAATATTTAAAAAATGGTGGGTTTTTAAAATTCATGCTTATCTATTAGCTTTAATCAAATGATTTTTCTATAAAAAAATATTTGATAACAAAATAAGAGATAAGATAATATTATGTATATTATTACAGTAAAGAAAATTTTTTTGAGAAATAATAATTCAAGAGATTAAAATTTTTGTTTTTCTCTTTAATTCAAAAAAAATAACATTTTAATTCTAAGTGAAAATGGACGCTTTCAATAAAATTCTGAAATTTTTCAATGAAAACAGAATAAAAATGTATAACATTGATGAAATAACTATTCCTGGACTGAATCGAAATCAAATATTACAGGTCATTGAAAATGTTCCCGCATTTTTTCAGTCAATTAAGATTGGAAATCAAACAATAATAAGAATTTACATAGACGTATTTTAAAATATCAAAATTTAATAAACAACTAAATAATTCATTTTAAATGTCTAGATCAAAGCTTGTGGCAAATACAATTTATTGATTTACTGTAACCATAACCAATGTCAGGAGCTTCATATTTGTAAACAAAAGCTTCTAAATTCAAAATGTACCAATGAAAGCTGTAAACTAAATCATACATTGGAGTTTTTTCAAACAAAAAATATTCTGATGAATTTAAAAATAAATGGAAATTTTAATTTAATTTCGAAATTTTTTCAAGTAATATTTTTAGGAATTATTTTTTAATTTCTTCTAAATCATGAAACTAAGATTTTTTCTGGAGAAGAAGACAATACTTTGAATATCAATGATTCTAAAAATTCAACATTAGCTAACTTTATTTTGTTAAAAAATGTTCCTAAAGACAAAACTAAAACGGACACACTTCGGTATGGTGCAATCATTGCTAAATTAACACCTAGTAAAAGCATTCTGATCGATAAAGAAAATGGAATATGGCATGTACAATTTGATAACCACAAGAGTAATTTTTTTAAAGTTAATAAAAAGGCAAATTTTTTCTTATTTATTTTGTATATTTAAAAGATCGAACAGAATTGGAAAAAAATTTTCAACTTGTTAAGAACAATTTACCCAGCACAATAAGCATCAATACAATCTATGATGAAATTTTTTTTAAAAATCAGCAGCTTTTGAAAAATGATCAAAAAATGAAATATAATCTTTTGAAAGATTTGAAAAGCAACATTTTTTTAAAAATGGTTCTAAATGAACAAAATTTGCTATGGAAAAATGAATTAATTGAAATAATCAAAAATTTTAATTGCTCAATCTCAGTTGACTCTGAATTTTTAAGAGTAACCGCTTGTGATAATCCACAAAAAAAATTAGCTGATTGGAAGAAAGAAGTTGATAATGTTTTAGGAAAGTTTTTTAGAACCTTTGAGACTAAAAGTTTGACTTATGACACCAAAATGTTAGAACTGATATATTTGATTAAAAAAAAATTTGAAGAGTTTAAAATTCTATTTCTCATTGATTATTATGATGATGCAAAAGAGTCAAAATTTTATTTTATGATCAAAAAGATACATTATAATGATTTAAAAATAAAATGTCCTCAACTAACTGAACTAACCGATTGCCACACAAATCAAGAAGAAGATACACAAAAGAAAATAAATAAACCGATTGCATTCAAAAAAAATGTAAATAGTAATTTTTTGAACAGTCTCACTAAAGAATCTATAACAAGCAAGTCAATTAAACTGCCACAGATTTCATATGTTACTTACAAGAGCCTTTACTTTAGTTCTATTGAAAGAATCAAGAAAAAATATTCCCTTGAAGATTATTCAATTGATAGAGATTTTATTTTATCCATTATTGGTACCGTAATTAATGTAAATAAATCTATTGAGTTGGTAAACAAAATATCGAGCAGCATTCGAATCAAAAAAATTGATGGAATGAGCATGAATTTTTTTAAATGTAAAACTTTGCCAAAAATAACAGAAGACTTGCTTTTGTCTTTGGCTGATAAAATTTTTACAGTCGAAGTAAAATTAATTGATGGCCCAAATTTGCCTGGTTTTTATGTCAGCTATTTACAAAATTTGGAAGAATTAGAGTGTCCAAATGACTCGGTTTTCGACCAAGCTTCTAAATTTATCAAAGAGAACTTGTATCTTGAAGAAATAAATGTTACCAATTATTCCGATGTGCTTATTAGCGAAAAATGGAAAATGTTTGAACGAAATAATTTAAGGCCTGAAATCATGGGTTCAAATTTTTGGATGACAATGTATGCAGGTTTAAACAATCAAAATTTTGTTATGATTTGTGGAAAAAAAGATTATGTTCAAGCCAACAAACTAAAAATGGAAACTTTTTTGGCAAATAATGAGAAGAACACTCTTGAAATACCTCTTGATTTAATAAATGTAGATATTTTTTTTTATTTTTTATTTTGTTTTGTTTTATAAATTTTTATCTGTTTAAATAAAGGCTGAGTTTATTAAGCTTACATCAAGTGATGAAATAAAGAATATAGAAAAAAAGTATGAAGTTAAAATTGATGTGATTTGTGATCAAGATGGAATGAACTCAAAAATAGTGGTCAAAAATCATTCAAAAAATTTAAATCAAATTATTGAACGTGAAATCAAAAGTTTAAAGAGCATGCGATTTTTTTTACCTAGAACATTTTTTGATTAACAGGTAAATTTAAAACTTAATCTTATTCTTCTTTAATGTGACTATATTCGTGAAAATTTTGATTTGAATTAAATATTTTTAACAAAAGTTATTAATCAAAAGTCGATATTTTCAATATTTTTAGAACTTGGCAAAAGTAAACCAACTTGATGCAAAACATAAAGTAAAAAGATGGAAGAACTTGATTTTAAGATTGCAAAACATTAATTTTATCTGATTTTTGTTGAAATTTTAGTTTGGGTCTAAAAATTTTGCAAGACATACTTGAAAATGAAAAATTAATCTTTATATATTTTTCAGGTCAAACAAAAACATTAATTGAATGCAGCGTAATAATGCAGGAAAAAGCCGAAATTTTAAATATCCAAGCAGAAAATTTTCAAATTAATGAGAAAAAATGTAATTTTTTCTTAAATTTTTTTCAAATAAAAATATTTTTAAAGCTGGTGTAATGGGAAATATTAAATCTTACGATTCGGTACCGTCTTTTAATCAAAATAAAGTATTAAAAGTTCTAAAAATTGGAAGTTCTGTTTTGAAACTTGAGGTTGGATGCATAACTAAAACAAAAGTAAAATAAAACATCAAGTTTAATAAAGGTTTTAATTAAATATAAAAAATCTAAAGGCCGATGTGATTGTTAGCACTAATTCTAAATCATTGAATTTAGGCTCTGGTGTGCTTTCAAAATTGCTAATTCAAGCAGCAGGTAACTCAGTAATTGATGAGGCGAAAAATAAATATCCAAATGGTATAAATAAGAATTCGATAGCAATAACCAAGGCCGGGAATATCACCGGGGTTAAATATCTTTTTCATGCTGCCTTATCTCATTTTAAAAGCGAAAAATATGCTTTTCAAGTACTGAATCAATCATTTATCTAATTTTATTATGTTTTAAACTAAGTATTTAATTTATTTAAAAAAAAATTAAAGGCTATTGAAAGTATTAATCAAGAACGGATACGATGCCTTCCGGTCTAGTCAACTATCTTAATCACGAACACTTATTTTTATAATTTTTCTTTTACATCTATTTCTATCCGTAATGTAAACTTTATTTTGACCTAAAAATTTAAACAGGATTTCTTTTTTCAGTACTTTTCTATGTGTTATGTGCAAGGAGCTACCATAGGTGACCTCCTAGTAGGCCATCTCCGCAAGCTAGTCTTGCTGTAGCTTATATATTATTATTATTATTATTATTATTATTATCAATGCCAGTTTCATCGAATTAAGATTAAAAGGTTTAACTAGTATTTCTCTTCCAGCATTGGGAGCAGGTGGATTTGGTTATCCATCCAATTTAGTTTCGAAACAAATGATTGAGTGCATTACAAATTTTTTAAAATTGGAAAAAAATAGTTTAAATGTAAATATTGTGTTGCACGAAAAGGATAGTGAATTAATTAAGGTAAATACAAGATAAAATATGAATTTTTTTAATTTAATTTTATTAATTTTCTAAATTAACTTTCTTGAATAAATTTCAATTCACTTAACTTAAAATTTAAAATGTTTCTCTTAAGATTTTTGAAAATGAATTTTTGTCTTTTGAAAAACCATACCTGAAAAAGATGCAATCCGAAGAACAAAAACTCAAAGATTTAAATCACAAAATATCATTCTCAAATTTAAAAGCAAAAGGAAGTAAGTTAAAGATTTCGTATTTTAAACATAAATCAAAAAAAAATGTTTTTGATATTTTTAAAGAATTTACAATTTATTATAAATCAAAAATTGAATATAATGCAGCTCATTCTCAATTAAATGACCTTATTGCAGATGAATTCATAAGAGAAAATTTGAACGAGACAAATATGAAAAATCTTACATCGCTCACCGTCAAGGATGTAAAGATTTTTTTTCATAAAAATTTTCTTTTAATTTCGCATCTTTTTTAGCTTAAAGAATTGTTTGGTAAATTTCCTGATATTGAAATAGTTTACGAAAACAAGAGTTTAGCATTGTTTGGATATAAAAATATTGTTTGGTCCGTAAAAGCTGAATTGGCTCTGCTGATTAATAATAAAATGGCTGGCCATTTCTCATCAATGATAGAACAAATGAAAGTGTCAACTGATATTCAATGGCAATTTTTAAGTAGTTCGAATGATTGGAAAAGTTTTTCAGTTTATCTAAATAGCTTGATTGAATCCAATTATTTAAAAAAAGAATCACAAGTATTTTTTATATTTATTTTAAAAAGATATTTTTTAAATTTCTTTGTTTGAGGTGAATTTTGAAAATGAAAAAAATCAAATCGGAACCATTTTTTTCAACATAGACCCAATGGTTTATTTAATAAATCAAACACGAATAAACGTGCGTAGAATAGATGTCGCTAAATGTAAAAAATACATACTTTTAGCTTCAAAAATTAAAATCATAATTTATTTAAGTGGGAAAAGACTCTATTGATTTACCATCAAATTGGATTGCGACAAATTCGGGCAATGACTTTGATCTTATAGATCTTAAAACAGATTCCCATGAATTTCAGAATGTTTATAATCATTTCAAATCAAAATTACAAAATAATTCTGTGACAATATCAAAAGTAAATTTTATTTTTGAAATTTCATTTTCAGAATTTGATTTTAAAATCACCAATAAAAAAAAGATTCAGAGAGTTCAAAATAAATACTTGTTCAAACAATTTCAAATTTTCAAAGAAAGATTTACCAACGAAAATCAAAATCTTAACGAAATGACTCTATTTCACGGATCCACTGAAGATTCTTTACTTAAAATCTGCCGTTTCGGATTTAACAGAAGTTTTTGTGGAATAAATGGAGTTGTGTACGGTCAGGGTGTCTATTTTGCAGTAAATTCATCTTTTTCATTAAAATATAGCTCGAGAGGTCAACATAGCCAAAAATGCATGATTCAAGCAAAAGTAATAGTTGGTCAAAGTTGTCTGGGAGATTCACAAATGAAGGTACCGCCAACCCAGCCAAATACACAAATACCATTTGATTCGACATGTGATCAAGGAAGATCAATTTTTGTTTGCTATCATGATAATCAATGCTATCCCGAATATTTAATTTATTTTATTTAAAATAATTTTCAGAAGACTGACTCTCGGGAGTTCAAATTTATTCAAAGTAATAAAATTTTTTAAACATCAGTCTTTTTTTCTTTATCGTAAATTTAGAATTTAAAAAAAAATTCTCGGCTTAAACCTATTCTTTAGAATATATTCAGAGTATGTTTTTTACTTTTCCTTAATGTTCTAAAGGTAGATTTTTTTATTTGATTTTTTATCATTTTAAAATTTATTTATTTAAATAAATTTTTAATTTATTATGGTAACACAGCCTAAATGTATTTAATGTAAATTCGGTGACGTAATTTGAAAAACCGAAATATATCAGTCGCTTTATTTTTTTTTTAAACAACCCACAAATACTTGTAGATCTTGAAGAGAGGAATCTAAATATATGTTACCGTAAATTTCTCAAACACGTAAATTTGTAAATTTACTGGTCTTTCAGTAAAAATGTAAAACATAAAAAAATAAATAAATTTTAGATATTTACTGATTTTTTATTTATCTAATTAATTCACTGAAACCAGTTTAGTAAATTACTGAAACAAAACGTATATTTTCAAAATAAAAATAAAAATAAAAAAACTAATATTTTTCTCTTTAAGTTTTAGTAATTTACTGAAAGCTTTTTAGTAAATTACTAAAAAAGGGTAATTAAAAAAAATTCATTTTTTTTTGTAGCTTGAATTTCTAAGTAGCCAGAATTTTTTTTATGCCCGTATTGGCTTAGATTCGATTTGGAGAATTAAAGCTTATTCAGTTAATATGATATTCAGTCACTGATGTATTGTCCGAATTTTTTTTCTTTTTATTGGGATTTTTGAAACATTGAAACACAATTCACGAAAAATTGTTTTACATAATTAATGACTGAAAAGTAAGTTTACAAAATTACTAGTAAAAAAACAAAACATAATTTTTTTCCTATTTGTTTTACATTTTTACTGGAAGTCCAGTAAATTTACAAAATTACGTATTATAGAAATTGACTGTTACATATATATATGAAATATTTTTTAAAATTTTTAAACATTTATTTTTCTAATTCAAAGTTTTTTTTCGGCTAATTCGGTAGAATTTTTCAAATTAGTAATTATGTTTGACAATTTTTGATCCGATGATGGAACAAGTTTGAACTGACCTTATTTTCTTATCGTTTTCAGCGGGTCTTAATTAGTAGAAAATAATTTTACTAGAATTTTAAGATAGCCGATGGGTCCGTTGTCTAATGTTGTAATTTTTTATGGGTTAAGAGGTTATTGAGGTATCACCTCAATACCCCAATATCCCACCCATTTACCCCTAAAAATAAAATATTTAACTTAATTAGACTTAAAAGACAGAAATGATCACATTGACGCCGTTTTTTATGAAAAATTTAAAATTTTGTTTCTCATAAAAGTTTGTTTTTTTTTTACAAAAATAATTTGATTTTATTTGATAAAAATATTCGTTCTGTATTATCAAAAAAAGTTAATATATTATAAAAATGAATCAGAATAAACTAAAAAAAAAAGTAAAAAAAAAAAGTATTTGGTTTGTTTTGAATGTTTATCAAAAAAGTTTATAAATAACTAAGGGTTAGAGTTTCATTGTGATGTATGTCTCGACTAATCTTTTAATCTAAAAAAAATCAAACATAAAATTTATTTTAAATTCATTTAAATTTTTTTCTAAATAGTTACTAAATAGTGTTAGGTATGTTGTAGCGTGTATTTAAAAGATTAATAATAAAGAATATTTTAATTATTTATATTATTAAAAAAAAAACAAAAAATCCTTTTTTAATTCTTATTGAGCTAATTTGGTGAATTCGGTGAATATCCTGAAAAAGAGGTTAGTTCTCGGGCTAAATATTTACAAAATCAGGGGTAACTGGGTTAACCTAATTCAACCAATAAGGCACCACCCAATTAACCGCAGGGGTAAAGGGGTGACCAGAAAAAACTGGTCTAATTCGGTGAGTGTTTTTGGAGTTTTTGAATAAAATGAGTGCGAAATATAAAAAAAAATAGGTCACCCGGTTAGGCTCATTTACCAATTATTTATTAATCCTTTCTATTGGAATTATATTGCTTTTTCTAATGCTTATCCAGTTTTTCTAGATAAAAATCATTAATTTTTACACCAATAAATGCAAATGTGTATTCAAAGTTAGAAGGGAATTTATTGACTCAATAGTTACTTGTAAAAGTAGACTATAAGAATAAATGCAAATGATAATTAAAATGATGAGTTGTTTAAAAATTCGCGAAATTTTATTTTTAAAATTTGAGACTAATTTGAAATTATGTGTAAGTTTGTTTTATCAAATATACAAGAAATAATAAAAAAAAACATTCATACAATTAATTTACAATAAATAGTTTTTAACCAAGTAAAAGGTTTGATTATTAAAAATTTAAAAATTCGCATAGAAAATAGATAAACTATCAGTTTATTTACTAAAAATCTGAACCTCGCGAATCAATTGACGCTTGTCGTTCAGCATGAAGTGCTTTTTCTATTTTTGCAGGCAGACCTTCTTTTAGAAAACTATTGTCTCTCAAAAAGTAGGTTTGGGTCACCGGTTTACGTGGATTTTCCAGCATTCTATACCAATGATCTCTTCCAATTCCATTAAACGAAGGTCCTATTCCCACGCATCCAATCAATTCATTTGAGCCAACGCGATCATAATCAATTACCTTCACAATCATATCAATTTGATCGATTTGATCCTGAGGAATATCAAACAGCATGCTCTCGTTATAAACTGGATGAAGTGTATTTTTCATTACCGATGTTTTTTTCTTCTTAACTCGCTTCCCTTTAGTTAACAGTGTCACTTTAACATAAGGATCTAAAATAAATTCATTTTTAATTTTGAGTTTTTAAATTAATAACTTCAAATTTTGATCAAATTCAATCCTAGTAATATAAATTTTATGAATATTTTTCAAACATTTTTTTGTATTAACTTGTTTCAGAAATATTTTTTTTTCCTTTAAAAACACTTCAAATTTCTTCAAAAAGTGTCTTTTTAAAAAAATTTAATTACTCTAGCTTACCAAACATTTATTCAATAAATATAAAGAAAAATTAAATTAAATTAAATTAATGAATTTAGTTGTAGTTTTGGTTTCTAAGTATCAGAGAATTTAAGACCCAAATTAAAGTCCAAGTCATTAAAAAAAGCCCAAGCCCGACTTTTTTTTTAAATCTAGACTTTAAAAAATAATTAATAAAATTCTTGACTTGACTTGAGACTTGTGACTTGTAAACAATTCTGCTAAGTATCTACTCTAGCTAAATGAAGAAATAATAAATACGACCAATTTATAGAAATAATGTTTTGTTGGTCAATTTTGAAGTAAGATTGCTCTAATTGATGAAATTATCTTATATGGTACAAATTTTGATAAAGAAATTTTACTAAATTTTTAAAAATATCCATTTAAAAAATTTTAAAACTAGTAGAATTATGTCTAAATTTGGCTGATATTTTTCAACATCAATTTTACCTGATTTTCCATTTATATCCATTGATTTTAAGTTAAATGCCTTTACAATTGTTACTGTCAATCGACCAGCTGCCGGCAGATAACACAATGTTAAAGTCAATTCACCCAGCTCTAAATCATCCTTTGAAAAAAAAAGTTATTATTGCTTGATTTTTTTTTAATTTAATAATTATAATTATTTTAACATTATTTTTAAAGATAAATGATCATTTTAAAATGATCAGCAATTTAAATTTTTCTAAAATAAGAAAGAGTATTTTTTTTTAAAAGCGAAGACTTTTTAAATCAATTAATCAATGAGTAGGATATTTTGTTCATAAGTAACTAACTGTGAAGTACATTTTCTGTAGAAGAGAAATTATTCGAAATTTAATTTTATTAACATTTTTTATACATAAAAGCCTTTATTTAAAAATTCTCAATTATTAATTTTAAAAAAACTAAAATTTCTAAAATATTTTTATGAATTCAAAAAATAAAGTTTCAAAAAAGATAAAGGTTGTTCCAAACTTCAATGTCTCTTAAAAAATCAAATAATGATATTTTTAAAATAAAAAAAAATTTGACGCCTTAAGCGATTATTCAAATAAATTTCGGTTATTAATCAATAATGACTAAATTATTTTATTAAATCAATAAAAATTCAGCTAATAAAAAATCATTAAAACTGACCGTTTGTCCTTTTTTAAATAATTTTTAAATCAAATTTTGGACATCAGATTTAAATATTTCTCTGCCAATAATATACAGAATTTGTAATCTGTATTTTGTTAATAATTTTATTTTTTTCAGACAAAATATTTTTATAACCTTTCAAATATCGTCAATAATAATTGTAAACTTGCACAATCATAGGCTTTAAAATTCTTTTTAACTTAATAAGGAAATAATTTATTCCAAAAAGATTATCTAAAAATGCAAATCGAGCAGTCGTCAGGAATATTTTTAAATCTCTTTTTAAAATGCAAAAAAGAAATAAATCAAATGACATGTACAACATTCATGAAAAAATTGGATTTTTTTGAATTTCTTAAAATTTTATTTAATTTTCTTTTTATGCAGACGCATTTTTTTCTTTATTTAGCAAAAATAAGTTTTGTTGAAAATTTTATATTAATTTTCTAATATTTTTATTTTTAAAACTTAAATCCTATGGAATATTTTTTTTCTTTTTAAAAATTAAAAGCTTTTTAATTATCTTAAAACTTTTTTTATTCTGATATTTGCATTAAAAGATTTAGTTAAGAGCTTATTTTAATTTATTCCTTAAAACTAAATATTTTAATTCGATTTGTGATCCGATTTAAATTTATTTTCTAATATTTTTTGTTTAAAAATTTAAATCCTATGGGAAAGTTTTTTTTCTTTTTGAAAATTAAAAGCCTTTTAATTATCTTAAACCTTTTTTAATTCTGATTTTTGCATCAAAAAATTTAGTTAAGAGCCTATTTTAATTTATTCCATAAAACTAAATTTTTTAATTCGATTAGTGATTCGAAGATTTAATGAAGTTTTTATAAATATATTTTGAATGAAGAAATTGCTTGAGTTGAAGTTTTTAAGCGTTGAAATCTTTTGTTTGGATCATAATTAAAGTATATAGCTCATAAAAAATTGGATTAATTTTCATTCTTTTTTTTTTGTCTGATTTACATATTTCATGAAACGTTTAACTATTATTGACCAAAGACATAAATTTACTACATCAATTTATTTAAGATGGTTATCAAAAGAACTAAAATATAATGCCAGAAAGCTAGGAATATTTAAAAATCCTTTTATGATTAAAATTTGGGCTATCTTGCTCCTGCATCAAAAAAAAATTAAATAAATAAAAATTATCTTAAGCTAAAAAGTTCGCGAATGAATTCTAGATATAATTTTGTTTCTTATCTCTTTTTCTCAATCATTTTAATCTCTAGCACCTTTGATGCTTTATCTCAAACTTGTTTTTTGAATTATTGGAAATTTTAAATTTATTTTTTCAAATTTAAAACAACTAATGCTCGATAAAGCTAAATAAAAAAATAAAACGAGAATAATTTTTTTTTGAAAAAAAATTTTGATCAGTTCACTAATCAACTTTATGATTGTAATTTTTTAAGACATTTGTCTAAAATACATGATTAAAAAATTTAATTACTTCATTTTTTTCGTAATATTTTCAAGATCTTAGTTTTTCCAACAAAAAAGCAAATTAAGATTTTTATTTAGAATAAATTCATGGGAAATTTTAAAGTTAAAAATAACCTTAAATAATTAATAAGCTGAGAAATGAGATCAGCTTGAGTGTATTGAAAAATATTCGAAACATTGATTTGGAAAATTAAGTGAAATTTCAGTTTTTAATTATTTTGGTTAAATGAAAAAAAATCATTATCCAGAAATGATGTAATAAAGATTTTTATTTTCTTGTCCCAAAAGAAATTAGTATTTTTTCATGCGAACTTTTACTTATTTTTAAACTGAAACAACTTGATAAATAAAAATTTATCAATTTATATTAAAATATTTTCAAAATCCTTTTCTGTCCAAACTAAGACCTTTCTTTGGCACTAATTAATGGGTTCTTAAAAGTTCAAAAAAATATAATAATTAATTGTGATAAAAAAAGATCGAAATTAAAATAATCGATAACTTATATTGATTTTTTCAAAAAATTAAAATTACCTCTGCAAGCGGCAAAAGATTTTTCACAATTTCCACATCGGATGTTTGTAGATCCTTGATCAAATTTAGATCTGAAATTCTAACTGATCCTATTAACTCATGCCTGGAAAAGCGCCCGAATTCCAGCAGAGTCAAGTGCAGGGTTCTGCTGTTCAGTTCCTCGTATGGTAATTGAAAATAAAATGTTTCCTCAAAAACAGGCTGCAAAGTTTTTCTCTGTATTTTTGTTTGGTACTTTTTCTTCTTATCAGGCAACATAATCACTTTGACATAGGTGTCTGGCTTGCTTAAATTTGGCGAATTTGGCTGCGACCTCGAATTTGACGACACTGCCAAAGAGCTGAAATTGTTGGACGCCAAATTCGCCTTTACATTCGGATATATTTCCACTTTGTTTATAGTCACTGAAAATGAGCGAATTTCTTCGTTGTATCGCATGGTCAAATGTATTTTACCCTTGGATATAACTTGATTGGTTTCGATTCCTGCCGAGCTGTATTTTGTGTACAAATGGGGCTCGATCTTTCCAAGGTCATTCTCAATGCGATACCTGACCACTTTGACATTCAGGCCCGGAATTTCGACAGTTTGTGAGTTGATTTTCTGAAAAGGCTTCAATGGAAAGCTGCTTGTTAGGTCCGTGGATTGTCTGATCAAAGTTCTGGACGAGTTGGTCTTTTTTGGCTCATAATTTGCCACATTTTCTTCATTGATTGAATTCGACTGGTGCAAATGGCTGTGATTTACATTGGTGTTGAATTCGGCCGATTTCTGTGATATGGAACTTGAGGACGAGAGAGAAAAATCATTTGTGGAACCACACGAGTCTGTCGATTTATTAATCTGAAAATTTGGAGATTGTAAATGGGTGGTACCAGTGTTGTTTGCATTCGAAACCAGTGATTGTTTCTTTCCTCTAAAGCTTTGTTTACAGCTGGTAGAAGTGGACGAAATGCTTGAGTTTCCATCCACTGGGCTCGAGTTCAAATTGATGGCTGAGTCTTCCAATTCAGAGCTGTAGTTTGTCGAAAGCTTTCGGGGATTCCCGTTCGAGTTCACTGAGCTTGTGTGAGCGATTTTTTTGCCCTCTTGAAAAGGCTCAGTGTCAGCTTTGGCGCTTGTTGTCGAAATGGGCAATGGTTCGGACGTGCCAGGATCCGACTGAGACAGCAAGTTGGTGTTTAGTTGCTGGATTTTTTCTATTTTTTCACTAATGTCGAGCGACTGGCGAAATTTGTCCATCCATTCAAAGGCAGCTTTGCCAGAGTTGTTAAATGTGTTCAGCTTTTCGCCAATCTTGTTCTCAAAAATTTGTTTGAACATAGTCAATTGGAGCTAATTTTCTCTAAGCTTATTTAGTTCGAAACAAATTATAAGTAAATAAATCTTAAATTTTATTGATTTTCTTATTATTTATTTTTAAAATAATTCCGATTGTTTAAGTTCTCTTCAAAGTTGATTTTTCCGAATAGCAAAAAAATAATTTTTTTGAGAGAATCTTAAAAAACATAAATTTATTGTTTTAATTTTTTTTAAGTATAAAAGATATAAGCTGAAAAAAAAACGCTGAATAGAGTTGAGTTGCTTTAAGCCTTGAATTAAGGATAATTAAACTCCAATTCACAGTCTGGAAGCTTTTTGTTCCAGATATTTCTGTGAAAATTGCTAGCTTAATCGATAAAACTTGTCCAACAAAAATGTCATTCTCATTAATGAAATTCATTTGGCACAAGTCTATTATTAAATTTTCGTTAAACATGATTTCAAAATTTTGGTAGATTATATTAGAAAAACAGGATATCCGCGAGTATTACGAAAAAATTTATGAAGAAAAATAATCTAAATGCACACTGAAAACTAATTCCGAAAGCATATAAATATTGAATATTTAAAATTAATCTAGATGCTTTTGGTAAATAAATTTGTTCAAAAATCCTGGAAGTCGAAATATTTAAAGCCCAAAACGGAATGAATTGTTATTAAGATAATGTTTTATCCCGTCGCAAACATTTTAGATACTCAATCAATTTTTTTTTAAGATTTCTCTAGTTGGCAAACATAAAGTCTTGCTTTTTTAAGTGTATTTAAAATCATTATTTTGACTTTTCAAGGAGGAAGTGAAGTAAGGAGCACATTTTCTAAAATTGATTTTCAATAAATTTTTTTTTTGACCAAAATAAATTTAGATTTTACAAAATATTAATACAGGTGTTAAAAATTATAGAAAACAATTTAAAAAAATTCCTAATTAAAATTTTATAAAAAGAACTGCTCTAGAAAAATTTAATAGAACTTCTTCGTCTCTTTTAGAAGCTCAAATTTTATTATTTTCATTAATGAAATTTATTTAGCACAAGTCTATTATTAAATTTTCGTTATACATGATTTCAAAATTTTGGTAGATTATATAGAGAAAATCACTTTTACTTGTCGCCTGGCAAATATATAAATGCATTAAGCGTTAAATTTTTTCATTCTTTTAAAGTTAAAGCTAATTGATTAAATGTTTACGAATATTTATGATGGACGTATTCACAAAAAGCTAAATTTACTTAAAAAATACTTATTAAATTGTTTCATGTTTTAAATTCAACTTTGATATTCACTCAAATTTAGTAATCAAAATTTGCCAATTGACGTAACAATCTTTTTGACATTTTGCTTTACAGAAAAAAATTATTGAATTTTTATTAAATATATATTTTTGACAAAAAAGATTTTTACTTTTTATTGTATTTTTCTATTGTATTTATAAATTTCAAAATACCAAATCATGGAAAAAACAAACGCCTATTTTCTTGAAAACATAAATTTGTCAAAAAAAAGTACTTTTCTTCAAATAATGCGAAAAATCATGTAATTATAATGCATTAAAATAAAATTAGAAATATTAGCAGTAGTGGTACAAGCTATATGATAGGTTGAATGTATCAGTTGGTATAATTTAAAGAACCAGTTTAAGAATTTTAGAACGAATTTTTTCTTTTTCAATGTACTATTAACTAAAGTTTTCTTGTAAAAAAAAAAAAAAGTTCAAACATTAATGAAAAGTCTACGTTTTTTTTCAATATTTTTCAAATTTGAAAAAAAAATTTAAAGTTTAATTTTTGATATTTGCTTGTTTTCTTAATAAAATATTGGTTTACATAATTTTAAAAAAATTTAATACTTTATTACCTTATTGTTTCGTTTAAAAGGTAATGATTGAATTATCTAATAAAAAAAACGACATCAGTCTATTTTAGTTTTGTAAAGAATACTTAGATGAATTGCTGTACAGCTCATTAATACAGTTTGAGTAGATATTCTATTGATTGCAATCATGGAAAGAAACCCCATATGTTATCGAACATTTTTAATTAATATAGAAAAGGTTCTATTGAAAGGAATAACATTAAAACACTGATTTAAATTTGAATTATTAGGGTTTCAGATAAAAAAAATAAAAAATTTATATTTTAACAAAAGGCTTAAGAAAAAAAGGAACTAAAGATTTAAAATTTTTAAAAATATCCATTGCTTTTCGAGTGCTACAAGAAATTATAATATTTAATAAATAAATCAAACAAATTGAAATAAAAAATAAAACGATCAATCATCTAATATCAATTATAAAAGAATTGATTTATCAGAATTTTTAACTTCAGTGAATTGAGATTTAACTGAGTTGATGTCAATTTTGAGGCTAATTTTGGTCTTAACAAAAAAAATTCTAAAATTAGATATTAGAAAGGCAAAAAAATTTTATATTTTTATTTAAAGATTTTTCATTTAAATTTTGCATTGTTTTCACTTTTTATTTATCCAGTAATAAATGTAAGAAGATGAACAGCAGTATTAAATCGTGAAAACTTTACTCATTTCTAAATGTCACAGCAAATTAATTAATTTTTATCAACTGCTTAATATTTTATTTAGATAAACTACTTGGAAAAGTAAAAAAATTAATTGCATTGGCTTTAAAGTAATAATTTTAAAATTATACTGGGAAACACTGGATCCATATTACCTAATTGACTCTTAACTAAATAAAATATAAAAAATTTGTATAACTTTCTATTTAACAAGGTATCTGCTTAATCATTAACTTTCATTTGATTCTTTAACATGTATTCATCTTTTATTTGCGGCAATAATATAAATTATTTCGAAATTATAACAGATGCTTGTTAAAAGAATAAAAAACCAATTGACAATATTACTTTATGGCAATTCACGTCACACAGATGGCACAATATATTAATTATATTGAATGACAGAGATTGTTAAATAATAGAGCTAAATGTTTGCCTAGAATTTGAAAAAAAATTTCTTTAATTTTAAAATTTTAGATTTATAATTTTCTATTTACTTTACTTAATTGCCTAAGGCACTAAAAGAATTAATAAACAAAATTAAAAATTATCTAATTTATGCCAACAAAATTTAGACTTGTTAACTATGATAAGTCCTACTTCTCTGTGATTTAACTAGAAAAATAGAAATTCTGAATTTAAAAACTTTTTCAGATTGACAGATAATTAACTTTTGGTTTTAATATAGAAAGCATGAAAATGAAAAATTTATGTAACAAACAAATCTCTCATGAGACTTTTGTTAATTAAAATTATTTTTTATCGTCACAATCAAATAGAACACCAGTACAAATTTTTCCTAAATAATAATCTGCTCATGTCTAATTTTACATTTTAACACATGATTTCTAATTTTGATTTCATTAAATCAATACAATTTAGCCAAAATAATATTTTCGTGATATGAGTTCTTAAATTTATTTTAAAAAATAATTAAACATAATCTTTGTAATTAACAAAAATTTTACAAATTTCATGATTGTATGATTGTAAATAATAATGAAAAATATTAATTAGATTTAATAGTTATAGTAGCTTTTGCTCGTGTTTTAACCATGCTTTGAATTAAAAATTCTTAAATACGCATAACATTATTTTTTTAATGATTTTTGAATTTTTTAAATCGTATTAAAATGTATTAAATTTGTTGATAACTCGGAAATTCGGAATATTTTAAATATATTAGATTATTCCAAATGGTTTGCTCAAATTTAAGAAAAATAAACATGTTTCTAGGTTGTGTGATTAAAAAATAATTTTAAAATCATAAAAATATTGAAAAGTTATAATCCTTAGCCTTATTTTTGTGCATCAATGACAACCAATTCCGTTTTACTAATTGTCATTTTAAATTAGTAAAAATTCTAACTGATTGGTACATATAATAAATAAATTGATTTTAACTTGAGTGAAGCTTCCTAATTATTTTAAATCTTTGAAAATTTTACCAATATAAGTCTACTATTCCATTTGATCTAAATTTTTAATCATGCTGATTAATTAGATTTGAAGTCAAATCCTCTTTTATCAAATTCTTCAAGTATGTACACAAGGTACTTGTCAAATCTTAGGGCAAATCGCATTTGTACTATGTGTTTGACAAATTCGACTAGAACACTTGTTCTTACTGATTAATTTTTTTTCAATTTAAGACTGCTTTTAACTCGAAGGCAAATTTTTTGAATAAAAATTTCTTAAATAATTATTTTTATTGACCAGCAAATAAGCTTAATATTCATTTAGACAATATTTGAAAAATTAATATAATAAAAGAAGCGATGATAAATTTTTATTTAGCCAAAAAGAAATTATTTAAAATGACTATTTTTTTTTAAACAATAATATAAAGATTCCGGTACCTAATTCTTTAAATACATCTTATTTAGCTCAGAGTTGCTTAAAAGTCCCAAATCAAAGTCCAAGTTCGGACTTGTATTTGACTAGATACTTGTGAATTTTAAGCAACTCTGATTTAGCTTATTTATTCCAAAGTCAAACTACGGTCTAAGGAATCCGATTAAGACCAAATTCTTATTCTGATTTTTCTAAAAAATTCTGAAAATTTGTTCTTTATTTATCAAATAATTGAAAACACTATAAGAATAAAATCTTGACTAAATTTTCTTAAAATTTAATGTCACTGCTTTTTTGAAATTAATCAATATGTTTTATAATAATCGTAAAAAAAAAAATTTTCATTCAATTTGAATTTCGTTCTTTTAAATTAGAAAAATTGAACAGATGCATCGTTGTGCCATAATTCTAAAATCATCATTTTTATTTATTTTTTATTAAGATGAATAAAAAAAATTCAAAAAAGCCAAAACTAAATATCACCAATAATCAGAATTAAACTGTATTATTGAACAAAAATTTTGAGTTTAAAATTTAAAAAAAAAAATCAAATCCAGAAAAAAAATTGATTATATTCTTTTTTTGATTTTGTGATTACAAAGTATATTAAAATATCTATTAAAACTGGACAAAACGATCAAAACCCAAGATATCAATAAATATCATTAACTAAAATTATTTTAGCATGCAAAGTGCATTATTGTGTCAGGAAAGATTTTTTAGATAATTGCTTTTATTTTTAAATAAAAACTAATCATATTTTAAAAATTTTAATTAATGATTAAACTAACAAATGATATTTTTGTTTTCTAGTTTACGTTAAACAACAATGACTCAGAATTTTATTAGGACCAAATTTAATATTTTGTGATAAATTTTATGCTAGCCTGATTAAAATAATTCATTAAAAAATTTAAAATTTAATAAAAAAAAACTTGATTATTTTCCTCTAAAAGAGTGAATGTTAACCATAACATTAAGTGCCTGCATACAAAAAAATTAATTTAGCTTCAGTTTTAAAACATTTTTTGATAATTAAAAATTCCAATCAATATAATTATATGTGGCGGGATCATTAATTATTGATTAAACACACTAAAAAAAATTAATTGTTATTATTTTTATAAATTTGGTTCTTTTATCTTCTCTTTTTGTGACTCGCGCGTTCTCTTGTGAAAAATCTACCAGCTTTTCCAAATTCAAACCTCAACGGGATGTTCTATAAATATCAATTTAATAAAACAAAAAATGAATCAAACCTAAAAACTATATAACGTTCTTGGGTTTACAAGATTCACAATATAAGTTATATAATTTTTTGTTCAAA